>OX376207.1:10584880-12986688 GCA_947363905.1 Lithophane semibrunnea | reverse complement strand
CAGATGACCGATTGGCCGAAAGGTTACGTAGGTAGCGTTGGAAGGCCCGCCACGAGGTGGACCGATGACCTGGTGAAGGCCGCGGGAATGCGCTGGAGAAGCACAGAACCGGCCATAGTGGCGGTGCTTGGGGGAGGCCTATGTCCAGCAGTGGACGTCTTTCGGCTGAAATGATGATGATGATGAGTTTTCGACATGGGACAACGAATTATGGAACTCAAATGGAGTTGCGCACGACACCTGGCAAGGCGCAGTGATGACAGTTGGAGTAAGGCGTCAAATGTCTGGAAGACGAAGTGTCGGTCGTCCTACCGCGGATTACATTGTTAACATCGTGGACAGAACATGGATGAGGCTGGCTCAGGAGCGTGTCGATTGACACAAGAAAAGAGAGGGCTATGCCCAGCAATGGGTGAAGACGGACTATTGATGATGATGAACTAGAGAGATTGGTAGCTTATATTTTTTATATAATAATAATGTTCATGTTCATAAACCACGTAATTAACACATGCCCATAGCTTGCCAATAGGTTGCACTTGCAGGCCATTGCTACATTCACCAATCGTACCTAGCAATTAACGAAAGACAATATGACAGACTATAGAAAAATTTCGATGGTGTGATGTCAAATATGAAGAAAGGAAATGTCAGTTTGTCTTCCCCGAAGGCTTAGGCAGAGGTGTCCCTAGTTATGGGTATATATAGTCCAGTCAATAATACTACACGCCAATAATAATATTTAAGTCCGATGTAATATGGAGCGAACCATCAACTGGGAAAAATCCAGACTCCGGGCTACTCCTGAGTTAATTGGAGATAGAAAATCCCAATCCACCTTTACCCGAAGTGGGAATCGGACCCAGGAGCTCATACTTAGCAGTAGCGCTTGCGACCACTAGACCAACACGGCAGATTTTTGTTTTTTACTTTGCCTTAAGTAAAAAGTTACTGAGTAAACTTTTTATATTGCTTTACGATGGTAAACTACAACACTTCAGTTTGATGGACAGACACTAATGTGACGTTACGTTTCTCACATATAGCGTTGCTTCCTTGTCGATAGCATAGGATAGCTATACATTTATGCCTTTTCCATCATCGTTATCGCTGATAGAATGTCACTTAGTCTAGGCCCTTTGAACAGAATAAAATAAATATCTTGCTGAATGCGATAGTGACACCGTGCTTTTCTTGGATATGGTTCAATAAAACGTCCTGTAACTGTTATTTCCTTGTGAATTATGTGGAATAGAATTCTGAGAGAAGATGCAAGCAAAATCCTTAAAGGCCACTCAAAGATATTTCCTTAGTAAGGGATTTCAAAGCAAAGCTATTATCATATGTCCCGCGGCGCTGGTACCAAACAAAACGTTTGTCTTTTTAGCACATTTATTTAAGATAGTTGTATTTCATCGTCGTCGCATGCATTATGCTTAGCATAAAAATATCTTACTGTACGTAAGTCTCTCGGAATGCTTACATTAGGTACCTAGGTACATGGTTCAACCAAGTTGGTTCTCTTTGATTGAAAATCACTGAAAAATTAAGGCTATAAAATTGGACGATTTTCTTGTTGCTTTACACGATATTGTTGCTTCATCTGATTCTAATTTCAATGCAATAATTTGTGTAGTTTTGGAACCAAAAACCTTCGGGTTAATTGCGTAACACGTGTACCATTACAATGTCTTTAATGTTGACAATTCAACAATATTCATTGCGTTATTTACGCTTTCAAGCAACAAATGACAAATTTTTAAAACACGTCTTAGAGGTATGAGGAACAGGGTGTAAAGTTCACTCATCCACCATAGAAAATGGAGGATCTTCCAACCAGACGGGTGTTGTGTCTGGCGGGCAACTGCTCAACGATTGATGTCGGGTTCTTGTATAATGTCTATTGCACGGTAAACTTTAATTGCGCGATGCAGGATTTATGTAACGTCAGGATTTTTGTGTGACGATCTAGATACTGCTACAATGTGAAGCAAAATAGATATTTCCTTCAAAATTCTTTGGATTATGAAAGACAGTGTGTCACGCAATTAGGCTGCTGATCGTCTTCAAAACCAAAGTAGTTATTTACTGCCAACTTAACACAAAGACAATAAGTATGTACAAAATTTCTTCCCAGCGGAATAAACAATACCTACATAAATACTCTACAAAAACCATGATCAGGACAATAATGGCAAACAATAATTGCGAGCGAAGGGTGGCGACCATTCAATCAGCATTGGAACATAATCATAAAGTGTCAGAGCCTACACTCGTAAATATCTGACCGGCTGACCACGACGCAAGATATTGCAGAAGTTGAGTACAAAAAGTTATGCAGTCTTAACATTCCGTTTAATCAAAAGTTATATTTTATGATTTGAATGATTTTGACAAAGATCAAATTAGAAAATACATCTGACTAATGTAAGAAAAGAAAATAAAGAAAGAAAATACAAATACACGAAAAATAACAAATTGGCGGAAAATATGCGTCACATCAAAGCAAAACGGCCATCGCTCAGCTTAATGCTGCGACCCTATCCAAGACAGAGCCCCAGCGCTGGTTTTCAGTGACAGCCGGCGTTGACGTGATGAGGTCAGTCGGTGCAGCATAATTATAGTAAAATAAATGTCGAGTTGGCATCAACACAAAACTTTTTTAATGCCCTGGCCATTTTAAGAAATCCACTGCTGGAAATAGGCCAGTCCACTGCCGGACATAGGGCTCTCCAATTGCACGTCATTCAGCTCCATTCTTGGCAACTGTCATCCAGCAGCTACCACCCTGTGAAGAGCGTCGCTACACCTAGCCCGACCAACCTACCTTGCGCTTGCTGATTCGTCGGTCTCCACTCAAAAACATGTCTACTCCAAGGCCACAATGATCGCTGATGTCTTTAAGGCTCACGTCGACAACCTCGCGAGCCAAGTCAAGACATTTCATTTCATGTTCTTATTGTTATGATAATCGACATCGTGCGTCAACTGCTTTCATCAGGCTTAATAATAGGAAGTTCTGATAATGCGTTATTCGTTCTTCTTAGCTATACTTCATAAAAGATAGCTTGATCTCTGCGACAGCTGTCAGTAAAATGAAACAATAAAAGGCTCAAATGAATCAAATTAATTCAAATGGAATCAAATCAATTTCCCATTTGAATGATTGCGATCATCATGATTTGGATTGATTTTGAATTCAATTGAATTGGACTCAAATTAATTCTAGGAATGTCAGTTTGACATTATATCGCAGAGATCAAGCTATATTTTATGAAGTATAGATCAATCTCACACACACTGCATATTGGACCTACTGAGTTTTCTATATTGCTTTAGATCGGACGCACGATCGGACAGTTATGACCAGCGTCGAGATGTTATGACGCAAAACGGTAGGGTGCTGTAATTGATCCCCGATTGCTATGCACGCGGTGCTTTTTGTGGTGATATTATGACGATTCTGTGATATTGAAATAGATAAAGGAATCTTCCTGAAACAGTGCATTGTTTTTTTTTTCTTTCCTCGCTTACCTGTATAGGAAGTGCCACCCCTAATGATTATTTTCGTAATTTCACTGCACCATTGTTTTGGCGTTCTTATTTCAATGGATGTAGTGCAAATCATCTCCGAGTAACATTCGGGCGAACAGACACTATGAACATGAAAAAATTATAATGGTTCCGTTTTTACTATATGGCTACAGAACCCTAAAATAGAAAGCATCCTATGCACTGATACCAAGGTTCTATGGTCTATCTATGGTCTAACGCTGTCAAACATTTGGGCTGGCTGCACCGCAACGCGAAAATGTTCGTAGATATTCGATTCAAAGTTAATGGCGGCTCGGAAGTTAGGTATTCGTTGCGCAGTAGCCCACCCCTCACTCCCGCTGACACATGAAATTGTTACTGCGCAGCGACTTGCCTCATGTTCCGAGCTGCCATTCAATTTGAATCGAACTGTACCACGCTTTCGTACCTACATTATGTATAATATGCACATTACAGGCATGTCGCACCGCGCTTTTCTATATTGGAATGCGATGCCATACGATGCGACCGTAATGTGCGCTTGCTTTAATATTATACTACCCAATTTTAACACCCTGGTTACGAAATAAAAAGTTTCTACTAAACCTATCGGCCAGTGTATCGTATCGAGTCAATAAAAAGTCAACAATAACTGCTGTCTATCATAACCGTTGTTGCATGAATAACGATCATCGATAAACGTCCACTGTTGAATGTAAAATGCAGCCCTATATCGATTAAATCAGTTTGTCAGACCAGTTTTGGTATTCTGTAGAAATCTCAGACTGAAAAATTAGGTGAAGTGAGTTTGAAGTAACCTATCAATCCCTAACAATGAGAGTTCATTTCAAGTTCACCTTACCGGTGAGGTTTTTACACATTAGATCGGATGTAGATGATAACTTAGCTATACAAGGATCTTTAGGCGCGTGGCCAAAATCGGATGGCCGCCATCTTCATTTTTCAATACTTTTCACAAAAATATTTACCAACAGCAGAGGGCGCTGTTGATCGTCAATGTCATTCGAGCGCCACAAGATTCTTGTAGCAGTGTAGTTTACACCCCGTTTCACTGTCAGAAACATCAGAATCTGGAATTACGAGAAAACTAAATTATTTAATGGAGAGGGCTATGCTCGGAGTTTCCCTGCGTGATCGAATCAGAAATGAAGAGATCCGTAGTAGAACCAAGGTAACAGACATAGCCCGAAGTATTGCTAAACTTAACTGGCATTAGGCAGGGCACATTGCTCGCAGAACAGATGGCCGATGGGGCCGAAAGGTTCTGGAGTGGCGACCGCGTACCGAAAGACGTAGCGTTGGAAGGCCCCCACAAGGTGGACCGATGACCTGGTGAAGGCCGCGGGAATCCGCTGGATGCGACAAGCACAGAACCTGTCGAAGTGGCGGAGCTTGGGGGAGGCATACGTCCAACAGTGGACGTATATCGGCTGAAATGATGATGACGAAATTATTTTAAAAAAACGCTAACTGGGCGCAGCTACACTGGGTGTAAATAATGAAGGAACTTTGACATTGTGTCCATGTTAAAAATAAAACCATGTAAATCTAATTTCTCAAGTTATCTCACACAACCATGTCAAATAATCACAACCAACGAACGGTCAACCCTAAAAAAAAGTCGCACACAAAGTCGCGTGCACAACCAATAGCCAATAAACGTCAACCAGTATAATGACGTCACGAATTTCGGAAATATTCTTCCGAATGCACCACTCGTAAAAGGTTTACTGCCGGTTCCGGGGGCACCTAGGTTTATTAACGTTTTATACATGTGTGTGCCGTAATGGGCTATTAAATTTAGTTAGGACTGATAGGTAGTCAGTCATAAAAGCCTAATGATTTCATTGGGATGTGGACCTGCGTCAGTTTGTGTTTGTTTGTGAGTGTCTTTGGATACTGTGGTGTTGTTTTATTTATGACTAGCTGTTACGTGCTGCTCGGGTCCAGGTTGAAAAACCTATGTCCTTACCCAGGTCATGGTCTATATGTGTACCGAATTTCATTCGAATCCGTTCAGCCGTTCTTGGGTGATTGAGTAACAAACATCCAAACATACAAACTTTAACATTTTGTAATATTATAGTAAGAAGATTGATCTGACCATGTCGCGTTCACAACTTTCGATATTATTTAGCAACTGGTCTAATTTATCAATCGACTGATTGATTTTCCGACTTCCTTACTGTTTTTTGTACAAAAACTATTAATAATAATTATGTTGAACGTCAATTTTATTTTTCAATAAATAATATCTGTCGATATTAACTGTATTGTCGGTAATCATGAAATGGACACAGCTTTGAAGATTTTTCAAATCAAATCAAATCATTTATTAAGTGTGTTTTTTGGTGAGGTTACATGGTCTTATAAAATACAAACATTGTGCTCAAAAAACTACCCATTGGGCTTACACTTTTTTAAGAAAATTCGTTCATTATTACTGAAGTATATTATATTATTATGCAAGGTACATGAAGCTATATAAAGTAATGTCAGATAAGTAAATAATCAAATTGACAATTAAATATTTTTGTCATAAAGAAATTCAGTAGGTAATTGAATAATAGCATTTTTGCATTTTCTCAGTTTTATTTATCAATCAAATTAATCTTAGTGACACTACGCGCGTCAGCTTCGCCGCAACCTTTGCTTGAAGTTTCAGGCATGCTAATTCTTCTCTGGCTTCCAGCTCGCTTCTTCTGGCTGAAGAACTCGTGGTCTCCGTAGACTCGGCGCGACGAGCGACCCCCTTCGGCTTATAATTACCTATTTGCATTAGGTATAAAACCTTCTACTTATCTGACCAGGGGGCCTAGACAAAATCCCTTTTCTGTAAGCGTTAACGTCAACGGAAAGATCAAATTGTATGGAGTTGACAGCAGCAGTCACGTGACATCTCTAATGCTAATGTCAACTCCATACAATTTGATCTTTCCGTTGGCGTTAACGCTTACAGAAAAGGGATTTTGTCTATAGGCTCGGCCTGTATATAAAATAAATCTATTCAATCAAAATCACGCCCATTGATAACTAGGTAATCAAACAAAATTTAATTACAGAACACCTACGGTCAAATTCTCAACAACTATTCAGACTATCCCGAAATTGCCCCGAGCTATTAAAATTAGCCCTGTATACAACAAACAATGTCTTATATTGTGCTTAATTAACTAATACTTAATGACCATATTCAAATGAATCAAAGCGCCCGTATGTTTGTATGGGAAAATGGAGCGGGCAGTGAATAGATAATAATTGCGGAGGTCATTTGATACGGACAAAAGATTGGACCCCATCACCCGTTGACTGGAGCTCGCGTGGCGTGGAGTCGTGTTAGGTAAAAATAATGTATTATACTTACAAAGCATTGCCGCTCAAGGCAATCGTGTGCGGTTACCGCGCGCGGCATGCCGCACTGCGTTTGTACGACTGCCGCGCGCGAACGCTTCTGTCTACCTGCCACGCACAAACATTTCTAACAAACATTCGTCAGTAATTGTGTTTGGACGAATTATAAGCAGAGCTACGACACACGCAACTTTTATGCCACCTGAAGTGCGCGTCGTGTCTCGGATATGCCGCGCAAGCATTCGTCGGTTTAGTCCACACGGCAGACGCGCCACGCGGCGGAAAAATGTGTTGTGCAAATGACGCGTATTTCTGCCGCGGTCTTGTCGCGCATTGTTTGGACACACCTTAGTTTTGCAAAAGCGAGTAAACGAAGAAAAGAAACACAAGGCAACGAATCAACGAATGCTTAAAAACAGCCAAAGTGGACGTATTTTTGGTAAAAGTTTAACTATTGGTTTTATACTTTTGTGCTCTGCTATCTCTACAGGGTTACAACATAAATGTGTGTGCACAAAAATATTTTTTTTTTTAATGTCGACTCTATTGCTGTTGAAAATATTCGTCCTCTGCCGAATGGAGTGGACAGTTTTTTCCTATTTTGCAATTGATAGCCGCCATCCGAAAATAAAGGGGTTCCTGCATATTTTAAACATTCCTATTGTTATGCAGATTATCGTATTGACCCTACTTGTACCCGAAGTGTTAAGAGCTTTTGCTGTTCCATGAGAGAAAGAAACACCGCTTCATTTTGTATTGCGCTGTCTCTTTTCCGTGCAGAACAATGACAGTTTTTAATCTCGCAATGTAGTGTGACCCTTAGTTCTCTGGACATTCACATTTAAACAATTTTATTTTTTATTAAATGCTATTCGAAATTCGATTTTATGGTTTAAAAATAAGAATCATTACTACAGCAAAAACATTTTGGTCTCCTCATTAATTATTTTTTACTTGCCACGATACCGTTTCAATAAATTTTGAATCTAATAGTCCTTACAATAAAGCGTATTTTAAATTGACTAAGAATTTTAAGTTATTTTATTGGCAGCTTCCGTTTTGCTAAAAAGGCGTGAAAGGGATAGAAGACGATTGTTTAGAGTAATTCGGATCACGTATTAGTTTTAATGGACCGGACGCATGAGGGCAGATTGTTGGTGACCAGTGATAAAAATGCATGAGAAAATATTTCTAATTAAACGATTATAATCTTTCAGGGCAGGGTATAGTGGTGCCACGCGGGAAACTTGAAGTTAAAAGAATGAAACTAAAAATGTCAAATTATTATTATAAAAATATTGACTAAAATAAAACATAGTGAAACTAACTGGACAATTATTATACCTAAATAAATAAATTGGTTATTAATAAATAAATATTAAATATAGGTTACCTACCTATAGGTATTTAATATTTTTAATATTGATATTTTTTTATTATTTCGCCTAGCATCTACGCTATTCTCCGTTACTAAAAAAAACTCGATTTAACCAACGTTCATTCATATTCTTCAACTATTCACACCTGTCTACTACATACCTAGTACTATTAACGCGATTCTCTACCTTAACATCTTCAAGATAAAGCTTAAAATTATTTATATCTTAAGACTAAGGTGACCAGGTGTGTTCACGGTCGGTATAGCACGGGATAGAGGTGAGTCATTCGTGTCTTTAAAGTTCAGGGCACGTGGTCACTTAGTCGTTAACCTTTTGCGGTTGAAAAGTCACAGTTTTTGCAAAAATAAAAAATGTCTTGATTCACGGTTGATGAAATTAATAATGGCTTTTGCAATAAGAAAGTTTCCGGTGTTAAAGGAATTTAATTATTAAAAGTTGGTAAGTATAAAAAATAACTAAGTATAACGCCCGCATACTCCAATGCAACACAATTTTTTTTCTTACTTATATTGTTTGCACTACAACTTCAAAAAATTGTATGGCTTTTTCAATAGTACTGGTCATTCTAAAATCAACTTAATTTACAGGCCTGTAAAGTGGATATACATAAAATGGAAACAAGGATTTAAATAGACTATACAAGCCTTGACTTGATCTGTAATATCCAAACGGCTGGTTGACACTTCCCGTGACTCATACATTACCAGTCGACAGCGATGCAGTTGAAATTTTCAACGCCATTATTTTAGTTCGCTAATAGTTTTAGGATAGGTACCTATTATATTGTTATTTTTAATTATTAATTAGGTATTAATTGTTATTTATATACATTTTATTATATTCTTATTAAATTAGGTTAGGGTGGGTAATTGGGTTATTTCTTTTCATTTTATTATTTCTTATGTAATTATTCTTATTATTCCTATTATTTTATTATTTTCTATTGTATTAGGTAGACCTCCTGTGATGATAGTTTTATATGTTTTAAATAAATAATTGTACATAAATCTATTAATTCAAAGTCACTAAAATTCTAAATAAAAAAAAAGAAAAAAATAAAACGCTATGTAGGATTAATAAATAAAACATACATTTCCATTAGGTACAATCACGGACTTTAATTGATGAGCCACCTTCAAACTTTTCAATTTTGCAGTTTCATACATTCACGAGATTACACGATTAAACACGAACTCAAATCGCACGCTCGTAAACAAGATGACAAATAAATTACTTTTAATCGGAAATAGTCTTATCCATAGAGGTTGAATAATAACTTCTCAATGATAAAAACAAATACAATGTTGCATTAAGTTTATCCAATCTATTTGATACCGACCTCCTTTGAATCATAGCTCATTACCTCGATAATTCTGAAAACTTAACTGAAGACAGTGACAGTTGAAATATCAATGTCAGAGACGTTACTTTCGAACTTGTCGAAATGACTGTTATTATTTCTCCGTACGCTAACGTTACTATCGCAACAGTAACCTAGCAATGATTTTTTATCATTGCTAGGTTACTGTTGCTAGAGCTGCAATTTGTTGACTTTGGTTAGTCACTCTGCTGTCAAGTTTGTAGTTCTGGCTCTCAGGTTAGCCAACCGGTAAAGATATGACATATAATTTTCTTCTTCTAATACGAAGACATGACTTTGCGTGTCAGGAACCGAATAAAGCCGATTTGCACTACACGGCTAAAATACGAACAGGGCCAGGTGGCTCATCAATTAAAATCCGTGACTGTACCTACTATAGTTACACTTCACTTATTACAACTAATTTCTTTTTGCACAAGACATTTAACGGTATGCTGACATTACTGGTCTACAAACATCTGCCAGCATGCGCACGCGCGTATAGTAAACACCTTGAGGGGTGGTCAGGGTAATTGTATATAGTAAACTATAACTTAAACATGCGGGTGTAAAAAATTAGTTCTTGTGGCGTACGAGTTTCTGACAGTGCAGTAAATTATAAAAGAAACGTGTAGATGAAAACAAAATATTTAACAAAAAAATTGGAAAAATACAGAAAAATAAAAGAGCTCGAGATGTTGTCCTTCCAATAAATAATAGACGTTGTAGTTACGGTTATACAAGTTAAATTGAAGGTTTTATGTAATTTTCGACTGACTTCATTGAAAACCTCATTTTTTTGGAAGTCGGTTAATAATGTGATAGCAATAATGGAGATAAGTTAGTGATTGCGATGACCAAATGCAAGGCGCTTCACGGACAGCAAAATCTTTTTAACGATAAATGTTTCTCAACAGTATTGTTTGTCTAGTGTTTAGCATATTATAATTAAACTGAATTTGCTATATCCTATGTGGGAGTAATAAGTGCGATGCGCTCTATTATCACCATATCGAACAGTTCATAAGATATAATATTATATTATAATACTCAAGGAGAAATAAAAACTAAACGTATATATAAATTAATATATAAATAAAAGCCTCCACGCACAAAGGGCGTGCCCGTTTCCATACATAAAACAGCAAAACAACTCAAAAATAAAACGAACTCTGCAGATTCGCGTAATCAGAGCATCCCCACAAAACGGGGGCGCAGATTAACATCCCAAAAGAAATTTCAAATTAAATCCATTCTGGTAGATTGTGACAAATGCCATCAGTCATGCGAACCCTCATTTGCATCAGAAAAACTTGAAGAACAACTATTTATCAAATGGCGAGAGGACTTCCGGCTGCCATGACAGCAGGCGCGACGTGTTTCCGCCCGCCATCTTTGGATGAACGCTCTATATCCGACTGCGGGAGGAATTTCTTCTATGTTTATACTAGAAGTGTCATCCGACTCATATTGAGAATGTAAAAGTTTGTATGTTTGTATTATTTAAGGATAGATAGGTCTAGGTACCTACTTGTGTTCTGGGTAGGTACGATATAGTAATTTCTCTTCAATGCAAATGAAAATGCCGATGACAGTACGAACCTGTTTATGTAGGTACCCTGATAATTATTGTGGTAATTTTTTTTTTTAATAAATGGCAGTTATTTTACTATATTTGTGACGAAAAAAAATTTACTCGGTCACACCTTTATCTAACATTTCAAGAAAGTGCCTCAAACAATATTCAGAGCAACAAGTACCATTCGAATGCACAATGTTTTTTTCCTAACGGCGCGCTGCCTTGTTTCGAGGTTTTCGTCGAGTTCCTAGTTTATAGTTTTTTTTTTCTTGATAAACTTGTGGTAACATAGGTGTTGTCACAATCACCAGGCTTATCACCCCTTATTCCTAGGAGACAAACGTAAAGTTATAAAAAATATATTTAAGCGTAACTAACAAACTCACTTTCGCATATATAATATTAGTTAAGACTACCTTCTGCCCGCGACTTCGTCCGCATTGTAGTCAATTAATTAATCATAGTCATTAGTCAATCATAGTTTCAATACCATGAAACATACCCCATTATGGTACTCCACAATAGTATAGCTCTTTGGTAGTGAAAGAATTTTCGAAATCGGTACTTCCACAGATTACCTCCTAAATCCAAACTTTACCTCTGTATAATAATATTAGTATAGACAAAGTTACGTCACTTCCAGTCGAGACCCCGAAATACTCCTAGATCTTTGATCCCGTGACTCAAAATCGCGTCTGATTGGGGAGCGATCTCTATTTAGATAATTTAGTGGTCCGTTCACGATGAAATATTTTCAGCATTTCGCTGTGTGCCGTTGATTGTCGGTGATTCTGTTAGCTTGATGTCAGCCATTTTGTTTGTTGGGTTGTGTAGTTTGTTTACAACGAAAAATCTCTTATTTTTTTATCCTCTTGGCCTGCATCTCCCCTGATGGTAAGTTTTAGTGATGATCAGGCTGAAGTTGAAAGCGAGCTTCATCCGCAATCCTCAACCACAGAGGAACTCGCTATCTTACCTCTAACTGCCGAAACACAACATGGTGTTAAAATTGTTGTTATGGTGACAGACTTAGATAAGATGGTGGTAGCTAGCCAGGCGAACAGAGAACAAGCCTTGGCACCAACTAAACCGAACAGGGGGCTTAGACAAAATCCCTTTTCTGTAAGCGTTAACGCCAACGGAAAGATCAAATTGTATGGAGTTGACAGCAGCAGTCACGTGACATCTCTAAAGCTAATGTCACATAACAGCTAAGCTGACAAAAAACAAAAATCTATAAACTATATTTCCGGCATTTGAATCGTTCCCAACTTGAAGCAAATACTTTTTTTTCAAAAATATTCAATGAACAGTTTTGACTTCGCTACGATTTTGACTTGACCGCGTACTTGTTCCCTCGATCAACCGCGTCACATCGCATCGCCACCCGTGCTAGTAGTTCGTTTTCGATTAGCGTTCTTTTTCTTTGGCTCCTAGGAGTCGTAGCGTGATGTTAAAATAGCCTATAGCCTTCCTCAAGAATTGGGCTATCAAAAGTATCAAATTCAAAAAAAAAAAAATCTAATCGACTGGTAGTTTCTAATAATTATTATAAATGGGAAGGTGAATTTGTCTGTTTTTTTTTATTGTTACGCTTCTACGCTAAAACGGCTGAACGGATTTGGATGCAATTAGGCACATGGATACATAGACCTTGACCTGGAGAAAGACAGGCTACTTATGCTACTACAGATAGGCTACTTTTCATCTTGGATCGCAGACGAAGTCACGGGAAACAGCTAGTAATTAATATAACGAAAAATAAATTCACAAAAATCCTAATTAAATTACCTTCCAGACGTAAAAGGAAACTTTTTCTCTCAACAATCTACAATCGAATTAGATTTAAAATTCAATTTGGGTACGATACAAAGAATTTGTATCACCTTAACCCTACAACCGCGACTCTTAGAACCGTGTTGAATCAATTAGAGGGTTGAAGCGCATTAGATGTCTTTGTACAAATAAAATTAACTTAAAAAGTTTCTGTTGTGGTTATTTTTTAGAGATGTAGACGACGAGTTTAATCGATAAATATTTTAATATTAGGTATATAAAGAATAAACCAAGAAAGATCATGAAAAAAAAAAGTTCTGTTAAAGGAGATGCTCCATTTTTTATACTGAAATAAAAATAAATTGATATATTGCCAATTCGTTTTTAATTGTATAAACAATGAGTGTAAATCTTAATAAATAATCAACTTTGTTACCTTATTAAAACAATATTTTTATCGATCTAAATAAATCTGAATCTCTCTAATAAAAAAAAACTCATTCTAATAAATTCGTCCCAATTATACGCAAATGAAGTTTTAACCCTTTAGATGTTCAGTGGAACTTTTTAATTGCTGTTAAATCGAAAAGGGATCAAATGAAAACGGGCCAGTCCATTGTTGGCTGTCATTAATCTATGTGGGTGGGTACAATTTCACGGTTAGCGTTGTACGCAGTTCAAAAAGGCTGAGTAGGTAGCTATTGAAGTTTTGTATGGGACAGTTGATAAAGTCAAAATAATCATGGTTATACGAATGAAGAAGAAGGAAAAATGGACAAGACTAATAACTGAATGGTGCCCACGAGACAGCAAAAGAAACCGCGCGAAAATTCGCTGCCGCGAATTAAGAGATGGGAGGATAACATCAGGAAAACAGCGGAACCAATATGGACTCGTACAGCAAAGAACAGGACTGAATGGAATTGAGTATCAGGCACACTTCATATTTTATCATTCTTATAGCATGATGTTAAAAAATAAGAACAGCAATAATAAAGGCTTTTTTTTTAAGTATTTAATAAATGAATAGATTATTGCATTACAGGATGGTAGGTGGAGGAGCTCGTGGCTAAGTAATAAAAGCCGCACGGGTCGATCCGGGTTAAGCTGCGCTTGCCGGGGTTGGTCCGTGGATGACCATCTTTACATACCGAGACTCCTCCGTGCCTCGGAAAGCACGTTAAGCCGTTGGTCCCGGCTGTCATTTGTGGATCTTTGACAGCCGTTACAGGTCGTCAGAAGCTGGGAAGTCTGTCAACCAGTCTTAACAAGGGGTATCATATTACCCAGCTACTGGATTGCGGAGGTCAGATAGGCAGTCGCTCCGTGTAAAATACTGGTATTCAACTGCATCCGGCTAGGCTGGAAGCCGACCCCAACATAGTTGGGAAAAGGCTAGGCAGATGATGATGATTATTGCGTTACAATACTTTTAACGCAACATTTATCAATACTTTTAGGTCTGACGATTTTGGTCCCATGGAAAAAGTTGGTCAGTTTGATGGTTTGGGGGCGTACTACGACGTATTAATGCCACCATTTTTCCAGTGTTAGTGAGAGACGGAGCTATACAAGGCCGCTAGCACCATCCTTTTTCGCAGTGGAATAACGATGGCATTAATACTGCATAGTGCAGCCCCTGTACCAAATCCTTAGGCAGAGGTGTACCTATAGTATACCTACTCACATTTCGCCAATTATCGAGATTGTCTGTTTAACCATTCTGAGTGCGGTAGAACAATTTCCGAAAAAAATTCATAGAAACTGTTCCACCAGTGTCGCGTCGTGCCTGTCTGCGGTAGCCTTTGCTGTACCTACTTTCTTTTCATCTTTTTAACAGAAATTGGCGCAGCAGTGGGTCAGCAACAGCCTAAAGAAAAAAAAACACATGCACGCACAATTACAATGGCCAAATAAAAAATAAAAAATATTTTATCAAAAACTTTGAGAATCGCCCCTATTAAACCCTTCCATGTCGCACTGATTCATCTTAACCCGTCACCGACTGATGGATCAAGATATTAATACCGAGAGCGTGGCGAATGTGACCAAACGTTAACCCTTTCAATGCATTTATAATTAGAATAGCGCTACGGGTCTTCTAATGACTGATAACCCTGATTTTCTTTTCATAATCTGTGATTAATCAATCAAATGTAGGAGTGTTGTTAAAAAATGCATTTATGATTTTGTACCGTAGTTTTCAAGCCCAAACGTATTCTACGAGTTGTAATTACAACTTTAGTTTCAATGTAGGGTGTGTGTTCCGGACTTCGGTCCAGCTAATAATATTAATAGTGTAACACCCTTAAAGCCGATAGTCACTTGTTCTTCCCGCTTATAAGATTGTTTATTCTTAGTACTGAACCGTACCGTAACCGTTGGGTTACGGAGATATTGAAGGTCCAAGTTAAAATTTTTTTTGACGTTTGAGTTTTATATTATAAAACTTGTTTTTCGTAAAAAAACGTCAAAAAAAATTTTGTTCTAACTTAACTTTAATGAATACTCCCATGATTCCTGTATCGTTGCATGCACGCATAAACATAATGTTTTATTTTGTTAATATAGTATTTAAAGTTAGTGAACTACGTTTATTTTTGTTACTGTTTTAAACTTTACCGAGTATTTAGATAAAATAAATAATTTTATTAGATATGCCAAACTATGTGACGGAAACTTTTACCGACCTCTGTCTCTCACACGAAATCTATCTTATTCTTTATTTTTTAAGAATTTTCACTTCTGTCATTACGGTGCAGCACGCGCAATATTTTTTTCAGCTTTAGAAATATATTATAAAATAGACTGTACTATCTATATACATAATATAGTAACCTAAGCTGCATTTTCATTAAATGGCCCTTTCTTATTAAGTGCTCACCAAATTAATATGCAGATTAGCTGAATTAGAGTGAATTTGATCGATGAGACGACTAACAAGAAGAAGGGGGTACAATATGCCCGCATAATCAAAAATTTGCCTAAAGAGTATTGGGTGACCACTTAAATACTTGTGTGAAAAATTCAAATAATTATGGTCATGAATGTTTTTTCAAATAATAATTGAAAGCATTCTTTTTCACTCATGGTTCAATGATAACAAACGTACGGCTCGATCGAAGGTTAACCTACGCTTGCCGGGGTCGGTTTGTGGATGGGTGACCATCTTAACATACCGAGACTCCTCCCTGCCTCGGAAAGAACGTTAAGTCGTTGGTCCCGGCTGTCATTAGTAGATCTTTGACAGTCGTTACGGGTTGTCAGAAGACAATCCGTAACGACTCGACGCCCAAGAAGTATGACAACCAGTCTTAACAATGGGTATCGTGTTTAACCAGTAACTAGGTTGTGGAGGTCAGATAGGCAGTCGCTCCATGTAAAATACTAGTATTCAGCCTGCTGCATCCTGGCCTGGTTAAACTGGAAGTCGAACCCAACATAGTCGGGAAAGGACTAGCCAGATTGAATTGAAAGCGGTTTTATTATTTTATTATCTTAGCGGTATGACTATAATTAAAATAATAACTACGGCTATTTAAGCGACATTTATTTTAATACTCGCAAATTAATAAAAATCGACCTTTTTTTGCATAATTCAAGCTAACCGAGGTGTGCATGACCCATTCAGCAGCGCACAAAATCCCATCCTGCAAAACTAACTATACACAGAAAGACACCCCTCATAGTACATTCCGTACCAAGTATCATTTTAGATCAAACACGTGATAATGGCCGTAAGAGCGCCCCTATTATTTGATACAATAAAAGTGAAGTGTAGAAATACTTCGCATTCTACTGCGAAACTGCACCTCACATAATTTTGACACAAGTGACATCACAATACCAAACAAAAATGATTCTTACAGCCTACGATGTAAAGGCAAAATTTACGTAACATTTGATGAACCAGATGAGGGATTTTAGGGTAGGGACCTATATATGTGTATCGGTCGTTCAATAGGCCGTACACTCGCAGATACGGTACTAATGGTGATTGAGAAAAATATGGCAGGAGAGCACAGTACAATAACTTGCGGTTATAACTTCATGAATATTGAAGATCACACCGATAGACATGACATGTTTTTATTTGATTATGTCATAATAGCAACTTGATGGCCGCCGTAAAGTGACGATGTCCGTTTTATTTTATATAATATTCTAAATGCGAAAGTGAGTTTGTTTGTTTGTTACGATTTCAAGCTAAAACGGCTCAACGGATTTGATTGTTTTTTTTTTAAATATTCTTATAATTGTCTTTTTTATCATTTTATCTCAATAAATATTTAAAAAATGTAAACAGGTAAAAAAAAAATTTCTAGATTTCTAAAGCTATGAGTGGTATATTAATTACCGTATCGTTAACGCGTTCCTGGTTCAGACGCGATGCTTTGTCGACTACGGGATTATTCACCCCTTTCTCCTTCTGGTTGACTACTTATTAATATTCCGAGGGTAATCTCTGACGATTAATGTTTTGGGCAAAATTATACGTCACGATATTTGTCACTACACTCGCGACAATCTAAGAAGTCCGATTTGACGTTTCGTTCTCGTACATGATGTAATCAAACGTTATGTCTTGAGAATCAGGCATTAAGATATGTCGTCGATTACAAACTCTGTAAGTATGATCAATCGATATGTCTTGAGAATCAGTTTATAAGAAACTATTTTTTTCCACCGCTACACACAGTATTTTTATAGCTGTCAAAACGGACTTTTTAGATTGTCGCGAGTTTAGCTGTTCTTTCTCCTGTGCAACTTGCAGTTTTTTGAAGTAAACATTGCTTTAGGCGCATATTGACCTCTTTTAAAACAGTGAACGATATCGTCACGTAAGGTCGGTGTCGCTGAATCGGGTATACGCGGCCACAGCTGTAAGCTACAGTTACAAGAATCTGCGATTACAGTTAACGTCGCGAGCACAAACTTTTTTTGCAACGATTATCCTTTAGCTAGTCGCGCTAAAATAATCACACTGTTAGTGACTAACTAAAAGTTGTACGACACTGTTTTTACCGAAATTGTGTACGTGTATGGTACAGTCGCCGAATCATGTCCATTACCGATTTAATATGAACCCTTTTGCTCAGACTGTTTTACACTAATTGTAGGTAGGTACAGGGTACACTAATAAATAGACCGATAGTACAGAGGTTGTTTTGTACATACTTTTTTTTTACTTTTGCTTTACACATTTTGCCAGTTGTGTTTTATGTTTATCAACCCTCTCCTGCATCGCACGATTTTAACGACTTGACAAATTATCGAGATTTCTTAATTATATGTAACTTTAATAGTAACGTATTAAAACATATAAACCTACCGGAATAAACTATCTAAACGATGGTGAAAACCTCATCAAAATCTGTTGCGTGGTTTAAAAGAACAACGCGGACAGAACAAGACAAACATGAAAAGCGAATTTAATATCATGTATTTATTATATTTTTTTTATTTTTACTGAACAAGACAACAATCATGATATTTTAAAAACAACGTCTACCTACTTAGTTAAAAAGCTGTCCATAGTTTCAGTAGAAATCAAAACGTACGGTACGCGTTATGCGGACTGTCCTCATACGCTAACACTACCTACTCTCCTACTTCAACACCAACACCCTGATTCACAAGGGTGAATATATTATGGATTCCAATTTGAAAATTGTCATCCCCAATATCGGATGAGGTTTCAACAATAGAATTCGTCAGTACAGTGTTACCCGTGATTATTTCCTATTAGTTATATGATAAACATTTTGATTTCGTTAGTCTGATAGGATTTTGTACGGGGAGGCAATTATTGAATTATGGGAACGATGTATTTTGCAACTACATAATATATGGCAGTGTTAATTGTTATGTGCTGAACCCAACATAGTTATAACACTGATATAACACTGTATCTATCACATAATTAATTTATTTGTTTAATTCTTTTTACCTATTGTGGCTCCTCCGTGACTCGGAAAGCACGTTAAGCCGTTGGACCCGGCTGTCATTTGTGGATAATTGACAGTCATTACGGATCGTCAGAAGCCCGAAAGTCTGACAACCAGTCTTGCCAAGGGGTATCATATTTCCCAGTTACTGGGTTGTGGAGGTCAGTTAGGCAATCGCTCCATGTAAAATACTGGTATTCAGCTGTATCCGGTTAGACTGGAAGCCGACCCCAAAATAGTTGAGAAAAAACTAGGCAGATGATGATGGACTCAGACTTTCATGGTAACTATAAAGTTCAGGTTTTCTCACGATGTATTCCTTCACCAATGTCAGTAATGTTCAAGATAAATTAAAACAGTACCTACATAGGTAATAATGAATTGAATAAGTCACAATTTTATCATCCCAGAATAAAAATGTTGTCTAATTAATTAAAAGACATGTCCCATCCATTACTCAGATAATGTCCACAAATTGGTGTAAAATAACTCATCAATCTCCACGCCAATTAAAATGATTGGATGCTTTGAATATTTCAATTAAATATTAAGATAGCAGACACGCAACCGTAGGAGCACGAGACACATAAAATTATCTAAATATTTCACGTTAGCGTAGCGTGGAGTAGCGTAGTATAGCGTGACGTAGCGTAGCATAGCGTAGCGTAGCGTGGCGTAGCGTGCAGCATGCGAGTCGCCCCAGCTAGATGGGCCGACGACCTCAAGAAAGTGGCTGGGACAGATTGGATGCGGACGGCGGAGGATAGGGTCTTGTGGCACAGCTTGGTAGAGGCCTATGTCCAGCAGTGGACTGCGATAGGCTGAGTTGATTGATTGATTTCACGGTGAATTATAAGTTAGAATGAATTTGCTAATTATTCTATTAGGCTAGATTGTAATCAATTCAAACAAAACAAATCAACAAAAAAAAGAACTTTAGTTCTTACTAATCAAAATCAATCTGCCTAGGCGGATGCAGCTGAATACCAGTATTTCACATGGAGCGACAGTCTATCTCACCTCTACAACCCAGTTACTGGGTAACACGATTACACAGGGAACCTGCTGGTACTACGCTGCATGTAGTTAGATTTGAGGCCGACCCCAACATATTTGGGAAAGGGATAGGCAGATGAGCAATATTTTATACCAATCTATACTTAATTTGTGAGTTTGTATGTACGGGGTAACCTTCGGAATTACTGATCCAATTCCGAAAATTCTTTCACTAATGGGAAGCTTCATCCTAACCAATATCATAAATTCGAAAATGAGTTTGTTTGTTATGCTTTCACTCTGAAACGGCTGAACGGATTTGGATGATATTTGGCACATGGGTAGACCATGACCTGGAGAAGGACAAGGGCTACTCTATGTTGTGGATCGCAGACCCACGGGGAACAGCTAATAGGATATAATTATTTTATGACAATTTCACGCAGACCGAGTCGCGGGCTGAAGCTAGTCTATCTTTAACTAAAATATTACTCATCTACCTAGCCTTACCTAACGGTCGATTGTCTTATCTATAACAAATTATACTTAGGTACCTACTATCGTAGCCACATTCTCGTTATAAGTACCTATACTAATTATCATCAGATTCATATCACAATCTAATTAACAGTTAATTATGATTGTTCTAATTTACGTGTTAATCAAATTATCTGTGTATATTAATAAGTGGGTAATAAGTAGGTTGAGAATTAATGATAGTTCAGCCACTTATGGTTTATTTAGTAAAAACTAAAATAAATTGTTGTAGTTACCTACATTATTATCCTATAATTAAATTTAAATACTTATTAAATAAATATTTTAAATATTTTTATAAAACCATTAAAAACATAAAAAATAGTAACCCATCGGCATCAAAATCAGGGTCCAGACTGCCAGTGGGCAGGGCTCTAGAGAGAGGAACCTCCTCACTCATAGTTATATCATTAAAGAAAGCTAAAAAACACAAGACGGTCCAAAAATCGATCCACCTCTGATTTAACGGAACGAACTTTAGCCCAAACCAAAACGATAAACCAAACTGACTATTACTTCCAGCTATATCCCATTCAAACTTACCAAAGCCTTCGGAAGCTAAACATAATCATTTCCTACTCCCATACAAGTCCCATACATCTCAAACTATCCAACGACATGAACCATCAAAACACAATACCTTATATATAGTTGTCATTAAACAAAGACCAACTTATATTTGCCACAAGACAACCCTTCTCTTAATCAATTTGAGCATTACGGTCTTCAGAATAAAGGTCTCTAATGTTGGAATGCAACGGCAACATTAACGTGGTAAATCGCTTTGGATATTTGACTGGTCTTTGAAGCCCCGCTGTGTAAGGTAAAGAGAACTGATGAGTTCAATTTTCATAGATAGTTTATTCGCCAATGATGTGTGTTTTGGTGGTTGAGTTAACGCTGAGACATCTCGCGTTGTTTCCATGGTAACCCCATTGGCTGTATCTACTTGTTTTGGGGGGCCTGGCAGATACCTACTGTCTCCTACAGGATTTATCCGATGTTGTAATCTTCATAATAAGAGGAACGTTTTAAGACGATAAGAGTTAAGCATCAGAGGAGCTTGGATCAGGCAGTCAGTTAAATTCATACCACGAGATCGACTGAGCGCGACCCGCGGACTCTTTGCGCCCTTCTAATTAATTTAGACTTTTCAAGTTAGAGTGATTATACGCAGTTTCGCCCACGAAGTAAATAGACAGTTACACAATTAACGATTTAATTAATAAATACCCTTCTGACGACTAAAAAACAAATTGTCTAAAAAAATCTTAATATTCCACGTTTCGAAAACTATGGACTTCCATCAAGATGGTACACACGGCTACACATCCAGCTATACATTTCCAGTTTATGCCGATCTAGCATTGTAAAGGATTTCCGTACAAAGCGAGGTCAGCTTATACTGGAAATGTCACTTAAAATAGGAATCAGTTTTAACAACCCATCAATCGGTACTTCGTTATTTTTTAACACCACAACCACCAATCAAATAACCAATTACTGTGGCTATAAAAATAACGTGAACAACAAGGAAATGCTTTTTATTAATGAATAGACATGTTTAAATAATCCCTTGTGGGGTACAATTTAGTCACACGCACACCTTTAATGGGTGTCCCTATTGAAATATTGAGTGGACAACGAATAGTTACTAAAATATAAAGAAAAAGTATTTATTGAGAGTAGAAGAAAAATAAATAAATAAAAAATCTAGGCAAGTGTGTGTTGGAAACTTAGGTGTCAAACTCAAACTCAAAGCATTTATTTCAATTAAACCATTTACAGGCATTTTTGAATTGTCAAAGAGTTGGTTAGGTAGAAGCTAGTTGCCCATTCCAAATCCTAGATCTCTATGGAGAAGAACGGGCAAGAAACTCCAAGGACACTGTCTCACTGTGTAACTATGTGTTGTTAGACATAATCATTACGCCTGTAGTCTCCGACTTGATGGGCAGAGGTTTACCTATAGTAACACTGGCATTTCACCATTTATGTTTAAGTCCTCTGTAACAGGAGACGAGCCTATTGCCATTAACCGGACACAAAACCAGGCTACGAGCTGCTAAATTCTTGATGGAAAAATCCAATTACACTTTGCCTGACTTGGGAATCGAACCCTGGACCTCATGCTCAGCAGTAGCGCTTGCGACCACTAGACCAATGAGGTAGTCTACGGAGTCTAGCACTCCTTATACACCCCTTTGCAAAAAAAACGGGCGGTTTTGATTTTTGTACATTATTGGTAATCATTTAGTTGTAAAAAGGTTTTAATAGCCAAACTATGTTACTGGCACTTAATAAAGAGTCTGGGAGAGAAAATAGTTAATTCCAAATTCGAAACTTTTGTTTAAAAACAATAATAATCCCGTTTTCCGGTTGTGACTTTGACTAACATTTTGCAGGTTTGCGGTTAGAAGGTTATCCTGGTAACTAAAACTAACTTCTCGTTATTTTTAGTAGAATAATTTATGTTTGTCGCATAATCCAGCCTTATTGTGACTTAAAAGTGATATCTTTGCGTCGATAAGAAAAAGCAATAAGAGCTAGTAAAATTGTAGCGCTGTTGGAAGAGGGGTGTAGCCAAAAAACTATATTCTTATTGATTATAGCAAATTACTAGTCATTTATGCTAATGAAATAGTAAAAATATTAATATTATCCATTACAAAAGCCAATGACTGTTAAGGTGCCCGTTTTTTTTTGCAAAGGGGTGTATTATATAATACTTACGTCATCTGTTATCAGCAAAAATATCAGAAAGAAAAAGTTTTTTTTTATTGGATGGCAAACGATCGGGCAGTCCACGTAGTCACAGTATAATAAAGTGACAGTATTATATCTCGGCAGTGACCTTTAAATAATTACCTAAGGTCGCTCGGTAGATAAACCTTCCGCGTCCGTGCGTAACTGCCGCGCACTTGAATACTGTTGCGTACTGTGATATATTGAGATTCCGAAGCGCTTCGATTCGGCCGTTTTCTATGAAGATATAATACTGTTATTTATTTATACTGTGATGTAGGTAGTTTTATTTTATTTAGATTACTACTTTACTCTTTTGGTTGTATTAATTCACCGTTAACTAATTGATTTCTACTCAAACTGGACACATAATTTGTCACAGTTAAACAATTTCCTATTATTTTAAGAGGGACACAAATAATTTTCTTTATTTCCATTCACAAACCAAGTTTTGTTTATGTCGTATTTCGACACGTGTCACCAAATTGCTGACCAATTTACTAACCGATAATCAAACGCAGTCGTTCAACCGCATGATTGCTCAGTTTTACTTTGTTTCACTATTTTCTTTTCAGTAATTTTCTAGTATGGTTTGTTGATATTGTTTGCTTTTTGGAATAGGTTCGCCCCCTAATACATGGGAATTAAAAAACATAATTGTTGAAATGTGGGTGTACTATAGGTATACCTCTGCCTAACCCTTAGGGGAATACAGGCGTGATGTTATGTTATGTTATTTATTTTTCCATTGAAAGCAATTGAAAATTATTGAGTAGTTACGGAAACGACGAAATACTGCATGGCAAAGAGAATTAAATAGTCATTGCTGTATGGTAACAAATTTTAATTATAATTTTACGACGTATAAAAAAAAAAAAAACATATCAATTTTATTGGCACACTATTGCATTTGACATAAGGCAAATGAAGCGTTTTGAAACTTATCAATTTTATTTAATAATAAACTATTTTCCACAACATAAAGCATGAAATTTACCATAAGGAAATCGTAATTTCAAATTCATTGTAATGTATTCAAAGTTTGCATGAAATAAAGAGGCTTCTTATTTTTATTATTATTTATTATGTTATTTAACTATATACCAACATACTGTAGATAGACTGTAGTAGATAATGACATAACATACTCAAAGAACAGAGGGTACTTCCCTCATCTTTTCTAATATAAACACAAAAGAATGCAGATTAATCACTTACAAACTAGTTATGAAGTACATTAACTTCTGGACGGTATCTCTAAACGCATTATATCATTTTAACACGCTTAGTCGGGTAACAGACAAAGGTGTTATAAATCGCGGTCATTTATAATGCATTGTTGAGTTTTCATTGCGCGGTCGGGATTCGAAATGCGAAATGAGGAGGGTGAACGAAATACTAGGACCCCTACGACGTTAGGATACCTACGACGTTTACCGAAAGGAGTCTGTCTAGCCTTCCCAACTATGTTGGGGTCGGCTTCCATTCTAACCGGATGCAGCTCAATACCAGTATTTTACATGGAAAGACTGCCTATCTGACCTCTACACTAAAAAGCAGGTAAAATAAATAATAATTAGATCAATCGGAATAGGAAATAAAAACATTTTGAAAATTCCACATTTAAGCGCCTTACAAAAATGTTATAGCAACAATTTAACCCCACGCAACTTTACGGTATAATTTTATCGATAGTCTTAATAATGTTTATTCAATCTAAATCTCAATCAATCAGCTCAGTCTATCATTGCTGGACATAGACCTCTCCCAGGCTGCGAGCTGGATAAATTACCCTAGGTACACATAATCCTTCATGACTTTGAGAAGAGACCCTTCGAAATAGATTGGAGAGACGTAAGAATTGTACATGACTTGTCCAAATTCATGCAGAGGCCAACCCGCAGAGAGGCTCCATTTAAGCTGTGCAGCATCTGGTCTAACTGTTACAGTGTGTAACATAAATCCGTCTCCCACAAAATCAGTTTCACAGCTGTTTATACTTAACAACTGTTACACGATTTCGTACGGATTTTTAGTTAGACAGACACAAGATACTTTGACAAAAGTAATTTTTTTGTTAGTACATAAGACCCTGAATATTAATAATACTTAGGGTCAGTTCAGACCGCGACGCGAAACTGCGCGCACTTTTGAACAAATGTCGAACATATTTTTTTCAAGAAAAGGTATAATTTCAGTGCGAGCGGGAACGCCTGTCGAAGTACGCTGAGATAAACGGTGCTGCGCAGCGCGTATACCTTATTGACTAGTAAATAAATTCGATATTGTATCGTTTCTTAAAAAAGTGCGTGTCTCGGTGAGAACTGACCCTTAGGTTCTCTCTAAACCGCAACTGTTCAAAGGCATTCCTCCCAAATACCGACAGTACTATAATAATCATAAATTCATGCAATTGGACGTCAAACGTCAATGGTACGGCATCCCCTAGGGAGTCAATAGCTGATGCGTGTGTAATCCTTCCAGCAATCTCTGTCGTCTCGTTACGTGATATCAAAGGGTCTCTGTTGCATGAAATTTCGGGAGATTTGTAAACTTTCCACTACATTTAAAGCCTTTAGAGTGTCAATTCGATCAGCACATTTAACCGCGTTTAAGAGCGGTTTTCACAACAATGATGGTAGGTCAACAGAAAAGGTGAAAAGGTAACAGACAGACAGACTGACCAACAGACCGACATTATTTTCACATTTATACTGCGAGCCAGGAACGCCTAAGTCCTTTTCCATGTCATGGTCTAACCCTGTGCCAATATCCAAATCAGCCGTTTTAGAGTGAAACCGTAACAAGCAAACAAATTCACTTTCGCATTTATAATACTAGTTAGAATAAAGGAGGAGGAGGAGCTCGTGGCTAAGTAATAACAGCCGCTCGGGTCGATCCATCAGGTTAAGCTACGCTTGCCGGGGTTGGTCCGTGGATGGGTGACCATTTTCACATATCGAGACTCCTCCGTGCCTCGGAAAGCACGTTAAGCCGTTGGCCCCGGCTGTCATTTGTGGATCTTTGACAGTCGTTACGAGTCGTCAGAAGCACGAAAGTCTGACAACCAGTCTAACCAAGGGGTACCTATCGTATTACCCAGTTACTGGGTTGTGGAGGTCAGATAGGCAGTCGCTCCATGTAAAATACTGGTATTCAGCTGCATCCGGTTAGACTGGAAGCCGACCCCAACATAGTTGGGAAAAGGCTAGGCAGATTGAATACTAGTTAGAATAAAGATCGTAGGATTATAGTAGGTATGGAAGTATGGCTGTTATGGATATGGCTAGAAAGGGGGTGATTGAAAGGTATACCTTCAATCACCCCCTTTCTATGGATGGTGGCTGATGGATATGTCTGGAAGAACAAGAAATGTTACGAAAAAAATCATGGAACTCGCGTCATCGAACGCTTGTTACGTGAACAAAAATCATGGAACTCGCGTCATCGTCACCGAACGCTTGTTGGGTGAACAAAAAATATGAAACTCGCGTCATCGTCACCGAACGCTTGAATAAATGAATGAATGTTACTTAGTTTCCACTTCTATCGGCAGTCCCCAAAGACTGCTCGCATGTATTTCTTTTTTCATAATTATTCTCTAATATTTAAAAAAAAAATTACATAAATTTGCAACACAACAAGAGCAGATGGCCAGCTAATTTAACTTTGGAAATACGTCCAGTCATTTTGCAAAGAGCCCGTTCCGAATCTTACTACAACATTCGGTAGCCAATATTCTGCCACGGCAATACCCCGAGATATTAAGATAGGGCTAATCCTGACATAACTTAGGATCACGCCAGTTATATGCCATTCAGTACCCACTGACCATTGTCCTGCATTTAATTTAAACGGGAAACAGCTCCAAGCGGAGTGGTAATGATTTTACTAGCCCCTACAAACTTACTGTGATCGACAGCCTTAATAGCGACAACTCTTAGTACCTTGCAGCAAGGTTATTTTTTCACTGTTTTCTTGTTTCACGGTTGTTGGTTAAAGTTTGTTTGAAGGTGTCGTAAGATTTTATGCGTAATGCTCTTTATGCAAACAAGTCCTCAGGGTGACGTTTTTGGTTTTTGGCGCCATTGAATTTTGACCCGCTATTAATGTTAATATTATATTATTATGATATTGCGGGTCTTGTTATTTGATGGTAGAAGATATGAATGTTATGATACTAAAACATAATTTGAATTTCAGACATAAATTCAGGCCGAAACAGCTCAACCGTAACGGCTTTGATAAGTCATCATCATTTCGTGTGGCTAGTGACTATCCTGGTGTCTGAGTTTCAAACCCGCCCAAGGGCCTCTGACTTAGTTTCACATATCGAGAAATATCTCTCTGGCATGCCGGTTTCCTCACGATGTTTTTCTTCACCGTTTATAAAGCAAGTGATAATTATACAATACGCACATGAATCCAAAAAGACAGAGATGCGTGCCTTGGGTTCGAACTCGAGTACTATGACTTGGCAGTCCGACAATCACACCACTATACTTCATAAAAGATAGCCTGATCTTTGCGACAGCTGTCATTAAAATGAAACAAAGACTCAAATGGGGCAACGTTTTTTTAAAAGAATAAAAAGAAAATGAATTCAAATTAAATCAAATCAATTTCACATTTGAATGATTAAGATCGTCATGATTTGGATTGATTTAAATTCAATTGAATTGGACTCAAATTAATTCTAGGAATGTCAGTATGACATAATTATGTCGCAGAGATCAAGCTATCTTTAGTATAGGCTATCACTGATTAGTAAACGTTGTAAAAAAGACTTCGTTCGTGATGAAATCGTAAGACACCAAAATATTATACTAAATTAACAGACACATTTTATAAAACTTCCCTGTATAATATGTTTGTATTTTTGGTCTCAGCAGCTAAAATAAACAGAGAATCCAGGACTGGAGACGCGGGACCAATTGACGCACAGTTTGAGAAGCAGCTCGTCCTGAGGGCGACACCCGCGGCAGCCTTCAGTAACAATTTCCTATTGCTTGCAAAGTTTTTCGTTTTAGTACCTAATGAACACCTGCGTTCGTGTAATGGCACAACACTGATACACTGATTGATGCTGTCTTACAGATAAAATAAAAAAAACATACAGACGAATTGAGAACCTCCTAGGACCTTTTTGAAGAAGTCGGTTAATAAATAGGCACTTGTTCTTTTTTTTTCAGCCTACACTGTCCCACTGCTGAGCAAAGGCCCCCTCTAAATCCTTCCAGGCTTTCTTTTCTTTCTAGGGCCACCTCGATCCAACCCTTGCGGTACATCTCTAGGTCGTCTCGCCACCTCTTCCTGGGCCGGAGTCGGCGGCGCTGTCCATCCTCGGGCACCTACCGCGTGGAGTCTCCAGGCGGTAGGTGCCCGAGGATGGACAGCACTTTCCCAGCGATTACCACGCATGCGGCTATTCGAATAAATACACATCTTGGGTGGGAAATGCTCGAATAATTGGCCTTTGTTAAAAAAATCTGGCATATTTTTCATTAACAAAATCCGCATCACCCTTAGATAATAATCTGCTGTAACCGCTGACAAATGGCGCTAATAAGAAACTTGTCGCGGTGGGATTAGCTAGTGTTAATTGATGTTATTACTGTCAAACTCTAGTGCTGTGCACTTTTTTGTCGATATCGATGTGATGACAATATCATCACAAATTATAATTATGATAATTTGACAGGTGCAACTCCAAAATGAAAAAACAATCAACAAAAATTTGAAATGCCAAATTACTATCTGGAATTAATAGACGAACTTTACAGTGTCGTGTTTCTTTTTCTTACCTTCTCTTAAAAAATCACAATCAATTCAATCATAAAACAGAAAAGCTCACATGCTACCAGTTTTCTAGAAGAATAACTTGATAATTTTCACCGGTATTTGACATTATTATGTCAAAAACGCTCTGTATTTGGACAGTCGTTATTGTTTCTGTCCACCGCTGTCTTAGGAAATTGGTGATAATCGGTATCAAAATCATACCAAAATTTTCTTTTGTAAAGAACAAAGAAGTAAAAAATATCAGACACCTAATTATAATCCGACAAAGTTCTCATCAATGCTTTCTTTGACAGTTTTCTGACTTGCTAATTTTGAATTCACCATACCTTTTGGAAACACAAAACAACTAGAATCAGTTCTATTTCTTTGTTTTGACGTTCAAAAGTGCCTTGTATGTGCCTATTTGAAATAAATTATTTGACTTTGACTTTGACGTTGGCTTGAAATTTAAAATCTCTTTGTCACATCACTATTTTATAATTTAACCTTACCATCACCACAGTATTTCGTAAGCGGATTAGTGTTTAAAATCAAAATGGCGGGTGCTCGTCGTAATTAAAATGTGTCATAATATTAGGGGTGGCTTCAGTGAAAATGAGAATTATAAATATTACTTTACTCAAGATTAGACAATTAATTTTATGAATAGGTATTAAGTTTTATTTTCTAAATTATATTTTTAATGTTTTTGCTTTGGTGATTTAGGAATCACCAAACCAAAAACATTAAAAATCACAATGTGAAAAACTCACATTGGTACTTGCTCAATGTGACTTTTTCAATTCATAATTATTAATATGTAGGTACTTTTTGATAAGTTTATACTGGACATCACTAACCTCACTGAAGGAAAACATCGTGAGTAAATCGGACTTTATACAATATAATATAAGTCTGAAATCGCCACAGCTCTCAAAACGGTTCCATAATACCATGAGTCTCGTCTGTCATGACATTGATGCATCGTACATAACCATGAATTATAGAGGCAACACCAAGCGAGATATACCAACCGTAAGAGTAATTAAAGGGACTGCTTTAATTTGCAAAGAGCGAATATAATCCTAATTCGTTATGGTACTTTCGAGACAGGGAAACTCTTCCTAACCCTTCAATCTCGGGTCATTCATACCTATACTAGCTAACCCCTTTCAAATTAAAACCATATCCACACTTCATGCTATCGAATAATCTACCTTATTGTAACGGAGTAAGGTACACAATAGTAGCAAATCATAAATCATAGTGTTGCCAACAAATAGACATGAGTAATAGCGCTTATGATTGAGACGCGTCATCGAATATTCGTACTGTATTAGAAAATGAATTTTTTATAGAAGTTGTTAAAGTCCTTTTTAGGAAGCAGACTGGTTTCAACGTTGATTTCAGAATGTTGACTGCCTGAAATAATATCAAGAAATGAAATAAGATGAGAGTTGACTTTCGCCATTCTATGACGTTTTCGCAAAAAAATCAATATGGTGGACCTAGCTAAAAAGTTTTAACAAAAGATAGTAATTTGAAAGGGTTGCCCTGATTGCTGCAAATAATGTTGGTGTCGCAGATGGATTGTCAAATCCGCTGTTTTACAAAATAGCTCCGTTATATAAAATATCTGAACGACGTTTAGTGATTTTCCATAATTACTGAACGTTAACACGCAGCATTGCATAAACGTTTTTTGCATTTATCAACGAGTCAGCGTTGACTCGCTGATAAATGCGTTGGTCACTGTTTTATATAACGGAGATGTTTTGTAAAACAACTAGCGGATTTGTAAAACCGCTAATTAAGCAATCCATCTGCGACATAGGTAAAACAAACCACTGAATATTCTTTGATTGAGCCGAGTCCGTAATAAATCTGAGCCATTTGAGTTAATGGTAACATTCGTATCGGTCAGTATGATAGACTGCTCTGTTTCATAGAGTTATAAGTCGTGACCGAAGCAAGTTTGGGTGAGAACTAATCGCTGTCATTATTTACCCTTACTTAGTTACTAAGACTGCCTCTCTTGTGTAGTTTTCGCAAGCGCTACTGTCTGGGTTTCTGTCCTGGGTTTTGATTCCCGGGTTGGGGAAAGTGTTATTGAGTTTTTCGATCTGGAATTTTCAGTAGCATAGCGTATAATATTCCCACTGCTGGGACACAGGCCTCCTCTCTGTGAGAGGGAGTGGACTGTAATCCACCACGCGGGCCCAGTGCGAGTTGGTAGATGTCACATCATGTCTTCATTTTTTAGTTCTAGAACATGGCGGTTTCCTCACGATGTTTTCCTTCACCGTTTTGAGAGCAGTGGTGATGAAATTATTTACACAAAGTAAAGCGCTTGGCAGGGTTCGAACTTACGACCTACAACTCGTAAGTCGCGGCCGTTACCACTGAGCCGCCCCTGCTCTCGGAATTTTCAGTTTTTGGTAAGGTTGCCTCCTATTAAAGATAGTGCCATTCACGAAGACGCGCCCCACTCCGTTCCGCTAAAGTACAGCTTACAGTACTACATTCGCGGAGTGGGCCGTTTTCGTGCATGGCACTATCCGTACATGGGACTTACACATAATTGGCGAAATGTGGGTATACTATAGGTACACCTCTGCCTAACCCTTCGGGGAATACAAGCGTGATGTTATGTTATGTTAGTTACTATTATTTACTGTACTACTGTTATTATTAGATGGTTTGGTCATGTTGAGAGGACTGGATGCGACTAACGAAACCTAATCTAACCGAACAACTATTTCGGAAAATAATTTCATCACTCATTTTTCACATAAACCAGGGTTCTTGTGATTAAGCACCTTACACGTATGTAAACCTTAAATAATCCTTGTTAATGATATACGGCAGCATCTAACCCTATAAAACTGATTGAGCAGGGAACAAAAGGTTCGTTCTCAATACACTAGCGACCCCTGTCGGCGAAACAAAACGGGTAAAGTATGAAAAATGAAATCAAGTGGACACTGCTTACGGTTAGACTCAGGAACGTTTGGACTTGGAGAAATAATGATTCGAGAATGACGATTCCTTTATTTTTTCTATTGTAATATATGAGCCTGAAGTTTTTCCGACTTGTCAGATTCTCCGCTTATGGCAAACTTCATTTAATAATATGATAATTATGATACATTATGGTGGCGGAAATTTTGACAATTCAAAATGGTTATAGTTGCCCACATTCTCAATACCTAAATGAATAGAATATAAAGCTTTGCTTGTAATTCCGAACCATGATAATTATGTAAAACTAGCTGACCCGTCAGACGTTCTCTTGTCCAAATTTAAAAAAAAAAAAAAATCTCATAGAAAAAACATAACCCTTCCTTGGCAGTCAACAAAGGACATTCAGTTTTTCCCGAATTTGGACTAAAGCAAACATTTTATAACAAAAAATCCAAATCGGTCCTGCCGTTCTCTAGTGATGCGCATACCAACAAACAGCATTACATTTTTATTTATAAAGGTAGATTCTGAATTTAAATATAAAATATACAAACGGCTACTATAGTTGTATCACTTTCCGAAATATTCAGCTACATCCGGTTAGACTGGAAGCCGACCCCAATAATGCTATTCTAGTACTTACATTCTAACCACACACCATCAGAATTTCAGATCATTTGCGTAATACCTTAAGCCCAAACTATCAGTAGGTAGGTACGCCTACTGGGCAAGCTTGACCATCATTAATCAGCAGCACTTAGTCCACTTTGCATAAAATGATTAATGCCCACATGAAGTTGCCCAATGAACATCATTCTGTTTATTTTGTGCTGATAAATTGTGCGAGCAAGAGGGACGGGGGTTCCGTGAAACTGTCTGGTTTACGTTTTATTGTATTACACAAAAAAGGGGTAATAATATCACCGTGTAAACTTAGGTGAAGTGAGCTTCAAGTGATCTATCATTCCATCGATGCTAGCATAATATAATAGAAGTATTGACACTATTGACAGTTAACTTCACCTACGATTTCACGGTAAGATTTTCACAGAATAGCACTACTGTAATGATATTCTGCATTGCTATTCTGTAACCATCTCACCGTGAAAACTTAGGTGAAGTGAGCTGTCATTGTCATCGATACCTACTGATGCTAAGACAGTGACAGTTTACTCCAAGCTCACCTCACTTAAGTTTTCACGGTGAGATTTTTCCAGAATAACACAAACTGTAACCATCTCACGGGAAAACTTAGGAAGGTGAAGTGAGCGTGGAGTGATAGGATAGTCAATCAATCAATGAACTCAGCCTATCGCAGTCCACTCCCAGGCTACGCCACAACACCCTATCCTCCGCCTTCCGCGTCCAGTCTGTGCCAGCCATCTTTCTAAAGTCGTCGCAGAAAACAGTGAGACACAATAATGACGCAAAAACACAACAGCTTCAACCAAAGCTAAAGAAGAATGATGAGCCAAGAGCTAAACAACGGAACACATTAATTACACACACATTAAAAAAATACGACAAATTCTCGCATGATAAACGCGCAAACTCCTGCCGATGTCGCACGGAAACTGTAAATCTAACTAAGCCTTCGTACCTCCTAAATAATAGATGAGTCGGGTAAAAATCCGGTAGGAATTACCAAGACACGTCATTACTCATATTCGGAATGCAAAATACTCGAAACTCGAAATACAAATGTATCGGTGTTCGAAAATGAAGATTGGAGGGTGATTCTCCTTTGTTTTTGTTTTTTTAACTCTTGTACCGTTGTACACACTTCTATCTATCCCGTTTTCATGACAAGTTCCTTTTGTGATTTATAAGGGCTATGAATAATAGGTTTACATCCTCAGACCAAATAAAAAACCAAGACAGAGCGCTGCGAACAATACAGTGAAGCATGCCAAAACTACACCAACGCTCTGTGCGTACACGCTCAAACGCACACATTGACAACCATTTACAATCAAACTACACCAAAATATGAGCACACATGTTTACGAAACCGGCTTCAAGTCACTGTTGACAGCGCTTTGTCTTAAACAGTTGGCTATGTTTAGTTCCGGTTTATTTATGAGTAAATTGCTATGACTTAAGTTTTACAGTTAAAGTGTTATATGAAATGAAACATTTTTTAGAATTGTGCCAAGCGATTTTCTTTATAAGGATTTTGGATAATAAAGTCACGTTCTTCTAATTTTAAAATTCAATTTTGTGAAAGTGATAAGTAGTAGAAAGTCCTTACAATCCATTCGCAGGTCCGATAATTTTGCAATAAAATTAAAAAAATATCCAATGTGACAAAGTTAACCAACCATCTTTCTCATTTTCCTACACAGAGACAGAGACAAAAAATGAACAACAAACGGACACACAAATCCGCAATCCGCAAACGAAGTCAAATAACAGATGACGTTCGTTTTTCTCGCATCCGTTGCCGCGTATTCAAATTTGACAGTGACAAATCCTCGGCCATTTCCGCCTGTGGTTTGGAGCGACTCGGATGTTCATATCATTTATATTCATTCGAGATTAGGTCGGCTTTTGTTCGAAATATAAGTGACAAGTCAGCAATGATAGTGGGGGTGAGAGTTAAAAATGGAGAGAGACGTTGATTGGTTTGCGAAATTAAATTAAAGGAATAAGTTTGCAGACTAAGCCTCACGCTCATAATGACAACAAAAGTTGATACATAATTTTCTGATTCATCAAAAAGTAAAACCCTCAAAATTTGACACTGTTTGAGCAGGTACATAGTTACCCTATGCCATTTATTTGTTTATTTATCAAGATACCTGCCCCGCCCCGTGAAAAAATAATACATTACATAAATAAAATAATATCAGCTTAGTAATTTTGAAACCTTCGGAACACGAGTTCGTTGAAAAATAATAACAACTATTAATTGTGCTCCATATTTTTATAACTGTTTTTTTCCGTTTATCTGTGGTGATTATCATCTACATAACAAAAATATACAAAAACTACTATGTACTGGCATCTGGCATGTACTCGTAGCAATGTTACCTTTTATACTATTATGTTCTTATCTTCTTTTGAACCTATCGCAGCGTCCTTTTAAACTTACAACTTTGACACCTAACGACGACATTTTGAATAACATGTAAAAAAAACAAAAAGCCCATCTTATCTGTATCAAAAACTACCTATACCTTATCAGGAAAACTCATTCCCATAAAATATTTAAGGCAAAAACAGGAAAATCTTACTAACACTTGCATTAACATGTTAAGTGACCCGTTCTAAACTCGCCCTTACCGTATGTAAATGTTATCGTCAATTTATTGCTATATTCGCATTCTCCTAAGTGATTTTCAAGATTTCCTTTTCGAAATATGCTCCAGAAATTCTCCTTTTATTGTACTGAATATAACCAGTTTTGAAAGACCTACGGGCTTGAAATACTTACCTCAAGTTTTTGGGGATGCGAAGTGTCATGCTATAGTGGTAAGGGTTATAAAGCGTATTTATGTTTTCGTGAATTTCCAGCAATTTAAGGTTATGGAAATTCAAAGTTGAAGGGATATGTTTACAGTATTATTCAGTGACGAAGATATTAATTACCATAAAGTTTTGATATAACCATCCTTGGAAGTAGAATCCTAGAATCTAGAGATTATTTTATACTTCCTTTATGTCATCTAGTTAGAGTCTAATTTTTTATGGCATTGTATTTTTGTGATAGGGAGGGAAATAGAGAGGCCTGCCGCAAGACTGACCTCTTCTCTGACCTGGTAGCTGATAAATTGATAATGTAGAGTTAACAATTAACCAGAATACAAAATGTTATTAGTTTTAATCTTTTTTATGCATTTAAGAGATCAGAAGAAGTAAAGGCTATTTTGGAATTATTTTATTTTTCTGCTTTATTTTATTTTTGTTTTTGAATTATTTTATTTTAAAAAGGGGAGGCCCTTGCCTTGGGACACAAAAGAGGGTAGGAAATTTTTTTGTTGTTGAAAATTTTGATCATCACGAGTTTCATTAGCTTTTCTTTATACCTATGTGATAGTTGCTCTTCTCTTTCACTATACAGGGTGTAATTGAAAATACTTTGCTGAAAACCTGAAAACGGATCGTTGTACTCATAATTATGAATAGATTTTACCCTACAATCGCGAAAATACTTAACTGAATAATTTACTGAATTCATGGTAACAGGTTGCGTGTCGACGTCTCTGCCTCCCTGTGTACCTATATATCAAAATTTCTCTGAATATAATATGCCACATCCATCCTTCCTACCTCAAACATCCCATAAATAGATTTCGTGTAAACGTGTGAGCAGTCCACTGGTGCATATCTAAAAGCATTGTAAATTTTCACACAAACGCCGCCGTCAGTACATTGTGAACTGAGCGAAGATATAGTGGTAACGGTTCCCGGATTCAAAGCGTTTTAGCTGAAAGAGGGACTGGAAAGTTTTTATTTTATTTAATATCGTAGTATCTAATATATCTACCTATTATTAGGTCGAGTGGTTTGGCTGCTTTATTTTTGATGAAGAACATGTCACTTTAAAAACATGTTAACAAGTTTCTCTACGTAATTCTTACCGTAAAAAAAATCAAGTAATAAAAACTAAAACCCAACTACGACTTAAAAGGTATAAACAAGACATCACAGACAGACAAATTAAAAATCCGGAGTCACACGTGTTAGGGCATAAATCGAACAGATTACGGGTTATATACGGGTTATAATATATATATTTTTGAAATGTGCTCATTAAGCCCTTTCATTTGATACCCAACATGGTACAATTAAACCATATTTTATTTTAAGTTCCTCACTTTATGTCCTATATAGGGTGCCATTTTTAATTTAATGTGACTTCACATAGCCTATAACCAGCGGACAATCACAACGCTTCTAACGATACCTCATTTGTCAAATTGTGATAAGTGGTTTGGAAGATAGGAGGGAACAGATGAACATACATACATACATACCGGTCAAAATCATAACCCTCCTTTTTTCTTCGCCGTAGTCGGGTAAAAAAGAAGGAAAAAGCTAAACTTTGAGTATCGCTAGAAAATCCGTAATCGGTCACGATTCTGGGTAGTATTTTTTCTGTCCCTATAACCAATTTGCATTACCTTTTCCCAAGGCTGGGATTGGCTTCCAGTCTAACGCGAAATACAGCTAAGTACTAGTATTTTACATGTAGCAACTGCGTATCTGACCACCATAACCCAGTTACTGGGTAACACGATACCCCTTGGCAAGACTGGTTGTCATACTTCTGATCTAGGAATGATAGCCGGGACCAACTGGATAACGTGCTGCCTGAAGCACGGAGGGTTCTCGGTATGTTATGGGGGGTCAACCATCCATGGACCGACCTCGGCAAGTTACGCGCTTAACCTTGAAGATCAACCCAGTTATTATTTATATACGGGACTCTTCTGTCCCTATCACCACCATGAATAAACATCTGGTCTACCATTAGCGTAAACTTTTGACGGCAACACTCACAATAAAATTTTATAACTGTTCGCTTTATCGCTCAAGCAGGCTACATTACGAATTCATCGCTTAAGTAGGATAAGGAAATATGTTTACGCTATGAGGTTCTGAACGATAAAAGGATTAAATTATATTAGGTGAAGAGTAAAATTACTCTAAGTTATAGTTCGCTTTATTTGTCGATTAAGTGTTGGACTTGGGTGGCGAAAGGTGCTCGTGGTTCAATAATAACAGCCGCACGTGTCGATCGTAAGTTACGAAACAGTAGTCACAACATTGTGAGCTAATCCACGCGTCATGTTCGTGAACGGACGCCGTCAATTGAGACTGGTCATCTCTTATTTGCCAGGGCTTATTTTTAATCTTATCGTCCTTGGATTTTCTTGCCCGTTCTTCTCCATAGAGATCTTCGTTTTGGAATGGGCAACCAGCTTCATCTTTCTAACTAACTGACACACTTTTTTTTATTAGGCGTCATCATGCATATAAGGAGGCTCCAATCATAAACTTATATAAACTAGTTGGTACAGAAATAAATATTTTTTATTTGTATTTGCACACTTTTTGCAAATTCAAAAGTGCCTGTTAATGGTTGAAATAAATGCTTTGAGTTTGAGTTTGTCACAACGTACTTTTTTATTTTTTGAGGGTGGGCTGGGGTGGTTACAACGTACCTACGAGTACGAAAACAAAATCCAACTGAAGCATTAAAAAAATCAATGTTAATAAATCTCAACAGTTGACTGCAACAAAACAATGAAATAAATTCGCATACTCTCGCGGTGGTGCTCGCGGTTTCATCGATTTTAATCACACTAAGTGACAATGTATTTATCACCTAAACTCACCGACACCAATATTGGAGCCAATGGTAGGGCTGTACGGGGTTTTGAATGTACTACAGATTCTTTTATAACCATAGTTATACTACCTACGGGATGACCTTTATATTATAATTATTATAATTAGAAAGAGGTAAAATTCGCAGATGTTTGAAATGGTTACATAAAGCTACCTATTACCTATAGGTAACCATTTCGGAATTTGAAAAGTGTTGACAAAAAGCCGGACATTTGCAAAATATTATATTATAAATTTTTAATGTTCATTTTTAGAAAATATTTAACCGTTTATTTATTTTTAAAATCCTTTTCGTCGATAATTCCAAACAAATAGGGACAACGTCCAGAAAGAGAGCCAAAGCAAAGGCTAGGTACAGGTGACCACTTCTTCCACGCCCACCCACCGCCGTCAGGTGGGTTTCATACTTGTTTGACACCTAATAACTTCAGAGGTTAAAAGATATTATAGCTTGCAGTGTAAGCAAGCTGAAGTGGTAGAGGGCTGGTTGTCGCCCTGTTTGTCGAAGGACCAATGGCGAAGGACGGGGAGTTGTGGCGCAGCCTAGATGTCCAGCAGTGGAATACGATAAGCTGAGTTGATTGATTGAACTTAAAAGATTTGCGTGGCTAGAGGCAACCCTGACTGTCCGCGAATATGCAAATTAGATTGGTTATTTGGACTACAATTTTGACTCCCCGTGGCTGCAATTTGAGTGATATTAGATTAGGTTTAACGCGATATGCCCGTGTTAGCTTAATGCATCGGGATTCTGCGCTAATCTCATTATTCGTGTTTCAACTGGGATACCAAAATTGAAAGTCATATTTTAGTTTGATTAGAAAATATAGCAGAATGTTCATAATTTTAATTGTATTTATTACAGCATGATGTGCTAATATTTATTACAGCATGATGTGCTAATATTTAAGAGTGCGGTAGAGACTATCAAATTCAACAACTTTCTCCATGGGTAGGTGACTTTGCGGAAATCCATTATAAAATACAATAAACGTAGATAGGTATATTTAGTATTCCGCTATTCCGCTTAACTATTCTTCAAGAGTCATAAAAATCCTGTAAGAAATCGACACGTGTTTCATCTCTCAACGAGGCATCCTCAGGATGACGATTGACCAATTGCATACCAGAACACGACGTGTTATCACACCGAGCGCATATTCCAAGTTTCTGCAAGGGACCAACATCGTAATTGCGAAAAAATCATCAGCTGTCTCATACAAAACTTCAATATCTACAGGGACTCGACCCAAATGTAGTAAAATGCTAAAGTAGAGTTAGACAAGTTCTCAGCTTCAAATTCGCTATTCAGAAACCGGATAACTATAATAAGGAATTGCTTGTGGCACTTTCACCGAAATCCTTTTCCATTAATTAATTTCATCGTCATTTAGGTACTTAAATCTTTCCGTTTAAGTTAAGTAAAGTTTCCGTTCCGTTCCGTTTGCGTTTTCCCAAGCAACAAAGAAAAACTACCAACCAAAAAATTATTCGTAATACATTTCTGTTTGCAACTAATTACACCTTTTGTCGCAGCCGAAGCGTTTCGTCCACAGATGTCACGTCTCATTAGTAGTGTTGCGTGACATTAGCACGTGGCGTCGCATTCCGATTAAATTGAACGCCGATGCGCGCCCGTGCTTAATGTATTTAATTAGCGCAATATATACATCGATGCAGTAATTAGGGTGGCCTGATCTAGTGGGGGATTAGGTAGTAAAATGGATACGAAGTAGGTAGGTATAATAAAAACCATACAAATTTTTGGATGGAAGAGAGAAACGTTTAGTGCCATAGGAGGTAGACATGATGTTACTGTAAAGTCATGGTTTTGGATTTAAATCGTATTTTTTTCCATTAAGGTTGATGCGCTAGGGTAGCCCGTTAAATTCAAATTTGCTAACGTTTTTTGCAATTTGCAGGTCAGTATCAGGTTGTATGTTGAAATCATGACATTTGACACTTTCATGAACTTAGAGAGTTGTATTGCTGATTCTAATGTTTATAATTCTGTAAATTCATATTTGTTACGAGCGCTAATAATATTTAGATCAACATACAACCTGATACTGACCTGCAAATTGCAAAAAACGTAAGAAAATTTGAATTTCGCGGGCTACCCTAGCGCATCCCCCTTAAAGAGATCTCTGGCTGACCCCACCCATTCCCCCAACCCACCAAGGTATAACACCTTTTTTAACCCCCGACGGAAAAAGAGGGGTGTTATAAGTTTAACGTGAGTTATCTGTGTGTCTGTGTATCTGTGTATCTGTGTACCTGTGTATCTGTGTATCTGTGTGTCTGTCTGCGCCGTCGTAGCTGCCAAACGGCTGAACCGATTTTGATTTTTTTGGTTTTGTTTGAAAGGTGACTTGATCGAGAGTGTTCTTAGCTATGATTCAAGAAAATCGGTTCAGCCGTTTGAAGATTATCAGCTCTTTTCTAGTTGATGAATGGATGTGAGCATCTTCCACAGGTCTAATCGATTTGAAATTTAGAATTCTTCTCTTATTTCAATGATATGAAAAGAATATAGTAACCTTGAGCTGATGCTGCAGCATCACCTGGAATTTGCAGGATACCCAACTCCTCCTGATACTCACCAACTTACAGCAGAGGTATCGTGTTTGGACTCATTGGAAAGGTCTCAACAAATAGGTTACGGATAGATGGTGATCAGGGGCTGATGATGGAGTAGGAAAGATAAATGAGAGTAAATTAGTAACAAGCTTCACTGTAGCAAAAATACGTATAGCTACGCAGATTTCGGCGAGGTGCGTGTTCGTAGCGTTTCTACTAATAATATAATATAAAATTTAAAAAGCTGGAAATAAAAATTAAATTTAAAATTTAAAAAACCCCCGACAAAAACAAAGCATCTAAAAAGTAAAAAAATAATATTTAGTGGCCCTTTAAGTTTAACATAAGGGGGACGGCTAATACAAACGCCAACACATACTAGGAATAATTAATGTATGCTGTTGTAGAAAGGATAGCTGCTGTTAATTTTCTATTTTCATTAGCCGTTTGCCATTAGCCCCGACACGACGACACTTAGATCAAAATATTACCTACAACTTTTATGTTAAACTTAAAGGGCCATTAAATATTATTTTTTTCTTTTTAGATGCTTCGTTTTTGTCGGGGGTTTTTTAAATTTTAAATTTAATTTTTTTCATCATGTCGTGTCGACGCAATCAATCTTCCTAGCCTTTTCCCAACTATATTGGGGTCAGCTTCCAGTCTAACCGGATGCAGCTGAATACCGGTATTTTACAAGGAGCGACTGCCTATCTGACCTCCACAATCCAGTAACTGGGTGATACGATACCCCTTGGTAAGACTGGTTGTCAGACTTTCGGGCTTCTGACGACCCGTAACGACTGACAAAGATCAACGAATGACAACCGGGACCTACTTTTCTTGCTAACAAGTGTGAATAGGACTGAGGCTTGTTTGTTGTATTATATCGGGCCTTTACCAATAAGTCAATCCTCTTAGCTTCCCAACACCATGTCATCTATAACCATATAGATGATCTATCGATATATAGCCACATCTCTACGTGACTTCACACCATTTCAAGGTACAAATGTGCTACATAATGAGGTGTCTGGGTATCGACAACGGGCGACGTATTAGCTAATGAGATCAGAATTAATTGCATGTCGATTTCGTAATATAATGTGACAGCTGCATGTTTGCACGTGACGAGCACAATTAAATATAAATTGGGATTAATATATGAATAATTCAGGTATGGGCTGTAACTAATGCTTTAGTCAGAGGTATCATTATGTTTAGTCAAGTAACGTGTATGGTTATTACAACAGTATCAGACAACAAAAAAATATTATCACACAAAGGCTTTTTGCATTCCTCATCGTTCAGCCGAAAGACGTCAAATGCTGGACACAAGCCTCACCCTCAAGCATAAATTCAATAAGTCTGCCTAGCCTTTTCCCAACTATGTTGGGGTCGGCTTCCAGTCTGACCGGATGCAGCTGAATACCAGTAATTTACATACAGCGACTGCCTATCTGACTTCCACAACCCAGTTACTGGATAACACGATAGTACATCGGCTTGTCAGACTTTTGGGTTTCTGACTAACCGTAACGACTGTCAAAGATCTATGAATGACAGCCGGGATCAATGTATGTGCTTTCCGAGGCAGCCCCAAGCATAGATTATAATGGTTTAATAGATTCCGTAGATAACGTGGTACAGAAAGCAAAACACATTTTAAATGCAAGGTCAAAGTGAAATCAAACATTTCGTTAAGACCATTTCGTACCTTATTTAGAAATGTTAAGGATCAGCTTAAAATATGGCAAAAAGTAGCCTCTATTCTTCTCTAATTCTTATTTATAGACAAGAACACCACACTATTCAGCAAAATAAAAGAGACAAAAATACCCCAACAAAACCGATTATGTCTGTCTGTCTGACGCAATTAATCCCCGAAATCCTATAAAAGCAGATTAACGTAGGTCCACTCGGACAAATTGTGTATTAATATTTTATGTAGTTCGCACCGGCCTACCGGGAGCCGGCTATAAACCTGTCATCACAAGACAAACTGCTTGCACTTCTTATGGGTGATTTAGGGTTGGATTATAGGGATTCCATACATATGTAGGAGTGAATTTTGGTAGCGAAGTGTTGATGGTTTCTAGTGGTGGAATATAGTTTTGTAAGTCAACGGGAAAATGTGATTTTTGAGATAGAAATGTATTCGAAAAAAAACAAATTTATATTTTTATAAATTGGCTGTCAACAAAACTAAACCAAACTCATGTAACATTGTCTTTGAATAAAACACTGAATAGCCTAAGTAAACTTTCCTAAATATAAAACATACCTAACCATTATTTGTTATACCTATATTTTGTATGGCAACGTCTTTGAAAACTCAGAAGTTCATTTCGTTACACTTAATATTCAAATAAAAGTCTTTTGATTAATTCAATCAAATGGTTTCCTCATTATTATTACCCTCATTCGGAAATATACTTTATTCTTCTTTAATCCCCAAAGAAAAAATCAAAAACTCTAATCCCATCCATTCTCATCAACTCATTTCTCACCATTCTCTATAATTACAGAAACTCCAATACATTTAGCGACATGAGACTGGACATATAACTGTACTAAGGCATTTAATTAGTATTAGACCAATCGCCTGAGGCAACGCGGACACAGCCTCGGTACCATCGTGATTGATATATGAGAATACCGCTGGAAATTCTAACATGCAAGTCCACGTATTGGATTTGTAGTGTAATTGCTCTGGAAACGGTGGTATTACGGTGTTTGAGAATAGGGGTGAAATGGAAATGAGATGACAACGGGGCAAACTTGAGTACGTATAACATAAGCAATAAAAATGTATACAGCATGAGCCAATAAAAATATTTTTCGAAAACGTTAAAGAGAATCTGAATATGAGCTGTTATGCTGTGAATCACTAATGACCAAACAACAGGTAACAACTATTTAGAAATATAACTAAACAAAAGCACATAGCACCGATTCAAAAGACTCCAATGTTACAAAAGCTGTATCATTCAAAAACATAAATGGCAACAACAGTGACACAGCTCCAATCAATCATGGCAAAGTTACACTAAACAGTACAGATAACCCATCTCTTGTAACAAGACTCAAATGCACATCACTAATAGGAATGCCTCCAGGCCACTAGAAACAGTAAATTCAGAACTCATTACAAGCAATCGCAGGAACATAATTACGTACTAGCAGATAGTAATATAATCGCACAATCCCTTTGCAATGTCCCAGGATGAGCATCATTAATATGTGGAACTAAATTATCGACGGTGGATAAGCACTGTTCAATGTGCCCAGCACTAAATATCTTTGCATCGTAAATGGTTGCCTGGGTTTTTAGGGATGTGGGTATGTTTCTATCGATATATATTTTTTTTTTTGCCAATGTGAGTGTAACAAAACAATTACTGAGACTTTATTTTACAACAATTCTCGCTTATAAAACTTCACCTGAACTTTATTAAACAAATTGACCCATCAAGAAAAAAACATCTTTTAATGTGAATTTAGTTAAGAAACTTAATTAAAAAAAAAAAAAACATATTTGCATTCTGGGGCCAAGCATAACCTCGTCACAAATAGAACATCGACATCTTCAAAGGACAGCCCTTACCTACGATAACACGCATGCCCACCTATCAGATGTCACCATCTCATATACGGAAACCACATTCTGTTCCTATTCTGCCTATAATATTCCAGTTCATTCCCCTTACATCTGGTTTGAACCGGTACACAACCAGTTTACACTGGTCTCTGTCATTTTAAGCCCTGCAGTGCAAAATGTTCAATTATCGGAGGTCTAGATAAAATGGTTTAAGGGACCTCTAAAGCTAAATGGACAATAGTGACCGCTGAATTTCAGAAAGGCCAAACGCCTCTAAAGGCCGTCTTTGTTTTGCACGGACGGACGGCTAAAGCGGCTTTATTATACATATAGAATGAGTAGTTACTAGGAAACGGAACGGCAAAGGAATTTCGCCTTTGTTTCTAGGATCAGATTTGATTAAAGTGGGTGAGTCATTTGGCGTGTGTGTACTACACGAAAATTGGTTCCAAGTAGATTAAATTCCAATCTAATGTTTGTATTTTGTGTGGGATTACTGGAATTTATGTAAAGGTTGGCTGTTTATTTTTTTTTTATTTAAAAGAGGCCTTGTACTTCAAAAACAAATTATCCCTTGTACTATCGAGAAATATTTTATCAATGCCTGAAATATACATATATATCTATACTAACTAAAATAGCCTCAGTGTACAATTTTTAAACAAAGAGAGAAGAAAACAACACGAAACAAAAAATAATTTCTTGAAAACAAAAGAAATTGAGAAAATTTTTATTCACAAAGTTCTCAAATCAAAATTTATCACTGGCCAAACAAAACAATTAGGACCGCTGATACCCAACTCTCAGAGACTACAACTAGTACATTTGCATCGGATCGCAGTTAACGAAGCCATTATTGAAATTTTATGTGAGTTTGATTATTATTCAGAAGACCGCTATTAGGACTGGACACGGGATTAGGGTATTGCTAAAGTGGTGTGGAAACAGAACCTATTTACTCCTCGAACGTATTTAAATTAATAGCATTGTGATGGAATCTCAAAATACTTAGTAATTAAATTTATTTGCGCATTTAAGTTATTTCTACCATACACCCGACTCTCTAAGTCTGTCGTCTTAACAACAATGTTAGAATAGAATAGAATAGAATGTCAATAGCATTGTTATGCAACAATACTGGCTATCTCATGTCATCCAGTTTCTCTGTTGTTGAGGATTCGATGGATGAACTAAAATATATTTTATTATATAAGAATTAGGATTTACGGAAGAAGAAAATAATAAAAAAAATGTTTAAAGAGCTTCATAAAAACTTTGGAAATGGTCACAAAGCGTACATTATAGAAAACAATGAAATCCCTGGACATTTAAACAATGACATCCTTATCCTAGACGTTACTCTTTCCATACCAGCCTACCCGAACCTTGAGTGAACAGGCATCGTTGAGTTATGTAATGGAAACCTGTTAATTGCTCTCAAAGTGCCAACGTACATAATTCATATAATCACTAACTTATGTGGCGAACACACCGTGTATAGGCTTCCGTCGCGATGCATATTATATGCATGGATGACTTCATTTGCATATTATTGCGGAGGGTCACACATGGATTTGGATTTTTGGCGTTAATATGCTGTAACTTATGCACAGTTATTCGTTACAGATAATGTCAGTGACAATTTAGATTACCATCATATACCGAGCTCTGCTCGGGTGAAAATAGAGAAAACGAGTTTTCCCAAGTATGAGACCTAGTTAGTTCGATTTTCCGCCCCCGTAAACCCCATTATATTTCATCAAAATCGTTCGAGCCGTTTTCGAGGACGTGATTACAAATATAATATACATTACTAGCTTCCGCCCGCGGCTTCGCCCGCATGTAATGTCGATAAAAAGCCTATGTCCTTTCTCAGGCTCTAGACTATCTGTGTACCAAATTTCATTTAATTCGGTTCAGTAGTTTTGGCGCTTGGCGTGAAAGCACGACAGACAGACAGACAGAGTTACTTTCACATTTATAATATTAGTAAGGATATAAAAATATTATTCATTTAATAACAAAAGATTCTAATCCTAAAAAAGATAGCTGTACCATTTTAGTTTCTATAGAAAAACTAAATTCAAAATTCTGTTCCTTTATATACATACCTTGTTATCCTTGTGTAGTAGCTAAATTCCGTATTAACCCAAGATAAAATAGCACTAAAAACATAGTTTTTTGTGATCAACTTTATACGGTAGAGTGTTATATTAATTTCAGTTTACAATCAATTTTAATCCACGTTATTTCAGAGTACTTTAATCTTTATTTATTTATTTATTTATGGAAAGTCACTTATCATTTCCATAACAACATTCAACGTCATCCGATAGAGCCGAAGCCTTTCAACAAATATATTAAAATTATATTTCCATCCATAATGAGCCTTATTTTGTGAAACCCAAATAATTTGCTCAATTAATGAGTTCAAACGGAGTCAGATTTCATTTTAATTGGTGGATTACTCTGACATCTGACGCCTTGTTTTTTAGCAATTCAAAACAGGGGATTTTTACGTCATCCTTGATGGAAACAGAGAGATAAGGCGAACGTAATTGCACTCGTTTTTTAACTGCTTTATCTGATTCTTCCTTAACGTCACAATTCTCCTCCAATCTGACCAAGCATGTTAGTCTTGCCACACAATTTTCTACTTTATGTTTGTCTAACTTAGGTTTCCATTGATTTGTAAGATTTGAATACTCCAGCATTTTTCCAAAGCGTCTGCGGGCATCTATCAGGATGGACAAGCGTTTTGTTGAATCGTGAATTGGACGTTGGTCCGAGAGTTTTAAATCTGAACGATTTACGCGAAAATAATAGCTGGAAAGCAATCCCGTTGGACGAATGAAGCTTTTTTGTTGAATTCGATTTAGAATTCCTTTTTATCTATTTTATGAGTTGAGTGAGATTTTATTGTTGTTTGATTGACCATTATCGTCTCCTTTTCTTTCTACCTTCTAACTTTTGTGGTTTCGGCATTTTGAAGCCAGCCAATTGTTGCATGTTGCAAATAGGTGTTAAAGAAATTTGACACACAGTCGAAAAATGGAAAATAAAGAAATAATTCCTTTAGGTATATTGCAGTCAAGTGCTGGGGCAAAACTACAATGAACATTATACTCGTATGTTCGTTACAATTTTAGTGTGTTTCAATAAAAATACAGACACCTACTACCATACAGAATACCTTATTGAAATTAATGAAGCAGTTCAAAAGAAACCAGAAGCTTCATTGAAAAAAGATAATAATGTCGTAATAAATATAGCATAAATGATTGATGCCACACCATCTTCCCGCAACTCTTGCCCGTTAGCATTGAACATACAGGGCCACTGACAGACGATCATTAATCTTGCCATGTATGTAAATTTTGCTCTGATAAATCGTCGGTCAAGCAAAACAGGACCTCGTCCATTATTTTGGGTCTAGGGTCGTTTGTTACTGTACTTGTTTGTATTGCTACTTTGCTGTTTGCTTTTTATTTATTAGCTTAAGTGTGCTCTACAGTCTGTTTCACAATAGCTGTTTCGGGTGTTTTCGCTAGTATGAATTTATTAGTGTCAATGCAGACTGGTGGGATGCTGATTTTGTTGCGATTGTCAATAGACATCTTCTGATTTTATTTAGTCTTTGAATTTCAATTATTGTTGACAGCTTTTCTGGTACTGTTCAAATTAAAACAGATATATACGAGGGGTGTTCAATAAATAGTGAGAATGAGTATGACGCAATTATCTGTTATTAAATGTTATTTTATTTTTCGACGTAGTCACTTTTCAGGGTAATACACTTTGTATAACATTTCTCTAAAACAAAAATTCCCTTTCTAAAAAAATCTTCTTTCTGATACCTTAAAAAAGCGTGTACGGCGGCGACTACTGCGTCACCATCTTCAAATTGCTAACCCCTGAGATGTTCCTTTAACCGCAAAAATCGGTAAACATCACTGGAGCAAGGTCCGGTGATTATGGAGGATGTGCCATCAATTTGAAGCCAGCTTCTTGAATGGCAGCCATTGCAACTCTGAATTTGTACGCGGGGGCGTTATCTTGGTGAAACAAGCAAACAACAGAACACGTTCCGAAACGACGCAAACAAGTGACTTCTATTTTTTTTAAACAAAAGAGAATTGATAGTTTTTTTATTATCATCATAGCTAATGTCTGGGCTATGCCTGCCAATATTTATTTATTTTCTTTCCAAGGAGAATGTATCGCATTCTCACTATTTATTGAACACCCCTCGTATATATTTATAGACGCATTTTCTTCTAACCTATGAATACTACGCTCATCGAATAATACCTCATTAAACTTGTAAATTACATCAAATAATTCATCTATATCAACATATTCATCAATATCAGTGTAGCAATCTAAAACTACAACACCACGACTATCCCCCAATTTCTAAATAACTACACATACAGTTATCGATACAGTACCAGGGCCACATAGCCCGAAGCATGTCGCTCCCCTCGCATTGTCGCCAAGGCGCAAGGGTCAGTGTACTATGACATGGCCTCCGTCGCCTCTATCTCTCTAATATTGCACTTGGATAATCCAATTAGTGTCCAATAGTGCAGATATGTGTCCTTTGATGTCATGGATTTTAGTAGCTTCTGGTGTTCTATTGTTGGATTTAGTTATTGTCATTGTTCTAGAGATTGTATTTGTAATTATGTGTAACTAAAAGCAAATCGATCATATTATTATAATCATTCATCGACAAAAAATATGTAAGTATCATAATTTAAAATTATCATTGCATGCAGTTTCAGTGAGTATAGATTACCTATTTAGCCTAATTTGTTTATTAATTATAACCTAGGCTATCCGGAATCAGAAAACTATCTTAACGTTTTCAAAAAAAAATGCATCATATCCCATGTTAAGTACATGGGATATGATGCATTTTTTATTTTTTTATTTATTTATCTGTGGAGAAAAGTAATCAAAATAATATTATTACTAGCAAATAAAAATTTCTGTACAAGCTTTCTCACGCCTCTAACATTAGCAAATAATTACAACATAACAAACATCTAAATATGACAAACGACTTTAATCCACTCATGTGTGAAGACGCGTGTGCTAAACTTAAGTTTGAACAAAAAAAATCTTGTTCACCCTGTATTTTAAACCGTCATTGTTGCAACATAGAGTTCCAAATCTCTTGATGTGGATGAAGTTCTAAATCAAAATAGTTTAAACTGTAGGGCGTGTTGCATACAAGTCAATGTATGTTAACTCATGTTTAATGGTTTTCATAACACTCAATTGATCACGCATCGCGTCACAAATACATAAATTATTTTTAAAATCATGGGAAATGGCGGCACGTGGAGGCAGTTTGAAATTATAAAATTGAAAAATTTTGAAGGAGCGTGAGAGTATGTGTGACTGACATTTAAATGATGTGTACTTATCATAATTATATTTGCATCTCTATGGGATTTTTCTTAATGATGTAAGCGACATTTATTTTATGCTATCAGCGTATAATGTTGCCACAGCTGGCTGGGTCACAGGCCTCTCTCTTCGAGAGGCAATCGATTACGTATTTAATCATTCAAGTGCAATCATAATTGCACTACCAAATTCTCATTATTAACTAATAGGTCCCGTAACCAAGTCATGTAGCTGTACGATAAATCGACTAATTTCTTACTAGGATCTCAACCTGAAATAAATTGTATTAATTTCAAGGGATCGCTGGGCAACAGTCTCCACACGGTGGGTGCCTGACGATGGACGGCGTCGCCGACTCCGGCCCAGGAAGAGATGGCGAGACGATCTAGACGCGTACCGTAAGAGTAGGATCGAGGTGGCCCTGGAAAAGGATGCTTGGAAGAACTTGGGGGAGGCCTTTGTTCAGCAGTGAGACAGTGTAGGCTAACATAAAAAAATAAAAATATAATAAAAAAAAACTGAAAAGAATGATACACGAAATACGACAAAAAAAAGGCATAACAAATTCTCCTTTTAACAAAACTCAATTATTTGTTCACCCAATTCCCTCGTCCCTAATACCAGCCTTTCACGAACTATTTGTCCACTAAAACAATTGCGAGGGATAAGGAAAAACACTAACATCACGTACAGAGCGTTTAGCTTGGCTATCTCGACATATAGGAATTAGTTGAGACAGTGACCGATGGGTATCAGAGATAAGTTCACTCGTAGTTCACAGTCGGTTAACCTGTTTAGTCATGTGTTATTGGGTAATTAGGAAGTCTAGAAACAGCTTTGTATTTGTTTATCTTACTGATTTAAGGTGCTGATTTTCTTTGAGGTAATGCCGATTTTCTCAATAATTATCAGCATTTATCAGAAGTAAAATGTGTCTTTTGAAAAACTTTTTTTAAAGACACATTTTTTATAAGATTCTTATTGCAAATTACAGTAATAATAAAATCAAGACATCGATCGAATAACACATACCTTATTACCACAAAACCGTGTTTAACAGTTGTTTAGCCTAAATACCCTTTAAATATGACATTTCTGTGGAGTTTGACATAAAACTGACATTAAACACGCGTTGAACAAGTGTCTAAGTTTTTGTGGTGAGGCCCTTAATTTTTATTAATCTTAAATTTAATTGAAATCGGAACAGAAGTCAAATTAAAAGAATATTTAATTCTTATTATAAGAAAATGCTGAAATACAATCTGCCTGGCTGGCTCGCCTTTTCCCATTTATGTTTGAAACGGGTCTAACCGGGTGCAGCTGAATACCAGTAATTTACATGGAGCTTAATTAAGGGCCTGTATATATTTAGGTATCTACATATTATCTGTACATAAATATCCTTAAGAATAGCCTATTCTAGCGCAAAGCTTACCCATTACAACTTCTAATTTTTATTAATCGGCATCATTCCCGTATCACCAGCCTAATGTTTCTTCAAAACCTTATCTATCTACCTTATTACCTTCTAACCCTTACGAGACATCACTACGGACTTATCTGGAATGCAAATGATTCGTTACGTCCCGCTCCGCATCGGATCGCATCGGATCGCAATTAGTGTAAACGGTACGGGCGATGCCGTCCGTGTAAGCTCACTTGATCCGTGTTCCAGCTTTGCGACAGCCAAATCCGACGTGAATTTTTGATGATCTAGGGAAACTGGATGTGGATGATGTGATTTATGAAGTTTATGGAGTTAGAAACGGAAATTTTTGTCCCCGTTTTTTCAAATCCACATTAACGTATACTTATGAAGTTATTAAAAATCATCATCATCTGCCTAGCCTTTTCCCAACCAAGTTGGGTTTGACTTCCAGTCTTACCGGATGCAGCTGAATACCAGTATATTTTAAGAACCATGCATGATCGATACCTTTTCATAATATTGTCCTCTTCATATTTGTTCGCATCTTATTTACATTACTTTACATCAATCCATCTAAATTTCAAAATCACCGATCCACCTCGTTACCCTATGATACCACATCCAGGTTCAATCTAAATCAAAGTCTCGTATTTTGTAATTGTTGCGAATTCGCGCGCATCTATCAAAATTAAATTTTACAGGATTTTGGGCTTTAAATCTTTGCTATAAAGGATTGAAATGTTACACTTTGTTTGTTTAATGTCCGTTCTGTATATTTCCAGTTTTCCACTATATTGGACTCGACATGTCCGTTGTTTTTACTTTATTTGAATGTCACTGCTGGTGCAACAGAATGTATATTTTGTTGAGGTTAATTTAATAAATTGTTTGCTTAAAACTGTTTGGTTTGTTCGGCTTTATAGTGAATTAACACTATAGATGATAAGTTTAGGAAGTAATTCTGTGTTATGTAAAAAATTACTTTTAAGTTAGGTTTGGTAATTAACTGTCACTACTTCTTTATAATAGTTTCTCAGAATAATGACGAATGGTAATGTTTTAACTATGTGAAGGGCCTAACATTAAAAAGTAGCAAACGTAACACGCAGGGTTTTATTTAGAAAGGTTGCTTAAAGTCACGATACGTTTCTTCATCAACAAAAGTCATGGTTAAGCAGGCAAATAATGTAGGTACCTGTTTGAGAAAAAAAAGACGTTCAACACAAAATAACTTTATTTAAGCAACGTTTATAAAATAAAACTCCCAAGTAAGTATCAAAGTCAAAGTCACTTTTGAACGCCAAAGTCACTTTTGAACGTCAAAGTTACTTTTGAACGTCAAAGTTACTTTTGAACGTCAAAGTTACTTTTGAACGTCAAAGTTACTTTTGAACGTCAAAGTTTTTTTTTTATGCACAAGTGGTAGCTCTTGGCCTGCATCTCACTTGATGGTAAGTGATGATCAGGCCGAAGGTGGAAGCGAGGGTCACCCGGAATTCCCCACCACAGAAGAACTGCCTATCTTACATCTAACTACCGAACCACAACAATGCTGTTAAAATTGTTGTTATGGTGACAGACTTAGATAAGATGGTGGTAGCTAGCCAGGCGGACTTAGAACAAGCCCTACCACCAACCAAACCGAGCAGAAAATTTTGCTCCCTACTGGGAATCGAACCCGGGACCTCTGGGTTTGAGACTAACATCGGTCTAACCATCAGTATCTAATACGAAATAGAAACACAAACAAACAAAAAAATCGACTCATCAAATTGAATAATCATTGACAAAGATAAAATTGTTGCAAAACTATCATTTTTGATGAATCGTGAACACGCGTCGTTTACGTGACGGATCGCATCCGTCCGCACGAGCAAATGTAAATGATAACTTTATATTTGTGAATTTAAAAACGTGTGCGCCAAACTGAACCTTGATTCGAAGGAATAAGAGTGTTGATATTGTAATCGATCATTTAGATTCGCTTGAATGAATTGATGTGTGTGAAAAAATTGGTTGTACATCTTGAAATGAAATTGAATTGATGTAATTTTTTTTTCAAGATTATTGTTGGATCATGTTGTTTTTATAGTTTCTAAGTCCATATTCTGAGATACTAAATATGTTGTTGTTTGTTTAAAGTCAATATTATGCTATGAAAATATTAATTAAAGCAGTGTTTCGTATCCGACTACTCTGAGACGAAAGACCGAAACAAACTCAGAGGTCACAGTCTTTTTTAAAGTCTAGACAAGATTAATCTCTATCGTCAGGTCATTATGTAGACCATGTAGATTAGTGTCTGAGATGGTCTTTTGGAAAGAACCATACAGATTTTAGTGGACCAGTCCAGTCAGTGCATGCATTTGTCAGTAATCGTGAAGCTCAACTCAGAGCTCAACGACTCGACGAACAATATACAACGTGCCGCTACCATGACGACATTAATTTAACACACGTATCCGATTTCGCGTATTCGTTTTAGGAAAATATTTTAATTTCATTAAATGTTATTATTTATTGATTTATTTACAATTTTCTAAATTACCATCCTGGAGCAACCTGTACTTAAAGAACTGTAGCGAAGAGTTCATTTGCCGGGGTCACGGATCATATGTAGGCGAATAAAAGGAAAGCCGCGCAATTTCCTAGAAATTATGCCGACAAAGGATCTTGACCGATGGAACGTAAGCCAGCTGGTAGGTACCTACATGAATGAATCTTTTACAAAGAGTGATCTCAATTTTGGTTATGTTTTTATTATTTAGTTTGTTTGAAAATTATTTTTTTTTCAATTTACGAATTATTTTATTTTATTATAATTTTTATTGTTACTGGCCACTAGCCCTACCCGTGTGTTAAATTAATGTCGCCATTGTAGCGGCACGTTGTATAGGCTAAGACACCCTCAATAATACACCATTAAATAATCAACAGAACTCCCAAACAGCTTAAAAGCTTTCACCAACAACTTCAACAAATCATCACAACTATGAACAATACGAACTAAGATAACCATCTTATATCGTATTCATCAAAGGCTTTACCCAAATCTGAACAATGTTACATCTGTTTGGAACTGTCAAACATTTTAGGCAGCAATACGTATGTAAATGTGGCGTCCCTTCAAGTTTATTGTTATGGCGAGATGCTCTTAAACGGCTCTCGATAGGCATAAGACGTTTGGGACATACGGCGTTGGAGGATGAAGAATTTTCTTTGGTATTAATACATTTTGTCTCTTTTGGAAACTTGTTTTTTTTAAATTTACCTATTTGTGTACAGGACGGCGACGGCGGGCTATTTTTGACAATATTTATTTATTTTCACAATGTACACTCAGTTACAGGCTAGGCTAAAACTTATGAGTACATGACCCTTTTAGGGCGCAGCAAGTATAATTACATAAGTAACTTAAATCTAAGTTAAATAATTATATTGCATAGGTAACTAATAGATATCAATATCACAACGTTCATTATTATTGCTACTTATATTTAGTCTCTAAGAAATTTAATTTTATTTATATTAATTAAAGTTATTTGAAATATATAAATCATCCAGCCTATTCTATAAAACTCTCACCGTAAAAACTTAGGTGAGTGATGTTAGTGGAAACGCTGGGAGGGACACCCTAGGAGGACATATCCTTGACTTTATTGATGATGTTCTTCAGAAAGATCAGGTGCTTAGTACTCGCAACTGGCGTGCGTGTATGGTCAGATGTATGAAAATAAATGAGGCAAAAGGAATATGTAAGGATCGTAGCAGGTGCCGTTCTGTAGTTTCTGCCTACCCCAATGGGAAGAAGTTGTATGTGTTTTTTTTATATATATCACTGAGCTCCCAAAGCTCACATATAGCCATTTAAAATAAAATTTAAAGCTACTGTTCTGTTAACATTCAATCAACCAGGGGGCCGAGTCTACTAATTTACAAACGTGTCAGTGGTCTCACAATGATGAGTTTTTGACAGATTTTGTATGGCATATCTGTCAAAAACTGATCATTGTACACGTTTGTAAATTAGTAGATGTGGCCCCCAGAAAAAGACATTCAGTAATTTAAACCAATTTTTTAATGAAAACTGTTGTATCACTAGCTACATCTGTATGTAACTCATGTTGTACTGATCCGTGTCTAAGTGCTACGGATCTCGTTTTCAAAAGCTAGTGAAATTCAAAACAGGACGTTTGAACGTCAATGAGTGCTGGGAATTTATTGAAATGACTATACCCTGTATATTTCGGATTTTATTGTATCGCTAAATGTCCCAGCTGTATCATTATTGCGGAGTTACTGACTGGAAATGGAAAATAAAATACTTGTATACGAATTTGTGTTGTTTTGCTGTCTTCACATTTAACACTACATTTGACTTTGTGTTGTAGGAATCTTGAAGTTCTTTCTTTTCCTTTATTCTTTCATTTTCCCGGCCTATCGGGGGGTTGATTTTCCGTGTAAATTGTAGTGAACGTAATAGTTGTGGCAATAGCAGACATTCTTTTATCATTTCCTTGAATACTGCAGGGAAATCATATTACATAATATTTTCACTTACTTCAGTTTCAAAATTCTATTTTAATAACAATATATTTTCACTATTTACCCTATTTCTTGGTTCAAAGAAACCCAATGATTTAATTTAAATAAACTTACACAAAAAGACAGTAAGTACCGAAACTAAAATAAGAATAGAGTCAGAAGTTATAACTCAGAGGACGATATCAAAATATTTAAAACGGATCTGACAAACGAAGTTGACTTACAAACTAACAAAAGGCAATTCATCGTTCAAGACAAAACTATTGTAGCGAACCATTCTACCAAAGCTTAATTTGGTATAGCGATACCTCAAAGGGGACTACAAAATAGATAACTACAGAAGGTTGGCTCCATACAACGAAAGAAGACAGGCGCACGTACACACACTCGTAGACGCGCACGTACACATACACTCTCAAGTACACATATACGCGTACGTACAGTATGCTGCATGACAATTGTAACACTTTGTAACAAAAGAATCATGGCCAATATTTTTTTTAAATCTATCCGACAGACAAAAAAAATTTTTTGTCAAAATCCCTATTGAATAAGACGTCAGTTTATACTGGTTTTGTCACAACTAACAAGCGACCTACCGCACGCAGATCGCAAACAAATGTCAGTCGCGAGTGCGATTGCACCCGTTGTACGTGACCGTCTCATAGGTTGACACAGCTCGTCTTATTCTTCTATACATCTCTACTAGCCGTCATCTCTGTAGATTGTGTGAAAGATGAAATTAGAAAGGAGGTTCCTTTCTAATTTCATCTTTCACACAATCCACTCATCGTTTCCTTATTCTTTCTCTTCTCTTATAGCCATCCACATTTATACTAAAAACTTCCCTCATGACATGTTCCATATAAGTGTGCCTCGTTGGTCTAGTATTCGCAAGCGCTATTGGTGAGTATGAGGTCCTGGGTTGGATTCCCGGGTCGGGCAAAGTGTCATTAGCTTTTTTCACCTGGAATTTCTCAGTAGCAGCCCGGAATTTGGATTTATGCCCGGTTGATGGCAATAGGCTCGCTCCATATTACATGGGACTTAAACATATCTGGCATTATGTGGGTGTACTTTTTGTACACCTCTATCTAACTCCTCGGGGAATACAGGCGTGATGTTATATTATGTTCCTGATTCCTCTGTATCATATGCCATGTACCGTGTCTATGTGTGCGTGCGTTTTCGGTTGTTGTTTAAATCCAACCTTCTGTACATATAAGTTTGGTGGTGAAGAGTCGCGGTGGTTGTAGACTTCAAGCTAATGTATTCCGGCTATTGTTTGTGGCAGACGGGATTATGTGCCTGATATCAAATTGCTAGGTAAAAGGGATTGGGTCGGTTTGTCGATGTTACGGGTTGTGGCAAGAAATTGAAGATGGTTTTGGCTGAGTGTTGTTGTGAGTTTACCATAATACACAACATAGCAGAAATTATAAAATTCTCGATAAAGAAGAACCGACAGACACTGGTGGAGCAGTTAATTTTACAGGTTACATTGATTACCTAATTAAAGATCTAGAAGACAGACGAGTAGATAAAGCATTCCGATACTGTGAATTAGGCTCATGATTTTCTGTATAGAGTGTTAAAAAATTAACGTTACAATCTTTAAGAGGTGCTTTAGACCATCAAACTAAACTGAACTTTTACTACGGGACCAACTTTGAAATCGCGAAAAAGAAATCTTCTGTTCCGTACATTTGGTTTGACGAGATATGCGAACATAAATGTATGGAGCAGCAGATTTTTCGCGGCTTATATCAGCATATATAACTTCCTGACATCAATCGTCGGGCAGGTGCCAACCAGACATGAAACCCGTCTGGTTGGGCCCTCCCTTTTCTATGGAGGATGAGTGAACTTTACGCTCTGTTCCCCATACCTTATGACGAAACAAACATTGTTATAATAACTGCTACAACTGAAGCTGCACAATTTCAACCAACCACTTACAAATATCTGTAATTCTAACCATTACATCAACTTCAAAATCCCCATTAACACCCAAACTATTCGAAGTTTAAAGGCGTCAAACTATAAGTCCAGGGTAACATCGACAAGACCTTTTACCAAGATTAACAATATCCCAAGCACTAGTTGGTCAAAGGATAAATTGCGATCCAAGACGGTAAATAATTAATTGTACTAATGGTACAGTTAGTTGGCAACGTTGAAATTTGTCAAAACAAGACGACGGTATGAATAGATTGTTGATGCTGGCATTGTTCAGTTTTGATGAGATTGTTTGGTTAAAGTCAGGTCTAAAGTGATAGGAACCGGTAATGAAGTTAAGTAATGATATATAATTAACAAAAAATTGACTTATTTTGCTGTGCCCGACAGGGTCCATTTATGATCTAATTATAAGTTTACCACCTAAGAATACCTACATGCGGAATGCAATAAAATATGGAGTATTGAAGTTTTAGATAATGATTTTTAAGAACAGGAGGAATTGCAACTAAAAATATTGAATAATAATATAATAATATAAATATTGAATACACCCTTTAGGTGTAAAAAGACCGATCGCAGAGCCGTTATCTACGCATTCTGTACATCAAAATAAATAACATTGAGCAAAAATTAAAGCTGGGTAACGAACTTTTATTTTTGTGTGAAAAACCGCTGTTTACGGCAGCTCGCAAAACATTTTGCTTATAATGTGAATGCTATGGTACACACGGCTACATATCAAGCTATACATTTCCAGTATAAGCTGACCTCGCATTGTACGGAAATCATATACAATGCGAGTATCAGCATAAACTGGAAATGTATAGCTTGATGTGTAGCCGTGTGTACAGGAGTTGTGGGGTATTTAAAGTTAAGTTAACATTTTAATGCTTGATTTCGTGAAAAAATAGAACTTTAGCTTTCAATATCTCTGCAACCAGAAGGTTCCCAGGTATGGTTCAGTACAAGCGGCAAGAACAAGTGACAATCGGCTTCGTTAAGCGTCTTTTTACAGTCGTTACAAAAGGTCAAATAAAGTTAACTAGCGAAACTCCACACACGAGATGAACATGACGTTTCATCGTCTCCCTTTTATTCCTGGGTACATATTTAATAGTTCCTTTTTAATCACATTTATGTCTATTTCATTTATTTTGACGACTTCAAATCATAAATCATCGAAAAAGTTATCTGAAAAAAAGCAATACCACTAAAAATAAATAGCGTCAGCCATCATAATCCCAAATTGGTTTCCAAACATGAAACTTTAAAAAGGAATCTATGATTGAATCAACACTCGATAAATCGGAGAATTGAGGGACCCTTTATTGTTACTTGAACGAAGATGTACTTTTCACTGGATGTGGTGTTAAAGTAATGTTTGCCACAGGGCGTTAGAGCGTAGCGTGTTGGGTATTAAACTCAGTGACCCAATACGTACCATGAAACGCCTCAAAACAGGAATTGCCTATGCGGGTAATACGACCGCTAAACTAAAGTGGTATTAGATGGGCCATCTATACAGGGGCTTCGGGACAGGTGGGCCAGCGTCATCACGTAGTGAGCGCCAGTAGATGGGAGTCGTCGCCCAGGTGTAGGAAATGCTGGCGTGACGACCTAGATGCCTTTACGGGAAATTGGTCGAAGAAGGCAACACACAAAGAACAATAAAAAGCTGTAGGGGAGATCTTTTCCCAGCAGTGGGACAATAATAGTTACAAAAAACTTTTTTCAAAAAAAAAACAACCGTCTTCAACACTAAAAAAGTGAAAAATAACTTTAATTTCGGAAGTCTGTGTCTTTGCTTTACAATTTTCGTTTTTTGCCACCGACTTCCGAAATTAAAGTTATTTTTCACCTTTTTTAGTGTTATTTTTTTGAAGTCGGTTTTTTTTTTTTGTAATATGTTTTTATTTTCCACTTTTTAGTTGTGGTACCTACCCCACACAAATTCGAATACCACTACCTGCTATGTAAATAACAGTGAAAGAGTGAAATAATTATATCGTCACAAAGTGGGAAAAATACGTAATTATTGAAGCTAACTCAAAAACTACGCAAAATTTATATGGAACCACCTCTGAAGCATGAACTACCAAACAAAACAAGAATCATCAAAATCGATTCATAATTGGCGGAGTAATCGCGTAATATACATACAAAAAAAAAAAATACAGACGAATTGAGAACCTCCTCCTTTTTGAAGAAGTCGGTTAAAAAATAGGTGGTAAGGTGTTGATTTCACAAGACTGCTTGAAGAAATTTCTTTGAAGTAAGCATTACCTTTGTTTTCCTCTATACATATTATATTTTTCTCTTTTAAGCTTTTCGTGTGTACATGAATAAATAAATAGAACGCTGGAAATTGTTTTTATTGAGAAAAAAAAGCATTGATATTAAACTTGGCCATTATTTAAAAGAGTTCCTTTTTTGAAACATCATCAGCATTTATTGCGTTTCTAGGAGTAGCATTATAAATCTGTCATTTTGTCTATTCTTCCGTCGACAAAACCCGATGCATTTCAGACAATCTTATAGTATCAAACAGTTCTGGATATAACAGCGTATTTATATAATTAATATCTGTACGTGACATAGTTTTAAATAAAATGTACAATCTAACACTAAACAATTTTCTAACTAATATTAAATAAAACTAACTGTACAAATAAACAACTAATAACTAAAATATGGCGTCGAAAAATTCCTCCGCATCGCTGTCGGCTGGTAGTGTACCCAAGAGACTGGCGGCATTGCCACGTTGAATGGCAATGCTTAGCCTCTGACCAAGGTAAAAGCCAGCCCTTGGGTCACGGGAAGTGTCAAACAGCCGTTTCGAGATTTCATTAAATAAACTATGCGTATTTATTATTTTTTTAAAAATAAAGAGAGGCCGTACAAAAACTTTACAGCACGCAGGTTTTTCTTTCTCCTGAAAAGTTACTTCTTTTACACTACGAGGTTTTCACTCTATTTCTTTAGCATCACTGTCACATCCAGTCGCCTTTAATTCCTGACCTCTATTGTGTAAAGCAATATTGAGTGCGGGTGTAAGGGCAAGTAATTGTGAAGATGTCGTCGGATTACCGACCCTTGGGGTAAGCAGAACTTCAGGGATAAGTGATACATCAGTGTCGAATTGTGTCCGTTTGTGTCCGTGATACGGTTTGAATTCGGGATGATAGATGTGTTTTTTAGTATTGATTCTTGATGTTGTGATGTTGTGTCTTACATCGTGGTTAAGGTTGGTATTTTATTTAAATAGAGAACAATGTATTAAAAAGGATTTAAATAAAAATAGATATGTACTTTTTACTATTTTTAATCCCAGATAGTAATTTGACATTTCAAGTCTTTGTTTTTTTAATTATTTTTTCTTCTTGGAAATTGAGCCGGTGTCGACTATTTTGCCAGCTTCACGTCAAGTCTTTGTTGTTCGTTTTTTCAATTTAGATTTTGACATTTGCACTTGTCAAATTATTTTGTATACATTCAGTAAAATTATATATGTGAAGACGATGTGAATTTCTTAAAGTTAGCAGCAAAATGGACGAATTCAACATAACATCACGCCTCGTTTCCCCGAAGGGTTGGGCAGAGGTGTGGTACCTATAGTAGGAACACCCACATTTCGCTAGTTATGTATAAGTTCCATGTAATAGTTCCAACAACCGGGCAAAAATCCAGACTCCGGGCTGCTACTGAGAAATTCCAGATATAAAATCCCAGTAACACTTTTCCCGACCCGGGAATCGAACCCAGGACCTCATGCTCAGCAGTAGCGCTTGCGACCACTGAATCAACAAGGCAGTCAAGCAAGATCAATAAACATAATTACCGATACAGATACTACGTCTATTGAATCTTTCAGTAATGTGAATGTAAATAATCAAAAAGTAGCCATTTTATTTAACGACGATGGCACTCTAAAGCATTCCCCATTCCCTTTGTTTACTCAAGGGGAAATAATTAGAGCAGATTCGGATAAAAACAAGGAAGAAAAAAGAAATAATAATTCATCAGGTAGAGAGAGATAATCCAGAAATTTAAAAAATGGGATGTAATAAAGGTGTTGTTCCAATAAAAGCGATAATTGTGAAAACATCGTCTCACAATGTTTTCACAACATCGTCTGAGGAGCTCGTGGCAAAGTAATAACAGCCGCACGGGTCAATCCATCAGGTTAAGCTACGCTTGCCGGGGTTGGTCCGTGGATGGGTGACCATCTTTACATACCGAGACTCCTCCGTGCCTCGGAAAGCACGTTATGCCGTTGGTCCCGGCTGTCATTCGTGGATCTTTGACAGTCGTTACGGGTCGTCAGAAGCCCGAAAGTCTGACAACCAGTCTTACCAAGGGGTATCGTATTGCCCAGTTACTGGGTTGTGGAGTTCAGATAGGCAGTAGCTCTATATAAAATACTGGTATTCAGCTGCATCCAGTTAGACTGGAAGCCGACCCCAACATAGTTGGGAAAAGGCTAGGCTGGTTGTGAAAACATCGTCGGCAGTTACTTCTGCCACTGTAGGCCTAGGGTTTCCTCTGATACAGAGTAAGTAAAAGCTTTTATCACCACATTTGTTCATTGGTGATTTCTGTTGACTGTTGATTTAGGTTCTTTTGATTTGGTGACTTCATTTTTATTTCTTTTCTTATAATATCGGTTGAAAAAAAGGAATGTAAAAAGGTGTAAGCCAAAAAAATTATAAGAATCTAATATTTTCAAACTATAAATATCTAGTGCTATCTTTTGTCTTTTTGGCAATTACTTGCGTGTCTTAGAGAATTATTGTAAACTAGCTGCGCCCCGCGGTTGGACCCGCGTAAGTCTCGATCCCGTGGGAATATCCAGATAAAAAGTATTTTATGTGTTAATCCAGGATATAAAGTATCTGTTTGCCAAATGTCATCCAAATCCATTAAGCCGTTTTTGCGTGATTGAGTAACAAACATCCAAACACAAACTTTCACATTTATAATATTAGTAGGATAGTAGGATGACAAAACTGATAGCAGCGCTTCTTGGAATCTATTCAGATGCGATATCATTAGAATCTGCTTTGAACGTCAGTCAAATCGCTTCACTATTTGTGTACTCCAGCTTTATTTACAACGGGGAATAAGAGAACATAGAGATGAGGCAAATTAGCAATTATATTATAAAAAAATCATCGGTTGTTTTAAAAGCGGTGTCGTAGAGAATATTTTGTTTTAGCAACACGATACGACGTAATGAGGGTCGGATACGTTATATGAGAATGGATAAAAATAATGGATGTTTTGTCTTTTTATGGGTGTGTTGTTAAAAATGGATTGTTTTTTTAACCGACTTCTAGTAAGGAGGCGGTTCTCAATTCGTCAATTTTGAAAATTCTTTTTTCATTTGGTAGAGAATGCTTGCGCGGTGGTCCCATACAAATCTTATTAACTTTGCTTGGGTAGTTTTTGAGTTAGGTTCAATAATACGTATTTAATCCCCTTGGTGTTATAAAATTTCCTGTCACGGTGCTTTAAATAGCAAGTAGTAGTATACGAATTAGTGTGGGGTAAGTACCACAAGACAAGTAGTTGTGGGTAGGTTTCTTTTTGTATTTTTTTTTTGGCAATAATACTTATTTTCTCTTCTTATAAAGTGAATTAGAAAATAATCATGCAAGCCTGAAAGAATTTTATCTTGTAAGATAATTTATTTTGCCTGGTAATCACAACCAGTAGCACTAGGTTTTTAAATAATTTATTTAGGGCCCTTGAGAGTCGTCGTCATTTATTTTGGGCCCTTATGAGACGTTATTTTATAGACACAAAGTTTTTTTTACATAATGTCATAGTTTTTTTTTTTTTCAATGTTTTATCGTATAAAGGTAGCTCAAGCGATGAACGTATCTACACGTAACTATATCAACAGAAAAAAAAAAAAAAACTTTCCAACATAAATTCGACAGGACCATTATTACCCAATCAATTCAAAACTATTTCAGAATCTAGTAATCGATCAAAATATCCCTAAACTGTATTGTGTCCCTCAAAAATTTGTAACAGATTTGTACGATCCATTATGCCACCCTCGTTCCATACATATCTATGTATTTTGTGGGGACAAGTGGTACTTAAAAGTACCGTTCGGGACTCTCCAACATGTCTTAGGATTGAGACAGATGGCCGAGGCAGCACTTGAAAGAAAATTATCATTTTCGGGTCCGACTTTTTTTCATCTTAGAGTGAGAAAAATAAAGTAGACTCGCGACAATCTAAGAAGTCCCTTTTGACAATTATAAAAATGCTTTGTATAGCGATGAAAAATAAAATTCGTTTCTCATAAACTGATTCTCGAGACATATCGATTGAACATACTTAAAGAGTTTGTAATCGAAGACTTATCTACATTGCTTAAAACTGATTCTCAAGGCTTAACGTTTTATTATAAGTACGAGAACGAAACGTCAAAACGGACTTCTAAAAGTGGAATCCGACGGTGCGCCATATCGCGGACGGACACGGACGAGCCCGCACGACGCACCGTGGGAAGGGGTACGTGCGGGGTATCGCAGACACGTCTGTCGCCGTGCGTCCGAGATTGGGTACATTCCCTTAGATTGTCGCGAGTCTAGTTATTCGGCATGCGAAAATGACACCGCTTACCTTTATTTGTCTAAATTAATTGTAACCAATACTAGAAAGAAAAAAGATTTGATTTTTTGTATGTTTCATTGTTACGCTTTCACGCTAAAACGGCTGAAACGATTTGAATGACATTTGGTTCATGAGTAGACCATGACCTGGATTAGGACATAGAATACTTCTTCGGATCGTAGACGAAGTCGCGGGCCTTCTCCAGGTTATGGTCTACCCATGTGCCAAATTTCATCCAAAGTCGCTCAAACGCACAAACAAATAAATAACCAAACAAAACAAACTCAATTTCGCGTTTTTATTATTAGTTAGGATTAGCAGCGGCATACGGTTGTTGGTATTATTTACAACAAAGTTTAAAGACAAGAAGACGAAGTTTACTGGCGTGATGTTATGTGTATATAAGTTTAAAGAACAAAATGGTTTCTCTGTATGGCTCGTGTAGCTATAGGTAAGATACCAATGGTTTTCTTTTTTACTAGAAATAAGTACCTATCTGCCCTCTAAAGACAAAATAAAATAATAGGTATACCAACAACATCAACCAACAACATCTATGTACCAACATTCACCATAACTTAAGTGATTAAAAATAAAAATGCAAATCCCATATAACCCCGCCGCGCCGTCCATATTTATCTAATGTCATATTTGCATACGACATGTTACGACATGTCTCGACACGTGCCCACTGACGTTTCACGCAGATTACATTTATTTTCAATCTTCATTGTTGATTGAAAATGAAGATTTGCATGTTTTTGTTACTTTTGTTTATAATGGGTAATCTCGTCATGCGTTTTCAGTAAGTAGTATTGATGTGATCGATATAAAATAATATAAAACTGTTACTTAAACGATATTTTGCCTAAGAACCAGAAAATATTACAGGTTTATTCCGAAAAAAAAATTGAGAAGATAATGAAGCCATTTTTTTTAACCTCGTCTTTTGGTCTACTTTATTGGTCGTTTTTATGGTCGTTGTGTAACCTCTAACAAGAGAAAAACATAAATACAAACCATTAAAACAGACACCATAATCTAATAATTTCCCTCAACACTATTATGCCGCTGACCATTTATATTTTTTTCTACCAAATGCTTGATCACGACGTAGGGTCAACCAAAAAATGTGCGGCTACCGTGTATAGCCGTTTGTCTTCATTGGCGACAGGTTTATGACCGGGGGCGGTAAATAATATCGGCGCGGAAAAGACGTCATGCAACATTCATACGTTATTTCGATACAGGTTGATGTCACTTTTGGAAAAGTACAAAAGAAAAAATATTATTATCATTTTAAGAAATGTACTTTTCTTAATATAATATTTTTTTTTTCTAATTATAATTATAGTTATAGTTTTCTAATTATATGCAAAACGTGTCCCCGTGAATAGATTTTATTTACTTCTTACCTTACCATGATTATTGTAGACACGCCTCTTTCGATGAGATGATAACTTTTTGATCTGACTTCATGGGAGGCTGCGAATTCTAACCTTCGGTTGAACAAGTCAAATTAATCTTCTTTTATTACGACTTAATTTAGTTTGGTGCTGGGCTTAACAAGAATACCTAATATTCAATAAATAATCCGCATCGCTACAGAATATTACTTTCGCCGAATAATAAAAAAAAAAAACGAAGTGTTACAGTTTTCTCGAGAATATGGACAGCGCGAACTTTCTAAATAAAAAGACACGTCCTGTATAAGAGACAGTAACTGGATTTCCTCAAATACCCCTGAGCTGAGGGTCTATTTCAAGATATAGGTGGACAACTGGCGTCGTTCCTACTGGCAGGGATACTGTACTATATTGTTTCATATTATTGCGACAAATATGAAAAATATTTGACGAGATGTTATGATGTTAATATCATTTTCATTCGTTTTTTTTGTTTGCTGAAATTTTCTGACTATTTCAAAAGATAACTACTATTTTTCTACGTTGGATATACCGATAGTAATAATTTAGTAGCAAAGTAGTAAAATTGACACAAAATTTTTAAGTTTCTAAACAAAGTTGAAGTTTTAGTTTTAGATTTAGCTTCATTACTTTGGGTAGTACGTAAAGTGACCCTGCCTAAAAATAACGGGACAAACAGCGCCATCTATGACATTGGGTCAGAATTTCTATGTCATAAAAATAGTGACCTATTAGCGAGATACCCGAGGGTGCGATTACTATGCTTGGCTTGGGGCCGCTGGTTTAAATCGCTTGAGTCCCAATAAAGTTTACTGATCGGAGATCAGTTTAGATAACTTATTGTGTATTTTCATAGTCATTTAAATAAGTCTGATAAATATTATAAGAAATTAAGCTGTTTTTTTTTAAATAGACGCCAATATAAATATAATTATGGTAACGTAGGTACACACCTAAAAAATATTATCATAAAATATATTTTTATACATAATCGTATGGTCAACCGAAAATCCCTAAACGTATCAACCTATTAATCAAATCAAACTTAGCCAGATGGCGTCCATATCCCATTAAAACCGATCCATACTTAAATATCAATCAATAAGATGACACATTACATTACAATAATTACATTTACCCAAAAAAATATTCACCCTCTAATATCATAATCCGTAGTTTCCCTAAGATCCGTTATTTCCCCGAAATCCGTTTAAATGCAACTATTTTTGGTAAATCGGTGTAAAGAGGAGTGGATGGTGTATGAGGGAAGTTTAATCAAATCATGGCGCAGATATAATCGAGTATTATGGAGTTTTGCGGGAAAATGATTTCGGACGTTTTTTGTCTATTCCATTTTTATTCATGACCGTGTTTTTTATTAAATTATATTATAGTTGGTTCTCGTAATGGTTGCTTGAATAGTTAAGTCTATAATAATTTGTGAGGTCCGTCTTTTTACTGCGGAAAGTTATCGAATTTCGTCTTCCTGTATTTATTTTTCGAAATATCTGATCTTATTGGTAAGTATGCTTTTGGTAAAGAAATAATAATTATTTACTAACCCAAAATCTTTATAAAACATTTTATCATTTATTAAAGTCTAAAACTTTTAAAGTCAAAAAACAAGGAATTGGAAGCCAAAATCAGTAGCTTTTATCATGAATCTCGAATAACTAGACCGTCAGTTGACTTGTTACATAATATACCCCGCATTATTTTAACCACACATTACATCGCAGATAATACAAAATTCTTTTAGCTTACTACCACAAAAAGAGCATTCAATTTCGACAATAAATCATATATTACCTGTGCTAGGGATGTGACAGGCAATTTGTCATGTACCCGCTGACGCGAAACGAACAGATCTGAGGAACCCTTTTGAGGAATACTCAAATCCTTTTTGGAGGAATACAGAATTTTGTTATTGTTACAGTTATATGCGTTTTCGTTTATTTGCGAAATAATTTTAAGGGTTGTGGTGAACTTTTCGATGGCATTTGAATTAAGTGAGCTTTGTTGTTTTGTAAATATGAGTGGATTCAATTTAGTGGGAAGATGAATGTGACAAGTAAGGCGTGATTGCCTTTTCATATAATATTCCGTCTAAATTATATCTTGTTTTATAGTTTTTTTTAAATAACTTAATTTCAAGATTTATTTCCGAATTTGCACGTCCACTTTTTTGCCGTTTGCGGTTAAACTCATTAGAATTTGTTTCTTTTGGTAACTATAATTTCGTCAGAGATTACTTGTCTTAGGTAGCCCATTTATTAGATTTGCAAGTAAGTGAAATAAAACATTGACCACAATACGTTGGAATAAAAGCAAGACCGCAAAATTGAATAAAAAATATTTTTCTAAATAAAAATAACGAACCATAAATTCTATTTTTATTTCACCACCCACATACCCCATCTCACCCATGATTAACACATCATTAGCTATAGCCCTAGGGGCGAAATCGAACCTTTTTTCCATGTTAATTAAACAGATTAAAAGCGGTGTCCGCATGACCTATTTTCACCCCGACAGCATGCTTTTCATTCCCGCGAAGGGATGAAATACATAAGGGTTACGTTTGAACGATTTTAAATAATAATGTTAATTAGTTGAAGAAATATTGCTATGGTTTGTTTTAATTGGACGTGTCGTTACCACAATCCATGGTGACGAGGGATAATATTAAAGAAACTTTTATTTGGCACAAAAATATACCTAACCACTAGCTTTTAAAATACGTGATTTTAATTTAAAAAATCTACGATAATTATTATAATGAGAAAAGATTTGTATTTTTTTTAGCTATAATTTATAAAGATATCATGCGGGCGATGCCGCTGGCTGAACCTCGTTATTAAATAATGACGTGTATTACTTTAATTAAATACCTATAGGTAAGTGTGATTAATTAATTTATCTTATAAATGCCTCACTCTCCAAAATAAATTCAAATGCTTTTCAGCAAATATCCAACAATTATCTTCAATTACAAATTGCACCATAAAAAATAATGGAACAATGTTGACAATGAATTTTAACAAGCTATTCAAATTAAGAGTATCATCGCCGAGGCTTTAAAACTCAAAGCCAGATGGGGCCAAAGCCGAAATTATCTCATTTCATTATAATATTATTGCTTGAGGACATTTCTGGAGCAATCTCGGTTGTCGGTACACCTGAGACCGTAGTGTATTGAAGTGCAAACTGGAACTTTGAAATGAGAACGTTGATTATTTTTTTGAAAATGGAATGGTAGTTCGACATTTGATTATTGAATGGCCAGTAACTATTATATACTACTACAAGAATCTTTTGGCGCTGAAATGACGTTTGTGCAATTCATTTGATAAACAACTTGAAATATATTCAAAAACAAGATGGCGGTGTCAGTTCTGATTTTGGCCACGTGCCAAAATAACCTTGTAGCACATTATGTAGTTTGGGACATAACTCCTACATAGTAAAAGCTTTGCTGCTTTGTTCAATCAATCTGCTTGCCTTTTCCCAATATGTTGGGGTCAGCTTTCAGTCTAACCGGATGCAGCCCGTACCCGAACCGAACCGAACCAAATACCAGTATTTTACATAGAGTGACTGCCTATCTGATCTCCACAACACAGTAACTGGGTAATTACGATACCTTGGTATGACTGGTTTTCAGACTTTCGGGTTTCTAACGACTCGTAACGACTGTCAAAGATTCACGAATGAAAGCTGGGACCAACCTCTTAACGTGCTTTCCGAGGCACGGAGCGGAGGAGTCTCGGTTATGTAAAGATTGTCACCCATCCACGGACCAAACCCGGCAAGCGTAGCTTAACCTGATGTATAGACCCATGCGGCTGTTATTACTTAGCCACAAGCTCCTCTGCTTTGCTGCTTTGTTGTTAACTATTTTTATTTCGTAAACTAAACTGACATTTGTGGGATTTTCAGACGTCATATTTTAAAAAACATAAGCACATAGATATGAGGCACTTTGCTTGATACTTCAAGAAATCATTGCGACAAAAATAATCCGCAAGATCCAACATAACACGGTATACAAATCTTAACAAGGTAAGTCGTTACCCGTAAATACGACAAAATTTCCCTCGCTTATTCTCCAACATTCAATATCCTAAAAGATTCACTCTTACCGAACCAAAAAACCCTCACCCAAGGCAAAATAACCCTTGTGACATCAACATAGAGTTGACACAACACGCAAAGGAAATTGGTAGAAGTGTAACCGCGAAATTGTGTTCCCAACTTTTCTTTTGCAGACCTGTCATCCAAAAACCAGTTTTGTACTAAACAAAATAAGGTGTTTATAAACTGGAGATGTTTTGCCAAGGGTAAGTAAGTCCTTAACACAATTCGTGGGCATCTCGTCACAGAATTACGGGTGCGTTCACGTGTGAACCATCTCTACGGCTTCGGTGGTAGGTTACTTAAACCGCTGAGTTTTATTGATTGTTAGATGAGAAATCGGATGTACTGTGGTTTATAAGGAAATGAGTAGGCAAGTACTGTGGTGAATTTACAGGATCAAAATATTTTAAATAAAAACTGGACGTACTTAAATTCGTGCGTATATTAATGATGACAAAGTTGGAAAATGTGGAAGGAGTATGACAGAAACTGTAGTTCCTAATCAAAACCTTTTGAAAATTTCCATTACCTTTGTAAAATTCTTAGGCCAAATCATGATTGCATGCATGCATTTGACACAAAGACATATAGACAACATTAGTTGCGGGTTTGGTTGTTTATAGATAAATGAAAATCTAAGAAACTGCAACAGCTATAAATAAATATTATCATGCTCTTCTCACATTTTAGCATTGCTATTCTGTAACCATCTGCATTGCTATTCTGTAAACCATCGCACCGTGAAAACTTAGGTGAAGTGAGCGTGGAGTGACCTGTCATTGTCATCGATACCTACTGATGTTAAGGCAGTGACAGTTCACTTTAAGCTCACTTCACCTAAGTTTTCACGGTGAGGTGTTTACAGAATCGACCGGCAGACCGTGAAAACTAAGGTGAAGTGAGCGTGGAGTGAGCTGTCATTGTCATCGATACCTACTGATGTTAAGGCAGTGACAGACTATCAATGCAGTTTTCATACTTATTTATTTTATCAGAAAAACAAGGAAAACACCGAAACATTTTGTCTAAACACGAATAAAATACTCATCTGTACCCGCCATTTCTCTTTCGTTGGAGTAGAACAAAAACGCATAGACAGAACATCATTTTAGCCCATATTTCCACGTAATAAAAAACAAATGATTTTTACCATACTTTGGCGGTGAAAGCTGTTTCACACTATCTTTTGTGCTGCTGTTTCGTGAAAACTTCTGTGAGTATAATTTTTGAGTTATCTTCTTTGATTGAATATCTCGAAAAGAGGAGGTCTGTGTCCCAGCAGTGGGAACATTATTAATACAAATCACCCCAGCTTTGTTAACCAAAAATTATTCTACGTATGTATATTTTAATGAACCAGAAAATCAGTTCTCTTGGCATGATAAATTCAGCCTGTTTTCTCTCTAACTAGAGGGTAACTAACAAGAATAGATTTCTAGGTTACCCTCCTGTCTTGCCTTGGCTTATTTACAATTATCTTAGGTTTATACCAGATTCTTGATAGAAATAACGTACAAGTACATAGACAAATCTAGGAAATAGTATTTATATTATGAAGGATCAGTCAAGTTTAACAAAAAAATCGTTCTGTTTATTTTTACCCGACTACGGCGAAGAAAAAAGGAGGGTTATGATTTTGACCGGTATGTATGTATGTTCATCTGTTCCCTCCTATCTTCCAAACCACTTATCACAATTTGACAAATGAGGTATCGTTAGAAGCGTTGTGATTGTCCGCTGGTTATAGGCTATGTGAAATCACATTAAATTAAAAATGGCGCCCTCTAGAGGACATAAAGTGAGGAACCTAAAAAAAAATATGGTTTAATTGTACCATGTTGGGTATCAAATGAAAGGGCTTAATGAGCACATTTCAAAAATATATATATTTATAACCCAAAAGAATTTAAAAAAAAATCAAGTAATAAAAACTAAAACCCAACTACGACTTAAAAGGTATAAACAAGACACCACAGACAGACAAATTAAAAATCCGGAGTCACACGTAATCTGTTCGATTTATGCCCTAACACGTGTGACTCCGGATTTTTAATTTGTCTGTCTGTGGTGTCTTGTTTATACCTTTTAAGTCGTAGTTGGGTTTTAGTTTTTATTACTTGATTTTTTTTTGTTGTTGTGATTCTGTGTGTAAGGTATCTAAGCTTGTGTTTTTAGTTCATTAAAGGTGCGTACATGCGGAAGCAGTCGCCGCCGGATGCCTTTTACAGCGGCAAGTCTTTGGCGGCTTGATCAATGGAGTGCGACTAAGGTGACCAAAAAATAACGGGGGGCCTAAGTCTACCATTTTACAATGGTGTCGCCATTGTGAGATTTTGACTGATTTTGTATGGCAAATTTGTCAAAAACTGGTATGATTGCAAAGTCTGTCTGTCACTTAGGCCCCTTGACACACTTTTTGCAGTAGGTACTTTTTGATACATGTCGATAAATTATTTTGCGTTAGTGAAATTCGGTGTTAAATGTTCCAGCTAAAACTAATTAGTTTTGAGGATTTTCAGAGGAAACTTTAAATGATAGGTATTATTTGTAAACACAACCACAATTTGAGACACGAAAACATGCCATCAGTGGCTTTTATATTATATCTACATAATTTTATTTATCCATCTCTTCTGCCCAGCCTTTTTCCCAACTATGTTGGGGTCGGCTTCCAGTCTAACCGGATGCAGCTGAATACCAGTATTTTACATGGAGCGACTGCCTATCTGACCTCCACAACCCAGTAACTGGGTAATACGATACCCTTTGGTTAGACTGGTTGTCAGACTTTCGTGCTTCTGACGACTCGTAACGACTGCCAAAGATCCACAAATGACAGCCGGGACCAACGGCTTAACGTGCTTTCCGAGGCACGGAGGAGTCTCGATATGTGAAAATGGTCACCCATCCACGGACCAACCCCGGCAAGCGTAGCTTAACCTGATGGATCGACCCGAGCGGCTGTTATTACTTAGCCACGAGCTCCTCAATTTTATTTATCCATGTTCTTACCAATTCATCGTCTGCCAAGCCTTTTCCCAACTATGTTTCAGTGGCTTCCAGTCTATCCAGATGTACCTGAATACGTTCTTATCAATTGAATTTCCTAATTAAATTTAAAAAATTAAGAACCAAACATTATACAACACACAAACTGAAAAATTCCGTCTCACATTTCTCTATCTCATAGTCACCCTAATCCCTTTGACGTACGCCGCCCGCATAAACAATAACATTCAAACTGAGCCACCTCAGGGAGTACCTTTGTCACGAAATGATCAGCCTCACAGAAGGAAATCGTCAAAAGGTATATTAATGAGATGCGAGTCTTTGACGAGTCTCTCAAAAGGTAATCTTTGATAATACTCTGGGGAAGTTATTGTATTTTTCCTTTTTTGTTACAAGAAAAGGATTTTGTTTTGTTTTAATTTGATAATGGAATACTTGAAAATAGGAGTACGTACAACGTACTCCTATTTTCTTTACGCGCTTCTTTACACACTTTTTTTTTATATACGCGCATAATTATAGAAGTTTTGTTCTATTGGTTATATAATTAATAAAATATTTTTACTTTTTTTCAATCACTTTGTGTTTTTTGTGAACGCTTTCGATTGTCTACCTTATTAATTAATTTTGGTTACCTCATTCACGACACAACAAAATTATGTGAAAAACACTATAGCATAGATTTCAATATTTAATTTTAAATCAATCATCAATAAATTTGGTGTGCTAAGAATGTTGGTGCGTAGCGTGTCTACATCGTCTACGAGATTGTCTACGGCGGCTACGCCGTAGCTTGCCACCTTACTACGCCGTAGCAATTGCGTTTTTAATTAGTCCGTCAAAAAACGCTTGGGTTCCGTACTAATTTTAACGAATACAAATAAAATAGTATTTTTTTATTGAAATATTTTCAGAATCAAAACGAACCCAATTCTAACCAATTTTTACTGAAAATGAAGTTGCACTCTAAAAATATAACCTTAACTTAAACCGCGGTCAAATAAAATCACCGTCAAACTAGATTTGGTTCTTAAACAAGATTGTTACGGTTCAGATTGTTTCCTGTCCATTACCCCTTGACTACAAACCATATTACTGCAATTTCCTTTCAGCGCCGCAACTTATTGAATTTATTTCTTTTTTCATGGGTCAGTCTGAGAAAACATTCGGTTATTGGGGCGAAATTGGGGTTAATTTTATATCCTGTGGTAAGGCTGGGCAGGTTTGTTGACATATTGCGGGTAACCCAATTTATAAAGGTTGGTAGGAAACAATTTTGGCAAACGGAAAGGTGAAATTTTTGGTTTAAAATGTTAAAATTAACATGAAAATGTATTTTGATATAAGGTATCGTATCTACTGTTCTTAAAATTTTCTTTAATTTTAATTGAGATTGATCATTTTTTCTGCAAAAAAAAACCCATGAACTGATTAAACTAGGTATTCTGTTGAACTATAAACAAACAAGTAATAAATATAACTTCAATCTTAAAAGCCTGTTTCTGAATCCACAAACTTCTTGCCAAACAGTGCCAACACTTTTAACTATTCGCCTGCGGAACCCTAATAACTAACCAAGAAGTATCAACAACAAAAAAAAGTATATAGGTCTCCGTAACACATAAATAGTAACCAGTTTATTGACTTTCATTGAGCCTTAGTTGTCCTACAAATAAATAAATAACATTACCACCTGAAATAAAAGAACGATAAACGAGGGTAGTCCTGAAATGTATTTAATTCCGTTCGGGGACCGTCTCGGTGCACGAATGGCTTCATTTACGATTTTTATTTCCGGCCAGAGTTGGGCTTAAGGGATGGTAAGATGATGGTAAGATAGTTATCGATAAAAACTGTTGATTAGTTTTTGAAATAATACAAACAAGAAGAATATTAAGCTATTTATTTATCGTTCTAGCAAACAAATGTACAAAAGCGGACTTAAGGTGTGAGGCATTTTCTAACAGAGTATTTAGAAGATAGAGGTTGTAAGAACCACCTAATTGATGATTATTAACACTTTCGCGGACACTGAATGAGACACAATTGAAGTTTTATTGTTATTAAGTCTATGGGCGTTTACAGTCCTCGAAAGTGTAAAAGCTAAGCTAAAAACGAAAACATAGGCAATCACGGGGACTACCGACAGAAGTGAAATCTTAAAACTAAAACATGTTTTCACTGCTGGCCAAGCGCAACACGTCATAATCATAGCTACAGGTATACTGTTAACGTTAGCATGTCGGTGACACAAACCCATATTATAAGATTTTACCCTACGAAAATCGTTTTCTTCAAAAATGAATTGTTTTTGTCTTGTTAAATGATTTTAATTAAAACGTCGATTACTAACCAAAAAAAATTTGCTTGAAACATCTTAGTTGTGCCAATTAATGTAACATTATGTCTTCCTATCGATATCGACACACTACATCCCTACCTATAATAAGCGCGATACGCGTATTGAGATTAACTTGTTTTTATAGCATTAGGTTAGTGTACATTAAATTTAACTATCACGCTTCATTGCTCGAATCGGAGGCAAGCAGAGAGAATGAAACAAAATGTTTTAACTATTTATTTTAACTCCCCAGGTATTGGAGTCGTTAATGGAATGAATGAAAGAAAACAGTGCAGTTAGAGTCGGGTTAGAACGTTTGAATGGAATTGAATGTGGTTATAATTTAGGAAGAGCTTATCTAATCTGTGCTGAAGTTAAGAAAATGTTGAAAGGATTCCTTACTAGAAATTTGTAACCCTTTATTTGCAACTAGCCTCCGCCCGCGGCTTCGCCCGCGTTGTATGTCGATAAAAAGTAACCTATGTCCTTCCCCGGGATGCCATCTATATCCTTGCCGAATTTTATCGATATCCGTTCAGTAGTTAAGGCGTGAAAAGTTATCATCAGACAGACATACAGAGTAATTTATAATATTAGTATGGATGATAATATATTTTAAGAAAGTTTACTTGTAATAATAGTCGTAAGAGTATGGCTCCTAATGTAAGTAAGAACTTACTAGACTTAAGTCAATATTTTATTTCCTAATGATTCTATTGTTATCTTATAAAGATAAGATAAGATAAGATAAGATAAGATAAGATTAAATTTCTTTATTTGTTTAAACATTGTCAAAGGTTCGGACTGCTTTTCTAACCCAATTGACATTAACAGCAGATTTTTTTAGATAGACCCTTAAGGCTCTTACATACTGGCGCGATTCGCCGCGCGACGTGAATTTTAACAAAACCATTTCTGAGAAAACTTCACTGCGATCAATGCGGCGGCGTCGCGTCGCGCGACTAATCGCCCCAGTACGTAAAAGCCTTTATGTAAGTAACATGCTACTGACACTGTCCGATTTTATTTTATTTTTGAAGGTCATGAAAACTGAAAATCATATTTATGTAAAGCTCCAGTCTAACCAAGGGGTATCGTATTACCCAGTTACTGGGTTGTGGAGGTCAGATAGGCAGTCGCTCCATGTAAAATACTGGAACTCAGCTGCATCCGGTTAGACTGGAAGCCAACCCCAACATAGTTGGGAAAAGGCTAGGCAGATGATGATGATGTTATGTATGTAAAGCTCGAAAAAAAGGACTACATACTTCATTGACATTTGAAAATGTATAATTAACTAGTTGATTCCCACGGCGTCGCCCGCGTCGATGTCGGTTATTATATACTAAAACCTTCCTCGAGAACCACTTTATGCATTGGTGAAAACAGCATGAACATCGGCGCAGTAGTTTTTAGTTTATCGCGAACAGGACGACAGACGTGGCGGAGGACTTTGTTTTATAATATGTAAAGATAAGTATTTAGAACTCGAAAAAAAAGACTAAATAGTTCATTAACATGTGGAAATCTATTTTTAATACAAAATACACCCCCATAGATTAGAATACCAACACACTAACAAAGGACATTCCTCACACACACCTAGCTATATGGAAAACAATAATCAATATAATGAAAGCCGACCCCGGCGACTAATTAATCGCATGAACGACTTTCAATAATCGTCCGTACGGTCCGGTTAATGAAAAATCGTGCGGACACGTCCGTTCTCGTCCGAAAGAATCCGGTGATCCGGCTGACCGTTGTAATTGGGTGGTCGTTTGAATCTAGTTAATGGTGTGTTGTTGTGATCTAGTTAATGGACTAAAAAGAGGGTGCTCTTATTGATATTTTTTATTGGTTTTCATATTTGAAGAGGAGTGATTTTAAAATAGTTTGGCATGGAAAAAGCTGCTGATATTCTTTTTTTAATTACAAAGCGTTTTGTTTTAACAAATGATAATGGATTAGCTAATGTAACTTCATGGGGAGAGAAGAAATATAGAAATATTAGAAATATAGAAATATTAGAAATATAGAAATATTAGAAATATAGAAATATTAGAAATATAGAAATATTAGAAATATAGAAATATTAGAAATATAGAAATATTAGAAATATAGAAATATTAGAAATATAGAAATATTAGAAATATAGAAATATTAGAAATATAGAAATATTAGAAATATAGAAATATTAGAAATATAGAAATATTAGAAATATAGAAATATTAGAAATATAGAAATATTAGAAATATAAAAATATTAGAAATATAGAAATATTAGAAATATAGAAATATTAGAAATATAGAAATATTAGAAATATAGAAATATAGAAATATTAGAAATATAGAAATATTAGAAATATAGAAATATAGAAATATTAGAAATATAGAAATATTAGAAATATAGAAATATTAGGAGATACTTCGACAAAAGGTACTCGTAGGTACCAAAAAATTTACATTTTCTAAAATTATTTTCTGGTGTTGCAGATGTCAGTAAAAGTTGCAAACCACAAACCATCAGGGGGCCAAGTATACTAATTTACAAACGTGTCAATGGTCTCGCAATCATGAGTTTTTGACAGATTTTGTATGACTTATCTATCAAAAACTGATCATTGTGAGACCACTGACACGTTTGTAAATTAGTGGACTTGGCCCCCAGGTGAGTCGCCTACTTGACTGTCAGCCAAAAAACATTAAAAACACACACACCAAGAAAATCTTAGTGAAATGTACAGAATAACTTGATAAACTACGATTTCCTTCAATAGCGGTCACCCATCCACGGACCAACCCCAGCAAGCGTAACTTAACCTGATAGATCAACCCGTGCGGCTGATATTACTTAGCCTTCATGAATAACTCAATCAGTCTCTAAATAAACACAGGTGCACAAAAAATCTGCTGCAAGCGCTTCAAAGCGGAATCGTAAAATTAGAAAAAATAGCTTCAAGCGATCCCTTATCCGAGTCACTTTTATGACCCTATTATAAAATCGTCTTTATGCGCCATTTTATTGCTAAAGGACTTAGGTAATTACGTCACGGTGCAAAGATGAGATTCTCGGAGTTAAAGAGCTATTAAAAGTTTTTGATATTCCGGTCAGAGACAATCAAAATGTTTGATTGGATTTTGTTTTACTATTACTTTAGTTATTATGGGATTTAATAACCGTATCTACGGTTTAATATAAGAACCATCTTGTCTTTCTTCATTCCAAGTGAAAAGTGAAACACCAGCTAAAGTTTAGATTCAAAATTATACCTAATTAATTGATAAAAATAACAAAATGGCGTCGAAAAATTCATCCGCACCGCTGTTGACTGCTAAATGTACCCAAGAGACTGCCGGCATTGCCACGTTGTATGGTAATGTTTAGCCTCTGACCAAGGTAAAAACCAGCCCTTGGGTTGGCTCATGTTTCACAAAATAGTATTTTTATATTACATTTCATTTCTATTGCCCTCTCATGATGCATGTAATAGAGCCTTCACAATTTATTTTTACTAAAACCTCAGCCAGGTAGGGTTTGTCAGCCCCACGGCATACAATCATTATTCAAATAATGCTCGTCTCAGACACAAAAAAAGAGAGTAAACTATATAAAAATAATTGAAAATATGAAAAAAATCATTGATTTTCATTATAAAGCTTACAAATCTCAACATACTAAACCGAAAAATATCGAAAATCATTTAAAAAATACTCATAAATACAGGCTGTATCCAAAACTCAACCTCCCCTGTCATTTATAATAAAACCTTTTTTTATTTATACCTTGGCGACCGTCATTAAAGCATGTATTCCATCAAGCCGGTCCCCTGTCGCGCATAAACAATAGATATAAAACGAGCCAAGTGGAACACCCCCTTTTGTATGCGGACTCAGCTCGTCATGCCTGTCATACACTACAGGGGATGTCGGTTTGATTTCTGTGTGAAAGATTTTTCCTGGACGTTTTCCTGTAGGTGGGTTTAGCTTAAAGTCATATTACATTGCTGCTCCTGTTACATGTTTCGTTTGAACTTAGTTGCTTCTTGAATTTTTTGTTGTTTACCATTTAAAATTACTATTATTTTTGACATGCGAGCTCGTGGCTAAGTAATACCAGCCCCACGGGTCGATACATCAGGTTAAGCTACGCTTGCCGGGGTTGGTCCGGGGTGACCATCTTTACATATCGAGACTCCTCCGTGCCTCGGAAAGCACGTTAAGCCGTTGGTCCCGGCTGTCATTTGAGGATCTTTGACTGTCGTTACGGGTCGTCAGAAGCCCGAAAGTCTGACAACCAGTCTTGCTGAAATCGTAATATAAAGTAGTATCGTATTGCCCAGTTACTGGGTTGTGGAGGTCAGATAGGCAGTCGCTCCATGTAAAATACTGGTATTCAGCTGCATCCGGTTAGACTGGAAGCCAACCCTAATGATGATTATTTTTGACATTTACTTTAATTCTTAAATGTTGTCAGAAAATTTTCTAACACTGATTTAATATTTCTGCTACAATACATATTTGAGCAGCTATTTACGATTTAGGTAGCCAAAAGGGTTATAATGTTGAGTTAAACGACTTGCAAATAAGTACCACTCAAAAATCCGGCAGTGTTAAAATAAAGCAGCCTGTATACAAAAACCCATTTAGTGCATTTGTAGTAGTTGAATTGTTGTCCAGCGCGAATCAATCACTGGCCTCTGCCGGACACCTGATGCTGTCTTTGTGTATTTATGTACGGTATGTGTACAATGAAACACAGGCATGGTCGTAGGTACGACACAATGATAAACTACGCAGCAGGCACTTGACTTCAATACTGGAGAAATCATGAAAGAAAATACGTTTATAGATGAAAGATTATTCATGAGTGAAAATTAGAAAATGCTCCCCGGGCAGTTTTTTGAAGGACAAACACAAGCAAAGTCACGTCATTAGAATTGTAAAGTGACAGGCAACAATTGTCAAAAATATCTTGCCCACGCAAAAGCATCACTCTGGCACATATACTTAAAAATATTGCAATAAAAAATTATGTACTCAATTCCATTTTATGCTTACCAAGGGAAACTTAATTTCAAAATTTATCGTCAATCAGCACTATTTTGACGGTAAAAAATTACAAAAGACAGCTTCAATATGGCCACCGTTCACCACTTCAGTCTTAAAGTTAGGAAAAAGAAGTAAATCAACTAAAACTCCCTAACAATACTGATTCCCATTAATCAGTCTATCTAAATCAGTTACAATTACTGCTAACCTCCTCCTTGAAAATTGTTCCAGTTCTGACAATTTGTAAACCACAGTAATGACAAAATCGACCACATTAGGTTCACGCCACACACAAAATGTAAGGTAACCAAAAAGAATTATCTTTCAAATGCTGGCAATAAAGAAAAGCAGTTAATAAGGTAATGTCACGAACCTACGATAGACGGAAAGTGTAGGAAGATTATGATAATTAGGCAGAAGGGACAGTTGACATGCGATCCTATTTTTGTTACATGATTAAGTATTTTATTACTGGCTTTTAACAGCTTGTAATAATAATATTTTTTTTTTTTTTTTTTTTTTTTTTATTTAGGCAACCAACAGCGATACATAATAATATGTTACAAAATATGTGTTACAGTATTGTATGGCTAATAATAGGTTTCCCTGTATAACTAGGATAAGTATAAAACATGCGAACGGACTACTTAGAAATATTTAAATTCAAAAAGTGAAATTAAGGCTAAGTAATAACAGCCGCACGGGTCGATCTATCAGGTTGCCAGGGTAGGTCAGTGGGTAGGTGGGTGACCATCTTTACATACCGAGACTCCTCCGTGCTTCGGAAAGCACGTTAAACCGTTAGGCCCAACTGTCATTCGTGGATCTTTGACAGTCGTTACGGGCGTCAGAAGCCCGAAAGTTAAACAACCAGTACCAAGGGGTATCGTATTACCCAGTTACTGGATTGTGGAGGTCAGATTATAGGCAGTCGCTCCACGTAAAATTCTGGTATTCAGCTGCATCCGGTTAGACTGAAAACCAACCACAACATAGTTGGGAAAAGACTAGGCAGATTGAATTTTAATATACGGGTTTTTTTAACTCATCCTGTGTTTTCCGAGGCACGGAAGAGTCTCGATATGTGAAGATGGTAACTCATCCACGGAACAACCCCGGCAAGCGTAGGTTAACCTGATGGATCGACCCGTGCGGTTTTTACTTAGCCACGAGCTCCTCATCTTAATAAGGTAAATATATAGGTATCGCAAATTAATGATTACACTGGCGTTTCTCCCACTACAGCTTATACTCTTTGTCCTCATAACGTTACTTTTATTTTTGCTTTATTGGCGTTTCCATACAATATAGTGGTGCACCGTTATGGTAGCGTGAGCCAGCACTATTTGTTAGCCGACGGACATCGGACTAGCGCAAATAACTTAAAACGAAGATTCATTGCGTTTTAAATTGATAAGCAATAAACTTGCGCAGTATTTTTATTATTTTCTGCATTAAAGTTCTGGTTTTATATAAAAATAATGTCCGATAAAGTACAGGAAGTATAAAATGCAGTACCTTCTTGTACGTTGGTTTCCACACGTTTCGGGATTTTTTACAGGTAAAATTGTTAGAGTATGAAATACAGTAAATGATAAAAATTAATCAAATTGAGAAATTAAGATTTTAACCTTATATTATAGAATTAACAAAATTAAAATTAATAAAAAAAAGTTACAAAAATCTAAAATACTAAAATATCTCTTAGAGCACTATCGCATAGTTTCGGTAGTCTTTGTGGTCCTCTTAACTTGTTAATTAGTTCAAACACAGGTTTCAATTCATCTTGAGTCACTCCCTGAAATAAAAAAAATACATAAGAATTAGAAGATCATTAAATCAATCAATCTGCCTAGCCTTTTCCCAACTCTGTTGGGGTCGGCTTCCAGTCTAACTGGATACGGCTGAATACCAGTATTTTACATGGAGCAACTGCCTATCTGACCTCCACTGCCTAGTTACTGGGTAATACGATACCCCTTGGTAAGACTGGTTTAAAGAAGAAGATGATTAAATATCAGTTTCTTATTATTTGTAGTTTAAGTGCTAAGCGAATACTACAAGACGATTTGTCATAAGAAATTCACCTGTTTCCGCCGGTAGATGACAACAGTGATCATTCTTCCCCACAGCATTTGCATCAAGAACGGCTGTGTACCTTTAATCTCTAGGAGATGCAGCTGCATCATGGCGTCATGTTTCAAGGCTTTATCTGGAAAAGAATATGGGGCTCATGGCTAATTATAGTCCCACAAGTCACACACCGAGATCTCGTTATGGCTTGGAAAGCACGTTTATTTATATTACACCAGTATTACCAACACCTCTCTACTAGAGATTGAAGTAATTGATAAAGCGATCGCGTGATGAGTATGGACATCACTGTCTTCTTGCCTAATAGTGTCGACATGTACTAACTTATAGCAGTAACTAATCCGGCTTCTATCGTACCATTCAACCCCCCTCCCGCCATTATATAACCCCTTTTCTTCTTCAATCGGTCCCTCATTACTGAGGATCGTGGTCACTGGACCCCTTTAAACGGACAATCTGCCTCCATCGACTCCTGCCCAAAGTCGCCATCAACACCTACTGCTTGAGGACGTAGCATCCTTTACTTGGTCGGACCTTCGCGTTGGAGACCGGCCTCGTGCTCTCTTTCCTTCGGTATTGCCAACAATGACCAGTTTTTCAAGGCTGCTATGTCCCCTTCGCATTATGTGGCCGAAATAGGTCAAAATACGCTGTAGGCAAACTGTGGACAATCTGGTCAACACATTTGTGCGACTTATTGTCCATGGAACCCTTATGACCCCTATGACCAATCTTTCTCGTTGATGTTATTGTTAATAATTATAATTATTAAAATACAAAAACTCACGTATATCATTCTTGCCAATATCCAAAGAGATGACTTGTTGGAAGCATCCGTTCACTCCTGTAATAGATTTGGACCAGATATCGAAAGGGTCCTCAGTGTGGTACCTCTGTCGTACTATGATGCCGTCGGTGTCTTTTGGCAGCAGTTTTTTAGGTGAAGTTACTGTATTATTTATTAGCCATCTGAGACTACCCTGTAAAAACAGATTTTTTCCTTTTCTTAGTGTGCATTATAGAGTACCTACTATTTATCCATTTACTTAAATAATTATAAAAGTTTATATTCTTTCGTTCTTAATCTAATCAGTTTTATTTCTTTTATTACCTATTACTGTCCCACTGCTGGGCAAAGACCTCCCTACTCTCTTTCCACATCTCTCCGTCCAGAGTGGCCTAGGACCAATCTTTATTGAAAGAGTGCAGCTCATCCCGCCATCTCCGTCTGGGCCTGCATTTACACTAAACTAACATCTGTCGGGGTAAGTCACGGTGTTTACCACTCGACCACCACGTGCTTTAGAGTAAATTTCACCTACTTTTGATTAAAATAATCAAGAATCCTTACCCCATCAGTTTCACTAATTTCCACCTTATAACACGTCACCTGTTTCTCAGGAAATAACTTTTCAGGTATGATGGCCACCACATGCCAAGCACCAATGACATCCTTCAAATTAAAGTTGGCCTGGAAGTTGTCACACTTGGTACTGTTATCAGTACCTTCTGAATTTACCAGGGTTATAACGAGCAGGATTATAAAAGGTGTCATGTTCGAATGAGGTTGAAGACCGAAGTGGATTTTTGGAGCGAATCTTGTGAATTAAGTTGGTTGGACGGTGGTAATGAGTTCGGAACGGATAGAAAGGACGAGAAGAATTATTATCTTAACAAATATATACTTTATCTAAGCAAACACAATGAGAGCAATAACATTGAGGCGGGCGGCATCTACACCGCCACATGCGAACTACGCATCAAAGACCTGATGTCACACAAAAATCCTGACGTCACACAAATCCTGCATCGCGCAATTAGAGTTTACCGCGCGATGGACATTTAAACAAGAATCCAACATCAATCATTGGTAGTTGCCCGCCAGACACAACACCCGTCTGGTCGGAGGATCCTCCCTTTTCTATGGTGGATGAGTGAACTTTACACCCTGTTCCTCATATCCCTAAAACATCATCATCATTGGCAATCCAGTTCCAACCATTACTGAGTATAAGCCTCCTTCCATTTGTGCCATGCTTCCCTGGTCTGTGCGAGTCTCATCCAGGTCTTCCTCGAGATCTTCTTCAGCAGTTGCAATAAAATAAAATTAGTTATGTCATTCTATCTGGCTTCATAACCTCTTAGATTTTAGGAATGTTGTATGAGTTTCGACAGAGCAGTGATTAGCCTAGTGGTGTGACCGTCAGACTGCAATTCATAGGTCTCGAGTTCGACTTTTCGGATACATTTGTGCGTATTGTTGAATTATAAGTTGCTTCAAAAACGGTAAACATCGTGAGGAAATCGGCATGCCTGAGAGATAATTTCTCGAATGTGTGGCCAAGTGCCAAATGTGAAAACCACACGAAAGGCAGTAGAACAGTTTTGATATGACCGTAGGCAAGTTATTGTTCGTCGCAAGAGTTTAAAATATAAACAAATAACCACACATGGAGTCTCTCGGTTGAGAAAAGTTCCAGTAAATGCTATAAAGATGCGTATGCAAATATAAGTTTAGTACTTAGTGATGAAAAAATCTGTGTCTAATAAGCGATAGATTTTTTTTTGTCCGTTCTAAACACTTCAAAGCACTATGAAGATGAGGTGTGAGAACTCGACACGTGGGCGATCGTTTTACGTGCAAATAATTGGATAATCACTTAATGTCTGTTAGTCTGTCGAGTGACACATTTTAAAACAATTATTCAATTTGTATTCTTCGTAATAGATGGCAGTCAGTCCAGCGACCTAATTTTATGAGTTCATTCACAAGACCCTGAGAACTTCCTGTGAATAGTTTTTGCGTCTTTGGCCTTACATATTTAGGGTTCCATACTCAGAAAGGTGCCAACCGGACCCTATTCTGTCAAAGGGCTGTATCTTTTGAACCGTATTAGGTACCTACTATTTTTTTTTTTTGAGGTTGGGAAATCATCAAATGACTTCTCCCGCTCTGGGCGGAGCGGAAGGGCGTGTCAGACTTTTACTGACTAAAACCCACCTGTTCCTTCAGTTGCCTGTTGCCAAGGTCCCGATATCCCTCCCTTTCGGACTTGCTCGCAAACCTGGCAGGGATTAGGTACCTACTTGACATTTTTACAAAGTTTGTACTACTATTAGCCTCTATAACAGCAAATAATAAAAATTTAATTAAAGGGGTTTTCATACAAGAAATGTTTCTTTTTCCGCGTTTTTGGTTTTACAAAAACATATAAAAAAATATGTTGTGTTAAATATTGTACGGTGATACGGAACACTTCGTGTGCAAGTCCGACTCGCACTTGGCCTCATTTTATGTTTAAAGAGCTCCGTTTTGACAAATAATTATTGGTTTTAATTTTAATAAGAATAGACACTGGCAAAGAGGTACTTTAAAAAAAACAGAATGTAATGAAAATTACTTGCATAAATTATTAAACTTGAAATTATTTCTTAGTAAAAAGGAAGGAAAAACTTCTTATACGGAAATCTAAAACACACACATCAAGTACAATGCCTGAAAAGGACAAAACAACACATCCCAATAATAAAAACCAAGCTTTAGAATTTTCTTTTAAATCGCCATTTTCCCATTCAAAAACATCTCAAGAATTATCTGTGTTCCCATACAAAAACACGGTCATTGTTTAAAAAGTCAAAACCGACATAGATTTACTTGAACAAAGGCAGTAAAAACGGTTTATAGACTTGTTATTGCTGTCCCAACGGACAGTGGGAGTGGTACAATGTGTAATGATATAGCGATTTTGGTGTGACTGTACCTACTTTAGTTATTGATAATTGATTCAGGCGTGACTTTGAGTGCGGGAAAGTCCGAAAGTGATACCGGGACCTTGGCAACAGGTAACTGAAGGAACACGGAAGAAGTCATCTGATGATTACCGAAATTCAAAAAAAAAAAAATTGCGTGACTTTGCGGATATCCAGTATAAAATACAATAAACGTAGATGTATTTAGTAAACTATTCCGCTTAATTATTCCTCAAGAGTCAAAAAACCCTGTAAGAAATCGACACGTGTTTCACCTCTCAACGAGGTATCCTCAGGATGACGTTTGACCTGTCGCGAGCCCGAACACGACGTGTTGCCACGCCGAGCGCCGCCAGACGCAGAGTAAAATATCGCCACTTCCATGGTATCGTCTGTGGCAGCGCGAGGCCTCTTTGACTGTATGTTGGGTTGGCACGAACCGGTTGCTCAGTTCTTAGTGCTTTAGCTGGGAAGAAAAAGTGGCGCAACAAACTCCCCAGCAGGACCGCAGGGAGTCTCTCCCAGCAAGTCTACTAGGAGTTTTTGAATAGACAAGTGTGATTACCAGAAAATAACTAAATAAACCATCAACATAAGTTTACTAATCGCTTATGCCTTGCACCGTATTCAAAAGACAGAATCGGTGGAAACAGATTTTAATGTATCCTATGAAAATCTTCATTCAAAAGCTCTTTCCCTTTGAATTTTAATATAAATCTCGAATTGGGAGTTTATTAGCGTTGGACGAATACCAATAAATGCGAAAATTATGTATTCTTTCGTTCAATGGATATTTATGAGAGAATCTTAAGAAAATCCTCGACAACATTGCAAAGCTGCTTCATTTTTGAAAAATAAATAAATTATTAAGTTGTTTCAATGGTTGTGCTTCTTTAATTTATAAAGATTCATAATGTTTCGAAGCTACATAAATTAACAAACTATACTAACTATTTCTATTATATACTTGGACTGAAAATTATAAATCTTGACTTTTGACAGTTAAATCTACATCTTAAAAAGCATCCACAGTAGGGCCAAGCAATTTTCTCCTGTGGCAACACTACAGCTAACAGCTGATTTAAACTTGTTTTTGTAATTTTAATTTAAATTATTAGTTTCTTTGTTTTTTTATGGTCTATTTCCAATTACTCATCAAGTAAATAGGATAATATTGTGTATTTCGTATTAGATTCACATACTAAGTGCAAAATAAGTGTAAATATTTCAATGTGAATCGGTGACAGTTACCGGTACAAGTGAATTTTTGCATTGTCATCTTGATATCAGGTACAATACATTTTATTTAAGTTGCTATTAGTTTGTTTTCGTACTATATTTAACCAACAATCACATAGTTCACTTTTATTAAGGCTACTTATTGATGCCAATGACCTATAGACGTAAACATAACCTTAGTTTTGTTTGGTGACAGAACTCCTTTATGTACATCTAAATTTCATTTTTCCTTTTAAACTAATCATCTCTTAAGCTACTGCCATAACTACCTTCTCTCTTTCACTTTCTTGTCGCTTCCCTTTAAAGTTATAGTCATGATTATGACTCGCAGCGCCCGTGCTCGCCTCGAAGAGTCCAAACTCAATCAGGCTTTGAGCGAATTAAAGGCGTCAAAGGAGTCCTGTGACCAACTGACTAGGGAGATAGATGACAATGAAAAGGTGCTCTTTGATGCCCATGAAAAGATTAGGAAGTTAAAAATTGAAATGGCTCAGATATACACTCAATTCACTGAGGCCACCGAGGAACGGGACAGACTTCGACTTGTTGTGGACGGGTTCAGCCAGTGTAGCATAGAGTATGAACAAGCTCTTAGTCACAAACATTTATTAAAACAGCAGCTACATGAGGCTCAAAGTCAAATAACAGAACTTCAGACTACAAATCTTAACATCACCGCCTCGCTGAATCAAAGTCTGTTCAATGAGTTGATGCCTGTTGCCCCGTCAATGGTTTCTGCACTAAACCCCTCTAACACTATAGAGTTGACAGGTGATGACGATTCAAAGTCATGTAATTCAGTGAGGGTAGTCACTAGTAAAAACAAACTTAAAAAATACATTAAAATTAATAAATACATTGTTAAAACACAAAAGATGGTAAAAAGACAAAAGTTTTTTATTAAAAATGTTAAACTTAATAGAGAAAGGCTAAATTTACTTAAACAATTAGATATGTATTCTTTTAACTTGGAACAAAGTACCAGGAAACACAACATTGACACAGAGTACTTGCAATCTGAACTTGACCATTTACAGGAGAAACTTAGTTCAATGACTAATAAATATAATACCTCTGAACATCTAATGAGGGAATATGTGTTGGCAATGAATGAGCTGGTGAAATCACAAACAAACAACTGTGAGCAGTGCCGAACACCATCCCAAGTACTTACACCAGACCATTCATTGACAACATGTAATACCAGCTTACCGCAACCCTGTGTTGATCTGACATTTCCTGCTATCAATAGTTCAAGTAAACAATGTAAACAAAGTGTAAAAAATGATATTGTATTATTTTGTGATGAGATTGGAAAGGACTTAGGCCACTTGTTGACAGATGAATATCCGGGACACTCCATAATAAATTACTGCATGCCTGGTTGTTCTTTGTTTGATATTATGAAAGAAATTATTAAATGTAACTTTAACCAGGACACTACATTATTAATATTTATGGGTAATAGGGGAAATGTGAACAAAGGAGAATTGCTCCAATATTATAGAACATTATGTAATCTTAGTTTAAGAAAAATTGTGTTGTTTACATTCCCTTACAGTGAGAGTTTGCCACAGGAAGAAAATAACCTACGATTTGAATTAAATATGACATTACATAATTGGACATTCAATAATAATCTGTTCCATCTGGTTGATACTAACAATTATGTTGGTAATAATTTACATTTGACAAGAGATAGATATAATATTCTTATGTACTATCTTTCTACCTACTATAAAAGACAGATAGCTGTGTCGCTATCATATTTTTTTTCTATTTCAGCCAAAAATTTGGCTAAACAACTTGCTTCTTTTGAGCAATGCAATGTAATTTTAAATAATTCAGCCAATAATTTGGCAACAATGAATGACATTGATTATAATTTAAATTAAAAATTAGGACAATAGAGGAAAACTCTTGCCTAATAAACGCAGAAATTATAAATACTGGTTTAAATCATCAAAATGTTACAAAACGTTCTTCTTTACTATCCTCTCACCCATCACATTGTAGTAATTTAAATAATAATAATAATAGTCTAAAAATAGTCCATCAGAATATACAGGGTGTGATAGGTAAGGAATTAGAATTGGAGCTGTTCATGAACTGTAGTTTTATTGATATCTTATGTGTAACTGAACATTGGTTAAAAGTCCACCAGTTCATGTTCAGCTTTAACAACCACCAGGTTGCCAGCTCATTCAGCAGAGTTAATATGATACGCGGTGGGTCTCTAATAATTGTTCGTAACAATATGAAATTTAAAGAACGTAAGGATATTGTGAGCCTCTCTGTTGAGCGAGTTATTGAAATAGCTTGCATTGAGCTTGTGCAGTTCATTGTAATAAGCGTGTACAGGCCCCCATGTGCTTCATATGATATTTTTGAGAAATCTATGGAAGAAGTATTATTAAAGACTTGTAGCAGTAATAAAACGGTTGTTGTCTGTGGAGACTTCAACATCAATATATTAGAAAAATCTGCTACAGTAAATAAATTTATAACTCTATTAAAGTCGTATAACTTGTACAATACATTCTCTGAGCCGACTAGAATAACTGCCACTAGTGCTACCTGTATTGACAATATTTTTACAAACTTAAGACCTTCTAGCCATTTAATTATAAATGAGTTGGACTCTGATCACTGTGGCCAGTTAGTCACTTTCCCTCTGAAAATAGTCAGAGCTCAAAGAAAACTTGTGAGTTTTGTTCCTGTAAATAAAAGTCGCTTAGAACAATTTAAAAATAATTTAATGGAAAAACTACCCGGTTTGCCTTATCACAATGACCCGAATCAAGATTATACCGCACTATTTAACCTCATCAATTATGAGTTTGGGAAGGTTTTCACTTCAAAAACATTGCCTGTTTGTGACCGCGTTATATTTAGTGATTGGGCAACACCAGGAATTTACAAAAGTAGGCAAAGGTTATTTGAATTATATCATGAAAAAACATATAACCATGATGAAACTTTTAAAGAATTTGTTAAGAAATATTCTAAAACTTTTAAAAGAGCCTGTTCCTCAGCAAAAGCCATACACATTAAAAATAAAATAAAATCTTCTGGAAATAAAATTAAAACAACCTGGAATATTATTAATTCTGAAACGGGAAGAACGACAGTACGGAATCGTGACTTCCATCTAAAAATCAATGATGTAGATATTAAGGCAGACGTGGAGGTGGCAACTGAGTTTGAAAATTTCTTCACTAATATTCCAATTTTAACAACCAAAACTCTGTCATCGTCGTCCTCGACTTCTGCTTATTCAATAATAAAAGAATGTTTACCAGAATGTGACAAACTTTTTGAATTCACAATTGCTACTGCTAAAGACATTATAGAATCTTTTAAAGAACTCGATGTAAAAAAAACTGCTGACCTTTGGGGATTATCAGTACATACCATGTCCTCAATAATTGATGTTATTTCACCCTTTTTGGCAATTGTTTTTAACTCTTGTATTGCATCTGGTGTATTTCCTGATCTGATGAAACTTAGCAAAGTGATTCCACTGTTCAAGTCTGGCAGCACAACTGATCCCACGAATTTTCGGCCTATTTCGATTTTACCTACGTTGAGCAAAATCTTTGAAAAATTAATTTTTAAACAGATGTTAGGACATTTCAATGCATATAATTTACTCCATTTAAAACAGTTTGGTTTTACAAAGGGTCGTTCAACTACAGATGCGGGCGTGGAATTACTGAAGAGCATTTTCGAGGCCTGGGAGGAGTCGCAGGATGCTCTTGGCATTTTCTGCGACTTGTCCAAGGCTTTCGATTGCGTCCATCATGATACTCTCATCAGGAAACTGTACCACTATGGTATGAGGGACAAGGCTCTCGACCTTCTGACTTCTTATCTGAACAACAGAATTCAGAGGGTCGATGTTAATGGCAAGAGATCTGCAGGATCTTCGGTCACCATGGGCGTTCCGCAGGGTTCAATTCTAGGTCCTTTCTTATTTCTCATTTATATTAATGACTTGCCTTACCACATAAGGGATAATCATAAGATCGTATTATTCGCAGATGACACATCCCTCATTTTTAAAATCAAACGCCAGTTAGTCAATTTTGAACAAGTTAACGATGCACTCTCTAAAGTTGTGCATTGGTTTAATGTAAATAATCTCCTCTTGAATGAAAAAAAGACTAAACTCATTAAATTTTCAACGCCAAATGTCAGGCAGCTATCTACCAATGTTAAAGTTAATGGAATAGAGTTGGACCCCGTTGAATCGACAGTTTTTCTTGGAATAACCATTGACGGTAAATTACAATGGGGCCCACACATAGAAAAATTGTCAGGTAGGCTTAGTTCGGCCGCCTATGCCGTTAAAAAAATTAGACAGATAACTGACGTAGATACAGCCAGAATTGTTTATTTTAGTTATTTTCATAGTCTTCTGTCTTATGGGATTCTTCTCTGGGGAGCCTGTGCGGACATTAATGCTATCTTTGTTTTACAGAAAAGGGCTGTTCGAGCCATTTACAACCTAGGTCCAAGAGATTCCCTTCGAGAAAAATTCAAAGAAATAGATATTTTGACTGTAGCCTCACAATATATATTTGAAAACCTATTGTATGTACACAAAAACATATCAAAGTTTAAGAAAATGTCCGATATTCATAGTTTAAATACCAGGAATAAACACAATCTTGCTGTACATCGCACTCGTCTCCACAGAGTAGGCAACTCGTTCATGGGTCAATGTATACGCTTTTATAACAAACTTCCCATTGACATTCGAAACTTACCCATTAAACGATTTAAAAGCTGTATTAAAACCAAACTTTGTAAAAAAGGGTACTATAAAATCACAGATTATTTAGAAGACAAAAATGCATGGGATTGAGCTGCTCGCTCTGCTAAGCATTGTGACATTTTGAATATTATGGAAAACCATAAAAATATACCTACCAGTTTTATATACAAATTGACATTATTGAATATTATATATAAAATGACATGATGATTACTTATAAGTATTGTTTTATTGTGAATGTGAGGACTATGTGGATATTTATTTTTCGTTCTGTTAGTTTTAGCGAAGGTCTGGCAATTTGAGAACTTTATGCGACCTACCCAAACGTCCTTTCTTTGGTATTGTTCGTCGAGTCGTTGAGCTCCTTTAGTTCTGAGTTGAGCTCCACTATTACTGACAAATGCTTGCACTGACTGGACAGGTCCACTCAAATCTGTGTGGTTCTTTCCTCAAAAGACCATTTCAGACTCTTATCTACATGGTCCTCATATGGCCTGACCAAGATTATGTCTGGACTTTAAAGGAGACGGTGACCTCTGAGTTTGTTTCGGCCTTTCTTCTCAGAGTAGTCAGATAGGAAACGCCGACCTCATCTAGCTTATTTTTACAACTTTTTAATATGACGTGTAAAAGTGATTCCAATATCCTATTTACAGAATAAACAATTTCATTTCATTTCATTTCATTTCATTTCATTTCAATCATTAAAAATCATCGTCCTTTTTAAAGCACCCGCAGCCAGGCGTGACGCGTCTCCCCGGTAGATCAAATTCCATGAACTTTTCATAGAAATTGCTCCACCTGTGTCGCGTCGCACCTGGCCCATAGACAGGGCAGCCTTTACTTTATCTTTTCGAGAACATGTTCCTATGACTCATTACATCAGTTTTATAACTTCCGCTGCACGATTTATTATCCAAATTATCCTTAACCCAAACGACCTTATAATTTTTAACATCTAAAACAAAAATGCCAGTAATTAATCTTACCCTTTCACGAGCTGTTAGTCTCGTCGGTAGAGGATTTAAAGTTTGCGACTCATTAACTGCGAATATTTCATAAAGCACCTAGATATAGGGTTATCCGTCAACATTTTCGGGTTAATGTCAAAAAGGAAGGATGAATGCTTTCTAATAGTACCGAATTTTATAATTAATATTTTTAAAACGTATTTGGTTTGGATTTTTCATTTTATGCCACCGACTTCCGAAATTAAAGTTATTTTTCATGTACTGTACATATTGTTTTATTGGAAGACGGTTGTTTTTTTTTTTTTAGCTGTGACACCTACCCCACACAAATTCAGTACTACCTACTTGACAAGTAAATAACCCTACTTGACAAGTAAATAACAGAAACTTTAAACGTCATCCATATAGACCAAGTAAGTAACATAAGTATTATTGAATCTAACTCAAAAACTACTTGAGCAAAGTTAATAAAATTTATATTGGACCATCGCGCAAGCTTTTTCTACCAAATAAAAAAAGAATTTTCAAAATCGGTCAAAAATTGACCGATATCGATGAACATAAGTCGAATAAAGAACATGCTCCTTTTTGGAAGTCGGCCAAATAGATAGATAGGGTATTATTATGTATCGTCAATCGAGGAGGTTCCATAAGTCCCCAAAACTATTCTTTGATATATTAATCTAAGCAAGACTACCTATAAAATTAAATATACCAGTTTCAAAATCACTCACTGTAACTACCACTACTAAACCGAGAACAATCTCGCTTATGTTCGTCAATAAACATATAACAGTGGGTATGTGACTGCTGTCAGTCTGTCACTGCTAACGAGGATATGTAGAGCGTCTTCAAACGTCGCAATCAGAACACCGATGTCGTTTATTGAAATCTCAGCCCTTATAGCACAGAGTAGGGGATCGAGTCAGAGACAATTCGGTACTAAAGTTTTTGGTATATACAATTATTTTGGCTGTTTTGTTCTGACGTGTTCTATTTAGTTCCTTATTTAAAAACTTCCTTTGTATAGTGCCTAGTATATTTTTTTGGACTATGAGAGTGATGGAAAAGAGAGTGCACCGTGTCTGTGCACCACACACTAATTGTGCACATGCATATAACTCCGGTCTAGTCTCCGCAACTAAAGTCAATTCTGTTTTCTTGATTGAAAATTGACTTGATTTTGGCGTTTTCTTAATGAAATCGTACAAATTAAAAGCGTTGTGACCAACACGTCTAATTTATCACTTATGTTTTTTTAGCGATTATTTGTATTTTAGGACCATATTGAACTCTGAATTGCAATTTCAATGAAGGAGTACATTTTTATGAACCATAATATGATGTAAATTAATGTTTTGTTGGAGTCCCTACATAAATATGAAAACCCTAAAACGCAAGCCACAACATTGAACAAAAAAAAAAGTCTCTATGCCAATCTAGTCTGTGCCCGAAGATTATTGTCACCGATAGAGGGCGCCAGTTCGTAAAGTTTTACGATCACTTCCGACACGACACAGCCTCTTAGTAATCTGCACTACTAGGGGAACACCCAATAGGGGTAGTAGTAGGTTCCCCTAATAAGGAACTAGTGATAGTGCTGCGGTGATGTCTCACTCTATATGAATCTGTTCCATCTTGAATCAATGCATCGAATCTTGATTGAATTTCGAAGGGCGGTCGGTTATGATCCATAATGCGAGTCTATGAATGAGATCCTAATCTTTCGAATTTGAATAATATCCGTTCGGATGTTATAGAAACGTTATCGGGAAACGGCATCTTAGTTATTGCAGGATTATATTCAATAGAGCGCAGGAATTGTTTAATCTTTGTGTGCAGTTACCTAGTATTTTATTGCCAGACCTACCTAAGTAGTAGTCCTGGCCTTTCCTTTCAATGGATAAATAAAATAGTTAGTAGAATTAAATTGAATATACTTAAAATACAATAGACGTAGATATATTTAGTAACCTATTTCGCTTAACTATAATCCTAGAGAGTCATAAAAAACCCTGTAAGAAATCGACACGTGTTTTACCTCTCAACGAGGAATCCTCAGGATGACGATTGACCAGTCGCACACGAGTACACGACTTGTTGCCACACCGAGCGCTGGACGCAGAGAAAAAACAAAATATATTTGAGAAAAAACAAGTATTTATATAACAAAAAACAAGTGAAGCTCCCATGCAAATAAAAAGCCATATGCACATTTATTATTCGTTTAACAACAGTAGTTCTAAACCATAACAAACCCGGGTGTGTTCGCCGCTCCCACTAAACTGTATAAATCGTGTTTAAATTCCTACACTGTGGCGTCACTCGTTATGATGCAGGCATTAGTTGTGCTGTATCCGCCCGTCCGTCATCGGTTAGTGGCCATGGGTTGCTGGAAATTTTGTAAAACAAAATTAAGGCTGATTTTTAATTAAGACCTGTTCGATAATAAGCGATATCGCTGTTGCGCTCGGTAGCGATACGGAATCGGTACACGATACCCCTTAAATATTTATTTTATTCTGTTTTTTCATATTTGTTGTTAAAGCGGCAACAGAAATACATCATCTGTGAAAATTTCAACAGTCTAACTATTCCGGTTCATGAGATACAGCCTGGTGACAGACGGACAGACAGCGGAGCCTTAGAAATAAGGTCCTGTTTTGCCCTTTTGGTACGGAACCCTAAAAATTAACCTTACAAACTTTAAGAGGTGCTTTAAACCATCTAACTGAATAACTTTGACTATGGGACCAATATTAAAATTGCGAAAAAAAAACAGCTGTTTCATACAAAAGCTTAATACCTACTGTTCTAAATTATAGGGGACTTTTTTTTTGTTTTTCTATTTACGATAAACAAAAATTCAGTAAAGAATGGCCAACCTACATATCCAGGTGATGAATGCAATCGCTGCATCGAGCAAAGCTTTTATTCGCATATTTTGAAGCGACACAAGCGCTGGATATTATTTTTAAGGAAAAGAACGAATAATATAACAGACTTTCCAAAAAGTCTTTCAAGGAAATCTTTCATTCAGGAAGTTTCAAGTGGTAAAGTTAATTTTTAAAATAAGAAATTGTTTGCAATGTTTGTACCGATCTCGAAAGTACTTACGCCTTAAACGTTACTTAAAGTTAAGAGACGTTTAAACGTCATTTAGTAGATGTATGGTTAAGCAGTCGCTAATCATTACTTAATTTAAGCAACGTTTAAAAATAAACTCTTTACGAATTTTATTGGAACTACAAAACTCCAGGTTTTCATCGCTGCAGCGGCTTTTTCAGCTTGCTGGGCGTGGCAAAACATTTTGCAAATGGCGCATAACTAGTGACGTCATTTGATGGGTGCATTACTATGACTTCAATCCTGTCTTGAACGCCCAGACATTTATTAAGCCAACATGGTAATGCAGGGTTGAAAACCTTTGGGTCTTACTATAAAAACTTAGACACTTGTGTGTAATGCCAGAAATGTCGTGTTTAAAAGGTTTAGGCTAAACAACTGATAGTCACGGTTTTGTGGTAATAAGATTTATGTTTTATTTAAGAATGGGTGGGTAATTTTGTACAAAAGTAGGGTAAAGTGTTGGTCATAATATTGTAACCTAGGTAATAGGTATAATGTTTGTTTATCGAAGTCTTATTAATTAGTCAGATCGATTTTTGTAGCTCAAACGCGTTGAAAACTTCATTTGTTCATCAACGAACGTATGGAAAACTATAGTTTTCCATACGTTCGTAATTATAATTCAAAGTTTTACAAATAATTCAGTTTATAGGTGGTTAATAACAAGATACCTAGCATTCAAGGCTGACCGATGACGACCTTGCGAAGGCCGGAGGAATTCGCTAGATGCGGGAAGCACAGAACCGGTCGAAGTGGCGGCGCTTGGGAGCCCTATGTCCAGCAGTGGACGTATTTTGGCTGAGTTGATGATGATAATAATTCGTTAAAGAGGTTTTATCAATAACATTGAGCTTGTTTCAAACAGGTATAACCCTTAAGGCACTCAAATCAATTAACAGCGCGTAAAAGACACCGCTTTCTCAAGATTTCCCCCAGAAAAATGTCTAACCAACCGCAAACGGATCAAAAGCAACATTAATCTATATCTACCCGCTAAAAGGAGGCACAATTTACTATAATAATTACTAATTAGTGCTGGCAGACGCACTCTCTCTACTAATTTCACACCTGAGTACCCACTTTTGGGTAAAGGGTTGAAATAAGTGGTGCATTTTTAATTTACCTTTCATGTAAGTGAAGGTAAGATTCACAAGTAATCTGTTTGTAATTGATTTTGTAGCTGTTAGTAATTGGCTGGTTAAAGTTGCAAAGGACCTCCAAAACACCCAACGTTCACCTCTTATGTTTATGGCGTTGTGCGTTTAAATTGCAATCACCAACTTATTTACAAAACGCTGTAATCCATCTTAAAAGATAAAGATACGACATTGTTACCCAGATAAAACGATTCCGAAACTGAATTTCAAATTTAAATTCGTTCCAGGATGTTTCCAATTAAGTGCGCGTCGCGGATGACGGATGATATCCTCCCTGGGGGTTGGCGGATGTCTTGTTGAAAAGAGGATGTTTGTGAACTATTGTAAATCTATTTTGAATTGGAGGCTGCGAAGGCAGCATAATTCGGAACGCGTATTAACGGGAAATTGTGATAAAACTGATGGAAGCTGACCCCTAGTTTCTGAAAGATTCATCATTATCTGCCTAGCCTTTTCCCAACTATGTTGGGGTCAGCTTCCAGTCTAACGGATGCAGCTGAATACCAGTATTTTACATTTTTAGTTTCTGAAAGATTATTGTTACTATCATTTTGTGCCAAATCTAGGTATGCATCAATTTTCTTTAATAAGTATTATTTTTTACATCAGTTTACGCCGATTATTGAGGGTATCGAAGTCATGAAGACCAAATAAGTAATAGGTACTTACCAGACTTTTCCAATAACTCAACTGTCTCATTGGTGTAGTGGTCGCAAGCGCTACTGCTGAGCATGAGGTCCTGGGTTCGATTCCCAGGTCGGCCAAAGTGTTATTGGGTTTTTTCATCAGGAATTTCTCAGTAGGCCCGGAATCTGGATTTATGCCCGGTTGATGGCATGGGACCTAAACATAACTGGCGAAATGTGAGGGTAGTACCCCCACATTTCTTAACCCTTCGGGGATTATAGGCGTGATTTTATGTTATGTTATGTGTTTTGCTATACCTATAAGCTATTTAGCTAGCACAAATCTCATCTGTTTAACACAACTAGAATATCACAAACTAAAAACAAACCCAAATAAAATGAAAATTATCTTTTTTCCCATTCCGGCTATGAATGCAGTCAGTGTGCATTCTACACTTTACTGCTTTCCAGCTAAATATAAAACACGCTGAGAGAATTGTTAATTTCGAGAAACTGAGTATTTCTGATTATATCTTTTGGATAAATCTTGGGGTACAACGAGCATGGATTTTGCTTGTTATAATGGGCATTCTAATTTTTAAATAAAGAATGAGTTCGTACATTTAAAAAGTCTCCCCGTCACAGTCAATCAGTGTTGACTATTTGAAATTGCCAGTGCCTTTATTTCTTAGCACTTAGCAGTAAAGGTGATTTTCTACAAACATAATACCATTACTTTATTTTATTTTATAAATTGCAACACAGCTCACTGCGTGTATTAGGTATGTTCCTATGTGTTTTTTATCCAGGACTTGGTGGTGAATGTTGAGTGGATAAAATCAGGTTTTTAAAAATATTATCGAGTGCTTATTAACCCGTCGAATGCCGTAATTACAGACACAATTAAAAATCCATTGTATCTCTACGAGATCCACGTTCCACCGGTTAATCCAAAAAGCAAAAAAACAGTTCCAATTAGGTACCACTTTTTTCCCATTGCACTACGAACCTACCAGCATTCCTAAAGCGCACAAACCGTAAAAACCTCGAGATAAAGCAAGTATAAAATATTTTAATTATATTTTAGCACCACTAAAACTGTGTAAATGAAAAACCGGTTTCGTTGCTTTATGAAATCGTAAAAAACTTGTCTTTGCGCCCAATGGGAGAGATTTGCAGTTTTCATGGTGTTACCATTGTTGAAATTTCATTATAGAGTTTTATTTCGGTGTGCCATCTCGATTTATATTGTTTCTTTTTATATTTTTAATGGCTATGGTAATTATGGAGTTATCTGAAGATCTGTTTCGTTTTAATTAGCCGTTGTTGTGTGTACCAAGTTTTCGTCTTGGTGATTAAATTAAGCAATATTTTGAATCGTTGTGGCACGTCTACCAAGAATCAAAATTGGATGGATTTCAATCTATGATTGACTTACGAAAACCTTTACTACCTTCTAAAATGTGACGTTGACAAGTAGCGAGTTTAATGCGACAAAGTATTCAACTATATCAATCGAAGAATTTTATTTATTTTTAACATTAACTTTTTTTTTTTTTTAAATTTTAAGAAACGCACCCTTGCTTTTTCCAACTCACTGTAAACACTAGCTGCTTGCTATTTATTAAAAATAGAATAGAACAGATCAAATCCAAAAGTGATAGATATTTTTGTAAGGTAACCGTACCTCAGCATTTTCTGGGCCAGATACAGTACGTATCCCTCATGTAACAGTCTTTAATTTTTTGCACACTTAATGTCATTTTCCCATTTTCGCAACGGTCTTATTTTAAAAAACCGCGTGTGAGAAGGGTCTTCCAATTTTTTTGTGTCGAAGAAACGTAACATTTTTAACATAACAAATTAATTTTATCATCAACTTTGTTTTAAAAAATCGCCATTAAAAAGAAACATAAAATTGCCCTCCTAATAATTATAGTGTAGGTTTGCAAGCTAAATGAAGACGCCATCGCCATGCAAAATGAGTGTTTATCCTCCCGGGAGTAAGCTGACAGAAAAGTAATTATGTTTAATCCTTAGGTCGAGCAGTTCACGGGCTAATTAAAGGTGTCAAAGTCTGTTATTAATACATATTTTTTATGTCTTTCTTTAATAATTATGTTTCTAGATAAAATTAAATTAGTCATTTTGCAACCAATCAACTATGTCAGTCGATCAGCAAATATTTTAATTACTTTCAATACGAAAAGTAATTTCAGTACGGACATTATTAATTATTTTGCGTAGTTATAAAAATTATGACAATTCTGAATTATTATAATTGTAATTTAAGATCAATTAGATTTATTTTAGATTAATGCCTAAGGCATTAAGTCCGCCTTTGTACCTTTTTTTTTATGAGTGCGAAAAGTTTAAATAAATAAATAAGATCACAAAATATTAACAACAATTCCAGACATAGCCCTGCATTGTTAGACTCACATAAAATCCTAATACTATAATAATGTGACTTTTAAAAGAGACCATGACCTCTGAGTTTGTTTTGGCATTTATTTTTTTATGAAAATCGTTTGAAAATGTCTGTCATTTTCAAAGATTGATGTTATATACACATTTAGCGTCAAATGTATTTAGTGATTAGTGGCTCAAGCGGATCTTAAACGTTTTGCTATTCATTGAAACTACGAAAGAAAAACAAAGAAAGATTCCAAATAAAGACTTCTCCTGAAAAACTTGTGCTGTCGGTGAAATAAACTGAAATAAAGACAACGAGGGCAAAGAGTAATGATCCTGAACAGTTCCGATGAATGTTTTACATCAGAAGGATATGAATAGAGCTGTAAGTTGATGTGATTTTGTTTCTTGTAGAATTTAAAAAAAAAATCAGGGGAAAAGTTCTTTCATCCTTTTATTTCTGTTCTAAAGATTTTCCAGCTTAAAGACACTGAACGAGACACAAAAGAAGTTTTATTTGTCGTTGTAAGACCACTATTTTGTAACCACTGGATTACGAAATAAGTTTCTGCACGGTCACACATTTTTTACCATATTTCATAGGTAGGTACAGTTTATTTTTGTCCATTTTCATGAGTAAATTAATTGGAACTGTTAGGTATAAAAGTAGGTGTAAGCGGTGGTGTTCCTGTTGACATGATTCGGCACAGTCGGGCGACGAAATCGTGATGTAGATATTTATGTGTGGGAAAAAGCCGCTCGGCTTAGTTCAATTTATGCCAAGCTGATCCGTATATGATTCAGCGAGGGTAAATGCCGAACGGAGTATAACCAATCGGCACCAGCTGAATGAAAACTTAATATGAGTACCAAGTAGTTGCGTCGGGTTGGCTTTGTTGTTCAACAAAATATACTGCCAAATCGAATGTGCCGACCTGAACAAGTATGTAGCAACACTGAAAAGCAGTAGGTACTGTAGAGGTTTTATGCGATATGCAACCTCACGTTGGGCTGGCTGGTAGAACCGCAGCCTTGACTTGCGAACGCTCCAGCAGTCATTATTTAAAATATTGACAGGTGTGTTTTTATGTCGAGTTAGGGAGATCAGCCTGAACCCTTAATATGTATGAACGTGCCTTCTAATTAATAAACCCTTGGAAAACCTACTCCCCTTTGGAATTCCCTCCTCACACACCCCCACACATCTAGTTAACGCCCCTCAGGCGTTACAGTACCTTTGTGCTTAATTTTTTAAGTAATTTTGACTTTTATGTAGATTTCATTGAATATAACCAATAATGTATTTTCGCCCAAAGGCGTTACAGCAACTCTATATCAATCTACCATTTTACCCGTCTCCATCGATCGTCGCTGATGCGTCGAGATAGGTCACAGACAAGATTGGCCAGCAATACCTCTCGTCTTATTTATTGGGCCGACAGCCAGACAAATGTGGCCAAACGTATTAATGGCTCCAACTCTCCAAGGTTTTTTCTACTGCCCTATAAGATCTGATTAGGGAGAGTGGGATGGTGTAATGGACCGATTTTTTTGTTGATCGCTTGTTATTTTTTAAACGTTGATTGGATTTATTTTGGTAGGTACTGTTTTTTTTTATAGGTGCAAAGTGAGACGATCCTCGTCTCTGGTGGCTTCTGTAGTTTCTGCCTACCATCAAGGGAAGATGGCGTGAGTTTGTGTATTTATAATGTTTTATTTATTTTGATGGAACATTTCTGAGTCTTCTTGTGGAAAAAATCGTAGGAAACCTAGATAGATTATATCACTACATATTATAAAACAAAGTCCTCCACGTCGTCTGTCTCTCGTCGTTTTCGCGATAAACTCAAAAAACTGCTGCACCGATTTTTATGCTGTTTTCACCAATGAATAGAGTGGTTCTCGAGGAAGGTTTTAGTATATAATAACCGAATTCCACGCGTGCGATATCGCGGGCATCTGCTAGTTTATTATAATTTGGACGGATCGTTTATTTATTTAAAAAAAAACAGTAATGGCCGGTTTCACCACGTCTTAATAAGTGGCGGGTAATATAATTATCCAACAGATAATTTGATTCAAATTCTCTTCTATTTCTGAATTTATCTATCTGGTTACTAACGTCTATCCAGACACTGTGAACCAAGCTTAGGAAAAAAGGCGGAGCAGGTGTTATACTGGTCTTCCTTTTATACATTTTCAATTCAAAACGGTACATACCAACCAAAAACTATCCGCAAACAAAAATAAACTTCTTCAAAGCAAAACCAAGAACATCTGGCCGTGAATTATGCATACCCTTAACATCTAAATACGATGTCCAACGAAGCGACCTCTTAAATGAACCTTGTGGCCACAATACACAGAACCCTTTACGCTGGTCAATATTTATGAGTGTCCGAACAAATTTACCGAACAGAGGGGTCAGTGTAGTCTGGTCAACTCTTTTAGAACCTTATTACGAAGGTAGTAAGGGCGGTTATTGTTATGCCCAATTTAGAAGTTTTTGTTGCGAGTGGCTTTGATGTGTCGTGAATTTGTGTGGGATGAATGCTGATGAATGTGGCTGTGATTTTGAGAGGTGAGATGTAGTGAAAGCTTTATTTCTTTTTTATTTAGAGTAGGTTATATGGTGGTGGCCGAAAGGCGAAAGTATTTCTTGTGAAGTATTAGAGAAGGGGCAAAATATTTGTCACATTGCTTTAATTTTACTGTAAATATGGAACAAAGACTTCATCAAAAGGTGCAATTTTTAGTTTCAAGAACAGTTTCCAGATTTTTTATTTTGAATACATTCAAAAAAATCTAGAAGAATACTTCAAGCATGAAGACATGTGAGAGTAGTACTATAGGTACACCTCTGCCTAACCCTATGGGAAAACGGGCATGATGTGTGTCACTTTTCTCTACAACAGTCTGTTGAAAATCCGGTGGTACATTTCTTCACTACATGACTCGTAGGACCAAGTATATCGGTACTTCTGTTATTCTATTCAACTTCAATGATTCTCTATTAAAACAAAAGAAATATCAATGAATCAACTCAGCCTATTACAGTTCATTGCTGGACAAAGTCTCTCCCAGGCTACGCCACAACACCATTTTCTCCGACTACTTCTTCCAGTCTGTCCCAGCCAACATTTTAAAGTACTCCTACTTAGTCAGTATTCTTGCCGAAAGGAAATAAGACTATAGTATATATAGTAAACAGCAACCTCTTCCTCCATATGCTAATCTACCCAATCACATCTCAAAAAGACGCCATCTTGGAAACCGATCGAAAACATATCCGAAATCATTACCCATTGTCTCATAATCCATCAGAGCCGTGAATATTTTACATTCATCGTAATACGTCACATGCTCCCGTGCCACAATAAAATCTTTATGGCTATTGCTTCACATCTCTCCTTTATGCTTTCCTTGATCCCGTATGGAAGGTTTAAGGGGTTTTCCAGCTAGAGACACTGTGTCGTTGTGTGTCGAAATAGTGAGAAGTTTCGGAGTAGGTAGTTATTTGAAAGCTTTAGTCTGGAAACTATGAGCTGTGTCGTATTAATAATTGACTACCGCTACATCAAAATTTATTTCGAATAGTCAACTCAACAATACTCTACATGTATCAATGGTAGGTACAGAGGTTTAAGGGACTCGCTCCTCGAGTATAAGGATCCGAGTTCGAAACCTGGCAAGTATCTACCGATAAAAGTTTCAAAATCACATCTAAGCAGTACATACTTTCTGAGTTTATCTAATGGTGGAATCCGACGATCAGCAATATTGCAGACGGACACGCACGGCAGACGACCACAGACCGCTATGCACCACGCACCGAGGAACTTCCCATGTCTGCGATACCCCGCACGTACACCTCCCCACGGTCCGTCGTCCAGGCTCGTTGGTGTCCGTCCGCAAAACCGCGGATCGTGCGATTTCGGTATTAAACATCACTGACATATGAGAAACAACGTAACCTAAAAGCTGCATCACCCTAAGGTTGACTACCTCAGGCATACTCGTAAGTCCGCCTTTTTACAGTATTTTACGTAACGTTTAGGCTTAGGTCTCCCGGGGGCCTGAATTCTTAATGGCCAACATACAATGTGTCATGCTCACGATCAATGCTCGAGGATTCTATAATTATGAGAAAAAGCCCCTCGCCCGGCAACTAAAATGTTACCTAAGTAACTTATAAAAACTGTTTTTCGTTTCTATGAAAAGACGTTTTCTTTTCACAGCATCTGTTGCTCTCAATACCCCTGTGTTCTTACTTCAAGTAAAGATTTGTCTTTACGACACATGTACGGGAAATCGATCGTTTATTCAAAGCAGGTGATTCCTTCCGAAGCTCCATTTATGAGCGTTCTCATGTTGATAGCCTAGGGAATAATAGCGTGAATATAATTTGCAAATTGAAAACTATTAATGTCAAGGGGGCTTAAATCAATTGGAGTTGGTTGGGATTTTAGGGAGGATTTTAAAGTTCACATCACTTATCTTAAGTAATAACTAACTAGGTGGTACCCGCGGCTTCACCCGCGTTAATGTCGATTATTATATACTTGAACTTTACTCTCTATCCATTGGTGAAAACAGCATAAAAATCGGTGCAGCAGTTTTTGAGTTTATCGCGAACAGGACGACAAACAGACGCGGCGGTAGACTTTGTTTTATAATTATTATTACTAGCCGATGCCCGCGGCTTTGCCCGCGTGTATGTCGGTTATTATATACTAAAACCTTCCTCGAGAACCAATTTATCCATTGGTGAAAACAGCATGAAAATCGGTGCAGTCGTTTTTGAGTTTATCGCGTTTTATAATAATATAATATATATAAGGAAGGATTACTAAAGACCAAATACCTCTTTGTTTAATGTATTTTGGCGCACCCTGACCAGTCAGTAGTTAGTCATTCATATCAAAGAAGATAATACCTTTCGTAGTACAGTAATTTTATTGTAGGTGCATCGTCTTCACATATAATTATATAATTCATGTATACAAAATATTGTAAAACATTTTTAAAAGAGTAACGGTGGCGTTTCTTGCCCATTCTTCTCCATACGAAAACTACCTTTTGGAAGAGGCAACTAGAATTAGTTCTATTTTTTTGTTTTGAATTTCAAAAGTGCCTTTTATGTGCCTATTTGAAATAAATTATTTGACTTTGACTTTGAATTTTTTTAATCAGATAATTGGATTTATTTTAACACCACAAATGTTTCTTGCTTGTTTTCTTGCGGACGCAGGATAAAAACATTTCAATAAAATAAAAAAACCGACTGTTGTAGGTTTCGTTGCTGTATGACCATTCATACAGCAACGAAAAAAAACGAAAAATCCCATGTTCCTACCAATATTAAAAACATAAACAACCAACCGAAACATTACTGTCACATTGCCAAAGAACAATCGGGGCAATTTGGTTCCACCAGCCTCTTGAATTAGCCGATGTCTTGGGGCATTTGTTTCCTCAATCAAAAGTGCAAGTGGCTTCGAGTGGGTCGAAACGACCTAATGAATTCTCTACTTTTAGCTTTCTTAAGAGGGACCAAAGAAGAATGGTGTACGTGACTTTTTGAAAATTATCTGTACCGACGGTATTTTTTGTGCGATGTTTTAATTAGGCTGGTTTGATGGTTTCTCTATCGTGAATGGACTTTTAAAACTCAATACTGTCCGTAATTGTTGTATATTCTCTGTGCATTACTACACAATGTCAAATTAAGATTGATCCACTAAGGGCGATTAGTTTTTCCATTACAGATTACCAAAGATTTTATGCAGCAAGATTATTGTAGTATTAAGGCGATCCTCAATTTTTTTTTCTGTGATTTCTCAGTCTCTTTTTTTTCACAATTCTTTATTTGCTTTATAATATAATTCTTATGTCGACCAATTTAATTTATCATTCCCTCTTATTTATAAAGGTTGCTTTAAGTTAAAAGACGTTCAAACGTCAAAAATGTATGGGTGCGTTATTCACTACATTATCTTTAAGCAACGTTTATGTTCATAAACTGATAACTTCAAAGTAAAAAAAAAAAGATATTATAAATGATGTGTAGCATTTTTTTGCGAAACTATGTTTTTTTTAGAAATCGATGATTTTCAATAAAAGCAGGACTGATTTCCAAATCTTTCAACACGTGTTACCGCATTATCCACGTAGAGCAAGTCAGGGGTGGCGACTGTATTACAGTCCGGGGGTCGCATTCCGAAGATTACTGCATTGCTTTCTTGAGACGTTTACTGGGTGTCACTGACAGATGTAGAGGAGATCTGGATGTGGTAGGTAAAAAATAAGGTCAACTTTATGGTGTCAATTCTTGGAATGAAAACTCGTGTTATAAGAGCTTATTTAGTACTTTACTCAGTGTTCCTGATCGGCTTCATCAAACTCAAACTCAAAGCATTTATTTCAATTAAACCATTTACAGGCACTTTTGAGTTGTCAAGGAGTCAGTCAGTCAGAAATATGAAGCTAGTTGCCCATTCCAAAGCGTAGTAGGTACCTAAGGAGAAGAACGGGCAAGAAACTCCACGGACACTCTTTTAAATCAAAATATTGTTACAATCATCAATAAAATTAACACATACTTAACATTACGCCTGTATACACCGAAGGGTCAGGCACATGTGACACACCCCTTATTTTGCCAGTTATGTTTAAGTCCCAAGTAGTTGGGGGCGAGCCTATTGCCATCAACCAGGCACAAATACAGACTTCGGGCTGCTACTGAGGAATTCCAGATGCAAAAACGCAATAACACTTTGCCCGACCCGGAAATCGAACACAGTACCTCATGCTTGCTGGCTTGTGACAACTATACCAACGAGGCAATAACATTAAAATACGTCATAGAAACAATATAGTCGTTATAATAAACATTTTTGTCGTTTTCATAGTTTTCGAGGAAGCTAAAGCCGATATTTTGATTGATTGTCAATCACAAAAATTACAAAATAATAATGTGTCAACAAATAAAAATTTTCAAAAACCAGCGAAAGCAAAACAAACATTCCGAAATAACTCTTCCATTCTCCATTGTACATCTTTGTCACGACTGTTCACAATTTGCCTCAATAATGCGGCCGCTTGTTTCACCCACTTATAGGCCTTATACAATTTATTATTAGGGGCACCTTCCTTATAAGAAAGCCTATGATGATGGGACTTGAAGATGTCTGTAATGCTGTAAGCATCTGTCACGATTTTATTGTTATGGAGGAGATGAGAGATACTTGGTACTAAAAGCTTCTGATTTTCAATATTTATGTGCAAAAAGTGTTTGAACCAAATTTTGTCGCGAAATGGACCATTTGGTATACATATATACGAGTACGTGTACCACGTCCTGGTACAAGATTTTTTTGGTAGTTTTGTAGACCTAAAGGTGTGTCCAAACATTGCGCGGAAAGAGCGCGGCTGTAACACCCGGTGGCGGCGTTTGCAGGACACATTTCTGCCGCGCTCTAGTGAGGACTAAACTGACGAATGTTTGCGCGGCATGCCAGTACTGCATATCCGCGACACGCCACGGACTTTAGTTGGTATGAAAGCGGTTGCGTTTGTCTTAGCTCTGTTTATAATTCGTCCAAACACAATTACTGACTAAATTTTGCTTTAAATCTTTGTGCGCGGCAGGTAGACAGAAGCGTTCGCGCGCGGCAGTCGTCCGAACACAGCGTGGCAGGGCGCGCGCGGCAGCCTCGCACGATTGCTGCTCAATATTTGGACACACCTTAAAGCTAATCTGTACAGGCGTCAACATTTAACAGCTTCATGTGTCTCTAATCTCACCGGGTCCCGTCAAATCAGGATACATAAATTCTGTTTCACGGTAGCAATACGTAGATATTTCACTTTCCACTCATCAAAAGAAATCAAACAGGGTATGAATATCCTCGATACAAGTTAATTTGAAAAACTACCAAACCTGTTATTTCCATTAATTTGAGGAACTTAATTTAAAGTGCCAATAATAACACCAACTCGATATCCAATCATTATGTACATTCAAAGTTATCACGTAATAAAGTCATTATACATTTAGACAAATAATATAGAGAGCCTTATTCTACTGATTTTAAGGGTGAATTTCCTTTGACCGCTATACATGAAATTGTGTTTTAAATTAAGGGTGAAAAATAAGATATTACTTCCTCTATAGTCATTTTAAAATCATTATGTCGTTAGTATTGTTTGTAAGTATAGATTTTTTAAGTCACTTATGATATTGATAGTTTTGACATGAATTATAGAGAAAGTGGTACCGATTGTTTCACAGTTTATTTGTTGACTCTTTGGTGTAGGAGTCGTAATCTCAACTGCAGAGTGTGGGTTCCTTGGTTGGACCCCTGGGTTATTGGGACTATCTATTAGGTAATTATCAGAAGCAGATGGAGTCTGAATTTGTGCCTGGTTATCCCCGTGACTTAAACCATAATTAACAAAAAAACTTTAAAAAAAAACAACCGGATTCCGAAATTAAAGTTTTTTGCATACTTCAGAGGTGGTCCCAAACATTTTTTTTATTATTTTTACTTGCGTAGTTTCTGTTTTAGCTTCAATATTACGTATTTTTTCCATTTAGTCTATATGGACGATGTTTTAAGTTACTCCGTCACTGTTTTTTTTTTACATAGCAAGTAGTGGTATACGAATTGGTGTGGGGTAGGTACCATAAATAAAAAGTGAAAAAAATAAAAGTTTTTTACAAAAAAAAAGAAAAATTGACTTCCTTTTCAAATAATAGTGTCTATAAAGACCCAATCGAAAACTGCAAGCACATATCCATTACACCCTAATAGAAAGTCGACTCTAAAAAGATTATTGACGGCGATTCACCAAGTCATCAGCGAGCAATCATTCCCTGATGACTAGCTAACGTGATTACAGTTTCATTACCGAGCGCTGTTCAGCACCCTATTTTAATTGATAGTATGAAACTATTGGGTTACTTGTGTATGTGGGTTTGAAGCGGCTGCAGCGATTTAAAGCAGGTAGTTTTTTTTTTTACTTTATGTATACATTTTTTAACCTAAAAATAATAGTGTGCAGTATCATTGCTTACCATTTAATTGTTTTTTATTAGGTGAGTTATCTAAATAAGTCTACTAATTTATGAAAGTTGCAATGGTTGCGAAGATTTATGTTAAAAATTACCTATTTATAAACCTCTACCTTTAACTTTACCTTTTACCATTACCTACTTACCTATTGGCATCGAGATGTTAACACCATTTAAATGTGTGTGTAGTTTTTACAAACAAAAAAGAATACGAGTAGCTGCCAAAATACAATCACTTTCCTAAGACAATAAATAGTTATTCATATTAAAATACTATAATTATGATAATATTAATTATGAATATTTTTTATTTTATTTATTTATTGCATTCATGTCGTTTACAAGGTCTTGTTACATTTTAAAAGTTTCGTACATGAACCCTGCTAGGGCACCGCAACAATTAGTATGTATTTATAATTACATGCATTCTTATATAAAGTTATTTAAAAATATAATATTACATTTCCAATTTCTAATGTCTATTGTTATCATTTCATTATTCATTAATTTATTATTGGATGTCTTTATTACATTGCGTCAATTTTCAAAAAATCTACATCATTAATTTATCAGAATGTCAATTTGTCAAATAATATATATTTATAAATGTCTTTTCAATTCAAACTTCAAAGCACAAACCATCGCTGCAGCGCTTCAAAACCTACAAACACATCGAAAATAACATAAGAATTTTTCAACCAGCCGACTGTTACCGCTGTAATATAATTAGTACACGCTTAACACACGTCTGCAGCAAATGGGTTTAATTAAAAACTGAATAGTTCCACTGTCATGATGCGATCAGCCAGTTTCAGATAACGAAGCAGGTTTCATTTTGTTATCCAGTTTTATTTTAATTAATTAAATTGTGTTTGCAAAGTGGGTGAATTTATCTGGCCGTATTCGTACTATGTTGGAAACTTACACGTTGTTGTGATTTTTGTAGATGAGCTCGTCATAAAAAGTGTTTATAAAAATAACTTTTTCGTTGTCCACTTTACCTGTACAATCATAAGCATATTACACTAAATGGCAGTAAAATTGGCCCATTTGTGGAAAAACTAACATATTGTATGGGGTTTTTAATGAGAATATGAAATTAAATGAAATGAAATTATTTATTTCAGACCAAGCACACAATATTTGGTGCAAGTCGATAATGATTATGTAAGTAGGCCGATACTTAGGTATAGCTACGTTAGTAAAAATTAAAATAATTATTTTATTTTGGACATGCATGAGCGACCAATGGCTCCGAATTTGGCTGTCCACTCTGTCCGACACAACGTTCAGAAGCTAAACAGTAAACACAAGTAAGTAACAGATATGCCAAGCAGTTTCTTTAGTTGATTTTGGTGTATGATTTCAGAATAATGTTTAAAATTGATTTTTATTACCGCTGAGGCCAGCTCAGACCTAACAAAAAACCAAGACAGAGCGCTGCTAACAATACAGTGAAGCATGTCAAAACTACACCACCGCTTGTGCATACACGCTCACACGCACACATTTACAATCAAACTACACCAAAATATGTGCACACATGTTTGTGAAACCAGCCTCACGTTGTTGACAGCGCTCTGTCTTGGTTTTTTATTTGGTCTGAGCCACTGAGTGTAATAAGACGTTTCGTTAGTCACTTTCTGCATAGAAGTTTTTCACTAATCTTTCACAAAAAAACCAAAGCTCATAAAAATTAATAAGTTAAACACAATTCAGAGCAAATAAATAAATAAAAACAAATAAATTACCTTCCAATTAGTGAAACCCTGAGAGGTCATCTCTACCCCTGCACACACAATATGTACACATACGTGCATTGTTGTAGTGGCGGTGCACAATACGGGAACACTAATGGATTATCAGTGATTTGCATTTAGCTGGCTTTGCTGGTTAAGCTTATGCGAGAATGATTCAGTTTGATTGTGGATTATATAAGTGCTAGTTCGTAGTAGCTTACGGGGGCAAAATCTCGCATGTACTAGTTTGATGTGTTCAATTTCCTTCCTAAAAGACAAAATTAGTAAAAGTGGCAAAATTACTAAAAGGCGTAAAGTCGAGAAGGTCGCGAGAATCAGCTGTGTGGGGCTACGTACCTCCCACGCAGCCCCGATCATTGTGGCAATCCTTTCGGAGGCCTACCCAAATCTTCCCACTATCAAGCAGCGGATAGCTTTCGGCTGAGTCATGATGCATATTATAAAACTTCTAATTTATGAAATAATTCTACTGATTTATAAAATATTTATTTTACATGCGATTTGATCATTCTCGCATAGACCTATTGTTCGGCAACAATGATGCGAGTCGACAGAGGCGCCCTCTCACGGTCCAGTTGAAAATAATTGTCTCACTGATAGCGCCCAACTCATTCGATAGTGCACATGTTTGTGCATAGATATATAACGTTACTTAGTAACCCTTCCCTCATACCGTAGATATACATACAATCAGGGGGCCAAGTCTACTAATTTACAACCGTGTCAGTGGTCTCACAATGATCAGTTTTTGACAGATATGCCATACAAAATCTGTCAAAAACTCATCATTGCAAGACCACTGACACGTTTGTGAATTAGTAGACTTGGCCCCCTGATGGATGTACTTTAAGCTAAATTTTGTTATGGAAACTCTATAGAATACCGATAGGTACAACTACGATTTTCAAATGGGATGTTACCAAAAAATTCTTTAAAAAATTAAGATAAAGGTTTATTTTTTTTAATTCTTATTTTTTCCTTTAAGATGATGAAAAATTTAAATATTACATACAAAATAAATATTCCCGATACAATGTCAGTAACAGTAACGAGTATTTCTAGAACCGCAAGTAATTGAATCAGCTATGGTACCTACTGCGCTGACCAGTGTTTCATTTTTTCTTTTGAGATACATATTTTATGCACTGAAACATAGGTATAAGTAGGTCCCACATAACACTTACCAAGACTATGGGAAAAAGAACTACCCAAAAGCTAAAAAAAGATAAAAGTACTTATTATTCATATTCATAGGTATTTATTTATTTGCATACCATACTTAATCTGCAAAATTAAACAAAGTAGATCTAAATAGAAATCAGGAGTACTTGTAAAAATAAATAGTCAATAAATAGTCGGCATCTGCACGTCATGACTGTGACAAGAAGGCTTCCACTCAGCATGATGCTGTGCTATGGGGACCCACAGCACAGCGCTGATTTTCAGTTGTCACCCGAAAAAGACGTACGAAAGTCAAGTTAGATTCAATGATTTGTACATAATAAATAGGTAAAAAATAATATATAATATTTAATAACAGTACTTAGGGCTGATTTCATCAAAGTCAGATATCATTTATCCGTGGAATAAAATTGTCGTCTGACAGTTTTTGTATGGAAAAACTGTCAAAAATTCAACATTTATTCGCAGGATAAGACTTATACTCGTTATAAAAGTTTGGTGAAATTCGCCCTTAGAAATACAACTTTAAGGTTTAAGGTTTTAGGTGCAAAATGTCACCTTCGCAAAAAACCTTTGCCGTGAAACGATGATCAATTAAGGAGCTACTCAAATGAGCCTCAAAGTCTCTGTAAGTTAGCCTCACACGTTAATCAGTGCTTCGGTCACAAATCTCAGTATAAAGCAAGTCGTTGTTCCGACACATTACACACAGACGACTGTTTGTCGACACACATTTACGAGCGAGCCGGAAATCTGATAGCGACACCTTTGGTAGTGGCGTGAAGGTGACTGTATTAGATAGTTTTGAAACTGTGTGTAAGAGTGGTGTCAAAAAAAAAATCATATCATAAATAAATAGCATAATTATTATAATAATTATCCGAAAACATGATGGATCTCCAATCCATCAAGTTTTTTGGGGTTGACCCCAAAAAACTTGATGGATTGGAGATTGGGATGGACCGCAGCATGATCTTCTTTTTCCCCCATATATTCTTTCATAATATCTTTTGCGTCTAGTATTTACCTCCTTTGTGAAAATAACTATCATCTTCATTACATTAACACAATCCATTACACCCAAGACGCGCCAAGAGATGTTTCACATCAAAAATATTTGAATGACGAACACATAACTATGCCCAGTCTGGCTGTAGTTTTAATTGAAATTCGCGTTTATTGTTCACTGTCCCTACACAGTTCGAACCCGTTCTAAGGCAAAATAATAAAATTTTCCTTTGAAAAAAAAAATTTTTTTTTTTTCTCTCTCTAATGCCAATATTTTTTAAGTATCGATACTATTGTCATTACAGCGAACACAACCCAGTTGTCTCACTACGATTAAGAAGACAAAGGGCAGTAAAACGAGTGATTGCTCACAACACTGCCGGCGACAGAGATGCTGTGGGCACAGACTGTGATTAGATATAGTTAGCGTTTAAATGACCATATTGTGGGTGAGCAGGAAAGCAACTGTAATTTAATTTGGTGTTACGAAAATACTAAAAGAAAGAAAACAAAAAAATAAACCAGCTAAGTGCGTGTGAAGGTTGGTTTTTTGGAGAAAATTGGCTGTGACAGACAGACAGACAGATAGCCAGCCAGCCAGACAGACACACCATTGATCCTATAAGGGTTCCCTTTTCTCCTTTTGAGGTACGGAATCCTAAAAATTAACTGCACCTTAAGATATTCAAAAACATGCTTTGCAGTTACTTAAATCATGCTATAAATGAAATTAAATATCATTATACTATGAATTGAAGCAAAAATCACGTAAATCGGTTAAGTGGTTCTCCAGTTATAAGCGCACTTACGAACAAACAGGCTTAGAGAGATGCGTTTTATACTAATTAAGAAGGTATGTAGGTCATAGGTCAAGTGCATTGCAACTTTATTATTTCTTTGTAATGTGTGACTACACTTTCATACATAATTACGTTAATTCGAAAGAAAAAAATACTTGACCCATATACAGCGTGGTGTAGCACCGTAGCACTCAGCGTAGCGCTACGCATTAAATTAATCGTAGCGAGTGCGTAGCGTGTAAACCTATTCCAATGACGAACTACGGTACTTAATGAAGCTAGTAGGCACTTAATAACTTGAAAACTTGTTCGTGTAATAGTTTTATTTATTATCACGCAAGTTGTCTATAAATAATTAAGCAGAAATGTATTGTGGTTTAGTAACAGTTTACTAATAGTATTTTAAAGAAAATCGGTATTTTGAAGTAATACTAAGACATGAGAGTGTTATCAAAAAAAAAAAGATTATTTTTTTCTTATATGAAAGTGACATAAGAACAAAACTCGATTTTAAAGCTTCTTTATAGCTTCAATGCAGTTGTAATTATATCAAGAATAAACGTAGGTACCGGATTTTAAGGGGGATGCGCTAAGGTAGTCCGCTAAATTCGAATTTGCTTACGTTTTTTGCAAGTTGCAGGTCATTGTCAAGTTGTATGTTGATTAAAATATGATTCGCGACTATAACAAATATTATAATCATTTCATCAAGCTTCACAGAATTATAATCATTAGAATCAGGAATACAATTCCTTAAGATAGAATAACTGCGAAATGTCATGATTTCACGAAATAGTCATTCAATACACTTATAGAGTTGTATTGCTGATTCTAAAGTCGTGTACTGACCGATGTTACAGGGAGTAATGTAACATGTTACAAAGCGAGCAATCGTGCAGTCAGTACGTGGAAACGAGCATGAACACGAGCAACGAGCGCATGTTACACGGAGTTTAAAACACGGCGCAATGTAACATGCTCGCTGCAAATGGTACATTACGCCCCGTAACACCGGTCAGTACACTTAATGTATATAATTGTGTAAAACCATATCGATACTGGAAATATGAAATAACGTAAGGGACATTTTGTCGAAAATGAGTTATATATATCATTGGATTTGGAATTTCTTGCTCTATCGATTGGTATATTTAAAATCTCGATATCTCAAAGAAAATGTCCTTTACATCACATATTTTCTGTAGGCCTAGACCACTTTTCTTCTAGAAACTGGCTGTATATGACATTTTAAATTAATATTTTTGTAAAAAGTAATGTAAGTCTCTTTACTCGCAGTTTTTGGTATTTACATTTAAACAAAATCGAGTACATTTTACAACAGGTCACATAAGTTATTCCATAATTTGAAATTATGATTATTATGCCTTATACATTAGTGTTCCCTGGGTAGGTACAAATACCATGTCCCTTACATTAAATTGCGACTTAAATTATCATAATCATATTGATCCTTACGTTAATTTTTCAAAACTTACCGAAACGAATTTTATCATGCCTCTCTGTCGCACACGATAAAAGGCAACTTGTCTGAGCTAGATAGCAATATGGATTTTGTGTGTTATTTTTTCGTATTTCACCGGCAATCATGGGCCACGTGCGTCGATAACATTGTTTACGTGCGTCTAAAAGTAATAATAACGCGGTTCACTCGCTGTCCACGTGATGACTCGCGTGAACTCCTTGCTTACCACTGAGACAGGCTTCGACCAATTAATCTTACCCACGCGCTCGTGAATCATTGCCTGGAATCGGTCCTAGTCCACTCTACGTTCCCGAAACCTCTTCGGTACGACCGACGACTCCGCAGCAGGAGCGGGCTCAGGTCCCCATGCGCCGCATAGCCTGAAGGTGATGAGTTGGTGGCCACTGCAGCTGGCGTGCTCGTGCACCCTCCAGTCGGTGACGTCGACCCCTCGCGTGGTAAACGTTACGTCTATGTTGGACTCCCCGTTGGCGGTGGAGAAGGTTGGTGGCTGGCCTGGCGCATTAAGGGTCACCAGATCGTGCCCCAACAGGAAGCCCTCCATCTCCTTGCGTCTTCGTGCCACTTCACAGCCACGTCCGAGGAATTGTCGCGGCACCGAGTGCTAGAGGGGTGAGTGGGCATTCACTTCCACGCCAGCAAGCACCCGTTGTCCCCTTAAGTTTCCCAGTACTCTGGTAAGGTGCTCCAAGTGGGTTGATAATGTCCTCAGAGTACTGGATATACGCACTCACGACGTGTACTGATGAGTCCTTCTAGGCTATATGGCTCACAATACAATGCGTGGTTGTCAGGTGACGCAGCACCGCGCATGTCATGTCCATCTTAGGGAGGAAGATCCCTGTTTTGGGGGCCTTCAGGCAAAATTAGCTGCCCCAGCGTTGCCACAGACCCCTGACGAGTTGTGTACGGCTCCTGCACCAGAACTACATCTAGCCCCTCTTCCATGGTGAGAGAGGGGAGCTCCGCCGAGGCCGCCATTGAGCCCTGCAGGTTGAGCTGCCCCACTTGTAGGTCAGCAGCCATAATAGTTTGTATTGCTTAGTGACCTCTGCTCTGCGTGCGCCCTGTCAGGGCAGTCCCGCGATGCGGTGCGCAGGGTATGGACACCCTTCCTGCCAATCTTTTTGCAGGTAGCACAAGCTGTAACCGTGGCCAGACACTCAGTATGTTTGTGCCCGTCCTCCCCGCAGTTGCCTTAGACCATTGAGTCAAGATATAAGAAGGCCATTGATTTTTATATGCACGTAAGGTGCAGAGTTTTACAATCAGTTTCCTTGTAATACTAATACATGGACAAATAACACATACACACAGAGATAGGATATATAGTAAGTAATGTTTTTGTCCAACACAATCGTTAAGGCCATCACCCTACCTCAAATTGCTTAGCATGATCCTCTGTTATGCCGAAAATACTGCAGCATTAATTTTGAAATAAATATATGTTAAAGTTGAGGATTGATAGGTCCTATGTGTGGTGAAAACACGATTCCATAAAAAAAAATCTATAGAAAAAAATCCAAGATACCTCTAAACCGAACTATAAACCGCTGGTATTAAAAAAATACTTTAAATTAGATCATGAAACTTTGCATAATAACTGAAGTAACTATTAAACAGGTCTTATGTGTTTTTTTTTAATTACCATTATTTTCACCGTAAAAAGCAATTACCTAAACATTTCGAGGCTTCCGAGTCACTAGCACCCCACTGCGTCTCGCTCTCACTCAGGTCGCGAGTAGTATGGTGCGAGCGAGATAAAACTTAAGGTAGGGTACAAGAGACCAAAAGAGATCTTTACTTTGAAAAACTCTAAAGTTTTATTTCCTATAATGTCCCTTACATCAATGCCGTTCATTTATATCTCAAATTTTGATAAGGTATGTCACCCGTATTCTTTATTATTTAATGTAAGGGACATGCTATCTTTTAAACTATAGGTTTTATTGAAGTTTTGCTATTTTAGCTTAAAAGAATGAAAAAATCTAAGAAACTTTGTCCTAGACACTTTTTACATAAAACATATAGTTTAAAAAATATAGTCAGTTTTGTAAAAAATATATCTTATTTTTGCTCTCCTGAAAACCTTAGGTTTGTCCCTTACGTTATTTCATATTTCCAGTATCGATATTTGTTACAGTCGCGAGTGATATTTAATCAACATACAACGTGATACTGACCTGCAAATAAAAAAAGGTAAGAAAATTTGAATTTCGCGGGCTACCCTGTAGCTTTCGCCTTAATACAGATCTGTCTGTAAGCTACTTTATGACCGTACTTACTCACTTGAAAATAAAACTTCAAAGTTTTCATAATGTGTGTTTTTATAAGTGATGTACATGTACAAACTTAAATGACTTAAGTTGGATTTATGTGACGAGTTTTAGAGTATAAGAGGCAAGTTAAAATGACTCATAACTATTACGTCATTCTTATGAACGACTTGCAGAGGAGACTCTTGTTGTGCAGTAAATTGCCTGCAATGATGAGTATGTTGATTGCAAAATCGTCCTTTCGCAAAACAAAGAATTACTACAAACAAATCAATCTACCAAGTTTTTTCCCAACTATGTTGGGATCGGCTTCCAGTCTAACTGGATGCAGTTGAATACTAGTATTTTACATGGAGCGACTGCCTATCTGAACTCCATCCGTGGCTAAGTAATAACAACCGCGCCGGTTGATCTACGCTTGACCCGATTTATCCGTGGATGTGTGTCCATCTTTACCTAACGAGACTCCTCCGTGCCTCGGAAAAGTACGTTAAGCTGTTGATCCCAGCTGTCATTCGTGGATCTTTGACAGTCGTTACGGGTAGTCAGAAGCCCGAAATTCTGACAAGCAGTCTTACCAAGGGTATTATATTAACCAGTTACTGGATTGTGGAGGTTAGATAAGCAATCGCTCGGCCGATCCATGTAAAATACTGATATTCCACATCCGGTTAGACTCGAAGCTGACCCCAACGTAGTTGGGAAACGGCTAGGCAGATGGATTGAATTATTTATATTTTCGCATTATTTAAAGCCTACTGCCAGACTTTCTACACGTGCAGCCTGTGGTTCAGATATACACAAAGGACGCTCAATGCCTTACGTGTCCAATATAACAACGGATTTAGGATGTTGTTGGGGTTGCCCCGTTTTTGCAGTGCCTTCGGTATGTTTGCGGAAGCCAGGGTAGACGGCTTCCATGCGGTAATGCGCAAGCGGCTCGCATCATTGCTGAGCAGAGTCCGGAGCAGCACCAACAGCATCCTACAGGTTATTGCGGAAAAGCAGGACTCAAACATCCTGAAAGCATTTATTCGTGCTCAAATTTTGTAATCTTTTTCTTTTTGCGGGTGTGTATTTTGTAATTATGTATGGACATTGATCTGAAATAAAGTTTATTATATTATATTATATATTATTGATGAAGCATTTTATTTTTATTTGAAGTAATTTTTATTTATTTAATTTATCTGATTAATAATTGTTAATTTCACATTCTTAATATGATAAACGATTAATCATGTTGTGTAGGGATTGGTTTACCATTCTGATACAATCCCCACACCGAAAGGGCGTGTTGCAATGATTTACACCCTCTTGTTGTATGCTAATCAAGTGCTGAGCACATCTGATTTATGGCCAAAGTTTTTAGAATAATTATTACGATACTTTTGCGACACCATTCTCATTAAATTTAATAAAATACTAGATAAAAAAACAGTTTTAAATAAAATAACGGGGTTCTTTAATTAAGTTAATCAACTAAAGTAAATGTTACGTTTTTAAAAAAAAGTCTTATAATAATTTGTAGATCGATTTGCTTCTATGGTATAGACATTTGCACGCACAGCCGCACGGGTCGATTGATCAAGTTAAGCAACTCTACCGTGGCCATGGCCGTGGCCGTAAGCCGCTGGTCCTGGCTGTCATTCTTGGATCTTTGACAGTCGTACCGGGTCGTAAGAAACCCAAAAGTTTGACAACCATTAGTTTGGAAAAGGCTAGGCAGATGATGATGATGTATTTACATTTGCTCTTGCCAGTTTAAAATAATTGGTCCATCAGTAAGGTTGCTGCCGGGCTGACAGCTAACGTTATTCTGTAATCTAGACTGCTTATAGACAGAAGATACACTTATGCAAAACAATATTTGGTACATACTTTTAGATATAAACTACTAATCAGTCAGTGTAACGTCACCGGTTTTTTGAGGGACTACTGTTGGCAGAACTACTAGTTTAATTCTCTAGACTACCAACAGAGTGTTCTTCTGTCGTGTAATCTGGCTTCGCAGAACAGAATAAAGTTTTCAGAATAAGTGCACACCCAAATGTACCATGCAATAAAATAGCTTCCACACGGCCAAAATAACAAAAAACCAACATTCTCCTCCAGCAAATAGAACTGAACCTCAATGAGTTTGTGATTGTGACAAGATCAACACCATGTACCAATGATTAATACCCTCCAGTTCTATGCTAATTGTGTGCTAAGTGGCTTCTGATTTACGGCGCGGATTTAAGTATAATTATTTAGCGAACACCCTTCGAGTCTCGAGTATGTCATTTGTCAAGCAATGTGCTAATTACTGATGTTCTTATCACGGCTTTGTCTTTGAGTGTGATGGGATTGGGAGTGATCATTAGCATGCAATAAGCGCCCTTATGGCGTACAGGTTGATAGAAAACATAACTCTGGTTGCATTCGATCATTCAAGCTAATTCCTTTAAATACAAATTTATAGGTTTTTTTTTTACGAGAGGGTTAAAAATAGACGCGTAGAAGAGTGCACATACAAATTAAATATAATCCAATCAAAAACATAAATGTGAAATGGGAGCCAAATTCAAAGTGTGGTTATCGACTTCGCCGACAAAAGAATTGAGATCTAAATGGGTGCCAAGTTCTATAGATAATCCTGAAATTTATAAAGAACATACAACATTCTAAAATAAATATAAAACAAAATTTCTTGTTTTTTTCTGTTATGTTTGCTATTTAAAAATATAACTTCATTAAATAGTCGAATTATTTACACAAAGCACTTAGGATGCATTCAAGCTGAAAATTTTACTTGGCTAGTTTTTATTTATTTATTTATTTATTTATTATTACAAAATCCACAGCTCTTTGAGATAATAACTTAGAATATATAAACTAGTCTTACAGCCAATTACGGATTTACAATTTAATAACCATACAATATGCAGCAGAAACAAACATACAAAGTGAGTAGTGAAATGCTAGCACCATCTAAGCATTGCTAAGTGTACAGTGTGAGTGAGTGTGTGGGAGTGTGCATGAGGAGTGGTGAATTACCATATTTATCAGCAAGGACCTGTTTTAATTATTTAAAATTTAAATAAATAACTGAAAGCTGTTTTGTGTGAAAAAGAAAGTGCAAACATTTACTTAAGGGTTACTCATCAGTACAAATTCTTTTACATTTCTTCCAATTTTCAAAACTGGAACGTATATATTGTATTTAATTATTACAATACATAAACTATGAACCAGTATCGAGCAGGTATCAGCAGCTATACTATCTAGTTCGGGTCATTTGGCGTCGGATCATTACCCCCGCGGCCCCGACTCGATATCTTCACCCCTCTTGTCTTTATTGTGACAGACAGGGAGCTTTTACGGTGCAGACTGATTTCTGAATATTGTTTTTCAAATTGAATTATGGCGCGCTTGGGTCATTAGTGACATTGAGCATGAAAATATGCCCAGGATTATTTTTTAACTTCGTTATGTTTCTTGGGTTTTATAAAGGGTCTTATTTACTTTAATATTTGTGTCCAAATGCCAGATTCTAGCTTTTTTCTTCTCTACTTATTATGTGCAGATTACTGACTCATCATCATCATCATTTCAGCCGAAAGACGTCCAAGCACCGCCACTTCAGCCGGTTCTGTGCTTATCGCATTCCTGCGGCCTTCACCAGGTTATCGGTCCATCTTGCGGGGCCTTCCAATGCTATGTCTTCCGGTACGGTTACTTCTGGTCTCGATTACCGACTATAGTATTAATGGTAAACCACCTCCTCCCCATATCCCAATTTATTTTTTGTTGACGCAGCATAATAAATTATTATTTTATATATATGTCAGCCACCATCTCTGTATTCAACCTTGGCGGTATCTACATCGCCACATGTGAACTACGCATCAAAGACCTGACACCACACAAAATCCTGACGTCACACAAATCCTGCATCGCGCAAGCATAGTTTACCGCGCGATCAAACAGCATCAATTTTCAAATTTCCAACATCAATCGTTGGGCAGTTTCCCGCCAGACACAACACGCGTTTGATCGGAGGATCCTCCCTTTTTTATAGAGCATAAGTGAACTTTACACCCTGTTCCTCACACGTCTAAAAACCACTTTCTAGCCATTTCATCTTAATTGTGACAATGTATCTTTTGCCATAATTTTGTCTCCTCTGGGGGCTTAAAACAGCCACTTTGGCAGAATCATAATAGGAAAATACTATGAATCATCATAAAATGTCGCAAAATGACGGACAATTCATAATTATGATGCGTGCTATTCATATTAAGAAATAATTCATCTGTTTGACAGTTTTCTATGGAGATTCGTAAAATGGTCCACACATTATGAATTGCTTTTGTGTCAAATTAGAGGAATTGATAATGACAGCTGGCAATTCAAGAAATGAACTGCTTTTAGAGGAATTGCTAATGTGGCCGTTTTAGGCCCGCAGATTCCCCAAGGTCCAGTATCGAGTCACGACATTGATCTACGACAGTACCAACATCACTTAATCCACCATTAGAACTAACGCCTCACACTTAACATCTAACACTATTCACGATGTGAAAAATGAATCCTATGAGGGTAGATACACAAGCGATTCGGGACCATTTCCTCTTCCGGCGCAGCATCCATCTTAGTCGGATGTTTGCCGACACCCTTTTTAAATTATGGTGTCGTAATGATCGTGTACCTCTGATCTTTGTGTGGGCCTTATGGGGCAATTGATACATCTGTTGGTGAAGATGGATCTCCTAACTATCTTCGCAAGAGGATATTGCTAACTTTAAGAATTAATCTAACAATCTTTCTAGATAACTTTAAGAATTGATCTAACAATCTATCTTCCTAGCGTGTTCCGAGCTATGTTGGGGTCAGCTTCCAGTCTGCCCGGATACAGCTGAATACCAGTATTTTACATGGAGTGACTGCCTATCTGACCTTCACAACACAGTAACTGTGTAACACGATACCCCTTGGTAAGACGTTCGGGCTTCTGAAGACCCGTAACGACTGTCAAAAATCCACGAATGACAGCCGGGACCAACGGCTTAACGTGCTTTCTGAGGCACGGAGGAGTCTCGATATTGAAAGATGGTCACCCATCCACGGACCAACCCCGGCAAGGTAGCATAACCTGATGTATCGACCCGTGCGGCTGTTATTACTTAGCCACGAGCATTTCAACTCTTTCTCTGGGGTAACAAAATCTACGATGCTTCTTATGGCCTAGATAAGTGACAATCGCTTCCAAAGCGTTTCGTATTTCTACAACGACTTTCAACAGGATTCCCATGAGCTTTTCGATAGCTTATGTCAGTCCTATACATTTTTCCATCATCGTTATCGCTGAAAGAATGTCACTTTCTCTAGACCCTCTGGTATAGCAGATGCCTGAAGGTGGACTTGAACCTTGATTTTTTTTTTTTTACTATAAGAAAAAAAATCCTAACTTAAGTACAGTCACGGACTTTAATTGATGAGCCACCTGGTACTGTTCGCATTTTAGCCGTGTAATACAAATCGGGTTTATTCGGTTCCCGACACGTAAAGTCATATGTCTTCGTATTAGAAGAAGAAAATTATATTTCATATCTTTATCGGTTGGCTAACCTGAGAGCAGAACTACAAACTTGACAGCAGTGACTACTCAAAGTCAACCAATTGCAGGTCTAGCAACAGTAACATAGCAACGATAAACAATTGTTGCTAGGTTACTGCTGCATAGTAACGTTAGCGTACGGAGAAATTCTCTGACATCGATATTTCAACTGTCACTGTCTTCAGTTAAGTTTTCAGAATTATTGAGTTAATGAGCTATGATTTAAAGGAGGACAGTATCAAATAGATTGGATAAACTTAATGCATGTATTTATTTTTATCATTAAGAACTAATTAGTCAACCTCTATGAATAAGACTATTTCCGATTAAAAGTAATTTATTTGTCATCTTGATATTTCAACTGTCACTGTCTTCAGTTATGTTTTCATAATTATCGAGTTAATGAGCTATGATTCAAAGGAGGTCGGTATCAAATAGATTGGATAAACTTAACGCAACATTGCATTTATTTGTATCATTGAGAACTTATTGGTCAACCTCTATGGATATTTCCGATTAAAAGTAATTTATTTGTCATCTTGATATTTCAACTGTCACTGTCTTCAGTTTTGTTTTCATAATTATCGAGTTAATGAGCTATGATTCAAAGGAGGTCGGTATCAAATAGATTGGATAAACTTAATGCAAAATTGTATTTATTTTTATCATTGAGAACTTATTAGTCAACCTCTATGGATATTTCCAATTAAAAGTAATTTATTTGTCATCTTGTTTAGGAGCGTGCGATTTGAGTTCGTGTTTAATCGTGTAATCTCGTGAATGTATGAAACTGCAAAATTGAAAAGTTTGAAGGTGGCTCATAAATTAAAGTCCGTGACTGTACCTACCTACCTATAGTAGCCCGTGATAACTTCACATACTGAAGTTATTTGCACTCTATACATACGCCTGAATGAAAAGCTATCTAAAGCTATTTCTAACATCTAAACAGCAGATACCGCGTAAAAATACACTACCATAATCCCCATACCATATTATATATCTCTTAACACAGATCGAGGGTAACACAAGTATCCACAAGTACCTACATCGCTACAGAAACCTTTGTGTGCACCGAAATAATAGCTACACAAGTGGACTGGATAATGGCGATCATTATATGGACATCAGTCTTTTGTCCGTCCGTCTAATTGAGTTGCCATGGCAACGGTAAGGTAAAAATAATTGGCGGTAGGTATCCGTGATGTTTGTGATTTTCTGATAATAAATCAGCATTATAAATGATTTGTAAAGATATGTTTTCTTTTCGTGGCATACGGTTTCGTTTCGGTGAAAAGCATCTAAATGATTAAATTTCAAGAAATAAGAAATTCATAAGCGTTCTCACGTCTGCAAATATAATTTAAAACCGTAATCCTCAAACCATCCGCTTTTATCACAGGAGCATGTTCACAGTGACCATAATTAATCAGGTGTAATAATAAAAATGATACCTACGCAAGGAGGTTTATCTCTCTGGAGCCCTGACCGCTGGTCCAGACCCTGTTCTCGATACCGGTGGGCTACTATTATTCATATTTTTTTTATTTTTTTCTTAATTTTTTTTTATAAAAAAAATATTAAAAATATAATGTATAAGTATTTAATTGAAATAAAGAAGAAAATAATACCATCAAAACTAAAATAGCATAAAAACTATATCCGCAAGCTATCATCTTTATATTTTAAAACAGAAGACCTCACAAATAAAATTCACCAACTATTTTCAACCACTTCAGACAATCCCTACTTGTTCCCAAAAAGCATAAAACCTTTCACATTTTAACTACGGATCTACCGCTAAATTACCGCGGTATTACTAGCGGTAATACCGGTCGGTAACCGCGGTAATACCGGTCGGTAACTGCAGCCCTTTGCGTTTGCTCTCAGTGGGTTTAATAGTAAAAAATTCAAGCGGTCAGTGAACAAAGAAAGTTGTTCGGAACAATTTTCTACTTCAGAAAGAAGTGGGGATTATGTGAATGTTGGAATGAGTTGACAAGGTATTTTAGACAAATTATGATATTAAAATTCTATGTAGAACAATGCATAATAATGAATTTATGTGTTTATATATCAGCATGAAATCCGTCAATGAACGTATTTAAGTAGAGTAAGTATCATTCTACCATTCAACACTTCATCGTTCACCCAATTTTGAATGCCTTTACCAAATATGGTTGAACGATGTCGAGTAAGCAGTCGATTAGTCTTCACGTAAATTCGTCCAGCTTTGGCGACAAGTTTCTGTTTCAGTTTTCTGAATTGAGAATTTGTATTTACTCTGTTTTGTCAAACTCTACTTTAGTATTATTATTAAGGTGATATTTTTAATATATCCCACGAAATTCAAAATTTCTTACAGTTTTTGCAAATAAATTTTGAATTTCGCGTTTTACATTAAAGGGATAATCTTAAGTGAGAGTTTGATAACTTCCCATCTTCAAATTCTCAATTCAGAAATCGGGCGAAAGTGTAAAGGTACAATTCAAGGCATTAAGGTACAAATCCGTAGCCGATCGAAGGCTGCAACCGATGTGTCACTAGCTACGGAAGGTATTGCATAGAAATTCATAGAAACCAGTCGTGTCGCGGCGACACCTCGCATACAGTTGCCACCTGCGTTCGGCTACAGAATTGTACCTTTATGACTTATCCATTAAACTTCAAACTTCTAGGTCCCAACGAAGCACCACCGGGCATTGACAGTAAAGTAGAAAGTACGAAACTTCACCACAAAGCGTTCAATTATAAACAAAAAACGAAAAGAACAGTAATCCGCCTCTGTGCCTTTGACAGACCCGGGTTTGACTTTATAGTTTAGTCTGGATTGTGCTAAAAGCGCCAGTTTTACCGAAATTTTTAAAAGGTGGAACATTAATACCAGCAAAAAGGATTCTCATGAGAAAACTTTTTTTTCCCTGTGTAAAGGCTCTTACATACCGGGGCGATTCGTCGCGCGACGCGACGCCGCCGCATTGTTCGCCGTGTAGTTTTCTCAGAAATTGTTTTGTTAAAATTCGCGTCGCGCGACGAATCGCCCCTGTATGTAAGAGCCTTTAATGTGTGCGATAAAGCAGACGTATTTTTTCATTATATTTAGCCGGTGTATATCTTTGTTAAATAACTAATTAGTTAATTGGTTGCGCGCGCGCTCCACCAGTTGTTTAGAGGCTTAATGAAGTCTACGGCATGTAAATTGGATCTTTCTTTACTTTGATGTTCAAAAAAGTAACAATATATTACTCTTTATTTAACTCACTTTTTACACACTTAGACATACATAAAACTGACGCCTTCTTCCCAAGCGGGTGGGTAGTAACTACAGGTACAAACAGCGTTCAAGGTTGACAGTAGATACGGTTAGTCAGAAGCCCAAAAAGTCTGACAAACAGTCTTACCAAGGGATATTGTGTTGCTTAGTAACTGGTTTGTGGAAGTCAGATAGGCAGTCGCTCCATTTAAAACACTGGTATTCAGCTGCATCTGGTTAGACTGGAAGTCGACCCCAACATAATTGGAAAAAGGCTAGGCAGATTGATTTTGTTACAATAATTGAGTTACTTCAATTACCATTCCTAGAAAGTAATTCCTAGATAGCCCTCCTAAAGGTCTAAATAGACCAACTAAATGCCATTAGTCCTGACTAACTAACTCATCAGTGACTAAACAACCTTCATCACTTACTACTTACTAGTTTGCGACATGTAGGGTGAAAACACTCGACATTATTATTTACAAGCTTCGCGATACCCGATGCGACAACCTGACGACTTGCTTTAGATCTTATACAGGGTGCTTAAGTTTTTCGTTTCGGTTTATTTATTTACGGAAAGCCAAGCGAGTGACTTATTTAAAAATTCCAAGAAAATAGAGTCGGGGATTTATTGAAACATGTTTTAAAATAATTTGTACAAAACTATATTTTGAACCGCACTAGCAGAAACCAGAATTATGTGAAAAAGGGGAGGGAGGCCTTTTTCTCTATACTTTTTCAAATATATAAAATATATAATATAACTATCCTGTATACTTATAGGCTATTAAGATATTTAAAATATTTTGACCTATTTATTTGTGATAATTTCAATTTGAATTCTTTTATACGGAGCGTTATGATGTAAGATTAAGATTCTCTAATATCGTGGCAGTATTCTAAATAACTTACCTTCATACTTTTACTAAGAAAAACTAACTTAATTAAACAAGAAAACTCACTACATAACTTTGTAATCTAATTCACTCAACGAAGGCCAAGGTCCCGGCTAGAAGTAGTTGCAAATGAGAAAGTTTCGACCGACCTTTATTTACATTTTCCCTACAGGCTACCTTAAAATTAAAAAGGCAAATACCTTAGAAACAAACAGGTTCACCTTAAAAAGATTCAAAATAAAGAGGAATTAAAGCAAGGTTAGCAAACATTGTAACATCAACCTGTATATTAGACAAATTGAAAGCAATGAAGTCGAAAGCGTAAGTTCTCAATCATTCAACTTAACGACAATCGGGAAGAGGGGATGCGTACGTGGCGGTGAGATGAGACTTACGCCAAATGGATGCGGTATAAGATTAAAGAAAAAAAGCATCAGGTACATCTGAACAGTACAGGGACATAAACATTTTTTTTTAAAGCTTTCATTAGTTTGATTGCTAGATGGATTTCGAAGCGCGCTATGTAACGAGGTTCGGCTCATATTCAATTAAAGTTAAATAAAATAAAATTTGGTAAGGAAATATTACGCGCGCATAATATTTCTTTTAAATTTTCTTTCTCTTTAATTATGACTTTGACAAGTTAATTATGATTATGGTAAATATTATGGGTTAATTTTATTATGAGTTTAGCAGGTGCCTTCAATGATCAGTCTATGTTGGCGACATATATTTTTTTCTGGGTATCTTTGAGTACCACAAGCAGGTATTTTTTTGAATTCTGCCGTTTTATATTCTAAATCCCGTCCGGAGCATACTGACTGGTAAACATTTTTCGTTTATCTCGTACCGACACAAGATACATTGCCAACTTACTACTAAACTGACACATCCACCATCATCCACACATCCTCGTCCCAGATCCACGGAGCTATAACAACTTAATAGTGTAAGAGCATGGTGATTGCCGGCCGGCAACTAATGGCCGGTCTTAAACAATTTAGCTTGCTTTTTATTGACGCGACATTTTCTCCCTATTGCTCGTTTTCTATTGTTGTTTTTAGTTTCCTTTTGTGATTTGTATTGTATTGATTGTTTTGAAGGGATGGTAGAAGGTTTTCTTTTGCGGTTGCTGAAGTCTGTTTAAAGTTATCGTGTGTTTGTTTAGCCACTTTGGTTCTTCTCGTGAGAGAGATGAGCCTTTTTTGTACCACGTAGTGCATCAGATAGGCTACTTACATATTTCTGTAAACTAAAAAAAAAACAATGATTGTATGAATCCATACTAATATTATAAATTCGAAAGTAACTCTGTCTGTCTGTCTGTATGTTACCTTTTCTCGCCTAAACCACTGAACGGATTTCGATAAAATTTGGCAAGGAGATAGATAGCATCCAGGGAAAGGACATACTTTTTATCAACTTACCATGCGGGCGAAGCCGCGGGCGGAAGCTAGTAGCTTATATACAAAAGAATATCATAGACAAGCATATTTTAAAATTGTTTAGGAACAACAATCATAGTATCGGCAAATGGCTGAACTTATTTGGAAGATTTTGTTAGATTTATCTAACAAAAGAAGATTTTGTTAGATTTATCTAATAAAATCTTGATCATGTATTTGTACAAAAAATGAGTATACACACATGACATGCAAGATGTTACAATTAAATTGTATCACCGTCATCGTCGCTACAACGACGTACAAATATAAATAGGTAAGTCATTACATAAACATCAATTAAATCAACAACCAATCATCAATCATTATTAACATCAATTATTTGTTCATCATCTGCCTAGCCTTTTCCCAACTATGTTGGGGTCGGCTTCCAGTCTCACCGGATTCAGCTGAATACTTGTATTTTACATGGAGCGACTGCCTATCTGACCTCCACAACCCAGTAACTGGGTAATACAATACCCATTGGTAAGACTGGTTGTCAGACTTTCGGGCTTCTGACGACCCGTAACGACTGTCAAAGATCCACAAATGACAGCCGGGACCAACGGCTTCACATCCACGGACCAACCCCGGCAAGCGTAGCTTAACCTGATGGATCGATCCATGCGGCTGGTTTTACTCAGCCACGAGCTCCTATTTGTTGTCTAATTTAATTCCCGATGCATTTTGAAATCCACACAGACCAACTCACAGGTAAAAGTCAAGTATGGTCGGCTTTCTTAAAGCCAAAGAAATAGACAGAATAAAAAGATTTCAAAACAATAACCAAGATAAAGATACATCTTTCAACATTTTATATTTAACGTCATTCCATTGTGAACTAAACCTCACACTATGAACTAAACCCTATGCCCCATAGTGACAAACGCTAAACCGTTGTCATTCACAGTAAATAACGCTTTGTTAGATCAAACTATAGTAAATAACAAGTCTTTGTTAACTGTGAACGCGTCATTTTAACTGAAAAGCTATAAGCTTTGACGTTTTTAGTTTAGTCCTGTTCGTGACTTAGGATTCGGTCTAAAAAGTGTTAGAAAAAGATTTGTTGATATAATATTAGGTAGTATTATGACCATTACTTAGATGGGTAGCAGCATGACAGTATCAAAGAAAAATGTATCTACAACCTACTCTAATTATGTAAAGATAACTCACATTTTTCTTAGTAAAGTTTCTAACTACTTAATAATTATAATTACTTCTATGTTTGTACTTCGATTTATCGAAGCTTTAAACTATTTAGGAGAGCTGGTTACGAATAAGAAGGCGAATAAGGTTCCCTATCCATTTGCGTAAAATTTTAAGATATAATATAACATGGCATACTTTTGTTTATCATAACAATATTTACGCATAATATTATTTTCGCCTATCAGCAAACGCATAATTATTTAAAGCATAATTTCACCAATCATAATAGTGTATAAGCATAACATTCAAAAGCATAAATATATTTACGCATAATGACTTTAAAACATAATTTTTAAACGCAAGAAATACGCATAATAATTGTCTCCAACAAAATTAGACACTACAACATAATTATATAATAACAAGTACAATGACCACTTGAGAAATTCCGTGTATGAATAGATACACCTTTTATAGCTTCTAGTCGTTTTTGGCACTTCGCCGGCCGCTGCCACGGCACCGCTCGCTTCGCTCGCTCGGCTCGTGCGTAGGAGGTCACAGGTCTAACCTAACCTAACCTAAACCACCTAACATTAATTTTATAATAACTACGTAAAAACAACTTAACTTTGTGTCCGTTATTCCAATATTTTTTTATGCCTTAACACTATTATGCTAATAGTCATTACGCCTAGAAACATTATGCGGATCCAAATTATGGCAAAACAAATAAGGCAACAAAATAATTATGACAAAAAAAAATATGGCAAAAAAAAAAGGCAAATCATTATTAGACCAAAAAAAAATGCCGAAATCGTTATGCCAAAGAATATTAGGAAAAAATACATTATGCGAAAAAAAGGGGTCCCTTACAAGAAACTCACACTAGGGCCTCAGTTCACATTCCTTTCACCTCTGCTAGCTTAGCATGCGCGATGGTGAACGGCCGTGTGCGCTCCTCTAATTTGTATGACTATACGTAAGTGCTGCTACACCTAAATACATTTTTCTATTATAAGTACTTATTCAACTATTCAGAAATACCACTATTACTCAATTTAGTTTTTTTAAATATCCTACAAAAACCAGTATCCAATTCAAAATCATTTTCCCGACTCATTCATTAGTTTACCTCTACCCGTTTCTACCAAATTCGAGTTAACAAACGAACCACAGCCAAACAGCCGATCTGACGTGGCTTTGTGAAACAACCGGTCAATACCCAAAAATTAATTAAACCACAATTCAATATGTCCAACAAAATTGCTAATAATCAAACTGCAAAAAGCCTTTTCAGATTATATCGTTTTTTTTTGATAATTCTACTGATCTGTGGCTACGATTTCAATGTCATAAAAAGGACATTTTTAAATTGGATTGTCAGGGTCTACTGTTGCAGTCTTGTTATACTGGTTATTTACTCCTCTGTGGTCTGTTGTCCGATAGAATTGTCGCAATTTTGGTCTCTAATGGAATATTCGGCTTCAGTGATTGTTATTTTATTTTTTGACAGCCGAACAGAAACTTTCTTTGAAATTTTGATGGGTATCGATTGCTATTTGAGAATTAACAGGCGCCATCATATCCACAGCATGTATAAGTTAGTCATCTTCTCCATTATAACTTGGTCTGTCCGAGTTTCTTACACTTTGATGTACTGTTTTACATACAAATGCTATGACAATTTGTATTTGTTTGTAATAAGACAGTTCTCTTTAATCGCTCTCGATTTCAATCGAGTCTGGCGGTGCATATTATTCGATGCTATTCGGTATCGGTTGAAAATCCTTCGAATAAGATTGGAAGAGACTCCGGAGTATAATTATTATTTATACGTGAAGAATAATAAAACTATCAAGGAGGATAAGATGAAGTTTTGTCTGTATATGTATCGGAGTATTGCTGACTTGGTTGATATGATATCGCCGGAGTTGAATGCATCGGTAAGTAGTATTAATTTTTCTTTAAAAAATGCAAAATCCGCGGTAAAAAATAATCCCAGATAAGGGTATCCCAGAAATACTCACTTTTTTAATACGTGGCTTTTTTGTTGGTATTAAGATTTTTAAAACGGTGAAGGAAAACATCGTGATAAAACGGGAACCAAAAATTTAGAACCAAAAATTCGAAGACATGTGACATCTACCAACCCGTACTGGGCCCACGTGGTGGATTACGGCTCACTCCCTCTCATAGAGAGGAGGCCTGTGTCCCACCAGTGGGAACATTATAGGCTGATAATGTATGTTTGTATTAAGTTTTTCATAATTAATTTATTCCAGCTATTCCTGAGTGTTGCTGGCAGTTTACCGAAACTAGTTTCTAATGTCTACAACATATTGACAGCCATTGAGGGCCACGTAAGTATCTATGCTATGTTTAAAGCCGCACTAAAGGACTATATTACGCTCATCACTGTACACAAATGTGACGCGAAGGAATAAGAACCATGTCAGGAGCAGTTTTGGGTATTACGACGGATATAAGATTAAGAGAAAAGATATATTTTTTTATAAAGTTTGGCGTTCAAACTTTTATGTGCCTAATTGAAATAAATTATTTGACTTTGACTTTATCATACTGAGACGTATTAAACCGAGAGACATCCTGTGCCGACCCCAAATAAATTGGGCAGTGGGGCGAGCCCTGACTTGTGACATAGCTCGAGTCACACATTTTATCACAGTTTAGTGATATAAAATGTGTAACTCGAGTCATGTCACAGTAGGCTGTGCTTACCCCGAGAATGATGATAGCCGGGACAGATTTAAGGATTGAAATCTCCATACAAAATCAATCAATCTGCGTAGCCTTTTCCCAACTATGTTGGGCTCGGCTTCCAGTCTAACCGGATACAGCTGAGTACGAGTATTTTATATGGTGCGACTGCCTATCTGACCTCCACAACCTAGTTAGGTACTGGGTAACACGATATCTGGTTGTCAGACTTTTGGGCTTCTGACGACCCGTAACGAGTGTCAAAGATCTACGAATAACAGCCGGGACCAACGGCTTAACGTGCTTTCCGAGGCACGTCCAAACAAAATCAATCTCCATCATATTTCTAGTAATCTCCATACAAAATGTTCTATTTAATAATTATAATGTTAATTCCTGGTTTTATGTCTTTTAGGAGCCAGTCGAATCTCTCGGCTACGTATTACTGCATATGTTACAAATAGCCTTACTGCTCTTCTCTCCGTTCGTCGCAGTTGAGTTCTATTCCGTGGAAGTGGACAGAATGAGGCTGTTTCTGATGCACAGGCTGATCGATGATAACGGTATGTGTACAAATAGCTGTGACAGCGCCCGCATGGATATAGAAAAAAAAATGTTTTTTGGAATGTGCTAATTAAGCCCTTTCATTTGATACCCAACATAGTATGATTCAAAAATATTATTTTTTTAGTTCATGACTTTATGTCCTCTAGACGGCGCCATTTTTAATATAATGTGACGTCACCTTTAACCAGCGGACGATCAAGACGCTTCCAACGATACCTAATTTGTCAAATTATGACGTGTCTTTTAGAAGATGACAACAGATGAACATGCATACATACCGGTCAAAATTATAACCCTACTTTTTACTTCGCCGTAGTCGCGTAAAAACAAGATAGCATTGAAGCTTTACAAAGTGTCTTAAGCTACGGTTGCCTAGAAGAGCGGTGGCCGCCAAATAGGTTCTGCAATTTACCGGCAAATGACGTGACTAAAACTTTATTTATGAAAGTAAGTTGGTGTTTTTTCCTAAAGGGCGTTTTTGACTACGTAAACTCAAACCCCGCTGCCATAATTTTCATGAGAGCCGTCACTACGGTCGTTTTGTGGCGGCCATCGCTCTTCTTAGAAACTGCAACTAAAGGTATCTTTCAATCATCTGAAGATGAGAGACACAGCATTATGTTTAGCGTTAAATTCATTAGGCGTGATAATTACTTCTGTGTATGCGGCAGGCCTTTGCCAAATACTAAAATTTCATAATATCCATCCAATCTTGAACTATGTATATTCTAACCAGATTTTTTTTTTCAGACCCGGCTATCAAAGATGACATAAATCTGTTTCTCCGCTACACTGAAATACGAACTTTCAAGTACAGAATTTGGAGAATAATACCCATCAATATATCTTTACCGTTGGAACTTACCAACGTGTGTATTTCTTATGTTATTGTGATTATTAACTATACTCATTTGTATGGTTGATTAAAAACAAACTTATTTATTTTCTTATCGAATATTTTTGAGCAAGGATGGACTCATTATTTGTCTTGTCATAAAAATCATGAGTGATGATGTCACAGCAACCAAATTACAAAATAAATTCAAAACTAACCTCGTACGGTTTTTCCGGCAATTATATCTGACTTTTAACATTCTCTACGAAATAGGAACGAATTAAATATATTAAAAATTTATCTAAGCGCAATCCTTATATTTTTGGTGTGGTTAATGACTAACCTGGGCGTCTGACTTGGCTTCACATGCCGTCAAGAAATATCGCTCGGCATGTTTACTCACGATGTTTTCCTTCACCGTAATTAAAGCAAGTGATAATTATACAATACGCACATCACAATCTTATAGCTTGTCAGTCTAACACACCACTAGGCTATATCTCCACGTAGTTTGTAACAAAAAAAACAAACTGTTTCAAATAATTTAAAAAGTATAACAAAATTTTATAAGACCGATTCCTTTGAGGTCAGAATTTAACGGAACGAATGCACATTGAGTTAACGATATAAACGTAGGAAGATTTCCAATTCATTTGATTCGAGCAATTGTTTTGAACAATTTATTTGAACGCCTGGAATAAATCTTACTTAAATAATTTTAGAAATTAAATATTGTTATGGTTTTCACTATTTTCGTAACAAAATAAAAATCTTTATCATCACTGCAATAGCTAGTTTATAAATAAGCTTACTGTTTTCACGTCTAATTTGGGAAGAAACATCCTTTATATGGAAAAAAATGCTCCGAAAATTTGTTTATACACATTTCTGTAAAATTATTCTAAAACTGAGTGCTTTAACGGCTATATATTTTATTCTGTGTTTGTTTGTAAATTTTTTTTTTTTTTTAATTGCCACTATTGTGTTTTATTGTTGTTTTATGATTAACTAGCTTCTGCCCGCGACGTCGTCCACGTGAAAAATCTCTTTTTAACATAAAATATATCTTATGACACTTAGCAATATTTTAACTTCTCATTAGTGAAAGATTTCTCGGAATCAAGTACGTACGTCGCATTGGTAAACATTCGCAGTAACGTACATCGCAATAACGTACTTTCGCAGTAACGTACATCGCAGTAAAGAACTTTCGCTGTAACGTACATCGCAGTAAAGAACTTTCGCAGTAACGTACATCGCAATAACGTACTTTCGCAGTAACGTACATCGCACTAAAGAACTTTCGTTGTAACGTACATCGCTGTAACGAACTTCGTTATAATGGGGTACACCCGTGCCGAAGTTTACCCCCTACATCATTTTTTTAACCGGTTTATTACATTATTAGTATAGGTTTCACAGAAATCTAAACACGTATACCGAATCAAAACAAAATCACTACTCCCTTTTAAACAGATCCATTAAAGCACAGTTCAATCTAAAATCAAGCTGAATCACTTCAGAACATTATACTTAGTATACAACACATTATTATACGTCTAGACTGATAGTTCCTGATGCTATTAATCACAGCTTTTTGTTACCATCCTGTACTGCACTTAGCATAATTACTGCAGAATTTCCTTGCAAATTACCCGTAGATACAGCGTGGTTTAATTTAGATTATTATCTTTAGTTCAAGATGAGTTTGTGTTAGATAGGAAAATAGATGATGTTTTGTTTATTTTGTTTTGACACGTATTATTATAACTAATGTATGTCGGGACTTCAAATTAATAGGTGAAAATACCTAGAACTTAGAGCCTAGACAAGTGACAATCGTTTCGAAAGCGTTTCGTATTTCTACAACGACTTTCAACAGGATTGACATAAGCTTTTCGATAGCTTATATCAGTCCTATACATTTTTGCCTTTTCCATCATCGTTATCGCTGATAGAATGTCACTTTGTCCAGGGCCTCTGTAGTACATAACACATATTTAACAAAAAAACATTATTTTGCAAGGAAATCATTTTAATATAACTTTCCCAATACTGCTTTCTTTTATTCTTATGAAAAAAATAGATTTAACATAATACGAAACTATCTGTGACGAAAAAAAAAGAAATAATTCAAAACAAAAACAATAGTTTTAATTCAACACATTTAATCCTATGCTTCGTAGCAGTAGCTACGCCAGCCGCGACGCCGTAGCACCCGTAGTAATCTGCGTAGCAAATATTAAGAAAAACAAAAAATGTCAATGTTTATCTTTAATTTAAATATTAACGTGTGACTGAGACGATGTTATTATACGCTGCCTGCGAAATAACGAGGAAAATTGAACAAAATCAACACTTATTATCTGGTGTTTAATGTAGTAAGAATAAATGGCGGAAGTCACAAGTGGTGGAGGAGGCAATTCTATTGTTATTATAGTAAAAATTGTCTGAACGTAAGGTTGAAGAAAACCGTTATATCTTTGCGATAAAAGATGCATCGTATTTGGTTTTGCATTCACATTAATTCTGTGAACGTAAGTACTGCGCAAATAATCTTATATTTAAAGCAGATTATTGTTTCAGACAACCACGAGTGATCATATTTCAGATAACGGGTCATCACTTTAGAAGTATGAGGAATAGGGTGTAAAGTTCACTCATACTCTATAGAAAAGGGAGGATCCTCCGACCAGACGGGTCTTGTGTCTGGCGGGCAACTGCCCTAAGATTGATATATATGCCAAACAAATGTAAAAAATAAAAAACCGTTCGATATTTTTGCCATCGACACGCTAAGAAGAAGAAGATTGCGTGGCAAACTCTGCTTGCGCGATGCAGGATTTGTGTGACGCCGGATACCGGGACAACAGGCAACTGAAGGAAGACGGGTGGGTTTTAGTCAGTAAAAGTCTGACACGCCCTTCCGCTCCACCCAGAGCGGAAGAAGTCATTGGATGATTGCCAACACTCAAAAAAAAATAATGTCTATTGATGTGTAGTTCGCATGTGGCGTTGTCGATGCCGCCACAATATAATAAACACGTTGACTGACTTATTTATTCAATAAAAGTAATAGAATATGTAAGAGAAAGGGTATAATAGTTGCAAGTGGTTATAATCCTACATAAATGAGCAAATATTATTCTTACATTCACAGTACCGCATCCACCTCTCAAGAACAATCCCACATCTATGTATTTCTCGCTCTCCCGAAGAGACAATAGTACTTCCTTCTTTTATCTCCTTTATTAAGTACTGTAGTGACGCAATATCCGGCTCCGAAGCGCCATAGTTTCATTACATATAAGTTGCTTATCACTTTTCTTCTTTCAATGGTCGCTGTATTGTTTTTGTTGGTAGAATTTTACGTGAGTTTTTTTTGTTTTTAGTTGAAAGCTGTGTTTTTTCTGGCTGGAAGGAAGGTTTGTTTTATGAGTCTCTGAATTTGCTTCAAAATACTAAACTTCTATTATTAAAATAAAAATTTGCACTGTGGTGATAGTATAACAGCTATTGCCATAAACTGGGCAAAAATTCAGACTTCGGGCAGTGTAAATCTATAGAATTTTTTCAGTAGTCTATCGATTAGCACTAATTGCTAAGTTTTGTTGCAGTAATGTAATGTAATTTTGAAATACACAAAAACTTTTACCAAAAATGGTTCTTCAGATCTTCTCCATGTTAAAACTGTCATGTCTGCAAATAATATAGATTTACCTTGCTTATGATTAAGATACAACTCTTTGAACTTAAATCAAAGCCTCCCCGAAACAGTGTCTCCATCTATTGTCAAATGACTGTAAACATTTACAATCAGACGCACAGGAACAATTGCCATCCATTCCGCTTCAAGGCAATCCAATCCATTTGCAAATAGAAGTAGAATTCGAGTTAATTGTCGTTTTACCAATTTACATCGCCCCATTCGAAACTCAAAAACATTCAAAATTCAACCCTATTCTCTTTTCATATGAGTTGTCAAAGTTGAGTTGGGGTGGAAATATATCGTGGTGGTGAAAGGTAGTGTTGGGCCACGAAATACGAGTATTGTTCATTTGTATGCGCGTGAGTGAATTGGTTTGAAATGTGAAGGGCTTTAGACGGTATTGCCTCTCTAACTTTTGTTTAGAGCTGATGGAGATGTTGTTTTAGGATGTGACGTCATTTAGATGTGTCTGAGGTCTGTTTTAATGGTAATGTCATTTGTAATTGGTTTTGAGATGATGTTTTTGGGATAGGTTTTGATATCTTAAAGTGATGTCAGTTGTTATAAGAAAGATATGATTATGGTTAAAGAAAATGCATTTACATAATGGTTTAAGTTTGACCTATGTCAATTACTTACAGTTTATGAAATATTATCAAAAAAAACATAGTTTTGATACAGTACTGTCTGACAGATCCCGTAATGCATCTGATGACCGTGATGGATCTTGATGAATGAATATCCCTAGAGGCTCCAGCGCAGACAGGCGTGACGCCACGATGCACCGCGAATCTGGTTAAACAATTTCCAAGAGGTTTTCATAAAAATTGTTCTACTAAAGTCGCGTCGCACCTGTCTGCGGGAGCCTTAATTCTGAAGTATTTTTCAGAAAGGTACAGTTTGCAGTAACAGTATCAACAACAAAACAACCCCAATATTTTTAAATCCAAAACTAACAAACACTGACATGACATTTCAAACAACCTATCATGATCCCTCGAAATCTAAACATTTTTGGAAATCGAACCTCCCTTAAATATCTAAGGTTTCGCTTATAACGACAAATAAAACGCAATAAAAAAAATAACAAGACAAATATAAAACCTCATACACACGTAACGTGATATTTTAAAAGAAAGAAAGAAAAAAATATGGACATGTGAAGACCTTTAAAATGGACGAAGGGGAGGCAATTTAATTTTCTTTTGGACTCTATTGAGTGAAATCCAAAGCATATTGGACAAATATAAAATGCTTTGATGTAATGTTATCCCTCTATTATTATTTTTCCTTTTTTTGTTCGTGTATTAGCTTCATTTTTGGACATACACGGTTTCAATTTGTGTAATCAAATGTGGAGTTACGAAATTGGATTGTATTTGTTTAAATAAAGATTTGGTTTTTACGTTTGTCTATAGGCATGCTATAGTAATATCTTAAAATCAATGCAATATTTTATTGTTTACAATAAAACGAAATAAGTAAGATATATTTTGGGACAACTTTGAGTAAAATTTAAATTATACAGCAAACCAAATTAATTAAAAAAAAAATATGTAACACAATTTTCCCTAAATTCCAAATTAATCTAATACATCAAAAGTCGAACAAAAACGTACAAATCGCATTCATTTGACAAAGAGAATAGGCGAAATTATTAAATTTTAATAGACGCAATATCAAAGTACGTTCGTCGAAGCGACAACGCGTGATAACGTCAAAGAGAAAATTCCTTTGTGATCATATCGTGTCATTTTATTTTTCATTTCAACCGGTGTGGCCTGAGCTTTACGATGCGTTAATTGCTTTCATTATGAGGAATGTTAAATGGCGGATTATTTAAAAAAAGAATTGTGTGTTTATTGTTTTGTTTTTTTTTTTCGCTATGATTCATAAATCCTTAGTGGATGCGCGATGTAGGTAGGTCTAATTGGGCCTATTTGTCGCACACATTCCTGCTAATTTCTTACAACGCACTTCGCCCCTTTTTATTCGATTTTTATTTGCAGAATATATTTTGTACTGTGCTAAATAAAATGTATTATCTTTCCGTCTAAATTGATCTTAGACGAAGTTTGGTGTCTCTTTTAACTTTTTTGAATGAGTAATATAAAGGAATTAACAACAATATGGGATAGACTCCGTTTTTGTAATACGAGGAACTATCATGATGCTGGCACAGAAGTGTGGGGATTGGCACATGGAAAGAGAGGCACATGCCCAGCAGTGGGTGATGTCGGGCTGTGGGTGATGATCTTTCATGATTGATGATTTTCTTTTAGTTTGTGCTAGATAAATGTATTTTCTTTCGTTCTTTTCTTTCATTCTTTACTTTCTTTCTTTTTTTCTTTCTTTCTTTTTTCTTTCATTCTTTTCTTTCTTTCTTTCATAATCTGCTACGACTTTCAACATTCAGTGAATTAGATTGTGCGTCATCAGTCTAATATGTGTTCTCTGGGAATTAATTTTAATCTTCCTTCACATTTCTTCACAATAATAATAAACCTAGCTTATATCCTTACAAAGGTAATCAAACATGAAACTCATTAGCACTTACAAGTCACGAGCGCTGTTAAGTTAACGCGCGCGTAAACGTTCCCCGCTAATCCGCGGCGCGTATAAAATGCGTTGCAAACGAACGTTTATTATCGCGTTAACGTTATCAGTGTGCGCGTAGAATCGTAATAGTAGGTATAAATGGCGTGTTGTGTTTGATAAGCCGAATGTCTGTAGTTTATTGGTACGGTGTATGTATATTGAGATCAAGAGTTTGATATTTCTTATCTAGATGACGTGGTTGGGAAATTGATACTTAAGTAATTTTCCTGGGGGCAATTCGCTTGCGTTTAAAATTTATTTTTCTATCCCTCGGGAAGAGTACCGTTTTTTCTGGATGAAAAGTACCCTTTGTCCGTTTCTGTACCCCTGACAACGTGATGATCGGTTGAGGAGTTGAAGGCAAAACAAACTCACCTTTGCATTTTTATTTTAGTTACGATTAGGATTAGTTAGTATTAAGATTACCGAGCTAGTACATTATAAAATTTAAAAAAAAACAATTCCGATAGGTACTGTATTGCGTTTAATTGTACTATGATGACCTAATACCGCAACTGGTGCATTTTCATCAAAATAATATTTCGAAAAAGTAAGTGAACCAGTATTTTCAAATTAATAAGACCGAATCAGAATAGACTGCATAATATTGTAAAAAAAAAACACAAATCACAAACAATAAAACTAGGATGCATTACAAAACATTGGCACTACTACCACTACAATTTTACCATTAATGTCGTAAATTAATAAGGAGGAGACCGTGGCTAAGTAATAACAGCCGCTCGGGTCGATCCATCAGGTTATACTACGCTTGCCAGGGTAGGTCTGTGGATGGGTGACCATCTTTACATACCGAGACTCCGCCGTGCCTCGGAAAGCACGATAAGCCGTTGGTCCCGGCAGTCATTCGTGGATCTTTGACAGTCGTTACGGGTCGTCAGAAGCCCGAAAGTCAGACAAACTAATCTTACCAAGGAGTATCTTATTGCCCAGTAAAATACTGGTATTTAGCTGCATCCGGTTTGACTGGAAGCCGACCCCAATATAGTTGGGAAAAGGCTAGGCAGATTGATTTTGATTTTATCGTAGATTAGTAAGGATTTACCCAGGCACAGACTTTCAGTGCAGTCACTTTCCGGTACCAAATCCTAAAATAAATAAACAACCTTACTCTTGATAGCACCCATTACTCCTGAACCTTAATCTCGTAATTACAGTGAAAACGTAAAGTTGGGATGAAATTTTAATCGCCTCCCCCTCCCCCCTCTGCTGTCCTCATTAACACAACATTTGAAGATTTAAACAGTCATCGCTCGCTGATGAGTTGTAAACTTGTAAGTTAATGTTAAACCATCTTGAGGTTATGCCACGGAAATTCTTAGATCTTGCTCTACAAGCAATTTCTTTAATAAACATTGTTAAGAAATATGGATTTAATGATGTTATGTTTTAATAACAAAATTATGAAGTACTCAAATATTTCGGTTAGATAAGTTCAAGTTAAATTCACCAAAATATTGTAAATAAGGGATTTTGTGAACGAGAAAACGGCAGCAAAATAATAACAATAAGAAAGACATTTTATGTCCAGGCAAATCACTATCCATTCCAAGGTTGCCTGGAAGAGATCGCGGAAAGCGATAAGGCCGCCCATTGTATGTTTTGTAGTGTTTGTTTTTCCTTTTGTTATATATTTTTGTGGTGTACAATAAAGTATATATAAATAAAGATTTAAAATGTATTTAAGAGCAAAAAAATGTTGTTAAAAAATGAAAACTTAACATCATTTGCAACAAAAATCAAACAGAACCATCCAAATACCTGAATTACTACAAAAAAAATAAAAACTAGATACAATAATGAAAAGACAACACACGCACGCATTCACATCTCTCAGACAAAAAACTACAAACCCACTTATTTCGCTCGCTTTACCGCACGTGGCGTGACATAACCTAACTCTAATCCTTTTACATTACAGACATAGGCGTTTTATCTTGTCATGAAAACAGGCAAGTTTTAACGTTTATTTAGAGTAGTATTCTGTAATTAGTCAACGAGACTTGTTAACAGGAAATATTAGTCTTGAGAAACTTTATGCGATCATATTTTGCGAAGTATAATGATCTGGTTTATTTCGTAGTACTATTTTTGTTAATAGGTTAGGTGGCCATCATTAGTAATGGTTTGTCATAACTCGATCGTATAATTTGTAAGTATACATAGAGAAGTTTGATAATATAAAAGATACATAAAGAAAGGGAAACATAAATGTAAACAATTTGGATGAAAAGGCATTTTATTTTAACACTGAAAAGAAGAACAAATTATTTTTTCAATTTCAGGGTAACATACGCATAGACGAATTAAAAAAAAAAACTTACAAAAAGTTATAAATCTCTGCATATGTTATGTAAAATCGATTTAGGCGAAATTTGCTGCTCTATCAGCGCTTGTACTTTACTTTATTTATTTATTTGAAAGGTACACCAACGACGTGTTCACTGGAAATATATTTTTTTTAAAACGTGTATTGAGTTATGGTGAACTAGTCACTTAGAAGCGTACACAGCACTAACATAAAGACAGCTTCATAAATACTCGTTTAAACAAATTTTTAAAATTTTATCCTCGTAGTGAGGATAGAAAAATCAATTATAAACATTTTATACAGAATTCCAAAAGATAAGAAGATCTTTATAGCAAATTATGTAAATAAACCACACACACATAAACAACATCGTAAAACAACCACCACGATAACTAAAAATCACTCATATTAAAAATGATAAATCACAGTTCACAGTCTCGGGGCGGGTTGCACCGATGCAATATTCCTGACACGCTATTTGTCATAAACGGCTGACGTGAGCTAGTGTGAACCGTCACTGACCTCGTGTGCTACATGCATCGCGTTTCCTAGGATTTTTCAGAAGAAATACATGAGATTTCGTTATAAAGTACTTGTTTTGCAACGTGTAGGTTGAAATTGGATACATTTTGTATCACGTGAGGTAGTTTCTGTATGAAAGAGAAAGATTGTGTGAGGAAGCTTGTTAAATGTATGTAGGATCTCGATTTATTTAAGACAGAAACTACCAAATAATTGTTTCGTTTTTCAAATCTATTTGTTCAGATGTTGTTGTGATGTGATGTTGTGATTATCTTACCGTGCGTTTGCACTGACGAAACATTCACGACAATACATGTTTAAATCTCTAGTTACTGTCAAAAATTGTATAGAACATTGACAGAAAATAGAGATTTCAACATTTTCTGCCGTGAATGTTTCGCCAGTGCAAACGCACGGTTAAGATAACATCTACACAATTAACTATTATTTTGTAATATAAATGGTCAAGCGTGACTTTGGTCTAACGGATAACTGAATCTGCGAGAAAAGTAATTCCACTTAAACTCTTTTTTGCGGGAATTATTATGATATCAGTAGGTAATTGAATTCTCCACCCAAATAATTTTAGCATAACAACAGAAACATAATTCAACGCTGCACCACGTGCAATAAACATCAAGCACACAGCTTTTAAAACAAGCATTAACAGCCGTTAATAAAACCCTATCACATTATACCCTCAAAACGGAGCACCTCAAGCAATAAACTGTCCGATTCACTACTTAACCGGAGTTTAACGTGCGCGCCGTTAACTCCGTTCAATCTGCTTAATTGAGAATGGTTTCACCGACCTTTAATGGGCAGTATGTTAGTTATGCGTTTTGGGAGATTCAGGCTGTATACTTGAAAGTAATTATTTCGAGTAGGATAATGGTTTATGGTATGTGTAAGCCCTTATGATTGGCACTTTACTGAACCCACAAAATGGTACATGTTTAAGATTATGTCCTGAATATTTCTTAGAAAAGAATTATGTTTTTAAATAATTTCTCTCTTTTTCGACTATCAATGGTACTGTGGGAGAGGTACTTCAATAAAACATTTGATTTTGATTTTGACTTGTCAGCTCACCAGCTGACTTATTTTTTTTTCTTCTTATAATTTTTTGGAAAGGTTGCTTGGTGCAACCAAACAAGTTACGATATCTACAGTAAAATTTTTTAAATAGTTCGTCATATTCGCTACGATGTACGTAAGGTACGATGACACAAAAAACTGAATAGCCTGAACTGCTCATTATTCTGTATTAAAATCAAGGATCCTTTTTTGAAAATCCATTGATTCAAGAATTATTGCTTTAGACTAAAAACCAGATACTAAGTGAGGTAAGTTTTCAAGACAGCACAATCTTTTACAACCTTCTTAAAGAATAGAGAAGGTTAAACATTACGGAATGACTAAAGCCATCTAATAAGCTCGAAAATCATAATTTAATCTATCGTGTATCTAACACCACCTACGTTTCGACCAAAGCCTTTTTTACTCGCTATATTTTCCAATTACAGGAACTTCTATTTATTCGTAAAAATCACGCAAAACGTGATAGTATCGCGTGTCGGTCACTCGTATGAGAGATATTTTTTATGATTGCCAGCGGTCGCCACAATTTGCCACCCCTGCTTTATGCTTTGGTGCGTCTTGTAGCGGTAGTTATTTTACCCGACCCCTGGATTATGTTCAGATTGAGAGAGTAGGTATGTACTCGTTATGTAGGCACTTATTATTGAACCTGAATATTTTTAACCGTTCTCCAATGTTTTTGAACCATTTCTAGTCCTATCAGACGTCGTAAATTCATTATTTCGGACTGAAGCTTTCAGGGATAGAAAATTAAAAATATGAGGCTCAAACATTCCTTCTATGTACTCGTTATCTACTCGTTTTCAAACACTGCTGCACTAAGAATATTCTTGAATGTTCACGTAAAGCATTTATTTCAAAATCATGATAATGCTCTCTAGCTATGTACATGTGTGGTGGAAGCGTGCGCGGTTAGCCCCTATGTGCACTAGATGGGTGTTTGATATGCACTAAAGACTATCATTTTGAATTGATATGACTATGAATAGTGTGGCTACTGAAATGACGACTAATAGGTGAAGATTTTCAAATTCAAATTTCAAATTCAAATTCTTTATTGCGAACTAAGTGTACAGAATTCGGAGATGGTAACAATAGGTAGGTTCTTAGAACTTAGTTGCCTGTAAAGGCATTACAAATTGGTTATAAATAATAAAATTAAACATACCCAATATTCTAGTTATACAGTCTATCATTATGTTATTATTAATTATCATTATTCATACATTTTATATTAAATGTTATATTATACTAGTCTTATAATTGATATCAGAGATAATGTAGATATTGGGAGGGAGCGTAGGGCAGTGGGGGTCCGAGGTAATGGTGGCACGTAGATTCTCCCGCTATACCGACCAGGTCAAGATAAGACTATTCAAAAGCATATTGTCAGGGTCTGTTATGTACACGGGGGGTCTATGGACCAGCTAGCAAAAGGTCGCTAGATGTCTTGCGCGTTCAATATAATAACAGGATGCTCTTGAGACTGCCCCGTTTCTGTAGTGCGTCGGAAATGTTTGCTCAGAATCGAACTGACGGCTTTCATGCGATCATTCGAAAAAAAAAAATTGCTTCGATAGTAACTAGAATACGGGCCTGTAGCAACAGCATTCTGAAAACAGTGTTAGAGAATTTGTATTCTCCCATATTGAAAAACTTGTACCGTACTTGGTTGTCTTGTGTGCAAAATGCGTCAAGCTCAATGATTATATTATTATTAAGTACTACTAACACTAGCTTTAAGGTATTACTAATATTTATGGATCTTTTGCTGTCCGAATAAATCAATTTTGATTTGATTTTGATTTAAACTAAAATAAATGGGGATAAGCGTATGGGAATGATAATGTTCATAGAACGAAGCTGCGGTACTACTAGTATGGACATATTTTTCTCAAACAGTGTCCCTATTCTGAACACACATCTCGCGTTGCCGCGCGACCATCGGATTTCTTTGTCCATTATACTGTAAGCCGATATTATTGGGGCACAAATTGAATTGTCATACATACTCGGGGTGCCTTTATTGTATTTTAATGGTGGACGCGCACGTACGGTATATTGGGTTTGTTTATATGAATAGTGGTATTAGATTTTAGTTACCTACTTACTAATATAAATCTGTCCCGTGATTTTTGTATAGAGCTTAGTTTAACCTGTGTCTGTCTGATGTCGATATTGGACTGAATTTTTTGTTGTGTAATAGCTACTAGATTTTTATTAATTCCAACAAAAGAGATTCCTGCACATATGAATTCAGTCATTGATAGTAATCATTACGTATTTTAGAACTGATTTCTTTCTTATGTCGGTACAGGGGCGTATTAATGCCACCATTTTCCAGTGTGAGTGAGAGACGGAGCTACACAAGGCCGATCATGATCACCATCACCATCCCTTTTTCGCAGTGGAATAATGATGGCATTAATACTTCATAATATGGCCCCAGGAAGCTAAGCTGCCATAAGCTATCGAAAAGCTTATGTCAATTCTGTTGAAAGTCGTTGTATAAAAACGAAACGTTATCGAAGCGATTGTCACTTGTCTAGGCCCTCTGTATTTCTTTCAGTATCACTCCAATCTCTGCTGTTTCTCTAAACAAACGATACCCTCTCGAAAATACGCTTTCTCTAAAAATATAGAAGCTTTCAATAATATTGGCGCTAGCTGCATTGCTCAGGTACTTTACATTTCATAGTAGAACTCAAGTCAAACAGTTGTATGTAAGAATATTGAGATTTTATTGAACAAATTCTATATTTTGATGTACTACGGGTTTTAGATGCAAGTCGCTCAAAGTTTAACATTCTCCGTCTCGCATCGACATTATAATTATGTATGACGGAGAGGGTAGGTGTCCCTTTTGTTATTATCAGGCATAATTTTAACTACTGTGGGCGTACTGTGGGTAGCGCAAAATAAAAACCGTTTGCAGTTCGTATCAAATTATAATTTACTATCAATTCACACACTTTAGGTACACGATACAACTATACGGAACGCGCGACAGTTTCTACACATGCTTACTGCTCGACAGCCACCGATGAACTCTGATTGGTGGTTGGTCGAACGTTACGTTCTAGACTCTGTCGAACGCCGCTAGGTAGCGCTGGCGTCTCGATTAGTCAACTCAGTAACGTATTTCCGACATGTTTATGGAAATTAATCTTACCGTCGCGTTATATAAAATTATTAGGCAGTCAGCAATTTGTCACGGCTTCGAACCCCGCATGGCACAATTCTACATAGCTGTTCTGCAGGCGTAGCATGAGCACTGTTTTGTCGACGGAAGAGTAGACAAAAATTACGTTTCCTGTAGACAGTACGACGGCAGCAAAGTAGAAAGAATCAACTACACTTTTTACGAAATTCACTCTTTTTTCATAATTCGACTCAGAATTCTTTGTTTTGTCGGTTTTGTCATAAGATTTATCGGTTGTCAGTGTGATTTTGACGGTAAGGAACGGATAGAAAACTTTCTTCCGAAATAGTCTACCTACAAAAAGACCTAGAATAAGATCGTTGGAAATGAAAGACAAAATGACAGATTGTAGAAGGATTTCTATGGCGCGATGTCAAAAATGAAGAAACGAACTGTCACTTTGTATAGAAAAGCTATGTCTATTCGTCGTAGAGATAGAAAGCGCCATGCTACGCCTGCTGCTCTAGAACACCCAGACAGCTTACTAATAGAACTCTCTCTCTAGGCTCTTAACTAGACTGTTTAAAAAAGTGAGAATAATGATTCGTTCGATTATACGACACATCAAGTAGGCACTCGAACAAAACAAATAGTAGTACCTCCTCAACCTCTTTCAAAACTTCTCAATATTTCACAGACGACTAACAAACTTCGTCCGGATTTACCTGCATTAAGTGATTAGTTCCATTTGTGAAGCGCACAGCTTGAACCGAACTGTCGAACTGTATTGTGTGATAAAGTTTAAGGCATACTGATTAATTATGAATTTCTATGAGTCTAGGAATTTAAATGGATGTAGGTTTTCTCTAGGGAATTGAAGGTTTAGATAGGAATGAAGATAGATTTAGCGGTTATCAGTGGTTTGAAGCAAAAGTTACAAGAACTAATGGACGCTACTGATAACCCTAACGTTGTAGCTCAGTTCTGGGCTCACTCAATTTAGATTTTCATCGACACTATAAGATAAATTTAGCTTTGAAAAGCTGCGTCTTCACAGCTGTTTAACACATTTTTTTAAGAACCGTCATTACTAAATATATGTACAGTCACGGACTTTAATTGATGAGCCACCTTCAATTTTGCAGTTTCATACATTCACGAGATTACACGATTAAACACGAACTCAAATCGCACGCTCGTAAACAAGATGACAAATAAATTACTTTTAATCGGAAATAGTCTTGTCCATAGAGGTTGACTAATAAGTTCTCAATGATAAAAATAAATAAAATGTTGCATTAAGTTTATCCAATCTATTTGATACCGACCTCCTTTGAATCATAGCTCAATAACTCGATAATTCTGAAAACATAACTGAAGACAGTGACAGATGATATATCGATGTCAGAGACGTTACTTTCGAACTTGTCGAAATGACTATTATTATTTCTCCGTACGCTAACGTTACTATCGCAACAGTAACCTAGTAACGATTGTTTATCCTTGCTAGGTTACAGTTGCTAGACCTGCAATTGGTTGACTTTGGGCAGTCACTCTGCTGTCAAGTTGTAGTTCTGGCTCTCAGGTTAGCCAACCGGTAAAGATATGAAATATAATTTTCTTCTTCTAATACGAAGGCATATGACTTTGCGTGTCAGGAACCGAATACACCCGATTTGCATTACACGGCTAAAATACGAACAGTGCCAGGTGGCTCATCAATTAAAGTCCGTGACTGTACCTATTTGTGGTAACACTCTCTTGCAAATACCTACTTAATTGTCCCACTACCTAGCTTTGCTATATACCTGCCGGTATAAAGTAAAATCTCGAAAAAAAAAGGTGCATAAAACTCTTTATCTGGACATGCACTTAAGCTTTGTTTTCTAAAGAAGGTGGTGAATGGTCAAAAACATCGGCTATCCAAATACAGAGCGTTTCTTGACACCTTAATGTCAAATACAGAGAGTTTCTTGACACCTTAATGTCAAATACAGAGAGTTTCTTGACACCTTAATGTCAAATACAGAGAGTTTCTTGACACCTTAATGTCAAATACAGAGAGTTTCTTGACACCTTAATGTCAAATACAGAGAGTTTCTTGACACCTTAATGTCAAATACTCGTGAAAATGACAGATTTTCATGACGGCCTTTATATTATGACGGCATCGTTTTCCTAGGATACTAAAGCTTTAGACTAAAAGAAGTAACGTTTACAAAAATTTTCTCTATACGAACATAGATAAGCACTTACAATGACTTATAAGAAATAAAGTAACGAAATCAACAAACAAAATCACCCCATCTTAAGGCTCAGTGCTTTCTTAAACATTCATTAGTCACCTTTTGTATGTCCGTCTGTGTGTCACATCTCGGAAACTGGAGGGGCGTTAGAGCGAGTATTAATGTTGCTGCTAATGATCCCTGATACGGATTTGTATATTCAAGCTGTATGCAGTTGGGGGCAGACAGTAATTATTGGTGTTATAAATGTTTTATTTCGCAATTCTTGGGAACTTTATTTTTGTGTTTTTAAATTACAATTTTTACTGTATTGTCCTTGTACTTCTATTATTTTATAATCAAACATTGAAAGGAACGTGTCAATGTACGAAAAACCCTAAACATGACATTGACGCCATTTGTACGCAAATCGATGGCACTTTCTGATAGGGTCAAACATTATGGCCCGGCTTGTAATAACTTGTACGCAAATGCTTCGTTAAAGGTTATTTAAACTACCGTATACTACTATTACATCTACTAACCCACCCTTGACTATAATCTATACCTACTAATAGTATTACGAGGTGTGAGTTTGAATGCAGGAGATATTCCTCGGAACCACCTGATCCGATTCCAAAAATTGTTTCATTAATGGAAAGTTACCATTTGTGGGTGGAGCTCGTGGCTAAGTAATAACAGCCGCACGGATCGATTCATCAGGTTAAGCTACGCTTGCCGAGGTTGGTCCGTGGATGGGTGACCATCTATACATATCGAGACTCCTACGTGCCTTGGAAAGCACGTTAAGCTGTTGGTCCCGGCTGTCATTCGAGGATCTTTGACAGTCCTTACAGGTCGAAGAAGCCTGAAAGTCTGACAAAACCAGTCTTACCAAGGGGTATCGTATTACCCAGTTACTGGGTTGTAGTGGTCAGATAGGTAGTCGCTCCATGTAAAATACTGGTATTCAACTGCATCTGGTTAGACTGGAAGTCGACCCCAACATAGTTGGGAAAAGGCTAGGCAAATAGATTTTTTAAATGGGAAGTTACCATATTTCCGAGTGTCAAGAAATTTCAAGCCGTCAAATTCGCGGGCAAAAACTAGTTAATAAAAAAACAATAAAAAAATAGAGCACCTACATTCAATATCTAAAGTATGTAAGTATTCGCATAAATAATTAAAATAATAGAAACCCCCAAGACTAGTAATTTTTCTACCTCAGACAGTAACTCATTTCAATAACACAATCCAACATCAAAATAAACAAAAAATATCGTCAATAGAATTAGCTCCACCCGGCTACAAGTTAATAGAATAGAACGAACGGGCACAATAGAGTATTGAATAGAACATTTTGTTCCTGTTTCTGTAAACAGTATGTAAACGACACGGGTACAGCCAGTCAGTCTGTTTGCTTTTGGCATAGGATTGGTTTTGAAATATATGGGGGCAAAGTTGTGCGAACATTCAAAATGAAGAAAAACCTTTTGACCTCACTATCGGCTTTAGCACCCTCGGAAACTATGAAATCGACACCAATGAAGAATATATAGAAAATTTTCGCAGCCGCTATCTTGGATTTTCATTCTGACCAAATTCTCTTTCTTTCTCTTTGAATTAGAAGAAGACAATCGCAAATATTACAACTTTTACCGTTACAATTTCTGCCAGTTTACAAGCCGTGTAAAAGAACTTCGTTCCAAATATGTTTACCAGGATAATATAGGTTAATGAAGTGATTTTGCAAAGACCTTCTAGTGAAAAACTATGTAAGAAACTATGTAAGCCCAACCTGAGTAGGCCCCTACTCAGGTTGGGCTTGCGGTCCACAAGGTGACCGAATGATGACCTAGTGAAGGGCGCAGGAATCCGCTGGATACGAAAAGCATAGGACGGGTCGATATGGTGACGCTTGAGAGAGCCTTAGGTCCAGAAATTGTTGTTTTTCCTCTGAATGAGAATGATAATAAATTAGGTACTGACAAACCACTTAACGATCATCAAGAACTATTGCGGTATCCTTGTACAATTGAAACGTTTTGTGACTTGTAACAATTTTATTGATTTCCTAAAACTAAAACAAAATTAGTATTTTGAGTGAAGCTTTTGCTAATACCATTTTTTTATTAGCCTTTACTGTCCCACTGCTGGGCAAAGACCTATCTACTCTCTTCCCACCTCTCTCTGTCCAGGGCTGCGAAGTACCAATCTTTATTGAAGGAGTCCAGTTCATCCCGCTATCTCCGTCTGGGCCTGCCACGATGTCGTTTGCCACCCACTGGGTCGTAATTTTGGCCCATTGGTCGTCTGATATGCGATGCCATTATTATGCCAAAATAAAAATGTGAAAATTGGACAGCTTTTAGTAACTTAGGTAAATATTTTGCTTCACACGATATTCACCCGTATGTTAACAACAGATTCATCTGTATGCAGTGCCGTTTTTTCTGCGACTTCCCTTACTCCATGCGATTGGGATAAAATCGTTTGCAACGCGCAATTGTTTCGTATCGCCTTGATTTTGAATTTCATTAGTCGAACATGACTCGTCTGTCGAGTTAATTGTAGACTCGGAAAAGGAATGCAAGTTCATTTGGTTATTTGTGATTTGGAGGGTAAACCATAGCATAGATATAATATGAACTTATTTACGCAAAACCTATCGTAGCACAATGTTTGCTACGCCGTAGATCATAGCGTAGCCAATTCCTGTGTAGCATTTTAAGCTACATAATCTAAAGCTCTAAGCAATCATAAAATTACTAATATCTTTTCAAAGTTAATTGCTAGCAAGGGAAAACTTATGGAAAAAAAAATGTTTTATAGAACGTAATTTTTTCAACACCGTCATCTGTCTAGCCTTTTTCCAACTATGATGGGGTCGGCTTCCATTCTAACCGGATACAGCTGAATACCAGTATTTTACATGGAGCGACTGCCTATCTGACCTCCACAACCCAGTTACTGGGAAACACGATACGCCTTGGTAAGACTGGTTGTCAGACTATCAGGCTTCTGACGACCCGTTACAACCGAAACCGGTAATTTTTTCAACAATACTTTAAAAAAGGTTTTTAACGACTGTACACAGTAAGTGTTGTTTATATATTTATTTTTACAGTTTTCTTGGTTTTAGTTGTTGGGGCAGGTAAAAGGGAAACTTAATATGAAATAACTTGCGTTTACTTTTATAGCTATATGTACTTTTACCGCCTTACTAATAAACGTTGCATAGCGCCTGTATACACAACGCTTTGTCTTTTTCTTTCAAAAGTAATTTGACTTTTGAAAGAAGAAGACAAAGCAAAGCAAGAAGAGAAAACGTTGTGTAACTATACAGGCGCTATGCAACGTTTATTAGTAAGGCGGTATGACTTTTATTTCTACATACATATTTTTTCTCTAATTGACAAGATATTATAAAAAGAACATCGTCAATGACATAGACAATAGTCTCATAGATAATCAACTGGAGGTTGAACTCCGATATTAGTCAGTCAACAACAATACCTCTACCACTCACTAAATCAGTTAGTCTAATTAACCCCAACTATTTATACAACGTATCGATACCAAATTACACTGACAAGCTAATCAGGCGTACATTATACATAGACAATAATGCAATCATCTATATATTATGCAAACACGGTAATGACTTGCGTTAATAGATTCCGTTCCACTGATTTGCCTCATTAGATGGTGGAAATTACTAGGTATTAGTGAGGTTATATATAATTATATAGTCCTCCAGACATATATGATATGGCTAGAAAGGGAGTGACTACCGAGATGACGGCTAATAGAGAAGTATGAAAGAAAGGGACATGTTGCGCCGACCACGAATTAATTGGGATAAGGGCAGCATTGCATACTTTTGTATAGAATCATTTTTTTTCTTACTGAACAGACAGCTGTGCTGCTGGGGAGTTTGTTGCGCCACTTCTTCTTCCCAGCTAAAGCACTAGGAAGTGGTGAAGGGTGGGCGTTTTGGGGGACTGTGTTATGTAATTTTGACGTTCGAAAAGTGCTGATTCTCAGCCTAGTTTTAATAAATGACTTTTGATTTTGATTTGATTTGATTTGCAGGAGAATGACTCGTCCAGACCGTATTTCGACCACGGCGGCCAATCTCAACGGAGACTAGTCTTCTGCGCGAGAGATATTATAGTGCACAAGTGTGTGCGCAATCACAGGTGCACTAGGTAGGCTATAATAGATTTTTTTTTGTTGTTATGTATTTTTCTGGTGTACCATAATGTATAATATCTCTAGTTTAGTCGCATTTGTGACTACTAGACTAACAAGGTAGTCAACTATACAGGGTGAAATTTTATTCGTTTTAATCCTCATGTGAGGTCATTTTAGTCATCATTATGAACAACTTTTACTATGAGACCAACCATTGAATCGCGAAAAAAAATCAGCTGTTCCCTACACTTTGAAGACCTATGCAAACTTTCTCCCTGTATTCCGATCAAAATATTCAGAATCGTTTCTCTTTTATTCAAATAACAACAAAACAAAACAATACGATTACACTGGAGGGCAAATAGATTAAGTGATGTGATAACATATTACAAAAAACAATATAAAAAATATTCGAAACAGTAGGTACAGTCAGCCTCAAAAGTTTTATACATCGACAAGAATAAATTCATTTAATTATCTATTATCTTTGTTCCATAATACTTTATCGATATGTAGCTATAATTAAGTAGGTACCCAATGTGTAATTAAGTGTATCATACTTTGTGATACAATATCGTGGAACAAAAGGATCGTGGGCAAAACACACCAAACTCCACCACATGATGAAACCAATAGGTTAGGACCAAGTAGTTTTATCTGTGGTGAGCGTGGGTGTGCCGCCAATACATACCTAACCTAACCTAACCTAACATTATCGGAATAACCCCGGGAAAGATTCTGATGCACCCTGGACTGAGTAAAGGGAGAAGTAATGTCTTCAATACTACAGTGGTTTCATCTGTGGCGGATGTGAGTGTGCCGCCTATACATTCTTGCCCACGATCCTTTGTAGACAATCAAATAAATCTTGTGACGCTGACTGTACCTATATAACACACGTATTCAGTCATCCGTCAAAAAACAACCGCCGATAGTTTATAAGGAAGAGGGGAAGAACTGATATTCTTGATATTATTAAAATATACTTTTTAGATATGTTGGTATTGGGTTCCGTTTAAAATATAATTTGTATTTTATTTATTAATCAAAGTAGCTACCTACCTACATAAAAATCAAATAAAATGATTATGTTATACATACTTAAACATAACAACATAAAAAAAAAATTGTGTGTGTAATGTTGACATTACAGGATTTTTTTTAAATCAATTAATCTTATAATTTTAAGAGAAAGGAAAGGAGAATCTAAGGATCGTACCAGGTGGCGTTCTGTAGTTGTTACCTATGGGAAGAAAGCGTGAGTATGTATGTTGTGTCAAGATCCTAAAAACTTCACGCCATTCAGCATGTTATAGAGAAGAAAATTGATTGCTGAATTACTGCATCAATCAGGCAATTTCCAAGTCTCATAAATTATTGGCTTTGGACTACTATAAATAGTGTGCAATTTTGGCTCTTACTAATATTTAAACACGCCATAATTAACTTTAAGTCTCAGTTTATTTTTATTTTTATACGAAACATTTCAAAACTCAATATTAGTATTTCCTAGAATATGGTACAATAGACACATTCATTCATTGGTTCATATCTTAAGAAAACAGTTTTAACATCACACATTATAGAAATCGATTTCTCATATTCCCACAGAACCCTACTAGATTGCTAGCTCAGAGAAAATGTTTAAAACATTAGTGTCGAGGGTATAACGGGAAGGTGCTGCTCTGCGGGCGTGATAAATTGATTTCAGGTTCAATACCTGGGTAGCATCAAACCTACCAGTATACTTGAGTTATGAGGTAAGTATAAGCTCTACAACCTGCTATACGTACTGCCAGTTATCAGGTGGTGTTCATAAACCATTGAGGTACTTACCTAATTTCAGAAGACTTTTTGAAGTGAAAACTGGGTGAACAAAACTCATGGAACTCGCGTCATCGTCAGCGAACGCTTTCCATAAGCTATATGTATACTGTGTATTCACAAGTTACTTAGTTTTCAATTCTATCGGCAGTTTCCCAAAGACTGTTTTTCTCTGAAATGATTATTAGCCTCATTTTTACGAAATAATAATTTTCAATTGCATCATAATAATTATAAGTTGTATGGAATTCTTGGTATTATGATAGTCCTAAAGTTACTCAGGTGACGCCTTACGAAGTTTCGATATTACAAGTTAGTGTAGCAAAAGCGTAGCGTGCGATCCTGCCGTTTTGCCGAAAAGATTTTGCCCAAATTTCACTACCCAAACAAATTTTAGCAACCTTTTTTTATACCAATGCAATGTTTGGAATGATTTTAGTACGCACATTTTCATTTGGTCAAATTTTTACTTGGCAAAATATTATCAAGGATAATGTCATTTAGGCATTTGGTCTTTAATCAAATGATTTATTACAGCAAACAATCTTTAGATAATAAACGTTTTGTCAAATGATTTGTTAGGTTAGGTTAGGTTAAAACTATGACCTACTACGAAACGACTAGATTATATAGAAAAAAAACAGGCTACCTGAAACTGACGACACTAAACATTTGGCAATTTTATTTTGCGCCAACTGAAATATTTGACTACATAAAAATTGGTAAAAGTACTATTTGTTAAACAAGTTATTGTTTAAACGTTCATTTGCCAAACATTAGGTTTGCGTTACAATTATTTGTAAAGAGATTTTTTGCTAAGTAATATTTTAGCAAATGAAGTTATGCGGAAAATTGTTTGGGAAGTGATCATTTGGCAATTTATTTTCGATGAAACAAGGGAGACCCGCGTAGCGTAGCTCTAATTGCTACAAGATCGTAGCGGGCGTAGGCGCAAAATAATCACGGCTACGGCGTAGCAATGTTGTAAATCCGTTTACTAAACTCCAAAAGATTTAAAAATACAACAACACATACAGACAAACAATTTATCTGTCCCTCAGGAAGGTCAGTAAGTACACAAAGTCCATCAGAACACAAATAAGCTTCTTATACAAAACCTTTTTTTATAATACGTACAAAAACCGACTACTTTCGATTTGATAGAAAATCGCTTCAAATCCCTTGATAATATCAAAACCTTTAACAGATAACTAACACAACTTACTTTACACTCTATTGTGTACGCAATAAAGTTGAAAATTCTTTGCAGGTTGGACATTAAAATATTATTTCAGGCTCATATTTGTCAACATGTCAAAATAGCCCTTTGATTTCGGCGTCCCTTTAGTAGGTAATATAAAAATGGGGAATAAAGGGAAAGGGCGATGCGGTATATCAATTTTGTTAAAGCGATACGTCACACATGTGATTTGGTTGGATGGAAATAAATATAATCCATAAACATTGGATGTTTACTACTGGTAGAACTGTTTAGATTTAGTTCAGAGGTCTGTGGGCTTAAAAGAGCCACTTTGGCAGAATTATAATAGGAAAATATTATGAATCATCATAAAATCTCACAAACTGACAATTAATAATATGATCTGCGAGCAATTCATTTCAGTTTTCTATGGAGATTCGTAAAATGGTCCACACATTATGGATTGCTTTTGTGTCAAATTAGAGGAATTTATAATGAAAGCTGGAAATTCATGAAATGAATCGCTTTTAGAGGAATTGCTAATGTGGCTGCTCATCAAAAATCTCACATGAATCTGTGTTGTCCATGCACAAGACTAACATAATTAACCATACTATACAATTCCTTCACGTAGCACACCGCCGTAGCAGTGTAGCAAAACCGTAGCGAACCCGTAGCACATCGTAGAGGTAATGGAGAGGATATTGCATACAGGGTGTTAGTGTAAATACCGTTATCCTTGCAACCAGTGGTTTGGTTTCATTTATAGAACGTAAAATCAATGGAAAATTACAACTTTTTTTTCTTTTTTTTAATTTTACATTTTACCACAAGAGACGCAAGTTCGTTATCCTATGCGCTAGGACAACGAACTTGCGTCTCAACACGGGCGGGGGGTACGGGATGTGAACTGACCGGCCGCGAGCGCGATCCCTCCCTCAGTCAGTCAGCTGTTTCACTAGAGAGCACGGTGTCGGATAGAAACTTTTTAAAATCTTTTAATGAAAATGACGTTTTTTTTTTGTTGTGTTCGGTCATTTATTTTTAAATTTAAGTCAACTACCCATGGTTTGAATGACAAGACTGTTTACCCTTACAGCCTGTATATTTTTAAAATGAAAAAGTTAAAAATATTCCGGGGCCGAGAGAACTTTGTATTAGATAGTTGCGTTTGCTTTTTATTTAATGTTTTCTTCGCTGAAAGATTGGCATATTTCTAAATAAAAGGTAGATTATTCTAAAAAAGTAAGTAAGTACCTTAAATAGGCTTTGGTTCAACAGTGAACTGCTATAGCTAGTGATGATAATGATGGTCAGAAACTTATATTTAAGCACAGATGATAGATACACTTACAATAGAGCCGCAAAAGCTCTAAAATGGGGTCACTTATAAAAAAGTCAAGGTGGACATAAATATTTTTAAATAATATTTTTAAATAAAATATTTATGTCCTATCTTCAATCTTGATTGCTATCAATAACCTATGAAATCAAAACAAACACGTAGTTAGGATGACAAAAATTGTTTAATGCCAAAAATTAAGTTTATAATTTTACCAATGACTTCGAAAAACAATGGAAGCCTTTTCCCTTCACTTCCTATTATCCTCTAACTGAAAAAGAACATGAATATTCCCCCCTAAGTGCTGTTTCCAATTCAAACTCTTAAATAAATTAACATCAATTATTCCACATGTACACTCGAGCACAGAATTAAAACTTCTCACGTGCACGATTCTATTTGAAAATTGAACGGACAGAACAGAACAAAGGAGTGTTTTCTGTCAACGGCATTTCCTTTTGAAAATGGAATGCGGCGATTCGGTCCGTGTCCAATGACCGACCCGTCTGCCGTAGTACGATTTTCAAATGTATAAATGAAAATACTGGGATTTTTTGTCGCGACTGTATTTTTATTTATTGACATCGGTACGCCATGACAGTTTTGTTATTTTATTCAATTTTCAAACCCATATTGGTACAAGTTTTGCGTTGAAACAGTGACTTTTCAATTAAAGTATTACCCGGTTGATGGCAAAACATATCTGGCGAAATGTGGGTGTACTACAGGAAACCACAGGCACAGCCTCTTCTGCCTAACCCTTCGGTAAAGCAAGGCGTGATGTTATGTTATTCTGAAAATAATAATATGACATATTTTAATCCGAATCTTATTTTTTTTTTTTTAATTTTGATATATACTGTATACAGTATGTTAACTAACAAAGAGCGTTCCCGTTAACCTGAAATAGTATAGCGTAAGTACAAGATAAAAAAATATTACCATTAAAAATTTTTTTTTTTTTTTTTTTGTCGTGAAATGTTCACAAAACAATTAAATTTAAACGTAAAAGAAACACTCTGTACACGTACACTTGTATTAAAGTAGAAAAACAAGTGTGACAAGTGGGCGTGTACAGAGAGTTTATTTTCCGTAACAATTTAATATTTTTTGTAATTATTTTAGTATACAAAAAAAAAAAAAATTTTTTTATGGTAATATTTTTTTTAGCATGTATAGACGCTATACTATTACAGGTTAACGGGAACGCCCTTTGTTAGTTAACATACTGTATATCAAAATTATAGTATGTCTAAAATATACATATTATACATATTTCTTTTTAAGTCTGTTAGAGGATATATATTAATGATGTAAAAACCTTATATTAATGAAACCATATTTGTACAATTAAAAAAAAAAAACTGGAAACGATCTAAAAATATCTAACAAAAAATATTTAGAAAATTACTTTATAAAAAATACAACAAAGTGTCGCTGTACAAGAAAACTAAAATCCAATCACGTTTCCCTACAACACAACGTAGTCTTAACACGAACATGTATGAACAACTTAATGAAACTTTAACTTGTTAACATTTTTAAAAACGTTGCACAAAAAGTATGTTCCCTTTTCTTTTGTAACATAGGAACCTTATTACTCAATTTGAAGCAAAAATATTCTTTTCATCGTTGTGACTAGTTTAGCGAAAGAGGAACTCGTGGCTAAGTAATAACAGCCGCACGGGTCGATCCATCAGGTTAAGATACGCTTGCCGGGACTGGTCCGTGGATGGCTGACCATCTTTACATATCGAGACTCGTCCGTGCCTCGGAAAGCACGTTAAGCCGTTGGTCCCGGCTGTCATTTGTGGATCTTTGACAGTCGATACGGGTTGTCAGAAGCCCGAAAGTCTGACAACCAGTCTTACCAAGGGGTATCGTATTCCCAGTTACTGGGTTGTGGAGGTCAGATAGGCAGTCGCTCCATGTAAAATACTGGTATTCAGCTGTATCCGGTTAGACTGGAAGCCGACCCCAAAATTGGTTGGGAAAAGGCTAGGCAGATGAGATGATGATGATGACTAGCTTGGCGAAACCGTTAAACACAGAAACATAACACAACATCACGCCTGTACTCCCCAAAGGGTTAGGCAGAGGTGTACCTGTAGTACACCCACATTTTGTCAGTTATATTTAAGTCCCATGTAATTTTTTATTTTTAATTATTTATTTATTTAATTAAATAATGCATATTTACAATATTAAGCCTTATACTAAAGTGGTAGGTATATAATAATGGTTCGACCTGAACTAGGATAAACCTGTATCTCAGGTGTCGGAAGTGCAAAATTACATTAAAATTTTCTAAAATTGATGGTACTCATAAATAGTGAGTAACTTAACAGTCTAATGATAGGACAATACTCAATTAAAAATAATATTTAACTTAAAACAACCAGTAATTTTTCTGTGTCATCATAAGACAAATTTTGTAACCAAATTGTAATAACATTTTTGCATTGTACCGTTTTTTAATGCAGACATAGACAAAATTGCGTTTACTTTATTATACAAAAATGGGCCTTAGAATATAAAAAATCTATACATAAACGAATGCCTTAATCTATAATTATCCATACAGATGTCTTTACGTCTTTTATCAGTGACAACTCTACCGTTCGGCAATTTAGAGTGCTGTTTTAATAAAGTATTCATAATGAATAATAAGGGGCGAGCCTATTGCCATCAACCGGGCACAAATCCAGACTTCGGGCTGCTATTGAGAAATTTCAGACAAAGTCCAATAACTCTTTGCCCGCCCGGTAATAGACCGACCCGATACCATGACCAGAATGGGACTGATAAACCATGTTGAAATATTTATTCAAATCAAATCAAATCATTTTTATTTGCATTGAAACATAGTATTATAGATGTTACATTAAAATTAGTGCTTACATGTTTTGCTATACATACATAGCATGGAAACTTGTCAGCATGCGTTACATCACATAATCTATACTAATATTATAAAGCTGAAGAGTTTGTTTGTTGGTTTGTTTGTTTGAACGCGCTAATCTCAGGAACTACTAGTTGGAATTGAAAAATTCTTTTTGTGTTGGATATTCCATTTATTGAGGAAGGCTATAGGCTATATAACATCACGCTACAACCAATAAGAGCGGAGCAGAAATGAAAAATGTTGCAAAATCTGGAAAAATTATTCCATTTTGAGAGCTTCTGTTGCGTGCGCTGCGTAACCGGTTTAAGCTACGCAAATATTATGTATTATGGAATTGTTCCTCTTTAAAAGTTCTAAAAAAAAGTTTGCAACAGCATATGTCTATCTTTTAAGATTGACTAACTATAAGCATTTTTTATGGTAAACAAATTTGTTCGAAACTAATGCATTATTTGCGAAGGAGTTTTATCAACATAATATTAATTCTTATTCAAATACATAGTTTTAACATCAAGGGTATTTATGTAGCAGCAAAATACTTTTTAATTCATTCGAATCGGACCTTTAATTTCGAAGTAATCATGAATATAAAAATGCAATACGCGAACCATTCGACGCCGGCGCGACGTTCCCTATGTTCGCGAGGAGAGGATGGGCACACGGGTAGACCATGAACTGGAATAGGACATAAGATACGTTTTATCCCTATATTCCCACGGGATCGAGACCTACGCGGGTAAAACCGCGGGGCACAGCTAGTATATCATACAATTGTTGGAGCATATCTCTATAAATTCTTTAATAGAAGCAAGCATTCCAAGCATTTTCAAACTCAATTTACGTAAGAGCAAAAATTTTCATGAAATACATCAGTGACAAAACCTTTTAATATCAACACTTTTAATTTCAATTTCAACCCTTCAAATGACATCAATAATTTCCGCAAAAACGTAATAAAAAACAGACGCCCGCCAAACATCAAACGCTAATAATTTTCAATATTTCAAAGTCCTCTCTTCAAAAAGAAACAATAACTTTAAAGAGTTTACGAGTGCATAAAAATTGCTTTGGGGTATTTTTTACCCCGAGAGCGAAGAAAGGGTTAAGGGCTTAACCCTTTGGCGTCGACAGTAATTAATGGCAGATCTCAAAGATTTTTTTCTTCTTTAGAAAACGAGATTTCTTTGATCTGATTGTTTAATATCGTAATGAACTTAGAAATTGGATTTTTGTTACCTATTGTTTTGACGAGAAGGCTGCTAGTGGAACTAATATAGAATAATATGCCTCTAGTTAGTGCCTAATTTTGAATATGACGTTACAGAAGAGATATAGAAGGATAGGACTATAGCTATAGTTTCCTAAAAGAGTGGTGCACGCCAAATAACGGCCGCAATGACGGTATAAGAATGATTGCACCGGGGTTTTAGTTATAAGTTGAATGTGTTAAATCTTTTGCATACCTATCCCTAAAAGAAGCATAACATTAATATTTTACTTTTACGTAAATTAATTCTTCTGCAAAATCGACGTGCGACAGTTTTTTTTTTAAATATTTTATTTCTACAAAACTTATTGAAAACAACAAACAAAGCAACATAATGTACTACATAAATCAAAATCAATGACCCAAATTGGATTTCCAAATCACCGATACATCCTAATTACGGCTGGTCATGTATTTGTGACAGAAGTGTATAAATATGAACGTCATTGCAAACAAATGAACTTTTAATTACACTGTCGTGCCGAGCGCGTGATTAAACGCCTTTACAGCCGTAAAGCGATACCGATACACAACGCAATTTGATTATGATTCAGGGTTGTCCGTAAAAAAATGATCATAAAACTTCAGGGAAAATATTTAACTGATCCTCTAAAAACTTATTGACCTTCTAATGATAGACACTTTTAATATCAATGAACCTTTTATAACTTTTTGCGCTTCTAATAATGCACACCATTTTTAATAACTGAGATTACTGAAAATAAAAATAAAATAAGTCGTATTGTAAAACTTTTGGTCGCAAACAAAAAATTACTTATGAAATAAGAATACGTTGCGGCGTTGCTGTGGGTTGTTATCAGATTCCATTATTTATCAAACAAATAGTTTTTTGTACATTTACTCCACGTTTGCCGTCTAACTTCGTTTTTGGCCTCCCACAGATCCTTATTTTTTCACTTTTTTTTTTCGACCGTACAGACGTACACCCCTGAACGCGCTATTAACCGTCGATCTGTTAATCATAGGTTTGGTTTACAGCCGGCGCGAGCGATGTATCTCGTACAATTGTTATTTACTGCTTTATTGCGGCTTCGGATTGCCATTCGTTGCGGCTTTTGGTATTGTACCGACTGTATTGATGTATTGTCGAATTTTTGATCCGATATTATTGGTATAAATGTGGGATTAGTGTGGGATTAATTTGTTGGGTATATAGAAAATCACCACAATTAGGGCTGATTTTTCCAACATCAGATATATAGATACAATAAGAATACTCTTTATTATGTATCCCATAAAAGTAACAGATATAAATGTATATAAATTTTACATAATGGGCACAATGTACAATTTATATACATTTATATCTGTGTCGGTGACACAATGGGGGGTCAGATACCTTTTCTTCGTGGAATAAAATTCCCGTTTGACAGTTTAAGCATGGAAAACCTGTCAAAAATAGAAAATTATTTTTAGGATTTAAAATATCAGCAGGACAAAAATTCCCGTAATGAAAAACGTTCAAAATTTCATCTCAGCGACAATCAATAATCAAAGACTTGTAAAAAATGTATGAAAATGAGAATGAATGTTCGGACGCAAACGTACTTATAAATACGAAAATTGCTCCTTTGGACATTGGAAAAATCATCAATGTAGATAACCGCTGTTATTTATGTTTTTAAATTTTCTGCAGTCATTCTTCATAACTGAAGGCACATTGGGTCAAAAAGCACAAGCTATAGGGTCCCCTATTTCATGTCGAAAGTTGATTGTTCGATTTTCATTATATCGAACACTTTGTGTCGATAATTCAGTAGTACGATGTTTTATTATATCGATGCTTTATTGGTGCGATGTACCCCAAGCTAGATACCTTCTAACTAATACGTCTTTCTTGCATGAAATTATAAAAAAAATCTTCAACTTCATGACACTTTTTTTACTAACTTTATTAATGGTCCTTATATTATCTTTCAAGATCATCCAAATCGGTTCACACTACCGATGTATAGTGTGAAAGTATATAAAGGTAGTTCAAAAAACTCCAATTACTTTACTGAAACATTTTATGCTCCTTCCCCTCATTTGCCAAATAGAAAACCAGCAGGACATCGCATTCGTAAAGAGTTAATACTTATAGTGCCACTAAATTGCGCTAAAAAGTACCGCTTAGTTACATATTTAATAAGCTGTTCATCGGTCCCTGCTGAGCTGTAGCGGTGGAAACAGCTTGTAAATGCGAAGAACGCGTGACTAGAAACTTTTAAGGCTTGCAATATAGATAAAGTTATTGGATGTTGTGGCAAATGGACGATTCGTTTTTGTTTTTTTTTTCACGACTAACCGTAGATTGGAAGGTATGGCTACAGTTTTGTACCAGTTTATTGCAATGATACTTACTGTTAAAAGTATTATTAAAGTAGATTTTTTACTAGATACCCTATTGCATAATCAGCCTGTAATGTTCCCACTGCTGGGACACAGGCCTCCTCTCCGTGTGGAGTGGGTCGTAATCCACTACGCTAAGACCAGTGCAGGTTGGTAGATGTCAGATGTCTTCGAATTTTTAGTTCTAGGACATGCCGGTTTCGTCACTAGATATGTTTTCCTTCACTGAATAGCAGTAGTGATAGACATGAAAGCGCAGCCGAAGATTTTTCCGAATTGTATTTTTTTTTTACTAACTTTCATGTTCATCATAGATTGTTGATGTTGACTATACACGGGGTACAGACAAACGATTATTATAAACACTACAACAACTAAATTGAGTAAGAAATTGCAAAAAGTCCAAAATCTGAAAAAGAAAATGTGGTTTATAATCTTGCGAAAATTACTCATTTACCCAACACATTTTCAATTTTTCTCATTTACCATCTTTCCGTTTCTCTTCCCAAGGCGAGCGGAAGGGTGATTATTTATAGAAATTAATAACATTCTCACCGTGATACTAAGTGCTAGGTTCACGTAGGTTAGCTAGACGTTCAGACCGGCTATGATTAACGAGGCCACGGCTATGACAGGTGGGTGAGGCTATGCGGCTATATACAGCGAGGAGGTAAGACGAGAATTTATTTTGTAAGAGAGGTTTTATGAGGAGAAAGGGATAGGAGTAGAGATTTATAGACTATTTACCCAACTACGGCGAAGCAAAAAGGAGGGTTATGATTTTGACCGGTATGTATGTTCATCTGTTTCCTCATATCTTCAAAACTGAACACTGAACATGAGGTATCGTTGCAAGCGTCTTGGTCGTCCGCGGGTTATAGGTTATGTGACGTCACATTAAATTTAATATTATGGCGCCCAGGGGACATAAAGTCATGAACAATTTTCTTTTTACGAGGCCGTATTGGATATCTAACTAGTTTTTTTTTTTTTTCCTAGCCTATGCTGTCCCACTCCTGGGCAAAGGCCTCCCTCCACTCCTTCCATCTAACTAGAACATCTACATTTCAAAAAAATATATAACTGTGGGCCCAAATAGCGCAGAACTAGTGCCCTGAGACAGTGAGACGGGGTCGCGGCAGACCACCTAGGAGATGGCGGGACGAGCTGGATAGGTTCCATCAAAACTGGAAAGGACGCGCGGGCTCGCGAAAGATGGAATGAGTGGAGGGAGGCCTTTGCCCAGGAGTGGGACAGCGCAGGCTAGGAAAAAAAAAATATATATATATATCATAAACCAAAAAAACATATTAAAATAAAAGTTAAAAAACTAAAACCTTTTTTAGTTTAATAACGAATAATTGTATCCAAAACCACCACTTACACCCCCTGTATACGCAAGGTATATCTTAGATGACTCAACGTGTCTCGGTAGCGGCGGCCACTTGAACTGTCAATTAGAAGATATTGAGAAGCCATGATTGACGACACCCTAATGCTCAGATATGAACTGTTTTGATTTAGTAAGCTGCTGCATAGATGCACAGGTAGATATACTGTGCATAAGCAAAAAATATTTACATTATAAAGTGCTTTGCTAATAAAATGTAAATAAAATTGAAATCAAACGCAATCTGCCTAGCCTTTTCCCAACTTTGTTGGGGTCGGCTTCCAGTCTAACCGTATGCAGCTGAATACCCGTATTTTACAAGGAGCGACTGCCTAACAGACCTCCACAACGCAGTACCTGGGTAAATACCCCTTCGTAAGACGGTATGTCAGACTTTCGAGCTTCTGACGACTGTTAAAGATCCACGAATGATAGCCACGACCAACGGCTTAACGTGCATTCCGAGACACGGAGGAGTCTCGGTATGTAAAGATGGTCACCCATCCAAGGACCAACCCAGGCAAGCGTAGCTTAACTTCATGGATCGATCCGTGCGGCTGTTATTATTTAACCACGAGCTTCAAACGCAATCATAACATAATTATAATATCATAAAGAAAAAAAATCTCACAAATCTTCCTATTCGTTTTTCCCGAATACAAAACAGTAAAAAAAAAAACATTAAAAAAAAAATATTCAAGTATTCTTAATTTCACAAAAACAAAGGCATCTCCTAATGTTATTGTCCTCATATCCGTGTGAGGTGAGAGTCCCAGTTACACGCCATTTATCCTGGCCGTCACTTGTTTCTGTGGGCCATTTGTCAAAAACTCGGATGTCACTACTCCTACTGATTTATGGGTGTACGGATTGCAATACTTATAATGGATAAATATTGTAGGATTTTTTTGCAGAGATTATAGGGTGACTATGATTGTTTGAAGATTTTTCATTATTGCAATAAAATTTAGAAAACAGATGAGTTTTTTTCTATTAAATAAAATGATCTCTGAAACATTGCGGTTCAAATTCTCACACGTATTTTTAATATTTTTTTTCGGTCATTCCTGACTGTAGGTTTATTAATTGATTATTAAAGGTGTCAAAGGAAATTAAACATTGCCAGATTTATTTATTGTTTGTCACAGGTGGAAATTCAGCTCTTAAAATTAGTATTATAACAAAGTATCACTGTAACATACCCATGGGGTGTACAAACTTTAAAATTTACAATTACATGTCAAAAGAAAAACAAAATAAAATCATTCAAGTAACAATAACCATTAGAGAAAATAAATTAAGTATAAATATCAATTGGTATTTGTCATAAATATTGCATCCTTAACGTCATATTAAATAAATTTTAGTCAAAAACATTTGTCACTGAATTAATTGATGTCCAAAGAAAGAAAAAAAAAAATAGTATAAACCGTCATAACAAGTATACAAAATAGTCAAGGCAATATAATATTCATTACCACTACATTACAGATAAATAAATTATACAATAACTAAAGAGGATATACCTACCTACTATTTTTTATCTGTATTTGAATTTTCAGTGCTTTTCAACACAGCTGATTGGAATAAGGTATATTTTTAATCATAAAGATATTTTAAAATGCTACAGTACTTAAAACTTAACACAGAAAAGTCACCCTACTAACAATCGAAGTCAGTCTCCGGTATTCGGTTTACACCAAATTGAGCTGTCAGTGTGACGTCATTAATCATGACGTAACGATGCCATGTAAATTGTGACGAGTATTAAACTTCTTCTCATTTCCTTGAGTGTACATGATATAGTTCGATACAGTCGGTGCAGCGTGCATGTTTATCTATCATTTATATTTATTTGCTTGTCATGTTTTGTTATTTGCGAATATTAAAAGATTCAATGTTCTCATAATATCAGGAGTTTTTGAAAGTTCAAGAATTTGAAATCTGTTTAACTAGATGACGTATTCTTCTGTTTTATTTGTTGAAGATTACCTAATAAAAAAATATGTAGGCAAGTACTAAATTCCCCGCTTAATATAGAAAATATAATAATTCGCTATTAGCAATCCAAATTAGAAACTTTCTAAAATGTTATTGTACACTATCTTCCGCCAGCGGCTTCGCCTGCGTAATAATTATCTTCATAAACTATAGCCTATGTTATTCAGTGAAATATAGCATTCTACCGGTGCAAACGTGAAACATTTTTTTAAATTGGTCTTTAAGTAGTTTTTGGGTTCATTAATTTTAAAAAAAATACAAATCTTTTCTCATCTTAATATAAGTAGGTATAATAATAATATAATCATTATTTTAATAAATTTCACAATAAAGCCCCCAAATACTACAAATATACTTATAGAATTTATGAATTAACGGGAAATAAATCATCAACTCCATAATTCACTAATCAATAAGATCAAATACCGCGCTAATTACTGTAACATTAATCCAGGTATAATTAAGCTTCGGCCCGCAATCTCACATAACACTCAATTGACAAACACCGGAATTATGTGCCTGTCCGTAATTAGGTTGTTGACATGTTAAATCGGATGTCAATTTATCTGAGATAGGAAATGGTGTTGTTACCTTATTAGGTGATAGTATTGTGTTGTTGTTATCATGTACATCTCATGTGCTGATATACCCACATCTTAATATATGACGGCATCATTTATTATGTCTAGTCTTTTACCAACTATGTTGGGGTCAGCTTCCAGTCTAACTGGATGCAGCTGAAGACCAGTATTTTAAATGGAGCGACTGCCTATCTGACCTCCACAACCCAGTTACTGGGCAATACGATACCACTTTATATTACGATTTCTATGTGGGGAATGATGGAAGAGGAAAGTTTTTTTTAAAATGATATCCCATGCGTCTTACGCCGCGCCGGTAGGAATAACCCTTTCCAAATCAAGATCTAATTACCTACACGGTGGACAATCATAGGTACGGTATTAAGTGTATAGGGAAAGCTTAAAACCGGCCCAATAGTACAATGAAAAGAAAGAAAAATGGGTTTATTTGTCACAGAAACACGTGCATAAAAATAGATAACAGTAATCAGCAATATAAATTAAACAAAATAGATCTAAGTTAAAATATGAGATCACGAGTATACAGATAAATAATCGGCAGCTGCAAGTTATGACTGTGACAAGAAGGCTTTACTCAGCATGATGCTGCGCTATGGGGACCCACAGCACCGCGCTGATTTTCAGTGGTCACCCGAAATCAAAGATAATATGGAAATCAAGTCAGGTTCAGAGATTTGTACGTAATAAATAGGTAAAAAATAAAATAAGTACTTAGAATATAATACAACTTTAAGCAAAACGAATTATAATGAATAAATATTATTATGTAACGTGAAAATTCATCCGCAGGCATCACTGTGCGTACATAAATAATGTGGATACATGTAAATCCACACATTTATCTTCGACCCCATAAGACTCCTATTACCGTCCTTTATCAAACATGCACAAGATAAATAATGACCAATCCACTTTAATCAACTTATTTAAAGAGGTAATTCATTGCACCAAAATCCATTACCAAGTTTATTTAAACAATTGTTTAACAGAATTTAATCTGCATACGTAATGTATAACTAACAATGTTTTTGTGACGGACAATGGGGTAAAAGTACAGAATAGATAAGTACAGAAGGCCAAGTCTATATGACGAGCAAAAGCGGTGGCTCTGTCTCGCATAGCATTATGTTGAACGATGGCCGTTTTGCATTGATGTGACGCATATTTTCCCCCAACTTGTTCTTTTTCGTGTTTTTTTCTTAGCGTCATGTTTACCGAAAATAAACGTATTTTCTTTCTTTTAAAAAGCACACAGTAGACACGCTTCATGCACAGTAGCGAGCATAATTTATGCGACACAATTACGCAAGATTCAAAAGTGATTTTCTCCTACAGTATTGATAGAAATATGATATAAATGAAATAGCAATTTTTTTTTTTAGCGTGTCGATGCCAAATATGAATAGTTTTCCTGTTTGACCCAGAACTTAGTGATGCAGATATAAATATACTATTATAATTTTTATTGGTCCTTTCTCAAAGTTGTAGTCGTAATTTCACGAGAAAATAGTTTTTTTTAATTTTGCGTAAGTCGAGTATTTATGCTCGTGACTGTACAGCGAGTGCAAGCACATTTACGACTGGCATTCGTTTGACGCAATGATATTTGACCAAGCTGTAGGCCACCTTGGTCAAGTATTAATGGCCAACACTGGGGCCAATGCTAGTGCAGTTGGAATCAAAGGGAGGAGCCGGGTGAGTTTGAGATCTCCCTGAGATGGTACACGTCTATGTGTTTAGGTGTGTGTGCGTTTTCACTCGTTGTATGGAGTGGACCTTCTGGCTTCTGTATTATTCTCCGGTAAAAGCCAATGTCGACCATTGTCCGAAGTGACAAATGTAATGAATAATTTAATGGGTGTTCGTGATTAAGATAATTGAATGTTAGCGTTCTATTGAATTGGACTGAGTGGTCATTTGGATTATGTTATTATTATGTAATCGTTTTAAAGGTTTTTGTTGACTGTTTGGACACTATTATCAACTGTATGATTATGTGCCGATTGTTATTTCTCAGTTTGGTATCTGTAATAGCATAGAACACTGGAAATATATCATGTACCTACTTACTAATGAATTATTATAAGGATAATAAAAAAATGGATTTTTATTTTTCAAAAAGTCCAGCCACGTATACTTGTGATAATTTTAAGAAAAAGGCGAAATGTAATGTCTGATTATAGAAGTTTTTTTTTGTAGCTTCCAATTTACATAGTTTTTTGCCAATTTACATAAACATGAACTCCTAAAATATTTCACCCCACATTTCTTATAAAAATAAATTATGCAAAATTAAAAAGAGCCTTCCATTTTCGCCAGATTATAAATCTCAAATCATTAAGTAGACTGGATAAAAAACACTCAGAGACCAAATTAAATTCACATTTTTTCCACCCACCTAACCCTTGAAATGCGTGTCGGATTCAACGGGGCTTTATTGCACGGAAAATGGGTAAAAAAGACCCACTCGGGCAAAAATCTTGAACTGTCAACGGTGGGTGTGAGTTATGAACGTTTAGATTATTCTATGCTATGCTATGCTATTCTAAAAGTTAAATTAAGATAGAAAAAAATGATTTTATCCAACAAGATAATGTTTTTTTTTTTTTTTTTTTTCGTTTATTTATTTACATTTTTAAATATTTTATATTATATTATTATTAATCTTTTATTTCGGAATACATCTATGTAGTTGTTAGTAACACGGAAATGCTTATGAAACAAATGTTAGTAATGACAAGACAAGATTTTACAAACTACATACAAAACAACACTATAGGAAACTCCGATACCCGTGCGCGTGTTTAATGGACTGCGGACCCGTCAGCATCCTGAATGCATTGTTATACTGCACTCTAAGGTCACTGTACGCCCTCTGCAAATAGTCAACCCAAAGGCTATGCCTGATTAGTTTGATGAATATTCTATTTTCAATTCAATCACATTCAGCTTATCGTTCTCTCTATCATGTTACAACTTACACCCAACACCAACCCGCCCAGCTATTTGTAAGGAAATCAATGCAAAGGAAACACAAAGCGGCAAAATATCGCGACGTCCGCCACAGAGGACTGAAATGGCCAGCTTCTGACGGTAAATTTAACATTTTTACCCTCAACGACGTAGGGTTACCCTTTCCGTTTGTCCATTGAATATTACAATACTGTTATGGCAAATGCTAGGCGTTTTGACCCTTCCGGTTTTGTTATTTATTGTGGATAGGAATAATATGAATAAATTGTTGTGCACTAGTGCAGCGTACATTACCTACAGGTTTTTTTTAATATCGGGTTATTATTATATCGTTTGGATAAATTATTATTTACTCGATGTTTCCAGCGGATTTGGTTGTAGTTACTAGGTTAAACAACAGAAAACCATAATAAAAAAGTATTATAATGTACCCTTATATCTAAGTAATGTATTACGAATTGCTTCTTCGAATAAAGAAATTAGAAAACCATTTAATTCTAGCGAGTGAAATATTTTTTCCTGACACAAAAGTCAGAATTAAGTATCATTAATTTTGAATAGTTAACTTATATAACTTCAATTTGAAATCCAATTTTTAGATAAATTGTTTTATTTTGTACACTATTTATTTGAGCTCGTGGCTATTGATGGTATAAAAATCCCGGTGTGCCTGTTATTACTTAATAACAGCCGCACCGGGTCAATCCATCAGGTTAAGCTACGCTTGCCGGGGTTGGTCGGTGGATGGGTGACCATCGTTTCATACCGAGATTCCTCCGTGCCTCGGAAAGCACGTTAAGCAGTTGGTCCCAGCTGTCATTCGTGGATCTTTGACAGTCACTGACAACCAGTCTTACCAAAGGTTATCGTATTACCCAGTTACTGGGTTGTGGAGGTCAGATAGGCAGTCGCTCCATGTAAAATACTGGTATTCAGCTGCATCCGGTTAGACTGGAAGCCGACCCCAACATAGTTGGGAAAAGGCTAGGCAGATTGATTGACCATTTATTCTTCACTAACTGTAAGCTAATTAAGCTGTGATAAATACAGAACATGAACAAATAATAATCCTGAACCAAACATAATCAACCATTTTCTTTTCCTACTCAATATTTCTGCAAAACCCTATCCGTCCCAGCACATTTATCACGAAAGCGACATGCATTAAAGTAAGGGAAGGTAATTAATATGTTCACGTCATCTCCTCACAACTTCGCTTCTCATTAAGACGCCATTTCACTGAGAACACGCCACTTTACAAAAAGATCTTCCCTTGTTCTGAGAATATTAATTTTTCATCTGTTATACTTTGTTTAAAAATTGCAAGTATTAGTATTCTTAGTATTTGTGAATTATCTTGTTATTTGTGAAATTATTGTTTTGATGAAATTCGTTTCTGTTTAGGTATTACACAAAAACTGGATGTTGTAAAGAATTCGGTTCAGTAAATGACATAAAATTCTAATGATTTTAGTACAACATTCAATTACCATCCTTACCTGTTGATCTATTCTGTAAGAATATCACTGTGAAAACTTAGGTGAAGTGAACTGTCATTCCACCAGACTAGAATCTGGATTGACACTATGCCAGGTCACTTCAACAAACGGTGAGATTTTTACAGAATAGCACTACTGTAATGCTATTTTGTAAAAACTCACCGTGAAAACTTAGGTGAAGTGAATGCTAGAAGTTGACACTATAGACTATATAGCTGACTATATAGCTTCAAGCTCACTTCACCTTAGTTTTCACAGTGAGAATAGATTGACTTCTTTACTAAGAAGTTTATTGTTTGTTCGTGTGACAATTTCATTAGCCACTCTTTTCGCACCGGAAGATATCAATGGTACTTGGCGGCAAATAGAGCTGGTATATTCTTTAAAAATCTCACCGTGAAAACTTAGGAGAATTGAGCTGTCATTCCATCTGATGCTAGCGATTGACACTATTGTAATATACATCGGCAGATATAGTTGCATGTACAGTCCCGGACTTTAATTGATAAGCCACCTTGCACTGTTCGTATTTTAGCCGTGTAATGCAAATCGGGTTTATTCGGTTCCCGACACGCAAAGTCATATGTCTATTGTCTATGTATTAGAAGAAGAAAATTATATTTCATATCTTTACCGGTTGGCTAACCTGAGAGCCAGAACTACAAACTTGACTACCCAAAGTCAACCAATTGCAGATCTAGCAACAGTAACCTAGCAACGATAATTTCGACAAGTTCGAAAGCAACGTCTCTGACATCGTTATTTCAACTGTCACTGTCTTCAGTTAAGTTTTCAGAATTATCGAGTTAATGAGCTATGATTCAAAGGAGGTCGGTATCAAATAGATTGGATAAACTTAATGCAACATTGTATTTATTTTTATCATTGAGAACTTATTAGTCAACCTCTATGGATACTATTTCCAATTAAAAGTAATTTATTTGTCATCTCGTTTAAGAGCGTGCGATTTGAGTTCGTGTTGAATCGTGTAATCTCGTGAATGTATGAAAAACTGCAAAATTGAAAAGTTTGAAGGTGGCTCATCAATTAAAGTCCGTGACTGTACCTTCCAGACGAGTCCTTTCGCAAAGAGGTGCTAACTAAAACTAAAGTTATACGTAGCGAAGTCAAATGCATAGAATCCAATACAAATTGCAATCATACCTACGTACAAACACATGATGCCATGGCCAGAACTTGGGCCTTTTAATCCAAACCCAGAGGCGTGTATAGAAGTGCCAATAAACTTCAACAAAATTTGCACAACAAAAGCTTATAAGCTCGAAACCATTTCACACACAGAATCCCTCTCGTAATGAAACCAAACCTGTGGAAACCGGTCCCATTTGCAAATACTCGTCAACCCTTAATCTGCCGCTTGCATTTTACGAGACCTAAGGCAATATCTGTCAATGTCCTTATCAATAAATTGTGAGCGTTTAGAGCAAACGACGTCGTTTGACGGTTTGAGGCGCGCGGCCGTAATCCGCGGTCTATTGGACCCCATCTGCGTTGCAAGGGTTAAGTCGCGACAAATAGACCATTTGCAAATAATAAGACGCAGTGAAAGAATAAATTAAGGGCTTCGAGGGTTGGTCGTAGCGTTTTGGGGTTGAATTGAAAATCTGTGTAAAAATGCTTTTTGTTTTATGAATTGGATTATGTTTTTAGCGGGTTTATGGAGGGGGGGACTGTGATTGGTCATTGTTTTGGTTATACCTACCTTTTTTTTCATGCATATAATTATGTAGTACGAATGCAACATTGTATTATTTTTCCTATTTTATTAATGTTATTTTTTTTAAGATTCAACAAACACAAAACATTCAATACAAACAAGTATCATCCAATAACATCCAAGCAATTAATTTTCAATTTGAATCCGTAAATAAAATTCATTAATATTAGCATCCATAAGTTTTCCCCTGGACAACCCGCGGAGATGTCTCAAGGCGCCATTTTCCGTCTTACAGTATGGCAATTAATAATTATTGCACCTAGTTCCGGCCGTTTCCGGCAGGGGCGACTTCCGTTACACAGGGGAGTGACAGGGGCAAGTTAGTTTATGATTATAAGTACTGTGGAAGGGATTGGTGAACTTATTGTGTTAGGTATTTTTTTAAATAACTTATGCCTTGGTGCGTAGTAGAAATAATTTCCATAATAAGAAAAAAATATCTGAATTTGCAGGGTTGTTGATGTGCAAGGGAAGATAAAGTGATAGTTAATAGTTGCAAGAGACACAAAGCCAGACACGATACAAAATCGCTTGACACGATACAAAATCGCTTGACACTTCGCATAAGGGCCTAGACAAAGTGACATTCTATCAGCGATAACGATGATGTAAAAGTCAAAAATGTATAGGACTGACATAAGCTATCGAAAAGCTAATGTCAATCCTGTTGAAAGTCGCTGTAGAAATACGAAACGCTTTAGAAGCGATTGTCACTTGTCTAGGCCCTCTGATAATAAACTGACATAAAAGATACGGTGGTCTAAAGCAACCCCCAATATGGTATAAAAAACTAAGGTAACTAATGAACCGAGTTGGAGGTAGGTGTACGAATTGAAAATTGACTTCAGGGGGCCTACAACTATTTTATTTCAGTATTATTTTAATTACAACCGTATTATTTTAATATTACTTCAGTGTAGGAAAGGGATGAGCTCGTGGCTACGTAATAACAGCCGTACGGGTCGATCCATCAGGTTAAGTTACGCTTGCTGGGGTCGGTCCGTGGATGGGTGATCATCTTTACTTACCGAGACTCCTCCGTGCCTCGGAAATCACGTTAAGCCGTTGGTCCCGGCTGTCACTTGTGGATCTTTGACAGTCGTTACGGGTCATCAGAAGCCCGAAAGTCTGACAACCAGTCTTACCAAGGGGTATCGTATTGCCCAGTTACTGGGTTGTGGAGGTCAGATAGGCAGTTGCTTCATGTAAAATATTAGTATGAACCATAACCCAAATGTCAAAAGCACGAAAACAATAACGTGTTACAAATGCAAGAAAACTGGCCATTATTATAACCAGTGTCCACTTTTGAATGAAAAAGCAGATAAGAAGAAACAGACTAACGCTTTCAACGTTGTTTTTCTTAGCGGAAAGTTCAGTAAAAGTGATTGGTACGTGGATTCCGGAGCTAGTATGCATATGACTACGAATGAAAGTTGGTTGAATAATCCACTGCATTCGCCGAGTTTACCGGAAATTATCGTTGCAAATAAGAACAAGGTTCCTGTGGTATGTTCGGGAGATGTAGAAATCACAACATGTTACGATTACCAGGTAACCGTGAAGAATGTATTGTGCGTGCCTAGTCTTACGACTAACCTATTGTCAGTCAGTGAATTGATAAAAAATGGCAACAATGTCATCTTTGAGCCTAGCAAGTGTCTTATACGAAACAAATTAGGTGATTTAGTTGCGGAGGCTGAGCTTGTTGATGGAGTTTACAAGATGAATCTAAAACCAACACAGAATTGTCTACTAACTCAGTCAGTGGCTGATGGTGACACATGGCACAGACGACTAGGACATATAAATAGCAACGATATGAACAAAATGAAACGCGGATTAGTTGATGGAATGGATTATACTGACACATTTGTGACTAGTAAGTCAAACTGTGAGACTTGTTGTGAGGGAAAACAGTCGAGGTTACCCTTTCCCACGGGTACACGAGCCACAGAAATACTTCAAGTTATTCACTCTGACACCTGTGGTCCCATGGAACGCAAGTCTATTGGTGGAGCTAGATACTTTCTACTGTTCATCGATGATTATAGCAAAATGACTTTCATCTATTTCTTAAAAGTCAAAAGTGAAGCATTGAGCTATTTTAAAGAATTCAAGTCGATGGTAGAAAATATCCAAAACAAGAAAATCAAAATCTTGAGGACTGACAATGGAAGTGAGTACTGCAGTAAAGTTTTTGAAGATTTCTTGAAGAGTGAGGGCATAGTACACCAAAAAACTAACCCATATACACCAGAACAAAATGGTCTTAGCGAAAGGTCAAACCGAACCATTGTGGAGCGAGCCAGATGTTTACTTTTCGATGCTGGTTTAGAGAAGCATTTTTGGGCAGAAGCTGCTAATACTGCCGTTTATTTGAAGAACAGATCTGCAACTTCAGGCCTTGAGAAGACGCCATATGAGATGTGGACTACTAAAAAACCAAATTTAGAACACATACGCATATTTGGTAGTTCAGTCATGGTGCATGTTCCCAAAGAAAAAAGGGCCAAGTGGGACAAAAAATCCAAGAAACATATACTGGTGGGTTTCAGTGAAAATGTCAAGGGTTATAGAATTTATGATCCTGTGAGGAGAACAGTCACAACTAGTAGAGATGTAGTGATTCTAGAAGAGAAAAAGGATCAAGACGAGGTAACTGTCTGTATAGAAAACACAGATTCAGTGGGGGAATTGATGGAAGAATCTGTGGTTAAATTGGAACCTCTCGACCAGTCAGTCTCAAGTGAATCAGATTATTTAGATGTTGAAGATATCAATGATGCACAGGCAGAAGTGAGCAAAGAGCAACTAAAAACTTCTAAAAATGGAGAGCAACAACAACCGTCGGAAGCTGCTGATACACTTGTGACAGTCAATGAAGAGAGACCAAAGCGACAGAGGAAGAAGCCAGAAAGGTATGGTTTTATTTCTATGTGCACCAGCTCCATAGGAGAAGATGAAATGACATATGCAGAGGCTATCAGGGGTCCTGAGAAACAGCAATGGTTGCAGGCAATGGCCGAGGAGCTGCAGTCATTTGAAGACAACCAAGTGTGGGATGTCGTCAATGCTCCAGATAATGCAAGTGTTGTAAAGTGCAAATGGGTGTATAAGAAGAAATTCGATTGTAACAATAAAGTGAGATATCGTGCGAGACTTGTAGCAAAAGGTTTCACACAGAAGTTTGGTGTAGACTATCAAGAAACCTTTTCACCAGTTATCAGACATTCAACTCTGCGATTACTATTTGCTTTGAGTGTACAGTTGGATATGGATATTACTCACTTAGATGTCACAACAGCCTTCCTTAACGGCTATTTAAAAGAGAGCATTTATATGCATTTACCAGAAAGTTTTCCTAACAAAGGTTCTAATAAAGTTCTGAAATTAAAGAAGGCTGTTTATGGCTTGAAACAGTCGTCACTTGCTTGGTATCAAAGAGTAGAAGAAACATTATGTAAACTGGGATACAGTAAGAGCAAACTAGAGCCTTGTGTGTTTTTAAAGAATCATAGTGATGATAAGAAAACTATTGTTGGGATTTATGTCGATGATTTTTTAATATTTTCAAATAACAAGTATGAAACTGATTGTTTGATAGAAGCTTTAAATCAAAGTTTTAAAATAAAAAATTTGGGTCAAGTTAAGCAATATTTAGGTATGAGAGTTAACATTAACAGGAATTCTAATGTAATTACAGTAGATCAGCAGCATTATATTGAACAACTATTAACAAAGTTTGATATGTCTGATTGTAATACAGCTGAAACACCGCTAGAATGTAAACTAAATATTGAAAAGTCAAATACTTGTGATGAAAAATTACCTTATCAAAAGCTAATAGGTAGCTTAATGTACTTGGCTGTAATGACCCGACCAGATATTGCTTATTCAGTTAGTTATTTAAGTCAGTTTAACAATTCTTACTCTCACGTTCATTGGAACTATGCAAAAAGAATTCTAAAATATTTGTTGAAAACAAAAGATTTCTGTCTTAAATATGCCAAAGGGAATGCGGAACTAGAACTAGTAGGATTTGTAGACGCCGACTGGGCTAGTGATGCCATTGACAGGCGCTCATACACAGGATTTTGTTTTATAAAATCTGGATCTGCTATTTCTTGGGAGAGTAAGAAGCAAAAAACTGTAGCTTTAAGTAGTTGTGAAGCAGAATACATGGCTCTGTCAGAAGCATGTCGCGAAGCTATTTATTTACAGAACTTAGAAATTGAATTAGTAGGTTCTTGTAATAAAATTGTGATGTATAGCGATAGTCAGAGTGCATTGAAGCTGGCAAATAATCATCAGTCTCACAAACGTTCTAAGCACATTGATGTGCGATACAACTTCATTAGAGATGTAATAAATAATGATATTGTTGAAACATTGTATTTGCCAACAGCCAACATGCCCGCTGACTTGTTAACCAAAGGGTTGTCTGCTGCCAAACATTACAAGTTTATGAAAACACTTGGTGTCGTTAAAAAAATTGAAATGAGTTAAGTTTATTTGATATAGTGGGGGTGTTCGATTTCATATCAAATGTTAACTCTTTACTAATTCTTTATCTATGTTTTATATGCCTATGTGCTTTATGGTATTAAAGATATTCATTCGTTTTTGGAAAGTCATCCATGCGTTTCATTATAATAATAATCGAACAGTATTCAGCTGCATCCGGTTAGACTGGAAGCCGACCCCAAGATAGTTGGGAAAAGGCTAGGCAGATGATGATAACTTCGGTGTAGGAAAAAGATGAATCTCTACAGGACGTCCTCTCCATCTCTTTCCCCCACGAAGTAAGTTTAAAATAATACTGCTGTAAGCGGAACAACGAAAAATCACAATAACAGAAGCAGTTGATGGAGGACTTTGCCCAAATGCAGGAAAACATCATTAACAAAGAAAATTAAAACCTACCTTTACAAATGCTTGGACACAATTAATAGAAGCTTTGTCAAAACCACATTTCACACGACCAAATCTTCAAAGCGCATTTCATCTGAAATATGAAGCACACTATTCCAGTTTTAATTACCTAGATTGGTAGCGTACATCACAATTTATGAGGACAATATAACTGCAGGTTTATGTCCTGGTATGTAATGCGAATTTTGATTGCCTTGCTATCTATTTCCGTGGCACTTAAGTGTATTAGTGTTGCTGTATTATTTTCATTTGGCCGGATGCGTTTTATTTCTGGTTCTAACTGTACTGATATGTCATTGTCATCATAAGCGTCTTTGAACGCTTTACTATCGGATACTAATATTTTAATAATGTTTTTATTATGGAGTTAAGGGATGATTAATTTCAGGCAGCTCAACCTTTCATATTATGGTCCTTCTATATCGATGCGATGCGATAATTAAGGTTAGAATGTTTGATTGCTCGATAAAAAACATAATTTTATTTTGGCTGAAACTCGTCTAAATTATTACAATAAGTATTGTGTCACCTATAACGCGAAAACAATCATTCATATTGGAATTTGTTCTGTTCTCAAATATTAGCGACCGTCATTAAGGAGTTCCTATGCACAGCTCAACATATTATAGTTAAAACTTTTCTATTTTCAAAGAACAAATAAGTACCTTTGACGTAATCAAGAAGATTTTTAAACCAGATTAAATTGATAAATAATAAACAAAAATATTAACAAATGCCAACAAGTTACATCTATCTAAACGTCAGCACCCATTGTCTTCGCATTTCCTCACAAAATCACCAAACACACAAACACAAGAGGTCCCCACATGTCGTAACACATCATTAATCTCTGATCTATGTGACATTTAATTACCTAAAACACCATATATTAGGCGTTCTTCCGTCCTTACCCCATAGGACCACTTACAAACTTATCTGTAACAAAGGCTTCTATAATGAACCCTATCGCTTTGTGATAAGGTTGCTGTAAGTGCAGGAATAACTTGGTAAGGTTTTGGTAATTAATATTGTCTTTCTTATTGCTTCACGCCTAAGATTTTATTGCTTTGTTATATTGTTTATATTATTGGGAACGCGTGAATCGTCACTCATGATCAACTGTAGGTATCTAATCTTATATTGAATGCCATAATTTTTTTGCGCACCTTATTACGGTAATCTTCCGAAACAAAGTGATGAGAAATTATGGGATTATTATCCTAACGACGTCTAAGACCAGAATATGAATGACGGTGATGAAGACCAAGATATAGTTAGTAGTCATCAAAACAATTGTCAAGAAAGTACTCAGGGAACTCGCGCACTAGACGGCCACGATCACAACCAGTGGCCGCAGCGACCAGGTAAACTATAGAAACCAATACGAAAAGCGCACTGGGTCGCAACGGCTTACTATCCGCAGACCATACAATATTACATATATCATAGTGCACGGTATTCCTTAGGAAGTAGCCTAGACATCATAATTAGAATAGAATTGAATAGAATACTCTTCAAAATTATACGTATCATGATGTCTAGGCTACTACTGCTACATACGTATGTACGAACAGTGGTGACAAAGTGGCATAGGCCGCGACTTCGACTTGAAGGTCGTAGGTTCGAACCCTGACAAGCGCTTTACTTTGTGTAAATTATTTCATCACCACTGCTCTCAAGACGGTGAAGGAAAACCTCGTGAGACAACCGGCATGTCCTAGAACGAAAAATTTGAAGACATATGACATCTACCAACCCGCACTGGGCCCGCGTGTTGGATTTGCCCACCCCCTCTCTCAGAGAGGAGGCTTGTGTCCCCGCAGCGGGAACGTTCTAGGCTGATTATGATGACATACGTATCATACAGAAATCTCACGATCTGCGATTTTGCGGACGGACACCGACGAGCTCGGACGGTGGACCGTGGGAAGGTGTATCTACGTGCGGGGTATCGCAGACATCGGAAGTTCCTCGGTGCGCGGTGCGTGGCGGTCTATGGTCGTCTGCCGTGCGTGTCCGTCTGCAATATTGCCGATCGTCGGACTCCACCATTAGGAATATACTGAATATTTACATAGCTTGATGATTCATACTAGAGAATCAAAAGCATACTTATACATAGATGCATGCTTTACATTTTCACAAATACAAACCTTTCAAAGAGCATCCCATCCACCACAGAAAATATTAACCCAAAAAATCCAAAAACTAAAACCAGACAGTAAGAGTTTCCTGCTATCATCTTCAAGATTACTTAATGCACATTCCTATTCTGAAACGTGCTGAGTTCCTGACAAATACTAGGACATTTCACAGTCTGCCGGTCTAGTGGTAAGGGCGAGGACACACAGCTAGGAGCTTTGTTTGTTTGAAAGAAAGAATGAATAACATTCAGTTCGTGAAACACAATATACAAAAAAATAAAAATGTGAAAATAAGGTTTTAACAATAATGTGTGCCTGACGGCTTCGCCAAAAAGGTTCGTTTCAGCATTAATGCCAGACAAACCTAAATAAAAACCAATGTTTGGTACCACGCGTGGTGAGTATAGTTCGCTTTTTAATCTCTTACTATTTGACAATCCAAATGATTGTTGTTTGTTTTTTCAATTTGGAGTTTGACATTTTTGTACCCGTCAAATTAGTCTACGGATTTAAAAAACGAACTTTAGGGTAGGTCAAACAAGTGACAAATTAGAATGGAAGTAATCTAAATATTAAGGTTCTTGCAAATTGGTCTTGCGGTGTGACATCAAACGTCAGTGAGTGTGGCCATTATAATAGTAAAACCATGAGACAAAGAGTAAGAGTTGCACGTAACTTAGATCTCATCGATCTAGAATTTCGTTATGAAGAGCACACTAATGATAAGATATAACATGCCCAAACACCAAAAATAGCCGCACATAACCACATAGCGTCTGCAATTTACCGGCGAATGATGTCACTAACACGTTTTTTATGAAAGTAAGTTTGTCCGTAAAGTTAAATATACACACACGCCACATTACAGTATAAAACTGATTTACATCCGTTCCCTCACACTTCAGGTCACTTTGAAAACCAGCGTCAGGCACTAGTTGTCTGGCATTTTTGCTGAACTGGGCCTATTTGGCGCAGCCGGCACACTTTCCTGTTAATTTCTTACACTACGTACACTTTTTATTTGTTTTTTTATATTTGTTTCGTTTTTACTAGTAGTTAAAGAAAGAAAAAAAAAATGTTTATTCTGCTCAAACAAAATGCACATTACAAAAAAAAAAAAAAAAAAAAACGCAGCAAAAACCTCTTATTCATGCAAAGTAAGCTTCCGTCGAGTCAATTTTATTTATTGCTTGATGTTCGGGCCAATCACAATACATTCGTTACGTTGTGTTGTGTGCTAAATAAATGTATTTTTCTTTCTTTCAAACTCCACTGCAAACATTGTCATGGCGGTCGTTATGTGGCGGCCACCGCTCTTCTAGGAGACCATAGCTTAGGCGAAGCAGCTGTGTGGCTTCGACCTAAGAGCTCACACAATGCTAGAGTATTTTAAATGTGGATGAAATGCGAGCCACGGTTGTATTTTAAGGCGAGCCAAATGTGTGGACATTTGTTTGCAATAAAGCACTAAATGGGATGCATTTTGTTTAGTAGTGCTGTTCTGTGTGTCCTTTTGATCAAGTGATGTTGTGTTGAGTGGTATCTTGTAATGTAACATATTACCATCATGTATGTTTTCCTGAAAGGGATAAACAGGGGTGTGTAATAATCCAGGGTTGCGGGAAAGTCCGAAAGGGATACCGGGACCCTTGGCAACAGGCAACTGAAGGAACACGGGTGGATTTTAGTCCGTAAAGGTCTGACACGCCCTCCAGCTCCGCCCCGAGCGGGAGAAGTTATTTGATGATTTCCCAAACTCAAAAAAAAGGGTGTAATAGTGAGCCAGTTTTGGCCAGTCTTATACGAAAAATCAGCCTATGATGTTTCCTCTGCTAGGAACCAGGCCTCCTCTATGTGAGAGGAAGTGAGCCGTTATGCACCACGCGGGCCCAATGTGGACCAACACCATGGCGATGTTACACGTGTGTGTAAGAAATACTACTCTGTTTAACAATTATTATGATTCAGATCGCCGCGAAGTAAATTTGGGAATCAAACGAGCTTATGACTATAATAAGAAAAAAAGTGAGATGAAATAAACATTCCATCAATTTCTAACAAAATTACGCACAAAACAGTCACAGTACAAAACAGCTTATCGCACACCTAGATAAAGAGTAGCACAACTCAAAAAACCTCTTTTTTCAGGAACAGTAAAAAACGTTTTACTCTTTTTCTATTTGACCGATTTAAATGATTGTTGTATGATGTTGTATAATATTTTACTACGATATTAATTTGCTCAATTACTCACCTTCAAATACACGCATCACTGTTTCATTATTAAGTTTTGTGTTATGTTAGTAAGCGTGACTAAATCATTGTTTAATATTTTTATCAACTCAAATTAATTCCATATTAGTGATTTTTTTTTAATTAATCCGCTCTTTTTCTTTATTTTTTCATAATCTTCACAGAAAGTAGTGTATCTAAATTATTATTTTGTACAATTATTATAATAATAATGAAGTAAAACATTATTTTTAGTTATGAAACATATCTATTTGGTATTTAGGTAACAAACAAATAAAGGTAATAAAAAACACAGCACTTTTTTAGGAAATGCCTTGGAAAATAGAATGAACACCTTACATTATTCTAATTTTGAATAGGTTAGTAGTAAAACGTTTAAAAAAGTTGTGTTCAAAGGGCTGTTTTTGGGTAAGTAATAACATCTCTTTAATCAGTGCTAGAACCGTAAGTTTATGTATAAACTACAGGAAGAGTTATAAAAAATACAGCCCTGTGAATTGTACATGACTTTCGTCTTGTCCAGATTCATGCCGAGGCCAACACGCCGATAGGCTCCTTTTAGGCTGTGCAGCATCTGTCGGTCTATTTTGTAAAAATCTCACCGTGAAAACGTAGGTAGGTGAAGTGAACTTGCAGCTGTCTTTCCACATACTGCTAGGGATTGACACTATTGACAGCTCACTCTAAGCTCACTACATCTTCTAACTTTCAGAGATTTTTACAGAATTGATCGGCTGGTCTAACTATTCCAGCGTCTCTACCATTATGACGATGCCATTGGCAAAGCGAAGATGTGAGATGTACCTACTCGGCATTCACGTTGAGACCCTGTCCAGTCCAGGGTCTTGAAGACGACCAAAGCATTGGTCAACAGTTCTACGTTTCACACGTTTCGCCTGGGTTTCGCTGGTTGATGGTGGTGCTAACGTTGCACCACCATCAACCAGCGAGCTTTGAACTAGTCTCCATCGCCTTCTGTAGAAGTAAAAGGCCACATCCCCTCATCATTTGTAGCAAATAAATGCGAAATTAAGAAAAAATCACGAATACTAAATCAACTCAAAAATGTTTAAAAATTGCAGTATTTTATTACAATTAAAATTTGAAAAAATCTTTTTCAAAAATACAAAAGCAACTCTAAATATGCCTTTAACAAAATAAACAATAGCATTTATTGTTTTAGAATAAGAGCGAATTTAAATGTAACCAGCAATAACAGACTAACTCAAATAGTGTCAAAAATTTTCACCAACACTAAACTATTGTGAATTAGTAAAATAAAAATTACTTACATTTGTAAACAATACTAGGGTAAGTGGAAATAATTTGAACGCCCAAGAAACAAGACCGGTTCAATCACGAATACAAAATCAACTCAAAATAATTCACACTTGATTACTGCGGTTAGCCACGAATACAAAACTAAGTCAAAATAATTTAGTCTTTGTGCGTATTGCCAGCATCTTCCCCTATGGCTCCATGTCGTAACTGGTGATGCGTTACTATTGTTGGTGGGAAGTGACTGTGGAGCTACTCAGAAAGACTGACTTACAGCGCCATCTCATTCATATTAATGGAGATTTGTACACAGGTGTCTTTGGAGTCGATGTAGTTTTCGACGCAGATTCCGATAATAGCAATAACTCGATTTTGGATTATTTTGAGTTGTGCCACTCTTTATCTAGGTGTGCGTTATATTCCAGAATCATAGTACAACGTATTATGTACTCATCAGTCATCATCATCATCTGCCTAGCCTTTTCCCAATTTGGGGTCGGCTTCTAGTCTAACCGGATGCAGCTGAATACCAGTATTTTACATGGAGCGACTGCCCATCTGACCTCCACAACAATACGATACCCGGTACGGTATGTTCTCATCGGTATCTTCGCCAATGAGAAATGTTCTCCGTAGCGGACATTTATTTGATGTCTGCCAACCGTTCGTGATAGATGCCTTGCGTTTCGCTTGGTTTAGGTAGCGTTGGTACTATAATATTGTTGAGAGTTTCTGTAATTCTTGTACCTTCGGAGCGGAAAGAATCTATGATCTTAATATTACATTACTTTACTATACTATACTATACTACATAATATTACATCTTATTATTACTTTAAAAAATTGTATTCAAAACACTTGATGAGAATATTATCATATGAGCAACATAATTAGTTAAGAAAAAACTGAATATCGGTTCAGTTTAGTTTGTAAGTATATCTTTAGGGTTACCTATCAATCTAACTAGATGCAGCATTTTCCAGATTATTTAAATTACCTAAGTTATTTTTCAGCAGCACATTACAAAACAAAAAAAAATTAAAGTTATTAAAAAAAATATTAAAAATCCGGAGTCACACGTAATCTGTTCGATTTATGCCCTAACACGTGTGACTCCGGATTTTTTATTTGTCTGTCTGCGGTGTGTTGTTTATACCTTTTTAGTCGTAGTTGGGTTTTAGTTTTTATTATTACTTTATTTTTTTCATTTGATACCCAACATGGTACGACTAAACGACATTTTTTTTTTAGTTCCTGACTTTATTTCCTCTAGAGGGCGCCATTTTTAATTTAATGTGACGTCATATAGCCAGCTGACGATCAAGACGCTTCCAACGGTACCTCATTTGTCAAATTGTGATGAGTGGTTTAGAAGATAGGAGGGAACAGATGAACATTCATACATACATACATACATACCTACTGGTCAAAATCATAACCCTCCTTTTTTTTCGCCGTAGTCGGGTAATAAACCTACAAGATAAACGAGTATGTAAGACATCTCTAAGTGCTTCAATACATACATGAGAAACATCCCACAGAACCCTTTTCACTGAACAATTCCGTTGCCAATCGTAAATTTATCTCAGGGGCTATTAGTTCGATAAAATTCAACTAAAACGATAAATAAAACCGACTTTGACGGATAGCCCATTTCCCCCACAAAGAATAGCCGGACCGAGATAATCTTGCGGTCGAAATAAACCCTAACGACAAAAGCTTAGAGTTGAAAGTTAACGTTACTGGTTGGTAAAGAAAAGTTGGTGAAATTTTTGTATCTATGTCACATGGGAATGTTTTGTCCGAAACTAAACTTATTTACCGTCGAAGACTGAATAAAACATTAGCAGAAGAAAGATGTACACAAATCGAATTGGGACAGAATGATTCATTTGTTTCCAGTGATACGTGTGTAATTGTGGGTGGAATACAAAAAAACATAAAAAAAAGATATTATGTAGTAAGAGAATCATTCTTAGAGATGAACCACCATTGATATTGATATTGAACTGTTTTAGTAATTCAAGATCATTCAGATTCATTCAAATTGAACTGTTTTAGTGATCATCAGGTTGTATAAAGTAGCGAGCCACCCCTGCTTCCCCGATTTTTACGACTTGAGAATGGTCTAGATATGTAATGGATGGTCACCCATTCACGAACCGACCTCAACAATTTTAGCTTAACCCTCAATTGGCCCGTGCGGCTGTCATTATTTAGACCGATTAATATCCAGACCATCCTTACTAATATTATAAACACGAAAGTTTGTAAGTATGGATGGATGGATGGAAGGATGGATGGATGTTTGTTACTCTTTCACGCAAAAACTACTGAACCGATTTGGATGAAATTTGGCACACATAATTTATAACCTGGATTAACACAAAGGATACTTTTTATCCTGATATTCCCACGGGATCGAGACATATGCGGGTGAAACCGCGGGGCGCTACTAGTTTTCAATAAATAAATCGATATTTTTCATCTTTCGCATTAATTCTCTACAATGATACTCCCTTTCCGATTAAACGATTCACGTGTGGCTATGATTATTTAGACCCATGAATATCCAACCCATTTCAAATAAATAAATCGATATTTTTAATATTTCGCATTATTTCTCTACAATGATACTCCCATTCCGATTAAACGACTCACGGATTAAGACTCAAAAACACAAGTACCATATCATATCATTCAACCCTATCAAATCTCGCTTAGTCCCCACCACGAAGCGATGCGTAAAACTGATCCAAAGCTAATGTTTGTCTTTGTGACCGAACGCAACATTTATAATTGGTTCGTCCACCATTTTTATTTTTGTGACGCTTGTCCTATGTTTTGGCCTCAGGGTGTCTGTGAAGTGCACTTAATACGGCTGTTTTGATTTGAAAGCTATCATATTTCTTGGTGTCACGTTTTGTAAAGGTTTCTGTTGTGTTTTCAATTCTTGTTATATAATATTTTCCGTCGATATCATTCAATGCATCTTTATTAAGACATAAGAACTGCTTTACACTTAGTTCAATTATTATGCAGAGTTACTATTATTTTTTGAATACGGCGGTTTATAGTTCGGTTTAGAGGTAACTTTGGATTTTTTTTTATCTATGTAATCGTGTCTTTGGGTTTCGTTTTTCGCTGTTTGCCACCGACTTCCGAAATTATAGTATTTTTTTTACTTTTTAGTGTTTTTTTGGAAGTCGGTTCCTTTTTTTTTAGTAATTTTTGTTATGAACATATAACCATATGTGTGTTCTTCTTTATTAATTTGTCGTAATTTTCTTGTGACTTCCTTTTATTGCCTTCTGAGGTATCTCATCATTTCATCACGATTCTAGTCTACAGTTTTGTTGACTTCAGTTCCCTGAACTTTACTTACGCTAACACTTCTAAACAAGGCAAGAAATCTCTCAGACTCCCACTACTTGAATAGTTTCCATAAAAATACGTAAACCAAGAATTTGCATTAAATTCTAAAGGAACTTCGCTATAATGCTTTCAGAAAGTTTGATATAAACATGCGCGTAAAACAAACGTGTCATAAACAATATTAAATCCTATGAGTTCGGAGTTCCAAGGTAGGATAGTCCAAGTATATTAATGTCGCAAGTTCGCGACGTACGGTATCCGACTTTTGCATTTCCTTATTTCGTTGATCTAAGAATTGGTTTGGATAAGTCATTTTCGTAAACCAGACTGTTTTGATTTTATTTTGGTAATTGATTTGGTCTGACTAGGTTTGAATGACTAAAGGTAAGATAATCAGCCTATAACGTTCCCACTGCTGGGACACAGGCCTCCTCTCGGTGAGAGGGAGTGGGCCGCAAATGTCTTCGAATTTTTTGTTCTAGGACATGCCGGTTTCCTCACGATGTTCCTTTCCTTCATCATTTTGAGAGCAGTGGTGATGAAATAATTTACACAAAGTAAAGCGCCTGTCTGGGTTGGAACCTACGACCTACAACTAGTAAGTCGCGGCCTTTAATACCACTGCTAAGGTAAAATAATTGCAAAATTATATTAATCAAATAAGTTACTTACATAGGAACAAATGCTTTTGATAACAATATCAATAGTATTTGGAAAATAATTGTGAATGAAAAATACAAAAGTCATAATCATCTTTCTGTCTAGTCTTTTCCCAAGTACAGTGGGCCAAGAAAGTGGTGTCCCAGTTTTGATTTAGTTTCCTAGTCATTGAAAATTTCAACAAGGTTCATACGAGATATCATTGAAAGAGATGCATAATAATGACGTAAACCTAATTGATATGTGTAGGTAAGCAATTCATACGTCTTAAGTCACATATACGTGCATGACATTTTAACCTTTATTATAAACGGATAAGACATTACTTTCTGCAAAGAAAATTTAAATGTTTCTAAACTAAAGTAATAAAAACTATTTAAAAAGCAAGCTTTGAAGAAAACTATTTAACAGCTTTGAAGAAAACTATTTAACATTTTAAAGACTCTGTAGTCATTTCGCGAATCAGTAATTCCTAGACTAAACCATTGAGATATTACGACGTCATTGGTCGGACGTTGGACGTCGAGGCAGCTGTTCTTAGTTTAAACTTGGATGGATCCAACTTCAAACTAAGAACAGCTGCCTCGTAACAAATTGTAAACATCATTATAAATCAGAAAAAGATGGCAATAGGAGTTGTCAGATTGATCTGCAAGCGAAACTAATCTTTATCGCCTATGAATCTGCAAACGGCATTCAACCTTAGAGTGGGAAACCAATTTTTTGCCCGACCGTACTTTGGGTTCGGCTTATCTACAGTTAAACTGGATGCAGCGGAATACCAGTAGTTTACATAAATCGACTGCCCATCTGACCTCCACGTAGTTACTTGGTAACACTATACCCTTGGTAAGACTGGAAAACCACTGAAAGAAAACACGAAAGTACCGCATCCAAATGATATAATTTTAACAGTTTCATGTTGCTTCCAAGTTAAAATCTGTCTCTAAAATCGGAGGTACAATCCAATGGAGTCACGGAGTATATGCAAAATGCATGATTTATGGCTCATATGCATTTCGTCGCCTTGTGCTAACTCGATTCGACAATTTCGTCGATATATGACTTGGATATGTACTGTTTCTTTGCTACAGTTGCTTATAAAGTTTTGAAATGAAATATGAACTTCAGTGTGATACTCAAATTATTGAGAATGTTTTGACGAATCTAGATTAAGGTCCGTATTACAGAACGTTCCTCAAGTCCAGTTTGATCTGCAATCAGTTGATCACTGTTTGAGTATAGAATCAGTACTTGAGCATCGGTCTTATTCCAGAACGTTAATCAATCTATACTCAGCTGAATCGAGACTCAAATTGAGCCTCAAGCAGAGATGTGTATTGTCTATGCATCAGCCTGTTTTCGTTTACGATTTATTATAATAACCGACTTTGATCCGATCTTCATTAGATTAGAAATATTAAAATACACCATAGAACCCAGTTATTTAGGAAATCAGCGTTATTATTTCATTCCTGAATAGTAAAATGCCCCATTTATTGAAGAAGTAAAGGTCTTTGAAGTGAAGTATAGTAATTTTGTAAGCAAAATTGTCAAGCTTAAAAGACTTGTATTTGTGGCCTTAAATAAGTAAATTATGCTATTTAAGATGTCAGTATGTCAAAACATCAATGTGAAAAACATTCGTTTGTTGTTTGTCTATTTTAATTATTTGTTTAGCTGATTTTATTCATATTAAACACTTTTAAAATACAAGGACAGAAGAAAAAATTTAGTATTTTGGAAAAAGTTCAACCTTATAATAGAATTATCGTTAAATAAGTTATTATAATTATCTACCTCTTCAAATATAGCGATTATGATTTTATTAGTAGGTACCTAATTTAAAAAAAAAAAAACAACAGAAGTCGACATTGCACTATTGGAACAGAAGAAATATTGACAATTTGACATGACAATCTATGCTCAAGCGCGGTCTCGACCACACTTGGGTGATTACAGATTTGATCACTGCTTGGGTTCGATTGAGTAACTGAGTAACTCAGTTGAACTAAGATCAATGAATCTATGCTTGAGCAACGTTCTAAAATTAAAAGCGGACTTAATACTAGTTTTAAACAGAGATAAATACTTGAGTTTCCTTCTGTAATACGGACCTTAGTTTATTGATTAATACTTCAACCTTACTTGTAAATAGTTCCAATCAGTTTTTAAGACCTTTTGCTTGTTAATCTCATCTCATCTGGTACGAAATAATTAAGTAAACAGAAAGGGCCTCACCACAAAAACTTAGACACTTTTTCAACGCGTGTTTAATGTCAAAATCCACACAGAAATGTCGTGTTTAAACAGTGTTTAGGCTAAACAACTGATAAACACGGTTTTGTGGTAATAAGGCTAGAGACTTTGTTACAAGCTTTAGCACTCGCGACCTCTTTTTTGGTTAGACCTCTTTGGCATACATAACAAAATGACCCCAACATTATCAAAAGAGCTGATTTGTTATTTTTAATATACCTGTTGAAATAATTATAGTAGGTAACGATGGAAAAGTTGCAGTAACAATTTAAAATTATAATTTAGTAGACAGGATTCATTATCATCATCATTTCAGCCGAAAGACGTCAACTGCTGCACATAAGCCTCCCCGAAGCACCGCCACTTCGACCGGTTCTGTGCTTCTCGCATCCAGCGCATTCCCGCGGCCTTAACCAGGTCATAGTTCCACCTTGTGGGGGACCTTCCAACACTACGTCTTCCGGTACGTGGTCGCCACTCCAGAACCTTTCGGCCCCATCAGCCATCGGTTCTGCGAGCAATGTACCTTGCCCACGCATGGCAATACTACGAGCTATGTCGGTTGCCTTGGCTGAAATGATAAAATCTCTTGTATTACATGAAGCTACAGGAGATACAAACGGTACAGCTCGTAATAATAATATCAAAACCATTCACGTGTAACCATTAAAATTTGAAACCGTTAACCGTAAACCTTTAGCGGCAATAACATGCCTCAGTTAGGATATAGTTTTATGTGCTATAACTGTTTAACACGTTATGCTAGCTTTTATACCTAAGTCGTTTCGACACATGAATAAATTTAATCGCTTTTGGTGACGTTAAAAAACATTTTTTTGTGTTCTTATAATCCTCAATCAATCTGCCTAGCTTTTTCCCAACTATGTTGGGGTCGGCTTCCAGTCTAACCGGATGCAGCTGAATACCGGATGCAGTATTTTACATGGAGCGACTGCCTATCTGACCTCCACAACCCAGTAACTGGGTAATACGAGTACGATACCCCTTGGTAAGCTGAATACTAGTATTTTACATGAAAAGACTGCCTATCTGACCTCCACAATCCAGTAACTGGGCAATACGATACACCTTGGTAAGACTGGTTGTCAAACTTTCGGGCTTCTGACGACCCGTAACGACTGTTAAAGATCCACGAATAACAGCCGGGACCAACGGCTTCAAAACTATCCGTGTTCCTTCAGTTGCCTTTTGCCATAAGGGCCTCGGTATCCCTTTCGGACTTTCCCGCAACCCTGGCAAAACTTTTTTTTTATACCACTGAACGGATTTTGACAAAATTTGGCAAGGAGATAGATGGCACCCTGAGGACCCTACTTTTTATCGACATACCGCGCGGGCGAAGCTGCGGGCGGGCGCTAATATTATTATAAATGCGAAAGTGAGTTTGTTTGTTTATTATTTGTTTGTTACGCTTTAACGCTAAAATTACTAAACGAATTTGGATGAAAAAATAGAATGTAGGACACGTTTTATCCCGATATTCCCACGGGACCGAAACTTTCGCGGGTGAAACCGCGGGGCGCAGCTAGTATACCATTAATAAGAAATAAAAAAATACAAGCCTATATTGTCCCACTGCAGGGCAAAGGCCTGTCTCATTCAGAGAAGGCACGAGCATTGATCACCACGTTTGGTCAAAATGGGTTGGCGATTCCAGACTTATATTTAAGTCCAGATTTCCTCACGATGTTTTTTTTCACCGATGTCAGTAATGTCCAAGATGAACTCAAAATGTAGGTATATTATGTGAATTTAAAAAGTCACATTGGTAATTGCCCGGATTTGAACCCACAACGACGGATTTGAGACGCAGTGGTGGCCCAGTGGTAACGGCCGCGACTTACGAGTTGTAGGTCGTAGGTTCGAACCCCGACAGGCGCTTTACTTTGTGTAAATAATTTCATCACCACTGCTCTCAAAACGGTGAAGGAAAACATCGTGAGGAAACCGGCATATCTTAGAACCAAAAATTCGAAGACATGTGACATCTACCAACCCGCACTGGGCCCGCGTGGTGGATTACGGCCCACTCCCTCTCATAGAGAGGAGGCCTGTGTCCCAGCAGTGGGAACATTATAGGCTGATTATGTTGAACCCACAACTTCGTGCATGAGATACGAAGGTCTTACCCACTGGGCCATAACAACATTTAATATAATGCTTAAAGAATATATTCATATAAACGCTTTGAAATTCATTGGTTGAAAAACTTTAAGAAAATATCCTTCCGTGTAATTAGCAACAATCAATGTTGTGAAACTATCTGTTATCTAAATATTCAAGTGTGTCTGACGTAGTGGTGAAATTTTCGCCGATAATTATGTATTATTATCAGTTACATTCCTAGATTAATTTCGAATGTTTAAAAAGTTGCACGTGTTACTTTTTCAATAAATTATATTTTATCAATGTTGGTAAAATATGGCATACTGACATACTTAACATTTCTGATGCCATATATAAAGTGGAAACACACGATATGTAGGCATCAAGAAGACGTCAAACAGCAGTGATAATGAAGGTTTACGTGATAGTGATAACAACGCTGATGAAATTAGCCGCAAGCGCAGTGGACGAAGAATTACAAGCAAACTTCAAGACAATGACGCGATCAAACTTCATAGAGCACTTCAACAAAAGGAACTACTCATGGAAAATTCAAGAGTATACCAATATGTCTCTTAATATACTGTCTGATTTAAATATACATGATCGTATAGCGGAAGGATTACCAGTTAAATATATTGATCCTCATAAGGTATACCAGCAGTTGCCGGCGATATTCGACGCAAGAAAAAAGTGGCCGCAATGTTGGACTATAAGAGAAATTCGCAATCAACATCAATGTAACTCATGCTGGGCTCATGGCGTTGCCAATACTGCTTCGGACAGAATGTGCATTCATAGCGGCGTAATGATAGATCTGTCTGAACAAGATTTGGAATGCATACATCCTCAGCACACTATTTGTCATTCGGGTCAACCTTCAATTGGATTCCAGTTTTGGAAAGATTTCGGCCTCGTATCCAAAGCGTGCAAACCATATGAACCTTTTGATGTAAACAGACATGAGTGCGTAAAATTTTGTAAGTACAATCCTGTTTTGGGGGATTACTTGAATGCCAAAGTTAGAGCTAAGGAAGTTTACACTGTACCTAAAGATAACTGGCAAATAAAAGCTGAATTATTTTTGAACGGCCCTATACAGGCATTAATGGACGTTTTCGAGGATTTCAGGCAAGATCATGGTTACGGCTACTCTTCAGGAATTTACGAACACACACATGGTAAACATTTAGGTCGTCATAGTGTTCGTGTTATAGGCTACGGTGTTGAAAATGGTGTTGAATATTGGCTAGCGGCCAATAGCTGGGGCCCCGAATGGGGTGAAGAAGGATTTTTCCGGATTAAAAGTTTCCAACCGGTCATTCGATTTGAAGATGAGATGATCACTGGTATTCCTTTTTAACCTAACCCTACTCCATTTCAAATTAAAATAAAATTCCAACTGCACTATCTGCGTATTGTAATCATTTTCAATATTATTTTATCATAAATTAGTTTTTTGGGCATAATATATTATATAACACTTCATGATTGTACTTGATTTACTAAACTACATACCTATGCACCTATAATGTACTTTTTTTATAATATTTATTTAATAATAGTACATTACTGTCGCGGCCAGCAATAAGGGGAGTGGTCGACGATCGTGAGTCCATCAATTCCTGGTTGCGGCCAAGGCTTTTTTAGTACTGTTTTCAAAAAATGCGCGGAAATTCAAAGTGAGTAAATTAAATAAAAATTCCAGAATCAATGACAAACTAGTAATTTTACATGCGCAAATATGTTCATTTGTTTCTTCTTTACTATAAACAATTCTATCTGCAAACATTATCGAAAAAATAAAATCTTTGATAATTATTGATAATCATTCTTCATAAAGAACTTGAATAACTCAACCAAATATGCCAACCTTCTATGCATGTTTCTTAGATAACAACAAAATTATTACTAGTACTGATTAAATAGTTACCTTTATTGTTTCATGTAAAATTACTTCCATACCTGACATAACATATTTCGTATATAATACTGACGACTGTCAATGGACACCACAAACACTTAGAAGTGACAACGATGATGTTAGACGCAGTGGTACTTGTGACGCTGGCGGGATTGGTTGCGGCTGACTTTGACCCAGAGTTGCACGCCAAATAGGTACCTCACGATGTCTAAGTCATCCTTCGTCGAGTATTTCAACGCACAGGACTACTCTTGGAAGATGTAATTTTTCGTAATGATCTACTCTACTCTATTCCTCTTCAGACTTGAAATATATTTCGTTGGAAACGAAACAAACGAAGGAACGACAAATCTTCAAGGTTCAAGATTATTTTGTGTTCTCAGAACTAATTAAAGAATATCTTTCACAAAAACTAAAAATGTATTATAAAAAACCGGCCAAGTGCATGTTGAACCACGCACAATGAAGAGTTCCGTAGTTGGGATGAATTTATCCAACAAACTTAACATTGTACACAGAATGTATGGGAGAACATGTTTTAAGAAAGTTGGTCGATTATTACTCGGTTACTTGTGAAGCCTACGTAGTGGTGATAGTTTACCTTTTAATTTCGTTATATATACTACTGCCGTAAATTTTTTCATATATCCAAAACCAACCATTTAGCTGGCAGGGGGGGGACACACTTGACTCTAACAAAAATTAGAAATTTAAAGCTTAATATTTCGCAAACGGATCCCTGAATCCAAAAATGGTTTTCACAAACTCCCATTAATTATTAAACGACCTTTCCAACGATACCCCACACCATGGGATTAAGAAAAAAAAAACCATCCCCACTTTACGTGTAGGAAAGGTGCCTAAAAAAAATATTTATTATAATTTTTTATGAATACCCAAATTACAGCTTTCTAGTACCAACAGTCTATGAGCTAAGCTGCTGACAGACGGACGGACATGGCGAAACTATAAGGGTTCTTTGGTGACTACGGAATCCTTAAAATCAGGTTACCTATTTGTACGGGTTGTAGTAGATATTCGTACACCGATTTTTTGTGAAGGTTTGTAAGTTCAGTTAGTTATAGAGAAACACGTTCCACTAAGATGCACTAATTAGTTAATTATATTTATAAAGTAAGCAACAGTATAGAGTGGAAGGCGATTATTTCTCTCAGTTGTTGAGCTACACAGTTATAAGTTGATTATATTTAAATTCGTTAGTCATGTTACCTATTTTATTACGTTAAAATACGACGCATATCGTTAGGCTAAAGTAGGTTACAGAGTAAGCAGAAAAGTGTACGGCGATGAGACTGTACACTTGTAATTAAGTCAATTTGTATTCGTTGGTTACGTAAAGAAATTAGCCCAAAAATGTCTTAGCAATATTTGGACCTTCACAATATTCAGCCACATCCTTTAGTATATCGACGGTGGAAAGGTAAAATGGCTAAAGCGCCATTTTGGTCGATATTTGAACAATCAAACTAGCTTACCTGTAAGCGCTGTTCGATTGAGATTATTCCTGTTGTTGTCTCGTCCGAAGATGATGAAGAATTACTAAGGTAGTATATTTCCTGGTTACCTGAGGGCGTCACATAAGTTTAAATCTTCAAAATAAAAATAACTCCCGTATCCGAACGCTCCCATTCCCAGCTCACCATTCTATTATCTGTGGACTTCATTTAGTTATCAGCAAAAAAAGAAAAAAAAAAAAAAAAATATCTGATTGCTACAACCAACAGGGTTAAGTATAAGGGTGGGCGGGACTCATCATCTTCGGACGAGACAACAACAGGAATAATCTCAATCGAACAGCGCTTACAGGTAAGCTAGTTTGATTGTTCAATTATACCTGTTGTTGTCTCGTCCTCGATGATGAAGAATTACTAAGGTAGATGTTCAAAGACTGTTGTACAATCAGATCTTTTTATTAAACTTCTGTTAAGTTACAGGTACAACTTAACTTAATAGACAATAATTCCGCATTTTAATTTATTAATTAAGGGCGAAGAATTGCTTCTGTGAAGCTTTCGCTACGTACAGGTCTGTTATAGAATCTTGCGAAACAACTTGAGCTGTCAGTCCAACCGGCCGTTCTTCGGATCTCGTCAATCGAGACACCCCTCTGAAGCGCTGCAGAAGTAGACGCATGTCGAGTGCTGTGTGCAGAGAACGTGCCAATATTTATGCCACTTTCTTGCAACACAGATTTTATCCAACGGCTGATTGAACTGACAGTTACCGGTTTATAAGGTTTTTTATATGATAAAAATAGGTTTTTAAAATGACCTCTAATATTTTTAGTGATATTTAAGTAATCAATAACAGCCTTAGCTGGACATACATGTGGTCGGTCTGTGAAAAAAGGCAACTTAATAAAAGGTTGCATTCTATTAGGTGCAGATGTTTTAAGTATTTTGTCTACTTGAATTAATACAAAATCAGATTCTATTTTAATAAGATCTATATCAATGGCACATATTGTTTGGGCCCTCTGGCCTGTAGCTAAAACTAAAAGAGTTACAGTCTTTTTTGAACATACTTCTAAATTATCACAAGTTATAAATTTGTTTTCCATGTAATTTAATACCTTAGACACATCCCATGTGTAATCATATTTAGGCTGACTTGGCCTTAACTTAAAGAAACCTCTAAACAGTCTTTTAATGTTGCAATCTGCACCAACATGAGAGCCTAATAGTAGTGACAGGGCTGACCGAGTAGAGTTCAAACTGCCATATGATAAACCTTCTTTAAATTTACTAGTAAGATAAGTTATGATTTCTGGTATACTAGGTTTTAATGTACTTAGCTGGTTGGAATAGCAGTATGTTATCCAATCTTTTATGTAAGGGGAATATTGCTTCAGAGTATTGTTAGAGATTGAGTTAAGCATAATGTCTGTAGCTTCTTGCTCTAATCCTGCTTCAAGAAAGCTGCGCCGGAGAGCTGTCCTACCATCAATGTTAGGCTCCCATGTAGTGGATGGAATGACCTGGAATTACATAACTTTAGTAACCCTTTGTTTGGTTTAAACAACAATGGCTTATTTATTAAGAGTTTTTGGAAAATGGGATACCATGGTTGTGTAGGCCAATCTGGTACGACCATGATACCTTTACCTTTATCTACTATAATTTTTTCAATACTTTTAGAAATCATTGAAAAGGGGGGAAAGGCATAAAAATACATGTTTGACCAAGAAAACGTGAATGCATCAACTTTGAATGCATCAGGATCAGGATACCATGACACATACTTTTCGCATTTTGTGTTTGTGCGTGAGGCGAACAAATCTATATCTGGGTTTCCAAAATTGCTAACTATTATTTTAAAATATCTATAACTAAGTTCCCATTCTGTATGACCTAATTTCTTGCGAGACTGAAAAATATCTGCAATTACGTTATTCTTAGTATTAATGTAAGAGGCATGAATCCATATATTTAATGATTCACACCACTGCCATATTGATTTTGAGATATTATTTAAATGTTGGTGTTGGATCCCACCTAAACGATTTATATATGAAATTGCAGTGGTGTTGTCAATTCTCAACAGTATTTCACAATCATGCAGGTCCTTAGCAAAGCTTTTAAATCCTAAGAAGGCAGCATGAAGTTCTAATGTATTAATATGGAGTTTTGCCTCTTCTTGTGTCCATGGGCCACTGGCGGTTTTGTTACCGCATCTTGCACCCCATCCTGTAAGAGACGCATCAGTCTCAATTTCTAAACAAAATTTATTTTTCCTTATAGGACATACAGCTGTTTTTAAATTTGTAAGCCACCATACTATATCTTCTTGGCAACTATTGGGTAATGTTATGGTACTTTCAAAATTATCATTACTTGACAGTAGTGATAAATATTTAATTCTTTCTAATTGTTTGGTATATAACATGCCATACTTAATGGCAGGACAAACAGAAACTAATGTTCCTAAAACTTGAGCTAAGAATCTAATTGAAATTCTGTGTTTAAGTTTTGAAAGTAATTCTAAACATCTCTGTCTCTTGTCTTGGTCAATTGAAATGATCATGTCTTTACTATTGAATATAAACCCTAAGAATTTGCATTCTGTTTTAGGTGTTATAATGCATTTTTTGTAATTTACTAGAAAACCCAGGTTTTCAAAAAGATTAAGTATATAATTGACTTGATTTTTACATTCTAAATAAGATTCTGCAATGATACAGGTATCATCGAGGTACTGTACCATTCTAATTCCCCTTTTTCTAATCACAGAGAGTATTGGTTTGAATATTTTTGTAAACAGAAAAGGGGCTGTGCAAAGACCAAATGGTAGAACTGTAAACTGGTACAATTTGCCATCAAAATAAAAACGGAGGTATTTTCTGTAGCTACTGTCTATGTTTATCATATAATAAGCATTTTTCAAATCAATGGTCGCCAAATAATCATTTTTCTGTATTAACTTGCAAACTGTACGGTAGTCTTCTAACTTGAAATGGTCAGGCAGCATAAATTGATTTAGTTTTTTAAGATTTAGAATAAAACGGTATTCTCTATTTGGTTTTTGTACTAAGAAAATAGGTGAACAAAAATGGTCCTTTTCTGGCATACAACTTTCAACAGCCTTAATCCTAAGTAATTCAGCAATTTCCTTTCTTATAAGGATTGTCTCATGTTGAGAGAAATTATTGTTTAGTGGGGTATCCCCCTGATAAGGAGTTTTGATGAAATTAAGTGAATATCCAGACACCCAGGTCAGAATTACAGGGTCATCTGTAATTGATTCCCATATTTTTTTTAAATAGGGTAATCTGCCTACCTCTTTTTGCAAGTTCATTTGCGTGGGTTGTGAATCCGCTCGCGCTGATGCTGAGGTGGTCGTCGCATTTTCGTCTGAGAATAATAAGCTTTCTTCCCCCCTCCACCCTGTTGGTTCTCGTTCTTCATCCTGTTGAAGCCCGAGCGTTTGTATCCTGGTTGAGGAGGGACCCGCAAGTTTAAAGGTCGTTGATTAGCTCGAACACTATTTTGTTTGACTACAGTATTGCCCAGATCCTGTGCAGACCTCTGGACCGCCTTGGCTACCTTGATCCTTTCTGTAAGGCCTGCACCAAAGAGGAGTTCATCGGGACTTCCTTGTAAGGAGTCCTTCATTTCTTTATTTATTACGCTTAAGATAAGAGCTCTTCTGCTCTGAGTTTCATTGTATATTATTTCACATAAAATCTTAGCAGCATCATTGAATTTTTTTATTCCGTCAACTTTATTATAAAACATAAAACATTCCAACCCACGACCAATAGCTGCTAGGGCAGCAGCCACATTTTTCTGTCTGTATTCTATAATTATGTCTCTCTTCTTTACTGGTTCAGATACAGCGGCTGACAATTCCGGATTCAATTTTGGGGGTACCATTGAAGGTATATTATGGAATGGGGTATATTCCTTAAGTAAGAGTACCTTATCCTCTTTTTTGAGACCCTTATTTAATATGGGTGTCCAGCGTTGAGCAATCTCATTGTGTGCTGGAGGGCCGTTTACGGGCTCCTCCTCCACAGTACCCATGGCAGATATGATGTCAATGTCAATTTCACTACATTGTTCAGCCTCCTGCTGTTGCACCTCCTGCTGTTGCACATCTTGCTCTATTGTAACCATTGGTGTTGTTTCCGGGGCTTCAGCTGCCAACGGTTGAGAAATTTCACTAACATGGTGATTTCCAGATTGTTGTTTATTTGAATGAACACTAGGAGATCGGGTGTGGCCCGTGTGGCTGACACTTGGAGTTTCTGTGCGACGGCAAGCGCTTGACGATCGGGTACGTGATCGGGTCCAAGATCTTGGTGACCGATGTCGCGATCGGGAACGAACACTTGGTGACCGATGTCGCGATCGGGAACGAGCACTTGGTTACCGGGTCTGGCGACGGTCCCTTGGCGAACGACTTCGTGAAGACCCTGAATCCAGAACATTGGTGGATATTACATTTTTGCCTTGTTGTCCGATACTCTGACAGTATAGCAACAACAGGAAAAAAGGGAAGTAAGTAGCAAGATCATCCACACAACACGCCTACAATTAATTGTTGTTCGATACTCTGACAGTATAGCAACAACGCCAACAACGATGTGTGGCTTGCGTGTAAATGTAAAATGTTTTGTTGTTCGATACTCTGACAGTATAGCAACAACAGTGTGACTTGCGTGCAAAAAAAGAAATTGATCAAAAGTTGTTCGATACTCTGCCAGTATAGCAACAACATTTTTCGTCAATTTGCAAATTTTTTCGGTGTGTGACTGGATTAAACCGGTTAGTGCCGGTTACATTTTATCGTGAGAAAAGCTGTTCGGTACTCGTATCAGCACAGCAACAACTATCAAATTATTCATTTAATGGATAAAATCACTTAAATGTTACTTCTCAACAATAAAGAACATAGAGGGAAACAATAAAATAGAAAACTATTATGGTAAAGAAGGGTAGAATGGCGCCATTGGCGTCTGCCAACTAACCTTTGGTTTTTTCTTCTAACTTTTCAATTTTCCTTTTCAGTTTCCGTATTACTCTTTCCATATCTTTGTGTTTTCCCATTATTTGATAAAACAACTGTAAAAAACACTATATAACACTTATTTTAAAAATACTTTTGTGGGAGCGGTGACGCCTCGCAGTGACATAAGAAACGAATGAAGTCCACAGATAATAGAATGGTGAGCTGGGAATGGGAGCGTTCGGATACGGGAGTTATTTTTATTTTGAAGATTTAAACTTATGTGACGCCCTCAGGTAACCAGGAAATATACTACCTTAGTAATTCTTCATCATCGAGGACGAGACAACAACAGGTATAATGAGTTATATATATCACTGAACTGGATTTTTTTTTTCTGCGTCGATTGGTCTACCTTTCGCGTCGATTTGAGCACTTTTTTGGCGCTTTAGCAGTACAAATTTGGTTGCTTGTTTCATGTAGTCATGGTTTAAAGCGACGTTTTTTTGATGATTCTGAAGTTTATGTCGCTTTAGTGATTGTGCTCACTGTACATCCATGTTTGACAATATTTTAGCATTTTTGCGTTTCTCTATTTTATGTATAAATACCTTATTAGTAGTTTTACCTGAACTACATTATTACTTGTGTGGCAGTTTAGCAAAAGTCGTTTCTGTTTTATTTAGCGCTTTGGCGCTTTAGCAATAGTGCTCGTAAATATTTTCGTATAGAACGATGGTTCAGAGTTGTTTTAGATTCCAAATATTATTTAAAATTGTATATTAGTCAGTAGTACAGGCTTTAATGTAAGAAGGTATTGATTTTAGAACTAAAAACTTGCTTAATTTAAAGTAAGTGTACTTCGTAAATAAATTTTGTTAGCATTGCAAATCTAATCATAAGTCTTTGTTCTTGCGTGTAACTTAGAATATTAGTGATTTCTAGCAACGTCAACGGGGTAGACGGCTGCAGGTGCCTCTGTCGTTGGCAAAGTGCTGCTCGCGTATATGAGTACTAAGAGTATAAAGCAGTTAAAAATCTGTGATTTAAAAGATATACCCATTTTAAAGATGATGCCCATTTTGGTACCTCTCCAATAGCCATGATAGCTCTTTTTACTATTATTTTTACTTTGTTTCTTACTGTTATGCAACTGTTTAGCTATTCGCATTCTGGACTCCGCCTTCGGTCAGGTTAGGTTAGGATAGTTCAGTCTTTCTTGTTGACTCCGGCTATCTCTTATGGGGTTTGTTATTGTTACCTGTTTCGTTTGAATAGTAGAAGAGCTTTTAGGTTTGAGGTTTGAGTTGGATTTCCCGAGCTATCACACTGATAAACAAGTTATCTATGTTATATGTATTTGGGCACATACTAACATTTAACACAGTAGATCTTTGACAGTCGTATCGGGTAGTCAGAAGCCCGAAAGTCGAACATCCAGCTTATCAAGGAGTATCCCAGTGCCTGTATTGTAGATCGTAGTAAATCGCTCCATGTAAAATACTGGTATTCAACTGCATCCAGTTAGTTTCAAAGATAATCCTTACGTAGTTGGGAAAATACTAGATAGATGATGAACGCCTTATTTAAAATAATTAATAGCAAACGTCGTAAAAGATCGGGGGTAAGATGATCGATCACTATGAAATGTAGGTAGTTACTTATGGGAAAAGTGATTTGTGACATTTCTAAGTACTCTTACCTCAGTTGGTCCAAAAGAGTCTTTGAATCCTTATTCGAAACTGCATCGATTGCCATCATAAAAATAAGGTGTAAGAATTAACGATTTTTTAGCTGAATGTGCCATTTTTCCAATATCTATTAATAGCTGTATTAGCTAGCAAGTACTCTAGATGTTAAGGACAGTCTCCTAAGACCGTATTTCTATAGCTACAACACGGCGTCACAACTTCTACCCTGTATTACTACGATCGGACAAAGGCATTGAAATTCTTGAACTGAATTATTCAATATTAATATCTTTCTAATGATGTATCCTTTATTCTTATTGTAGCGGGTACCAGCTTCCATACATTTCCTGGCATCATCCTTCAATTGTGTAAGTGTTCTAAGGACTATTTTGTTAAATTGTAACACGATGTTGTTGTGTGTAAGAAGATGGCAAGAAGATGGCACAATAAGCACAGAATTATTTTGAGAATCTTAGTGCCAATAACACCCCTCTTATTCCGTCGGGGGTTAAAAATGATCAGTTATTATCTATTAAATGTTGATTTATTTGTTTAAACTTATAACTAATTACTTACATTGAATATTTAGTGGTACTAACCATGATAAACAATGGTTCTTTGATTGTAGTAGATAATTAGTAACTCTACTTAACCTATCTAATTACCTACGTTATTTTACTTGATTCCAGTTGGCTTATAAAATATTTTCCTTTATTTTTTGCTAAATATTAATTAATTAGTCTTCCCGCTAATATTCTGGACCTAATAGTAGGTAGTACACATTGATTGAGGTTACAGATTGATGCTAACGCCTCATAATCTAAATAATCTATTGAAAAAAACTGTACACTAGCAATAATAAATATTTTAAATGAAAATAAAAGAAAAAGACGAGTTTTAGAAACTACGCCTCATTCCCATTATACATCTATCAATTTATTCGCTCTTCAGCTAGTTTTAGTTCAACGTTAGCAACTTTATTTCAAATGAACAGCTCGTTAGAATTATTTTTTTTCACTCTATGATATTATTAAGTGCATTAGCAAATTTCAGATGGCAAAATAATTTTAATTCTGACAGTAAGCGTAATTAATTATATGTTATACGCAAGTTTTTTGGATATTAGCAATTTTTGCTTACTGGAACTTTTTTAATTTCGATTTTTTTTTGCTAAAGCGACACCTATCTCCTAAAATAAAGGTTTTATAGAAACCATTTATAATACACATTACAGGAAAAAAAATATGATTCATGAAAATATAAGTAACTCAGAAAATTTTCTACGAATTTTTTTCGCAAAAAAAAAACTTTGAAATTCATTCCTGAGATTTCACGTTTTGGCGCTTTAGCCATTTTACCTTTCCACCATCGATATGATTCCTATTCCCAAAAATTTAAGTGCATTTAATAATTAACTACTGAAGTTTGCCTTGCTCATTGCTACCATACTTAAGTACGTAACATTCTGCGCTAACTTGTGGATTCCTACAATACTAGATTTGAAAACATTAATATTATGAATCTAACAGCACATTATTTTAGGAAATCCGTAGTCGATTCTATCTTAGCTTTATAAATTACTAGCTGCGCCCCGCGGTTTCACCCGCGTAAGTTTCGATCCCGTGGGAATATCGGGATAAAAAGTATCCTATGTGTTAATCCAGGTTATAAACTATCTGTTTGCCAAATTACATCCAAATCCATTCAGCCGTTTTTGCGTGATTGAGTAACAAACATCCAAACACACAAACACACAAACTTTCACATTTATAATATTAGTAGGACTAGGTGATGCCCGCGTCTTCGCCCGCCAAATTATATATTAAAACCTTCTCCAAGAACAACTTTATCCATTGGTAAAAACAGCATGAAAATCGGTTCAGTAGTTTTTGATTTTATCGCGAACAGGACGACAGGCAGACGCGGCGGAGGTTTGTTTGATTGTAATTTTTTTTTCTCTTTTTTTTTTTCTATCCCATAAAAATAAAAACAGAATACATGTATTCTGTTTTTATTTCATCGTTTTATTTCATTTCATATTTATATTCATCGCTTCACCGAAATAATTTAGACAAAGAAAAGCGCCTGAGGGTTCGAACCAATGACCTACAAATCGTAATTCGCAGCCGTTACCACTGCGCCACCACTGCTCCGCACACAACATGACATGCCTACTTTTTATAGTCCCGTGTAAAACTATTTTCAGTGGTATATTATCAGTTAAATTCCTAGATTAAAATTTCATTCTAGAATAAAAACATTCTTATAAAGAACTTGAAAATAACCAAATAGCACCACTATGCATATTTTTTAGATAGCAACAGAAGATTAAATAGTTCTATTTATTGTTTCACTAGCTGCGCCCCGCGGTTTCACCTGCAAAAATCTCCATCCCGTGGGAATATCGGCATAAAAAGTAGGCAGAGCGAGGTCACTTGATCATGATTTTGTTCAAAGCAGTATAGTTTCGAATAAATGAACTGATACATAATAAATGATACCTATTAAAATAAATAGGTTGTTTATTTGGCTATGTAACACCATCAAAAAATGTAGCAAATAACGTTTTTAGACGCTAGACTAATTTACATGAAACCACAAACGTCAAATGGCTCATTTGACCCCACTAGGCGGGGTCAATTAAGCCACCCCATGGGGCTAGTTGAGCCAGTGGACTTAAAAGGTTTGTTTCATAAGGGAATGAATACAAACAAAAATAAAATCTTTAATCAACATTCTTAGGAACATAATATATTAGTAAAGAATAGAAACTTAAAAACTAGCTTAACCTAATCACTGTCACAGTTGAAGCAAACATAAACTACACCAGCAGCAGAGGTGCACTTAACATTGTGTCCATTTGCAGCAATCTGTGCACTGCTGCCACTCTTCGCCTGGAAAGCTATCAGAATAGAAGACTACAACTTAGTTATGTAATATGCTAGCACAACACAACATCAAACCGTAATTATGGCCATGCTCAAGAAACCCCGCTTGTTTTCCCTATTTTATGACTAATTGGACTGAGCCACTTTAAGACTGTTAATATTGCATCATTATTTTTGATTTTGTCATCGTATAAGCACATTATTATGAAATTGGAATTCACTTACTTGATCGCAGTAACTCAACAAACATGGGCTGGATACCAAAAGTTACGACGAACTGCTTTTTTTACTAAAGCGTGAAAATAGAGGAAACGTACGCGCACTCTCAAACTCCAGCTACCAATGCAACAGTGACCGAGCTGCATATTCCTCCCGCTTCTTGTGGCATTCCTCACTTGTAGCTAACCTGCACCGGCTGAGTACTAGTGTGGGTGGGCCAGAAGATCCCGCTGCTCATAAGACCCCGCTCTGCTCTACCCTAAAATTTGTTTCTGTTCCAAAAAAAAAACTTTTAAATTAAAAAAGAAAAAAAAGTTTGTTAGTTTAGCAACGGTCCTGAACCAGATTATGGTATACCCATGCGCCAAATTCAGCCAATTCCGTTCAGCTGTTTTAGCGTAAAAGGGTGACAAACAAACAAACAAACACTTTCGCATTTAAAATATTATATAAAATATATATAAGAATATAATATATAAGTTAGAACGTAAAATTACTTTCATATCTGACATAACACATTTCGTATAAATACTGACGACCGCCGATGGGCAGCACAAACGTTTAGAAGTGACAACGATAATGTTAGACGCAGTGGTACTTGTGACGCTGGCGGGATTTGTTGCGGCTGACTTTGACTCAGAGTTGCACGCCAAATACCTAACGATGTCTAAGTCATCCTTCGTCGAGTATTTCAACGCACAGGACTACTCTTGGAAGATGGCTGAGTACGACAATATCGAAGAGAAGTATACAGCTTGTGCATATATTGATATGAAAGCTATGGAAAACTTACCACTCCTAACTCACGATCTTGAAGCAATTGATCTGCCAGATAACTTTGACGCCAGAGATAAGTGGCCTCAATGTGAGACTATAAAAGAAATCTACGATCAAAGAATGTGTGATTCGGGCTGGACCTTCGGAACAGCCACGACAGCATCTGATAGAACTTGCATTCACAAAGATGTACATGTCCGTCTTGCTGAACAAGATTTTGAATGTATGCAAACGGAAGTGTGTAAAGGAGGTAAGCCATATGACGCATTTGTTTATTGGCAAGACAAAGGTCTTGTTACTCAAGAATGTAAACCATACAACATAAAAAAACTCAAACAAAATAAATGCGTGGCTGAATGTGTAAATACCGATATAAGTTACAAAAAAGACAAACACTTTGCTGAAAAGGTTTACAGAATAGCTAATGAAAGCGATCAAATAAAGGCAGAGTTAGTGAAAAACGGACCTATTCAGGCCGCATTTACAGTTTACTTTAATTTATACCTCTATAAATCAGGAATTTACGTTCTTAATGATAAACATTTACCCAAAATCAAAATAGGGCTTCAAAGTGCACGAATTGTAGGCTACGGTGTCGAAGATGGAATTGATTATTGGTTAGTGGCCAACAATTGGGGCCTTGCATGGGGTGAACATGGATGGTTCAAAATCAAAAGTTTCCAAGAAGAACTTGGTTTTGAAAACTATTTGGTAACTGGTTTGCCAAAGAACTAATTATTCTTTTTTTTGTATTGACTTGTGTTTGGTCTTTATAGTTGACGTTATTTCAACACACTTTACATTCTATAATTATATATTTTTGTATTGATAGTAACTAACCGGACATCTATTTTAATATTTAGAAACAAACATTTCGTATAAGATTGTCACGTTAAAACATATATTACACGTATCAAAATATAGGAGATCGTTTTTTTTGGGCCCACTGTATGTTAACCACTCTCTTAAAAAAACTTAAGTCCATGGTTTTAGACCCATTGTACTTTATCTAATTGAAACATACTGAATAACAACAAACAGATAAAAAATAATCTAAAAATACATTCAATGAACTTGAAGAAATTGTAAGAGCATGAAGTTACAATTGGCGCCTCGCAAGGAACCACTGGAACCCGCATTCTGAAAACAGTGTCAGAGAGTTTCTATTCTCCCATTTTGAAGCATTATGTGGACAGAATGGCCAAGTGAGTAACATGTACCTTACTTGGGCGTCTTCTGTGCAAAATGCGTCACGCTCAATAATTATATTATTATTATTACTAGGTACTAACACTAGCTTTAAGGTATTACTAACATTTATGGATCTTTTGTTGTCCGAATAAATCAGTTTTGATTTGATTTAAGGCTACTGAGAAATTCCTTTCGGTAAAAGCCAATAACACTATGCCCGACCTGGGAATCAAACCCAGGGAGTGTGTTACCTGATTTAGAAAAGTGTAACACCGAATAACACGTCCCCGTAAGTTTATTAGTACGAAACACTTAAGAACGAATGCACGCTGCCACGAAAAAATTATCACCGAAGCCACGCGTCCTCGTTTAACCAAACCTCTAACTAAACTACCGGGTGTTATTCGGTGTTACACATGTCTAAGTCAGGTAAAACACTCAAACCACGAGACGAACGAGGCAGGACCGCCGCTGCGGAATAGGTACTCTCTTACAAGATTTCGACTCGCACATTCGAAGCTCAAACACAATTTCTGCAGATGTTCGAATTTATTGAAAAGTTCCTTAGTTGGTTCAAGAAAGCAGACAATAAGCGTAGTAATTAAAATATCAAAGTCACGAACTTCCTTATATAATAGAACTATGGGAGGTCAGGTGAAGAAATCTTTTGAATACAAATGTCATCCCAGTCTTTCTATTTTGGCCGACACATATTGGCAACAACGTGGAAAAAAAACATTTTTTTCACAATAATGGTAGTGCCTATTCCGCTAAATACGAATAATTTAAAACATTAAGGGCCTTACCACAAAAACACAACCCTTGTTCAACGCCTGTTTTGTCAGTTTTATGTCAAACTCCTTAGAAATGTCACCTTTAAAAGGTGTTTAGGTTAAACAATTGGTAAACACAGTTTTGTGGTAATAAGGTACATGCTTACGCCAACATGACGTATCATAAAACAACATAATCAGCCAATAATATTCCCACCAATAGGACACAAGCGTCCTCTAAGTGAGAGGGAGTGGGCCGTAATTCACCACGTGGGCCCAGTGCGGGTTGGTGAGATGTCACAACGTCTTCGAATGTTTGGTTCTAGACATGCCGTTGTTTCCTTACAATGTTTTCCTTCATCGTTTTGAGAGCAGTGGTGATGAAATAATTTAGAGTAGCGCCTGTTTAAGTTCGAACCTATGACTACTCCACTATGTTACCACTGCTCCGCACACAACATGACATGCCTACCTTTTATACTCTTCGTGTAAAAATATCTTCAGTAGTTTATTATCAGTTAAATTCCTGAATAAAAATGCATATTTCTTAGATAGCAACAAAATTATTAAAATAAAAGTACTGGTAGTTATATTTATTGTTTCACTAGCTGCGCCCCGCGGTTTTACCGGCATAAATCTCGATCCCTTAGGAATATCGGCATAAAAAGTACCCTATGTCCTGAACCAGATCATGGTCTACCCATGTGCTATTTCATCCAATTCCGTTATGCTGTTTTATCGTGAATACGTGACAAACCAACCAACAAACAAACTGACTTTCGCATTTATAATATTATATAAAATATAATTTGGTAATATATAAGTTCGGACGTAAAATTACTTTGATACCTGATATAACACATTTTGTATAAATACTGACGACCGTTTAGAAGTGACAACGACGATGTTAGACGCAGTGGTACTTGTGAAGCTGGCGGGATTTGTTGCGGCTGTCTCTGACCCAGAGTTGTACGCCAAATACCTAACGATGTCTACGTCATCCTTCATCGAGTATTTCAACGCACAGGACTACTCTTGGAAGATGGCTGAGTACGACAATATCGAAGAGAAGTATACAGCTTGTGCATATTTTGATAAGGAAGCTATAGAAAACTTACCGCTCCAAACCCACGATCTTGATGCAATTGATCTACCGGCTAATTTTAACGCCAGAGATAAGTAGCCTCAATGTGAGACTATAAAAGATATCTACTACCAAGGAATGTGTGGTTCGTGCTGGACCTTCGGAACAGCCACGACAGCATCTGATAGAACTTGCATTCACAAAGATGTACATGTCCGTCTTGCTAAACAAGATTTTGAATGTATGCAAACGAAAGCATGTGCTGGAGACTATCCAATTGAAGCATTTGATTTTTGGAAAAACAGAGGTCTTGTTACTCAACAATTTAAACCGTTTATTATAACAAAGCTCAATGAAAACAAATGCGAGACTGAATGTATACATAATGACATAAATTATAACAAAGACAAACATTTTGGTGAAAAGGTTTACCGAATAGCCAATGAAAGCAATCAAATAAAAGCAGAGTTAGTGAAAAATGGCCCTATTAAGACAGGATTTTATCTTTTCGAAAATTTTGTAAATTATTACAAAGGAATTTATGTTTATACACATGGAATAAAAATAGGGCATCATAGTGTACGAATTGTTGGCTACGGTGTCGAAGATGGATGGTGTTAGTGGCCAACAGCTGGGGCAGTGATTGGGGTGATCATGGATGGTTCAGAATCAAAAGATTCTAAGAAGAACTTGAGTTTGAAAACAATTTGGTAACTGGTTTACCAAAGAATTAATATTATTCTTTTTTTTGTATTAACTTGTGTTTGACCTTTAGAATAGAATAGAATAGAATATTTATTTCATAAGGTAGGTACAAGAATTTCTTAATCTAATGACAATTTAAAATCTAAGTTTAGTGGTTGTACGCTGCTGTCACATAGTATTATGTAATTCTCTAACTCCTAAACTAAGTCAAACTTGTATTATAGGAGTTAGTGAGCTGTTGACTTAGACACAACCCTGCACTTAGCTGCGAGACGTAACAGAGATATCGCTTAAGAAATAAAGAAAGATAAAAACAAAAAAAATAAAAATATAATAATAAAAACTAACATAATATAATTATACCTACTTACTTTTTAACTGTTAAAAGTAATTCAGTCTGATCATACGTCAAAGTTAATAACCAATTTTTCAACTTATGCGTTACCTCACGATTAGTTAAACTATACCTATATTGCCAGTTTTTTATTGACCTCATTATACAATCTTGAGCTAGCAACCTCATATTGGCGGCTAGCAAAAGCAGTTCTGCAGCTAATGCCGGGACATACAGCAGCACCGGAGCGCTTTTTATTTGTTATCTTATTTAGAGGTAGCCGGTAGTGTCTTCGGAGAATGATTTTTTGTATGAATAGCTGTCTCACGGTCAGTACGCGGCATTCAGCATATAGTTTGGTGGTTGGATACAGTCGAGGCCTATGATGAATTACCTTCAAAACTGCTCGCTGCGATCTTTCCAGCATAAGAAATAGGGTTTTATAGGTACCCCCCCATATAGGTATGCAGTAGGTTAGTACAGATTGACAGAGGGCAGTATAGACCATGTAGATTGTAGATTTATCTGCAGTAGATCTGAGTTTCTTAAAGATATACATATATATACTGAGTTTCTTAAAGATAAGCCTTCGAATACGATTTGTAAGAGCAACCACTTGTGGACGCCAATCAAGTCGCTCGTCTAACACTATTCCAAGGTATTTAATGCTGGTCACTCGCATTAAAGACAAACAGTCGCAGCCCGTAGGCTCGGCACATGTATGAAATTTCAATAAGTTAGTAGACTCGGATGGAACTGGAGAATTTGGTAAATGAAAACGGATGAATTTAGATTTTTCTATATTTAGAGTAAGTAGGTTATCAGTTAGCCATTTCTTAATTTTACGTAGTCCATTTTCGGCATTTTCTTTGGCAGAATTCCAGTCTGCTCCATGTGCTAGTAAAACGGTATCATCTGCGTAAGTAGTTATATCACAATTTGATATTTTGAGACTACACAAGTCATTAATGTATATTAAAAACATCGTTGGACCCAGTATACTCCCCTGGGGAACACCGTAGTCAATTTGTTCCTCATCGCTCACTACAGTGCCGATCCTAACAGATTGCTTACGATTTGTCAGATAGTCTTTGAAAGTGTCTAAGACTTGACCACGTATACCGATACGTTCCATTTTAGTTATAAGTGTGGGAATAGAGACCGTGTCGAAAGCTTTAGACAAATCTAAAAAGATGCCAAAGCATTTTTGCTTCTTATCCAGCCTGCTAATGACATTATTACATAAATTTGCCACAGCGTCCTCCGTTGACAGACTTTTTCTAAAGCCAAATTGATTGGCCGAGATGATTTTTGCTTTATCTAAATAACTTATTAAGCAAGTATTTAGTACGCGTTCTAAAATTTTAGATATTGACGTTAGAACCGAAATGGGCCTGTAGTTATTTACTAGATCTCTATTCCCACTCTTAAATACAGGTGTAACAAGTGCCTTCTTCAAAGCCCTCGGAAATATGCCTGTGGCTATAGACAGGTTACATATATGAGCGATTGGTGGAGCTAAGACTTTACTTGAGAGTTTAATAACTTTTGAAGGAATATTGTCCCAACCAGTGGCGCAATCATTTTTCAGGGACATGATGATGGTTTCAATTTGCTCATTGGTAACTGGAATGATGCTCATAGAGTCACTAGGCGACTGAGTCGTTTGGACAGGGGCACTTAATTATTCTTTGTAGTGGTTTTTACCGACCACAGAGGCCAAGTCTCTTCCAATGTTTACAAAATACTTATTTACGCTATTTGCAGAAGCGATTTCGTTACTCGACACCCCAAGAAGTTCTATAGGTACTTGGGCGTGGCGCTTTTTATCAGCCATTGAGTTTATTAATTTCCAGGTAGTTTTTGGATCATTTTTGGCTTTGCAGAATTCACCTGATTCATATGTACATCTAATATTTTGAAGCAATGTGTTGCAAAAATTACGATATCTTTTGTACGTAATAGAAAGAGTGTTATTTTCCGGATTTTTCTTTAGGTTAAGGTGCATTTTGTCACGGTTTATTATGCAGCGCAGAAGACCAGGGGTAATCCATGGCTTTAATATTGTAGTCTTACTAGTTTTTTTAACAGTTTTCGTATTTACAGTGATAATGTTTTGTAATTTAGTAACTAAGTAGTCAGTTGCCAAATTTGCATCAGTCTCATCCATGACAGCGCTGAAGTCACATTTATCGATATCATTTTTAATTTTGTCGTGGTCAAGACGGGAAATTGTTTTATTTTTAGGCGATTTAGAGTTGATTTTAAATACTATGTGACAGCATAACTTTATAGTTCTTCCAACACATTTTACTTTCTATAATTATATATTTTGCGCATTAATATTAACTAACCAGACACCTCTTTTAATATTTAGAAACAAACATTTCGCAGAAGATTGCCAAATTAAAAAATTATTACATTTATCAAAATAAATTTATCAGCATTTTCATTCTCTTTGACTAAGCGTTTAAGTTTGAACTTCAATCTTGCTTTTTTCAATAGGTACATAGAGCTACAGTTACTCTACTCCATTCCTCTTCCGACTTGAAATTTCTTTCGTTGGTTCAAGAAACGACAAATCTTTATGGTTCAAGATTAATTTGTGTACTCTAATTAATCTAGTACTAATTAAAGAATACCTTTTACACAACAACGTTGCATTTTTGACGTTATTTAAAAACTAATAATTTATTATAAAAATCAGTTTACCTATTTGTACGGGTTGTAGCAGTTATCCGTACACAGATTTGCCGTGGAGGTTTGTAAGTTCAGTTCATAATCATTATCAGCCTATAACGTTCCCACTGCTGGGACACAGGCCTCCGTCTGTGAGAGGGTGTGGGCCGTAATCCACCACGCGGGCCCGGTGCGGGTTGGTAGATGGCACATGTCTTCGAATTTTTGGTTCTAGGACATGCCGGTTTCCTCACAATGTTTTCTTTCATCGCTTTGAGAGCAGTGGTGATGAAATAATTTAGACTAAGTAAAGCGCCTGTTTAGGTTCGAACCTATGACCGACAAATTGACATTCGCAGCCGTTACCACTGGGCCACCACTGCTCCGCACACAGCATGACATGCCTACCTTTTATACTCCTCGTGTAAAAATATATTCAGTAGTTTATTATCAGTTAAATTCCTACATAAAAATTGCATTCTACAATAAAAACTACCAGGTAAACTACTAGGTACTTAATTTAATGTTATACTTTATGAATTCATAACCAATTTCGAAAACTACAACAATAATCTATTGCTAATTGTGGAGGCTTGTAAATGGCTTGTCGTCAATTACCTCATTCTTAACTCTGTGTTGATAGCTGTAAGCCACCCAAAGATAATAAAAAAAAAAAAAAATCTTATAAATACCTTGAAAACCTCAACCAATTATGCCACTTTCTATGCATATTTCTTAGATAGCAATAAAGTGAAAAATGACACCAAACCACTGGTTCAAGGATAACGGTGTTTATCCTAACACCCTGTATAAGTTAGGTCTAAAATTCCTTTCATACCTGACATAGCAACACATCATAGTATCATTCCTTTAACAAAAATTGCATTTTTCAATAAAAACATTGTTCATAAAGAACTTGAATACCTCAACAAAATATGCCAACCTTCTATGCATATTTCATACTTAGATAACAACAAAATTATTACTAGTACTGATTAAATAGTTACCTTTATTGTTTCATGTAAAATTACTTTAATATCTGACATAACACATTTCGTATATAATACTGACGACTGTCAATGGACACCACAAACGTTTAGAAGTGACAACGATGATGTTAGACGCAGTGGTACTTGTGACGCTGGCGGGATTGGTTGCGGCTGACTTTGACCCAGAGTTGCACGCCAAATACCTAACGATGTCTAAGTCATCCTTCGTCGAGTATTTCAACGCACAGGACTACTCGTGGAAGATGGCTGAGTACGACAATATCGATGAAAAGTATAAAGCTTGTGCACATTATGATATGGAATCTATGGAAAAATTACCGATCCAAACTCACGAGCTTGAAGCAATTGATCTGCCAGATAACTTTGACGCCAGAGATAAGTGGCCTCAATGTGAGTCTATAAAAGATATCTACGATCAAGGAGATTGTGGTTCGTGCTGGACCTTCGGACCTGCCACGACAGCGTCCGATAGAACTTGTATTCACAAAGATGTACATGTCCGACTTTCTGAACAAGATTTAGAATGTGTAAAAACAGATGTATGCCTAGGAGGTAGATCAGTTGACGCATTCTTATTTTGGCGAGACAAAGGTCTTGTTACTGCAGGATGTAAACCATATGATGTAGAAAAGCTTGAAAAAAATGAATGCGTGACTAAATGTGTAAATCCTGACATAGATTACAAACAAGACAAACACTTTGCTGAGAAGGTGTACAGTATATGGAGTGACAGTGACAGTAACCAAATAAAGGGAGAATTAGTAAAAAATGGCCCTATGCAAACATCGTTTAATGTTTTCGAAGATTTTTATACTTATAAATCAGGAATTTATGTTCACACACATGGCAATTGGACGGGGCTTCATAGTGTACGAGTTATTGGTTATGGTGTAGAAGATGGAATTGATTATTGGTTAGGGGCTAACAGCTGGGGGCGTGACTGGGGTGAAAATGGCTTCTTCAAGATTAAAAGCTGCCAAGAAGAAATCTTTTTTGAATATATGAACACTGGCCTGCCAAAGAATTAATTTTTTTCTTTTCTTTGTGTTCAGTTTTTACACGGCTAGCGTTTTTATAACGCACTTGGTTTTCATAGTATTAAATCAATAAAATGGTACTTGTTAATTTTATTTCATTTTATTTGACTAAACTAAAAGTATTATACTAACGAAGTGGCTAAGTAATAACAACCACACGGGTCGATCGATCCGATTGAGGTTAAAGTACGCTTGCCACGGTCAGTCCGTGGATGGGTGACCATCTCAACATACCCCGAGACCCCTCCGTGTCTTGGAAGGCACGTTAAGCCTGAAAACTTACCAGGGGAATTGTGTTACCCAGTAACTGGGTTGTGGAGGTCAGATAGTCGCTCATGTAAAATACTGATATTCAGCTACATCCGGTTAGACTGAAAGCCGACCTCAACATAGTTGGGAAAACACGGAAAAATTGCTCTACTAATTATTATTTTATAATCAATGATATATAAACGTCATTGTTTATAATATGGTTCTATGTCCATAAATACATAGCTTTGTTTAGTTATCCAAAGGATTTTCCTTTTTAAACATTTTTTTTTTGATTTTTGCTTAACTATGTAATGTGAAAAATTACTCGTATCTGGAGTATCGAGTATCGGGACAGTGACGGATATTTACTTTTGAAAATCTTTTAATGAAAATAAGGTTGTTTTTTTTGTTGTTACTGGGTCATTTATTTTTATATTTAAGTCAACTACCCATGGTTTGAGTGACAACGGCGTTTACCCTTGCATACTGTAGAGAAACACGTTCCACTTTGAGGCACTAACTAGTTAAGTTCATTTAAGTTAAGAGTAAGTAACAGTATTAAAGTGGAAGGCGATTATTTCTCTCAGTTGTTGATAGCTACACAGTTATAAGATCACAATTTATAAATTCGTTATTTTATTACGCTAAATTATGCCGCTTATCGTTAGCCTAAAGTAGGTTACAGAGCAAGCAGAAAAAATGTACGGCGATGAGACTGTACACTTGTAATTAAGTCAATTTGTATTAGTTGGTTACATAAAGAAATTAGCCCAAAAATGTCTTAGTAATTTTCGGACCTTATTTATTTATTTATATATACTTTATTGTACACCACAAAAATATATAACGAAAGGAAAAAAAACAAACACTACAAAATATACAATGGGCGGCCTTATCGCCTTCACATTATTCAGCCATATTGTGGAATTAAGAGGCTCTTTTATGGATCAAACGACTTTTATTCAATAGAACTGACGGAGTACATTTTTATAATCAACTGACAGATTCCAAACAACATTTAGTTTTCATAGTAGGTATATAACCTCCATCATGAAAATGTCTTAGTAATATTCGGACCTTCACATTATTCAGCCGCATCCTTTATTTAGTATATGATTCCTATTCCCAACATTTTATATGCATTTAATTATTAACTACGAGAGATGGAGCAACTTAAAAAAATAGGAGTCAATTACAAGACAGACAGAAATAGTTTGCCTTGCTCATTGCTATACCATACTACCGGTGAACATCTTTGTTAAGGGGGCGTGTATTGACAGCAAAAAAACATTTTTCACCCGCGCAACCCTTACCTACCCCTCTCATTAAACACGACGAAAACAAAACAAAATGCCTTCCCGCCAGCAGAAACTTTTCGCCTGGCGTTTATAGAATTCGAATTTCAATCTTCTGTAGTTTATTTTGCTTATACGATACCCTAAGCTTGAATTCAGTTCTATAGATCATGTTCATGTTTTGGAACTAGAAACTCAATGTTGACGTGAAAAAGTTCAAATTTAAATGTTACCAAATTTTATTTAGGACCTTGTACAATTTGTACCTCATGAAGTCTTTGTGGAAAACTATGTTACCAAGTAATAAATTTAATGCTATATCGTGGATTTCGCTTTGGAGGATCGTGCAAAGTGATACCCAAGTAAAAAATAATATTCGTATAATGAATTTTGCACTGTATTGTGACAAATGGCATGTGTCATGAAAACCTTTCCTGCACCAAACGCGAACAATCCCCTTCGAATACATTTGAAACATGTGAAAAAGAGGCTGAGTTCTGTACAAAAGAAATAAATGTAGGATTGTTGGTTTCACCACTAAAAGAATTGACATCTATTCATCTATGTAAATGGGTGCGAAAGTACCAAAGGGACTAATTATAAAAAGGGCCCGAGGTGTGCGATCAGTGCCTGCGCTGCGTTTTGGGCGCTCGCCCGGCGCTTGTTGGACGCTCGTCAAACGCATCAAGATTTCCACATTTTGTTGTAACTTTTGAACCGTGTTTCTTTTAAGTTTATTACTAATGCGGAAAAAATGACAAGGAAAAATAGTGAAAAAGGAACTCGCGTCCAAGCGTCAAGGGCACGGTTAGGCTTCATTTACGGAGACACGAGGAGTCGCGCGTGGCTTTGGCACTGAATTCAAACATATGGCGTTGTATGACTGCGTTTACGGAGACGCGATTTTACACACGTTTGCTTGAATTGGAGCGCTTTTTGCGGCGGAGCCCGCGGATGCCATAGCTGGGTCACACGCGGCGTTTTATCACGGCGGCGCACGCAGCAGAATTCTCGATGAAGCGATGCCCGCGGCAAACCTTCTCCCAGTCCTATTTGTAAATCGCACAACGGAGATGCAAGTTGAGAGTTGCAAGTTGCGACATGGGCGCTCCCACCTCTCGTTAATCTAAAACTAGTCGGTTTGATTGAGTACCCCGCGTACGCCGCAGCGTTGCCCGCTGCGTGCTTCGCTCCACGCTTGACATTACGCGGCGGGCGCAGCGGCGGGCACCGCCACTCTTCCCGTCTCGCATCTCTATGAACAACATCGTATATTGCCATATGTTTGTGTTTACGCGTGCGATGATAAGTGCTGCTTCACGCGTCGCCGCACCTTAAACAGAAAAAACGTCCGACGCGCCGAGAAACGCCACGCTGCACGCAACGAACCACGCACCGCGTCTCCATAAATGAGGCCTAACGGCGTCCGACTGCAGCGCTTGATATAATTCGTTACATAGTAATTCATACAATTTTATTGAGCGCCCGAAACGCAGCGTACAAAACGCCCGTCTTGGGCGCTTGTTATAATTAGCCCCTGAGTAGAAAGTTTAGTATGGTCCCTCTTTGTAACTGTTGGAATTTTAGCTTTGAAAACATGCCAAGTTACATTATAACTTTAGGCCTCATTTACGGAGACGCGGGGCGTAGCGCCTCGCGTGCAGGGTGGCGTCTCGCGGCGCGTCTGACGTGTTTTTTGTTTACGGTGCGGTGGCGCGTGAAACGGCACTTATCATCCCACGCGTTAACATAAACATATGGCAATATACGTCTTGATTGTCCGCTGCTTTTTTTGGGGTTATAATATATATTTTTGAAATGTGCTAAGTAATTAAAACCTTTCATTTAATACCCAACATGGTATGATGTAAAAATATTTTTTTTGTTCATGATACGTCACCTAGAGGGCGCCATTTTCAATTTAATATGTCGTCATATAGCCTATGACCAGCGGACGATCAAGAAGCTTCTGACGATACCTCATTTGTCAAATTGTAATGAGTCGTTTAGAAAATATGAGGGAAAAGACATAGATAAATACATACAATAAATACATCAACATTATAACCCTCCTTTTTGCTTCGCCGTAGTCGGGTGAAAAATAAAAACCAACTACGACAAAAAAGTCAACTAAAGAGATATAAACAAGACATCACGGATAGACAAATTATAAATCCGGAACCATACGTAATCTGTTCGAGTTATGGCGTGTGACTCCGGATTTTTAATTTGCAACGTTACCGTAAAAGCTTTATAACTTTTATTATTTCAGCGATGCCGGACTTTCCCATACAATCATTGTGAATTTTGAATCCGACACAACCGTTACTCATCCCCATCATAGAAAGGGGGCTAGTCACGAGAACAATTTCCCCAACAATTTTCAACAAGAGTCCCTATGAAAATTTTCAAGTGCCGTGCACAAACGGTGTGCGTACGTACTTTTATCCACATAAACCCGTTACGATTTATTTATAATATACCAATAACCTACCTTTATTCTAAACAATTTTTATTTAGGGGATGGTCAAGTCGCTCGAAATGTTCGTCTAAGGGTCACCTTACAAGAAATTTGTCAAAAAAAGTGGACTAAACGAATTTGGATCCTGAGTATATCGCAATAAGATTTAATCTCCAGTGCGAACTTTCAAATGAACGTGGAATGGGCTCGTTGGCTATGTTGTAAATTTTCTCCGCAAGAAAATTCACCGCAATACAGAGCAATGGCGCTAGTTGTACCTACTTCTTTCTATACTCCGTGCTACTATATCAGTCAAAAATCTGTCAAATAAAATGTATGTCATCTTGAGTTTTCAAATATCAACATTGAATTTTATATGTTTATTTAGACTCGGTATTTATTTATTTATCAATCAATAACACTTGTAATATTCGTTTTGGAAGTGGTTTTAGTGTTTTTTTCATATTTTCTATGTCTCAGTTTCTTTTGTGGAATGTGATAAATTACGAAAATATTATTTACGAAAATAAATTATATCTCAGCGCAGCTAAAAATTTGAGCGCAGTCCTCTCGTCTCAACAGAGCGACGCCGACTGATTTGTGAAACAAAAATATGCTTGAAGTTCCCGTAATGTGCGACGGAAGATAGCTTCTTCCACGAACTAAGAACGTCGTAAGTCCTACAAGCTTGGATTCGTAATAAAACCAAAAATAAAACGGTTAAAAAAAAAGCCTACACAATTTTTTTCGCCTTGTTTTAATACATATAATCATCTAATTTTTATCATAATAGGCATTAGCATATTAAGTACAAATCAAAAATACGTGAAAATTAGAGGTAACTTCGTGATATTTTTTTATCGAGAAAATTTTAATATTATGTGTTTCTGTTCCACAAAAAGTTTGGAAATATCATGTAGTTACTCATGCTATTTTTATTTTATACCTAAGTCTTGACCATTTCATGAAAAATCAAATTGAAGACAGGCAATTTTGCTTCCTACCCGGCCTTAAATAACTTATTAGTTAATTGGTTGTGCGCACGCTCCAGCCAGTTGTTATTCTGCGCTAACTTGTGGATTCCTACAATACTAGTTTTTTTATTTTTTTATTCAAAATTCAAGGGCTTTGTCGCACATGCGATTATGCCGCCCTGGTTGGCTTAACATAATCATATTAAATTCTACTTATCAAAACCTTAGCATAGCTAATTTGTAAAGTACTCTAGCTGCATCAGACAGTGGCACCGCTAGAACACTATTACAGTAACCAATTTCTCTAATCCTACAATCTAAGCTATTTCTGGAATTTAGAAATAGCTTAGATTGTAGGATTAGAGAAATAGGTTACTGTCGTTGCGGACAAAGTCGGTTAATATGTGATAGACATAATCCACGGAATTACTACAAAAATCACAATTAGTCGATGTTCATTTTGCCATTAGGTATAAAAACTTATTACACGGGATGTGTCCGGAACGGAGTCTTAGTGCGATAACAGTATCACTTCTGTTCAACAGCTGATTATCTATTCACGGTCTGTTCAAGGGATGCGGTTGGATCGCAGATGCCTTTTTCTTGTGATCTTTTATTGAAGTACTCCTTCCAAAGCGAATAACAATCCTGTTTGATATTAGGTATAAAGTTAGTAAAGTAAGGAGAAAAATTAACAGGAATTCCCTCTGGAGTTGCCTCTTATTCCGATATGAGATGGAATCCATTGAAGAACTATGTGTTTTCCATCAGATTGTAGTTTTAAAATAATCTTCAGTATGGTGCAGGCTATCGGCGTTCCTCGAAATGTCGAGGTAACCGTGAAAATGTCAAAATGAGTAACAGGTACCCTAAACCTAGACTTAAGTTAGCAACTAAGCGGTAATCTGGCGTCTTTGTTGTCAATGTTGTGTTTACCTGTAATTGGCATATATATTAGAATATTACCTAATATTAATTATTAGTATGATTTAGTTTATGTATGTGCTGTGGGTGAACCTTAATAAATAAATAAATAAACTTGATCATAGGGTACAGAACGAAAGTGAACATTGAAACAAAACTCCTCATCATACAGCCATGCCTCTTACCAGTACTCGACTATGGAGTCATCCAACTCCTACCAAGATACAGCAAGTTAAGAGCAATCTGACAAAACTAGAAAGACAATGTAATAGTAATAATAGTCCTCCAGACCGTATTTTCGGCCACGGCGGCCAATCTCAACGGAGACTAGCGTTCGGCGCGGGAGATATTATAGTGCACAAGTGTTTGCGCAGACACAAGTGCACTCTCTCTTCCCTCACTCTCATAGTCCGATGGGACGGCAATCCGACACGACCGGAGAGAGATCAGGCGTAGGACCAACGGCTTAACGTGCTTTCCGAGGCACGGGGGTATCACACCGCCAACAAGAAAGACAATATAAAATGACACTGAAAGCTGCAGGTGCCTTACCATGTCGTCCTGAAACAATAATGCTCTGGGAAATGCTTGGACAAGACCCCTGGCATCTCAGAGCACACGATCCCCACCACGATATGATCGAAAAACTCACCTCACTGTTGATCAGCGGCCTCGACGATCCCGGTCCCGCATATATACGAGATATGGACAATTCAATCCACCCCCTTAATCAAACAGAATAGGCGAAATGGAATATATAAAACAATCGGAGAGGGGCAACCCGCTCCCCAAGAGAACGCCCCCCCCCCCCATCAGCATAGGCTTTGACTCGTAAAGTCACTCTTAGCGAATAAGTAATTTCAGGCCTACACCTGATGGGATCCTAAATCCAAATTTTCTCACACTTGTTTTGTATAATTCAAAATCGTGAGTGAAAAGAATTCAACAATAGGTTGCAAAAGATCCCTTCCCGGACAAACTGCGCCAACATAAAACACACCTAATGCTCTTGTAAAATTATAATTTATAGGTGACATATAATATAACTAACCAATGAAATAAACATCTTTTCTATTCTATTCTGTTCCCAAAATAAAATACAATAAAATTGGCACTCCATGGATATAGAACCCTAGTCAGTAACTTCCAATGAAGTTCCTTTGCTGGGACAAAAACCTCCTCTAGGTGAGAGTGAGTGGGCCGTGATTCATCACGTGGGCCCAGTGCGGGTTGGTAGATGTCACAATCTCTTCGAATTTATGGTTTTAGACATTGTGTTTCCTCACGATGCTTTCCGTCATCATTTTGAGAGCAGTGGTGATGAAATAATTTAAACAAAGTAAAGCGCCTGAGGGTTCGAACCTATGACCTACAAATTGTAATTCGCAGCCGTTACCACTGGGCCACCGCTGCTCCGCACACAACATGACCTGCCTACCCAAGTAACACAGTCTTGGAGGTTTAAAACAAATCTGTCTATTGACAGACTATTCATGGTTAATCTTTAGATCGGGGCTTTCTAAAGATGGTTTCAATAAAGAAAATGTATTCTTCTAGTGTTTTTTTTCTCAAGCTCAATTATATTTAGAGCATTTGTTCTATAGCACACTTATTTTAAGTACGTTTATAGGTATATTGAATGTTTTAAGATAAAATGCTCTACAAATAGTTAATAAAGCCTAAAGGTACCTAACTTGAAGTAATTTTATAGATAAGATGAGATAAAACATACTGTTTTAGCTATTGGTACTCTTATCTTTGTCTATAAAGTCTAGATAAAATACTTTAATAGATATTTTTCAGTTTGTCTAAAAAAATGATAGTGAAAACGTGTTTTTAGTGGTTTATTCCCAAAAATAGCTTAATTAAGTGCATTTGTATTAAATATTTGAATTGGATGATTTTATGCTATGGAGACAGTGAAAAAAATTAAAAGGTCTGGCGGCTTTCGTCGAAAAATCGGAAAATATTTAAAAAGGAAGAAAAATGAAGAAGAGTTGCAAAATTATTCAGATTCAGAATCGAAACTTTCTAGTAACTTCCTCCAAAACGCGGGAAATTGTTCTACGACACAGGTATACAACTGAATTTGCAGTGTCCCTGCACATTACAAATTAAATACGAATACGCAGCTATGGAGGGATCCGTCCACTTTTGTATACCAGCCTTATGTTAACACAGGAGGGCTTGGAACCGGTTTAGAAATACTGGTTAATATTGTTCATAAAACCGTTATAATATCGTTCATCAATTAACCGGTTCATAACAAAAACGATTAAGACTAAACCTAAATCATTTCGGTTACCGGTTATTACAGAGAATATAACTTTAAAACTCGCGCTAATCTGAGTAAACCGGTTTTACTCAGACGCACGCCCGCCGCCGCTTGTGTTTAGTTTAGGGACTTGAACGTTATGAACATATAACGTTAAAATAGCGTTCCACCCGGATCGTAACTAAATTAATTGTTTGAATATTTCGTTCCCATAGAATAATCGTTTCGTTAAATTGCCAAGAAATTAGTTCATATGGTTACGGGAACTATATGGTATAACGCTATTACGTAACGTTATCGTACCTATATTTTGAGTTTAGTTTTATATGTAGCGACCGCTACATATTATACATAGTTTATCATGGATGTGTATGTTCGAGTACAACCAAAAAACAAAAAAATCTAAGTGTATTATGGAAGGTTGTAATTTCCAAGCTTCAAAGTTAGTCTACAGGTGGTTTCAATCAATTACAAGGAATCGGTTACACCCTGTATCTTTGTCAGTACGACTACGGTATATATCCGTTTAATAGTTTGTGATATGCTTAGATTTTCTTAACAGGTAATGGTTTCCCTGCGCGAAAAAAAACTGCTTGTGAGTGCGTTATTCGTTGGCGTAGAGCGACTAGAGTGATAGCTTTGTTATTTTAGGTGTAAGAGAGAGATAACGTAGTAGGTAGAACTCGTATATACCGTCAAAAGTCAAATTAACTGGTTAATTTCGCTCAACGGAATCGGAATTTGTAAAAGAATGGGTTCTCCCATTTACCGGGTAAAACTCCGGTAACCGAAACCTAAACCGTAATCGTTTCCAGTCTGGGGTCAATGACCGAAACCGGTTTAGAAAATTTACCGGTTTCCGAGCCCTGACTACACATACCTACCTACTATTATATCTACTATTTTTCACATTGTCATTATATAAAACAGAAATATCTTACTTGCCCTCTTGAATTTATTAATTAGATTGCTCTGTTACTGCATAAAATGGTCCACCGTTCACAACACATCAAATTACATGTTCACTGATGAACGTCTAGAAATACTGTGAGAAGATAAAAAGGAATACAGAGATGACAGTTACTAGGTAATCTTAAACCACTCATAAATCTGTTTATTCTTTCACTAGATAGTTTAGTATGTAGCAAGTGAAATTATTCTTGTCAGCTAGAGCCATACTACAGAAAATTTTGTAGAGTGTTTGTTCTATTAAATTCGTTTTTCTAGTAAATTTTATCTTGACGCCATTTTTCTTGCCTATTTTTGCTTCAAATGATTTTCGTTACATATTTTAATGCTTATTTTTATGTTTTTATCATTCAATTATGTCTAATTAAACATTTAATATGTTTTAAATTACTATATTTTAAATAAAAAGAGTATTTTAACAATTAAAATGCAATTTAAAAAATTTGCTTATAATAAATAATATTCATATTTGGTAAAAAAAAAATTAAATCTTACATTTACAGCGGGCGCTCGTATTTTAAGAGATTTTTACATAATATTCGACGATAGAATTTCAATCGCATATAGATTTGCTTGTTTACCCATTATTAACGAAATATAATATACGAAATAAGAAATTTGTTACGCCATGATGCAATACAATAAAAAGTTTAAATAACTCTTATAAGTTCTGCGCCATTATGTGTCGTTGTCTATTACAAATCAAATGTTACTTAAAGTTGTTAGTCTTGAGTTAATTTTGGTTTAAAAACTTGACTTCTTTAAAGGTCTCAACTTTATCTATAAACTATCTACTAGTAAAATTTGTGGTCTATAAACCGTTTAGTGAGGCACTAGAAAAATCTCTACAGACAATTTGAAAATTTAGAACTCTTATCTCTATCTATTCATGTTATCTTAACTCATTCTTATGAGAGGTGATAAGGTTGTGCCCACTTTTACTAAACTGTGTCTATAAGCGTTCTTAAATATAACTGGGGGATATTTTACTCTTAAGATACACAATAAAATAAAATTCTATTAGATGTCTAATAGTCCGTTTTTAGACGCGAATGTTTTACTTGGGTACCTTTTATACTCCTCGTATAAAAATATTTTCAGTAGTTTATTATCAGTTAAATTCCTAAATAAAAATTGCATTCTACAATAAAAACATTCTTATAAATAACTTGAAAACCTCAAACAATTATGCCACCTTCTATGCATATTTCTTAGATAGCAATAAAATTATTAAAATAAAATTACTGATTAAATAGTTATATTTATTGTTTCCCTTGCTGCGCCCCGCGGTCTATTGCATAAATCTCGATCCCGTGGGAATATTCGGCATAAAAAGTACCCTATGCCCTGAACCAGATCATGGTCAACTCATGTGCCATATCTCATCCAATTCCGTTCAGCTGTTTTAGCGTTAAAGCGTGACAAACAAACAAACAAACACTTTCGCATTTATAATATTAATATAAAATATAATTATAATTATATAAGTTAAAACGTAAAATTACTTTCATACCTGACATAACAACACACTTTGTAAAAATATTTTCAGTGGTTTATTAACATTCCTTTAACAAAAATTGCATTCTTCAATATAAACATTCTTCATTAAGAACTTGAACACCTCAACCAAATATGCCACCCTCTATGCATGATAACAAAAAAATGATTACTAGTACTGATTAAATAGTTACCTTTATTGTTTCATGTAAAATTACTTTCATACCTGACATTTCGTATATAATACTGACGACTGTCAATGGACCTCACAAACGCTTAGAAGTGACAACGATGATGTTAGACGAAGTGATACTTGTGACGCTGGCGGGATTGGTTGCGGCTGACTTTGACCCAGAGTTGCACGCCAAATACCTAACGATGTCTAAGTCATCCTTCATCGAGTATTTCAACGCACAGGACTACTCTTGGAAGATGGCTGAGTACGACAATATCGAAGAAAAGTATACAGCTTGTGCGCATTTTGATATGGAATCTATGGAAAAATTACCGCTCCAAACTCACGATCTTGAAGCAATTGATCTGCCAGATAACTTTGACGCCAGAGATAAGTGGCCTCAATGTGAGTCTATAAAAGAAATCTACGATCAAGGACATTGTGGTTCGTGCTGGACCTTCGGAACAGCCACGACAGCGTCCGATAGAACTTGTATTCACAAAGATGTACATGTCCGACTGTCTGAACAAGATTTAGAATGTGAGCAAACTTATGTATGCCTGGGAGGTACACCAGTTGACGCCTTCAAATTTTGGCAAGACAAAGGTCTTGTTACTGCAGGATGTAAACCATATGATATAGAAAAGCTTGAAAAAAATGAATGCGTGACTAAATGTGTAAATCCTGACATAGATTACAAACAGGACAAACACTTTGCTGAGAAGGTGTACAGTGTATGGAGTAACAGTGACCAAATAAAGGGAGAATTAGTAAAAAATGGCCCTATGGAAACATCGTTTATTGTTTTCGAAGATTTTTTAACTTATAAATCAGGAATTTATGTTCACACACATGGCAATTGGACGGGGCTTCATAGTGTACGAGTTATTGGTTATGGTGTAGAAAATGGAATTGATTTTTGGTTAGTGGCTAACAGCTTCGGGGATGAATGGGGTGAACATGGTTTGTTCAGGATTAAAAGTTACCAAGAAGAAATCGATTTTGAATATATGAACACTGGCCTGCCAAAGAATTAATTTTTTTCTTGTCTTTGTGCGAAGTTTTTAGCTAGCGCTTTTCTAACGCACTTTGTTTTTCATAGTATTAAGCAATAAATGGTACTTGTTAATTTTATTTCATTTTATTTTACTAAACTAAAAGTATTATACTAACGAAGTGGCTAAGTAATAACAACCGCACGGGTCGATCGATCCGATTGAGGTTAAGGTACGCTTGCCACGGTCAGTCCGTGGATGGGTGACCATCTCAACATACCTCTCCCTCCGTGTCTTGGAAGGCACGTTAAGCCTGAAAACTTACCAGGGGAATCGTGTTATCCAGTAACTGGGTTGTGGAGGTCAGATAGTCGCTCATGTAAAATACTGATATTCAGCTACATCCGGTTAGACTGAAAGCCGACCTCAACATAGTTGGGAAAACACGGAAAAATTGCTCTACTAATTATTATTTTTACCCGACTACGGCGAAGAAAAAAGGAGGGTTATGATTTTGACCGGTATGTATGTATGTATGTATGTTCATCTGTTCCCTCCTATCTTTCAAACCACTTATCACAATTTGACAAATGAGGTATCGTTACAAGCGTCGTGATTGTCCGCTGGTTATAGGCTATATGAAGTCACATTAAATTAAAAATGGCGCCCTCTAGAGGACATAAAGTGAGGAACTTAAAAAAAAAAAATGGTTTAATCGTACCATGTTGGGTATCAAATGAAAGGGCTTAATGAGCACATTTCAAAAATATATAATTATATTATAACCCCAAAAGAATTAAAAAAAAATCAATTTGTCGTATAATGAATTTTGCACTGTATTGTGCAACGACAAATGGCATGTGTCATGAAAACCTTTCCTGCACCAAACGCGAACAATCCCCTTCGAAAACATTTGAAACATGTGAAAAAGAGGCTGAGTTCTGTACAAAAGAAATAAATATAGGATTGTTGGTTTCACCACTAAAAGAATTGACATCTATTCATCTATGTAAATGGGTGCCAAAGTACCAAAGGGACTAATTATAAAAAGAGCCCGAGGTGTGCACTCAGTGCCTGCGCTGCGTTTTGGGCGCTCGCCCGGCGCTTGTTGGACGCTCGTCAAACGCAACAAGATTTCCACATTTTGTTGTAACTTTTGAACCGTGTTTCTTTTAAGTTTATTACTAATGCGGAGAAAATGACAAGGAAAAATAGTGAAAAAGGAACTCGCGTCCAAGCGTCAAGGGCACGGTTAGGCTTCATTTACGGAGACGCGAGGAGGCGCGCGTGGCTTTGGCACTGAATTCAAACATATGGCGTTGTATGACTGCGTTTACGGAGACGCGATTTTGCACACGTTTGCTTGAATTGGAGCGTTTTTTGCGGCGGAGCCCGGGGATGCCATAGCCGGGTCACACGCGGCGTTTTATCACGGCGGTGCACGCAGCAGAATTCTCGATGAAGCGATGCCCGCGGCAAACCTTCTCCCAATCCTATTTGTAAATCGCACAACGAATATGTAAGTTGAGAGTTGCAAGTTGCGACATGGACGCTCCCACCTCTCGTTAATGTAAAACTAGTCGGTTTGATTGAGTACCCCGCGTGCGCCGCAGCGTTGCCCGCTGCGTGCTTCGCTCCACGCTTGACATTACGCGGCGGGCGCAGCGGCGGGCACCGCCACTCTTCCCGTCTCGCATCTCTATGAACAACATCGTATATTGCCATATATTTGTGTTTACGCGTGCGATGATAAGTGCTGCTTCACGCGTCGCCGCACCGTAAACAGAAAAAACGTCCGACGCGCCGTGAAACGCCACGCTGCACGCAACGAGCCACGCCCCGCGTCTCCATAAATGAGGCCCAACGGCGCCTGACTGCAGCGCTTGATATAATTCGTTACATAGTAATTCATACAATTTTATTGAGCACCCGAAACGCAGCGTACAAAACGCCCGTCTTGGGCACTTGTTATAACTAGCCCCTTAGTAGAAAGTTTAGTATGGTCCCTCTTTGTAACTGTTGGAATTTTAGCTTTGAAAACATGCCAAGTTACATTATAACTTTAGGCCTCATTTACGGAGACGCGGGGCGTAGCGCCTCGCGTGCAGGGTGGCGTCTCGCGGCGCGTCTGACATGTTTTCTGTTTACGGTGCGGTGGCGCGTGAAACGGCACTTATCATCCCACGCGTTAACATAAACATATGGCAATATACGTCTTGATTGTCCGCTGCTTTTTTTGGGGTTATAATATATATTTTTGAAATGTGCTAATTAAAACCTTTCATTTAATACCCAACATGGTATGATGTAAAAATATTTTTTGTTGTTCAAGATACGTCACCTAGAGGGCGCCATTTTCAATTTAATATGTCGTCATATAGCCTATGACCAGCGGACGATCAAGAAGCTTCTGACGATACCTCATTTGTCAAATTGTAATGAGTCGTTTAGAAAATATGAGGGAAAAGACATAGATAAATACATACAATAAATACATCAACATTATAACCCTCCTTTTTGCTTCGCCGTAGTCGGGTGAAAAATAAAAACCAACTACGACAAAAAAGTCAACTAAAGAGATATAAACAAGACATCACGGATAGACAAATTATAAATCCGGAACCATACGTAATCTGCTCGAGTTATGGCGTGTGACTCCGGATTTTTAATTTGCAACGTTACCGTAAAAGTTTTATAACTTTTATTATTTCAGCGATGCCGGACTTTCCCATACAATCATTGTGAATTTTAAATCCGACACAACCGTTACTCATCCCCATCATAGAAAGGGGGCTAGTCACGAGAACAATTTCCCCAACAATTTTCAACAAGAGTCCCTATGAAAATTTTCAAGTGCCGTGCACAAACGGTGTGCTTACGTACATTTATCCACATAAACCCATTACGATTTATTTATAATATACCAATAACCTACCTTTATTCTAAACAATTTTTATTTAGGGGATGGTCAAGTCGCTCGAAATGTTCGTCTAAGGGTCACCTTACAAGAAATTTGTCAAAAAAAGTGGACTAAACGAATTTGGATCCTGAGTATATCGCAATAAGATTTAATCTCCAGTGCGAACTTTCAAATGAACGTGGAATGGGCTCGTTGGCTATGTTGTAAATTTTCTCCGCAAGAAAATTCACCGCAATACAGAGCAATGGCGCTAGTTGTACCTACTTCTTTCTATACTCCGTGCTACCATACCAGACAAAAATCTGTCAAATAAAATGTATGTCATCTTGAGTTTTCAAATATCAACATTGAATTTTATATGTTTATTTAGCCTCGGTATTTATTTATTTATCAATAAATAACACTTGTAATATTCGTTTTGGAAGTTGTTTTAGTGTTTTTTTCATGTTTTCTATGTCTCAGTTTCTTTTGTGGAATGTGATAAATTACGAAAATATTATTTACGAAAATAAATGATATCTCAGCGCAGCTAAAAATTTGAGCGCAGTCCTCTCGTCTCAACAGAGCGACGCCGACTGATTTGTGAAACAAAAATATGCTTGAAGTTCCCGTAATGTGCGACGGAAGATGGCTTCTTCCACGAACTAAGAACGTCGTAAGTCCTCCAAGCTTGGATTCGTAATAAAACCAAAAATAAAACGGTTAAAAAAAAAGCCTACACAATTTTTTTCGCCTTGTTTTAATACATATAATCATCTAATTTTTATCATAATAGTCATTAGGATATTAAGTACAAATCAAAAATACGTGAAAATTAGAGGTAACTTCGTGATATTTTTTTATCGAGAAAATTTTAATATTATGTGTTTCTGTTCCACAAAATGTTTGGAAATATCATGTAGTTACTCATGCTATTTTTATTTTATACCTAAGTCTTGACCATTTCATGAAAAATCAAATTGAAGACAGGCAACTTTGCTTCCTACCCGGCCTTAAATAACTAATTAGTTAATTGGTTGCGCGCACGCTCCAGCCAGTTGTTATTCTGCGCTAACTTGTGGATTCCTACAATACTAGTTTTTTATTTTTTTATTCAAAATTCAAGGGCTTTGTCGCACATGCGATTATGCCGCCCTGGTTGGCTTAACATAATCATATTAAATTCTACTTATCAAAACTTTAGCATAGCTAATTTGTAAAGTACTCTAGCTGCATCAGACAGTGGCACCGCTAGAACACTATTACAGTAACCAATTTCTCTAATCCTACAATCTAAGCTATTTCTGGAATTTAGAAATAGCTTAGATTGTAGGATTAGAGAAATAGGTTACTGTCGTTGCGGACACAGTCGGTTAATATGTGATAGACATAATCCACGGAATTACTACAAAAATCACAATTAGTCGATGTTCATTTTGCCATTAGGTATAAAAACTTATTACACGGGATGTGTCCGGAACGGAGTCTTAGTGCGATAACAGTATCACTTCTGTTCAACAGCTGATTATCTATCCACGGTGAGTTCAAGGGATGCGGTTGGATCGTTTTGTACCAGATTCCTTTTTCTTGTGATCTTTCATTGAAGTACTCCTTCCAAAGCGAATAACAATCCTGTTTAACATTAGGTATAAAGATAGTAAAGTAAGGAGAAAAATTAACAGGAATTTCATCACATATGGCCAGCTTGCTTGCTTGGCTAGTCGATCAACAATATCGTTGCCTCTTATTCCGATATGAGATGGAATCCATTAACGAACTTTGTGTTTTCCATCAGATTGTAGTTTTAAAATAATGTTCAGTATGGTACAGGCTATCGGCGTTCCTCGAAATGTCGAGGTAACCGTGACAATGTCAAAATGAGTAACAGGTACCCTAAACCTAGACTTAAGTTAGCAACTAAGCGGTAATCTGGCGTCTTTGTTGTCAATGTTGTGTTTACCTGTAATTGGCATATATATTAGAATATTACCGTATGATTTAGTTTATGTATGTGTATGTATGTGCTGTGGGTGAACCTTAATAAATAAATAAATAAACTCGATCATAGGGTACAGAACGAAAGTGAACATTGAAACAAAACTCCTCATCATACAGCCAGTCTTACCAATCTCGCCAGCCATGCCTCTTACCAGTACTCGACTATGGAGTCATCCAACTCCTACCAAGATACAGCAAGTTAAGAGCAATCTGACAAAACTAGAAAGACAATATAATAGTAATAATAGTCCTCCAGACCGTATTTTCGGCCACGGCGGCCAATCTCAACGGAGACTAGCCTTCGGCGCGGGAGATATTATAGTGCACAAGTGCACTCTCTCTTCCCTCACTCTCATAGTCCGATGGGACGGCAATCCGACACGACCGGAGAGAGATCAGGCGTAGGACCAACGGCTTAACGTGCTTTCCGAGGCACGGGGGTATCACACCGCCAACAAGAAAGACAAGACAACAGACAACCCCTGGCATCTCAGAGCACACGATCCCCACCACGATATGATCGAAAAACTCACCTCACTGTTGATCAGCGGCCTCGACGATCCCGGTCCCGCATATATACGAGATATGGACAATTCAATCCACCCCCTTAATCAAACAGAATAGGCGAAATGGAATATATAAAACAATCGGAGAGGGGTAACCCGCTCCACAAGAGAACGCCCCCCCCCCCCCCATCAGCATAGGCTTTGACTCGCAAAGTCACTCTTAGAGAATAAGTAATTTCAGGCCTACACCTGATGGGATCCTAAATCCAAATTTTCTCACACTTGTTTTATATAATTCAAAATCGTGTGTTAAAAGAATTCAACAATAGGTTGCAAAAGATCCCTTCCCGGACAAACTGCGCCAACATAAAACACACCTAATGCTCTTGTAAAATTATAATTTATAGGTGACATGTAATATAACTAACCAATGAAATAAACATCTTTTCTATTCTATTCTGTTCCCAAAATAAAATACAATAAAATTGGCACTCCATGGATATAGAACCCTAGTCAGTAATTCCAATGAAGTTCCTTTGCTGGGACAAAATCCTCCTCTAGGTGAGAGGGAGTGGACCGTGATTCACCGCGTGGGCCCAGTGCGGGTTGGTAGATGTCACAATGTCTTCGAATTTTTGGTTTTAGACATCGTGTTTCCTCACGATGCTTTCCTTCATCATTTTGAGAGCAGTGGTGATGAAATAATTTAGACAAAGTAAAGCGCCTGAGGGTTCGAACCTATGTCCTACAAATAATAATTCGCAGCCGTTACCACTGCTCCGCACACAACATGACATGCCTACCTTTTATACTCCTCGTATAAAAATATTTTCAGTAGTTTATTATCAGTTAAATTCCGAAATAAAAATTGCATTTTACGATAAAAACATTCTTATAAATAAAACTCAAACAATTATGCCACCTTCTATGCATATTTCTTAGATAGCAATAAAATTATTAAAATAAAATTACTGATTAAGTTTCCCTTGCTGCGCCCCGCGGTCTATTGCATAAATCTCGATCCCGTGGGAATATTCGGCTTAAAAAGAACCCTATGCCCTGAACCAGATCACGGTCAAATCAATTCATGTGCCATATCTCATCAAATTCCGTTCAGCTGTTTTAGCGTAAACGCGTGACAAACAAACAAACAAACACTTATAATTACATATAATTATAATTTTACAAATATAATTATAATTATATAAGTTAAAACGTAAAATTACTTTCATACCTGACATAACAACACACTTTGTAAAAATATTTTCTGTAGTTTATTATCATTCCTTTAACAAAAATTGCATTTTTCAATAAAAACATTGTTCATAAAGAACTTGAATACCTCAACCAAATATGCCAACCTTCTATGCCTATTTCATAGATAACAACAAAATTATTACTAGTACTGATTAAATAGTTACCTTTATTGTTTCATGTACAATTACTTTCATACCTGACATAACATATTTCGTATATAATACTGACGACTGTCAATGGACACCACAAACGTTTAGAAGTGACAACGATGATGTTAGACGCAGTGATACTTGTGACGCTGGCGGGATTGGTTGCGGCTGACTTTGACCCAGAGTTGCACGCCAAATACCTAACGATGTCTAAATCATCCTTCGTCGAGTATTTCAACGCACAGGACTACTCTTGGAAGATGGCTGAGTACGACAATATCGAAGAAAAGTATAAAGCTTGTGCATATTTTGATATGGAATCTATGGAAAAATTACCGCTCCAAACTCACGAGCTTGAAGCAATTGATCTGCCAGATAACTTTGACGCCAGAGATAAGTGGCCTCAATGTGAGTCTATAAAAGATATCTACGATCAAGGAGATTGTGGTTCGTGCTGGACCTTCGGACCTGCCACGACAGCGTCTGATAGAACTTGTATTCACAAAGATGTACATGTCCGACTTTCTGAACAAGATTTAGAATGTGTGAAAACACAAGCATGCCTAGGAGGTAGTTCAATTGACGCATTCTTATTTTGGCGAGACAAAGGTCTTGTTACTGCAGGATGTAAACCATATGATGTAGAAAAGCTTGAAAAAAATGAATGCGTGACTAAATGTGTAAATCCTGACATAGATTACAAACAAGACAAACACTTTGCTGAGAAGGTGTACAGTATATGGAGTGACAGTGACAGTAACCAAATAAAGGGAGAATTAGTAAAAAACGGCCCTATGCAAACATCGTTTAATGTTTTCGAAGATTTTTATACTTATAAATCAGGAATTTATGTTCACACACATGGCAATCAGACGGCGTTTCATAGTGTACGAGTTATTGGTTATGGTGTAGAAGATGGAATTGATTATTGGTTAGGTGCTAACAGCTGGGGGCGTGACTGGGGTGAAAATGGCTTGTTCAAGATTAAACGTTTCCAAAAAGAAATCGATTTTGAACATATGAACACTGGCCTGCCAAAGAATTAATTATATTCTTGTCTTTGTGTTAATTTTTTACACAGCTAGCACACAGCACGTTTTTTCTAACGCACTTTGGTTTTCATAGTCTTAAGCAATAAATGGTACTTGTTAATTTTATTTCAATTTATTTTACTAAACTAAAAGTATTAAACTAACGAAGGGCTCATGGCTAAGTAATAACAACCGCACGGGTTGATCGATCCGATCGAGGTCATAGATACGCTTGCCACGGTCAGTCCGTGGATGGGTGACCATCTTAACATACCGAGACCCCTCCTTGTCTTGGAAAGTACGTTAAGCCGTTGGTCTCGGCTGTCATTTTTAAATCTTTCACAGTCGTTACGGGTTTTCAGAAGTCCGAGTGTCTGACAACCACTCCTACCAAGGGGAATTGTGTTACCCAGTAACTGGGTTGTGGAGGTCAGATAGGCAGTCGCTCCATTTAAAATACTGATATTAAGCTGCATCCGGGTAAACTGGAAGCCCACCAACATATGTGGGAAAAGTATAGGCAGTTTGATTTTTGAAACGTATAAGGCAACACGCTGTTTGCCGCGCTCTAGTGTAGACTTAAACGACGAATGTTTGCGTGGCTGTACTGCGCCGCATATGAGACACGCCGCGCACTTCAGTTGGCACGAAAGCGTTTGCGTGTGTCGTAGCTCTGCTTATAACCAAATACAATTACCGACGAATGTTCGCTAAAAATGTTTATCTACACCCATGCTATAAATCCTCTATAAAAGTTTCTGAAACAGTTAGCTTATTGGCAACATTAAAACAGCCAGTGTCATAGTAATCATAATATCATCCAAACGGGTGTTATAATGTTGTACCGAATATCATAAAGCAACTCATTTCAAAAAAAGAACATTATCATTCTCGAGGGTTTCACTAACAAAGCACCTTAATTTAAAAACAAAACACATTCGAATTTGAAAAATTCGAATTCACGTCGTACCGCGTCATTTTTGTTCGATATTGAGGCTTAGTAATGCGGCCCCGGTGGAGCCCTTTGGAGAGCAGTGGTGGTCCAGTGGTAACGGCCGCGACTTACGACTTGTAGGTCGTAGGTTCGAACCCTGACAGGCGCTTTACTTTGTGTAAGTTATTTCATCACCATTGCTCTCAAAACGGTGAAGGAAAACATCGAGAGGAAACCAGCATGTCCCAAAAGCAAAAATTCGAAGACATGTGACATCTACCAACCCGCACTGGGCCCGCGTTGTGGATTACGGCCCACTCCCTCTCACAGAGAGGAGGCCTGTGTCCCAGCAGTGGGAACGTTATAAGCTGATCATGACAATAATAATACAACACTATATTATTTGTTGCGTACCTACTATATTATTGTGTATCGATCTATACATATAAGGTGTATCTTTTCATACAAGAAATCTCTTAAGGGGTCATTGTACTCATCATTATGAACCACTTTCATTATGGAACCAACCCTGAAATTGCGAAAAAAAAATCTGCTGTTCCCTACATTTTATGTATCTCGTCAAAATGTTGGGAACAGAATTTTTTTTATACCCGATTGATTATACCCATGCCTAATTACAGCTTTCTAGAACTAAGCGTATCTGAGCTATGCCTCGGACATACGGATAGACTGACAGACAGCCGGACATGGCAAAACAAAGGGTTCCTTGTTGACTTCGGAATCCTAAAAACAGTCAAGCTACATTCTTCATACACGATCCATATACACTCCCGGACTCAGGAATCAAGCCACCGTGCATTTTTTTGTATATAGGCCTAAAACATCAAAATGATAAGTGAGAGAAAACTTTTTATGCAGTTTTGAAGCTGACATACTGGCCGTCTTTTCGGAATCACTTCAGGAATCTGAAAAAAAAAAAAATTCGACTGAATGCCAAAAAAGTACTTAAAAGTTAAAAAGAATCCTACCAATAACATTTTCGTGTAAAATGTTGCTAAGACGAGACCATATTGTTCGCACTTCATTACTTTTCTATTATACAATAGTTAATGAATAATTATTCACGTATTTACTTAATTATTCAACTTGTACAGCCAAGCTTCTAACTCTACACGCCTTACTAATAAATCGACGGCGATCGGGCCGGATTTGTATTAGTTAATGCAGTCGGGGATCGTTCCACGGAACACTTTTTAATCTAAGAGGTTCCCAGACTGCAAATTATAGCCATTGCCACTAGAGATTATGTAAGGGTTCTAACGGTACCCCATATATCCAAATATGTGCAAAATTATGGTGGAATAAAGAAACTAACACACATACATGAACCCTGACAACAAAACATTACATTCCTTGGGCAGTCATGTACAAAGAAAAAAAAAAAGTTTGGTCGCTCTTAAAAAAGCAACAGGCTTTGATTCTATTAGACAATTGTTATTTAATTATTTGTTTTGTTCGCTTAAGAAGAGTAGGTATCGAAATTGTCATCTGAACTTGTCTACTGAAGACAGGGAGAAAGTTTTTAGCAATGTTGCATTGAAGAGAAGGTAGATCCTGGGGCGGAATTTCCACCAAAGGAAAAAGACGCTTGAGGTTGCCACGGAACCACGGTTGCCACCACTAAATAGCAACCGAGACATTCGTCAGTGCAAGAATTATTCGAAAATACCATACGAGGAAATGCTCTTGGAGGTAACACAAGTTACACACATAAATAAACGTTTCGCTATTCAAACCATTGTTGACCATGATTGCCATTCAACGTGGCAATGCTGCCAGCCTTTTGGGCACCTTTCCCATTGACAGCGATGCGGACGAATTCTTTGATGCCCTTATTTTTTCTTTTTAATTTTGTTATATAATTAGACATACATAACGTGTTTGTATAGTTAATTTTATCTAGGATTTAATTAGTTAAAAAATTTGAAATAATATTAAGATTAATTGTAAAATTCATACAAGATAGAATAAGGACTGCATGTTCTCAATTAAATTGCAATAGCGTCCTTTATTTGTTTTCTATAGACTACCATTATTTAATAAAAAGAATACTTTTCCGGCAGTGTATTTTTTTGCTGCTACAAACAATATAATTTGCACTTCTAGTAATGTTATAGTTATTTTTTTATGTAACATTGCTTTCATACCGGACATAACACACTTTGTAAAAATATTTTCTGTAGTTTATTATCATTCCTTTAACAAAAATTGCATTCTACAATAAAAACATTGTTCATAAAGAACTTGAATACCTCAACCAAATATGCCAACCTTCTATGCATATTTCATAGATAACAACAAAATTATTACTAGTACTGATTAAATAGTTACCTTTATTGTTTCATGTAAAATTACTTTCATACCTGACATAACACATTTCGTATATAATACTGACGACTGTCAATGGACACCACAAACGTTTAGAAGTGACAACGATGATGTTAGACGCAGTGGTACTTGTGACGCTGGCGGGATTGGTTGCGGCTGACTTTGACCCAGAGTTGCACGCCAAATACCTAACGATGTCTAAGCCATCCTTCATCGAGTATTTCAACGCACAGGACTACTCTTGGAAGATGGCTGAATACGACAATATCGAAGAGAAGTATAAAGCTTGTGCATATTTTGATATGGAATCTATGGAAAAATTACCGCTCCAAACTCACGAGCTTGAAGCAATTGATCTGCCAGATAACTTTGACGCTAGAGATAAGTGGCCTCAATGTGAGTCTATAAAAGAAATCTACGATCAAGGACAATGCGGTTCGTGCTGGACCTTCGGAACAGCCACGACAGCATCTGATAGAACTTGCATTCACAAAGATGTCCATGTCCGTCTTGCTGAACAAGATTTTGATTGTATGCAAACGAATGTATGTGACGGAGGTAATCCCGTTGACGCATTTGTTTATTGGCAAGACAAAGGTCTTGTTACTCAAGATTGTAAACCCTACGACATAAAACAACTCAACCAAAGTAAATGCGTGACTGAATGTGTAAATACTGATATAATTTATAAAAAAGACAAACATTTTGGTCAAACGGCTTACACTGTAAATAACAACAGCGATGAAATAAAGATAGAGTTAGTGAAAATAGGCCCTATTCAGGCCGGATTTAGTGTTTTCGAAGATTTTTATGATTATAAATCAGGAATTTATGTTCATACACATGGAATACAAATAGGGTTACATAGTGTACGAATTGTTGGCTACGGTGTCGAAGATGGAATTGATTATTGGTTAGTGGCCAACAGCTGGGGCAGTAATTGGGGTGAACATGGATGGTTCAGAGTCAAAACTTTTCAAGAAGCACTTGGTTTTGAAATGTCTTTGGTATCTGGTTTGCCAAAGAATTAATTATTATTCTTTTTATATTAACTTGTGTTTGACCTTTATAGTTGACGTTCTTCGAACGCACTTTACTTTCTACTATTTTGTGCATCGATAGTAACTAACACACATCTTTTTAAATATTTAGAAACAACCATTTTCCAGAAGATTGTCAAATTAAAAAATATAATAAACTATCAAAATTTTATCTGCATTTTCACTTTCTTTGACTAAGCCTTTAAGTATGACCTGAGCCTGAGCCTGTCAGGGTTGCGGGAAAGTCCGAAAGGGATACCGGCGGGAGAAGTCATTGGATTATAACCCACCCTCAAAAAAAAAAAAAAAAAACTTGCATTTTTCCATTACATAAAGCTACTCTACTCCATTCCTCTTCAGACTTGAAACTTGTTTCGTTGGTCCAAGAAAGGACAAATCTTGATGGACCTAGATCAATTTGTGTACTCTAATTAATCTAGTACTAATTAAAGAATAACTTCCACACAACAACGTCACATTTGACGTTATTTAAAAACTAATAATTTATTATAAAAAACAGTTTACCTATTTGTACGAGTTGTAGCAGTTATCCGTACACCGATTTGCCGTGAAGGTTTGTAATTCAGTTAGTTATAGAGAAATACGTTCCACTAAGATGCACTAATTAGTTAAGTTTATTTAAGATAAGAGTAAGCAACAGTATAGAGCGGAAGGCGATTATTTCTCTCAGTTGTTGATAGCTAGACAGTTATAAGTATATTTAAATTCATTAGTCATGTTATTTTATTACGTTAAATTATGACGCGCATCGTTAGCCTTAAGAATTGTATTTATTTATTTGTCAGTATGTACATTGAGATCTTACATTAAACATTGTTTCACATATACTACCATTGCTTGTGTAGAAATATTACTAACGGACTGGATTACGAATATGTTAAGCAAATGAGTGGCTCGCCTTGAAGGGGAGCAGCAGTCGGCATTGATAGCCAGAGGCTGTACCCAGGGAGGGGTGCTATCCCCCCTTCTATGGAATCTGGTTATCAATGACCTTATTACAAAGCTCAACACTACAATAGGGTATGCAGACGACCTCGCAATCCTTGTCTCGGGGAAGGTGACGGGAACAATCTGTAATCTCACTCAGCAAGCACTACGTATCGTAGAAAATTGGTGCAGGGAATTTGAACTATCAGTGAATCCCACTAAAACTGAACTAGTCATGTTTACCCAAAAACGAACTTTACGGCCCTACCGCCTACCAAAACTGTTAGATACAGAACTTCAGTTTGCCAACGAAGTCAAGCACCTCGGGGTCATTCTAGACAGTAAGTTAAACTGGAGTAGTCACTTAGACAACAAGTTAAACAAGGCCTGCATCGCCTTCTGGCAGTGCAGGAAAATGATAGGTAAGAAGTGGGGCCTATCCTCCAAAATCATATAATGACTGTACACTGCAGCGATCCGCCCCACGATCGCGTACGGGGCTGTGGTCTGGTGGCCCCGCACCCAGCTAGTGACAGCATCTAACAGACTACAACGCATGCAAAGACTAGCCTGTGTGGCGATCACGGGCTGCATGAGGACTACTCCGACCGCAGCGATTGAAGCCATGCTAGACCTACCCCCGCTCCACCTGTTAATATAGCAGGAAGCGACGATGGCAGCAGTGCGTTTTAATGCAACAGAGCTCTGGGATAAGAGAGTAACACAACACACTGCGCTGCTCGAGGGTCTCAATAACGAGTTCCCCATTACAAAAGCTTTAAATGACCGGGTACCCAAACAATTTATCTTTGATAAAAAATACAGAATCTAACTGCACGAGGATCGCCAATGCGAGGGCTTGCGTCCTGTAGAATTACGCATCTTCACGGATGGTTCTAAAACAGGTAGTGGCACAGGTGCTGGAATCTTCTCGGAGGACTTTAAAATACACATAGCCACACCTTTGGGTGTCCACAACACAGTTTTCCAGGCCGAATGCATGGGTATTTCTCTTGCCGCTTCAGCCATCATGGCCAGGGAAGTTAAGGACTACTCGATACGAATACTCTCAGACAGTATGGCTGTTCTGCAAGCGCTAAACAGCCACACTGTTGACTCTGGGCTGATATACGAGTGTCACTAGCGCCTTAACCAGGTGGGTAGCCTCAATAATATAACCATTCAATGGACCAAAGCACAAAGCGGCTCGCTGGGCAATGATGCAGCCGACGAACTTGCCCAAAGGGGGTCGATCATGGCACCGGTGGGGCCTGAACCCATTGCGCCACTCCCCTTCGGGTACCTACGCTCTCTGGTAAGGAAATGCACTAGGGATCAACACTACAAACTACTAACAGGACCAAGGTGACTGCAGGCAGGCTAAGGAGGCACTCCCTGCCATCGATTACCGCCTCACGAAGCGGGTGCCCCGACTAACAAAACAACAGCTGCAAACTGTTACAGCAGCTATAACTGGCCATGGGTCTTTTAATAAACACCTCTTTGTCATAGGAGTCACAGACAGTCCGCTGTGCAAGGCCTGCATGGAGGACGACGAGACAGCAGCTCATGTGCTACTACACTGCCCGGTGGTTGCCACATACAGGGCAAAGTACTTCGGTAACCCAGGTACCCTACGTGAGATGGTCAGTAACACCAAAGCGTGGCTGGCCTTCTTGGAGGAGCTGGGGTGGATCAAATAAGCGATTTCCTACCCGTACGGAAAATACGCGCTTTGACGTGGAGTTGCGGATACCAGCCCGAATTACCTATTACCTACTAGCGCTGCGGTATTTGTTTATTTTTTCTCAAATATCGTAGCATTATGCTGAGATAGGAGCCTTTTTGGCCTCGCACAGGCACACTTTTTTTTTAGTTTAATACCTGTGCTTGTCCCAAATAAAATATTTATCTTTCTTTCTTTCAATCTATCGCGATTTGCCAGCCCATGACGTCTGCCCACACTCATATTTAAATGAGGAACCTCCTTAACTTTTATTGATTCATTACCACACTTGTCCTAATTTATCAATTACCAAACGAACAAGAATCTCAATAGTAAATGACATCGTTTCTTAATTACCTTTTAATGACTTATGTATCATCAGAATATTATCAAACGTTGTTATAAATGTTAGTATTTGTACAACATTTGTGAGAGCATTATCTTATCTGAATTGGGAATTACCTCTTGTACTATATTGTGCATATTTGAATATATTTATATCAAAGAAAGAGATAGTAATTGCATTTTGTGTTTGGAAGTGTCAGGGAATTCTTTTGAGACTTCAAGATGATTTTTTACCGGTTGGGATTACAGAAGTAAGTACATTTTTATGTTCATTATTCTCCCCCCAGTACCATACAGGTGATGTTCTTCAGAAAGGCACGGATTCGCAACCAGCGTGCGTGTATAATGTGTGAATGCAATCGAAGCAAAAGGAGTATGTAAAGAGAGATGCAGGTTAGCGTCTGACTATCTGACAGATTTCGCCGCCATTTTGGTGACGACAGTGAAAAGGATATTAAATATGTATGTATGGAATTCTTGACTTCGCTGCTATATACATATAACCACTTCAACGGCCTCAATTTTGTTATCTTGTGCACCACTCTGCCTTAAAACCAAGAAAAGTAATGATCTTGAAGACTTTGCGATCTTTTGTTCCTACTGTCAGGGATAGGCAATTTATTACTAACGTTTTCATATCTTGGAGTGTTATTCTTTCAAAATCTTCTTGCTTACTGAGACAAACGGCATGTGTTTCAAAACCCTTCTTCTTGCCTTCTTTCCATCCACCTGTCATCCTCACACTCACATACTCCTTTGGCTTCGTTTACGTTCATACATCTAGTCATACACGAACGCTGATTGCGAGTACTACGCATCTGACCTTTCTGAAGAATACCACCAAAGAGGTCAATATACAGAATGTTAGAAACATGGTTATCCTTGCTTTGGTTTCATTTATATAGAACGTAAAATCAATGGAAAATTAAAACTTTTGGTTTTTAAATAAAATCTGCTTTTTACCACAAGAGTATTTCACCATACGTGCTAAGGCAACGAACTTACGTCTCAACACGGGCGGGGGGCGTGAGACGTGATCTGACCGGCCGCGAGCGCGACCCCTATTGTGTATTTATTCATGTGTTGTGTAGGTAGGTAGGAAGGGTGGCGACCTTAGGCGCATATCCATGAATTTGCGGACGGTATCGGATAAAAACTTTTAGTAAAAATAATGTTTTTTTTTGTTGTGACTCGGTCATTTATTTTTATAATATATTTAAGTCAACTACCCATGGTTTGAGTGACAACGGTGTTTACCCTTACACCCTGTATATGTTCTTCTTTGTTCTTGTTTTCGTTTCCACTATATTAAGTACATTTTTATTTACATTACAGATTAATCGAGTACTTTAAGCTTGACCAACTCTTCAAAGATGATGAAAAACGACAGATACTACTTCACAAGAAACCTAAAGAGGTGTATAGGACAAAGCTACATGCCAACCGAACTATGGATTTATGTATTTCGACATTACTCTCTCTAATCAGTGCGTTAGTCTGTCTTTCCATACCATACGCGGCATTAAAGTCACCCTGTGAAGTCTTGAAGGAGAATAACTTGACAACTCTATACAATATAGCATCGTACCTTGAAAGATACGTAAAATTTATTGATAGATTGATATTAGCATTATTTATTATTCTTATTTATATTTCTGTAAAAACTTTGCTGGATGCTATCAATAATACGAATATAAGTATGAGTCCGTGGTTGGAGAGAGGTAAATATGTGCTGCCTCCAAGGCGGAGAGTGAAAAAAAGTCGTGCGTGATAAAATTGATTTTGAAAATAAATTGTTACTGTTTTATATGGCATGGTTTCATTATCTTATTAAAATAATTTCAATTAATTTTAATTAATTTTATTCCTAGTTTAATTTCAGAAATTGTTAACTAACATTTAGATTTTTATTGGAAAACTGTCAGTTATAAATATGAGACTTTTATTTTTTTCGTCACCACAATTTTCAATACAGACATTTAGCAAAATCTGAAAATATTTCAGAATTCTAATGCTATTCAAGAAAAACCTAGACTTTAGACAACAAAGTAAAATAATATTACTAATACTGAAAATTCAACCAAACCCTTCGCATTTCATTCAATAACAAACTGTATATAAACTGTCCCAAAACATTATTAGCATAAATATCTCTGGCAACACTGGTATACGAAACATGAAAGTATCCATCCAATTTGGGAAGAGCATGGCAACATCCAATTGTGTACGATCCACGTATACTTCCTATTCAAACATGACAATGTTTGTATAAGGTATCCCCATTTGCTTTCTATACCAAATGATCTTTTCAAAGGAACCAAGTGGAATGGAGCTAACGTAAACAAATATAAACTACATATTTTTGTTACGGAAATATCAAGGTAATATTTTGTTAATGGAAAAGGTATCTAAAAATGTATCTATTATTGCAATGGGTGACATTTTTTCGTAACAATTTTGTAAGAATTCGGCCAAAAACACGCTATAGTTGACGCTATAATTTTTTTTGATATATTTTTTTGCTGAATTATTATTCTCCTTTTAAACCTCTACCATGATGGATTTCTAACGTCATGTCTTCAAATCTCTAACGGTAGTCTGCCATAGTGGTGTATGTTCAAAAGTCAAATTGTATAATTCGTGCCGACTCAATGTTGAAGATTGAAACCGACCGATAAGAATGTTACAAAGTGCTCGATTTTTAGAGAGCTCGTGTCAATCCATCAGGTTAAGCTACGCTTGCCGGGGTTGCTCCATGGATGGGTTACCATCTTTACATATCGAGATTCCTCCGTGCCGGAAAGAATGATAAGCCGTTGGTCCCAGCTGTCATTCGTGGATCTTTGATAGCCGTTATAGAAGCCCGAAGTCTTGACAACCAGTCTTACCAAGGGGTATGGTATTACCCAGTTACTGTGTTATGGAGGTCAGATAGGTAGGTCACTCCATGTAAAATACTGGAATTCAGTTGCATCCGGTTAGACTGGAAGACAACCCCAACATAGTTGGGAAAAGGCAAGGCAGATTGAAAAAGTTGGATGGATTAACCTGTAAGGCTGTATTACTATGCCACGAGATCCTCAATGTATGAATGTAATTCGTAGTTCATTGCATAAAATTTTATGAGAGTCCGAAACGTAGTGTTATAGTCTCATAGGCTCAATTTTTAGCTTTCCAATGGGAAAATATTCAAAGATGAATATTTATTCTTTGTTTCCAATAACTCTAGCCTGCCGTGCACAGTACAATGGACCATTGGGCTTCAGTTGGTATTGTGATGAGGTAAAGCACAAGTTACAAGATCTGAGCGATGTTGTCTTCATCATCTGCCTAGCCTTTTACCAACTATATTAGGGTCGGCTTCTAGTTCAACCGGATGCAGCTTATCTTACATGCAGCGACTGTCTGTGTGATTCATAGATTTGAAGAAATGAAATTATTTATGCAGTCCAGGTAATTTATTGCCTTTTTAATATATCACCTACCTATAATACATTTTTAAAAGGCTCTGTTATCTGCCAATAATTCACACGATTTTGCCAATAATCTGCCAATAATTTTGACACGAGAGCAGTGGTGGCCCCGTGGTAACCGCCGCGCCTTACGAGTTGTATATCTTAGGTCCGAACCCAGTCAGGCGCTTTACTTCGTGTATATTTGACTTTTGACTTTCATCACCACTTCTCTCAACACTGAAGGAAAACATCGTCAGGGAACCGATGTCCTATAATCAAAAATTCGAAGACATAATGACATCTACCAACCCGCAGTAGGCCCACGTGGTGGATTACAGCCCACTCCTTCTCACTGAGAGAAGACCTGTGTCCCAGCAGTGGGAACACTATAGGCTGATTATGCTACCTGACACGATCGGCGGAACTAGGCAAGAAAAGGTATTAGATTTCAGTTCAAATCGCAATCTGAAAGATTTTGAAGGAAATTGCTAATACATTAACTTCATAAATCGACGGTGGAAAGGTAAAATGGTAATTTCAAACATAAGTTTGAAATATTCGTCTTCTCAACAACGTAAATATCGCAATAAATTTTGTTGAATTGTCAGAATGACAAGCATTGTCATTGTATGTGTGTTACGCAACTACCCCGCAGATGCACAACCTGAACATGATGCAAATTGTTTAAGGATGTCGTCATTATACTAAGCAATAGGTTATCCAGAGGGCCTACAGAAAGTGACATTCTATCAGCACTAAACTTTCAAAAATGTACGGGACTGACATAAGGTATCGAAAAACTTATGCCACAATTCTGTTGAAAGTCGTTGTAGAATTACAAATCGACTTCAAAGCGATTGTAATTTCTCGAGGCCCTAACCCTGCGAATGACCATATTTAATACATACAATAGCCGACATTTCGAAACTTAACCCACCCACCGCCAGCCGGTCCACATTTCGCCACTATACGCACTAACCGTACCTCACTCCCTGGACTACAGGCAAGCCAGTTGTTAATTTTGCAGGAACGCCTCTACTCTTGTGGTTTATTCGTACGGCTATGGCTCTAGGGGTTATTTAAGAGAGGATTCGTGACCATTCGCAGTAGAGACTCTGGGAAATTTAACTGGCACGCTCTGTGACTGTTAATGCGTAATTGGAAGAGAGAATTTGTGGTCCCTAGCATGGGTGGGGGGATGTTACTTGAATGTACTGTTTGTGTTAGGTTTTTTGGTGATGTAGGTTGCAAAAGAGTGTTGTACCTGATAACTCTACCAAAAGGCGATCTGACACAGATGAGTAATGTCGCGCGATTTTTCGTTTTTATAGACATCACGGCTGTATGTCCCCAAAGGGTTAGGCAGAGGTGTACCTATAGTACCTACACTGACATTTAGCCAGTCATGTTCAAGTCCCATATAATAGGGGACGAGTCTATTGCTATCAACCGGGCACAAATCCAGACTCCAGGTTGCTACTGAGAAATTCCTGATAGAATAACCCAAAAACACTTTGCCCAGCCTGGAAATCGAATCCAGGACCTCATGTTCAGCAGTAGCGTTTGCGAACACTAGACCAATGAAGCAGTCCTTTTTCAGTACCTAATAAAACAATTCATATTTCACTTAATTTTTTTGACTTGACACAAATAAACATACAAATAAGTAAATAAGTAACTGTATATCTCATCAGTACTCATCACACATGTCAAAATGAATGGTACAATATACCCAACCCTGTAACATACAGGCACATACAGTTTCAATCAACAGAGTGGTCATACAGACCGAGCGACAGCTGCGCGCACTGACGGGTTAATTTCGAATGCTAATGCACAGACATGAATTAAAATATTAATGTTTACTATAGTCAATAGTGGAAAATATATGAGGAAATATTTTAGGGCAAAAATTTTAATATTGAAAAAAAAAACTGCTGTTGGATGTGTGTGTGTGTGTGCGAAATTTAAAAAATAACGGTTATTTTGTGTTGACAGCCACTGTTTACCAATGAACCCATGATTATCATAATTGCCATATGATTTAGTTATTTGTAAACGTGAACGTTTGTATTCGTGAACGTTTGTATTCGTTAACGTTTGTGTTCGTGAATTAGGCAGGTACTTTATTAAGTATTTGAATTCAAAATCAATCAAAATCATAAAAAGTCATTATTCAAATTAGGCTGAAAATCAGCACTTTTCAAACGTCAAAATTAAATAAGACAGTCCCCCAAAACGCCCCGTTCACCACTTACTAGTGCTTTAGCTGGGAAGAGAAGTGGCGCAACAAACTCCCCAGCAGCACAACAGCTGTTCAGTTAGAAAATATATATTAGAAAATATCAGAATTAAAATTAATTAAAACTTTCGAACCATATTGATCGTCAATCGAGTAGTTTTTAATCATTTTACAATCACAACACACTAACACATACACAAACTATAGATTTGTATTTAATCCTAAGTAGGTTCCATGGTTGTAATTAATTTTCTATCGATATAGTCGGAAGTCCGTGCAACACCTAATGGGACAAACGGGGAATAAAATTTCCCCCGTAGACCCGGTAATGGGTCAACCCACTGGATCCACGGGGAACACCCACACTAACTTATACTGAACACTATCTCTTTCAATTGATGTATCTACTGTGAAGCACTCTTATATTACCATACTAATTATTTTATCCTAGGTCATCCATAATTATCAGTCCTAGGTTATCTTCATACTATCCAAATATTCACAATCAACCATGTTAAATAAATCTCCATTACACAAGCTAGTGTGACCAGTAAATTGAACGTCATTTACCCGGGGTTGCCATAAATCAACCATTTAACGAATTAATCATATGAATATTAACCACATTTTGGTCGGATATTCGGCCGTGTCCACACGATCAGGATTGTGTTTAAGCATGATTAATGTTGGTACGGTAATTATGTTTCAGGCTGAAGTTGAAATGATAGTGGTGAATGTTATTGGATTTAATTTTTAATTTTAAGGCGCTGACAACAGACATATGGTAAAAGTAAGCTTGAATTATAAACAAAAATTGCCAAATCTATATAGTATCTGTTAATAAAAACATATGATAATCTTGAACATATTTCTCATAACATATTCAGAACGAAAAAACTCGATACAAATTAACGGTAAACTAACCTTTTTGCCTTGAGTTCTAATCCAAAATATTATTAGTCAACGTAAGTTGGTATTTTAATTTCTGTTCTAAATAAGAAGTTCTTATTTAATTCTGCAAATGCATTAATAATTTGTTTATAATTTTCGATTATTTAACTCATTTTTTAATAAATCGATAATTGCTTCATATTTTGCAATAAATTACAAGTTTTATGTCATCGAACTTCTCTTTCTTTCTATTTAATCCGACAGTGACCGCAGTTTATCATCGTCGCGTCAACGAGTTTTATCGTCGCGGTTTATGATCGTAGCGAGCGAAAAGACATAGTGATACTTTACTTATCTTGCGCAGGCATTGAAGATTGGTTTCATAATTATGGTTCTTGCAAGTCCAGCTATAGTTTAGGAACAAAAAAACGTTGAATAATCCAGCGACCTGCTAATTGTATGGAGAGTTTAATGCTTAATGACTCAACTTGGTCGTTTCCCGTGTTTACCTTCAGCCTGAGAATTCTAAAGCTAATCTAGCCACGCAAATATACAGTATGTTAACTAACAAAGGGCGTTCCCGTTAACCTGCAATAGTATAGCGTCTATACATGCTTAAAAAAATATTACCGTTAAAAAAAAAAGGTTTTTTTTATTTTTGTATAGAAAATTTTTCACAAAAAATATTAAATTGTTACGGAAAATAAACTCTCTGTACACGCCCACTTGTCACACTTGTTTTTCTACGTTGAAATACAAGTGTGCGTGTACAGAGTGTTTCTTTTACGTTTAAATTTAATCTTTTTCTGAACATTTCAATACGTAAATAAAATAAAAAATCTTTTTTTTTTTGAGTGGTAATATTTTTTTTAGCATGTATACACGCTATACTATTGCAGGTTAACGGGAACGCCCTTTGTTAGTTAACATTCTGTATTTTTTTTTTTATTAGCCTTTATTGTCCCACTGCTGGGCAAAGGCTTCCCGCAACGCAAATCATTGAAGATGATATTTATATAATGCGTGCGAGTCTCATCTAGGTCCTCCCCGCGATCTTCTGTTGGTCGTCCACCCAGAGTGAAATTTTATTCGTTTAAGGGCGAATTTCACCAAACTTTTATACCGAGTATAAGTCTTATCCTGCGAATAAATTTTGAATTTTTTACAGTTTTTCCATACAAAAACTGTCAGACGCCATTTTTATTCCACGGATAAAAGATATCTGACTTTGGTAAAATCAGCCCTAAATCATATTGAGGGGTTATTGTAATCATCATTATGAACAACTTTCACTACGGGAACAAACATGAAATTGCGAAAAAAAAAACTGCTGTTCTCTACATTTATGTTCGCATAGCTTGTCAAAATGTAAGGAACAACCTTGGTTTAAAACTATTTTAACTAAAGTTATGTAACGTTAACAAGACGCTATTCAAAATAAATGAAAATAACTCTCACCACTATCATACTTCGGAGAACTTTTCTCCAACCCAACGCCCCTCATCTTTCAACTCAGTAATTAATCCCTAGTATTTCTCAAAGTATTATATTTTTATTATTTATTCTCGGTCTGCGAGGTATTAGCACAAAACAGCGACTCGAGGGTATAAATCATATGAAGTGACGGCGACCACGCCTCTGCATTACTGATGCTGTAGTGGAACTGAAAGTATACGATTTTGAGTAGGTACTTGAATATTATTTTACTTGAAGTAATTACCAACAGTGTAGGTACAGTTACATGTAGCAAGAAGTATTTACGAATTACAGAAAAAAAAGCTATAATATTGATTTAAGGTATGACACTTTGGATCAACTTACTAAATTAGATACATAAATAAATCTTACACGCATGGACGCACGTCTTTTTACTCTTGCAGTCTGTGGGCTCATTATACTCAGAAATCATACAGCGCCCTTCGCGTTCAATACAATAACGCATTCAGGGGGTTCATGGGGTTGCCTCGATACTGCAGCGCATCAGGGATCTTTGCTGAAGCTCGCGTTGACTGCTTGTACACTGTCATGCGGAAGCGTTGCGCAACCCTGGTTAGTAGGGTGCGGGGCAGCACCAACAGCATCCTAGCTATGGTAGCAAGCAGGCTCGATTGTGCGTTTGTGATCCACTGCTGCAAGGTATCGGCTGGGCCTGTCACCTTGCAGCAGTGATGTCACAAATGATTTATGTGTTTACTTTTAATGTTTTACTAACTATATGAGTCCTGTTGCTTGACTTAAATGAATAAATAATATAATATACAAATGCAATCAATCTGCAATCTGCCTAGCCTTTTCCCAACTATGTTGGGGTCAGCTTCCAGTCTAACCGGTTCCAACTGAATACCAGTATTTTACATGGAACGACTACCTATCTGACCTCCACAACCCAGTAACTGCGTATACGATAGGAACTCTTGGTAAGACTGGTTGTCAGACTTTCGGGCTTCATAAAAAACTACAATACTAATTTTAAAAGGAGGTAAGTAGACAATAAACAGGTACTTTCGCAGGTCTGCTGCAAGAAATTTCTTAATTAAAATATCAGTACGGCTTATTTCTTATGTCGTATCTATCATGTATTTTACTGTATGTACATAAATAATAAAGTAAATAAATAAACAAAAGAAAATCACTTTAAATAAATAAACTTAAAACTAAAAATCTAAAAAGCCACCTCTAAAACCTTAAATAAAAAAACAAAAATTAATTAACTGAGCATTGTTTCCTTAACAAAAGGTTCCGTACCGTTCATTAATTTAAAATCTTAGTAACAATACAGGCATTAAGTAGAAGGGTTCTCTCCAACGAAGATTCTTAGTTCGGATAGTGAACTAACATTAATCATTTAGCTTTCGTCGCTTGGAATAGATAAAATAATGTATTTTACAAAGTTTTCTCTAAATAATGATTGATGGTAACGGATTTTGTATTAAGTTAATGTTTCGTACAGATATTCTTATTTAAACAGTTAGTACTAGCTGCGCCCCGCGGTTTCACCCGCGTAAGTCTCGATCCTGTGGGAATAACGGCATAAAAAGTATCCTAAGTTTTAATCCATGTTATAAACTATCTGTTTGCCAAATTTCATCCAAATCCATACAGCCGTTTTTGCGTGATTGAGTAACAAACATCCAAACACACAAACATTCTCATTTATGATATTAGTAGGATTTTACCTTTGATTGCCTCGTTGGTCTAAGTGGCTACTGCTAAGCATGAGGTCCTGAGGGCCTTGACAAGTGACAATCGCTTCGAAAGCGTTTCGTATTTCTACAACGACTTTCAGCAGCATTGACATAAGCTTTTCGATAGCTTATGTCAGTTCTTACACTCTTGCCTTTTCCAGCATCGTTATCGCTGATAGAACGTCACTTTGACTAGGCCTTCTGGGTTCGATTTCGGGCAAAGTATTATTGGATTTTACATCAGGAATTTCTCAGTAGCAGACTGGAATCTGGATTTGTGCCCGCAGTTGATGGCAATAGAGTCGCCCCCTATTGCATGAGACAAACACAACATTTAAACACAACAGGCGAAATGTGGCTGTACTATATCTACACCTCTACCTAAGCCTTCGGGGATGAGAGGCGTAATTTTAAGTAGGTATATTATGTTATTTAGATAAATGAAGTTCAGGAAAACTCATGAGTTGATTTGTAAATGAGGTCTATTTTTAACATGGCATATAGAGAGAGTACCTATCTAAGAATGTTTATTTGCGGTAAACATGACACAAAAAAAGAACACTAAGCCAAAAAAATACAAGTCTACAGCTAAAAGGTAAGGTCAAAAAAAAAAAAAAATGTTTTCTAAAGCTTGACTACTGAATGAATTCCAGTCCCTGCTACGCTTATCATACTGAACTGTACAGTTGCATACTCAAATCTCAGAATATCAAATTTAGTTCCACACACAGGATTGTACATTCCATTTATATTCCACCTTCATTGACCATTTCACCCGAACAACGTACAGGTGGACTCGTAAACTCCAACCTCAGTTTATCTTCAGTCAAACTTGTCAGTTTTAACTGTTGCGCCATTATGCTCAGCCCGGTTATCATACGCTGGCAGACGATGCCATAAATTATAGACGAGGTTATAGAGTTGATCGTATGTGTGTCTATAGTAATTCAGGGAGGTTAGCTTTTGTTTGAAGCGTAACTGTATATTATTTTGGTATTTTTAATGTTTAGATAATAATCACTGAGATTTGCAACTGCATTTTTGGTAGCTAAGTATGAAAAGATAGACTACTCTTCTTTCTAAAATAATCATTTCCAGTTCCTTACGACACTTTACTATAGTTCTATATTCTTAGTTTTTGCAAGTTCTTGGGCCAAAGCAAAACAAAATAAACTTGTCACATCATTGATGACAGAAATCTTTGAATGATTAGCTTAAATAAAACAACATTCAGCTGAGGGGTCCCCCCTATTTTCAGGCCAACTTTGCCATCCAAAGTGGCAACGCTGCCAGCCTTTTGGGCATTATTCCCACTGACAGCGATGTGGCAGTGATTTCTTGATGCCTTCTTAAACTTGTATACAAATCCTTATCCTTACTTTAATATCTACTAATGGGTGAGACATCAAAATCTGGGTTGATGTTGATTCGCTTGGTTTTGCTTTGTTTTATTGCTGTGTAAACATAAACTTAGAACTCTTGTAATATTATAAACGCGAAAGTTTCTAAGTATGGATGGATGGATGGATGTTTGTTACTCTTTCACGTAAAAACTACTGAATGGATTTGGATGAAATTTGGCAAACAGATAGTTTATAACCTGGACTAACACATAGGATACTTTTTATCCCAATATTCCCACGGGATCGCGACTTACGCGGGTGAAACCGCGGGGCGCAGCTAGTTAAGTATATTTTACTTTTAGATTGTATATTGTATAATAGATATGTCGATATAAAACTTAATAGAACAACATCCTACTTAGCAGCAATTTCACATAGGTAATTCGACATCACCCTTCAAAATCCTCAAACTACCCTCATATCACACACACTTACATCAACTTACACGTAAGTAATTAACCATTAAGTTAACTGAGACGGTTAATCCGCAGTCATCACTAAAGATTTAACCCTAGCACTTTATTACCTGTGCAGTCTTCAATGGCTAACCCTGCCGAGACTAACTTTATTTCGGTCCATTCGACCCTTCAAATCCCTATTTAATGACCAGCCTTTGGGGGTGGGCTCGGGTTGATGTTGGTGTATTTTGTCCAGTTTAGGGTGCTTAGAATAGAATGGAATAGGTACCATAATTATATAAATTTCATATAATATAAATTTAGAAATTGATAGAAAATGGAAAAGGTTTGATTGTTCGAAATGTAGATAATTTTTTTAATGAAATTATTTCCTCATATTTGCTCTATCAAAATCTAAAAATGTTTACCAGCTTTATTAATTTTTAACAATATTATTATAATTTTATGTACTCGACTATGCAATATCCATTTAATGAGCTTCCAGAAAGCGGTAGAAAACTTAATCACAAGATTCGCCAATGCAAAACTGAATCAAATCTTTAGACAACAAAAATCGCATCAACTCCACCGACTTCAACGCGAAATCCCTCTCTCTACGTCCGTATAATTTTCACATACGTCTGTCTGTCCACACAATATCACTATATTTACATAGGGCCTTTGTTTGACGCGTAATTACTGAACACCAGGCCCTGCCTGATATATCGTAGCGGATTTGTCAACGATATTTAGTTACTTTGAATCCGTTGATATGTTCCGTGAATCCGGGAGAATGACGGATTTGGAATATTGTAGGCTTTACAGGGAATATGTATTGCGAAACTGTGACTAAAACTGGTGTTGTGGTCGTTAAACTTAAGGAGTTTAGTTTCAAAATGGTGATTTGAAACTGAGGTTTCACGCCGGTAGCACACCTCCGCAGCTCCGCCGCGAAATCATAGCAGCAAAACCGCAGTGGTTCAATTGTACTGACTCGCGTCATGTTTCGATACGCGAATCCGATTCGAGTGAGCACATTTCTAGTAACTATTCCGTATTAATGTGCTCGCTCGAGTTTTTTTACTCGCTTGAAATTATTAAATAATTGTTTATTTTGAACTAACGACCTGCTCGTGTTTCGCACAGTTTTTATTGATTTCTTAGTTATATGTTACTTTAATATTAACATATTATACACATACGCCGCTTCCGTTTCCGTTTAAGCTTCCGGAATAAATTCTCTAAACGACGATGGTGAAAATCTCATCAAAATCTGTTGCGTAGTTTAGAAGAACAACCCGGACATACAGACAAACACGAAAAAAAACTTTAATTTATAATATGTATAGATATTAGCTTGCCATGTAATCTAGTCCTATCGGACTATGAGAGTGAGGGAAGAGAGAGTGCACTTGTGTCTGCGCAAACACTTGTGCACTATAATATCTCCCGCGCCGAAGGCAAGTCTCCGTTGAGATTGGCCGCCGTGGCCGAAAATACGGTCTGGAGGACTATTATTATTAATCTAGTCCTAGTTGAACAATAAATCTTTATTTATTTTGTCAAATAATCATTGATTCACCATAATTTCTACCCTATGTGTACATCCCTTTTCCCATTAACAAAACGAAATACTACATTAAATTACTGTTGCAACATGTATGTACAAATCAATAGGTATAAAACAATAACATAATGACAATCGGAATCCAACAACCAATTACATCCAAAGAGGGTGACACATACACACACACATACATACAGACATCTAATTAACCGCATGATTGACTTGTCCTTACCACTAATTGCCCGTGGCCAGTGGTTAATGGAAAAAACCTTTGCTATCCTTTTAATAAAACCATCCACTGGAAAATTGTCATAATGCTCCGGGCATGCGTGTTTGTGAAGAAGAAAATGGATATAAAATGCTAAAGTATTAGAATGATATTATTTTGTTATGAACTTATGATGTTATAATTATGTATGACATAGAAATTTCTAATTCTAAATCCATCCATACATAATATTTATAAATTCGAAACTCGAAATTCGAACTCTGTCTGTCTGTCTGTATGTTACCGTTTCACGCCTAAACCACTAAACGGATTTCGATAAAATTTGGCAAGGAGATAGATGGCATCTCGGGGAAGGACAAAGGCTACTTTTTATCGACATACCACGCGGGCGAAGCCACGAGCGGAAGCTAGTAATATTATAAATGCGAAAGCAAAAAAAAACCCAACAAAAAATCCCGAGGAAACCGGCATGCCCGAGAGATATTTCTCGACGGCATGTGAAGCCAAGTCAGAGGCCCATGGGCGGCTTTAAAACTCTGACCCCAGTCACTAACCACACGAAAAGAAGAAGAATGCTAAAGTGAATTTGTTTGTTTGTTGCGCTTTCACGCAAAAACGGCTAAACGAATTTAGATGAAATTTGGCACATGGGTAGACCATGACCTGGAATAGGACATAGGATAATTTTTATCTCGATATTCCCACAGGATCGAGACTTACACGGGTGAAACCGCGGGGGCAGCTAGTAAGTTATAAGTAAATCACATATGTAGTTCTACTTCGACCTCCCGCATACCGAGTCCCTTGCCAGAGTCTCTTGATAAGCGGATTGGTCATTGCAGCTACATAATAGGTACCTCCGCAGTTGGAGATACTTATCGTCAGCCTGTAATCCCTTAGTTGACTGTTGCGATGCTCATTATCGGAAAACGGCCTAACCTTATCGAAATGGAGAAGCCATAGTATACTTCCAAACAAAGAAAAAAGGCTTTATAGTCATTGCTTCCGAAGATGTATTTAAGGGCGCACCCTACCTCAAATTATTTAGCTTAGCATGATCCTCCGTTATGCCGAAAATACTGCAGCATTAATTTTGAAACAAATATATGTTAAAGTTGAGGATTGTTGCTAGGACCTATGTGTGGCGACAACACGATTACATAATCTTGATAGAAAAAAATCCAAAGTTACCTCTAAACCGAACTATAAACCGCTGGTATTAAAAAAATACTTCAAATTCGATCATGAAACTTTGCATAATAACTGAACTAACTATAAAGCAGGTCTTATGTGTTTTTTTTTTTAATAACCTTTATTTTCACCGTAAAAAGAAATTACCTAAACTTTCCGAGGCACCGTCTCGCTCTCACTCAGGTCGCTAGTAATAAGGTGCGAGCGAGATAAAATCTGAGGTAGGGTACAGCCTTAAACTGCGTACAGGATAATTGAGTAAGCTTCGGGAAGAAGAATAATATTTAGTTATTTATTCCGACAAGTTTTAGTCCGAGGTGCTCGTGGCTAAGTAATAACAGCAGCACGGGTCGATCCATCAGGTTAAGCTTCGCTTGCCGTGGTTGTTCCGTGGATGGGTGACCATCTTTACATACCAAGACTCCTCCGTGCCTCGGAAAACACGTTATGCCGTTGGTCCCGGCTGTCATTCGTGGATCTTTAGCAGTCGTCAGCAGACTGAAATTCTGACAACCAGTCTTACCAAGGGGTATCGTATTATCCAGTTACTAGGTTGTGGAAGTCAGATATGCATAGTCGCTCCATGTAATGTATGAGACACGACAGAGAAAAATACGCATGCCATCCAATTGTTTAAATACTTAACAATATATAAATACCTCCTACTTTTTGACTTTTTGGATTTTGCGTTTCACAAACTGTGTCCAAATAAATGTTATTCTTTCTTTCTTTACTACACAAATGCAGCCATCATCATATTTCCCTTCAAAATATCCGCAAAAAACATATCCATAAAAATATGACAGGTTCACAAATAAAAATGTTTACTGCCAAGTCAGCAAACATACCTTTATGACGTCATAGATCACTGTATAACCCTTCGAAGTACAATAGAACTACCTGCTAGTTTATAAACCCATAAAACATGATATATTCATAGATTTTATGATACAAATAATAAAGTAGGGTTATGTGGAAACAGAAAATAATAAATATAATTTAGAATTTATATTTCACTAACTGTCGCCCGCGACTTCGTCTCCGATCTAGGATGAAAAAATAGCTTGCAACTAGTTTCGTTTCATTCACAGCTTGACAACGCCACTACATCTCTAAGTCTAATCATCTAAATACGCAGCGAACTACTAAGTTACATTAATTAAACTACAAACTATGTGATAGAGAGACCGTTTGTACAGCCTCAGGGCATAATTACACTAATATCCAGCTGACCGCTTTGTCCATCGTATTGACATGCGACAATGTAACTTCGCTAGATTGTAAAGCTGCGTCCAGATATATATGTTCTTGTGTCCGTAATTTACCTCCGTTTCGTATTAGCATCGCGATCAAAAAAGTCTGGACGCAAAGTAACAAAATAGCCCGTCACTGCGATCATCACGTGTGCGATCATCAAGTGTCGTTCAAAAAGTATCAAGCAATCACCAAATTCTCATAGACAACGATGACATAGTCTGTCATCGTTGTCTATGAGAATTTGGTGATTGCTTCATTTATATTCATAATATTATATTATAACGAAAAAATTAAATTCGTTGCGGATTCGGGCAGCGACAGAGGGCACGACCTGCGCATGCCACGATCGCGGCCAGACTGGATTGGCGATAGTTTCTAAAGTTCTGTACCCAATAGGGTATTCTTTCACGGAATTTGATAAGTATACCTACTATGTCCTTTATCATGACTAATAATAAAAATAAAGTCATTATCTGCCTAGCCTTTTCCAACCAAGTTGGGGTTGGCTCCAGTCTAACCGGATGCAGCTGAATACTAGTATTTTACATGGAGCGACTGCCTATCTGATCTCCACAACCCAGTATCTGGGTAAATACGATACCCCTTGGCAAGACTGGTTGTCAGACTTTAGGGCTTCTGACGACCCTTAACGACTGTCAAAGATCCACAAATGACAGCCGGGACCACGGAGGCACGGAGGAGTCACGATATGTAAAGATGGTCACCCATCCGCGTACCAACCCCGGCAAGCGTAGCTTAACCTGATGTATCGACCCGTGCAGCTGTTATTACTTAGCCATGAGCTCCTCAATAATAAAAATAATGTAAACTATGATATTATACCGGCCGTCATGAGTCTTTTCACCAGTATTTGATGTCAAAAAACGTTGGATAGCCGCTATTGTGTGACCGTTCACCGCTTTCTTAACGAAAGCTTCACTGCGCTAGGCCAACTTGGAAATCGAACTTCAGGTGACAAGAGGCCTACAATTGGCGGGATCCGCTAGGACCGATGCCTGTTCCGGTTGCGGGAAAGTCCGAAAGGGATACCGGGACTTTGGCAACAGGCAACTGAAGGAACACGGGTGGGTTTTAGTCAGTAAAAGTCTGACACGCCATTTCGCTCCGCCCAGAGCGGGAGAAGTGATTGGATGATGTCCCAACCTCAAAAAAAAAAAACGGTGACAAGACGCCTACTTTTTTGGATCTATATTCATTGGTAGGAAGTAAACACCATATTTTACCTGTCTTATAAAAATCGTTTTTTTCACATTAATTAATTACCTACTAGTCCTAATTTAACACATTAGCTAATTAACAAATCTTTTCACAGACACATTATTAAAACATGAAAGTAAGAGCTAATAAATTATCCTGCGCAAATAATTAACTTAAAACGCAAATGTGGACTTTAATTATTTAACATTCAAATATTAGACCGGACTGTGTACTTAGAAATGGATTTAGGATCTCATAAATAATGAGTATTTTTTATGGAAAATATTGTTAGAGTAGCACCTGCTGAGGGTGGCCGCTCATCATACTTACCTATTTATATTAAGTTATCTTAAAAGTGCAAATAAACCATTTATTATTGATTAATCTTAGCTAATATTGGCTGTAATTTTATTATGCAACTATCACTGACCTTTCGGCCTATTTTATTGTAAAATTATTTATTTATGTCACTTGACGGTGCAAATAAACCATTTCTATTGATTATTATTATTATTTACTATATTCTTGCTATTTTCATTGATTTACTCCAATGAATCTCAAATATTCACTGTACCTGCCTGAAGGCAGAGCTATATTTCGTGAAACTAATCTTAAAAATGAAAATGTATGCCGAATATAATACATAATTATTATATTACAGGGGTATGCCCTTTAGTAGGTAGGTACTTTTTGATAAAAGGCATATAATGAGAAATACCATTCGTGGAAAACACTGAAGTAAGGTTTATTTATAGCACTGTTTCTAAAACCATGTAATATTAATGATAGTTAGATAATAAGAAACGATTCGAGTTACGAGTATACCTCGAGGCTGTCTGAAATTGAGAAGCACTGCAGTCCGATAAGTCGTCTGTTTCAGCTGCAGTGGCACTGCTATCTTTGTTTTATACACCACCTTGGTTTCTACTACGATACAACAAAGACAAATGCTAACAGAACTATCTCAGAGTATTTATTTATTTATATACGTTGCAGCACTATGTTGAAAATATTCTTTTGCTAGTTAATTTGTAATTTTCTGTGCGAGTCCCAAATAATAGTAGATTATTCACCAAGGGCATTAAGCAGTGTGTTATGTCACTGATGCTATATTGAATCCCTAGTGCAACGAAGGATTCAAGTGGTCCCACGCTAATAATTAAGTAGAGTAAATAGTAGTAATTCAAAATCGAGTTGCTGTTTTCAGGTTTCTAGGACATTTCACCAATAACTCACTTCAGAACTCACTTCCTTACTTCCCTCGTCCATTTGAATTCGTCCTATGGTAGCACTGTTTTCCAGCTGCAGGCAAAACATGCATTATGTATAAGTTTTTATAAGACCCGTCAGAAAATGCAATTTGAAACAAAGTATCAAGTTTAATGCGATCCACAGATTAAAAATGGCGAGAAAACACTCCGTGGAAGAGTTTATAAAAATGATTTTGATGAATTGTTTGCTTCTTTGTAGCTGTTAGGTACTTATTATAACTTCCAAGTTGAAAGTGTTATTTCTTAAGGTATGTTTCCAAACCCCGCTGCACGCAGTAGGGCTGGCTGCCGCTGCCGCTGCCGCTGGCCTCTGATTCCGAGCCTCTGCTGTTCGTGGTGAATCGCTGTTTTGTTGCCAATTTACTCGTCAACGTTCACGTGTTATCGGTGTGACGAACGCCATACTACTGGCGTGACGTGGCGGCAGGGCGACACTGCCACGCAGCAGTGCTGCCGCAGCAGTGGTGCCACGACATTGCTGCTATGCTCGAAATGTAATCCATCTATACTAATATTATAAATTCGAAAGTAACTCTGTCTGTCTGTCTGTCTGTCTGTATGTTACCTTTTCACGCCTAAACCACTGAATGGATTTCGACAAAATTTGGCAAGGAGATAGATGGCACCCTGGGGAATGATATAGGCTACTTTTTATCGACATTTCGCACGGGCGAAGCCGCGGGCGGAAGCTAGTCTCATATAAACCTAAAATGTATGGGGACCAGTAGTTACACGGCCGAACTGATGAAATAGGTATCTTCCGTAGCTAGCGACACGTCAGATATAGAAATACATAGAAAGCAATAGTGTTGGGGCGACACGTCGCCGTCGTCTGCTGCTGCCGCCTGCGGTCGGCTACGGAATGGTACCTTTAAAGTTATGAATCATAATTATCTGTGAAAGTTTCAGTAAGTTTTGTAGGGTAGTATTCCTTTATAGAAGGGAAGTACCTTATATTCAGATGCCTGAGAACTGTACTGTGTGTGTGTGTGTACTGGCAAATACTTGTGCTAGGAGAGTAGTTTGAACATTAACAAAGTTAGTAATTTTTTCAAATATTGTCAGTAAGGACAATGTTTACTATATATTCAAGCTTCGGTTAGCATACGAGTAATAAATGGGATACCGGTGCCCTTGGCAACAGGCAACTAAAGGATCACGGGTGGGTTTTAGTCAGTAAAAGTCTGACACGCCCTCCCTCTCCGCCTAGAGCGGGAGAAGTCATTTTTGATGATTTCCCACCCTCAAAAAAAAAAGGCTTTCGCCGCTTCTCTAAAAGCGTATGATGTTTGAAGGTGACGAAGATCAACCGTTGTCTGAATGCATCCTTACAAAAACGTCATAAAATACAAATATTTGACCATCTATAATAAATGGATTTAACATTGTTAATACCCGTTTCAAAGAAAAAACACAAAGAAAAATAAAACCTCACTAATTAGAACTTAATCCGTCCCATTCTTCCTAATTGCCCCCATCAGCTAATAACTGTAATAAAATAATTAGACTTGAGAGGAAAAGAATGCTTTATTATTTCAAATTAAAATCTGCAGTGTAATCCGTCAGGCGGCGGCGAAACAAGATGGTCGGATGAAATTCAAAATGGCGGACGCAGGTGCAACGGTTTAGGCGGGATTTTATTTTACGTTTCGTTTTTATTGTGTTGTTAGTTCTTCTATGGATTATAATGTACTTTATATATTGTAGCTTATACAGAGATTTACCTACAGTAGAATCAAATTCCTTGTTAATAACAATTTATGCAGGTGCAGATCGGCTTTTTAAACGTGCCAGAGACTTGTACCTACCTGTGACAGTCATTTTCTAAAACGACCGGTTACTGTATGTCTATAATCAGCAATAAACCTATCCAGTTTGAGAATACATAATTCGATAAAACAAAAACTGTTTATTATTTTTCCATAAAATTTTCCAATCCATAGCAAGTTCTACTAATCCGTATTTTACAGCACAATAAACATATACTAACAGATATAACTGCATATAAGCAGATATCATAAAATTCATTGAGCGCAATCGTAAAGCGGGTCGACGTCTAAATATCGAAGTATTCATGACATTTTACGAGTTTCCATTCATCCGTGAAACTGTCAATAGGTACTTGGCTTTGAGGAGAAAATTGCATGGAAAATGGATATTTATACCTAAATATGCTTTAGAAAAAAAAAAAAGCTCGTGGCTACGTAATAACAGCCGCACGAGTCGATCCATCAGGTTAAGCTACGCTTGCCGGGGTTGGTCCGTGGATGGGTGACCATCTTTACATACCGAGATTCCTCCGTACCTCGGAAAGCACTTAAGCCGTTGGTCCCGGATGTCATTTGTGGATCTTTGACACGGGTCGTCAGAAGCCCGAAAGTCTGACAACCAATCTTACCAAGGGGTATCGTATTACCCAATTACTGGGTTGTGGAGGTCAGATAGGCAGTCGCTCCATGTAAAATAATGGTATTCAGCTGCATCCGGTAAGACTGGAAGCTGACCCCAACATCGTTGGGAAAAGGCTAGGCAGATGATAATGATATGCTTTTTTAGAAATATAATGAAGAGGGACAGAAATATGATATGTTTAATAACAAAAATAAACTAGTATTTATTCACCATACATACATATTTAAAACCTACTAGTAGGTATACAGTTATTACAAGGCTCTGAAATATCAATAACAATTGTTTATTTCTAACAAAACCACAATCGTTACTCATCAGCCCGATGACATTAAGTAATACGATATCACTTATGTATGAGCATACAACCTCTTCCCTATTTTGAGCTCGGAAAGTACCGAATTACCCAAAACATCTTTACCCACTAAACGAGTGCCCGCGGCAAGGCACATCAAATTACCTAATGGATAACCGCTTTTAATTATTTAGAGGTTAATTTACATGGGTTAACGGAAGCTTGTTGGTTTTTGAGAGTAATATTATTCAGTTATCGCAAAGCTGTATATGTATATTCGTTCAGAGAGACACCAATAGTTTAATGAAACGAACGGTGCATTTAGCGGCCGGAGTGACCAATAATTTAAATCCAAACTGATGCAAGTTCTATTTAGACATTTCAATAAAATAATAATAAGTTTCTTCTTATTCAAAACTTGAAATGCAAACAAAAAGGCTGTGTTGATATGTTTAAGGATAAAAAATAATAATAAGAATAAAATAATTTGATTATTAGTACAAAAATAACCTTACGTATCTGTAACCATCTTAAAAACCAATATTTTTGCACCTGTATCTTGGGGACAAACATACTTACCTCTGTAGGACCAGAATACATTTTTAAATCTGTCTAACGCATTCCAGAGAGCCTAGACAAGTAACATTCGCTTCCATTCGTTTCGTTTTTCTACAACGACATAAGCTTTGCGATAGCTTAAGTCAGTCCAATACATTTTGCCTTTTCCATCATCGTTATCGTCACTTTGTCTAGGGCCTCGTATGCACGTCAAACCAAAAGAAATATCAAAGTGAAATATTCTACGAAAAAAATACAGTTTATCCTCTTAAGCCTGCATAAGTACCTTCCAAAACAGAGATATTATGAATACATCTACCTGCCCTATATCTTCAAAGTGTGTAACTTAATGGAGCGGCAGATCGCCCGCGGCCTCAATTTGTCTAATGTGAAACTATACTGAACATATTGTTTGCTTAGTACACCGTGTATACAATGTATTCATCATTAATCTATGTTACTCGTGTACTTATAATATAGGTTATGTGTAGCTTATAATGTAGGTACTTATAATATAGGGTAAGTTTGTTTGTGATTTGTCATTAATAATTTGAAGATAAATTTTAAGTAATAAGTATCTTTTAGTATTAATCCCAAGTTTAGATCCTAAAACATATAAAAAAATGTATTCTCATTGAATATTTTGAAAAAAAAAAAAACAATTTATTACAGAGGCTTTAATTTCTTAAATAAGATAGCTATGCGATATATCTTTAATACAACTACTTACACTAGGTAATTAATTAAATGACTAACTAACTAACCATACAAAAACAAAAGGACAGTTGCGATCATAATTATTATGATTAAACAAATAACGGTTCTGGGTAGATACCTATTAGCAAAGAGCAAGAAACCAATTTTACATTAACATTTACCTACCCACAATATGTAGAAGTAGATCTTACTACACTGTTGCATCTCAATTCAAAGTTATATTGAGTTTCAAAATAAAAACAAAACCAGTACCAGCAGCGTCAAAACAAACTAATACATTTAGTCCAGTAGGTACCAAATAACTCAATTTGAATATAAGTGAATATGAAAAGAGATGATGTGCCAATTCCGAGAGTCTAACATTACAGGAATTTGCGAGACAAAGCGATGAAACAAATGGGAGCGATCAATCCCCTTTCACATCGGTGGGAAATGAAGGCCTAATGTGAGTCATCACATTTGCACACGACCGTTCAATTCTATTTACACATGAAGTAAGAAAGGAGACTGGATACGTAAAGTAGTGAAACAAAAGATTAAACTTTATTATTTTATAAAATACTAGTATCTTCTACTTATTGTAAAAGAATAAAGTTGATGAAGGGTTAGAGAGAAAAATAATCAGTTTTACAGTCATATTATAGACACCAGGTAGCCAATCAGTACGGACTTACTTATAGTGTTCTCAATTTAATCCAAATGATAGTATGATAAACAATTCCACGAGTGATTGAGAATTGATAAACAAAACGAGGAGGATAATTGTATCGTCTAGGGACCTTACACCTTGAGTTGATGCTGAGTGATACACTGATAACTGATTGATAGTTTTTATTGATATAGGTATGATTTCATGATAGATGAGTGCACGCGGTATGAATACTATTCGTGTACTAATCCTGACATATTGATATGAAAACTGTGCTGTACTTGCACTGTACAATTATTTGATTTTTTCACAAAGTCTGCCGCATCCATAAAGTAACTTCTTGTGCATATTTATATCAAACAAATATCGTCCATATATCATACATGTATCTCGCGAATTATTTACTTTCAGCGCTCGTATGTGTATATCATAGTTCCTATTTGTCTCTTTTTATCATTTCCCTCCATTAGGGAAACCAAATAAAAAAACATGCAATAAAAATTATGTAGGTTGTAAATATAATGTTGGGAAGCCCAGCAGTGGGACAGTAATGGCTAATAATAAATGTTATAGTCGGGTTTTACTATAATTGTTCAATACTCATAATTCTGTAATTCACATAATTTCTTTTCATGAAAAAATGACCCTGTTGAAAATTTGCTAATTTTTTATGGATTTGGGGTCGAACTAAAAATTCGCATGTTATGATTAAGTATGTTAAGCTACTAATAAACTACCATTGTAAGAACTTTGTAACCATATTTATCTGAAAATAAATCTTTGACTTTGACTTTATTTTCAATAATAATTACATTTTTTATTACTTTTTGGTGATTTTATTGCAGTACCTACCTATATGCCCCTTACAGATCGGACAGGGTTTTTATTACACGCTATTGTACACCTCTGCCTAAACCTTCGGGTAACTCAGGCGTGATGTTAAATTATAGAAAAATAAGGTTACTATAACGGTATAAAGTGTTACGAGATTCTTGAGAATAACACGCAATAAAAGTATATTCCAGAAACAGTATCCACGTGGTGTGGATGCATCTCTCCTTGAGCTAGAACTTGTGCGAAGGGCAAGGACGAAACGAAGCTGAGACGCTAATGTTGAGAAACTTAGAATTTAGTACTACAATGTCGTAATAAATAATGCAGTGTAAAAGTTTCCTTTTGAGATATAGCTTGTTTGCTCATAGCATAATTCGTACGTGGATTTTACAAAAGATATTATATATTTGAATATTATGTAATTTTTGTGAAATTATTTGTAATTGAAGACTTTCGTAAGGTTCTTGTAGAGTCATTTTTAATTTTGAACCAATACCTGGACAATCGGTAAAAAATCCAAACTTGCATTCCTGTTGCACATACTGCTGATCAATATTTCACATATACCAACTACTGTCATCGCCTGATTTAGCCTTCACCACTTGAATAACGATTAACAAAATCACACTAATGGTTGTCACATGATCTGACCAAGATAATGTCTGGACTTTTTAGAGACCTCCGAGTTTGTTTCGATGTTTATTCTTCTGAGAAAAATGATTTTAGAGCGTTTCATGTTTACTACTCAGAGTAGTCGGACAGAAAACACCGACCTCATATTGTTAAAATCAATTTACAAAATAAAATAAAAAACGTTTAAAAACCATTTTACTTTGCCATTTGGTACATGCACACATAGTGGAGAGTTATTAATGTAAATTAATTAAGCTAATTCGTAAGAAAAATAAATTCAGTGTATAAAAACAAGACGTCCACTTTATCTACAACCCTCAAATCAAATTTTCGAAGTCCTGAAGTGTTCATGAATAATTCTGAAGCGAGTGCATGGATAGTGACATCAGTCACACACAGACCCAAGGGTTTGTTAGCAAAATGTAGAATAACAAATTACTTGCAGGTAAAACAAAAATATTTTTCCCGTTGGTAGTGTGATGGTGGTGGTTTTACAATGGTTATTTGTAGTATACAATGTGTATCGTTAAATGCGCAAAACCTGAAAATAGTTTGGTCAGAATAACGAGCAGAATCAATTGAACCACTTTTTAATATAGGTCACATTTTTCAGAAAATCTTCATTAAAAACGTTGCCGTGTCTATTTATTAATAGGTCAAGCCAGCGCGGCGCAGCGGTCGGTGACGACCCCTCCCTCGATAGAGCGTCGTCGCAGACGCAAGAAACGATCAGAATTGCCAGTAAAACTAAAACAGCAAATAAAACCTTTACAATTTATATAATGATTTTTTTCTCTCTGAAATAGGTCATTTGAATAAAAAATCAGTAGACCCTCTGAGGTTTTGCGCATTTAACGTTACACATTGTATATAATTATATTACAAGGATATATGAAATATAAGACATATGTAATAAATATTAACCTGTTTATTATTATCGGGTAAAAGCTTGTCCTTGTAGTGTCCTTTTTTTTTTGTTGAAATATTTGTTATAAAATAATTTCTTCCATTGAATTTATCCTGTACCCCAAAAACATATTTACAGCTCCCAACATGCTCTTCATTCCACATAAACACTAGGTCTCCTCTAAGCTAGGTTTCCGTAGTGCGCCATTAAAACAAGCTGGATCAGTGAAATCTCAGCCATTGGCGCGGATGGTTTTATAACTCGAATACATAATTTATTACTACAATCACCGAGTCCGAATCCAGCTCCCACGTAGGAAGTTGGATTTTCTTTAAGGATATTGAGGAGATTTTGGTGTGATATTTGGTTTTATCCAGATATCGATAGTCGATTTCTTTGTATACTGTGTGATGTAATTGTTTATTCGATAGAATACGGGTACAGTAAGATACAACTTAGATGTAGCATCGGCAAAATTCATAAAACCGATCACATTCCGAACTGAGTGTGCTTTGCCGTTTTGCGTGGATGTGACGCATGTTTCCCCCAACCTTTTTTATTTTTACTTTGTGGTTATTTTCTTTTTTTGTTTTTTGCGTCATATTTACCGCAAATAAACGTATTTTCTTTCTTCTTTCTTTCTTTCTTCTTTCAAAATCTCCCATCTTTATTACTGCTTTAGATGAAAATGATCTTTACGCAAACGCAATAACTTGTAAAGTTTTATAACCAAATACATTAGTAAAATTGAAATGAATGAATGCAAATTTTCAAATGTATGCTACATCTAAGTTGTGTCATACTGTACCTGTAGTTAATTATTATATTTATTTATATCGACTCTCCAACAACAGAGAACACACGTAACTAATTTCACACAATATAATAATTAGGTGTATAATAAATAATAGTCTTACTCCGTTAAGTTTGGGGGAGGCTTATGTCCAGCATTCGTCAGACGTCTTTCGGCCTTAATGATGACACCGTATAAGGTACTCGTATACTATATAATTATTTCTTTTTCCATTATACTCCATTTTCCAATTAAAATTAGTTAATATTTTCACAATTTCTCTTAAGATAATAATAATTATGTGCGTCACTATTAGTGACTTAAAAATGATTAGATAATATTGAAAAAATGAGTAATTAATAGTATATGAAAAATGGCCTCTATATTTTTAGGACATCTGTGTGTTGCCTCACGGATAAGAATAAAGTTATCCCTGTGGAATTCAGCAAACGCACTGTAGAGACGAGGGTAGTCGTAAAACTAGCTGGTTTAGCATAGTTTTTATTATTCTAGTTCTGATTTGACTTGTTGATTCTTTGTGCAGCAGGTAAATAAGTTTTAAAACAGGAAGCAGACTAGCTTTATAGTGCTAAATTTTAAATGATTTCAAGCTGTTCTAGAGGAATTTTGTTTATAGACCTAGTTTTGGCTTATCACCAGGTGTAGATACTATACTTAGTAAGAATTTGCTACACAGTTAGATATGTGTAAAACCGTAGATACATACGGTAAACGCAAAATTGTTGATTATCTTCATTTCTCGCGGAGTTAAAAAAGAAACTAAGCGACTATGTAATGCATACACTGAGTGAACTAAACTTATACATACATGGATGACATGATTTATCCCAAAATTACATACACATAATAACAAAAACGTATTAAGGTATCAGTCGCAAATTGAGAATAATGTGACACCTCATCAAGCTGAGCATATCTACACGATATTATATGAATTATTCATACACAACTTCCAAACAATACACAAATATCAATAGACCCGTAAGATCTTGACGAATGTTCTAAAACGGAGCTCAATGTAATTCGGTCGTGTATCTTCGTACTAAATAGTCCAAATTCCGTAGACCTCTCGTGTCTTTGTCAATGTTTGGTAAATGAGGTCTTTGTATGGTGTTGGTGTGAATCTCATTGCAGGCACACAATAGGATGCCATCAATCAGGGTGAGATTACAACCGTGACATCGCGTCGTCAAACTGGGGTTTTGGGGTGTGTGTAAAAATTTAAATGAGATTTTTTTTCTAATAACGTTACAGAATGAATTTTTGAATGAATTTCGCGGGACAATGTTACAATAGGTTTTGGCATCGCTTTATTGTATTTTGTAGTAAGAATTTTGTTTTTGGAACGTTGTTCCTTCGCACATTATACTCTGTGCAAAAGCGAAAGAAACTTCGTTCTAACCAGTCCCACGATACCCCTCAACTGTTTTTATTTTATTTTTATTGATAAACTCTACGATTGTCAATGAATAATTTTAAATGGTGATTATTGATTCAAAACTATTCATTTATCATTTACTTTTACTAAAATTATTTAAAAAAATGCGCTAAAATTAACGACAAAAATAAAATTGCTCAACCGATTTAGGAAAATGGCCACTTAAAAATAGCGCACGCAATAAAATTGCCTAAGAACAATAACTGGGATTACATAAACAAATAAAACTCAAGAAGGCAGTTAAAATATTTTATCTGTTATGAATATAATCCGGTTTTTACGGCGATATTAAAATTGAACCCGCTGCGGGTTGTTCTACAGAACAATGCGATGCGATGTGCGAAGATTCTCTATTTGTTCGAGTAAAAAACCTTTTTCTGCCAATTAATTCTGTATTTATGTAAGTTTCTTACAGGTTGAAATAATACTTCTTATTAGTTCTCACCTCTGGTAATGAGTGTTTAACTGATAATTTTATAGTTTATATCACAAGCTGTTGATACAAGTTTATCATCATCCACTAGTTTGGCTTCCAGTTTAAAACATGTTATAAGTACAGTACGACACAACTTCGGAAAATTTGCATTAATTCATTTCAATTTTACGAATGTATTTGGTTATATGACCTTACCAGTTATTGCGTTTGTGTAAAGATCATTTTCACATAAAGCAGTAATAGAGATGGGAGATTTTGAAGGCGCACTCAGTTCGGATGGTGATCGGTTTTACGAATTTTGCCGATGCTACAACTAAGTTGTGTCGTACTGTACTACCTAAGGCATTTAACCTCCACTGGACTTGGAAATACTGATATATAGAGAAACTGGCTATCTTACTTCTAACTGCCGAAACACAACAATGCTGTTAACTTTGTTATTGTTATGGCGACAGACTTAGATGAGATGGTGGTAGTTAGCCAACCAAACAACCGTAACAATTTTCACACCTTGCCATTGGTTTTACCATCACTTGGCCATTGGTCCCTTTCAGAAGTTTCTCTATCAGTAGCATGGCTATCGCAACTCATCACATTGCTCTCTATGGACAAAATCTTTAAGTTAAACAGTAAAGGAGACATAAAACCTTAAGAAGTGTTTAGGAGGATTATCTTTGCTTCCCCTTACACTTTTTTATTATTTTAAGGGCTAATTGTAACCCTTCATTTATTTTGCTTTACATCTGGCTTCATCTTGTTGAGTTCTAGAGAAATATTTAACTTATTAAATTATTATCTGTGTTTCTTCTGTTTTCTTTGTTGTGTTTAATTATTTCTAATTCAGTGATATCAGATTTCCATCTTACTAAGATTAACGTTTCAAAACTTATGTACTCAGGTATTTGATTGAACAATTTGGCGGAGGCCTTCCAACGCTACGTCTTCCGGTACCCTGTCGCCACTCCAGAACCTTTCGGCCTCCAGAACCTTTCGGCTCAAAGATTCTGGAATGGCGTCGGCGTACTGGCGATGGCCTCCAACAAGGTGAACCTATGACCTGGTGTGATCACAGGAATCCAATGGATGCGAGAAGCACAGACCCGGTCGAAGTGGCGATACTTGGGGAAGGCCTATGTGGGTAGAGTGGACATATTTCGGCTGAAATGGTGATGATTACAAAATATTTGATTATTTTCAACATTTTTGCACCATTCTTCCTGAGGCAAGTTTCAGTGTCGTTCTAAACAAAAATATTTTTTAAACATTTTATAAGATTACTTGTTTGTATGATTAGTACAAGTAATCTGTTTTCATCATTTAACATAACTACTTTTATTTTTTAAATTATATTTTCATGAAAGAAAACAATTTCCAATTCATGAACTCGCAAGTCCCATTTTGAAACATTAAATTAATTCGCGAAACGACAAAGTGTGGGAGCAATTTAACTTGTGGACTGAGTGGCCTGGCCTTAGGGACTGGCCTGACTTTGATTGATGGTTTAAGTTTCATCTGTTTTGGCCTCGGAAATTGGGCTGTGTTTATAAATAGTAGAAGTTAATTTGGTTTAGTTTTTTTTTTATTATTATAGGAATGCGTAATGAGATTGACACTCCCATTAATGGTGATGAGGTATATAATGGGGTAGGGTAAGGTATATATAGGTAGGATAATGGGGTCCACAAATTATGAATTGCTTTATTGAAGTTTAATGCCAAATTAGAATTAATTAATTTAAATACGCTTATTTTATTAATAATTAAGTCATTTTCATGCTGCAATATTTTCACGAAATATGATTAGAATATGAATTGAATTGAATAGGTACATTATTATGATTCAGCTAATCTGTGTCACCATTTTGTGTCAAATTGCTAATGACAACTAGGAATTCAGGAAATGAATTGCTTTTAGAGGGATTCCTAATGTGGCCGTTTTAGGCACCCAACATACTGTTAATAGATGTCGGTGACGCGAACCAAAAAGACTTTGCCCTACCAAAAATCACTCAAAGCGCTTAAAGAAGTTTTCACTTAAAATGCTGTACCTATACATACTTATACAAAAATATTTACCACAAATTGCAATTAGGTCCAAAATATTCATTTTTTTAACGTGAACAAAATATTTTACGTTTTATTTGTATTATACTCAATACAATACTCAATATCTTTATTGCTTTACCATAATGTGTACTTAGGTGGTAACTATACAGGGTGATTGGAAGCTGGGTGCAAAGCCTTAACGGGGTGACAGTTGACACCCTTTGGAGCATTTTGAGCATGTTTTAAAAAGGTTTGAATGATTGCGGCTATTTTATTTTAAAAAAAAATTACCTAATCTACGCAAATTGTTCACATTTTCTAAGTGTTCTACGACTTTAAAAGTGTCTAGTATTTTTTTTCAACTTTAACTGGGGCACTCTTGGTAATTACCAGTCAGAAATTGGGATATTTTATTGATATAAAAAAAAAGTTATACGTAAAAAAAAAAGAAAACTTACTTCGTCTTAGACAAGTATGGTTCAAAATGCTCCAAATACTGTCAACTATCACCCCCTTAAGACTTTGCACCTAGCTTCCAATCACCCTGTATAATTTACATCATTGTGGACCCTGTAGGGAACAGCAAAAGGCTAGGAGAGAGGAAGCCCTGTTTTAGGCGATCATTAAGTTGTTATTGTGGGAGTTTTTATTTACATAATCAAAATCAGGAGATACTTACTAAAATTATTGTGGTAAGTATTATCGCTTCTACACATAAACGGTACCTGCAAGTTATAGAATGCAGTTTCCAGCTCTTCTTGATACATTCAAAACGAATAAACAACAGAATGTCGAGACAAACACACATTAATATGAAATTAGTCAACTTTGAATCCTACCACGGAACGTACATGCCAATAAATAAATCAATTGCGAATAATTCCACTAGACAAGACCGCACTCTGTTACCATAGACTTATCAAGAGAATGGAGAGTACGAATACTCGAAGTTACTTTTATATTTTATTATGAAACCAAAGACTCGAAAAAAACGTTGAATTTTCATTCATGAATAAGCTTTGGTATCATAGGGAAGCGGTTCCGTCATATTAAAACAAAAAATGTTCCGTATTTGAACAGCCTTTATTGTGATACCTTCACCGCTTTCTTAGCCGCTAAATCGATCCTGGGGAAACGTGCAATGACTATTCGGCAGACCCAGGTGATGACGGTGGGACGAACTTGACTCCTATAGATAATACGTATTGGTAGAAACAAGCTTGTGGCGGTATCTACATCGCCACAACTACGCATCAGAGACAGAAAAATCCTGACGTCACATAAATCTTGCATCGCGAAATTAAAGTTTACCGTGCAATGGACATTATAAACAAAAACTCAACATCAATCGTTGGGCAGTTGCCCGCCAGACACAACACCCGTCTTGTCAGAGGATCCTCCCATTTCTATGGTGGATGAGTGAACTTTACACCCTGTTCCTGATGTCCCTAAAAGCTCTAGATCGAGAAAAGTGCAGTGGAACAAGACAAGTTTAAAATTATTTGTTTTCAAGTGAAAGAGACGAATAAGAAATAACTAAACCTACTGAAAATAAAAACACATATTACGGTGCTATAAAGAATTTTATTTAAAATGAAGGTTACAGTTTGCCCCCCTCTATACAATTCATGAGCATACAAGAGGTAACATTTCGATGCAGTCGATATTAATAAAGAGATTATGTCGACATGAAATATCGATATGCAATACGAATGTGAACTGTTTGTGAGCTTAAGTAATTACCACACTTTGATGAATATATTTTTAATAAATAATGTGTGGGAATGGCGCCAGAAAAGAGTACCTGGCAGAATTTGGGGGAGGGCTTAGCCAAGCAACGAGATAGATAGATAGATAGAATAGAATACTCTTTATTAAGTACACCATAAAAAAAACAAATATAAATGTAGAAATTTAACATAGAGTGACACAATGGGCGGTCTTATCGCTAAAGGCGATCTTTTACAGACAACCTTTGGATGGATTAAAGCGAGAAGGACAGATAACAGAGACATTATAATATAATATTATTATAATGTCTCTATTATCTCACAAAAAAAACTTGTAATTTCTTATTGGAGGTTCGTAAATGGATTTTAAACCTGAAAAGTACTAGTTATGAGATTTCACTGATCATCACTGAGTTTCTAAATCTGGTGGTAGTACATACTTTACTGCACCTGCTCTTTGACAAAGATTACTAATCATCTCCCTAGCCTTTTCCCAACTATGTTGGGGTCGGCTTCCAGTCTAACCGGATGCAGCTGGATACCAGTATTTTACATGGAGCGACTGCCTATCTGACCTCCACAACCCAGTCGTATTACCCACGTACTTGGGTAATACGATACCCCTTGGTAAGACTGGTTGTCAGAATTTCGGGCTTCTGACGTCCCGTAACAACTGTCAAAGATCCACGAATGACAGCTGGGACCAAAGGCTTAACGTGCTTTCCGAGGCACGGAGGAGTCTCGGTATATAAAGATGATCACCTATTCACGGACCAAGCGTAGCTTAACCTGATGGGTCGACCCGTGCGGCTGTTATTACTTATCCACGAGCTCCTCTAGACAAAGATTAATAGTACCTACGAAAAGTTTTCAGACACTACTAAATATCTATATTGCTAATTGTATAACTGCTACTTTCATCCAACTAACCCGTATCCTTCATGTCTATACTTAAGTATATCTATGCTAGGTACCGTAGATATTTATGCTACAGTTGATACAATAGTTATGCATGACCTGTGTCTGTTTGATAAATGTCTTTGGCGCGCTGTCAATACTCGGCCCCGCTAATATATGGCCCTGGTTATGATTTATGATCGTCACTTCATTAGCTTTGGCTTTATCTAGGGTATGTGTGTTACAGTATTATATACGCGTTGTAGTATTATCTATACCTACTAATATTATAATTTTCGAAAATATTTTACAAATGGAAAGCTACTGTATTGGCATGTGCCATAGGATAAATTATCCCTTCGACTGACAGCTATCATAATTCGCCTAGAAAAAGGTCTGACTTTCGGCCTATTTCGACCTCGCGGCGCAAATCCGACTCACTCAACGCTCTGTAATTATTGTAAACATTGTTGCCTAGGTTGAGAGTCATTTTGCAAGTTTATTTTTGATTATTTACGTATTAAGCATACAATAAATGACATAAGGAATCAATGGTTTTAGGAGATAAGATAGATGAGATACGATATTTATGCATAAAAATAAAACATAACATGACATATTTAAATCTTTATTATTGATAGAATTAAAATTCAAAATACAATATACATGCTACATAACAACAATGATTTGGGTATTACAGACACTTAATGCACTTGAGTTCAATACATGGACATAATCTTAAAAAAATACATCTACAATCTTTTATAGAACCAACAATAATTTGCCTCACACTAACATTGAAAAACGTCTAGAATTAGTAAACTACTGAAAATAGCAACGTTATAATCATTAAGAACATTTTATCATTGAAATTAAAAACTAAAATGTGTTAGCTGCAATAGAGTAATGGCATAGGTGATACAGAGGCTGATGGCGGTGAACGGAAGGGAGATGTTGAGCGGCACAGCGCGACAGATCGTGTATTTGAACGGACGCAGAGACACGTACCGCAGCGCAGTCGACAGCTCGAACCGAAGAGACTCGTCTGCAAAAGATTAAAAATGTCTTCTGAACCAAAAGTCACCACAACGTAATTTAAATAGTATGATCTTAGTTAGATCTTATTCTAGAGGCTTAAAACAGCCACTTTCGCAGAATCATAATACGAAAATATTATGAATCTTCATAAAATGTCACAAACTGACAATTCATAATATGATCTGCGTACGATATTATGAAATAATTCATCTGTTTGACAGTTTTCTATGGAGATTCGTAAAATGGTCTACACATTATGAATTTCTTTTGTGTCAAATTAGAGGAATTGCTAATGACAGCTGGAAGTTCAGGAAATGAATTGCTAATGTGGCCGTTTTAGGCCCCCAGGATTTTGTCTCACTGCAGGGCAAAGGCCTCCCTTCCCTCTTTTCACTTATCCATATCTGGTGTCGTTTATGGCCAATCTTAAAAAGAAAGAGTCCCGTTCATCCCGCCATCTCCTCCTGCGCCTGCAGCGTCGACGTTTGCTGCTGTTTGGGTTGGGACCCACCGGGTGGTTATTTAAGCCCACAGCTCTTCTGGAATGCGACACATGTGGCCAGCCCAGTTCTAGCCTACATCATCAACTTGAGATTTGTAAATTACTTTCAATTCATTTTCGAATTTCAATTGCAATATTCTTTTTAAATCCCATTTACCTGAACATCTAAATAGTTGTGTCGTGAGTGTTGCTCGTATTTTGTCCACTTCGTATATAATTAATTCTGCAATGATCCCAGGATAAGACAAATCACAAAATGTATGCATTGTCTCTGGTGAAAACACCATGATGAATACGAAAATCGTCTAAAAGTACAAATAGGGATTTCTTGTTAGAGCTTCAGCTGTCGGTTTAATACATTATATAAAGAAATAAAAATAGACACATGCATATCAAAAAGACAACTGGACATAGAGAGATAATGGGATGTCACAATAGGATAAACCTAGTAGTATTAAGCACCTAGTAGTACAAAGATCAGAAAAGCCACATAATATCTACTTACTCCTTTAAAAAATGCTGTCACAGCATTACTCATCACAAATATTAGTTTCGGAAAGTTTACGATTAAAGTGACAAATATCTGAAAATAGAAATATGCAATGATTAATAATTATCTAAAACAGACAATGAAAAAAAACATGTAAACAAAATAAAATACCTGATATTGTATATGCTTATCAACAAATTCCATGCTGTCTAGCAGATTATTATAATAATACAAACTCTTTCTTATATTTTTTATACTGATATCTACTTCATTTCGCCCAATAATGTTTATAGGAATGGGATTACTTTCTACAAAATTTCTTAGGAGTTTCATACGAGTGTGAAGTATTGAGAAAATAATGACGACAAATATGTGGCTTAAATCTATGCAAACCAACATGATGGCCACAGGTACAAAAATATACAGATCAGGTTGTCTGAACAAAAGTGTCGTTATTATAGGAAATGCTCTTAAAGTGGCAGATATAAACATAATTGCACATGTGTATTTGGTGAACAGAGGCATTTTCTTGAAGCCAATTATTCTGTCATTGGTTCTGATATTATTATAATAGTTAATAAAATATTTATCCGTAAAAAGTAAAGAGATAACAACATGGCACAAGTATTCGGTATAGACAAATGTCGCGAAGTTGATTCTAAATTCGGCATAAGTATACATCAAAATACTAATGATGAAACAGAAAGAAATGCAATATAATTTAATGAAGACACAGTTTGGTTTGGACTGGCCAAGATTGAAATAACGGCCGGACAAAACTTGAAACAAAAATATTAGTTTTAACAATGTCTTAGGAGAGACAATATTTTTGAGTGATTTGATTAACTTTGACATTTTGTTCATTATTGTTCAGAGGGACACTCGAGTTTATATTGAGCTTGCTTTGAAAGACTACAACGAGAACTGACCAATATTGATCGTGACACTAAAAATAAACTTATCAATCAAATAATTGCCACTTCGTAGTAATGCAGGTTGAATTATATACTGTTTGATTAATTTTATCGAAGCTATATTAAAACTTGGTCAATATTATTAATTATAACCTTCTCTCATCGGGTTACTCGACGAAAACCATCTACTATACTATAATAATTACGTAGTTACGAACTTTCTACGTGCAAATAATGTAGGAAAATTCATGAAAAAAATCTTATCTTAAAAACTCGATATTGTTAATCTCTTGAGGCCCTCGTCATTAAATCAAAGAGGAAAGCCGTAAATGGGTGACCATCTTTACATAACGAGACTCATACGTGGCTAAGTGCTTTCCGAGCCACGAAAGTCTGACAACCAGTCTTACCCAGGAGTATCTTATTACCCAGTTTCTGTAGCAGTGCAGTGGAGTACTAACAACGTATGACATAGACATAAGTTGTGTTTGAATGATGCAAGTCATTTGTTTCATCAATTTTATTGCTTGCATCCAATGGCTTAAGGGATGATTGCTGATAATTCCAGACGTAAAGATGACATTTCAGAAAAAAAAAGTAAATGTCATTTTTCGTCCAATAAGAACTACAACAAACTAAGATAACATAAAATTGATTTAATCATAACAGTAGATAATACTAAACATTAAAACGCGGTTGCGCAAACTACATTAGGGAGTTGGCAGAGCTAACGTTATCACACAAGTTCTCAATTCAGTTCAGTACGGTGGCAATTTGTGCAATTTGTGCAAATTGCGACTGCGAAGGAGTTTTAGCGTTATCGCTAGACTTGAGTTCTCAACGGTAATGCTTAGTTCGGCTATGTATGGTAATTGGTTGAGTGCTAAGATGCTTCTAAAAGGAATATACGGACAAACACTGCTATTTAATAGGTACGAGGTACTAATGGAATGCTATGATTTAAAAAGTCCCAGACAAATTACATGCCTTTTTTGTTCATTAATTTTTTACAAGATTTAGCAGTATTATTTTGTTTAATTAAGTAATAAAAAATAGGGGTGTGATTGAGTGTTAAATACCTACACAAATATAAAAGTATGCACTATGTATCTGCTAGATTATTTCTCAGAACCTACTATGGCACGAAGCATGAAAAACACGACATACGAAGCCAAAAATAGGCACCTATCCAAAGACTGACCGCAGCTAGCGCAGCTTAACCTTAAAAAAAAATTATTTTCGGCTCTTTTAGTTAGTCACAAACTCTTATTTTGTAAAACATAACATTACACTTGTTTTCCCCGATGATGGGGTGGAATTTGGGCGTACCTACATTTCACCAGTTATATTTAAGTTCCATGTAATACGGGGCGAACCTACCTATTGCTATCAACATCAACCAGGCACAAATCCAGACCCCGGGCTGCTACTGAGAAATTCCTGATGAAAAATCCCGATAACACACCTTGCCCGACCTGGGAATTGATTCTCAGCATGCTCAGCATGATCAAATATTGTATTTCGTGGGAATTTACTGATATAATTGAGAAAGAGCTTTGTTTTTAGAATAATCAAGATAAAATAGTTTTACTGACAGGTAAATGGCAGTAAAACTACATAAAGTTTTGCAAGACAAAATATATTAAATAAAATTCTCTCTCTTCCTAGCTATGTATCCCACATGGTGGTGGGGTCAGCCTTCCTGGTCTTTCTCTTCCACTTCGCTGTATCCTCGACATCATCTGCGGATACCTGACACTCTTTCATGTCCTAAAATATATATTAAACAGCTGATGCGCGGCTTCGCCCGCGTGGATGTCAGTTATTATACACGGTGATTTTTAATTCACTGTTAACCTTTCAGAGCGGGAAAGTACTCATGATTATGAGCAACTTTCACTACGAGACCAACCCTGAAATATCGAAAAAAATATCAGCTGTTTCATACAAAAATGCAATATTTAACTGATGAAAATGTATGAAACAGATGCATTTTATTTTGCTATTTCGTAGTTGGTCCTATAGTGAAAGTTTTTTTATAATCATGAGTACTTTAACCTCCTGAAAGGTTAACAATAAATTAAAAAACACCGTGTATACTAAAACCTTCCTCGAGAACCACTCTATCCTCATTTTTGAGTTTATCGCAAACGAGACAGACAGACACGGCGGAGGACTTTGTTTTATAATAAATGTATGGATAGAATTCATTAAGAAAATTCCAAGAGTACCTACTCAATTAGCGAATACCTAGATGTAGACCTTGATATTAATATAACACTAATCAGCCGGATCTTCATTAGCTCACGATATAATTGAACTAAGTTTACATAATAACTATTATTATGCCATGCTGCAAATTGAGTGGCAATTAGGTCAGTTAATGATGGCCCGGAGGATAGGAGGCCCGCTTGTCAGGTACGAGGCTGCGGGTTCGAAACCAGGGAGGGACCAATGTGACTTTATTTTAAAGAACCTAGTTAATTGATTCAGGCGTAACTTTGCGGAAATCCATTATAAAATACTTACGACTTAGATATATTTAGTAACCTATTCCGCTTGACTAAAAAGTAAGCGGAATCAAGTAAAATAGTTAAGCGGAATAGGGTACTAAATATATCTACGTCTCTTGTATTTTTAAAGAACCTCTTATTTTGTTTAAGAAATCTAATTTCCGGATTACGGAAATTCTACGAAAAACGAATTGGAATATGGAATTTTATTCCTTCATAAACATGGTGGAATTGAAATAACTCAAAATAATATTATATAAAGCAGTCGTTTTTATGTTTATCGCGAACAGGACGAGAGACAGACGCGGCGGAGGACTTTGTTTTATACTATGAAAGGAAAGGATAATATAAAGTTAAAAAAAGTAATTATTAAAGTAATTATTATTATATTATATTAAAAAGTCTTCTAAGTAAATAATATAGGTATAATTCTCTGTAAGGGGGCTGCCTATTGCCATCAACCGGGCACACATCCAGACTCCGGCCTGCTTCTGAGATATTCCAGATGGAAAATCTCAATAACACTTTGAGGACCCAGGACTACAATACATGACTTAATTATTTTTTTTTTTTTTTTAATGTCTGTAATCTTGTGACTTGCATCCAACTCTTTAATACGAACAAACATGAAGCTAATCTGTTGACATCGACAATCTGCTGATGATTTGATCTGACACGCCTCAATGGCATGTTAATTGATATCCGCTTTGTGTACCTCATTATTCAAAATATGATATACCTAATCACTCATCCTATAACTACAGTAAGTTATCACGAACATAGATTGAAACAGAGACGTTAGACCTCCAATTGTCATTAACGAGACACAATAGAATTTTAATTGTTATCGGCCATTAGAAGGCCAATCGACAGTTAAGCGGATATCCCTTCACATAAAATCCCCTTCATATAAAGGTATAAACAAGACAACACAGACAGAAAAAATAAAAATCCTGAGTCATACGTGTTAATCAAACCAGCGGACCAACAAGACGCTTCCAAAGATACCTCAATTTTTCAATTTCTAATGAGCAGTTTAGGAGTTATGAGGGACAACATGAACATACTATTGAATTTTCAGCGCGCGTTATTTAGGCATTCATTTAGATATCACCTGTACTCCATTTGAAATAAGATTAGAAATTTAAACAAACCTTTTTACAGTCCGTTCAACCGATTTTAACTTCTATACCGTAGCTATAAGGATATATATATAGAAGTCAAAATCGGTTGAACGGACTGTAAAAAAGGCTTATTTAAGTGTGTAATCTTATTTCAAATGGAGTATAGATACTGTTAATAAAAACGGGCAGTATTTAATTTTTGGGGAATTTGTTGCGCTTTTTTACTAAAACATACCTAAAATTGAAACCATTTCATGATTTAATTCATTCTACAAAGGGGTTATATTTCTTTTATCTGATAATCAAAGATAACTAGTACCAATGCAAACTAGAATCGCCATAATAAAACTTTGAATATTGCAAATAATATCTATGCAAATGCAAAGGAGACTCATCTATACGGGACGTGTGTTCATTACACCGGACGACTCTGCGACGACACGTCCACGGGATAATTACGTCACTGTCCGGACCGTGTACGGATTAAAAGGTATGGGAATAATTTGAAACAGAAATTGTGCGATATACATATTTTAAGTTTTCATTGTCAGTAAATGTTATAATTATGATATTTATTTCTGTAAATTGGTTCAAAAGAACACGTCAAAAATAATTATGTTTTAAAACTAGTATCTAGATGCAATTGCCCGCCAGACACAACATCCGTCTGAGGGCTTAAAACAGCCACTTTGGCAGAATCATAATAGGAAAATATTATGAACCATCGTAAAATGTCACAAGCTTATAATTCATAATAATTATGATCTGCGTACGATTCATATTACGAAATAATTCATCTGTTTGACAGTTTTCTATGGAGTTTCTTAAAATGGTCCACATATTGTGAATTTCTTTTGTATCAAATGAGAGGAATTGCTAATGACAGCTGAAAATTCAGGAAATGAAATGCTTATAGAGGAATTGCCCATATGACCGTTTTAGGCCCCCGGGCCGGAGGATCCTCCCTGTTCTATAAGTGAACTTCACACCCTGTTCCTCATCCCCTAAACTAGTGTCGCTATTTCCTATCTGACTATTCTAAGTTGAAAGACCGAAACAAACTCAGAGGTCTTCTTGAAATCCAGGCAAAAGAACTCAGAGTCCAGGCTAGAAGGCACTTCAGACCAGACCAAGTCGGGCCATAAATGAGGACCATGCGGAGATGGTTTTTTGAAGAAAGAACCGCAAAAATTTGTCAGTAATCGTGTAGCTCAACTCAAAACTGAACATAAGTGATTGTTGAGGTGGACGTAAAGTATTAGAAATTATAGTTTATGTTAATTAATTATTTGTTTGATTGGCTTGGTTTCTGATATGCCTGGTCAAAAGTCAATAATTCTGGTAATAATAATAGTTGACATTGATAATTTATGGAAGAAAATTGATTAAGTTTTAATTAACTGGGGGATTTGGTCAAAATGATCCTTTTTCAGCTAGTTAATTATATCTAAGTATATATTATATAAAACCAGGGTCCGATTGGAAACCAGAGTCAGGCACTAGTTGTCTGGCATTTTTGCTGAACTGGGCCTTTTTGGCGCAGCCGTGAGGCACTCCCTTGATAATGTCCTACATCGTACTTTTACACTCTTTATTTGTTTTTTTCTGATGTATATTGTGTGCCTTTTCGTCTGTGCTGAATAAATGTATTTTCTTTCTTTTCTTTCTTTCTATAAGGAGAACCCGTGAAATATTTTTAGAAGTTAATATTTATGTTTAAAGGCAAGCCTGTTTCATCCCGATTTTATAACCAACTTCTCTCAAGTTCTACCAAAATTATTATCATTAAATTTCCATACAATTTTTCTTTTCTTTTTTTCATTCACTAAAAATAATGATTACTCTAAAAACAACTTCTACACCTTGCCTTTTAAAAACAAAGCAAAAAGGTCCAACCTCTCTTCAATTATATTCCCAACTTCATCCAACTCATTTAAACCTTCGCCACTTAATGACACTGACATACCCATAAGACACACAGAATGTCACTGGCACACTGACTCAGTAGCTAAGCACCCCTGCAAATAGAGGGTAGGCAGACAAGCAGGTGCATTGAACCGGGGGAGGGCCCGCCAATTATTCATCACCATGCCTTGTGAAAAAATCCCTTTCAGCCACCCTTTAGGTATGTACCAGGCTAGATGTATGTGTGTCAGGCATAATTTTTTCTTTGTTTGAACATTGAAAATGAGGTACGAATTTTCTTCTGTACCTAGAGTCGTTGGTCTAGTTGTAGTGCGCTACTGCTGAGCTAGAGGTTCGATTTTCCGGTTGGGCAAAGTGTTATTGGAGTTTTCTATCAGGAATTTCTCAGTAGCGAAACGGAGGCTGGACTTAAAATCATATGGCGAAATGCGGGTGTACTATAGGTACACCTCTACCTAAAACTACGGGGATAACAGGCGCGATGTTTTGTAATTTTTTTAGGCTCTGATTCGAGCAGTTGAGTGGAATTTCAGAAGAGCTGATGCGCAGGACATCAAACGTGACGGTAAATAATTATGTTAATCAAAGTCAAAGCGGTTATTTTAAGACCACTTTTAATAAAAGAAATAGAATTGAATTGAAGAAGAACTGCATCATTAAATGTGGTATTTAACATAAGTTGGTTTAGAAATCAGATACATAAGTCCTGACTCCAAACTGCCATAATAGTATAAATTGACTGAAGGCTTCTTGCATCTTCATAATGTCATGTTATTGAAAATATCAACGATAACATTTTCTAAAATACAATTATTAAATTACATTTACTAAAATATATTTTATAAAATATTGATAACTAGCTGCGCCCGACGGTTTCACCCGCGTAAGTCTCGATCCCGTGGGAATATCGGGATAAAAAGTATCATATTTGTTAATCCAGGTTACAAACTATCTGTTTGCTAAGTTTCATCCAAATCCATTCAGCCGTTTTTGCGTGATTGAGTAACACACATACACACAAACTTTCACATTTATAATATTACTAGGATTAATGATACTTATGTCTGTAAATTGTTTTTAACAAATACTCTTAAAGGTTTATCAGAAGAACTTTTCGTAAAAGGAAAAAAGGGTCAGTTTGATTTAGCGGCTTTTAGAAAGCTAAGCCCAGCGGTTTTATTCCATAAACTGAAGCACACAATTTCTAAAAAAGTATAAACCAAAACACGATCTCCATATACGCCCAAAGCATGAAACCAACGAATATATACGAAAATATTTTTATCCTCTTCGAAAACAAAGGGCATATCGCCTACGTAGTCAAAAATGACCTGAAGGCAAGATAATTAGAATAACCGTATGGAGTTTCATGGACGGTGAAAAAAAAACACATAACCTCTCACTTCGTTAGGTTAGGTCGGTGTTTGCTTTCTGTTTTTTATTTGAACGGGGTTAGGTAACATTGGGTATGAAAAAGATTTGTAAAGGCCATTGTCTATTACAGCGTAACATGCTGCCCGTAGATTAACCACACAGTGGGTCCCAAGCAGCAGCAAACGGCAACGCGGCGGGCGCAGGATCAGATGGCAGGTCGAACTCGACTCTTTTCTTAAAGATTGGCCACAAACAGCAGTAGATAAGTGGCACATAGCACAGGTATAATTTTTACCTAAAAGGAGGTCCATAATGTAAGATTTACTGTACTTTACGTAGAAATATAAGAATTGAACACCTAGGAAGAAAAAAACGTAAAAAAAGGAACAAAAAATCTAGGAGTCTTGCCTTGTACCTAGGCAAGATTCCTAGATGGCGTTTTAAAACTACGGTCTCTGGCAATAATCTGTTAAAAAAATGGGGAAGAAAAATAGCCAGCTCAATAGCCAGACTTAGGGTGGTGTCATTTCTTTGTATGGGATTGGGTATCTGTACGTAGTATTATAATATCTGTGACTGCGGTGACAGGAACAACATCTGTAATCGTAACTATATAATAGCAGAAAAACTTGTGTATGAAAAGAATTAATATAACCAAGAAACGGTTCGAACAAAATAACACACGTAACAGGATAGTCTGGCGAGCGTAAGTTCAATCTTGGTTCAATTTTTTTGTGCGTATGCGATTTTAGTACGGTACAGTTTAGTTAGCACAGACATTTAAGGTGCTTTTTCTGTTCATTAATCCCTTTTGTGGATTGAAAACATGGCGGCTTAGGATACGAAAAACATAGAAAGCAAAGTATACTCGCAACGTGTTTTCCGAATTTTTAGGGCATCGAAATATTGTATTTTCTGCACGTAAACCAAACTTTGCTTTACTATTAATGCTTAATTAAAACTTACCGAAACTCTTAAATCTTCAATCACATTAGACAATTCCTCTTCTATTCCTTCTTATTCTTCTGATATTTTTGTGTGACAAATAATCGATTTTTTCTTTTTTCTTTCTAAGCTGTGTCCGTCAATGGGTACCTATTTATTATTTTTTTCAGTCAATTAACTCGCACAAATACTAACTTATTATGGAATAAGGTAGAATTTAAAAAAAACTTTTTACAAAAACAAAAAAACAACCACCTTCCAAAAAAAACACTGAAAAGTGAAAAATAACTTTAATTTCGGAAGTCGGTGTCTTTGCTTGTTGATTTTCGTTTTTTGCCACCGACTTGTACTACATATTACACGTAATAACCATTTTTGATTATTTTAGGGCCTCGTCAAAAGGGTTCCGTTACCAAAAAGTTTGAGAACCGCGGTTATAGATAACTGTAAAAAGTAAAAAGACTGTACACCATCCATGGTACAGTTGACAGCTGGTCAAACCACACCTCTTTGCAACATCGTAACCACTCTTTTTCCTCTCCATATATAAAAAAAACTAGGAAAAATGATGCCAGCCTTCTCGTTAAAAGCTAGTGGTACTCAACAGTGTTGCCACAATGACTGCATATTTACTGTGCCATCGTTATTGCCCTGGACTAATGGACTCTGAGCACAACATTGTTTTCGTTTGCATCGAAACAAATGGATGAAACTGTTTTCGATGGCATTTTACTGCCTACGAAATGGAGTTTTTGCGGATGAGTAATTAATTTGGTAGTATTTTGTTTGGGTAGGACTGGAATGCTAATTGATTTGTCATGGTATGTACATTCCAATAATTGTGTAGCTATTCAGGTTTGTGTAGGGTTTGGTAACAGTCTTACTGAAATGTAATCAAGAGAGTCCATTATTATAATTAGTGGATATCATATTAATTATTATATGAGTGCACTAAAGCGCTATATTCACAAATTAATCTCAATACATCAAATATATCGTGGCCAACTTTCACTTACCCTTCTTGCATTCCTCAGAACCGCTAAACGCTTTTGTTATTCCCTTCATAGGTAGGTAGATAGACAGATAAATAGCTCTTGGTGAGCTTGTATTGACAGCAAAAAATCATATTTCACCCGCGCAACCCTTACCTACCCCTCTCATTAAACACAACGAAAACAAAACACAATGCCTTCCCGCCAGCAGAAACTTTTCACCTGGCGTTTATAGAATTCGAATTTCAATCTTCTGTAGTTTATTTTGCTTATACGATACGCTAAGCTTGAATTCAGAACTATAGATCATGTTCATGTTTTGGAACTAGAAACTCAATGTTGACGTGAAAAAGTTCAAATTTAAATGTTACCAAATTTTATTTAGGACCTTGTACAATTTGTACCTAATGACGTCTTTGTGGAAAACTGTGTTACCAAGTAATAAATATAATGCTATATCGTGGATTTCTCTCGTGCAAAGTGATACCCAAGTAAAAAATAATATTCGTATAATGAATTTTGCACCGTATTGTGCAACGAATATGGCATGTGTCATGAAAACCTTTCCTGCGCCAAACGCGAACAATTCCCTTCGAAAACATTTGAAACATGTGAAAAAGAGGCCGAGTTCTGTACAAAAGAAATAAATGTAGGATTGTCGGCTTCACCACTAAAAGAATTGACATCTATTCATCTATGTAAATGGGTGCCAACGTACCAAAGGGACTAATTATGACAAGGGCACGGTTAGGCTTCATTTACGGAGACGCGAGGAGTCGCGCGTGGCTTTGGGCGGCGCGGCCCGCACTGAATTCAAACATATGTTGTATGAGTGCGTTTACGGAGACGCGATTTTACACGCTTTTGTTTGAAATGGAGCGTTTTTTGCGGCGGAGCCCGCGAATGGCATAGCCGCGTCACACGCGGCGTTTCATCACGGTGGCGCACGCAGCAGCAATTCTCGATGAAGCGATGCCAGACTGCAGCGCTTGATATAATTCGTTACATAGGAATTCATACAATTTTATTGAGCGCTTGAAACGCAGCGTACAAAATGCGCGTCTCGGGCGCTTGTTATAACTAGTCCCTTAGTAGAAAGTTTAGTATGGTCCCTCTTTGTAACTGTTGAAATTGAAAACATGCCAAGTTGCATTATAACTTTAGGCCTCATTTACGGAGACGCGGGGCGTGGCGCGTCGCATGCAGTGTGGCGTCACGCGGCGCGTCTGACGTTTTTTCTGTTTACGGTGCGACAGCGCGTGAGGCGGCAATTATCATCCCACGCGTTAACATAAACATATGGCAATATACGTCTTGATTGTCGCGGTTTTTTTTGGGGTTATAATATATATTTTTGAAATGTGCTAATTAAAACCTTTCATTTGATACTCAACATGGTATGATTAAAAAATATTTTTTGTTGTTCATGATATGTCACCAAGAGGGCGCCATTTTCAATTTAATGTGTCTTTATATAGCCTATGACCAGCGGACGATCAAGAAGCTTCCAACGATACCTCATTTGTCAAATTGTGATGAGTCTTTTAGAAGATAATATGTGGGAACAGACATAGATAAATACATAGAAACCGGTCAAAATTATAACCCTCCTTTTTGCTTCGCCGTAGTCAGGTAAAAACTAAAACCCAACTACGACAAAAAAGTCAACTACAGAGATATAAACAAGACATCACGGACAGACAAATTAAAAATCCGGAGTCATACGGAATCTGTTCGAGTTCGTTCGTTATACCAATAACCGAAGAATAAAGGTATTATTCTAAACAAGTTTTATTTAGGGGCGGTAAGTCGCTCCAATTGTTCGTCTAAGGGTCACCTTACAAGAAGTTTGTCAAAAAAAGTGGGAGTAAACGAATTTGGATCCTGAGTATATCGCAATAAGATTTAATCCCCAGTGCGAACTTTCAAATGAACGTGGAATGGGCTCGTTGGCTATGTTGTTTCTCCGCAAGAAAAAAAAAGTGGGAGTAAACGAATTTGGATCCTGAGTATATCGCAATAAGATTTAATCCCCAGTGCGAACTTTCAAATGAACGTGGAATGGGCTCGTTGGCTATGTTGTTTCTCCGCAAGAAAATTCACCGCAATACAGAGCAATGGCGCTAGTTTTACCTACTTCTTTCTATACTCCGTGTTACTACTATACCAGTCAAAAATCTGTCAAATAAAATGTATGTCATCTTGAGTTTTCAAATATCAACATTGAATTTTATATGTTTATTTAGACTCGGTATTTATTTTTTTATCAATCAATAACACTTGTAATATTCGTTTTGGAAGTGGTTTTAGTGTTTTTTTTCATGTTTTCTATGTCTCAGTTTCTTTTGTGGAATGTGATAAATTACGAAAATATTATTTACGAAAATAAATAATATCTCAGCGCAGCTAAAAATTTGAGCGTAGTCCTCTCGTCTCAACAGAGCGACGCCGACTGATTTGTGAAACAAAAATATGCTTGAAGTTCCCGTAATGTGCGACGGAAGATGGCTTCTTCCACGAACTAAGAACGTCGTACGTCCTACAAGCTTTGATTCGTAATAAAACCAAAAATAAAAGGAATAAAAAAAAAAGCCTACACAATTTTTTTTGCCTTGTTTTAATACATATAATCATCTAATTTTTATCATAATAGGCATTAGCATTTTAAGTACAAATCGAAAATACGTGAAAATTAGAGGTAACTTCGTGATATTTTTTTATCGAGAAAATTTTAATATTTTGTGTTTCTGTTCCACAAAAAGTTTGGAAATATCATGTAGTTACTCATACTATTTTTATTTTATACCTAAGTCTTATCAATTTTATGAAAAATCAAATTGAAGACAGGCAATTTTGCTTCCGACCCGGCCTTAAGGCTCTTACGAGTACATACTGGGGGGATTCGTCGCGCGACGCTAATTTTAACAAAACAATTTCTGAAAAAAACTACACGGCGAACAAGAACAAATGCGGCGGCGGCGTCGCGTGGTGCGACGAATCACCCCAGTATGTAAGAGCCTTTATAAAGAAAGAAAGAAAATACGTTTATTCGCGGTAAACATGACGCAAAAAGAAAATAAACACAAAGAAAAAAATAAGAAAAGGTTGGGGGAGACATGCGTCACATCCACGCAAAACGGATAATCTGTCTATCTACCTTTAAGCCCAAAACACACACAGAGCGGGTGCGGGGCGGGAGCGGGTCGGGCACGGGAGTACGGCGGGTATAATAAATTGTAATTCAAGGAATTATATGGATGTCAACACACAGAACGCGGGCGCGGGTCGGGCGCGGAGCGGGACCCGCGCGGGAGCCGCGCCCAACGCCCGCCACCACAGACAGCGCGGGACGGGAGCGGGACGGGAGCGGGTCGGGAGCGGTTGTGCTATTCTGTAAAAATATCTCCGTGAAAACTAAGTGTAGTAAAATATCAGAGTAAGCTTGGAGTGAACTGTCACTGCCTTAGCATCAGTAGGTGTCGATGACAATGACTCACTCCACCCTCACTTCACCTAAGTTTTGAAGGTAAAATGGTTACAGAATAGCAATGCGGGTGTAGCGTCGTTACATTCGTTGCAATACACGTATCGAGGATATTCTTCATAATGATGTCTTTTTTTATTAATGTCATGAACCTACAACCTTTTCCATTTTCGCGTTCTTCTTTTTAAAATAAGTAAAAATAATAATTCTTCGTCCGTGTCAGAATCACCCGACATTTTCACACTGCAACCGCTGCCGCCTGTCAAAGTACAACCGCGCCCGACCCGCTGCCGTCCCGCGCCCGACCCGCTGCCGCCCCGCACCCGCGCTCTGTGTGAACACGATGAAATAATACCAATCACGAATGCATTAAAACATTATAACAACATACTAAAAGAGATGTATGGAAGAAAAAGACGTAAGTTGCGGCGACCCCAAATAAATTGGCATCAGGGTAAGATAATGATGTTAATGATAATGTCACTCTAAAAATAAAATCAACACTTACGCTATACCAAATCATGAGAATCGTAAGCATAGTATAACATCCCTCCAATCTTTCCCACACACACACACATACAAGAACAAAACACAAGACCACTAAACAATATAAAGCGCTCACATTATCCATTCAGAACACAAAAAGCTGCATTTATCTCAAAACAAGAGAAGGAAAAATGCGGGGTATCATAAAACAAAATGGAAGATCAAGTGCAGTACCTACTAAGTTGAGAGAATAATTAGCATAGAGCTCGGAAGCACGTAATTGTATGAGATATTGTGCGGAATTATTATCTTCATTGCTTTTTTGTAAGATGAAAAGTTTGTTGTGAAATTGGCTAGAAGAAAATATGCTGGCTGTAAACTGTGGGACAGATTTATAATATGATAATCATCTGCCTAGCCTTTTCCCAACTATTTTGGGGTCAGCTTCCTGTCTAACCAGATGCAGCTGAATACCAGTATTTTACATGGAACGACTGCCTATCTGACCTCCAAAACCCAGTAACTGGGTAGTACGATACCCCTTGGACAGACTGTCAGACTTTCGGGCTTCTGACGAACCTTAACGTGCTTTCCGAGTCACGGAGGAGTCTCGATATGCATAAATGGTCACCCATCCACGGACCGACCCCAGCAATGGTAGCTTAACCTGATGGATCGACCCGTGCAGGTGTTATTAATTAGCCATGAGCTCCTCCTCCTTTATAATATGATAATATCAATGGTTATAAAGTCACAATAAGCGTAAATGATTTGCAGCGACTATAGTTTCAATTGTTTGTAAGAGTCTAACAGTCCTCTTGCCCAATTTATCTGGGGTTACATTCTTTCTACTCATGTCATGTCGGCAATTTTTTTAAAGGTATAACAAGTAATTCGAATGATTTGAAAGAAAAATCAAAAAGCACAGAACATGTCGATTTGGCGACGGCGAAGCTTGGGGTCTAAGTCCAGCATTGGACGTCTTTCAGCTGAAATGATGATGATGAAAGGAAATCTACCAAGAATAGTAAAATAACTTATACAACAAAAACCAAAACACAAATAGAAAACCATCATAAACGGTCACATCAAAATTCTATGAATAACTGAACATGTCAAAAGGCAAACATGAATACTATCTCCAATCGTACCCTTTTCTCCCTTTCAATGTATGTCAAGAGATCCTTAGCAATAGTGCTGATGTACGAGCACTTCATAATCAACCTAAAAAAATCAGAGATAAAGTCGATTTTCCAGTAGCGAGAAACTGTTTAGAACTTTGAAGTATTTACCGTTTAGATTTATCAGATGTGTTTTTGACAGTCAGTGTAAAGGAAAGGTATTTCAAAATGAACGTGTATATGTTTAGAGATAAATTTTAGGTAAACTAGATTCGTGTGGAAAGTAGCAGAGATTTTATTTTAACCAGAACTTTATTATATCTACTAACGCGTAGGATTTACTTAAGGAGTGCCGCAAGGGACTATCTTAACTCACTCTTTTTCTAGAATTAATTATAAATATATTTATCAAATAGCATAGGATCAGTCGATATGGAGACGCTTGGGGGAGGCCTATGTTTGTCCAGCAATAGACAATTTTTTTCTTATGTTCTGATGATGATATTTATCAAGTTATTTAGGGATCGTACTGTTGTATGTATCTACTTAAAATAATACGAAAAGCAGCCCGACAATATGCTAAATTAAAAATCGATAAGCAAAATATGATTCTTTAAAACCTTCCAATTTCATAGCCAATTTTAACTGCATATTGCGCACTGATAAAATTGAAAAGCAATCTGTAAACGTTTAACATTCAAACGATTCATGTAAATGACAAAGGTACGATGTAAATAGCGTTACACTGTTTGTGTGTAGCTAGGGCGGACCACAGTGTGGTGCAATGACGTAATATAACATGTAGTGTTACATAAACAATGTATTGTTCAATTTATTGGTAAATATGCGTCGTTGGTCCAGTGGTCGCAATCGCTACTGCTGAATAAGGTCTTGGATTCGAATTACGGGTCGAGCAAAGTGTTATTCGGTTTTTCCTTCTGGAATTTCTTAATAGCAGCCTGGAGTCTGTATTTGTGCCCGGTTGACGGCAATAGGCTCGCCCGTTAATACATGGGACTTGAACATAACTGGCGAAGTGTGAGTGTACTATAGGTGCATCTTCGCATAACCCTTCGGAGAATACAGGCGTGATGTTATGTGGTAAATAGGTATTATACTCTATTGCTTCTCTTTTTTATATTTTTATATAGTGTTTATTAGATCATTTATTAGATTCCCATGTTCAATTAATATTTACACACAAACTTAGTACAGTATGACGGAAACCTAACAATGTATGTTATATTTTGTCAATTTATGTACGGTGAGAAGAGGTGGCGACGGGCATACCACAAGGTTGGGTCAAGGTGGCCATAGAAAAGGATGCTTGGAGGGATTTGGGGGAGCCCTTTGCTCAGCAATGGGGCAGTGTAGGGCAACATACAAAAAAAAAACTAACTCATATTCTTGCGAATAGATTCCGATTCTTATTCTTATCAATTTTGCAGTCCAGTAGCATGGGACATACTGTTCCATCCTCCATATGTAAGGCACTTCCTTTCATTGTATAGCCATGTGGCGCTACCCCATACAGTTCTTACTTCAATGTATTCCCGTAATGCTCAAAACGGGCATCAATCACACTCGCAAATTGCGGCGCGCTGCCGACAGCCTCACCCCTTTACGACACGTCAATATAATACGGTTTAAAATTAAACTTTGATTGACTTTCTTTGCTTTTAATAGTAAATTCTGAACTAATAAGTACACGTTTGCTTCATTTCGTTCTAGCTTCGTAAGTAAAGAATGATAGTGAAGTAATTTCATCCCTTATTGTGTCCGTAAAATAATCATAATAGTATGAGAATATTTGGTGCTATAATGAAAATGATTACTCAGTAAACAACGTTAGTGATTGGGATAAACCAGACCAGACTTAAGAATCTTCACTGATCAGAAACGCCAGCATCCAGCGCCTTTAACTACGAAACCACGCCATCCTTCAAACACAACCCCTGTCAAAATGTACACCGCATTCAATTAAAACCAGTAATACCTACTTCGGAAGTAAATTAACACACGCAGAACGATATCAAAGCTTTCGATATTCTGTTTAACACACGCTCAATTAAACAGTTATCGCGATAAAGCGTCAGCTATCGCGATAAAGCGCCAGTGATCAAGCCTTTGGAATTTTCAATGCGCCAAATATGAGATCAAAGTGCGCTGGGTTATTCATTCGGTTGGAATATGTTTCATAGAGGTTTTAAGGATGGCTGGAAGAGAAAGTTTTTACATTTTTATATGGTTTTCAAATATTTATAGTTTTTTTTTATTTTATTTTTTATTTATCATTAAACTCTCGATTTGTGTATCTACATTTCATTTATCAGTACGATTAAATCATTTTCATTCAAATCAATCATTCATAATTAAAGCTAAGAAAATGCGACGTTATCATACCTTTTTTTACGGACATAAATAGTAATAATTAATTTTTTTTTTACTTTTTAACGTAAGGTAAATAATTCGACAAATTCACGATTATTTACCAGTGTATATTATTGACACGGATTTTGACATGGATTGACATTATTGACAGCTCACTTCACGTTTATGTTTTCACGCTGAGATTTTCTCAGAATATACCAGAACCGGACTGGAATACCAGAGGCAACACAGATGTGTTGTCATATTTGTTATTCTAGAGAACACTATGATTAATTCTTGAAAAATGTCACCTTGAACAAAAAATCACCCTATCTTGCTGAATTTTGCAGTAAACTACAATACGTTTAATTATGATAGCTTTGAAATGGACAAAAAATATTTAAATGTGCTGCACATTTAAATATTATACCTTTTCTAAAATATTTTTGTAACATTGTTTTTTTTTTATCAGATTCCTTCCAGCCTCTTTGTAGCAAGGGTCGGCCATATGATTGAGTGTTTATTGAGTTAGGCTTCCTGTTATTTTGTACTGATGGATCTTTCTGTGGCTTTGTGGCTAGCGGGGTTTCCGAGCAATGAATAGAACAAAAAAAAACGTTGTATGGAGTGGTCAAAGGGTCAATTAATATGTTAACTTTGGTGGTGGAAAGTGGCGGAAAAAATATCATTTTTATAGCCATGTTTGAACAGTGTTTGATTTTCCGAATACTTGAGTTAACTATACTCTACTGATTGTATAAATTACTGTTCTTGGCATTGTTGACAATGACTTAGAAAGACTAACTGAAAAAGCCGGCTCAGTGCGAGTCGGACTCGCCCACGAAGGGTTCCTTACCGTTATCTATAAAAACGGCAAAAAAATCAAGTTTGTTGTATGGGTCCCTTAAATGTTTATTTTATTCTGTTTTTTAGTATTTGTTGTTATAGCGGCAACAGAAATATCTGTGAAAATTTCAACTGTCTAACTATCACGGTTCATGAGATACAGCCTGGTGACAGACGGACAGACACACAGACAGCGGAGCCTTAGTAATAAGGTCCCGTTTTACCCTTTGGGTACGGAACCCTAAAAAGGGGCTCGTGTGTAAATAATAACCACAGCTGCAAGGTTAAGCAATGCTTGCCAAGGCTGATCCGTGCGTGGGTGACCACCCATTGCGTACCAGCAACCCAGAACCGTTAAGCTGGAAATTATGTGAAGCCGTTGGTCTCGGCTGTTATATAAAGTAATCCTGTTATTATAAGCATAAGTCTCAATCCCGTGGGAATATCGGAATAAAAAGTATCCTATATATTAATCCAGGTTATAAACTATCTGTGTGCCACATCCAAATCCGTTCAGTAGTTTTTGCGTGAAAGAGTAACAAACATCCATCCATCCTGACAAAATTCCCGTTAATAATAATTAGTAGGATTTCACTTAAATAAATGAGTCATGACCACTGCGACTCAACTGAAGTCAGATTAACTGCGAAAACAAGGAAAAAAGAAATATCCATGTATAATCTAATGCCGAGATCAGACGATCCGCGATTTTGTGGACGTACACGCACGGCAGACGACCACAGACCGCCACGCACCACGCACCGCGGAACTTCCGATGTCTGCGATACCCCGCACGTACACCTTCCCACAGTGCGTCGTGCGGGCTCGTCTGTGTCCGTCCGCAATATGGAGCATCGTCGGATCACGGCATTATAAGACATAAAAACTTGAGCAACAGCACGCCATATTGTACCATCAATCATCTTCCCCATTTCACATACGCATACCTCCCTACCACCACTTCCCTTGATAAAAGCGTGATGATTTTCATACTGCTTGCTCCCCCAGCATTATAATTTCAAAGAGTAGGGTACCAGGTATGTAGTACATAAACTATATGGAGGTGACGATGATGATCCATAGAGCCTTGAGTATTATTTAGTATTTGATGACGCTGGGAGTGTGGACTTAGGTACAGTACCTTAGATAAGTATGGAATCCAGATAATGGTGAAGATTGTCGATTAAAACAATATACCGCATCAACTAATGCATGAATTGTATGAAAACAAATTAAATTATATTAATTATAACACACTGAAGTGTTTATCTGACTTAAACGAGATGGTCTCTCAACGAGGCATCCTCAGGATGACGATTGACCTGTCGTGAACCCGAACACGACTTGCACGCCGAACGGACTCTGAGAGCTCTGAAACACGTGTCGATGTCTTAAAGGATTTTTTATGACTATTCAGGAATAGTTAAGCGGAATAGGTTACTAAAATATCGACGTCTATAGTATTTTGTAAGGTCTTGCTACGACAATCTAAAGAATGTCCAGCGTAACCTTGTCCAGTTTACGCCGGACATTCTTTTCCATAGCGAATTATGTTGATTCTAATTTAGCTAGCAAACTTGGTAAGAGAATAGGGAAAACTTCTACGACGTAAGTTTCGAGCGAAAAAGACCTCTTTAAGCCTGCAAGATAGTAGGGAGGTCTAAATATTATGACACGAGACGATGCGATACTAAGCCGAATTTTTCCTACACCTCTGCCTAGCCTTTCCCAACTATGTTGGGGTCGGCTTCCAGTCTAACCGGATGCAGCTGAATACCAGTATTTTACATGGAGCGACTGCCTATTGACCACCACAACCGACTTACTGGGTAATGGTGGAATCCAACGATCGGCAATATTGCAGACGGACACGCACGGCAGACGACTACAGACCGCCACGCAACGCGCACCGAAGAACTTCCGATGTCTGCGATACCCCACACGTAGGTACACCTTCCCACGGTCCCTCGTCCGGGCTCATCGGTGTCCGTCCGCAAAATCGCGGATTGTGGGATTTCGGTATAACATGATACCTCTTGGTCAGACTAAGGGCGAATTTCACCAAACTTTTATACCTAGTATAAGTCTTATCCTGCGAATAAATTTTGAATTTTTGACAGTTTTTCCATACAAAAACTGTCAGACGCCATTTTTATTCCACGGATAAAAGATATCTGACTTTGGTAAAATCAGCCCTTAGTCGGTGGCAAAAACCAAAAATACAAAACCAAAGACACCAACTTCTAAAATTTAAGTTATTTTTCACTCTGTAATGTTTTTTTTTAAAGTTGGTTGTTTTTTTTTGACACAAATACCAAGTCCCAACACCTCAGTCACAGTAGTCGAGCCAAACACCACGATTCACGAACCCTACGGGGGATGTCGACAAAGAGCGGTGAGTAATTACAGAAAAATGGGGAATAACTAGGTCATCGCAGATGTGTGCACGGATTATGGTATTATGTGGTACTAACTGCTCCCCGCGATTCCGCCCGCGTGAGCCCTAATTCTTTTTCTAAAATAATAGCTTAAGTTACTTCTTATAACATCAGCTTTATGTCAGTGAAGGTCCCGTTAATCAGTCCAGCTTTTTCGGAGATTACCTGGAACAGACAGACAGACCGACAATTTTTTTTTTTTTAATAACTATTTGCCATATATACTTTGAAGCATTACCGAAGTGAAAAGTTGTTATTTTGATATTACAAACAGACACTTAAATTTGTTTATTTGTATAGATAAAGGGTACGGCCTTGTAGGTGCACTGTCCGGGAATCATTAGGTAATGCATGTCTTGTCTTAGTTTGTTTTGTAATGCCTTGAGAACTGCTAAGCAGGATTTCTGAAAGCCTGAACAAATAATATCAATACACAACATAACATCACGCCTGAATACCCCGAAGGGATAGACAGAGGTGTACATATACTACTCCCACATTTCTCCAGTTATGTTTAAGTCCCATGTAATAGGATAGCCTATTGCCATCAACCGGGCACAAATCCAGATGACAATTAATGTCGGATGAAATAACCCAATAACACTTTGCGCGTTCCGGGAATGGAACCCAGGACCCCATGCTCAGCAGTATAGTGCTTGCGACTACTAGACCAAAGAGGCAGTCGCATTAGTACAAATAAAAATTAAAGTTCTGACTCACCTACTGACTGACTCAACGCCTAACAAGACAAAGACGTTTCCTTTATGATGTAGATAGGAAAACGTCGGATTTTTCAAAATTCTAAGGGCTGACCAAGTCGCTGGCAAAGTACTAGTCTTCAGTAAAGCTGTATAATTGGATATTGTCATTTTGGTCATCCTTTTCCATTCCATTTCATCAAATGACATATGAGCATTGGTGGCCCAGTGGTAACGGCCTTGATTTACGAGTTGTAGGTCGTAGGTTCGAACCCTGACAGGCGATTTACTTTGTGTAAATAATTTCATCGCCACTGCTCTCAAAACGGTGAAGGAAAACATCGTGAGGAAACCGGCATGTCCTAGAACCAAAAATTCGAAGACATGTTACCAACCGGCACTGGGCCGGCGTGGTGGATTACGGCCCACTCCCTCCCACAGAGAGGAGACCTGTGTCCCAGCAGTGGGAACATTATAGGCTGATTATGAAATGACAGATTCACAATCACAATCTGTCATTTTGTCTATTCCTTCCGTCGACAAAACCCGTTTCTATGATGGGCATGCTACGCGTGCTGGTCCACCTAAACAAATTATACCAAATAAATGACAGAAAGTACTCAGGCTGCAATAATGCGCACACCGCCCCACAGACATTGCCTAATCAATAGTCAAATAACTCCACATTACACAGGGTGCACTGCAATTTCATCAAAACACCGCCACATACACCCAGTATAGACAAATCCTATTGCATGCCTTTCGCCACCCTGTCATTGCGATGCCGAATGACGTCATTGAGGCAAGAGATGGATTCGAACCATAATTTCTGGACACAACTCTACACACCACGAAATCATCAATATTGCGGTACAATTCTAGTTTCAACATACATTGCTGCATCAGTCAAGGATAATATTGAAGACGATCAAACAGATTGAGCAATGGATGCTAAACAATGGGATGACGACGAATAATTGGGGGATGTAATTGGTAAATGACGTGTGCCATTTAGAGGCCTGATGGACGAACATTAGGCCGTCTGCGCCGTTGTGGGCCGGACGCATTCCATTTGTTCGAGGGTTTCGCACTAATTCCACAAATGTACCAACGGGTTGGCGGAAAAATGTGAAGTAATGTGTCACATGACAATACCGGCCATGTTCTTTTTCCTTTTTTAAACGGGAACTCTTTTGTGGGATGGTGACTTTAATTTTTGTAATTTGGAAACGTTTCCGCAAAGCGGTCTTTGTATTTTTTTGAGAAAAGGTTTTGTCAGGTCTGATGAATGTAATTTGTTGGTTAATAATCTGTTACATTTTGCATCAGGCAGGTAAAAATATTCTGTAAAGGCTAGCAGAATAAATGCGCATGAATAAAACTGTATAAACCGATTTTTATACTAACATCGCAAAAATTAAGTCAAAAGTATTTTAACAGGCAAACCTACTGTTATGTTATTAGTAGAAAAAAACTCAGTAGAAGCAATATACTGCTACTACCTTTAGCTCTCATCAAAATTTAGTTTCATATCAGCAAACCTTTGAGCGATAGAGAGATAATAAAAAATAAATAATAATAATATAGCAATATTATTTATTCAAAGAAGAACAATCTACAAAAATGAATAAACAGAATTATAATAACGATAAATAAGAAGTACAGGTGTATAAAAATAATCTAAAATATTTCAGTACTTTTTAGCAAATAAAATAATACTTAAATAATAGATAATATGCGAAATGTAAGTATTTCCTGATTTTGATTATATATAAGTTAAAACCTGTTCCCACAATAACATCTTAATGTCTCCTAAAACAGGGCTTCCTCTCTCCTAGCCTTTTGCTGTGCCCTACAGGGTCCATAATGATCTAAATTATATATTTACCACTAAGTACACATTATGGTAAAGCAATAAAGATATTGAGTATTGAGATAAATCCAGGAAGATTGAACTCAATATATTTGAATGAACTTAATCAATATGCAGGATTATTGTTTAGTATGCCCTTTTACGTTAATCCCACTTCGAATATGCTCCTACGCAAACATAACATCACAAACAAGCAAAATGATGCTTGAACGAGAAATGCACTCACCAACCTTGACATTCCCAGTGTACCAACATCGTAATAAAGTAATAAATTTAAGATAATCTTCAATACATTTTCCATTTCCTTTCAGACTTGTTTCAATACTTTCTAACAAAGGGCGACCTTCAGATGTTTCAGTATGATCTGGATCGTGTAGAGATTGACCCAGACCTTGGCATTCACATTGAAGAAGGAAGAAGGGTGTAATCTAACTCGACTGTTTTGTTTTGGGAGCCAGATAAAAGGGATCGAAATATAAAATGAATGAATATTTAGGTTTATTATATATATTTAAGTAAGATAAGATAATATGTTTATTTGCATAAAACATGGTATAAAGGGGTGTTAAATAATACTATATAGCACAAACATGTTTAGCTAGGTTATAACAAAGCATGCAAAATACTTAAAATTAAGCAAGTAGACAAGGAGCCATCAATAGTGAATAGAACATCAAAATTTTTTGTCAACAAATTCCTTTAAGCTATAAAAACTATGTTCGAGCATCCATTTGTAAAATTGAACTTTAAACAATTTTGAATGTAAGTTTTTAAATTGCCTCGGTATTTTATTATACATGCGCACACACATTGCTAGGCAGTTTTTATTATACTTAGTTAGGCGAGGCAGATCATTCAACACAAGTTTATACGGATCTCGTCTGTTCCGAGGATTGACATCATTTGCAGTCTTAAATAATTGTTTATTTTTCATTACAAACATACATATTTCGTAAATATAAAGTGACGGTAACGGTAACAAACCAAGTTTCCTAAATATTGGTTGACATGAGTCATCAGGTTTTAGTCCACAAATTGATCTCATGCACTTTTTTTGAGCGATGAATACTCTTTGGAAGTCGGTGCTGTTGCCCCACATTACAATCCCATAACGTAGTAATGATTCAACGTATGCACGGTAAGATATTACAGCAGTTTTTACGTTAGTTACATTTTTGACTTGTTTAAGTGCATATACAAATTTATTTATTTTAGTGCTAATATTATCTATGTGTTCTTTCCAATTTATATCTTTATCTATTATTACACCCAAAAATCTTGTATGCGTTACTTCTTTGATTTTATCAATATTAAGTTTTATGTCATTTTTGTGATTATTAGATTGATTAAATTGAATGTAAACTGATTTATCTAAATTTATCTTTAAATGATTAATGTCAAGCCAATGAAGTAATTTGTTAATTGTATTATTAATGTCAAACTCATGATCTAAAATGGTATTATGTTTTTTATTAGATGTCACTATAATGGATATGTCGTCGGCAAATAATATGCATTTATGGTCAGTTATTTTTGTGATGTCATTAATATAAATGAGGAATAATATTGGGCCCAGCACGCTTCCTTGTGGAACGCCACATTTGTTATATTTATATTCCGATGAGTAGGATATTATGTCATTATGTTCGTTCTTTTTATTGATAACGACACATTGTTTTCTATTACTTAAGTAAGACGATAACCATTGGAGTGCTGGTCCTCTAATCCCATTAGCTTCTAGCTTTTGCAGTAATGTGTCGTATGAAACCAGATCGAATGCTTTCGACAGATCAAAAAAGAGACCAGTAGTCATAAAATTATTGTTAATATTTGAAAGTACAGCTTGCATTAGAGAAAAAATTGCCAACGATGTGGATTTGTTCTTCTGGAATCCAAATTGTTTGTCACTAATATAGAGAGAGAGTAGAATCAGGAGTGCCGAGAGGTATATCGTCAGGGTTTGAAGTTCCCATTTTATAGGGAAAAACAAGACTGTATACAGAATTACAGAGTTTATTTAGAGTCGATACACACACAATATAAATGGTAATTAGAAGTAATGGTAGTACACAGTAGGTATACAGTAGGTATACAGTGGGTATACAGTGGGTATACAGTAGGTATACAGTAGGTATACAGTAGGTATACAGTACGTATACAGTAGGTATACAATACGTATACAGTAGGTATACAATACGTATACAGTAGATATACAGTACGTATACAATAGGTATACCGTACGTACACAGTAGCCATACCGTACGTACACAGTAGGTATACAGTACGTACACAGTAGGTATACCGTACGTACACAGTAGGTATACAGTACGTACACAATAGGTACACAGTAAAAATGAACAGAGGGCCTAGACAAGTGCCAATCGCTTCGCAAACGTTTCGTATTTCTACAACGACTTTCAACAGGATTGACATAAGCTTTGCGATAGCTTATGTCACTCCTATACATATTTGCCTTTTCCATCATCGTTAGCGCTGATAGAATGTCACTTCGTCTAGGGCCTCAGACCACTAGGGTCACAGTTCGTACAGTGGCCAAGCCACCCAACAAAGTGTATCGCTCGCTATAAGCAAACCTATACAGCTATGTCAATATACAGAAGCGCTGTACCAGGTAAACCGACAGTTTTGTCGGGAGCAGGGGGGAGCTCTATAATGAGTCGAATCCGAAGACCGACCGATTTGCAAACGGAGTGCACGCTCTTTTATAGGAGATGTCCCCACCTTACAATCCCTCCACGACAACTCTGTCCGATGGCGCACGGAAGTACGTCATCCTGTTTACTTGATACAAAACACTAATAATTATGTCCTAAATCTAATAAGATTTACATTACAAAGCTATCAAATATTACAAGAATAATTGTCGTAAATAAATAATGGTGAATTCACAAAGTAAATCGTTTTCAAAATAAAGAAACATGCCATCAATTGTTTTGAACAAAATTACGGTTACAATTATCGAAATAAGTTGCCAAAAATCAATTAGTGCGTACACCAAGTATTCTAATTAATTATGTTTCGATTTATTAGATCATAATTGATACTAAAAATCACTTAAATAATAAGAAAAACAAACCATAACAATTTCTGTTGACTACCCACAATTGTATTTGACAACCAACTCCGACATATATATATAAAGGCAATACGTGGTCTTTATCAGAAGAGGTCTTATTGTCTCTTATTATGCGTGGGTTTGCGGGCTAGATGTAATTAAATTGGAATGAACAATAATATAAACGACGTTCCACCGAGTACGTGAGGCGCGAGCGCAGATCAATCAACTCACTTCCCTGCCAGGGTAGTCACCATGATCACCAATACCACAGTCGCCATGAATCCTTGCCGGTTTCTCGGTTTCGATCCATCTCCGCGATTTTCCAATCTTTTGGCGGGGGTCCGCCTCCTCAGTACCCGGGGTTACGTCAAGTTGACAGCTGTCACAATCGTTCGAAAATCAACTCTGTAAGTTAAGCGTCGTAATAACTTTAGACGCGCCGTCACGGCCACCGTGACTATCACACGTCCTCGTGTGCTTAGTCATCCTGATATGGTCCACCTTAAATGCCAGAAGAAACAACATTCCATTAGCATCAGCTCGTCCATTACTGACATGCTACGTAAGGATCTCTCACTTAGTAGCAGCACAGGCTTAACGCGCCGATTACACATTGCATGAACTGGGCGTACTAGGCCCTACCCCCAACCATCAATGCGATATGGACCGGGCGCGCAAGGCCCTTTCGACCAACCACTACCATATCATACGGTGTGGACCGGACGCACAAGGCCCTTTTCGACCAGCCAACTACACAACATGCGGCGTGGACCGGGCGTACTGGGCCCTTTCGACCAGCCACCTGCACAATATGCGGCGTGGACTGGGCGTACTGGGCCCTTTCGACCAGCCACCTACACAACATGCGGCGTGGACCGGGCATTCTAGGACCCTTCGACCAGCCACCAACACAACATGCGGCGTGGACCGGGCACTCTGGGCCCCTTCGACCAGCCACCAACCCAACATGCGGCGTGGACCGGGCACTCTGGGCCCCTTCGACCAGCCACCTACACAACATGCGGCGTGGACCGGGCATTCTGGGCCCCTTCGACCAGCCACCAACCCAACATGCGGCGTGGACTGGGCACTCTGGGCCCCTTCGACCAGCCACCTACACAAAATGCGGCGTGGACCGGGCGTACTAGGCCCCGCGACCAGCCAACCACAGCTACACAACACAGTTTGGCCCAGGCGTGCTAAGCCCTTTCTGCCACGCTTAGCAAATCCTACACAAACACAAAACACATGTAGTTTTAAGTAGTAAAGAAGATTCTAATTCGGTAATTAAATCAACAAATTATTCCCAAACACAGTTTCTACGCCTTACAATGTCACCACTGCGCAAAAGCCCACTTTTTTCAATGGATACAATAAAAAACTACCGATTCAGTACAAACCCTAGCACAATCCTTGACATTCAAGCAAGGTCGACTATAACAAAGGACTCAGATGCACGCTGTGCAGTATAATTTTATGTGAAATAGAACCTGCAGCGATAGCACAGAATTACACTAGGAAAGATCTGGAGTAGGTGTTGTGACGTCACTTTGTCGAAGTGGTTTAATCTTTTGATATACCTACACTTATTATAAAATAAATAAAATAAAAATAAAATTGTTTATTTCAATTACAAAGGGCATCTAGATACATTGTTAATGGAGAACGCCTTTTAAGCAGGAATTGCTTGTGTTAGGAGCCTCCGCGCTTCCACTTATCATTTTCTTTATGCAATTGAAATGTAAACATGCAAACAACGAACTAAAAATAGATGGGTAAGTTTTAGATTATATTTAGTGTTGGACCTCGTGCAAGCAGGCGCGATGCGATAGCACGAAGTGACTCTAAATAATTACTATGAAAAATATCACGGTAGAACAGTTAGTGAAGTCGCGCCGCATTATTATGTTAATTCGTTTTGTAGAAGCTCGCCTTAAGGTGAAAAAACGCAATATCTACCACATTTTTAACCCTACACAACTACCTAACACTACAACACTTAGTTTGCCACCCCATTTTTCCCCAAGACACTCTGGAAGAGTACTTTGAATAATTGAAAAAAAACTGTTAAGTGTTTGGGGTCCCCCAGACCCTTTATAGGTCAGTAGCGTAATGTTGAGCCGTGAACACGGAAGGGTTAAGAGTGGGCGGGGGAGTGTTAAAAATGTAACGCCTTGTTAGCGAAATGTTCTTGGGTTTGTATGTACCTATTTAAGTTTTAAGCATTCATTCATAATTTCGCATAAACTTGGCGCCAGTTTCAGTAGATTACAAAAGACTTAGCCTAAGTACACTTAAATACCTACGCCCTTGCATCTTAGTTCAATCAACGAGGAAATTATTGTATGGAGACTTCCGAAAAATTCTCCCGTCTATGAAATTGCGCATGTGATGAAGTTAGGTAATACATAGTACAAATAAACAATAATCCAACAAATTTTGTTACGAGAACTTCCTTTTTTTTACATAAACGTGAAAATCGATTATAAGTCTCTGCGAATATTTCCTCCGACTGAAATACTTTCTGTATACGACTGACAAATATTTTACCCTACCGATTAAAATATTTGTAAACAACCTTAACCTGCAAAAGTATGGGATCTATACATGCTAAAAAAATATTACCATTAAAAAAAAAAGTTTTTTTATAGTAAAATATTCACAAAAAATATTATCAATTTAATATTTTTTGTGAATATTTTACTACTACGGAAAAAAAAACACTTGTCACACTTGTGTTTCTACGTTGAAATTGAAGTGTGCGTGTACAGAGTGTTTCTTTTACGTATCAATTTAATTCGTTTTGTGAATATTTCACTACATTTTTTTTTTAATATAATATTTTTTTAGCATGTATAGACGATATACTGTTGCAGGCTAACGGGAACGCCCTTCGTTAGATAACATACTGTATAAATAAATATTGAGTACTGAATAACAACGAAAAATCTACCTTTTTCCTGAAATATATTCATTACTCTTTTCTAACTCCTTAATTAATTATGTAAGCTAAACCTCTTGACACGCCAATCTATTCAACAACTCAAGACGGAATTAATAAAAACATTTTCTCAACACGCCCATAAATAATCCGAATTGATGTTAATTAATGACATTGAAGATTAATAAAGAGCGGGAATCAAAAGGCGAATTATAAGGAAATCTGAAGAAACAAGGGAGGGATAGAAATGAGAATGTCACGAAGTAATCGGATGGTCGGCGGCAGACGAGACGTTGATAAATAGTCGTCAATGTTGGGAAGTTGGCGCGTGGTGCAAGTGATGAACGAAATAAGAGGATAACCATTTTTTTTCTAAGTTGGGTCAAAATCACCAAGGTGGCAAATTCCAAATTCTGTTTTATGATGAATTTACTTAGCAGCTATTACTTTGATGATCAGCCTAAATGATCGCTAAACTTATGTTTAAACAATATTTACGCTGGCAGAGCATAGAATTGATTTAATACTCTTGTAATATTATTTTTAAAGAGAGCTATCGCTGAAAAAAATCAGTCCGGGAACGTTTTTGTGAGGTTTATAATAATATTAAAATATAACATAAGTATTTATTTTTCGTCTTGTTCAGTAACGGATAAGTATAAGTTATTTATAATTAGAAATTTAAAAAATGTAATGATTTTGCCACTAAAGACGTTAAAAAGCAAAATATACTGCAAATGGAGCTATTATGACTATTTCTTTGTCTAAATTATCTAAATATGAGAAATATCGCTGTCTTAGATAAAAATTTACATGCTATAGGTATAAGAAGTTCGCCTTATTTTAATATCACCAGGGCCTTTTTTTTAATAACTAAAACAATTATGTGTTATTTGTGATTTTAGTGATGTTCCCGGAAATGATGAAGTGTTCCCTAAATGACGATATAGATACAATTTAGGTTTATAAAATCATAAGTAATGTTTTTGTACGTCGTACTTATATTTATTAATTTTGGCACAAGGTTCTTAACAAACAAAAACGTAACTTAAATCACTTTACAGTCTTTTTAATCAATGCGTCAACTTTGCTGTTAGGAGCTGTTGGTACCTGAACATTTGCCTGTTCTCTTTTCTTCTTAGTCTTTTCTTTAGAGTTTCATATTTTTATGTTAGCAATTGTTTTCTCTTGTTGTTTTATTTTACGGTATGCTTTGGCTCTATACTTCTGAACAAATTTTCTTCTCACTGTTCTTCTTTCTAAAGCTGCTGCAGCGAATTCATCATCAGAAAGGGGAGGAGTATTGTTAACTATACTTGATATTCCTTCCTTCTTCTTTTCTCTGTATTTTTTGCTGCTTCTTTCCAAATTTTTCTCTACTTTCGCTTTTCTCTTTCAGTCATCTCATCAATGTTTTTAACTTTCTTTTCAGCTTTTTTTTTTGATAGTACCTACGCTCTATCCTTAGCCATTTTATTTGTCTCTCTTCCTCCGTCATCTTATCTAAAAATTTCTTTTTCCTGTCCTCCTTTTCTCGTTGTCACAATTAAGCCGAACTATTTTTTTAACTTGCTTTTTCGGCCACCTGAGACTCCATATTGCTAAAAAATACTAAACATTATATTAAAAAATATGTTAGCATACGCTAAATTAATTAACCAACAGTTATAATAACAGGGCGCGTTTATTTGAAAAAGTCATTTCGGGAACGTCATTATCATTTCGAGAAGGCTCCGTCAAGTCAGGGAACGGTCCCGAAATGACCGTTCCCGAAATGACTTTTTTAAATAAACGCGCCCTTTTTAGACGTCAGCAATCTTTGGCAGCATGTTCGGCTTTGTTATTGTAAAATATATGAGTTTACTATTTGCTGTAAAACACTACAAAACGTATTTTTCATTATTCCAAGTTGAGAAACGCATTTCCGGTATGATGACGTATTGATGTACGTTCTATAAATATTGAATTGAAAGATACTTACCACTTATTTTCAATTGTTTTGGCGAAAACTCTCTCGACAGCCGTTTGTTTACATCGTTCACATCACTGTACCATACACAACTAAAGGTTGCATTCATAAACTGAATTTTTACTGAGAATCAAAATTGTGTTCACTAAAATGACGCTTATATGTACCGGACACAATATTTTGACTTGATTTTCTTTAATTTATTTTCTTTCTTTAATAATAACAATAATTAATTGATATAATATAAAATTGTAGGCCATTAAGTAAGAAAAACTTTTCATTTTATTTTATTTTATGAATATTTCCAAAGTTAGTTTCTACAATTGCTAAGATTGCTACATAGGACAGATAGTTTATAACCTGGATTACAGGACATAGGATACTTTTTATCCCGATATTCCCACGACTCACACGACGGATCGAGACTTACGCGGGTGAAACCGCGGGGCGCTGCTAGTCCTTAATATATTTATATCTATGTTGTCAAAGTCGCGGGGAAGTTCTGGATGAGAGACGCGTGCAATCGGGAAGTATGGCAGAAGAAAGGGGGGGGCCTTAACCCAGCAGTGGGAGATTCCGTGGTAAAATTATGCATTTACTTCACAAAAGACAACTTTCTTGATATAGTGATATGCTGCCAGTAAGAAACTGAACTGGCTTTGTACATTTATTTACTTTATTTAATGGAGAAAGCCAAGAAAACTAAATAACATTAGGTACCTGGTGGCACATAATGGCCTTGTTACAAAACAAGGTTCTCTTTAGCGGGTTTAAATCATCGAGCCAACTGAAAGTTCTTTTTAAACCCTAGTCTAAGTTGCCAACTTTTTAAGAACTTTACCCCAGTCGAAATAAGGTTTCAAATAAAAAAATGCCTAATGTTAGAAATCGCTTTGTAATAAGACAGTTATTTTTTTAAAAGCTTAGCTTAGTACAGCGTTGTCTCATTCAAATAGTCCTATTTAGGAAGGCCTGGGTCTTACAGTATGTAAGTTATCTGAACCGCTATGAACTAATCGCATCAAATGCTCAATCTACTTCTGCCTCAAACTCAGGAGTGTTTTTTTTTAACACATGGTGATGTGGCAGTATCTATATCGCCACATGCGAACTACGCATCGAAGACCTGACATCATACAAAAATCCTGACTTCACATAAATCCTGCATCGCGCAATTAGAGTTTACCGTGCAGTGAACATATATACAAAAACCCAATATAAATCATTGGGCAGTTGCCCGCCAGACACCCGTCTGGTTGGAGGATCCTCCCTTTTCTATGGTGGATGAGTGAACTTTACACCCTGTTCCTCATACCTCTAAAGTATAATTAGGAAATTCATTATGAAGTATTCATCCGCTTTTAACTTGCACCACAAGATGAAGAAGACAAAAGATGTCTGTATCACTAATAGGCTTAACAATAATGTTAGTAGCTGCACTCCGGTTAATTGTTTACGATACTGTGTGTCACGGGGAGATTAGATACGTTTTATTTTGATTGTGAGGCTTTTCATATTACGGAAAATGTCTGCGAAAGGTAGCTTTATAGTAAAGCATTAGGGAAAATATCAACCCACGGAATATCTATGTATCAACCTAAAATAGGTACCTTTTTATTTTTTCATTTACTGCTCTATGTCATGATCAGTACATCGATTCTGTAAAATTCAAACAACAACTCGCATCTCACATCGCTATTCACTCTCACTTCGATTTTTGAATCGGGTTCGAGTGCGAAGTGAGCGTCGAAGTGACGGGGGAATTACCTTACTGAATGCCACTTCTTACGTCATCTCATACTTTATCTTTCAAAATCTCGCGGTCAATTTAGTTCAACTCGCTGTCACGCTCTCAAGGGTAGCGCTAGTGTATCAACCGAGTTTTTAGAATGCCAATCAAGAAACTCATAGCGGATTCAGATTCGAAGTTTAGAATGAAGTCTTACAGAATCACACCCCAGGCTAAACTAATGAGCCTGCCAGGGTTGCGGAATAGTCCGAAAGGGATACCGGGACCCTGGCAAGAGGCAACTGAAGGAACACGGGTGGGTTTTAGTCAGTAAGAGTCTGACACGCCCTTCCGCTCCGCCCAGAGCGGGAGAAGACATTTGATGATTTCCCACCCATGTAATAGGGGGCGAGCCTATTGCCATCAATCAATCAATCTGCCTAGCCTTTTTGCAACTAAGTTGGGGTCGCCTTCCAGTCTAACCGGATGCAGATTATTGCCATCACCCGGGCACAAATCCAGACTCCGGGCTGCTACAAAAAAATTACATAATTATGGATCAACCACACTTTTCTCGACCCGGGAATAAAACCCAACACCTCGTGCTCAGCTGTTGCGCTTGCGATCACTAGACCAAAGAGGCAAAAGAGAGAATAAATAATGAGTTAAAGTTCAAATATTTAAAAAAGTATAGTTTTGAAGTCAGTGCATCCGATTCCATTTCGTTAAGTCGATTTCGTTTCAAATAAAAATTAAAATACCTTACGAACTTTACATGCAACAGTTGATGTAGGCCAAAAAAAACTATGGCTACAAGCACCAATTAGTTACTGAAATAAATTGAAAACACATACTGACTGAATTCAAAAAGCAATAATTTTAATTTTCATAAGGGTGCAAATACGTGTGCGTTTTTCATTACTTTTAATGACCGAACAATATTAATTTATGCACCTATGAATAATTTTATTCAACACATTTCCCGTCATATTTATTGGAAACGTGAAAAATCGCCAACCCTTCAAATGATGACAGAGAAAATGACCGGTCATTTGCACCCCGACATTTTTAAAATGGCGTTCATAATCGTTATTAATATGCGTATGAACCATCTAATATTGAGCGTTTATGCAAATATACAGTATTTGCTAAAACGCACAGAAATTTGCATACATTTGCGGTACCGTTTTTTGTGTTCAATGACACGTGAGAGGTATAAATATTGTCTCTCATTTTTGTTTTGTCGTTTCTACTTTGCATAAGCATTGCAGGGTTGGTTGTGCCGTTTTGAATAATTAAGGTGCTTGCTTTTCCTTTTTTTTGCGTTTAGATGGTGGAATTAATTTACTTAGTGTTTTCGTTAACGTAGCAATTTGAATTCATTTACTGCGGAAAATATTGTGTCCTTCTACGGTCCACATACATGACAATTCTGTCTTTAGTCAAAATGTATCTGTCGCAAATGGATTGCTGTATCAGCTGTTTTAAAAAACCGTTAGTTGTTTTACAAAACAGCTCCGTTATATAAAACAGATGATATCCAATTTCAGTCGCTTGGTGCGTGGATTATTTCAAGAATAGAGAACAATGAGTAGAAACATTTGCAAAGAACAACTTTCCTATTATTAAAGGAACCATGTATTCAAGGAGTATATATTATAAGGTAATGTTATAATATTACTACAAATCAACAATAATAGGCATTTTATTTATGGCTGAGTTAACTAGCTAAGTAAAAAGAAAAAAAATAAGATGTTTTATTTATATTTTTATCCATAAACCAACAGCTCCTTTATAATATATCTCAAATACTTTATGTAACAACAGTCTTGGACTTAGGCAGCCGCCATTTACAAGATAGCCAGCATTCTTAAAAATAGGTGATAACACATAACAGAGATGATAAACATTATCAGAAAATATGGTGACTTAAAGCCAATTATTAGCTGAAAATTGGTTACCCTGTTTGTCTTTATTTTACCTTGAAGATAGGTAGTCAGACGATCTGCTGAAAATAAATAAATAATTCGAGATGCATTCCTTTGAAACGATCAAAAATAGGTATCCTATTTGATGCAGCTGTAAATTCAATGACAGTTTGAGACCTTTCATAAATGCGATGCAATTTCTGAAACACCGCAGTATAAAGTGATATTCAGACGAAACACAGAATGATGCAACTTGTGCACTATGCTGTGATCAAGACAATACGCAAAATTTCAAGAGACAAAAAGAAACATTTGTGAAAAATGTTCATGAAACAGAATTTTGACCAAACCTTATATTCTCTCGTAGCGTCATAATTATACAGCTCACATCGTGATAAAAATATTGGCCAGGCGGCAAAGTAGGAACACGAATGCCTACACAACACCCCAATTAAGCAATTAAAACACTTTCAATGACAATCCGAAAAATTACGAAGAAAACTCCTGATCCATTAATTCATAGGTTTGAAAAATTCTCCAACTCGACAACGTAAATAAGGTAATTAAAGTTATTGAATTAGTCAAAATGACTGGCACTACCATTATAAGAGCATTCCCTCCCTGGGTGAGTAAGACATCGATATATTTAAGATTTGCCACTCATGGAGCGATTAGTCGCAGCGTTACGCTCGATCGTCTGACAACCCCTTACCGAACCTATTTTTAAGGTCGTATACTTTACGTTTCACAAAACAATAAACAATAGCATTACGTATTGACGGCTCAATCGATTCGACAGTTTTTATTGGCTATAGCGTCTCAGTTTTATCTGAAAAGTGCATTGCCATGTTGAGAGAATGATGGTGGAATAATAAAACACCTATACACGTTTTATATCGCTGCGGATAAAGGGTAATCGTCTGTTTTATTTTCGTTCTGATGTGATGAAAAGATGATTTACCAGACGATTATAAGATAAACAAATTAAAAATATATTAGCTTTTAATGAAATAAAAGGGGTTTTCCCAGGGCCACCTACCGGCTCCATCATTAGACCATGAACACCACCTAGTGCCAAACCACTTGTAAATACTTAGCTAATTAGTCCAAACACGATGGTACTATCTTGTTTCTATGGCTATCTTCCGGCTCCATCATCAGACCAGCTCCATGATGTCATTTTTTCAAAATGTCTCGGTAGTTATTTAAAATATATAAATCGGATGCTTGCTTGAAAAATGGATGACAATGGGAGTAACCGGAAACACATACGAACAGAGCAAGCTAATATAAAGCTTGTAAAAAGCCGATATACGTAACTTGCGTTAACTTCGTATATTTGAATAAGACCATTAAAAGGTAATTTTAAAAGACAAATAATACAAGAAAAAATATGAATTTAATTTAGTTGAGATCTAAAACAGAAAGTTTATAATTCATGCTTCTTTTCTTTTTCTATTCCGTGTGGTTAGTGACTAACCTGGTGTTATAATTTTTATGCCACCCATGGGCCTGACTTGGCTTCACATGCCGTCCAGAAATATCTCTAAGGCATATCGGTTGCCTTACGATGTTTTCCTTCACCGTTTTTGAAGCAAGTGAGTAATTAGGTATACAATACGCACATGAAACCGAAATGTCAGGGGTGCGTGGCTTGGATTCGAACTCGAGACATAAGACTTGACAGTCCGACGGTCACACCACTAGGCTATCACTGCTCTAGTCATGCTTCTAAGAGGACAAACTTACCTTTTACCGAATTATCTTCAAAACCCCCAATTTGAGATTGAAAGTGTGAGTGAAACGCAATTACCCCACAAGACTAATGAATTGAATCGTACATCAAAATAACAACCCATACTTGTGAAGCTATTAATAAATAAAACATAGTGAGTAATAAAGCCATCACGGTACTAATGGTACTCAAATTACACACCACCGGTACCAGATGGTCCGAACACCAATTAAAATGATATCAGTCGTTCGTCACAAATAGTCCCGGTATTTTCAACTTTCTGTTTTCATTTTTGAGTAATTTATAGATTGGTTACTGGTATTAATTTTGTGCTTATTTTAGTGTTTTCTTCTGTGAGAATATTTCAATTTTTTTATTGTGTTATGGGACTGCTCTTGACCTCGATCTCGCCTGATGGAAAGTGATGGATGAGGTCTATGGTGGAACGAGCAAGCCCAGAAGATGCCGGTTCACTTGTTTTGAAGGCTGACGGGTTATACGTGGAAGAGAACACAGATGCTCACAGATTTTCTCTGTAAGCGTATGGTTTCATGCACACACATCAGTCACGCCAACGTCAAGTCCCCGATCAGTCACGTCAAAAAATATACTTAAGTAGAAGTTGTAGGACGTTGGCTACACACATCAGCCACGTCACTACCCGCGCTTCTCAGTCGACGTCACGTTACCGGCAAATTAAAACTTGTATTGCTACGAACGAAACAGGCGTTGCTATAACTAACTGACTATCTGTTCACACGTCCGTCCGTTCAATTGACGTGACTGATCGGCGACTTCACGTTGACGTAACTGTTGTGACGTGGCCTTTACTGGGTGAGTTTCGAAAACTGACCAGTACCAGTGACTTGTTCAACGGCGAATGTACTTCCTTATATATTATAAAACAAAGTCCTACGCCGCGTCTGTCTATCTCTCTGTTCGTGATAAACTCAAAAACTACTGCACTGATTTTCATGCTGTTTTCACCAATAGATAGAGTGGTTCTCGAGGAAGGTTTTAGTGTATAATAACCGACATCGACGCGGGCATCAGCTAGTTCTAAATAAATCTTGCCCATCATTGAAAGGTCGATAAACGGAAACATTGTCATCGTAGAAAAAACAACAGAATAGTCTAGGAAATGCCAAAGGTCTTGTATCTGTGATTCGAGTAACAAACTAATATAATAATCTACTATACTACTGCTATTCTACACTGGTACATACTACTGGTACTGGTATATACCTACTATATTGGTTCTATATGTAATACCGAGAAAGAAAACATCGAGAGGAAACTGGCATCTCTTAAAACCAATTAAGACATGATGCACTGGGCCTGCTTTCCTTTCGCAGAGAGGAGGCTTGTTGCCAGGTAGTGCGAAAATACTTAATTGGCCAATTATGCTACCAATATGTAATTATGAGTTCATATCTTAACCAACTGAAATTCAATTGTAACCCCCGGAAGACTCTAACGATAATTAGTTTACTAAGTTATAATGAAAACTGTTTCACACAATGACCACAGCCAAAATTGTTCGCGTTAACCCTGCAAATGCGTTCGACGGGTCTTAATGGTTCGGGTCTAAGTTTAATTTAATATTAACTGTTGCAACAAGACGGCGGTCTTAGATGCAACTTAATACGCTAAGGTTTTGGACAGAGTTGCGATTTGTCGCACGTATTTTAGATTGGAGCGCTAAGAATGGAGGTTTTAAAGTCAAAAAAGTATATGGAGATAAAAAAACAATGATTTTAATTTAAAACAAAACTAATAACTGAAAGCCAAAAGAAAATGCTTTAAAAAAATGAATAATAAAAGTGTAGTCATCCAGTACCTATAACATGAAGTACATGGCTGTAAAGAAAAATGACCCAATTTGCTTAATGAATCGAATATCAAACTAGCATGGCAATTTCTAATCACATTTACTTAATAAAAATCTGAATCTAGCTTCCAAATTTGGAGATTATAAAGTAAAGTAAAGTAAAGTAAAGTAAAGTTTATTAATCAAAAAGTAACAATACAATTTAGCCGAATTCGGTGAGCCACAAACTAAGCGTCGCTTGTATCTTGTGGCTCGGGAGTGCGGTTAACAATATTGTGGTTACCTTCCAGTGTGAGGGTATTAAAGATAAAATGAATATAACAATAACAAAAAAAACATAATATGTCAAATTCTAGACGTAAGCTAAGGAAAAGTAAAAATAGTATACATTTTGTTGGGCTTGTGTAGTTGTGTGGGGTGGGGTGGGGTGTGTGATGGTGTGTGTGGTGGTGTATGTGTGTGAAGTAGGTTCTATATCAAGGCTTCGGTGTCATCGTATGTTAATGTTAGAAGGGCTGAGGTTAGGATTTTCTTACAGTTTTTGGTTGAGCAGTCTCTTAGGTCGCAGATTTTACTGACTTTATTGTAAGTGTTTGGATAGGAATAAAAGGTACAACGTCGAGCTAGTTCGGATTTGGCGTTTGGTATGGGTACTCTGAAGACACGTTTGTTTATTATTTCGTTGTAGTCAGGCCGTTTTTTCATTTTAGTGTGGTATTTAAGAGTTGCTTGGAGTATAAAAATTTGTCGTACTCTGAGAACTTCAAACTCACGGTAGACAAGGTCTGTAGGGAACCTGAAAGGTTTTTTGAGAGCAACCTTGATTAGTGCCCGTTGCGCCCTCTCTAGCGTGATAAGTGTGCTTTTGCCAGCGCGTCCCCATATGCAGATACAATATTGTATGATTGTCTGGCAGAGTGCGAAATAGACCATTCGTAAAATATCGATAGGGGTACAGTCCCGGACCTTTTTTAGGACGTGTATTAATTTACGTACTCTGGAGGAAAGGGCATAAATGTGGGCTTTGTACGTTAGGTTGTTGTCTATGGTTATTCCGAGATATTTAATTGTGTTAGTACGTTCAAGGATTTTGCATGTGCAATTAAGGTCAGAGGCGTTATTGCGTGCCTGTAAGCAAGTATGTATTTTTAGAGACATAGTTTGAGAGGGGCTGGAAGCGCTGGTTTTGGAAAAGGCGATATATTTGCTTTTACTGACATTTAAGGTCAGTAAGTTTGTGTCTAGGGAGTGCGCTATCTGAGTAAGGCCTTGTTCCGTCAAATGAAACACCCGCTCCCAAGTCTTGTCATGAAAAACAATGGCTGTGTCATCGGCGTAGGAGATCACTTCAGCATTACCTATAGAGAGATTTACTACGTCGTTTATGTACAGCGTGAACAGTGTTGGACCAAGAGTGCTGCCCTGCGGGACACCAAACGTGATAGGGAGCAAACTGCTTTGAAGACTGCCTATTTTGGAGTATTGATGCCGAGATGTCAAGTAGCTACGGAACCATTCCAGAGGTACACCCCTTATACCCAATGCCTCTAGTTTCTTTAGTAGCAGCCCTGGTGAAACGGTGTCAAATGCTTTTGCCAAATCAAGAAAAACACCGATACAACATTCTCCATTTTCTATGTGGTGGGAGACTTGATTTGTCAATAATGACACCGCATCTTCAGTGGACCTTCCTCGCCGGAATCCAAATTGTTTGTCTGAGACAATATTGGTTTCGTCAAGAAAATTTACCAGTCTCTTATTAACTATTTTCTCAAGAATTTTTGAGACTATACACAGCAAAGCGATAGGCCTGTAGTTTTCTGGCATATCTTTGGGACCGCTTTTGTAGATAGGGGACACTGCAGCGATTTTCCAGGAGTCAGGAAAGATACCTGATTCTAGACTCAAATTAAATATGTGCGTGATTGGTTTGATTAGGCTTTCTCGGCAGTTTATGAGTAGTGGTACTGTTAGTTGATCTGGCCCCGGTGCGCTGTCTATTTTCAAGTTTTGTATTATGTTAGAGACTTCTTCTTCGTCGGTCGGGTGAAGATAGAAGGATTGTGAGTTAGAGTTCGGTGTTATGTGTGATTCTATTAGTGATTCATGAGTGGTTGCAAGTTTGTCAAGGATTTTAGCAGCGTGTTTTTCTCCTACAGAGACGAAATGCTGATTGCAGTTATCAAGGGATGTTGTTGGAGAGATACTGGATGTAATTAAATGTGTTGAGGTATTTTGACAAGTATTATTCTTACATATGCCTTTTATTGCCGTCCATAGTTTTTTAGGGTTGTTCTTGTTGGTTTCAATTTCTTGTCTGTTGTGTAATGTTCTAACATTGCGAAGGAGCGTGTAAACGAAATTCCTGTACCTAGTGTAAATTAATTGTTTTGTGTCGTCATTAGGGTTGGCTTTGCAGTCAAGATGAAGTTTGTCACGTTGTCTTATGCATCTAATTAAGCCAGGAGTAACCCAGGGTTGAATGTTAACCATTCTGCGACTTATTTTAACATTTTGTGTGTGATTTTCAGTGGCACGTGAGATACTGTCGTTGAAGTATTTTAATGCAGTGTTAACACAAGATGAGCCAGTGACTGGATCCCAGTTGGTTTGATTGATCTCAGCAGCTACGGCAGCCCAGTCAGTCCTGACTCTCCAGCGTTTACTATTTTTGGGCCTTTCTGGTTTAATGGGGACACTGCATAGGGCTAGGTCGTGATCAGTAATAGCTAAGCTACATACGAGACCAAAAGGAATTGCGCGTGATTTTATAAATATGTGGTCAATACAAGCTCCGCATCTTGTTGGGAGAGTTATGGCGGGGGATAAACCGTGTGACGCCATGAGGCACGCGTAGTTAGCTACTTGGCAATTACTTGGATCGTTTAAATTTAGGTTGATGTCGCCGGTCACAATTAGTGTTTCTTGGTTTTTGAGGTCAGAAAGGGTGTCGTCAAGTGAGTTAAGGAAGCGCTCTGCGTTTGTGAAAGAGGGCGACCGATAAATGGCTAATAGACTTAAGTCGTTATTCGTTTTTATTAAAATACTATCAGCGTCAACAAGGTTAGATTCCGCCGTATTAATACTGCAACTCCAGGCTGATTTTGTGTAGACAACAATACCTCCATTTTTATTTACTTGATTTGTCGTTCTGTATACGCTATATCCCTGTAGGTCTTCTATAATAGAACCTTCAGACAGCCAACACTCAGTGAGCACGATAATGTCTACGTTCGAATCTAACCGGTTTAGAGCAATTACAAAGTCGTCAAAGTTTTTATGATAACTCCTGATATTGTATGTTAGCACCTTGATGTTGTCTTTGGAAGCATTTAGGATACTCTTGCAGTTTTCAAGAGATTCTACTGTGCGACAGTCTATATTAAAGGATTCGTCAAGGTCGTTTGAAACGCTAAGTAAAGCCATATTCGTATAATGTAATGTAAAGATAAGAACCGAGACTCAATGAAGAGATTTTAAGTAGAATGTTTGTTGTTGCAAGAGATTTCATTAAGTTTAAATGATAGAAGATACTTCCAGGTGACAAATTATGTAGTGTGTAGTTGTGTGTGTGCATTAGTAGGGGTGTGGGCGTTGATGTAAGTAGTGTAATTATCAAAAGAGAAATTTCCAAACTTGAACAGTTCCTTAAAAGTTAGCAAATTCACCCCTTATAGGGATTAAATAGGGGATGATAGTTTGTATGAAAGTTCATCATTTTTGCCGACGAGAAATCCCTTATGGCACACGGCTTGTACAATCTACAAGAATATTATTACAATAACCTCCTAACAATTTATTATCAGCACGCAAAAGTTAAATTACGTCTACACTAAAACAGTTTCTAGGAAATTGAAAATAATTTTGTACAAAGAAAACTACGACTATCGAAAACTTTGGAGCGAATTTAACCCCCTGCTAAGGTCGTTGACTGGTGATCGAAACATTCGCATACTCGTAGCTAGAATGGGGTTAACAAGAATATTGATAGCATGTATTACGTTAGACATGTTATATGGACTTACTTTATCTTGTTTAAGTAACTTGTCACAAACTAGGTTATCTGAAATATAAATAAAAGTAAGAAGTGAGGAAGAATAAATACATGATGTGCATAAATAGCTACTTGTATGCGCTGCATTGAAAGAATTTCTTTATGCAACGATAATTAACTTTATTCACTTTACTAATCTCCACACTGAAATTTGTACCTCGAACTCCAAGATATAGGCCAACTGTCTAGTTTGGGGCTCACTGGCAAATCAAAATCAAATCAAATCAAAAGTCATTTATTCAAACTAGGCTGAGAATCAGCACTTTTTGAACGTCAAATTTATATAAGACTGTACCCCAAAACGCCCACCCTTCACCACTTCTAGTGCTTTAGCTGGGAAGAAGAAGTGGCGCAACAAACTTCCCAGCAGCACAGCTGTCTGTATAGTTAGAAAAACTTGAAATAATACTTTGCAACCAAACTATGGGTAATATTTTTAGCTAGATCCATGTCGTCTAAACTTGGTGTTAACCTGCGAACCTGCGAACCTAGACAATAAACTATTTTCTATTTCTATTTATATTAAGAAATCCCCACACTTCCTCTTGTTATTATTTATACGTATTGAATTTTTCTACATTTTTGGGATTTTCGATTGAAATCTAGACTTCTGCCACAGAATTTACAGTGACTGGCGCTTCAAAACAGACCAAATTCGGAACTATAAAGTATTTTGACACTTCACGCTCCATTTTCCGTATTTCAATCGCAAATCCGTTTCATACCTTACAAAGTTCTAACGTATGGCCAGGCGCGTATTGTGCTGTCGTGTGCAGACGGACCGTTAATGTGCGGTCAGATTACGGAGCGCTATCAACAATGCGGCCGCGATTAAGTCGAGAACGTATCCCGAGTTTCGGTACCGGTACGGGTAGTTTGGACCGGGGCGGGGGTAGCAGTGGCGGGGTTTGAAATTGATTTGAGTGCGGAAAATAAAATAATTTTAATTCACAAAAATCACCTTATACCTTTATAATTTATTGTAATCAGTAGAATATTTTATTCGAAACAATTTGATATAATTATGTAGGTATTGCAGCACTGATTTATATCACTTTTAAATTGAAAATTCATGTGACATTAATATTCACTTTTGCATTTTTACCTAAAGCATATCCATAAAATCAGATAAAACAGTTAATGTAGTAATGTATATTAAACATTCAATTATAACTTTAATAGTCAAGTTTATAACAAAGTCTGGGTAGCATCTGCGAAAAGGGTTAACCCGTCGATGACTACGGTTGTTAAGGAGTAACCGAATTATTAGTAATTGGATTAACCACGTTGTTGCATTCAAGCGTAGTGGAATTTATTTGAATGGCTTCTCATTTAACCCTTTAACTGCTGCCGGTTGCAAGAGGGAGCTTTAATTTTGGTCTTAATTAAATAAAATGTTTTGTGTTGCGACACTAAAAGGAAAAAATATATTTATCCACTTATGAGTGATCTGGGCTGTAAATGTTAAAAGACTTAAACCAGTCCGGATTTGTGTCCGTTTGAAGGCAATAGGCTTGCCCTCTATTACATCATCATCTGCCATCATCTGCCTAGCCTTTTCCCAACTATGTTGGGGTCGGCTTCCAGTCTAACCGGATGCAGCTGAATACCAGTATTTTACATGGAGCGACTGCCTATCTGACCTCCACAACCCAGTAACTGGGTAATACGATACCCCTTGGTTACACTGGTTGTCAGACTTTATCACTTTCACGCACTTAAGCCATCGTTCGCAGCCACATTTGAATATTTCAAAACATCCAATCTACATTATCTGTTCAAATATAAAAAGAAATATACCCGATGCCAACAGGAAATGCTTTTATATTTGTCAACGTCACATCCCCACGGTGGAGTAACAATAAAAAAAAAAAAGAATTGACGTGACATTCTTTTTTCAAATGAACCGTGACGACGCTCGGCCTCTCTTATTAGATTAACAGGTCGATTTGCAATTCTGTGTGTTCATACACATGTTTATTTTACGGAAATGAATCGCATTTTGGCACGAGGGGCGCTTTATGTTGACTCAGCGTACATTTAGAGAAATACCTTTGGAGTTTGTGAATTGTGTTGTAATTCATACGTGGCTGTTGTAGGGTTAATAAATTGTTTATAATAATTATTCTCTATTTTTCTAAAACTTACAGTATTAACACTCATAACTAACAATTACTTTCATTATAAACGATATTTTGAGCAGTACCTACCAAAACTAAATCAATTAGCACCCATCTAATTAATCATAATTCAATCAATCTGCCTAGATTTTTCCCAACTATGTTGGGGTCGGCTTCCAGTCTAACCGGATGCAGCTGAAGACCAATATTTTACATGGAGCGACTGCCTATCTGACCTCCACAACCCAGTAACTGGGTAATACGATACCCCTTGGTAAGACTGGTGTCTGTGTGTGTGAATTAATCATAATTAAGAATAAAAATAAAAATTGGTACGAATTAATTTACTTCGATTTACATAATACTTGTTTAAATCAACTCAGCCTATCGCAGTCTTCTGCTGGATATAAGCCTCTCCCAGGCTACATCACAACACCCTGTCCTCCACCTTCTGGTCCAGTCAATACTTTTCTATTCGCAATTATTTCAGCGGGGCAAGCACGGCGTACTGTGTGTGTCACACATTTTATATGACTAAAATGTGTGACTCGAGGCATGTCATATGACCGTGCTCGCCCCGCTGAGCTCTCAGAAGCGTGCGTATTCGTAATTATAACATAATAACATTAACAATTCAGAATATACAACAGATAGGTATGTATTTTAGCGTCTTGCGAAACTAAGAAAATCAAATCTATATGGAAACCCTATCGATTTGAAATCAATTATTCAAACCAACTCTAAACCAAATACGCCTTCTTTTAACATAATAAATAGTCGGACATTTATAACAAAATATCAAACAGAATGAATCATGAGAGTTCGTGATGCATTCGCAGCGGGTAGTGTCACGTGTCCCTATGATTAGTTCGCACATTCTTTGCATTCGAAAATATTTACACTACTAACACATCTATACTCCAATCTCTACCTTAATTTTTCTAACACAAAGTCCAAAATCGGAATTCTAAAACAAGCTTCTTCGAATCTCAAGGAAATATTGTCGCTGAACGAAAATACATTTTCGAGTTGAAAGATTAAAGTTGAATTTGAAACGCAGTAGCATTTGAAGGGTTGTAATCCGGAGTTCACAATCGAATTAGTTGACCGCCCGCTGTTTTTGCTACTGAACACAATAGATTCCTTGGAAATTGGACGTGTGCTGATGAAATTACCCTCGACAATGGTTTCTTGCTACACCGAGCTTTCCATAGTTATATTTTAAAAGTCTACACTATTTGCGTACAAATGCATATACGGTGTTTATTTTGCATTTGCGATTATTGATTTCTATCAGGAAACAATTTGGCGGTCCTTTGAAACCTACTTTCTCTATGCAACATTATTTTTTGTTAATGCTAAACCCGAAAAGGGGTCATTGTACTCATAATTTTGAACAACTTTTTCTACAGAATCAACCTTGAAATTGCGAAAATAAAATCAGCTGTTCTTTGTCGATTTAAGTGAACACAAATGTATGGAACAGCTGTTTTTTTTTTCGCGATTTCGACGTTGGTGCCATAGAAAAAGTTGTTCAAAATGATGAGTACAATGACCCCTTTTCGGGTTTAGCATAAACAAAAAATAATGTTGTATACGACTCAGATTTCAGGGGGCCTAAAACGGCCACATTAGCAATTCCTCTAAAAGAAATTCATTTCCTGAATTCCCAGCTGTCATTAGCAATTCCTCTAATTTGACACAAAAGCAATTTATAATTTGTGAACTATTTTATGAATCTCCATAGAAAACTGTCAAACAGATGAATTATTTCGTAATATGAATTGTACGCAGATCATATTATGAATTGTCAGTTTGTGGCATTTTACGATGATTCATAATATTTTCGTATTATGATTCTGCTATGGCCGTTTAAGCCCCTGATCGAGATCTGAGTTCGAATCACATTCAAAGCATAAATTGCACTCAATCGGAAAATCGCAGTCTGTTCCAATAGCCAGTTTTATAGGACATTATGGATCAAAAGTCGTTAAGAGTTGAAATACTTACTTTGTTAATAGCCAGTAAGGTGGGTATCAAACCTATCATATCTATGATCATAGATCTATGAGTCATCTTATGTAGTAAATATATAATGAAATTTTAAAATAGACATAATTATGTGTATATCCCCCTTAGGGCGATATTACACTATCATATTATATTATTGTTTTTTCATAGGGGCTTGCACACAAAACTGCGAATCGGCGCGATGCGAATTCGCACGCAGAAGCTTTCTTAAGAAAATCTTAGGGGTATCATCGGTGATTTTTGCGATGCGACGTCGCATCGCAGTTTTGTGTACAAGCCCATATGTAGATTAAAATAAATACGACGTACAAAGATCATATCACAGGCCTTTGAATCTGAATCAAACATGTTCAAACGTCAAAGGGAATCTGATCATCTAACCGTGATCTCTGCAGCGCTTAACTCAAAGCAATAAGGTTTAGAATCGTAAATTCAGTCAAATGTTTGACAAATCATTGCTAATTCATAGACAAACATGTGTGGTGAGCTACTAAACAAATATGAATACTGAATATGAAACAGTCTGTTAAAGAGATTATGGTATTGATATGCTTTGGTGAGGATTCAGCTGCAATACTCGTTGCTAGGCAATATACAAAATCATGCACGATAATATTAACGACATTTAGGCCCCTCGCCCACGGCGAATTTTTGTAGCGATGCTGTCGCGCGTTAGCATCGCTTCTGTAGCGCGTTGCAAATGCGACTAACGCACGTTAGTAGCTACAAAAAGTCGTCGTGGGCGAGGGGCCTTATCGCAGAGGACTGACAGTAATCGGCCTGATTTACTTCATCATCATCATCATTATTTCAGCCGAAAGACGTCCACTGCTGGACATAGGCCTCTAGCATAGCATAATCAGCCTTTAATGTTCCTACAACTAGGACACAGGCCTCCTCTCTTCGAGAGAGTGATGGGCTATAATCCACCACGCGGGCCCAGTGCGGGTTGGTAGATGTCACATGTCTTCGAATTTTTGGTTCTAAGACATGCCGGTTTCCTCACGATGTTTTCCTTCACCGTTTTGAGAGCAGCGGTGATGAAGTTATTTACACAAAGTAACGCGCCTGTCTGGGTTCGAACCAACGACCTACAACTCGTAAATCGGGGACATTACCACTGGGCCTCCACTGCTCGCTTGGTTACTTCGCCAAAACATAATTAATTATTTGGTACGAGTTTGGTACAGTCAACCGCACGTCGGTAGTAACACTTTGACCTTGAGCTGGCCTGGCTTAATATAGAGTTTCAATAGAATAAGAGGTCAGCTTATATACTGCTTTAGTTACTACTAAGTGTGGCCTACTGTGCTTTACTGTGTTACGGACCAAGTAATTCGGTAAGTGTAATAAACCCATATTACTTAAACTGTCACTAACAAGCCACAATAGAATTTTAATTCTTATCGCCCTCTAAAGGCCAATCGACAGTTGAGCGACTAATGCTTCCAAATGAGACTTTAACAAGCAACCGAATAGGCTTAAAACAGCCACTTTGGCAGAACCATAATAGGAAAATATTAAAATATAAGAAACTGAAAATTCATAATAAGATCTGCGTGCGATTCATAGTACGAAATAATTCATCTGTTTGACAGTCTTCTATGGAGATTCGTAAAATGGTCCACACATTATGAATTGCTTTTGTGTCAAATTAGAGGAATTGATAATGATAGCTGGAAATTCTCGAAATGAATTGCTTTTAGAGGAATTGCTAATGTGACCGTTTTAGGCCCCCAGAAAGGTAAAATATCAATTGAGAAAGATGCCATAACCTCTTTTCTTCTATCTCTCTTTGCCTAGCCTTATTCTATTTCATTTGGGGCCGGTTCTCCTCGTCATTCTTCACCAGAGGGCCTAGACAAGTGACAATTGCTTCGAAAGCGTTTCGTATTTCTACAGCGACTTTCAACAGGATTGACATAAGCTTTTCGATAGCTTATATAAGTCCTTACATTTTTGCCTTTTCCATCATCGTTATCACTGATAGAATGTCACTTTGTCTATGGCCTCAGATGTTTCAGTTCTAGGTCGTAGGGATGCAAGAAGTGTAAAAAAGTATCGATATTTAAAAAAAAATATCAATTTAGAATTCGATATATCGATAAAAAAATATCGATATAAAGGAGGAATTTTCAAAAAAAAATGTTACTTTAGTTCAAGTTTTATAATCATTTAAATACCAAACTAGGAAAAAAAGTACTCATACTTTTTACGGCTCTGAATTCCAGCGGTTTTAGTCAGTGGCGACAAGGGTGTTGCTATTGGAAATATATAGTTTTTGATACATTTTCGATACTTCATATTTTATATCGATATATCGAAATAATAAATATCGCCTGAAAATATCGATATATCGGAAAAAAAATATCGATATATCGATATTTTTTCTGCAAGCCTACTGGGTCGTCGAGTCACTCACTTAGGCTTGCTTCAGGTCGCTGTTGACTACAACTGCTTAACACTTTGGCGGACAGTAAACGCACATAGACGTAATAACAATCAAACTTCAATTGTGTCTCATTCACTGTCCGCCAAACTGTTAAACTCTTTTCTAGATTCACTGATATTTCCATAGTTGTCAAGGAAAAGACGAAACAAGGTCGTAATATTGATGTATAATACGTTATTATAAGAGGCTAATAATAAACTTTTTAAATAATGCTTTTCAAACGTAGTTTTAATATTGGTAAGTATAACTTATACGTATTTTCAAGGTTAATTAGTAATGCAACTGGATTAGAAATAAATAATATATGTCCAAAATCATTTCATGTTGCACATATCATTCATAGGCAGCATATACATACAGTATGTTAAATAACAAAGGGCGTTCCCGTGAACCTGCAATAGTATAGCATGTATACATGCAAAAAAAATATTATCACCAAAAAAAAAATATATATTTGTGTCGTGAAATGTTCATTAAACGATCAAATTTAAACGTAAAAGAAACACTCTGTACACGCACACTTGTATTTCAACGTAGAAAAACAAGTGTGACAAGTGGGCATGTACAGAGAGTTTATTTTCCGTAACAATTTAATATTTTATGTGAATATTTTACTATACAAAAACAAAAAAACATTTTTTTTTTTAATGGTATTTTTTTTTTTAGCATGTATAGGCGCTATACTATTGCAGGTTAACGGGAACGCCCTTTGTTAGTTAACATACTGTATAATGCACCTTGCGGACACTATTTGCATTGAGGAAATAGATCACCCAAAAGGAAATCTTGCCAAACCTAAATCATTATTCACTATCAAATGGCCCCGAGCTATTACATCACGAATCATAACGCTATTATTTCAGGCACAGAGCAATAAAAACACACATTATATTGACTTATTGTACTACCTATAAAATGGGGGTCGAGATCTTTGACATGTCTTATGATTTGTTTTGATTTATTTTTATATTACAGTATTGGAAAATATCAAAAAAAAAAAGTACATGTAACATGTAGATCTTTGGGCTGAATATAGAACCTTGAGGGAAACCTGTAGTTTACTGAAATACGATTAGAATTAAACATTGTAACAGCTTGTTTTCTCGATTGAGAAACCTATGTGTAGGTAACTTATCATACATGGTTGAGCAGAGGCACATTTCGCTATTTATGTTTAAGTCCCATGTAATAGGGGTCGCCCCCTATTACAATCCTAGCCTATTCACATCAAGCGGGCTCAAATCCAGAATTCGGGCTACTACTGAGAAATTCCACATAGAAAAACCCAATAACACTTTGCCCGGCCCGGGAATCGAACCCAAGACCTCATGGTCAGCAGTAGCGCTTGCGACCACTAGACTAACGAGGCAGACAAAACATATACATAAAGAGTACTATCTGCGCCCCGCGGTATCACCCGCATAAGTCTCGATCCCGTGGGAATATCGGGATAAAAAGTATCCTATGTGTTAATCCAGGTTATAAACTATCTGTTTGCCAAATTTCATCTGAATCCATTCAGTAGTTTTTACGTGAAAGAGTAACAAACATCCATCCATCCATCTATGCATCCATCCATCCATACTTACAAACTTTCGCGTTTATAATATTAGTTAGAAGTTAGATTAGATTAGTTAGATTATCATTATGTACCTTCTCTCCCATTCTAGTTCTGCTACATAATAAACTAACTACCTTTTGTAATTACTATAAAAACATAAAGTTAAGTTTTAAATTTATTTTTAGACTAACAATATTAAAAAGTCAATATGACTACCGTACCAAAACAGTAAAAACAGATCACATAGTATTATTACCTGAGCCACCAGTTGAAGCAGTGACTTGCAAACATGTTATCAAAAATAAAGAAGTTAATTAAAAAACATGAACTATCTGTATGGATAATAAAAGTGCTGGCTTTGTATCGTTTTATACTTGGGAACTATGCAAATATCAGTGAATCAAGACCAATTTGTTATTTAATGAAATTATACTGCATTTGTTGCTGCTTGGCTATTAGTTCTATTGTCATCTATGCTATCCAACTACACTTATACTCTGTCTTCTTTTTAAGCAACGTCGAATACGTTTTCACCGCTATAGTATACTTAGTTTATGGTAATAAACGATTCTTGCACTTCTTCAGTGCTATCAGAACCAACGACAGAATTATCGGCTTCAAGAAATTTCCCATGTTCCCCAATTACGTGTACCTTATTCTCATGGGTAATTTGTTCATAAGATTTGGTACGACGGTCTATCGTGCTTGCCGTTCTATAAAAGTCAATAGTGTCTTCTTTGGCATCACCTTCGCTGTATGTGCCATTGACTCTAACCATTTTACTGTCATCATCATCTTCGCTATACTACAAAGTCGCATGAAACAGTTGAGAATATTCTTAGTATCAAATTCCGTTCCCATTAATATTACTGGGACGAATGAAGTCGCAATCAGTATTAAAAATATAAGGAAAAGTTTGTACAATTATAACAATTTGTTGGATAACTTGCAATACGTTGACAAGCAGCTGCAATATTTGGTAAATATAATTTTTTTCATTCACACCTTGTAGATTTCAAACTCTCTAATTTTATTGTCAACATTTAAATTACATTACATTTATTATACTAAATTAACTAAAAAACAATTACATATATAACAAATTAAAAAGAAAAAATTTGTTAATTTGTTATATATGTAATTGTTTTTTAGTTAATTTAGTATAATAAATGTAATGTAAATATAATAAATATTGATTGACTTCCTTCGATGATATGTAGTCATAATTCAACTAAACTAATTTTTCAGTTATTCATCAATTGGAGTTCATATTGTTTCAAAACGATATCCTTGTCTTATAATTTGATGAGTGGAACTTTAATGATTGAGGTTAGTGAATATTTTAATCAATGTTAACGTTATTTGAAACTTAAGAGATGGTGTATACAGGGTGGCAGGAACATTGACGCGCAACCTGTTATCATGGATTCAGAACATGATTCTGGCCCCCGCTGCGTTGAAATTATTCGTTGGTTATTTAAAAAAAAATGTAGTTCCATACATTTTGCCCGCGTAGGTATTGCAATTTTGTACACACGGCTACACATCAAGCTATACATTTCCAGTTTATGCTGATCTCGCATTGTATAGGATTTCCGTACAATGCGAGGTCAGCTTATACTGGAAATGTATTGCTTGATGTGTTGCAGTGTGTACAGGAAACAGCAGATTCTTTTATGACCGACGAATAATTTCAATGCATGGGGTCCAGAATCCATGGTATCAGGTTGTCCCTGCCACCCTGTATATTATAACGAGTTTCGATGTATAATTGGGCACCCATTCTAATAAACAAATTATAGTTAGTAAAGTTTTACGTTAGACTTGTTTGTACGGTGATTTTTCTTTCTACAATAACTTCTCAGCCCAAATAAAAAACCAAGACATAGTGCTGCAAACAATACAGTGAAGCATTCCAAAACTCAACCGCCGCTCTGTGCATACACGCTTACACGCACATACCTCACTAAGTGCACACATGTTTACATAATCGGCCTCACGTCATTGGTTGACAGCGCTATGTCTTGGTTTTGGTCTGACACTACATAATAATACAGGTCAAGGAAGTTACTTCAACTGTCATACTTTGACAGTTGTATATAATGGCTTTATCAATGTTGTAAAACAATTAATAAGCCTGATTTTACTTATCAATGTTGATTATAAATAACAGTATTTTTAAATAATTCCAGTGGCTTCGTTATTACGCCGTAACGTACTTGATAGAGATTGTACTGTCTATGGTCATGGTGTTTTGTCCAGCGGTCATTGTGCAGGCAACCATACATGAAGTGGATCAAATAAAGGCGACACTCGCACGACAATCGCTGATATGCTCAGGTGATACGAGTGGTTTAATATTTACTGTAGTTCTTCGAACAGTAGACCTCGCAAGCACAAACTTTTGCAACAATTAATAAACCACTAAAGTTAATTTAAAGCGAGATTACCATGTTTTTGGGCACAGTAGCGCCATCTAGTGACCTTCTTGTAAAACTAACATTAATATTGGTATTAAAATATTTTTCAGAATTCTCTAGTTTTGTGAGGAGGAGGTGGTCCATCAATCCCTACCTAGTAGTTAAAGGGCCGATTCCATTGGTAGAAATATAAATTTGAACAATTTACTGCATTTTGCGGAGCTACTCTGCTCATCACGCCGCAGGTCCTCATCCGATCTTCACCATTTTGTTATGAGAGAACTTAAAGTTATGACCTTTCAAATAAAAAAAGTACAACCGAAATCAGATCTCATAAGAGGGAGATATCGAGTAGCCCCCTTTTTGCCCCTTCCTGGAGCAAGTTCAATCAAAAATTTGACTATCTAATTGTTCTACTGGTCCTAAGTGCGTCTACTGAGCATGGGAGCCTGAATCGGATTTGTGCGTATAAGAATTTCTCAGTAGCAACGCAGATTGATGCCGAGATCTTTGATAGACTAGTGACAATCGCTTCGAAAGCGTTTCGTATTTCTACAACGACTTTCAACAGAATTGACATAAGCTTTTCGATAGCTTATGTCAGTCCTATACATTTATGCCTTTTCCATCATCGATATCGCTGATAGAATATCACTTTGTCTAGGGCCTCAGGTGGGTGAACGACCTACAGAAGATCGCAGGGAAGACCTGGGGGCCTACCACCACCGCTTAAAGCAGTATTATTTAATATTACTTCAGTGTAGGAAAGAGATGATGCTCTATAGGACGTATAGCTCCATCTCTTTCCCCCACGAAGTAAGATTAAAATAATACTGCTGTAAGCGGTGGTGGTGGGCCTCCTGGATGATACTCGCACATACCAGGAAAGCATGGCTCAGAAGGGAGAAGGCCCGATGATGGAGGTATAATGATGATGCACCCAGATTCTTTTGTGACTGAGTGACGGCAACAGACATGCCCCGTAAAAAAAATTGGGTGAACACATCCTACCCCTTTGAAGAACACAGTTATTTGAATAAAAGTAGATCATTCACCGTCCATACATTTTTAGGCTAAAGAGGAGAAAGCGCCGGCCAAACAAAAAAAAAGCTATATTCCGAAAGAGTACGTTTTTCCGTTCATTTTTTATTACTACAAGCTATTACTTTAATTAGATTACTTTTTATTATTTTAACTACAAAATATACTCAAAACAGTATTTTTCAAAATCGTATCAGCTCAGGGAATTGCCGTACAGGTTTGACCCAATAATGAAAAGTGAAGAGAATAACATGTTCTAACAGATTTTTTTTTTTTTTTCAGGCGCTTTCATAGTTTAGCCCAATATGAATGATCTCCTTTTACGGATCATTGACAATTTTGTTCACAGACGAGTCTCTCCGGTTCGAGCTGGACACCGCACTGAAGTATGTGTCGCTGCGTTCGTTCAAATACACGATCTGTCGCGCTGTGCCGCTCAACATCTGCCTGCCTTTCAACGTCATCAGTGTCTGTATCACTTATGTAATTGTTCTTTTGCAGCTAACGCATTTTTCTGCATAATTTATATATATAGATGTTATGAGTTTTGTGAAAAATGCTTAGTTATTATTATTATTTTAAGATTTCTGCTGATTCACGTGTTAAAATATGCATCTACTATGTGTGTGTTCCGGTGAGTTCGTCTGTGTGTTTTTTTATTAAATAAGAATTATCCTTCTTCAGCGGGAGCTGAAGAAGGATAATTATACGTACCTAACGTGGGAAGGTTAGGTACGTATCTGTCTATCACAATGAATGGTTGGTTTCGTGACAAAATAAAAGATAGACAGAGATACCACAGAGTTAATTTCGCGTTTTATTAATGAATAAACTTTAGATTACAATAAAATATTTAATATTATGTACAATCCATAATGGTTTTCCAAATAATTTATGTAAAGGTGAGTATACACCAGCATTTAGTCGAGCATTTCCATGTAATGTAACGTTCCTGCGAATGCTCGACGCTGCGTTCGACGTAATGCTCACGGCGAGTTTACCTGTAACATTTACTTTATATCTTGCGTTGATTGTTACGACCAGCCGGTCTATTCTGTAAACACCTCACCGTGTAAACTGAAGTGAAGTGAGCTGTCAAACCCTTGCGCCAGGTGAAGTGACAGCTCACTATAAGCTCACTTCACCTAAGTTTACACGGTGAGATTTTGCGCCCGCGCACCTCACTCCGCGTAGCCCACACTCGTGCCTTTGCTCGATAAAATGTTACACCAATACTCTCGTTGGTTTTTAAAATCAGGTTGTAAATATATATATATATATATAGGAGTATCGTGTTCGAAGTGGGGTTCGATAAAATTTAAAAACGGAGAATGCTCGATATTCTGTTACTTCTGGTTCTTTTCGTGTGGTTAGTGACTAACCTGGTGTCAGAGTTTTAAAGCCGCCCAAGGGCCTCTGACTTGGCTTCACATGCCGTCGAGAAATATCTCTCTGGCATGCCGGTTTCCTCACGATTTTTTCATTATGATGTTTCTTTACTAGTAAATGTTCTATCTATTCTTACTCACCTTCACTTTACACTTTAGCAATAAATCGTGTTTGAATATCGAAATGTAAACATTTTTACATGTCACTATATTAATCTTTTCTCCATTAATCTAATACAGATTTCATTTTTATCGTCAAAATAACGAGCAGGTAAAAATATGTAAAGAATGCATAATAAATAATGTATGACTTGATGACATTCAGATGATATATTTGTCGTTCGCTTTGTGCCCTCTGCAGCGATCTTTGATACGTAAAACGCATTATACAGTCTGTTGTTATTGTGTTTCATATTTGTGCTAAAAAAGTTTTGCTTTTAAAAATAAAGTTCTTTGCAGTGTAAATGTTTATTTATTGAATCTCCAACAGAAACTACACAATAAAATGCATGTTTACAAGAACAGGGACAAATTTAATATAAGGGTGTACTTCCAATTATAGGAGACAACATCATTCACTTATAATCTAGAAAGAATGTAAGTATGCCAAGGACCTTAAATCAACATTTCAATGGTTTAATTATGCGTATTTTCGGATACCCAAACTTTCACAGTTCTCAATGTTACGCTACGAAGTGCTACGTGATTTCGTAGCCGCCGTAGCAAGTAGGTCGCGTAGCAGTCGTAGAAGCAAAATCCTGGAGATTGAATTGATTGAATGTTTGCACCCAAATCGCCACTGATTCCACTGCATTTTTTTTGACAAAAACAAATAAAATAATATTTTTTTAGATCGAAACTTGATTTAATAAAAATCGATTGCTGGGAAAATATACTTAAAAATTTACTGTTTTCAAATTTTTTCCTTTGTATACACACAGTTACCCAGCTAGATGCCAAATTTGTAGGATATCTGGAATTGGGTTAGGTTTTTGATCTATATGTAGATCTATATGTTTGTAGGTATACAGGGCATCATCAGCCCAGCCTTTTCCCAACTATATTGGGGTTGGCTTCCAGTCTAACCGGATGCAGCTGAGTACCAGTATTTTACATGGAGCGACTGCCTATCTGACCTCCACAACCCAGTAACTGGGTAATACGATACCCCTTGGTAAGACTGGTTGTCAGACTTTCGGGCTTCTGACGACCCGTAACGACTGTCAAAGATCCACAAACTACAGCCGGGACTAACGGCTTAACGTGCTTTTCAAGGCACGGAGGTGTTTCGGTATGTAAAGATGGTCACCCATCCACGGACCAACCCCGGCAAGAGTAGCTTAACTTTGATGGATCGACCCGTGCGGCTGTTATTACGTAGCCACGAGCTCCTCGTATATGTATGTATAGAGTAGGTATACAGGTATGAGTCTATGACAAAAATTCCAATTTTGAAACGTCGTTAATATTTCATTAAAATATTTTGAATACGAGAATAACTTAGTCTCTAAATGCAACGCTACAGTGAGCTACGCTACAGTAGTTGGCGTAGCACTCGCGTAGTAGTTGTAAAAGCAAATCAATATTACATATTTTCAGCTCCATCCTGTATCTCTTACGAAGAATTGCTGACAAAAGGCGCGGTGGCAGCCGGATCTGTCGCCTCGGGCGTCGCCTAATATGCTAATATTTGCCGAATAACAGCCACATGTAGGACGTAAACTTTTTGCGAATATAATGTAGGAACTAGAGACGTTCCACTGGGGACAATACCTGCTCCTACGACAACTCTGGGGTGAAATTAATAAGTTCATAGTCTACTCTCATGATTATGAGCACCAGAAAAAATAATAACGGCTAATTTGTGTAGGTACTTTATTATTTGGACCGTGTTATGCAGAAAGCACTTTGGCACTTTTTCCAAAAATTATTGATTTAGATAATTGGACTGCCTTCTGCATAACACGGTGCATTTAGATATTTTAACTTATAAAGGTCGATTCACACATACTAGTGAAGCCACCGTTCCGACACAGTTCTGACACAGTACCGGAACAGTGCAAAATATTCTATTCATACATTCTCATGCCGCTGTCGGCTCTGACACTGAGACACTGACAATGACAAGTGCAAAGCATCCCGCGTTCATAGAGAATGTATGAAAGAATATTTTACACTGTGCCGGGACTGTGTCGGAACTGTGGCTTCACTGATAGGTATGTGTGAATCGACCTTTACCATCTACCATAGATATCTTATGGCAATCTCCAAAACAGTGTAGGTAGCTCACTATAAGTGTTTTTTTTCATATTTGTGGGTTCCTCCATAATCCATCTCTTACAATAACAAACAATTTTACTTTTTGAAAATATTAGTTTAGACTCAATCCAAACACGTTACTTTTAAAAAACGATACACGATATTTTACATCCTACATCCACCCTCGGAAATCCGAATAGCAATGCCTCTATATTTTATATTACCTGCATGTGCTTCGCCAAATAAAAAATAATCCTACCAATTTGCATTACTACTTTACGTTTTCAATCGCTTTAGGCGATAGCATACTTTTTATTTGATCGGTTTTTATCGTTTCTTGCTTCTGAATCCTTACATTAATTTGGTAAGGAAAGTCTTATAATGTAAGTTGTTTCGCTTTTGGTAATGTTAAATAACTAATCAATTGATTCTCATATCGGACAATGGTGCCGATTCTCTTGTACACCGAACTAAACTATCACTAAAATTCCTTACTTTTTACTATGAGAATCTTAGAGCTAATCTGCCAAAAAAAATCTCTAAATTTAAAAATAATTTTGACATAACTAAAATCGAATTTGACAATCGCGACTCCACTTGGTACCTACTTGTTTTCCTACCACGTGATTTTTTTTTAGCCGCAGAGGCGCGCAATGTGGCCGTCTCGATATATTTTTATATGGAATTTTTCAATTTAATTTAATAGTTAAGTTGTGTCACTATTCTCAGAATGGGAAATCGTCGTTTGACAGGAATAAACTAAATTTTAGTGATTTTTAGTTTAGTTTAGACAATTTGTGACAAGAGAATCGGCACCATTGTGTTACTGGGTTTTTACATTAGGGATTTCTTCGTAGCAACCCGAAGTCTAGATTTGTGCTCGGTTGATAGCAATAGACTCGCCCCCTATTACATGGGACTTACATACAACATAACTGGCGCAATTTGGGTGTAGGTACCTACTACAGATACACCTCGGCCTCGGTCTGTGGTCTGAGAAAACTGGTTGCCCAGTGTGAGGCGTATGCTAGGTTACATGGCCTGGCATATAACGTCAAGAAGTCGGAGATCATGGTCTTTGAGGCTGGGGGTAGGAGCCCTAATAAGGTACCACCTGTTTTACTCTATGGCACGCCTTTAAAAAGGGTCCTAAGTATCTAGGTCAGTGGTTCTCAAACTTTTTAAATGACGGAACCCTTTTGGGAAGCAAAATACTTGATGGAACCCTACAATAAAACAATTGTTTTTATAAGTGTATTTTTTATTAATCAGCATAATAAAAGTACAATGTAACAGTTACTAATTATTATTTACTTCACCACTTGGCAAGGACAACAATAGAAAACATTAAAAAAGAAAAAATCTAACTAGTGGGAGGTATGAAACTGTTTTTCGAGCATGCAGAGAGGTGAGCCGTTGGAATCAACAAATCGGAAACTGATATAAGATTCATCATACTTCCTTCTTTTCGTCTTTGAAACCGTCGAGCTTGACGTCGTGGCATCATCTTCTGAATCGGTGATTGCTATATTCTCCGCGCGCACTGCTTTTGAACATTCAGCGTCATTAGAAGATGTTGTTGCAACACGTTTAACACCTTTAAGCCAACGTTCCATTCTTCTTTATTTATAATGTTACACGTCAGGATAGTGGGGTTTAAATAATCCACAATCGTTACTGCGTATAAGAGACTAAATTTAGTACCTACGGTGAAGAAATGTACAAAACTGAGACAACAGAATACAGCAGGCAGTAAAACAATGAACACTAGTTTCTCGCTAGCGAGCTTGTAAGTAGGCAGTAACTTATCGCTCCGAACGCTAATCGTCAACTGACGACCGGCGACGCTTTTATACTTAGTCCTAGACTCGATCTCAAATATTCTCGAAAATACTCGAGTCGGCACCTTTGATAAACAAAAAGCAAAAATAAAAACAGAAATTTAAAAATTGCGTTGTAAACTATATCGACTTTATCCTTTGAAGTTAGAGTCGAAAGTCGCTTGTTGACAACTATAGCGTCTAATTCAGAGGCGGCTTTTATCAAAGAGACTACGCGCTCACAAATATACTACCCGCTCGTTTTAAGTTTGCCGCTGGCGATAGGTATGACGTTCGAAAAGTAGCGTCAGCAAAACATAATATAAAAATATTTTTTATTTAATTGTAACAATAAAAATTGTAATATTTGGGTAAAACTATGACATATTATAAGTTTTGTTGTCACGTGGGGGAGGGTACGCGCATTCCACAGAACGGCAAACTTAGAGCGAACGGGTTGTACAAGTATAAAATTGTTGATACCAAACTTATGAGATATTGTACCAGCTATTGTAACACATGTTTCTAAATACAAATAAATAAATAAATAACGTTCATAGCGTTTTGTCTCCGCGCGGCCGCGGAGTCCGCGCGGCTGCGGAGTCCGCGCAGCCGCGGAGCGACCAGAGAGAGGTGTTTTGATTTTTTTTTCTAAATTCTTACGGAACCTCGACAGAGGTATCACGGAACCCTAGGGTTCCGCGGAACACACTTAGAGTATAGCTGATCTAGGTCATATATTAACCCCCAATCTCAAAGACGATGACGACATTGAGCGGGAGCGGAGAGCGTTGTCGGTTAGAGCGAACATGCTGGCTCGCAGGTTTGCACGATGCTCACTACCGGTACAGATAACGCTCTTTCGAGCCTACTGTACGTCTTTTTACACGAGCAGCCTGTGGGCTAGATATACGCAAAGATCGTACAGCGCTCTCCGCGTTCAGTTCAATAACGCGTTTAGGATGCTGGTGGGGCTGCCCCGCTTCTGTAGTGCGTCGGGGATGTTCGCGGATGCGCATGTAGATTGTTTCTACGCAACCATGCGCAAAAGGTGCGCTTCCATGGTGCGCAGGGTGTGTAGCAGCTCCAACAGTATCCTAAGCATGATTTCGAGTCGCCTAGACTGTGTTTTCGTGGGTCACTGTTGTGCCATCTCACATGGGTTGCCACAACGGTGATCCTATTTGTTTGTTTTTGTTTTGTTTTGTAAATTGTCAGTTCTTACTAACATAGTTGTAAGTCTTACTAACCATTTTTGAGTCATGATACTCTAATAAAGAAACATTCTGTTCTATTCTATTCTATTCTAACCCTTCAGAGATTGCAGTTGTGATGTTATTTATGTTTAAATACTAAAAACACGACACTATCTAGGTACTCTACGATGTCACTACGAACCAATTGACCATTTCGCACTATAAAATAATTCATGAAGTAAGTATCTGAAACGGAAATACTTTTAGTACCTACCTACTCAATTCCAGTGACGTCATCTCCTATAAAAATAAACAAAAAGACTCGATACTTTATGGCTCACACGGGACGATCATAAACTCCAATAGAACAGAAAGGTATTCAGTCGTAATGCGCGGGAATTTTTAAATTTAACGACTTCAAATACTTTAATCGAGTTTTTATTGTCGTTTTAGTACTGAACCCGTTAAACAGCTTTTAAATATTGAATATGGGATTAATTGTCTGTAAACGTTTTATATGGGAAACGGTTCAAATGCTGAATAGATTTTTTGAAGTAGGTAGGTATAGAAAGAATAATTATGCATTCAATTCAAATGATATTAAATCAACAGATATGTTATAAGCGCGCAATAGTGAAGACTCGAAAACATTCCAATTGTAACGTTTTTACTTGTAGTGAAATGTAAAAATGAATGAAACGTGGGTATTTGTGCCGCTGCTGCGCGGAACACTTTTTTCGGTTGTTTTGTGAGTGTATAACATATCTGTTAATATAATATCATTGATTCAATCTAAATCCATCATCATAGATAAATGTAAGCGCACGTTAGGTAGGTACAGTCACGGACTTTAATTGATGAGCCACCTGGTACTGTTCGCATTTTAGCCGTGTAATACAAATCGGGTTTATTCGGTTCCCGAAATGCAAAGTCTTCGTATCAGAAGAAGAAAATTATATTTCATATCTTTACCGGTTGGCTAACCTGAGAGCAGAACTACAAACTTGACAGCAGTGACTACTCAAAGTCAACCAATTGCAGGTCTAGCAACAGTAACCTAGCAACGATAAACAATTGTTGGTAGGTTACTGCTGCATAGTAACGTTAGCGTACGGAGAAATTCTCTGACATCGATATTTCAACTGTCACTGTCTTCAGTTAAGTTTTCAGAAGTATTGATTTAATGAGCTATGATTCAAAGGAGGTCAGTATCAAATAGATTGGATAAACTTAATGCAACATTGTATTTATTTTTACCATTGAGGACTTATTAGTCAACCTGTATGGATATTTCCGATTAAAAGTAATTTATTTGTCATCTTGATATTTCAACTGTCACTGTCTTCAGTTATGTTTTCATAATTATCGAGTTAATGAGCTATGATTCAAAGGAGGTTGGTATCAAATAGATTGGATAAACTTAATGCAACATTGTATTTATTTTTATCATTGAGAACTTATTAGTCAACCTCTATGGATATTTCCGATTAAAAGTAATTTATTTGTCATCTTGTTTACGAGCTTGCGATTTGAGTTCGTGTTTAATCGTGTAATCTCGTGAATGTATGAAAGTAAACAAGGTGACAAATAAATTAGAAATATCCATAGAGGTTAACTAATAAAGTCAACCTCTATGGATATTTCCGATTAAAAGTAATTTATTTGTCATCTTGTTTACGAGCGTGCGATTTGAGTTCGTGTTTAATCGTGTAATCTCGTGAATGTATGAAACTGCAAAATTGAAAAGTTTGAAGGTGGCTCATCAATTAAATTCCGTGACTGTACAGTCGCATCGGGCCACACCGCATCGCCGTTATATTAAGTAAAACATATTAACAGCTGAAGCCTTTCAAAATTATTCATTAAAAAAAACAGTCTAAAAATCGGTCCAGTTTGAAGAGAAAAACAGGGGAATAGTTAAGATGCGAGATTATGATTTCGTTTATTTTGCATAGGAATAATCAGTCCGAGCCGCAATAACGGGAACATTTGCGGGAGGGACAGCAAATAGATTTTAAAATGTTTCGCCAACCGCGTTTTCATACAGGCTAACGCAGATAATTGGGGCGCGACGCATCACAATGATATGCGTTGCGGAGCGACCCGTTGCGGCTGTAATGTGCGCTTGACTTAATGATGCAACCAACCCCGGTTATTCTACATTTTTTTTTAGAAATTTGCAATGTCTACCTCCCTACTTAGCAACGCGTAGAAATGATCCCGGAGCCAGAACAGACTCAATTTGGATCTTCAATCAAATAAAAGGTAGGTGTCAGGTAGGTACTTACTTATCAATCCACTATTCCAGGGCTTCCCAAACTTATTTTAACTGAAAATATGGCAACTTGCCATATTTTTGCGACGCCCTGGCCTTCTTGCTATACATTCACCTACTAGTTGTAGTTCTAGCCTAATAACAATTTTGTCAGAAAAACTCCAAATGGCATCTAAATTTTTTATTAGAAAATAAAGAACAAAACATTTAAAATAAAAACATTTTACAAAAAAAAAACAACCGACTTCCAAAAAAACACTAAAAAAAGTGAAAAATAACTAATTTCAGAAGTCGGTGTCTGTGCTTTGCAATTTTCGTTTTTTGCCACCGACTTCCGAAATTAGTTATTTTTCACTTTTTTAGTGTTTTTTTTGGAAATCGGTTGTTTTTTTTTTTGTAAAAAGTTTTTATTTTTCACTTTTTAGTTGTGGTCACTACCCTACACAAATTCGTATACTGTTATCTGCTATGTAACGGAGTCAATTAACATGTCATCAACATACGCAAAGTGGGAAAAATACGTAATTATTGAAGCTAACTCAAAAACTACGCAAGCAAAATTAATAAAATTTATATGGGACGACCACCTCTGAAGCATGACCTACCAAACAAAAAAAGAGTCATCAAAATCGATTCATAATTGGCGGAGTAATCGGGTAACATAAAAAAACATACAGACGAATTGAGAACCTCCTCCTTTTTGAAGAAGTCGGTTAAAAATAAAGCTAATTACCCCTTTTATCTCTTTTCGTTAGGATGGAAGGATCTCTTTTCATTTGAAGGATGTGCTTGCTTTTCTGAGCATAGTTTCTCAAAACGAGGCTCAAGTTTCGAAATTGCCACTCTCGTCTCTGTCTCTAAATTTATTTTCGATCTGTACTTGTTCTTAATTACTGCAACTGCTTAGATCTACAACTATTTAGATCGCCTTACGACGCCAGTTTGGGAAGCCCTGCACTATTCAATTATTATGTTTCAGCCAATGTATATAAAGATGACGAGCGTCCAACAATACAGAACGTCTGTAACCCTAGCAATAACGTAAATTGAAAATTCCCAGCTCCAAGGCGGAGGTGTAATATTTCAATGTCCAAACTACCGTTAGCGTCAGACTTAAACCTCGTTTAAATGAAAACTAATTTTAATATTAATGCCACGTCTTATTGCGCGGAAGCTTTGAAAAGATGCTATTTTTAACTGTTATGGAAAGTTAGATTAATATTACGTTATTAAAATGTAGTGTGGTCGAGTCCGGGGCGGTTTTTCATGAGTCTGATGCAATCCATCTGCTAGAAAGAAGACAGTGTCTTCAAGTTATAAAGTATCATATCAATTTGTCTGTAGGTAAAGGTAGTAATCATTTCAGCCGAAAGACGTCCACTGCTGGACAAAGGCCTCCCCCAAGAACTGCCACTTCACACCGGTTCTGTGCTTCTCACTTCCACCCGATTCATGCGGCCTTCACCAGGTCATCGGTCCACCTTGTAGGGGGGCTTCCAACGCTACGTCTTCAAACCTTTCGGCCCGATCGGTCATCTTCTGTTCTGCGAGTTTGGCAATTCTTCGGGCTATGTCCGTTACCTTGGTTCTCCTACGGATCTCTTCATTCCCTATTTTTTTTGCCCGATGGGACTGAAACGTGGTCGCTCTCATTAGAAAGCTCAGAAGGTTGAAACAAACTCAACTCATACAAAGGGCAATAGAAAGCGCTATGCAACAAAAACATGCCGCTGGAACTGAAATTTATCGAATGGATAATCTGTATTTAAAAAAAAATTAAGCTGTCACAGGTACTGGTAATTATACCTAGTGCTTATAAAAGGTTATTCTTTGGAACGTCCTTACCACGGAAATATTGTGCTCACGTACGACTTTGCCTGTCTCGATTCAAGATAACCATTTCTTAGCTAAAGATGTATTGCTGTGAAACTGCTAGCTGTAGCCTATTACTTGTTGAAACATTCGAATTGTTAAGAATGGGTGCCAGGAATTTAGATCTTTATCACTCGCAATAACCGTCATAATTCTGTGGAGTGGAGAACACGGAGCAACTCTCTGTTTAAGGGGGATGCGCTAAGGTAGCCCCCGAAATTCAAATTTTCTTATGTTTTTGCAATTTGCGGGTCAGTCTCAGGTAGTATGTTGATTAAAATATGATTCGCGACTGTAGCAAATATAGCTTCTTTACAGAATTATAACTGTTAGATATAGGAATACAACTCCATAAGTTAGATTAATCCTCAAATGTCCTGTTTCATGAAATAGTCATCATACATCAACATACAACCTGATACCTACTGACCTGCAAACAGCAATAAACGTAAGATTTGAATTTCGCGGGATATCCTGAAGCTTTCGCCTGACGTGCATTAGGTGTTTAAGCATTCAATGTTGAACGATAATATTTCAGTTACAGTTAACATCAGACAGTAGACTAAATCTGTCGAAAAGAGAAATAGAATAAAGGAGACAAAATAAAACATCCATTTTTTAATTCATTTTATTAGCTTACACACCAAATTAGCATGCAACTAACAAATAACAAAATTGTCCTACTTAATAATACCTTCAATCACACCATTTTTTATTTAAACTACTATTCTACATTAAAATTTCTACAACATTTAGATTACAAAACATTTTTCATACATAAGTAGCGACATCTGTTGTCAGAAATTAAAGTTATTAACTACGATCTCGACCAATAGATTGCGTTGCTCAAACTGATTCGCGATAGCGGAATTTGCGCGACGACATACAAAGCATATTTACACTTATACCCGATCACAGTAAAATAGAGGAGCAGCTGGCAGCTTTTTTGATTTTGATTTTCAATTAGGTTTTGGACAGAATAAAAATTATTATGTCAAAACTATACTTATTATAATTATCTAAAATGGAGATTGAAATGTGAAGATTATGTAAAGGCTTAGTCTACGTGACATACTGTTACATTACAATTTCTTTGAATCGGTGGTGAAAGAGCAATAATTATACATCCGCTTCTTTCATACATTTTCTGCAATCGGGCTTTGGAATTCGGACTTACTTCACTATTGACTATCTTAGTTAAGTGCCAGTTTTCTGAATTCATAGATCATTTTTACAATAAGATTGCTTATTCAAAATCAATATCTTATAATTCTAAAATCTAATATGTATACGAAATTCGTTTGATTATACATATAAGTTCATATACATATATTATTATTTTCTTACGTTATATCTAAATCATTTGATCACGCATTTACAAGACAAACAAAAATAAAATTCTTATTAGCCAATTGTTCCCAACATTAAGAAAATTAAAATTTTTAAATTAAGTCCCTTGACAGGAAGTAGTGTTTCTAGCCAACTCCGATTTCAAACAATAATTTGGAAGGAAATTGGAGTAAGCTAGAAACGCCATTTTCTTTTTAGTTCCAATTTTAAATCTAACTACAAATTGGCACTTTAATCACTTTTCTTACATTTCCAAAATACGTAAATATTAAACATTTGAAATCACAATTCCAAGCATTATTAAATGGACGATAAAAATTAAGTCATATATTGTTTGGTAATTATTTATAAAGAATAATTGCATTGTTTGATGTTAATAAAATATCTACTTAACATAAGTAAAATCCAGTACCCGAACACTTGTGTATAAAAATGTTTATAATTCAAGCATTTTTATACACCGTGTGTCCATTAAGCAAGTAGACATGAGGTCACTCCTCGAGCAGACACAATTCAATGTAACGTCAACATAACATGCATGCAAGCTTAAAGGTACACCATGTAAATAGGTCTAGTTCTGTTCATATACATATGGTATTTATGTATAGCACAAAAACAATGTACCTTTCCGTGCTCTTACTTACTTTATGTAAACCTCTTTTGAATGATCTGAAAACTGTTCCCAGTATATATCGCATACCGAAGCTAATAAAGGCATAAGAGGAATATACTAAATATTAATCTTACGCCTTTATTGGCCTGGGTGTGCGATATAGTCTGGCCAACGAAAATTGATCCAGAAAATACCCGCGAAATTTAAAAAAAAACAAGACTGTTTATCCCTGTACATAGTGCGATAACACGTCACACGCTTAATCATATACTGAACGATTAGTGTTTCGGTCAAAGTTTAATTAAGTATACCAAGAAGTTTATTTTAACGCCCTCTTTCGGCCGATCTCGGATATTTTTTTATATCTTGTTTCTAGTCCGAGTTAAACCTATATCTGTCTCTTTCACACGCAAACGTTTCGGCAAACGATTTACGAGACAGAGACAGATATCAGCATGCGTCAAGGACTAAGATCGTGAACATCACGTGTTTTTATTTAAAAGTGTCAAATTAATAGTTAAGTCGCTTTAGTGTAAAAATCAAAGGTAAGTTTTATTGAAATTATTTATAAAAATATGACCACTTGTTAAATATGCCTATTTAGTACAAAATAGGATCGAACTATTCATGAATTATTTAGTGTTAGTTCTGTTTTATACAAAAACATAATCTAAATTTCTTAAAAATTATATTCAAATACAATACTCACTTTATCAACTATCCCTACAATACATTATTTCATTATATAAAGCTACTTTCTTTGAGTAATAAGCCATTTTGTAAGGTAAGTCAGGTTTGCTAAATCATTTTTTACGATTTTTCGAAAAACGTCTTTTTTCAGTTGTGTCAGTATATGATTAAGCGTGCGACGTGTTGATAATTGAAATTTCATTTCATTTAAATAAAATAAAATTTCAAATATCAACACGTGTTATCGCGTTAAACAGTATTGTTTTTTTTTTTAATTTCGCGCGTGTTTTCAGGATCAACTTTCGTTGGCCAGACTCTATGACCGTATAATTATGAACTTCGTTAGTTTATAATCTATTGGTATTATTTCCGTTAGATTATAAACTGTAGAAAAATCGTAAACTGCAAAAAAACATTTACAATTTAACCGTCAGTCTCCTGCGCACCTTCCCTATTTATTAGGGCTTGGCGCAACATGCCTTCTTCTTCCATACTTCTCTATTAGTCGTCATCTCGGTAGACACCCCATTGATTGTTAGCGTTTAATATCTCCAGACTGCGTGCACCTTACATGATTACATGCATATGAGAAACTCGTATTTACATTCAATACTTAGGTGCACAGTACAAATTAGGCAGCTGTTCCTATAGTACACCCACATTTCGCCAGTTATGTGAATATGTAATAGGGGGCGAGCCCCAAGATCAACCGGGCACAAATCCAGACTCCAGGCTGCTACTGAGAAATTCCTGGCGAAAAAACCCATCAGCTGTTTCCTAAATTTATGTTCGCATAACTCGACAAAATGTAGAGAACAGCTGATTCTTTTTCGCGATTTCAGGTTTGGTCCCATAGTAAAAGTTGTTCATAATGATGAGTAAAGCCAAGTGTTTAAGTATCGTTCACTTATTTCCAGTCACCCTATATTCATAGACAATTCCCTCTACACTGCGAAGTCAATTTGTTTCTATTACAAATAACCTAACTTGAATTCAGGATCTTAGGCTCGGTTTCCCGAACTTAAATCAACACAAAAATTTGCTATACTATTTTTATCTCACGAAACGACGTGCGTTTTACTTTTGGTTATCAAGTGTACAAACACACTGTGAATGTACCGAAATAAAATTAAAACAACGCGGTCACACAGAAAGACACGAAAAGCGCCTTTATATAAATATATTATGGTGTAGATGGTCACTCAAAAATCAACTTAAGCTACATGACGCTATAGTAGATAGTTGAGTAAGCGGGAATGAAAGTAAACCATTTATGATTCAAGTCAACTTAGTCACTGAATCAATAGGGAATATGCATGTGATTCAAATATGGGTCAAATATTTTTTTTATAAACTACGTTACTTCAGAATTATGCATCCATCAATATTTTTGAATGAAATTTCTTTTTGTGCGAGAAATTAATTTTTTTAAAGTCCCAAATAACTGTGGGTAATTCAAATACTTGAAAAGCTAAGAGCGGATGTGACGTAAGAATCCGGGATAATAATCAAAATGTCAAGTCAATCAACAAGTGTCAAGTCAATGTCAAACGCTCCTACAAAAAGGAGTGTTTGACGTTGACTTGACAGTTGCTTGTTTGTTTTCACGGACTGTGACGTCACCACATCAAGCGCGCCAAATGGAGGGCGTTTAAATAGCCCGGATCGGTTGGATATTAAAAAAAAATATTTAAAGTACTTTAAATTGCTTTAACTATTATTTGACGATGTAAACTATCGAATAAAAATATTAAAAAAATACATGCGTATTCCCTATTGTTTCTATTATTTATAACTATTTTGATTATCAAAAAACTAAGAATATTTGGACACCTTACTTACACCAAGAATAAAATTTACCTACAATTTTTTTTTGTAAGGTGTGCTCAATTGGGGAAAAAATCGCAGTAAAATGGTACCCCTTTTTTAAATCATTTCAAACTATAGAACAAAAACCATAGACTCACTAAAAATACAAGCTGACTTTGAATTCATTGGCAAACTTCTAGGTGCGACTATACAGGGTGGTGAAATCGACGCACAACCTGTTACCATTGATTCAGTAAATGATCCTGAACTGCAGGGGTTCCAGAATCATGTGCTGAACCGAGGTAACAGGTTGTGCGTCGATATGCCCCTGCCACCCCGATAATCATCCTCGTTATTGCTTCATAATTATAATCCTAAGGTTGAATGTGGCTTGCACTTTATAATACGACAAGTCTTCTTGCCTATGTAAAAGTAAAAAATCTCTAGTATCTAGTATCATCAAGTCGTGAATACGTACAACTTTTATTATGGTACCAACTCTGAAAGGAAAAAAATCCTATACATTTTCATTGGGCAAGGGATGTTTTTTTTTAAGCTGATTTAGTAGCCCCGTAGTAAAAGTTGTTCATATTCATGACTAATTTCAGCCCCTAAAAGATAGCCAATAAGGTCACCCTGTGTATTTTCGTTACTTCGCTACACAGACATCAAACATTATACATATACGGTTGATTACTCAATAATGGTCTTAATCAACATCAGAGGGTTCAACATGAGGCCTAGGATTATTGACCACAGCCTCAGCAATAACCTGAACTGGAGTTGGATTACTTGCCCTATTCCCATTAACCCTATTAGATAAGTCTAAAACCGGTAATCTTAGCACGAAATCGTTATCCCAGCCACTATGTCTAGGCTCAGACCATTGAATAACTCGAAAATCGGCTGAATTCTGCCCAGATGCAGTTGGTATAGGGAGTCTCGGAATCCGTGCAGCCAAAGCGTGAAGTCTAGGATTCTGTGGTCGTTCTCTTGGTTCTGGCCTGGACGAGTCTGGGACTACATTAGTCGCATCGGGACGTCTGCCTTGTTCCTGCCTGGATGAAAACATGTGTTGGTACCTGGCTATCTCGGCCGGTAAGAGCGGTCTAGCATCCCTTCCGATTCTTTGTACGGTGACCTGTCGCTGGTTGGTTGGTGGTTGGTTCGGGGATGTTATTGACAATGGGTCGACGATCGTCGTGGTTGATCTCGCTAAGTGCGCTGGATGGTGAACGATGATGCCGTTTTGAGTGGCCCTGGTTGGCGTTGGGAAGTTTAGGGCGAGGTAATCTGGTAACGGTACGCAGAATACGCCGAGTTCCTCCTGTAAAATTAAAGGAAGAAATATTTTATTTCTGTATGTACTGATCACAGCTTCTATTCCGCGTTTTACAGTCTTGGTATTTATATTAAGATTTTTTCTAATTTATGATCGCCCCGTCTTGATTTTTTTTTTCATTTTTATTCGATTTGTGTCTAAATGTGTGTCCAAACATTGAGCGGCAAATGTGCGCGGCTGCCGCTCGCGTCCTTCCGCCCTGTTATTGGACGATTGCCGCGTGCGAACGCTTCTGTCGTTAAAGTGGCAAATAAACGTAAGTGGTACTGTTCGAGCAAACTCGTACGTATCAACTGTATTAATTTCATGCTGACATCGACGCAGCGAATGAATAAAATATAAATATTTTAGTTAGCGATCAGTAGTCGCATAGTATCTTTCATCATCGCAAAAGGACATTCGCCGCAGGTCGATCATTTATCAGATTTAGGTTTGTGTTCTTCTTTCTAACTTTCAATGCACAAGTTGAAATCAAAACAGTTTATCATTTAAATATAGCGTGCCCGTACAGGTACTTAAAAAAAAATTAAGCTAGCCAGAAGGCAGAGATACTTTAATTTGCAATTTTATCTCTTTTCTATAAAAAATATTAGGAAATACATGTGTGACTTACCGAAGCACTAGGTTTCCTCTCAGTATTACTATCCGGTATATTTATGAAAGGTTTTTTATCAACTTCACTCGAAGATTGAGCCGGGGTCGGTGTCTTTTCATTTTTTTGTTCCTCTAAAGATACATCAGGGACCACTTGTAAGTCTTCGGGTGGATTCGGAACGGTGACGTAGCTCGCTATTATGCTAGAAAGTTGATCCAGTACCTGTGAAATTAAAATTCTGAATAGTGACATCTGTTGGTAGATATTGGAAGTAGTGTTTTCCTTTGTAGGCGATAGATGGCATTAGTTAAAAATATCAAAATCTCCATTTATTGCAACTTGGCTGCGGAACCCTAAAAATAGACGGGTTACGTTCTATACCATTTTAAAATAATTTCCTCAAAAAATAATATTCCTGATAAAATAATTTCCCAGTGCATACAATTTATGATTAAATTATTAATTACTTACCTCATCGGCTACAAGTCTATGTTTTGGATCTTTGACCAGCAACCTTTGTATTAGGAACACTGTGTTGTCTGACACCTGCACTGAGTTGCCATCCCTGAAAATAGAATATTAATAAATTAACAACTATAAGTAAGGCTACCACCCATCAACAGATTGGCGGAAGCACGCGCTGTTTTACCTGTTAGATCAGACAGGTTGGGCCAGATAAAACTTGCTTTATCATCTGCCAACTATGTTGGGGTCGGCTACCACTCTGATCCAATGCAGCTGAATACCAGTATTTTGCATGGAGCAACTGCCTATCTGACCTGCACAACGTAGTTACTAGGTAACCTAGGTTAACCTTTAGTAAGACTAGTTCTCAGACTTTTGGGCTTCTGACTACTCCGAATGTTGACACTGGCATAAACAGAATAATTAAGTACAAAGTAAAACTTACGGTGGTATATTATAATTAGCAGCCTGTATCCTGCTAAATAGTTGAGCAAGACTGGTGTCGCAGAAGGGAAACTGTCCATATAGCATGGTGTATAGGACCACGCCTAATGCCCACATGTCTGAGGGCTTGCCTAAGTACGGTTTGCATAGCAACACGTCGGGAGAAATGTAGGCTGGCGATCCTGGAAAAAATACTGTTATTTATTTAATTTGAAATTGTGATGGTTTTTCTTAAATGTGAGAGTTTGTTATTTTTTTCACCAACATTTTTGTCAATGATTTTATTTATTTGCGCGAATGTACGCGGCATGACAACGGTTAAATAGTTGCATTTTACGAGCGCGCCTTTATCATTGTATTTTATTATGTCAACATTCATAACTGAGTCACATGACGCACACTCGTGAAATCGTGAATAAAGAATAAATCAGTGGCCAACTAATCGCCAAGACGGATGCCCGCGTATTACTGGTTACTTATTCAGCAATCGTATTTGGCACCATAGTGTCAAAGTGTGTTAGAGGTCTAAGGGTCAGATGTTATAAATAAGGCTCACCCCTCTGATCCTTCAACAGGTCCCGATCGCTGCCGAGATGCGTCCCCAGACAGAAGTTGGTAAGAATGACGCGTCCCGTCCGTTGGTTCAACACTATGTTGCCTAGTTTTAAGTCTCTGTGCACTATATTTCTCTGAAAAGATAAATACCTATATTTGTAAACATTACGCTATCTATAGCATTAAAGTTAGGTTGAGCTTATAAGTTTCTCTTAGCAGAGCGACACACCAGCCGAATTTATGCGAACAGAAATTCGGCTTGCCTTCGTCTACCTCTACACTGCAATGGAAATTATGCGACGTAATAATTATCGACCAGATAATGTCGAAGGTAATTTAAAACTGTCTTGTTTTGTCTCTTTAACTGAAATACAAATGAACGCACGTCGTAAGTAGCATTAATTGTGACGAAGAAACGATGCTTTTATCGAAGTAATCTTCCCGCTCTCGCGTAAACGAGCTTATAAGCGCATGCGCGGCGCAATTATTGGACAAAAATGGCAAAATATGGGTGTACAGTCACAAGCAAAAATATTTATACACTCAGCAAAATATAATACCGATTTTCTCGTCGAATAACGATTAAAACTTTGAGATGAGACCTATATCATAATAACCGGGGTTCCAAAAGACTATGTTAGTAATATCATAAAATTACAATAAATAAAGTTGGAGAAAATCACTTTTGAAAGTTGCTAAGTGTAGACCTATTAGTGCTTGCGACTGTACTATGCGCTACACCTCTGCCTGACCCTGTGGGGAACCAAAGCGTGATGCTATTTTATTATTCGAAAGAAAAAGAAAGAAAGAAAGAAAAATTGTTTATTCTGCACAAACAAAACGCACGTTACAAAAAAAAAACACATATAGTGCAGCCAAAAGGCTCTTCTTATTAGAGAAATGCGATTTTCATCAAACAAACTAGTGTTAAACTAAAAACTCACCTTATGCAGATTAGCGACCACCCTCACAATATCATAGAAAATCAGTATCGCTTCCTTCTCCGGGACCTTCTTCACTTTAGTAACATACTGCTGTAAGTTCACCAGTTCAGACCCTTTCTCACTAAACTGGTGGGAGCTCACACAGTCCAGCACGAGGAATAAACGCTGTCGAACCCGGCCAGTGAAGATGAACCCGTTGCCGTTTGGGTTCGGAACTTCTTCCAATGCATGGTCCTGAAGAAGAAGATAATATATTAGTGAAATGAAATGAAATTATTTATTCCGTAAATTATGATTCCGAAATCACCTTTACGCGTCAAGTTTATAAAACCGACCAAGTGCGAGTCAGACTCGTGCACAAAGGGTTCCGTACCATTATCTATAAAAAACCGGCCAAGTGCGAGTCGGACTCGCGAACGAAGGGTTCCGTACCATCTATAAAAACGGCAAAAACGTTTGTTGTATGGGAGCCCCCTTAAATATTTATTTTATTCTGTTTTGTAATTTCTGTTGTTATAGTGGCAACAGAAATTACAAAATCTGTGAAAATTTCAACTGTTTAACTATCACGGTTCATGAGATACAGCCTGGTGACAGACAAACGGACGGACAGCGGAGCCTTAGTAATAGGATCCCGATCCCTTTGGGTACGAAACCCTCAAAAAAGAAGGTGAGGTGAAATAGCGAAACAAACTCAGGGGTCAATAAACTCCAGATACCATTAATTAAATAAATGAATGAAGATGAAGAGTACATAAATTTTTGGCAGCTTTTTAGGTGAAAGATGAGTGGCTTATTTCTTCCTTTCTTTCCTTCTTTCTTTCTTTCTTTCTCTCAAAATGAAAGTTGTATGCCGAAGTGCTATCCGCATTATGCATAAACTCGTCCTTTCTGGATAATTCCAAATATGTATACAAAGAAATTGTTACAGGTACAACGCAAATCAAACCTTGTGTAATCAAATCATATACAGTAAGTAGGTAGGTAGGTACTGTATTTTTAGCGACATCTGCACCCTAATAAATTACGTAACACATTCGCAATTACAACGGCTGATGTAGTGTTACGCAACGAGGGCGAGTTTATTTGACGCAAAAACTTTCCATAAAGTACGTTCAGGGCGATTTTGAGCTTTATTTACTCGGCAACGAAATTAAAATTTCTCGAATTCACATAACGGCCACGCCAATGTTTTCACGTCATGTAACTTTAGACTTGTGGTGGCATCTACATCGCCACATGCGAAATAGGCATCAAATCAAAATCAAAAGTCATTTATTCAAACTAGGCTGAGAATCACCACTTTTGGAACGTCAAAATTACATAAGACAGTCCCCCAAAACGCCCACCCTTCACCACTTCCTAGTGCTTTAGATGGGAAGAAGAAGTGGCGCAACAAACTCCCCAGCAGCACAGCTGTCTGTTCAATTAGAAAAAATTGATTCTATACAAAAGTTTGCAAAATCATTTACATTACGCAACATCTATCTATCTATTCTATCTATACATATAATAAAATCGTAAACGCTCCGTGTCTGTACATTAAAGATTTTTGCAAAAAAAGTAATGGAAGCTGCGAGAAATAAGTAATAGAAAGTAAAAAAACATTTTTTGACATTTTTGTCTGTTTGTTTGTTCGTTTGTGAGCGCATCACGTAAAATCCACTCAATGGATTCCAAATTGAATTACTGAACAATAAGAAGCTTTATTGTGAGTAACATTTAGTCTTTATTTCATCAAAATCCACCTGCAGTATCAAAAGATATATGGATTTAACACTTATGATTTTTTTTAATCCACCTGAAAAGTCGGAATTACACCCGGGCGACGCCGGGCACGAACAGCTAGTAAAACATAAATGTAATTATTAATCATCAGCATCACACTGACGTCACGCAAAATCCTGCATCGCGCAAGCAGAGTTTACCACTCCACGCTACTATCATATACAGGGTGTTAGTGTAAACACCGTTATCCTTGAAACCAGTGGTTTGGTTTCATTTATAGAACGTAAAATCAATGGAAAAAAACAACTTTTTTTTTTTAAAGAAAATCTACTTTTTCCGCAAGAATATTTCACCCTATACGCAAGGGCAACGAACTTGCGTCTCAACACGGCTGGCGGCGGTTGGTGGAGGCGGGCGGGGCGCGCGGGGCGTTACATGACCGCGCGGTCTCTCTTCAGTCAGCTGTTTCGCAGCGTATCCATGAGTATCGGGACAGAGTCGGATATTTAATTTTTTAAATCTTTTAATGTAAATAAGGTTTTTTTTTAGTTGTTACTGGGTCATTTATTAAGTCAACTACCCATGGTTTGAGTGGCAACGGTGTTTACCCTTGCATACTCTATACAATGTCCAGACATCACCCACCACCACCAGACACAACTCCGTCTGGTCGCAGGATCCTCCCTTTTCTATGGAGGATGAGCAAACTTTACACTCTGTTCCTCCCTTTACCCCTGGATACTTTCTTTTAGAGAGGCTCCTATTTAAAATGGTTATGCTATACTATGAGTGACTCCTTCAACAAAGACTGGTTCTTAGTTGCCTGACATTGAGAGAAGTGGAAAGAGAGTACAGAGACCCTTGCCCTGCTGTGGGACAATTCAGGCTTTTAATAAAAATTGCTTTACTCAGTTTTTTTTTAATTTTGGTGGCAGAAGTGCCCTTACCTTGAACAACCCATGATGATGAATCACACCATCTTGGTCCTTTAATAAGGACAATAGAGAATATTCTGTATGCAATAGCATTTTGCCCTGGCGGTCATCTTGGGTTTCGGGTTGTCCTTCATTTCTTAGGGTCAAGATCTTAACCTGAAAGAAAGAAAGAAAGAATAACGTTTATTTGGACACAGTTCGTGAAACACAAAATACAAATAACAAAATAAAAAAATATTTTGACAATAATAGTGTGCGCCTCACGGCTGCGCCAAAAAGGTTCATTTCAGCATTAATGCCAGACAGGTACTGTCTGACGCTGGCAAAGACGAAAAAGTTAACATTATTTTGGAGTTGGAATGGTATGCAGCTTTATAGTTTGGCTCTATTAGTAGCTTATTGTTGTTGACGAAAGATGGAATAAAAAAAAAAAAAAAAAACGGATCGCCAATCAAACCTGACAATTTCTATGTATAAGTCATTTGTGTTGTAGTGCCAGTAAACGGTGACATGCACACACTCCTTTCACCAGATACCTGTGCAGCAGTGTTTAGCAACCAGGACGTGAGCCTTGGCATTGCTAACTGGGCAAAAAGTCCAGACTCCGAGCTTCTATAGCCAAATTCCTAATGACTCAACCCAATAACACAACTTTCAGTAGTCACTCTCGTGACCATTACACCAACTAGATACGTAGGCCATTGGCGGATTATGATAATAATTATAATAGTAACAATGCAATATTTCCATAAGTTCAATGGTGTTTTCTTGCGAATACACCATGACTTCATATTTCCATTGACTTTAACCTAATGCCAAAGGAACATACAGTCACATGAGCACAACTGTGAGCGCTGCTAGTTTGTATTATAAAAACTACATGTAGACAAAGAATCAGCTAGTATCTTATAAAATAAACTACTAACAGTTCTAACTCCTAAACTGTTTTTATATGTCTACATATCAAACATCAATAAATTGTCATTTATAACATACCTGAGATAGAAAAATAATAGCAATAAATAAGACATATTCATTCATAACCAGTTTAATGATTTCACAACTATTTCACAAATAACAGAAATAACACTGTAAAAGTTATTAAAAAATATTGCATCATAATGTTTAGTAGTTTAAAAAAAAACATTGTGCAAGGAGGTCAATAATTATTATAATATAGGTTCATGTTAACCTCATCATAGCTAAGTAACTCGGAAAAAAAATGATATCTAAGTATGTAATCACAGTTCATGGATAAGAGCAAAAACTATTACACTGATGATTGATCAAGGCTATACTACTTCACTAATGAAACTTGTGACAAATTGTCTTCCGTTTACTCCCTTAATTATTATCTTATACATAGTGATAAGTAAATGAGATTAAGTGTACAATGCTCAAAATGTTACATGATAAGTTTACAGTGTTTACAAATATAATGAAATCAAAACAGCTCATTACCTGATAGAACTCATCTGTTCTCTCCTTCCTTGCTAAGCACTGCACTATGCTTTTGACAGGACTGGGCCCGAGTTTCGGACCAAGGAGGTAAGGACCAGCCTTACGAACATGCTTGTCTGGAACGAGAGTGCCTGGAGCAGGCACATCATCCGTATCATAAGAAACTTTGACCCTCTTTGGAGAATGGGGACCAAACTTTTTGGAGTTCTTTAGCACCCCGCTGGAAGTTGAGCTCGCGTACGCTGATACTCTAGCAATCTTCGGACTCGGCTCCAGTAGCATAGGTCGTGTCCTCTTTCCAGGATTCGAACTGCTTTCTGGTCTATCTTGATCCATAACTAGTCCAAATCCACTCTCGAGTTATACGACGTTAATAACGTTATTCACCAAATTTTTGAAGTTATCACTTTGAAGGCTCACGTTTTACTGTTGATGATACACGCACTGTTGTTACGAATTTACGATGAAAATAATGCAACTGTTCGTAATTCTCATTTATTTACCTACGAAATGAAAATGTCTGATTTTTCGTTCAGAAAGCAAAACGAAATCCATATTATAAAGATGGTTGTACATATACAAGGAATATAAAATTGTAATGCAAAAAATATTTTTATTATGATTAAAAAAACAAAATTTCAATGTAATCATTTTTTTTTTCTGTGATTATCCTCTTATCTTAATTCTTCGAAACCAAATAGGCACGACGAATGAAAGGATCAATTTTCAAACGACGCTCACGCTTCACAACGTGGTTCAACATCAACACAGCAACCAAATTACCTGTCACACGTCAAAAAAATAATAAAAAATACTAAAGACAGCTGCGTGAAACATTTTCAGTGTAGCTGTTTGTTGTATTTAACATTTTAAATAAGAGTCTAGTCAAGAAAATACCGTTTAGTACATACAATTTTTGCTAAGATAAGTCAGTTTCAATTACATCTTCCATCGTACAGGGGTCTTTATTCCTACATTGACAAGTGACAATTTGATTTTGACAGATTTTATAACCATGTTTGTCACGATATTTCTCGATAGTATTTTGTGATCCCGTTTCCGATCGTATTGTGCAATAATTATAAAAAACATTTATTCCTGTATATAGTTAGTAATACAATCACAGCAAGATGTGGAAAGGTTTGAGATTAACACGCTCTCAGTTAAGAAAGTTTCATCACAATGGCCTCAAATTTCAACCAGTCGGTGTACCCGCTATAGATTCTGTGCTAAACCAATGGTACGAATTCTGCAAGAAGCCACCTAAAGGATTTGAGAAGTATTTCGAGCCAGGTTCAAGTAAAAAACCAGCTAAAACTCCAGGTACGGATAAAGAAGCACCGCCTACGCCATCGAAAGCTGCTCAACCGCCTCCGAAACCAACTACGGCCCAGGATAAATGGAACATGAACATGTTCAGTGGTGGTTCAGGTAGCGGTGGCAGCCGCGGTGGTTACGAAGGCCAGGATAGAGAAAAATGGATGATGTTTGGTGCGATGGGCATTGTAGGTATACTAGGATCTATCGCATATTTCGAACTCCGCTACAGAGAGATCAGTTGGCGGGACTTCGTCAATTTATACCTACATAAAGGTACTGTCGAAAAATTAGAAGTTATCAACAAAAAATGGGTGAGAGTAAAACTACATCCAGGCTCAGCAATAGATGGAAAAGTAATTTGGTTTGCTATTGGCAGTGTGGACTCATTTGAGAGGAATTTAGAAAACGCACAAGTAGAGATGAGTGTTGATCCACCAAATTTCCTTCCCGTTATTTATAAGACCGAGGTTGAAGCCTCAAGTTTAACAGGCATGCTACCAACCATACTTATTATAGGATTTTTAATTTATATGATGAGAAGATCAGCAGACATGATGGGTCGCGGTGGAAAGAGAGGGGGTGGACTTTTCGGGGGTGTTATGGAGTCCACAGCTAAGCTAATTAACCCCACTGATATTGGTGTCAAGTTCCAAGATGTCGCTGGATGTGAAGAAGCCAAGATAGAGATTATGGAGTTTGTCAACTTCTTGAAAAACCCGCAGCAGTACATTGACTTGGGTGCCAAAATCCCTAAAGGAGCCTTGCTCACTGGCCCCCCTGGTACCGGTAAAACCTTGCTAGCAAAAGCCACTGCAGGAGAAGCCAATGTACCCTTCCTTACAGTCTCGGGATCTGAGTTCTTAGAGATGTTTGTGGGTGTTGGTCCCTCTAGAGTCCGTGACATGTTCTCTATGGCCCGTAAACATGCGCCGTGCATCCTCTTCATTGATGAGATTGATGCAGTTGGTAGGAAAAGAGGAGGACGTAGTTTTGGAGGTCATTCAGAACAGGAGAACACCCTGAATCAGCTTCTGGTTGAAATGGATGGGTTCAATACTACAACAAATGTTGTGGTCCTGGCTGCTACAAACAGAGTGGACATTTTGGATAAAGCCCTGCTAAGACCTGGTAGATTTGACAGGCAGATATTCGTTCCTGCTCCAGATATAAAGGGAAGAGCTTCAATTTTCAAAGTTCATTTGAATCCTCTGAAGACCACCATAGATAAGGCGAAGCTGGCAAGAAAGATGGCTGCACTTACACCAGGTATAATTACATTTATTTTACAAAATATTTGCCTCAAGGTGCAGAGGTATTATAAAACCATAATTTTTACTACCAAACTAGTAATTTTTCAGAGTAGTATCTAATATTAAACCGCCAATATTTTCCTATGATTGTCTTATCATCCTAATCTAAACTTAAAAATAAACCTATATCCTATCCTAACCAGGGACTTGAAACGTTACTCAAAATAGAGGTACAATAATGTTACATAATAGTGTTATGTATAATTCCAGTAACCATTTATGAACTAATTTCTTGGCAATATAACGAAAATCTGTTGGAATGAAATCTTCAACAATTAATTTAGTTACCATCCGGGTGGAACGGTAGAAATTATGGTTATTGGAAGTATTATGTAACGATTTTTTGCATTTCAAGTCCCTGATCCTAACTAATATTATAAACGCGAAAGTGAGTGTTCGTTTGTTACGCTTTCACGCGAGAACAGCTGATCGGATTTGGATAAAATTTGGCACATGGGTAGAAATCATCATGTGCTACTACACTGCCCGGTGGTTTCCACTTACAGGGCAAAGTACTTCGGTAACCCAGGTACCCTAAGAGAGATGGTCAGTAACACCAAGGCGTTGCTGGCCTTCTTGGAGGAGCTGGGGTGGATCGAATAAGTGATTTCCCACCCATACGCAAAATACGCGCTTTGACGTGGAGTTGCGGATACCAGCCCGTATTACCTATTACCTATGGGTAGAAATGGGACATAGGATTCTTTTTTTTCCCGTAGGATGATTTCCGAAATCTACGCGGGCGAAGCCGCGTGCAATAGCTCATATTTCTATTTGATTAAACTGTTTGAACCATCCTGTTTGATCATATTACTTGAACGTCTATTGCGGGCCTTACTTCAGATCTTAGACTAAGAGTGGATAAGCAGCTTGAACACGCACACGCATGCTCACCGTAAAGCTAAATGCTGCCAGTTAGTAGAATGATCTAGGAATTTATTGACGAAACATGATCATTTGGAACTCGTCATTACCACCATAATTTCGCAGTGGCTTTTTAACTTAAACTCCTATTTTCCTAAGAAGATATGAAAAAATATTTACTATAAACATATTTTTAACTTTTTCAGGTTTCACTGGCGCTGACATCGCAAACGTCTGCAACGAAGCCGCTCTCATCGCTGCTCGAGAGTTAGCTAACGACATTAACATGAAGAACTTTGAGCAAGCCATCGAAAGAGTTGTTGCTGGCATGGAAAAGAAATCCAACGTCCTACAACCTGATGAGAGAAAGATTGTGGCATACCACGAGGCAGGCCACGCAGTCGCCGGCTGGTTCTTACAACACGCCGACCCACTACTCAAAGTGTCTATCATCCCCAGAGGAAAAGGTCTCGGATACGCCCAGTACTTACCTAAAGAACAATATCTTTACAGCAAAGAACAGCTGTTCGATAGAATGTGTATGACACTCGGCGGCAGAGTCAGTGAAGAAATTTTCTTCGGCAGAATAACAACGGGCGCTCAAGATGACCTGAAAAAAATAACCCAAAGCGCATACGCACAAATAGTCCACTACGGCATGAACACCAAAGTAGGCAATGTATCATTTGAAATGCCCCAACCTGGTGAAATGGTTATTGATAAACCATATTCGGAAAAGACAGCTGAATTAATCGATTCCGAAGTCAGAGAATTGATCAACACCGCCCATGTGTTCACAACCGAGTTGCTAATTAAACATAAGGATAACATTGAAAAAGTAGCAGAAAGGTTGTTGAAGCAAGAGATTTTAAGTAGAGAGGACATGATTGAGCTTCTTGGAAAGAGACCCTTCCCTGAAAAGAGTACTTACGAGGAGTTTGTAGAAGGTACAGGATCCTTAGAGGAAGACACGACATTACCTGAAGGTCTAAAACAATGGAACAAAGAGAAAGCAATCACACCTCCTTCAGAAAGTGTCAAAAAGACTCCGCCGCCAACTGCATCTACAGCCCCCAAGTAATACAAATTAAGCCTTCATGTTTTAGTTTGAGTGTAGTCAGTTTTACGTGAAAATATTTTTATTACCTTTAAGTTGTAAAGGTTTTTCTTTATTGACACACGGCTACACATCAAGCTATACATTTCCAGTATAAGCTGACCTCGCATTGTACGGAAATGCTATAAAATGCGCGATCAGCATAAACTGAAAATGTATAGCTTGATGTGTAGCCGTGTGTACATGGCTTAGATTTCTTTTTTGTAGTCTGAGAGCGAATTGATTACTTATCTGGAAATGGTATCAGCATTTACTATGTCAACTGTTAAGTAGGTTTGCAAACAAAAGTAAGGATTTTAGACACCAGTAAAACCAATTTTAAACCAAGAATCAAAATGTTTTAAGCATTTGTATAGCTCCTTCACTATTTCTGTTTTGTATAATAAACAAATTCCAGTCTTTCAATAATGTTTTGAATTTTTATACTTATTTCGCTTTTAGTTTTATTAGTTGTTATTAATAATAATTCAACAATTTATACCTCGCCTGCGTTTATAACGCAAAAGCTGGCTATCAAAATTATGTAGAATGTAGAGAACTTAAAAATGAATTTAGCTTTGGGACAATGTAGTAAGAATTCAGTATTTGTGTGTATTTTCTAATCTGCTGAAATAGGATGAAACTTAGGAATTAATTGTAATATTGTGGGTTTTAACCGGTCCAGCTGTAAAAGTTGACTGAACTTTGAGAGAAAGCTTAGTAATTACCTACTGCTGTTGATTTACTTATAACAATAGATTTTATGTTGAAAATTTTGTTTTTATTTCTGTCACCTCTGCCTTTTCCACAAAGTAGCTAGCTACCAGCTTATCCCTTCCCTGAAAACCTCAATATCTTATTAAATTTTTAATAAGATATATTAATTATCAATATTTTTTTCAGAGTTATTCTGTAAAGACCAACTCTGAAAAAAACTCTTGTTCCATACATTTTGTAGATATACCAGAATACCCGCGAAACGCGTTTTTTTTTGTTTTTAATTCATATTCTTTATCCGCCTATACCTATAGGTCATGAATTCATGACCTATCCGAACAATTATCAATTTCTACACAAGAAAGTTGAATTTGACAATTTGTATAGAAACTGCAAAGAATTGCGCAATTTAGTGACTCGTGTAACAGTGCTCATAGATAGATTTACACTTTTTATTTGTTAATATTTAAAAAACTAGATGGCGCTGATGCTAGCTGGATATTTATGTACCAGTGGGCGAGCCCGGGCAAAGATCCGGACCTCGCCGTAGGTGAGTATATGTTCCTTGATCCGGACTCCGGGCTGCTACTGAGAAATTCCTGATGGAATTCCTTTTAGTAGTTCCTATGCCATAATGTTGGCTCTACTGTAAATTAAAAAAAACGGACCTATTAGGCAGCGCCGTAGCAGGCGTAGCGTATTCATATTGGTCACGGAGTATATTTCTATACTCCGTGATATTGGTCCTACAACAGTGGAGCCAACATTACGGTATAAGAACTATTTGATGAAACGCACTAGACTTATTTTTCACTTTGTACCTACTTACTTAGTGTTTTTTGGAAGTCGGTTGTTTTTTTAAAATTATTTTTCACTTTTTAGTTATGGTACCTACTACCTACCTACCCCAAACAAATTCTAATACCACTGCTGCTATCACAGAGAATGTAATTTTAGCTGCTATGATAACAGTGACAGGAACTTATTTGTCATCATCAAGGAACACGACGAGGCCATGAGCCATCATCCACATAACTAACTCAAAAACTACCCAAGAAAAGTCAATAATGGAACCACCGCGCAAGCTTCCTCTACCAAATGAAAAAATAATTTTCAAATTCCGTCTACAATTAATGACCAAAATATCGAAGGAAATACATTTAAAAAAAAATACGCTACGAATATAGAACCTCTTTCTTTTTGAAAATCGGTTTAAAATCAATAATTCTTATTCGACCTGGGAATCGAACCCAGACCCGCGACCAACGAGGCAACAAAATAAAATGCTATTTACCAATGTATTCGACTGAAAGACTTGTATCTATGGTCATGCTCAAGTCATGAATAATAAATTATAAAAAAAAAATCATTAATACATCAGCTTGACACTTTTAGGGTAAGCAGAACATCATCTGGACACAGTTGGTTCGATAAGCAGGTAGGTACCTTCCTAGGTATGTAAAAGTTCGTTTTTCAAACTTACCGCCACAAACAAACGCTGTTTGATTTCAGTGTTATTGTAATCACATAGAAGTGTTGTTAATCTGAATTTTGTACTTGCCATATCTACACCTAGGACCTACCTAGAGAGTAGTGGTGTTCTCTGACCCTGCGTCAAAACATTGTAAGCGTACCCGGTACATACTTAAATGCCTATACATAAAGGCGTAATAATTGACATGCATACGCATTGGTACTTATTACTGTTACGAGTACCTGCTATCATGCTATGCGCGTGACCTTGATTGATATGGTCAGTGTATGATGCAATGGCGTTAAGCTTTTCTTAGTTGTGTTACAAATACTTACACTTACTTTACTTAAACATTGTTTACGATTAGGTATCTCAAAAAATAATATATCCATGCTTATTATTGTTAGGAGCCTTATCAATGTAACCGAAATCGACTGGGTGATAGAGATAATTTTTGGCGGCAATCTGTTTACTCACAAACGGTCATGGATGAAATTATATTAATTTGACTGAAGTGCGTGTACGCATGCATGGAGACAAAGGGTGATTTGTTAGTGTGAAAGGGGTTCAAGTAAGTAGTTTAAGGATTAAAATAATTTACTACATTTCAAGTACCAATATATTTAATTGGCCACTGGCTGAAATTAAAGATTTACATTTGCCTCCCCTCCAAGTAAGTCGAATGCAGTAGGACAGGCACTTTCGCACGGGAAACACGTTTCCTTGCCTCCCGTTATGAAACGTATAGGCCGGAGACTCAGCGCGACAGTGCCTGTCCTGTACAAAAATTGAAGGAACAACTTCAACAAAAAAAAAAACAGGGTTATATTAAAATTATAATATGAAAATATTCAAATATCAGCTGAAAATACATCCAGCCTTATTTCTGTTTATTTAAATATTCACTACATTTACTTTATACATCACCAATTTCTTAAGTAAATTCAGTTTTTGTACAATATAAAAAGAATCTTATATTATCATCTATGTTTACACGCGAGAAGTGTATAACACGCCCGCAATCGCATTACAGCTTGATCTAACCGAGCGAACGAGAAATAAAGAGAAATCGTAACAAAATATTTAAAATTATGGTAATTATTACAAGTAACTACACTATTTTTATGTTCAACATTTTATGTCAATATTCATTATTATCTATACTTAATTGAAGCCTATGATATAACATTATAAATGATGAAAAACATTTTTCTTCATGATATCATTCAACAATTAATCCATTAACAACTTGCATCCATTTACTCGTATCTATCGAACGGAAAATTATCACTAATCTCAGTAACAACAAAAGGTCCATATCAATGACAGTCTCTAATTTTTTCCCCTTTCGGTTTTCGGCCCCTCTTTTTACCGGCGGAAGTGACACCGGCGAGCGCCATTGCGGCGCGTTTCGCGAGACACGACTTACAGAACCAGTCTTCTGTTGCACCAGGTTCTTCTGTGATGCCGACGCACACCCAGTGGTACCACCCGTCGCAGCCGTCACATCCGATCATCGGCGAGCCGTTGTCAGGCCGACCGCATGCGGGGCATACCCAAATCTTATTCCCGTGTTCGTCCACGTAATAAGGTGTGGGTAATGGTCCGGTCGGCTTCTCAACCGCTGCGGGAGGTGGTGGAGCCGGTGCCGCTGCCGGCGTTGGTTCTTCCGAAATCGATGCAACGTCATCGTCAAAACCTTCCACGTGCCCTTTCTTGCACAGTGGTTTAATTAATATCCTTTTATATTTCGATGAGGAGGATGGAGTATTTTTTCGGGGTGGCGAGCTCGCGGTCGGCGGCGAAGACGAGTGGCCTTCGATGTCTGCGATGTGGTTGTGTTTCGAATGCTTCTGCTTCGGCGGCCTGGTCACTAGCGCGGATATTTGCGCCAGTTCTGGAGAGCGACTGTGCTCTCTGGACACTGGCTCGTCCTTCATCGGCGATTCCTCCTCCTCATCTTCCTTCTTGATCACCGGTTTGATATTTAACTTGTATAAATCCGGCGAACTCGGCGGCATTGGTGAATTCGAGTTGGACGAACTTAGCTTGAGTGTAAGCTTCGGGACTAAGCCGTCCGCTAACTTTTCTTTCTTCTTGTCCTTTTTTTCTTTTTTAATTTTATCTTTTAACTCCTGCCTCTCCTCCTTTTCTCTTTTCTTTTCAGATTTATCTTTGTTCTTATCCTTTTTATCTTTTTTCTTCTTTATTTTGATGCCATCTTTATCTTTCTCCTTCTTTTCTTTCTTATGTGACTTATCCTTTTTCTTTTCAGAGTTTTCTAGTTCTTTCTCCTGCGGAAGTTCTGGAGACGGTACTCTGACCGGCTCTGGTACAGGTTCTGGTTTCTTTTCCACGATAGGTTCTGGCGTTGGCAAACGTGGCGGGACGGGGGACCGCCTAGGTGGCTCTAGTCGCACAGGGTCCATTTTAGGAGGATTTAATTCAATAGTTATATCTGGCGTAACAGGAGGCATTTTATACATATTCGACTTGTGATCTTTATGCGACTTGGACTTATGCTTCTGCAAAATGTTTGGAATGGTTTGAGATTTGTGCTTGTCGTGTCTGTCCTTTTCTCGGCCGATCATCGGAGATTTATGTATGCCTCTGTCATCGTCATTGTCAACGGGAATCACTTCTAAACTAGGACGACGACGTAACATTGAAGGTATTTTCATAGGGGAAGATCGGGATGTGTGAGGGAAGTTACCCATAGGGATAAGTGGATTTCGAATACCAGGGTTAAGCCCACCAGGCAAGAAACTAGGACCAGGGATCAAGCCAGGTCCACCTGCACCTGCATTAAATGCAAATGGATTGGTGAGCAAATTTGATGGTTGTAACCCTCTCAGTGCTGGATTATTGGCCAACTCAGCTAGGAAGTCACTACCAGGTATTAATCCAGGAGTAGGTATTAAACCTGGACCAGGCATTAGACCTCTCCCTGGAGTCATAGCAGGGAAGAATGGAAAACCAGGTGGCATTTGTGGCAACTTTGATTCATTCTTTGGCCTACTTGATTTCGGTGGCTTCATACCACTCATTTTCATTGTTTGCTTTTCAGCATGTGCTATCTCAAATGCTATCTGCTGTTGTTTCTTCAATAACTTTGCTTCTAGTTTTGCAGTTTTATCTTTCTTGTCCTTATGTTTCTTTTCTTTCTTAATTTTTGGACTGACACTAGCTATATCTTTGGGATAAGGTACTTGCAGGGATTTATTAATTGATATACTAGGACGATGTTCCATTGGTGGGGCTCTAGAAGCCATAGGATGCACATCTATAGAATCATCATCAATGTTTATCACTTCATCAGTCCTCAAGTCCATAACTTTAGACAAATCTACAGCACTATTATCATTATTGTTCACAACGGGCTCTTCAGTTTTCACTCTAAAAGGTTCGTGGGCTCTACTTTCAATTGCATTATCATGTGCAGAATTGTGTAACCTTGAGATCATTGTATCAGACTGCAGTTTTTCATGAACAACCTCTGGAGTGATTCTATCTTCTTTTGATTTGTTCGATATCCTTTTAAATATATTAATCTTTGATCTATCTGGTTGAGAGGCCAATTTCTCCTCTTCGTCAATTACTTCTTTCTTTATTTCCACTTCGGGTACAAAGGAATTAGTGGAAGGATGTGATTTATGTACAGGAATAGAATTAGAAACAAGTGGAGATTTTGAAATAGGTATTTTTCTTGGTACAGGAATTGTATCCTCAGTTAGTACTGAGTTTCTGGGCATCACTGGTGGTGCCGGAGGTGGTGGTGGATCTACAGGCTCCTGCTTGATGTGAGGAACCGGTCTCACAGGTTCAGTCACAGGAGGTGGTGGAGGCATCACAGATCTCGAAGGTTGTGGGGGTGGTGGCGCAGCCTTTGGCGCTGGCATGGTCACATGATTATGATGTGTAGGGTGGACATCCTTATTTTTCATTGGATGACCAGGTGGATACTTATTCAATTTACTACTATCCTTAGATTTACTACCCTCACCTTTATGACTCTTATCTTTTCGTTTACTTTTCATAACTTTACCATTCAATAACTTATTCTTCTTAGATTTCTTATCACTTTTCTCTACTATTGGTGCCTTCGTTACATTAGAATGATGTGAATTTGCTTTATGTTTGTCATAATGTTTTTCTGACATAATGGCAGGAGGCCTTGCCTCAGGCAGCTTACCCTCACGTGCCGGAGACAGGAACCCTGACATGGTCATCATCACACTGCTAATTTCTCTAGTCCTTTCCTCCTCATCCAAACGTAACCTCGGTCTTTTACTGTTTGGTAATGAAACTGGATCAGTGGGTCTCTTGAAGATTTCCTTGTTTTTATCTGGGCTATCGGTGACTGATATTTCTGGACTTGTACATGTTGCATTACTATTTTCAACATTATCAATGCCATTTTGACGGATCTCAACAGTTCCTGCCACAACGGGTGTATCCCTTTCCTTTTCAGGGTACATAGGGGGCAGGTGCTCATGCACATGCATAGGTCTCGTGACCACTTCATGACTTCCAGGTTTGAGAAAGTTCAAATTAGATTCTTTAGGTTTAGGGAACTTTTCAGAGGTTACCGGTGCTGGCACGGGTGGAACGCACCTAGTATACTCTGTCAACTCTGGTAAATGAATGTGTAGGTCACGAAATACTAATCCTAAGTCATGTAAATTTGGTTCAGTCCTATTAAATTGTTCGGCGTATCTATTAGCTTGTGTCCCAAGTGACCGTATGTACTTCTCCAGCACATGCACCAAAATGTCCAGTGGAGTTGAGTTTATACCGTTCCATCCTATAGTTTGGCATATTTGCGCAACATTCCTTCGCAGTATCTCGCGGGCGTACGCCTCTGACATTATGACACCAACAAGTTATCTGGAACAAACGAATATATCGCATTTATTACGATAGTTCACAGCTAATTGACTAACAAACACATAATTTGGCGTATTCATCATGTTCACAATAATAAAGAATCATGTTACGAACGTTAAGACTCCTGAAACAGCGAATCTCATGATTTTTATACCTGCAAGTGTCTAGTAGTACAGAGTCGTGATTCCGAATGGGTGAAAATTTCAAGTTTGGAACACACATGTATGCTTCACTACAATCTTAACAACTCAAGGATAATTTATAAAAACACATAAAGCGTTTACAATGCAAAATAACGAAGTGTTTACGTAAAAACTTCTCAGCATTCTAAAAACACAGTGCCCCGTGCGCCATGATTGCATTTTGGGTTGTCAATGTTGAGTGTTGCTGCGCTAAAATAATTAAAAGGCGGTCTATTAGAGATGCGTTCACGGTGAAATAAATATTTATCGACGGAAGTGTGAAAAGAAAATAGCGGTATTTAGAGGGTCACCCCACTTGATTATGATTAGGAATATAGTGGTCCCCTATGAGTTATTTTGATTTTGCTTTTGCACACGCATGTGATAAAATAATTTATCGGATTCACACAGTTTCTCTATTTTCGAACATTCATGCTAACCTTTTGCTCATAACATACCAAGTGCCATCGACCTTCTTGTACCTCACACCGCCACCGCCACCCACACTGAGCAAAAGTCTTCGGAAGACGTAGGTAATCATCTTCAAACTTCACCACTCACATTTTTAATATGAACAAGTTAAAAAACGTTAAAATAAAACTATAGTGCCTCTTCTAATCGCTACGTCCTTCGCTTGTCTTCATTTTTAGTAAACAAGTGACTTCTTTATCGCGTAAAAGACTCAAGCTGAACTACACGAAATCAGATCCTAATTGGCTCAATATGAATTCATGCCAAATTAACTTATTAGACGATGTCTCATGTTTTCATCATAATTGTCATTCCATTAGCCTCCCTCAATCATCACCACACTATGCACCAGTCCTGTGGTGATGTCTAGTGAGTTCCTGCGACCATAATTATTTTCTAACCGATGTTGTATGCATTGATAAAACTTACATCAACCATACAACAAACGTTTTCATCATCAAGACCCTAAAATAATGGAGGTAGCTTGCTTTACCATGCCCTTATAGAGATGATAGACGTGTGCGAGCAAGTACGCGTACTTAAGGCTCGGCGAGCTTACTCGCCCGTCTGTCATCGCCGCGAGCGGCGAACCGCGAGGCGCGAGCCAATTTGACAATGAAATTTTGAGCAAGCTTCACGTGTGTCACCGACGGCGAGACAAGTAAGGTCGCGAACATAAAGACCGCGTACTTAAGCTCGCCGAGTCATAAGTACGCGTACTTGCTCGCACCATCACCCATTTAACACTAATATAAAGTGGGTGACAAACGTGCGTACTTAAAGTACGCGGTCTTTAAGTTCGCGACCTTACTCGGCTAGCCGTCGGTGTCACACGTGAAGCTTTCACAGAATTTCATTGTCAAATTGGCTCGCGGCTCGCGGCGATGACAGACGGGAGAGTAAGCTCGCCGAGCCATAAGTACCCGTACTTGCTCGCACGTCTTTCACCCGTTTAAGACGAGTTAGGGAAAAGGGAAGCGTTTACCACTAGTTTGATGAACGTTTTATTTACTTTGACAAATAGTTTTTTTTGCAATATTTCTTTAGGACTTTTCTTTGGACTAACGACTTTTAACGAAACGTAATGCGTCGAGCAGATAGGCGGCATAAGTTGGCACCGATTGCAGACGCGGTGGCTGACAGTTTTTTATGTACACATACTTTCTGGATTTGGACTTGATGGACCTATTCAAACACAATGTCTCAGACCAGACCAATGAAAAAGGTTTGGTCTGAGATACAAGCGGACTGTATTATTATCTGTTCGCCATAGCGCTCGACCACCAGCGCTCGCCACTGTCACCGCCTCTGTCTGAACTACGCTTAATCAATGCCCCTTTTCAGTTTCACTGAATTCTGAGCGTGAGCTCTGAATCGATCTCCAACAATATTTCTTTGTTTTTTTATCTATTTAAAATTAATAATATTTTATTTCATGAAGAAAATAATAATAGTTACTAAATCCCACGTGGTTCGTTTTGAACGAGGAGGCAGAAATGTTCGAAGTCAACATAAAAAAAAAAGCTGACAGTTTGTCAAATCCTATAATGGTCGACGGACTGTGATATGCTTTTTGTAGATAGAATTTCATTATTCTTCGTTTTTAAACTCGAATTAAGCGTTCATATTCAGTAACATACGATAATCTCACGAATGTATACATAAAATCGCGGTTAGCAGCATGAGGGGCTAATTAAATCGAGTAAAAATTTTCACGTAGCGATTGGAAGAGTTCGAGCACTATAGTTTTAACGTTTTATAACTTTTTCATGTTAAAACTGTTGATATTGTGGGTTGAGTGGTGAAGTTTGAAGATGACTACGTCTTCCGAGGATGTTCTGCTCAGCGTGGGCGGCGTGAGGTACAAGAAGGGCGATGGCACTTTGTATGTTATGAACCAAAGGTTAGCGTGGATGTTGGAAAATAGAGACACAGTGGCTGTATCACATAAATATGCTGATATTAAAAGTAAGTAAATAAAATATTATTCTCCCTACATACATTACAGAATACCCTTCCTACTCTTATAAGACTATAGATAAAAGTTTAATGTAGCAAACGCATATAGCTTTCTATGTGTTCTTCAATTAATTTTATTCACACATCTCTATTAGATAAACATGTAGAGATTGCAGCTGCTGTGTACACCACCTGTGCAGCTATCATGTTACATTGATTACTATACTGCGGCTAAATCTAAACATGGCTACTCTGCGCTTATTCCAAACAATATACATGATTATTAGTTAAACTAAAAATAGTATGTACACTCTCTTCAACAGATTAATATGTATGATGCACATAGTTTTAGAAAAGTTTTATCATTTAGCGAGTAAGATATGCATCATCATTCTTGATGATCATTCAAATTACTCTCATAAATAAGGAGGGGTGCCTGTCTGGACACAAGACCTAGTACTATGGGGTGGGGTCACAATATGTTAATACCTTATGGTATGTTTGTGCAGGTTTGAACCTGTCCTAATAGGCATGGGGATATTATTAACATGACCTTGAATGAAATGATTCATCTTTGTTTTTGGCTATTTGAACTCCTTGGTCACCCTTATGTTTTCACGATTTCTAGAGCATTATGAGGTTTTCAACCTCATTCATTGTTTTCCTTTTTTTTAATCCATATGTGGCCATCCTTATTTTGACCCTGTTGACCAGCAAATAAATCATTGAGTGTGGATATAATAATTGATCATGGGTTTTATGATTTAGTAGCTCCAATTGAATGCCTTTTTCATCCTTTTCAAGATTTCCTCAAGTATATCTTCATAAACAGGTACAGACTTACAGAGATCTCTATGTTTTGCTGTTAACTATGTACAAATACGTAATTACAATTTAACAGAATTTTTGTTAAAATTTAATGATAAACAAAATCAAAGCTACGTTACATTTGTACAACTTACAAGCTCAGTTCCCAAAAATACCTGGCAGTTGCGGGAAAGTCCAAAAGGGATACCGGACCTTGGCAATAGGCAACTGAAGGAACACGGGTGGGTTTTAGTCAGTAAAAGTCTGACAGCCCCTCCCGCTCCGCCCAGAGCGAAAGAATTTGAAGATTTTCAAACATCAAAAAAAAAAATGTCCCAAAAATAATTCTCTACTACTTTTTTCAGCACAAAAAATATCTCCAGCAGGAAAACCAAAAGTGCAACTGCAAGTGGTATTACACGATGGCACGTGTTCTACGTTTCACTTTGTCAACTCTGCGGGTGCGGATGCACAGGCTAAAGACCGGGATCAGGTGAAGATGTTGCTGCAGAACTTACTACCAAAGTTTAAGAGACAGATTGATGGGGAGCTGGAGATGAAATCTAAGTAAGAGGTCTTTGAAATTAAGTTAACACTTTGCGGGTTGAGGTCACTAAACACCCCCAGACATAATAAAAATAAAACTTCTATGTTGTCTCTTTCAGTGTCCATCAACGATTAAAAGAATCATTTTATCTGAGAAATGTTCTGTTTGTGATTCGGGTTTAGGATAAGCATAATTAATTAGTTTGAGAAAATAGTACTACATTTTTTTATCATTGAGTTCCTTTGGAAAGTACTATATGTATATACAACCTATTTGATGAATGCATAAATATACCGGAAGCATGTATTGTCCAATAGATTCATAAAGCGTTTGTCAGTAACAGTCAGATTCAAAGTTATTTAGTTTTGGCTAACTTATCTGTAGACTGATTATATCATTTGCAGACCAGTGCCACAGGTAAACTATAACAACGTTACTTTATATTGAAAAAAAAAAAACAAGTTTTTCGCGTTTTGTTACTGAGCCAAAACCAAAATGTAGACGAAACTGGAAGTTAAAAATAGCTGAAGCATTTGTAACCTTTCACTGACATTGTAATAAAAATGTTGGTAATGTCATGCAAATACAATTATACAAATATGAGTAAATATACTATATACTGCATAGTGCATGCTACTTGAATGCAGATGTCCTATACCTATTATTATTTTATTTTTTTATTTTGCAATGGAAACCAAACAGTAGTACTTAAGTACTTATTAAAAATAAACAAAATAATTATGTGATGAAATGAATCTCAAAAACCATACTTTGGGTGGGCCATACTTTAGAAAAGGTTCCATTCAGGCCCTACTAATTATGATTTGATTTTGAACACATGTGTGTGTCTATGTTGGGGTCGGCTACCAGTCTAACTAGATGCAGCTCTATGTTACATAAAGTGACCGCTTATCTGACCTCCACAACTCAGTTACACAATACCCCTACAGTAACATTTGTTACAGTAATCATATGGACCTTTATTTATTTATTGAAACTTTATGCACACGTAAAAAAATACTGTGCAAAGGTGGACATGCTACAATAACAATACAAATATTAATACTTCAGTTTGTAGTCGGAAGTGCTACTGCTGAGTATGAGGTCCTGGGTGTGATTCCCGGGTCGGGCAAAGTGTTATTGGTTTTTTCTCTGAGTCTGGATTTGTGCCCGGTTGATGGCAATAGGCTCGCCCCCTATTACAAAGGACTTAAACATAACTGGTGAAATGTGGGTATACTATAAGTATACCTCTGCTTAACCCTTCGGGGAATACAGGCGTGATGTTATGTTACATTAAACTTTAATATTTTATAATTATTTTCTCAGACTACTATCCTTGCACCCTACATTGAAGCATTTATATGAAGATTTGGTTATCTCAAAGGTGATCAATAGTGAGGAATACTGGAATACACCCACTCTAAAGAATTATACAGAATCTAATAGTATAAAGCAGGAGGCTGGTATGTTTCTATTTGACTTTTATAATTAAGCTAAAGACCTACATAATCAGCCTATAATGTTCCCACTGCTGGGACACACGCCTCCTATCTTCGAGAGGGAGTGGGCCGTAATCTACCACGCGAGCCCAGTGCGGGTTGGCAGATGTCACATGTCTTCGAATTTTTTGGTTCTAAGACATGCCGGTTTCCTACCGATGTTTTCCTTCATCGTTTTGAGAGCAGTGGTGATGAAATGATTTAAATAAAGTAAAGTGCCAGTCTGGGTTCGAACCCATGATCAACAACTCGTAAGTCGGGGCCGTTACCACTGGACCACCGCTGCTCCCTGCTAAAGACCTGCTTCTCTAAAAAACTAATTTCTTTAGTCACCAGTCTATAGTACGTGTCGAACTTTATAGCGGCTCTGAATTGCGCTACTCGCTGCGCAGTACCCCACCCCTCACCCCCGATGACACACGAAATTGTTACTGCACAGCGACTCGCCTTATATTCCGAGCCGCCTTATAGTTTTCATTGGGCTGTACCATACCAATTTGTTACGATTGAGAAAAAATTGTAATAAGTATGTCATGTTCCTGTTATTCCACTTGTACCCATAGGCTCCAAATCAGAACACTAAATTTTTGCTAGGGTCTAAACTCCAAAGAGTCAAATATAATTATAAAATGATTACAAACTTTTTATTCCAAAACGGGGACAAAAAAAATTGGCCTCAAACTGTTACCTAGTTGCAGGCCAATTTTTTTTTATTTTTATTTATTTATTCCAAAATCTGTATTCACAATAACATACCTAAAGTCTGCCAAACTGCATAACAGTTTGTCGGCAGTCGGCGGTTTGTTGTTTTTCTGTCTGCATCTTGCCTGGTGCTAATGATATTGGAAAACAGATGTGGTAACCATCTCCAAACGACCCTATGAAGGTGAAAATGAAGAGGCCTACTGGCAAACTGAAGATAAACGTTTATAAATTTATCCAAAAGACCTGCCTATTTCCAGGTGTGTCCGGAGCTTTTTTAGCGGACATTCAGCCACAAACGGACGGCTGCAACGGCCTCAAATACAACCTCACCCAGGACATTATAGACGCCATATTTAAAACGTATCCAGCTGTTAGAAAGAAACATATTGATTATGTACCTAACAAAATGACTGAAGCAGAGTTTTGGACCAAGTTTTTTCAGTCTCATTATTTTCATAGGTGAGTTTTATAACACCCAACAACTGCAGTACCTACTGATGCATTCATAAATCGATTGATATTATTGCCACAATAAATATATTAAATATCGATATTGCTACATAAAAAGTCGAAATTACTATGATCAATATAATTTCAAATATTCATAAAAAGAAAATAATTTTCAGTTCTTCATATTATATGTCTTAAACCTGATAATGATAATTAGTCGATTATTTATTATCAACTATCAATATTCAAATTACTGTCTGACTGAAGCAGAGTCTTGGACCAAGTTTTTTCAGTCTCATTATTTTCATAGGTGAGTTTTATAACACCCAACAATTGCAGTATCTACTGATGCATTCATCAATCAATTGATATTATTGCCACAATAAATATATTAAATATCGATATTGCTAGAGAGGTAATTACATAAAAAGTCGAAATTACTATGTTAGATAGATAGATAAAACGTTTATTTGGTGCACACAAAAGACAGTATAATTTAAAAAAAAAATAATTAATGTATATGTTCAATATATATTTCAAATATCCATAAAAAGAAAATAATTTTCAGTTATTCTGATGTGTCTAAAACCTGATAATGATAATTAGGCGATATATTTATTATCAACTATCAATATTCAAAATTACTGTACCATAAAACGTTGCATATTGTTTTCAGAGACCGTATCGCCTCATCGTCTAGCAAAGATTTGTTTGGAGAATGTGCCAAAATGGATGACCAAGCCATTGCATCAGCTATGAAACATACAACTTTAGATCTCACAGTAAGTGGTTTATGGTTAACAGCCGCACGGGTCGAACGATCAGGTTAAGCTACGCTTGCCGGGGTTGGTCCGTGGATGAGTGACCATCTTTACATACCGAGACTCCTCCGTGTCTCGGAGAGCACATTAAGCCGTTGGTCCAGGCTGTCATTCGTGGTTCTTTGACAGTCGTTTCAGGTCTTCAGAAGCCCAAAAGTCTGACAAGTAGTCTTAACAAGGGGTATCGTATTACCCAGTTACTGGGGTGTGGAGGTCTGATAGGCATTCTCTCTATGTAAAATACTGGTATTCAGCTGCATCCGGTTAGACTGGAAGCCGACCCCAAAATAGTTGGGAAAAGGCTAGGCAGATTGAAGAACCAGATTGCCTTACAGATATGGTTTCGCAGACCATATTGAAGTAGTAAATAAAATAAATTATTTTAGTACTTGACAGTGAACATTTCAATTGCGAGTGCAACACGTGTCAATATGTGACGCAGTTTTGATAATATTGAATATGTATTAATATGAATTTATATCTTGTGTTGATAATATTGAAAGTCAATTGACGACTGAACTTATCAAGTAGAATTTAAAAATGGTGTTAGCATCCCAGCTTTAGTCACTGGTTGGCTCCAACACACCAACGTTGACGTAAACGTTGGCCCCAATTAATCGAACGCTGTTTTGTTTGATACAAACTTAATAATTAGCCCTTTTTTTATCCAATACAATAGGACGAAAATAAAATAGGTTAAACAGATCAGCAACCAGGCATATAGCTTTCTCGAGAAAAGTATGCGTTTCGGGAATAATTGTCATCTTCGGAAATACCAAGACTGACTCTTCTGGGCCCTGCTTATCAAAAGTTACAAGTCTACACGTTCACAAGTTACCTAGAATATTAATTTTCGTTAAATTCATAGCTCATCTCCATATTCATAATCAGCCTTAATGTTCCCACTGCTGGGACACGGGCATCATCTCTCTCTTTTGACCACATTTTAAAAAAGAAAATCGAATTTAAATATTTATTGCGGTACTTGTAAACTTGTAAGATGGAACAGAGAGTCGCCGGACACTCAGGATTTGTTATGATTTTTTACAAGTTGTAACTTACAAATATTTTTTAGCTAAACAAAATAACGAATAAAAGTGTCAAAATGTAAGTACTTGTGAACTAAATAATGACATTTGGTAATACAAGGCTTGTAAGTTTTGATAAACACTGGATTTTAAAGGAGACTGACCTGAATTTGTTTCCGTGTTTCTAGTTCTAAGAAATCTCCGATCGATGAGAACGGAAATGGAAAAGCCAATTTAAATCGTTAAGTTAGCTTTTATTTCCATTTCCTGCGTGTACTGTCAGCTGCACGTTACAGGAACTGATGGATTCTCATAAAAAAACATTTTTAACAAAAAAAAAACAAACTACGGCAACAAACTTCCGAAATTAAACTAATTTTTCACTTTTTACCTTGTGTTAGTAGTTTTTTGGAAGTCGGTTGTTTTTTTTGTAAATAGTTTTTATTTTTCACTTTTTTGTTGTGGTACCTATCCCACACTAACTCGAATACCTGCTATGTAAATAATAGTGATGGATTAAAACATCGTCCATTGGTAGTGGAAAAAATACGTAATAATGAAGCTAATTCCAAAACTACGCAAGCAAAGTTAACACAATTTATATGGGACCACCTCTGAAGCATGACCTACCAAACAAAAAAGAATCATCAAAATTAATCCTCAATTTGCGGAGTAATCGCGTAACAAACACACAAAAAAAAATTAGCCGAATTCACAACCTCCTCCTTTTAGAAGCCAGTTAAAAATAAAAGTTTTCCTTGCCAGGTGGACCTCCCCCAATTTACGGAAAATATCCCTATGCTACCGTCGGAAGAGGATACGGCGCCAGAGAAGGACAAAGGGGACAACGCCTCCATACACAGAAACATGATCAAGCGGTTCAACCAACACTCTATTATGGTTTGTTTTGTTTTGTATGAGATAGAACGTTTGTTGCTAAGGTCTATTTAAATCCTTGTTTCCAATATTGATGTTATTTCCACTTAAACAAACATCAAATTTATGCAAGTATAAATAAATTTGATTTTAGACTGACTAATACCATTGAAAAAGTCATAAAAAAATATGAAGTTGTAGCGTAAACTGAACCTTGTGTGTAAGCATTACAGTTGTTTTTCCTAAAAACTCGTGTTTGTTTACATGTTTGGCAAATAAATTGCAAACGCAGAATAATTATTTTAGTTGAATTTGATGAGATAACGTTTATTCATACTTAATATGGCAGAAAAAAATTGTAAAAGCCAGTTATCTTTTAAAAGAGTAACCATGGAGTTTCTTGCCGGCTCTTCTCCATAGGAAACGACCAATAGGAACCATGCACCTAGCTTCTGACGTTTCATAAGTGCCCATGTAGGCTAATGTGAAATAAAATATTTAGATTTTGTTTTTTTGGTCTTTTCATAATATCAAACTTAATGGCGGCTCGGAAGTTAGCTACTCGCTGCGCAGTACCCTACCCTTCACCACCGCTGACACATGAAATTATTACTGCGCAGCGACTCGCCTCATGTTCCGAGCCGCCATTCATTTTGAATCGAAATGTACTACCCTATTTGACATAAAAAACTTACTTAACTTGAAAGCTAAAGGTAAATTTTCAAAGTTCTGGATCGTCTTAGATATGAACACGAGTAAATGAAAACATAACACATCTTCGATATATCAGACAATTTTTAAATTGTGCACAATTTGTGCATAAAATAGGCACTTAGTATAATTAGTTCTAAAATTCATATTCCCTCAATTCCAGGTGCTCAAAGCTAGTCATAAAACAAATTCTAGTAATAATAATAATAACAGTAGTAATAAAACGACGAATAACAACAAAGTTGTTGAGAATGGTGTCAAAGAATCTAATGGTGTAGCGGAGAAGAGGACGGGTGGAGAAATAGAACAGCCGAATAAAAAGAAAAGAATATTAGAGAAGTTACATTATGAAGATCTAGAAGATAGACCGGGGAATGAAGATGCGCAGGAGTTGAAATTGTCTAAGGTAAGATTTACTTATCTATACTAGCGACGCGCCCCTGCTTCGCATACCTAGTTTTTCTTTATTATATGTAAGTTAATATGAATGTATTATACTCATAAAACCTTCTGGAATAAATTCTATAAATGATGATGTAATCCGCATCAAAATCCGTTGCGTAGTTTAGAAGAACAACGTGGTCACACAGACAGACATTAAAAGTGACTTTAATGTATACATCTATACAAATAAATAAGAATGAAGTGTCTGTTTGTAATGTCAAAATAACAGCTTTTTACTAAATGCATAACAGTATATACGGTACTTATAAAAAAAAACTTTTAAAGTTTTTGTATGTCTGTTAATTCCGGCTTATTTCTGAAACGGCTGGACCGATTTTGACGGGACTTTCATGGGCAGATAGCTGATGTTATATGGAGTAACTTAGAAAGAATTAGGTCCACGCGGGCGAAGTTGCGAGCAGCAGCTGGTTTATAATATGTATGTGTAGATGTCCAGTAGTAGTAGGGCTCTATGTAGGGTGACTGGAAATTAATGACTGCGAATAAAAAATCAGCTGTTCTCTAAAAAATGTAGGGAACAGCTGATGTTTTTTTCGCAATTTCAGGTTTGATCCCATAGTAAAAGTTGTTCATAATGATGAGTAAAGTCACATGTTTAAGTGTCGGTCACTAATTACCAGTCACCTTGTATAAAGGAGTTTGTCCGGTACTTTGTGAAAGTACTTCCACAATACCTATTTCTGACACAAAACAGTATGGGTCTGTGTATTAATAACTTTATGATGTGTTTACTAATTTTCTTAAAATAGAGGTGAACGTGACTGGTTACGTAAGAAACCACATTAATATAATTTTCTAAAGGGGTAAAAGCTTGTTTGGTTTCTTTCCCTGTTGTTAAGAAAAACAATGGTGTTTGGCAATACAATTGTTGGAATGTTTTTCTATGGACTCTTGTTGGGACAACAAAAGGTTATGGACACGAAAATTCTCGTTTAAAATTAAGATTATTGTTAAAAAAAAAAATGTTAAATCTATACTTCTATACTATCTATACTAATATTATAAAGAGAAAAGATTTGATTGTTTGTTTATTTGCATTGAATAGGCTCCGAAACTACTTATAATTTATAAAGATTAAACGCGGGTGAAGCCGCTGGCGGCAGCTAGTAAATAAATAAATCATTTATTTTGGACAGTGTCAGTTTGTCAGCAGTCAACCAGTCTTGCCAAGGGTGTCGTATTACCCAGTGACTGGGTTGTGGAAGTCGGATAGGCAGTCGCTCCATGTATAACACTGGTATTCAGCTGTATTCGGTTAGACTGGAAGCCGAACCCAACTTGGTTGGGTTAAGGCTAGGCAGATGAGTGTCAGTTTGTCAGCAGGATTAGCGCTCTGTTGTTTTGCTTGTCTGCCATCCACTAAGATAAAAAAAGAATTTTAATGTTTGAAGTTTGTTTTTATTAACTTTTGTAAAAAATGTCTTTACAGATAGAACGGTATCTCCTTGGCCCATCGACTCAAACTTACCAAACACACACACATACAAACAACCCACCACCTTTATCTGCACTAGCTTCAATATGTCAAGTAAGTAAACGCTTTATAATTCTACTAGCTGCGCCTTGCGGTTTTACCCGCATAAGTCTCGATCCAGCGGAACTATTGGGAGAAAAAGTACCCTATGTCCTAACCCAGGTCATGGTCTACCTATATGTTAAATAATAATCATTCTGCTAGTTAAACTCTACCTTGTTTAACTATAGAAAATATTTGAAATATTCAGGATCTTTTCTTTGTGTTAAAAATGACTATGAAATATGACAAGAAAATGAAACGGTATAACCTTGGGGAACTCCTCATAATAAATGTACAAAATAAATAAAATAATGTCTATTTTACAGTATGAGTCAAATAAGATTAAAATTACCATCATATGAGTATACCAAGTTAAAAAATAAAAAACTAAAATCTTACTTTTTGCCATATTTTCTATGATTTTCCCAATCCAATGCATCTTACGAACCGGTCAGAAACTGCCATTACGTAAAGGAGTCATTTAAACTACGTATGGGACGCCAGACGAACACGACACAGTACATAATAATGCCTCAAGTCTGTCAAAATCACGGTGATCTGTATTAACGTTAAAATAAGGTTGTTATTGGGTTGCGGCTGTTAGAGGTAAAATAACTGCAAGGACTACATAATATGGCCTCCTGTTTTTAAATGTTATATTTTACTCTAGGCGTGGTCGAGCGGGCAGCAGTGCCAACGGCCGGTGCGCGTTAGTGCGGGCGCGTGCGTAGGCGCGCTCGGCGAGCTCAGTCCCGGCGGCGCGCTCATGCGACATCACCACGCCGCGTCTATGGCGCGTGAGTATATTGTACACTAGGCGAGAGCGCGGGCGCGTGCGTGGGCGCGCTCGGCGAGCTCAGTCCCGGCGGCGCGCTCATGCGGCATCATAAAGAGGAAAATTAATTAAAGCAGCCCTTTATTTCCATGATTGGATTCAAGGATAAAATAGGGTCGAAAATGGCTCTAAGTGATCCGTGTCAATTGCGCAGGCGGTGCCCGCGCTGTGTCTGCTGCGGGTTAGTGGCGACGATGTTGCCTCTCCCCACGTCTTCCGTATTTTTGAGTCCATCAATACCTCAGAGACTGAAGCTGCGACTTTACTAGCTTATAAAGTTTCACATGCTCTCGCTACTTAAAAAAAAAACCTGATAGAAAAAAGATACTCGCAGCACTGAATACCACAACGAGGTCAGGGTTCCTCCAAAGTGCTCTGACAATTTATATTTGTCATTATCCCACTATACAGTAAAGTCGTTGCAATATTGCCCGCATCATTTGTGACTTGTATGTCATTCACATAAGGTTTATAATTGAAATGAAATGAAAGACGCGTGCTAGAGAAATTAAACTTAGCAACCATTCACTACAGTTAGCTTCAATATTCTATCAATAATGTGTAGCCACAAATCATATTACATATTGGGTAATTAATTGTAGCTACCCATTGATACTGTATTATCACAGAATAATACAGATATTTCACTCTGCAAAATCATTCAAATAAAAAGCGACCCAATAAAGTGCAATTCAGGTCGCACGGCGCTAATTACCTACAGTTATATTTACCTAGAAGTTGCCTCTCGTTCTATCGCATAAATCATATCTTCTGGCTACGTTACGCTCACTGAATTGGCCCGATTAGACGAGCCCGTCGCGTACACACGGCTACACATCAAGCTATACATTTCCAGTATAAGCTGACCTCGCATTGTACGGAAATCCTATACAATGCGAGATCAGCATAAACTGGAAATGTATAGCTTGATGTGTAGCCGTGTGTACATGTAGCTTCATAATTAAAATGCGGAGTGCGCCTTCTGTACTAGTCCGTGGTATTATGGAACAAAAATTGTTGTCAGTCATTTTTTCGAAATTAACTTTCCTTTCCAGAACTAATACCTCCTGACGTAAAGTCAGAACTCCACCGCATCTACCTATCGGGGGGCGAGTTACTTAGAGAGCTGTGGCGCTGCTTCCCTCAGCCGGGCGCGGCGCCGGACACGGAGGATACGAGCGCTAGGGCAGAGAAGTTCTATGAAGCCCTGCTCAGATTTAGGAATGTTAAATTGCGGCCTTTTGAGGTAAGATTGCTTTCATTCCCTAACACTTGTGCGTGGATGGCCAAATCCGAAACTATCAGACATAGCGAAAAATACTCAACGGAATCTCGGGCCCGATTTTGTTAGTTAGTTAGTCCGAAAGGGATACCGGGACCTTGGCAACAGGCAACTGAAGGAACACGGGTGGGTTTTAGTCAGTAAAAGTCTGACACGCCCTTCCGCTCCGCCCAGAGCGGGAGAAGTCATTGGATGATTTGCCACAATCAAAAAAAAAAACGAAATCTAAACCGAATTTCTAACAAATTGTTAATATATCAACCCGATGAGCGTTTATTGACCATACGGATTGTAAAAAGATGAGGTTCAATTACTGGATTATCGAAAAACTAAAAATGAAATTTTACTTTTCCCTAAATTGACTTCCGAGTTTCCTATGATCACTAAAATATAGTTCTGGTTTTCGCCCTTAAAAGGGAATATGCATGTATTTTTTTAATTTTTTTATTCGATAGTTTACATCGTCAAATAATAGTTTTAAAAAAAATCGACGGAAAAAAAGCAATTTAAAGTAGGTACTTTAAAAAAAATGTTAAAAATATCCAACCGATTAGGGCTATTCAAACGCCCTCCATTTGGCGCGCTTGGTGTGGTGACGTCACATTCTATAAAAACAAACAAGCAACTGTCAAGTCAATGTCAAACACTCCTTTTTTGTAGGAGTGTTTGACATTGACTTGACACTTGTTGATTGACTTGACACTTGTTGATTGACTTGACACTTGTTGATTGACTTGACACTTGTTGATTGACTTGACATTGACATTTTGATTGTTGTCCTGGATTGTTACGTCACATCCGCTCTTAGCTTTTCAAGTATTTGAATTACCCGCAGTTTTTTGGCACTTTTTAAAAATTAATTTCTCGCTCAAAAAGAAATTTTATTCAAAAATATTGATGGAGGCATCATTCTGAAGTAATATAGTTTATAAAAAAAATACTTGATCATTATTTGAATCACATGCATATTCCCTATTCCCATCACAATAATTGTGGAAAATAAAATATTCAACCAATATTCATTTATTCTCAGGAGAAAATGCTTCGGGACCTAACGCCATTAGCGACGACGTTGACGCGGCATATGAATCAAATGATAGACACAGCCTGCGCGAAGTACGCGGTCTGGCAACAACGCCAAGCCAAACTGCGGTAGTAGTAAGTTATAGTTGTTTGTACCGTCAGCAGAAACAACTATAAACAAATGAAAAAATAATAAAAAAATAAAAAGTTGCTGTCGGTTTTCTTTTGTTTTATAATTAATTGGAAATATAATTTCTGAAAGGACTTTTTTATGTTTGGATTTTTTTCTTTATGTTATTAAATTGCCTGGTGGATCTTTTGTTTTTAAATTTCGCTATTTTGAAGACAATAAAAAATAAGTTGACCTGAAAAATATACTGTTGTTTTTTATAACTGAAAGTTCTTTCTTTTTTGGGCTCGACAGGCCACTCTTCTTCATTATTTTGTGTTGTGGTAAAGACTTAGCGAAAAATTTAATACATTTTAAAAAGCCTGCTCTATAGCCAATCCGGATATAGTATATCGGATTGATTTTGGTTAGACTAAGTGGTTCTATATTAGTATCACGAAATTATAATCATTGCATTTTATTACAAAAAAAATATTAAAGACTCGAATACACGCTTTATTACAGAAAAGCAATAGATATAAACAATATTAGGGTATGCTTCTAGACAGTTTCTGTGATAAATAGATGAAATTGCATAAAAAATATTTTGCTAAAAATAATATTGTAACCTTTTCTGCTGACGGTATATATTTTTTGTAATAAATGCGACCAAATTGTCAAATTGTCTTTATTACGGATGTTACCGATGTGACGAGAGACCTAATGCATAAAAAACATGACCTGTTAAAACTGTAGTTTATTTTGTAAATCTCAATAATACTGAAGCAAGCAATAGAATATAAAATGGTACGATGTTACCTGAAAAAGCTTTTATTGTGATGTTTGTTATCATATCATGTGAGCATTTAAATTGGAATTTAAATTTTAAATACTTACCTACTACTGATATTTTTTTACTTTCAAATTCATGATTTATGTCCGTTACAAATTTTATGGATCTATGAATTTGATGCGATTTCATTGCCTAAGTTGAATTATGAGAGTGATTCTGTAATGTAAATCGAATAATAAATTTTCCCTCCCCTAAAATCTAAGTAGGTGTAAATAATTGTAAATTACGCACAAAATTAAACATGATCTGATGCTCTAGGAATCTCATGATAGAAGTGCATAAATATCCAAAAATCCTTTAAAAAAAACCTCCTATAAACCAAAACTGCCCTTTGTAAATAGATACTAAAAATAAGACTGAATTTAAAAACCATTGCTGTTCCCTATAAAATAATTTATTACCTAATAAACTTTCTCGTCACATCGTAACTGAATTTTGCAAACAAAAAATTGTACATATGCCTGTCTTATGTTTAAAAAATAATCTGTGAATACCTAATATCATTTAGATAATGTAAATTGGGACCCACAGACGCTCAGGCGGTTGGATGATTAATCGTTGGAATCGACTACTTTGTCGCTCGTTTTTGCTGTTAGTTAGTCGCTTTACCACAGCTCCTTCCAGCTGTCTGTACAGCCCGATTCAAACTGGTGCTCTGAATACGAGGCTTATGGCGGCTCTGAACACGAGGCCAGTAGCTGCGCAGAAGCTAATTTTTGTGACCGTGGGAGTGAGGGGTGGGGTACTGCGCAGCACGTAGCTCACTTCAGAGGCGTCATAAAGATTGCATCGGACTGTATGAATCTTTGAAACCTTGGCAAGAATAATTTACTCATTTCCTGTTCCATTTTGGAATATCATCTAGTAGATAGTGCCTTTCCGTATGCTCTAAAACAAGCCCTTATTATGAAGTATAAATTACACAATTTTTCCGATGCGAGAGAGAGACTGAGCTAGACAAGCCCGCTAGCACCATCCCGTTTTCGCAGTGGAATAATGATGGCATTAATACTTCATAATACTACCTCTGGTCTTTCTAAAATGTTTGTGGTAAATATTTGCGGTTACGTTAGTTAACTAATTATGTTATTTTCTGATTCTGTGCTTTCACATTTACGTGAAAGTTTAAGACTGCGAATGTAGTACAAAAAGTATATACGAATTTCTTCAAGCGTCTAATCGTCCGTGAATGTCCCATCTTAGTGTACGTAAAGAAATATAATTTAAAAAGGAAATAAATGCATTTTGATGTACCAAATCTAACTGAATGAATAGTTCTAATTTGTTATATTTATCACTGCATATCAAAGTGCTTGCGCATTGATTGAATGATGTAATAATTCACTTGAAAAGCAATAAAACTGCATCGAAATTGTTTTAGGTTGTTTTCATTTTGTTGCAACAACATGTTTTTACGTTGGAAACATTTTGATGGTAACATGCAGTATGCGTGTGCAACATGTGTCCAGTAACGTATTTGAATTTAATATATTCTTTTATATATTTGTACATATTCGAACGCAGTGTGAATTGTTACTGATTAAATAAATTGAATTAAATCATGTTTCTGCAACAATTTTTCGAAAATTTTCATAACTATGAATACCCGGAACTAACTATGTGCCAAGAGATTTTGAAAATAGAACACATTTTTTTTTTTTTTCTTGTAATGTAAAGCAATGATTTAACAAAATAATAAACAATTTGATGCAGTTTAAAGCCACACATTATAGTGTTCACGCAACGAAATTATAAGCAGTAAACCTATTGTGTTGCCTGCTACCAATTTCCAATAATAATAATAGCAACTTTCTAATACTCTATTTAAAATGTTCCAATACTGAACGTAACTGATGTAATTTTTAATAATTGGCGACAATAAATCGCATTATTTTTAGTATAAGTTGGGAAAGTCCAAATTATCTCGTTACCATACCTATTGGCAATTTTTTTATTATTTTCCTGTTTCAATGGCTGATGTTGGCAAGTTTTTACTATATTGATATGTAGGTACAAAAGTACAAGGAGCCCCGTTGAGTATCTCATTCAGGCGCCAAACGATCATTGCAGCTCACTACGGACCGTTCAATATAACTTGGCCCTTGCCGTCGTGTTGGCACCATTGCTTGTCTAAACTAAGCTTTAGTTGTAATACTAATAAGAGTTCAAAATGGTGACTGACAGAGCAGTACAGAGTCCGCGCTACAAGTCAAGTCCGATAGATGTGGCGCAAGTGTCTATGTTAATGCAATATTAAAAAAGATGTAATTCCACAATTTTCCGCCGGACTCCAGTGGTGGCGCGGACACTACTACCAATTACATTACTGTAAAATTCAGGGCTACCAATCGCGTCACGGGTCAAGCAAGTTAAAATGAACGCACTATAGTTGTACGCGATAGCAAGAGAGTTGATAGCTCTGGGGAGTGACAAAGTTATCATTGTTTCGTTACGCCAAAAAAAGGATGGCGCTATATATCTTGTATAGCGTCATCTCAGTCTCCCACTGATATACCGATGAATTTGACACTTCCCTATACAGCTCTTATTTTCTCAGGAATGGTATTGGAAATTGCGCCTCCACTATTTGCCTCTTGCTTGAACTCAATGTGTGTGAGTGAGGCAAATACCAATAGTGGAATTTTTAATACTTACCTGACTGTCGCGCCCTGTACTAAGATTGAAGTGTTTTTATACGAATGCTGTTGGTAGACGAATTGGGGCTAATATAGGCCATTGTAAACAGGACTTTTTAGGATATGAAAAAAAAAGAAAATTTTGATATTTTTAAGCATTAATGTTAATGTTGGTGTTTCTGTCACCTTTATATTACATTTGTTTGTTTCATTTTCATTGTTTTTAATACTTTGCGACACAAAATAGAAAGTAACACATAGTGTTGTGACGTTATTGTGCCGTGTCGATATCGATACTTTTATCGACTTTGTTTTCTTGTTTAATTATTTATATTTATAATCCTGTATTTTAACCTTCCACTAGAATCATCTGTTAGTTAATAATATTTATTTTAGATATTTAATATAAATGTCCAAACAAGTCTTTTGTTACATTATGTTAGCTAGTGTTGTTTCTATTTTGTGTCAAATTGTAAATATCGAAATTATATTCAGTTTTGAAATTATTAAAAGCAATTTTTTAGATCTCTCTAAGATATTCGCACCCGTTTAGTATCAATATTGTTTTCACAACATAATATGTAATTTTATTCTAACATCATCATCATTTTGTAATATTTTCATTTCATGATTTCACTTACCTCAGTAGGTTCGTAAACAATGTTTCTGAATAAACGGGTGCCCAATATAAATGTTCCTGAAGCAATATTACTATTAAACTGATCATTTAGTTTATTTTTTTTAAACTTCATTTCGTGATACGTAAAAGAATATTTTCGACAGTGATAAGGTGTTAGTGTACAATGTTTAGTATCAAGAAACCACAGACAAAAAATATTTCCTCTTTCGTGCTCAGCTCGTTCTATGGTCAGTTTTAGGAAATAGTATGGCTATGACGCAAATGCATCCAGCCCCCTTCCTAGAGTGCGTTTCATCAAATAGTTCCTATATAATGTAGTAATGTTGGCTCCACTGTTCTAGAACCAATACAAATACGCTACACCGCTGTCTAATAGGTCCGTTTTTAAATTTACCAGTAGAGCCAACATTAAGTCAGTGGAACTATTTGATGAAACGCACTCTATTCCTTTTTAGTTCAGCCAATATTGTGCACTATCACCAATAGTTAAAATTGAATTAAAAAAAAAAAAGAAATGCGTGCTTATTCATGTAAAGGCACCTCTGAATAATTCGTTATTGATACTATGTTCGTTTTGTCTAGTTCGTCAGTTTAATTTAAATACAAAGATATGATTCGGTATTTTAGCGGTTTTATTTAACCTTTCGCCAACGCCATCATAGTTCCGTTGCGAAACAGGGATGGTGCTATTCGTCTGATAAAATTCCATCCCTCTCTATCACCGATACAATTTTATCGTTTGCTTACATAAAGTGCTACAAGGATCTTGTGGCGGTCGAATGTCGTTGACATGGTGGCGTTGTTGGTGAACGTTTTGTGCGATTTTGTGAAATGTGTTGAAAAAAGAAGATAGCGGCCATAGTTCCGATTTTGACCACGCGCCAATAGATCCTTGTACAGCTATGTCTATTAGGGTCTCCGCATACGGGCCACACCGGCCACAACCACAAAACGGAACGGAAATCGGACTTACAGTCCAGCCGTCGAGAGAATGCGTTCTTGACAAGTGCCAGTTTCATAGTAACAAATATGTGTTTTGCGAATTTGATCCTTATTACTACTTGACATTTTCCAACTGACAGGTGTCAGGAAGCAGAGATAAAAAATCTGTGGGATATGGGTAATGAAATAATAATTTCTGACAAAGATTTATAATAAATTATGTTTTACAAATTCAACAAAATATAGGTACGTTAGTGATGTCTATTGTTAAAAGCATTTGCAACTTCATCGATGGCTATGTCGTAAGGTAAGTTTAGAAGGCAAATGTGTTCGCGCATCTTTTTTAACAGACATCTGGCTGGTGATCATTAATAATGAAAATTATCGCGCCTTAACTCCGTTGTACACACGGCTACACATCAAGCTATACATTTACAGTTTATGCTGATCTCGCATTTTATAGGAATTCCGTACAATGCGAGGTCAACTTATACTGGAAATGTATAGCTTGATGTGTAGCCGTGTGTACATTTTTTTCTGTGATAAACTACTTTGTATGGATCACTATGGAAGCTTGTTAACGTATCTGTCTACCAAGCTTCCGTAGTGATCCATACAACAGGCGGCACTACGGCGCGGCGTCGTCGCACGACTATTCTAAAGAAACGATTGTTCTTAAGAAAACATGCCGTGTACAACGGGCCTAATGGTCAGTGCACTGCACACCGAGACGCGACGCGACGCGCACTTTTTTATGATCCGATACAATATCGAATTTATTTACTACACAATAAGGTACACGCGCTGCGCAGCTCCGCGTGTTAACACGTGTTAACCCTCGCACTGAAATTATACCTTTTCGTGAAGAAAATAAATTCGATAATTGTTAAAAAGTTACCCTTAGGGTAAAGACTGCCATCGGAATTAAGCCTATGGTCAGAGAAAAACTATCTTATAAATATGTAGGATATTGCATAGGGATTTTCTGTGAAAAACCAACACTTTTAACAAAAAACAAAACATTGAATATGAAAGTATTGCAGATAAGAGTTACAGCCTTCTTGCCTAATAAAATAATAATTACTATAATAATATTAAATTATATAAGTTATATTCTTTATACAGGGTGTTAAAAGTTTTATGATTAATTACAATGACTTAATTGAGGTTACTTATTTGCAGTACAGCTATTTGGGTTAAGTACCAACAAAAGCAGGTAATACTTGGTACAGGAGCGAAATTGTGCGTATCAAAGCGTGCAAATAGCGCGATTTCGAACGCGTTCGTAGTGCATTAGGCCGTGTCCTAATATCAGCCTTTGTCGCGTTTTTTTGTTCGTCGAACCTGAACGCGTCGCGCTAGCAAGGCTTTCCGGTTTTTCGAACAAATGTGAGAATAGATCGCGACTATCGCTTCCTATTTCAAAAATTTAAATTCTGTAAAGATTGTAATGTCTTTAAAGTTAGTAATGAAATGCGTATGAAAAACGATTCATCGAAGTCAACGAATATAAAGTAGAGAGATAAACTTTTCATCTTAAAATTCATTATAATGTATACGTATTTAACTTTAATTACACTCCTTTTTGGGCAGTCGTTTAAAAGTCTTCTTTTCATAAAATATTATTATGTTTTTTTGAAGACTTTGAGATTTTTTCTAGGTGTGTTTTATCCGTCAACTTCAACAAAATATTGTGAATATATCTTTGGAATGTTGACAAATTAACATGAGATTGACAGAAATTTATTAATAATAATAAGTATACCTACTATAAAATCCTAACTACGATTAATACATAAATAACGCAATTATAATTCTCTACATTACATAAGGCCTTATACACAGCGGTTATAGTAATATTTTTATTATATTTATTGAACGAACCCATAGACACGCGATTTTGAAAGAAAAACATTTATGTATGTATCAAACACAAAATAGGTAGTACAGAGAAGGCCGTACGTGCTTCGACTTTGTTAAGTAATTACATACGAATATGAACCTTATTTGAAAGTAAATAATTTTCATATTCCTGTAAGCAAATGTGATCGAGCGTTTCACACAAATATGAACTTTAATTTTATACAAATAATGTTTGTTGTTGTTTGTGGACCCGACCTTTCGTACCTATATATTTATTTCGTGCTTTTGATCAGCAGTGGTAGTTTACGGGCTGTTTATTATGATTTTATACATGTAGATAAAATAATAAATTATGCGATTCTGTAATGTGGTCGTGTAAGCTTGTTTTTTCACACTAGTGCAGTGCGACCGCAAAATTCTATTTTATTTATAGCTTTAAAAATTTAAAATAAATAAACATAGCTACCAATATTGTAGGATGCTAGTTTATGTTTAAAAAGATCGTTTACTATTAATATTTTGCGAAACTTGAAATTTTCTTATAAACGTTTTTAAATAAATTATAAAAAGATCAATTGTGGTGAGCAATATTTGTAAAATTTTAACCTAAGAGCCTACTAAATTACTGTCAATTTTTAAATGTTGAGATTGACCTGATAATCATGGTTACGAAAAGTTGCACAACATGTCTGGAGCAACATGTCTTTGTATGGAAACATGTCACTGGCAACATTACATACAGAATGCCTCAGGAACATGTTCCCAGCAACAAAATAATGTTGCTGCAACAGCGGTGCGCAACTTTTTTTATTTCATGAATACGAGGCTCTTTCCCCCTTTGAATAATAATCCAATGCACAAAAGTACAAAACAGAAACATAATTATCCAGAAATCACAGATTAAGTTATTCAGCGTAAAAATATAAATAAAACATCCTTATAATGAATTTGTTTTGTAAATATTAAAACTTATTTACGCCCAATATATTTACGTATACTAGGACCAATATGGAAAACCAATACATTATTGCAAACTACATAGAAATATCAATGTTATGGCCACAGTGATAAATTTCATTTTAAAATGGCAAAGCTTTTGGAAAGTTCAAATGAAGTTAGTGGCCATAGAAAATTGAAGTTTTTCAGAATGATTATTAAACTATCCCAAAGCATGTTCTAAATTAAAATTTTGTAATGGCAAGACAAATATAATGTTGCCATGAATAATCGAATAATAATCTACCATCAAGCTTTAACAAACTCCTTTTGAAACCTCCATTCACCGGCTTGTAACCAATAAACATGAGTATGTTATAGTTGGAAAACTAGTCTTATTTATAACCTTTAAACAGCCGGAAGACTTCAAGGCTGAACATTAGATACCACAGATCCTTGGGAAACTTATGCAGTTTGGGGATTACCCTATGTACTAACATCGCGGCAAAACTGATACAATAAATTGAAAAAAAAATTGTAAGTTATTCAAACACAATAGACCATGATTTAAGTCAATTATTATGAAGCATTATTATATAACGTAAGTTTTAACTTCAGTATTGGTTACTTGCATACCAAGATCCTCTTAAATTCGTTGCGTTTTTCACTGGGGCGTATTCCATATCCTAACATACATTATTGGATAGATACTCTTCAGAAAGACGTGTTAGGGTAAATTACCCTTCATAAATCCATAGGGTAATATAAGACTGTAGGGTAAAGCGCCTATCTGAAGGCTTTGACGACCCATACGATGAATATTATGGCTACTATGACCGCTATGATGATGAGTATGAACATTTTTCTGCGATATCTGCGTTGGTATTCGGCCGCTTTCGCTAGTTCGTCGACGCCGGCTTCCACGTTCGCACTAGCGGCTTCAATGTGACTCTCCACAGTGTCTGTAATTAGAAATGATTGTTTAAATAACTACCAAGCCGTACTGTGCCCGTGTGGTGGACTTTTGGTGGCCTACGATGATTTGGGAGGAGTTAACTGATTTAGGCGTGACTGCGAAAATCATATTTAGTACAATCATGCGGGGACATATTTAGTATACTATTCCGCATAACTATTCATTAAGAGTCATAAAAGACCCTGTATGAAATCGACACGTGTTTTTCGAGGCATCCTCAGGATGATGATTGACCAGTCGCGAACCCGAACACAACGTGTTGCGACGCCGAGCGAGAGTCAAACAGAACTGCTGGACTCGGCGTCCACGGCTCGAGTTAAGCGGAATAGGTTACTAAATATATCTACGTCGTTTTTTATTTTGGGAGGACTCTTGAGGTTAAGCAGTGGTAACATAGGCAGTTTTTTTTTATCGGCAGGATATGAGGCTCAATGGCAGGAATCAGGATTATGTTTTAGTTAGACTTATTTATAGATCACCTTGTGACGTTTGTATTTCACTTACACTAACATTCAAAAATTAGCACAGTAAGCAAATTACCATAAAATTATACCTTTAGAAAAGAGATAGACTTCTTTCTTTATTAGGATTTGTTTGCACCTCATTCTGCTTCTCCTTAATTATACCTATGTAATGATGGTTAATTTAACAACGATAATTAACATTCAAGTCAACTTATTTGAATGACTTGTCTACGTTATTTACATAAAACCAGTTTGATGTCATTTTAATTGTGTTTATATTACAAAATAGCCGTTCCTCGAAAAGCACGTTAAGCCGTTGGTCCCGGCTCTCATTTGTGGATCTTTGACAGTCGTTACGGGTCGTCAGAAGCACGAAAGTCTGACAACCAGTCTTGCCAAGGGGTATCGTATTACCCAGTTACTGGGTTGTGGAGGTCAGATAAGCAGTCGCTCCATGTAAAATACTGGTAATTAGCTGCATCCGGTTAGACTGGAAGCCGACCCCAACTCGGTTGGGAAAAGGCTAGGCAGATGATGATGATTACAAAATAGCTTCTAAATTTTATTTTACTAAAGTGTTCAAAGTTGAATTATTTTTGAACAGGAAATTGCATTTAATAGTACGTTTACCTATTGTATTTTCCCTATTTGCACATAATTTAACAGAATAATATAAACATATCATCACGACTGTTTCCCAGAAGGGTTAGGCAGAGGGTACACCCACGTTTGGCCAGTTCTGTTTAAGAGGAAATAGGGTTGGTCTTATTCGAGGTTTGGCTATCTCCTCCTCCAATATTGGAACAATTTGAAAGACCGATAAATTGAATAAGAAGGATATTTACTGTGCCCCTATGTTTTTCTTTTTTCATTAATAGTTGTCAAATTTGTACAATAGGCCTTTTGATGACAGCGGTCTAAAAAGTCAATTTTGAGCATTTTCTGAGGGATCTAGCGCTTCTACAGATAATTTATCATCAAAACGGAAAACATAGGGGCATAGAAGTCATTGATATTTATTTTACTGTAAAAAGTCTTTTTTTTTTTTTTTTTTTTTCGTTGCTCTAAGGTCATAAACGAGAGAGAAAACAGGCGAGATGAGAGCAGCATTTGTATGGGGAGGGGACCGACCCTATTTCCTCTTAATATTTGTTGTAACGCTATAAATGCACAACTTACCGACAGACTGAGCCTGTTGGTTCACCATATCGGCCAACTCCTGTATTATTTGGTTCACATCTAAAACATCCGCTTCTATTTTGTTAATGTAGGCTTCTTTCTCAAGCAGCATGCTTGTCTCGAATTGTACTAGACGCGCCTGAAATATAAGAAGAACCAATATAATTATTCTATACTATTAAATGAGCAATATTTATATATCTATACTAATATATATATATTTATACTAATATTATAAAGCTGAAGAGTTTGTTTGTTTGAACGCGCTAATCTCAGGAACTACTGGTTGGAATTGAAAAATTCTTTTAGTGTTGGATAGTCCATTTATCGAGGAAGGCTATAGGCTATATAAAATGACGCTACGACCAATAGGAGCGGAGCATAAATGAAATGTGTTGCAAAAACGGGAAAAAATATTTCTTTTTGAGAGCTTTCGTTGCGTGCGCTGCGTAAACGGTTTATGTTACGTAAATATCATGTATTATGGAATTGTTCCTTTTAAAAGTTCTAAAAAAAAGTCCGCGACAGCATATGTCTATCTTTTAAGATTGACTCACTATAACCTTTTTTATGGTTATTAAATTTGTTCGAAATTAATGCATTAATTGCGAAGGAGTTTTTTCAAAATTATATGAATTCTTATTCAAATAAATAGTTTTAACATCAAGGGTATTTATGTAGCGGTAAAATACTTTTTAATTCATTCGAATCGGACATTTAATTTCGAAGTTATCACGAGTATGAAAATGCAATACGCGAACCGTTCGACGCCGGCGCCGCGCCGCCGCGACGTTCCCTACTCTAGAGAGGAGAGGATGGGGACACGGGTAGATCATGACCTGGAATAGGACATATGATAAGTTTTATCCCTATATTCCCACGGGATCGAGACCTACGCGGGTGAAACCGCGGGGCACAGCTAGTATTATATATATCAGTTTAGGAAAGAGATGAAGCTCTACAGAACGTATAGCTCCATCTCTTTCCCCCACGAAGTAAGATTAAAATAATACTGCTGTAAGCGGTGGTGGTAGGCCCTCAGGTCGGTAGTTACCTGTGCCTGCTGGTTAGCAATGAGCGTGGCCTCCTCATCATCAGCGATGGCCTGCTGTTCCATAAGCTGTGGGTCGTTTCGGACGCGTGGTGGCCGCGGCATGTGGGCGGCCATTTTCTCGGATACTTGCTGTAAATTAGAAATAGTATATTTGAGGGAAGAAAACTTTTAGATAAACTTAATTTAACTTTAGATGATATATTTTTGCTATGTTGAGAAGGTTCAGAATCATTTATAGGGATTTGGATTACAGGCTTACTTTCTCATAGTAATTAAGTATGTCATTCTAAAGGATCGTTTCTTGTTCACAGATATGTATAGAACGGCTAAGAACAAGTGTGTAGCTTCATTAACGGCCAGTTTCTTCATCAAAAGTAACAGTCAACTGTTCTTCCGCGCTGTTGGATTTATAGTAGGGGAGGCAATGATGCTAAATGGGGATTTACTCGAGCGTCGTGGGGACCTATTGGATTGTGAATATTAGATGCTAAAAAGAAAAAAAGGTTATGTGAAAGGGTATACCCTTTCACTGGTGGGGGGAGCGTCTATGGTAGGGGAGCCCTAGTGGGGATTTCGGGAGTTACTCGAGCGCGGCAGAATAACATACGGGGGCAACCTTGTACCTTGTGAAGTACTCCCACCATACCTGAGCACTGTACATAGGGGCAAACGCCTAGGGCAGCCGATCAGATTAGTAAAAAAAAATCGATCGTTAGAAAAACTCGAGCGCGTCAGATTAAGGTAAGGTAAGTTGGTTACATGCAGAAAAGTGTGCATTTCAATAATCTGACAATTTAAGCGTGAAATAAGGAAATGGGAGAGTTTTTACTAATCTGATCGGCTGCCCTAGGCGTTTGCCCCTATGTACAGGGCTCAGGTATGGTGGGAGTACTTCACAAGGTACAAGGTTGCCCACCGTATGTTATTCTGCCGCGGTCGAGTAACTCCCGAAATCCCCGCTTGGGCTCCCCTACCATTACAACCCTTACCTCAGCGCCGAGGTATGAAAATACAACAGTGCAAAAGAACAGTTGACTATAAACTTTGGCTGTTACTTTTGATGAAGAAATTGGCCGTTAATGTTTCACACGAAATTTAAACACAATCAAGCATGTAAAAGTAACGACTGCAGCTTAGTTTAAATTAGATTAACTTGCTCACCTTCTGAACTGAAGAATATTTAGCTAAGGCATCTCTAAAGGCCTGGGTGAGTCTTTCCACCTGCAGCTTCTGAGGCTTATCGCCTCGTCGCACAACGACACCCAACCGTTGTATGTCGCGCGCAGTCGCCGATACAGAACCGTTTACTGTTTGCTGTGTATCATGGCTGACAAGGGCAAATGAAAAATTAAGCAAACTATTTAGGTATCATTATGATGAGTTGTCGTGTCATATGCAGAAATGGTTTTCAAATTAGGCGGATATTGTCATTGCCACAGAGTGATTGATTATATGCGCAGAATAAACAATATTCTTTGTTTCTATTTACTTATTGTGACTACTGATTCACCTGAGCTTTAGATAAATATAACGAAACGGCAAAGCTTCATTTTTGTACGAAAGAGATCGAAGATTAAAGCATATTTCATTTTATCTTATTAGTATTGTTTTGTTAATTTTGTATAGTAGGTACTCTAAGTGGAATCTCTTTTAGCACTCCCTAAAATTATGCTAATCATCATTATCTGCCTAGCCTTTTCTCAACTATGTTGTGCAACTGTCTATCTGACCTTCACAATCCAGTTACTGGGTACCAATTAACACAATACCCATTACCTACTCGTTAGCAAGACTGCTTGCCAGATTTTCAGATCTTATTATTAAACAACAATATTATTTCGACAAGTTTCACACTACATGATTAAAATTTAAACTTTGTAAAAAAGGGATTATTTCGGATTATTTAGAAGACAAAAAGCATGGGATTGAGCTGCTCGTTCTGCTAAACCTTGATAAAACCCTAGAACTTGACATTTTAATTATTATCTAAAATCATTTAAATATATCAGTTTTATATACCCACAAATTGACATTGTTGAATATTTTATACAAAATGTCATTATTACTTTGTAAAGTATTATTTTATTTTAATTATTGTGAATGTGAGGACTATGTGGATCAGTTTTATTTTTTGCTCCTCTTTCTCAGTTTTAATGATGGTGTGGCAGTTTGAGTACTTTATGCGGCCTACCCAAATGTCCTTTCTTTGGTATTATTCGTCGAGTCGTTGAGCTCCTTAAGCTCTGAGTTGAGCTCCTCGGTTACTGACAAATGCTTGCACTGACTGGACAGGTCCACTCAAATCAGTGTGGTTCTTTCCTCAAAAGACCATTTCAGACTCTTATCTACATGGTCCTCATATGGCCCGACCAAGATCATGTCTGGACCTAAAAAGAGACTTCGACCTCTGAGTTTGTTTCGGCCTTTCTTCTGAGAATAGTGAGATAGGAAACGCCGACCTCATCTAGCTTATTTTCATTTTTAATATGACGTGTAAAAGTGATTCCGATATCTTATTTACAGAATAAACTATTTCATTTCATGCATTTTTTTTATTTTTAGGGTTCCGCACCCGGTGGGTGCCAAACGGAACCCTATACTAAGCTCTGCTGTTCGTCTGTTTATCAGCGGGCTGTATCTCATGAACCGTAAACGGTAGACAGTTGAAATTTTCACAGATTGTGTATTTCTATTGCCGCTATAACAACAAATAATAAATTAAAAAATTAAAGGGGGTATACAAGATACTTGTTTTATTCGGCGTTTTTTGCTAAATATTGTACGGTGGTCCGGAACCCTTCGTGTGGGAGTCCGACTCGCACTTGGCCGGTTTTTTTCTCCCACTCACTTTTGTCCATATCACATCTGTCATTGGCAGAAATGTCGACATCGCTACAATTGCCATAAAGAAAAATAAAATAGAATCACATTATTCTTACATTTTCTCCCTCAACTGCACACTATCATTAGGCCCACCAATCTGCTTCATCATCTTCTCCAAGGACTTTAAGCCACTGTTGATAGTGTTCACATTGTCTGCTATACCCTCACTCAGGTTATAGAGTTCTGTGGGACTGAAGTCTGCAAATCCGACATTTGGGACAGCCGCAGTCGCTCCGTAGTCTCGGCTGAAACCGCCGGCAATTTGTTCTCTCTCCGCCATTGTTGGAGCTGTAAATAATTAAATATTACATTATTTGATGTACAAAATCTGTCCCATAAAACACACCACCGCAAGTTTAAGTTCCATGTAATAGGTACTCCTGAAATTAAATTGAAAGAGGAAAATTGAATAATGGAAACATCAATAGCAGTTCCATCAAAATGTTAACAATTCAATTATTGGTATTTTTTGTTTACCTAAAAGCTAAAATTATCCTAGGCATGAATTGTAACTAGCATACAATATAAGTACATAATATCTATATTTATAAAAATGAATCCCTATTTCCCTTGGTCACGCCATCACGCGTGAACAGCTGAACGGATTGGGATGAAATTTGGCACAGGGGTGTAAAAATGTGCCCTGTGCCAAATTTCATCCCAATCCAATCCAATCAAAATTTTATCCTATTCCAGGTCATGATGTATCATGACCTGGAATAGGATATAGGATACTTTTTATCCCGATATTCCCACGGGATCGAAACTTACGCGGGTGAAACCGCGGGGCGCAGCTAATAATTTATAAAATGTTTGAAGTCGTTAATCCAGGCTAAAGAGAAAATAAAATCCTCTATTTTATTGATTTTTTTCATAAGCTGGAATACGACATACTTTTTTTTACTTTTTATCCCGAGATTCGATCGAGACTTACGCGGGTAAAACCGCGGGCCACAGCTAGTAAAACCATATTTTCCGGTGCTATTTGATATTCTTGCTGATCTCGGTTTTATTAATGTTATTAGTAATTCATTTTTATTTATTTACTTCGATGGTCCTAGTTTATCATTTATAACTTCCAGTTGCAGCTATAAATAGCTATATGTAAGCGGGCACGCCCTTTGTGCCTAGAGGCTTTTATTTAGTTAATTTATGTTTATATTAACTACTTATTTCTGCTTGAGTAGGTACATATAGTTCTCGTTTTTTTTTTTTTATATTATTCTTTTTTTTTTTTTTTTTGGTTGGTTTATTGGCGTCTGCTAGCTGACATATGGCTAATTAGATTTATGTTTTATGTTGCGTAATAATGTAAATGATTTTGCAAACTTTTGTATAGAATCAAATTTTTCTAACTGAAGAGACAGCTGTGCTGCTGGGGAGTTTGTTGCGCCACTTCTTCTTCCCAGCTAAAGCACTAGGAAGTGGTGAAGGGTGGGCGTTTTGGGGGGACTGTCTTATGTAATTTTGACGTTCGAAAAGTGCTGATTCTCAGCCTAGTTTGAATAAATGACTTTTGATTTTGATTTTATTAACATAATATTATTAACATAATAAAAAGATGAATGAAAAGACGATTGAATGAATGAATAATAAATAAAGACATAATAATATAAATACATATTATAATATTATGCAACAGTAAGTCACATTCCAAATGCCCACTGCCTCATTTGTGACAAATCAATCAAGCACTATTAAAATTATTTCCCAAGGATACAAACAATTATAAGGAAATCACAACTTAATTCATTACATTTATGTACTTACTTATATCTTGTGAGTTTAAATATAATAATAATAAGCTAAAAAAAAGTTTATTGATATACATCGAAACTGGTAGGTATTCAATTAGTATGCCAATCAGTATTCAATTATCCTTGCTTGTCTAGTTTGGGGACTAAATATGCGGAACTTAGGTGTTTCTTAGAAAAAAAAATATATTGTTTATTTCTTAACCAAATCAAAAATATTTTAAATAGGATATTCAGTACCCACATTATTGCAAGTAAAAAATACAATAAAATTCCTGTACCTTCCACCTTAATCTGGTACACACTAATAGTATTCACACTATGTAATTGCGAGTACGCAAAATACGCGCTTTGACGTGGAGTTGCGGATACCAGCCCGTATTACCTATTACCTATGTAATTTCGAACATTAAATTGCTTTTTATTGGATCTTTTATATCAAGCCAATAACAAACATTTTTGTTTGTGCAAAGAAAGGAAGAATATCACATAATAATAGGCTATAAAAATATTTAATAGCTTCAATTATGTACATATTAATAATTATTTCTTCAATTAGGTAAGTACACAGTTTTCCTGTCTACAACAAAAATGTATTTTTTTTCCAAAACAGGAAGAATTTATTTGCTGGTTTCAATTGAAGTAGACCCCATCTGCTTCAACAGCAAAGAATTACAACAACATGGACCAATTACAAATTGACCTAATTCAATTCAGGTACTGGACAGAGGGAAGACTTTGATGCAGACATCAGAGACTCAAAATTCGGGACTGACTGACTGTTGTGCATTCAACCAGAAAAGGCCTATCTTGCATTATGGTGGATTAATAACTAAGATAGAAAAAAAAAAACACATTTGAAGGTGTTTGACCAGGAACAGTGTAGAAAACATGCTATCAAGTTTCATTCACTTAAAAAATATCTATGACTTTGACGTGTTTCAATAAATATTTACAAAAGATAAGAAACTATTTACTTTTTAATTTGAGAGTTTGACAAACTCTCATGAAGTCTCAAGTATCACTCGCTTTAAGTTGTATCCCGTGTGATTGCCAGATTCATTCATAAGGTTAGATTCATGGGATGATACTCCTAAGACAACCCGCTGACCAAAATGAATAATTATGAAGCAATACCTTTCCCCAATCACCTTTTTTGATACAAACGAAAGACAGACTATTATGATTCCAAGAGGACTGGTAACAGCAGAGGCCACCCATTAATTTTGAGCATAACATAAAATTGGCATAAAACATGACAGTATTTGTAAAAAAAAAAAAACCTTGTTTGTTTTGTATTGCAAACAATGACTCAATTCTTTTTCGTTATTATCTAAATATATTTTTAAATGTCTCAGGGAAGTGGATTAGCTAAAAAGATAATCGAGTCTGAGCTAATGTTGTACAAGTAAGTTGGATTGAATTGAAATGTAACTTTCAGTGAAATAAATAGAACACACTTACCGACCAAAATTAAAAAATAAACCAGAATGTATCCCTTTTTTAAAGGTACTACATACGTCACACTAAACTTCCAACCGCGAGGAATCTTCCTATGTATAAAAAGTTTAGACTATTTACCACTTATTGCGATGCAGGAAATGAACAAATAGACTCCTGTTGTGATTCACTGCGATTTTTATCCACAATAATTGATGAGAAGTGACAGCGGTTCAGTACCTACTAATTTGTACGAATTTATCGTCACTAAAATTAACTAAGACTAGTAAATGACACGTTATTGCGCAACGTGTAAAGTATAACCGGTTTACTTAATAACTTTACCTTAATAATAATGTAGATTAGGCTACTTATTTCAGGTTTTCTACGACAAAATTCTTTGTTCAATTTCCAATCGACGGTCGATGAACTGTCAATGTCAGTGAAAAATTGTCAACCACGGGGTTGCTTTCCTACAAAAATGAAGACTAAAAAAAAAACAAAATTAAATACGACGCACTTTTTTACAATTTCCCTAAAATAGTTATAATGTTATTTTGTGTTTAAAAAAATAATTTATTACAATGAAAACATTCATTTTATTCACTGAAAACAGAAGTGGTAAATTTTTGATTGTTTTTTGTGTTTTGGTCTGTTAAACAACAGGTGGCGGTAAAGGTAAGGTTTGTGTGTTTGAAAAAATGTAATATAATTCTGTAAGTAGTCTTAGTTTTTAGGTAATTATTTTGTCGGTTTATGGGTAGTTTGCGGTTGCAGACCCAAAAATTGACACTTTTTTGCACACGCGCTTACGCGCTTACAAGAGAGCACCAATTGGTGTTTTGCTAAATCGCGCATCAAAAATCCGAACGCACGATGTGATCTTTGTCAATGGTATATTTACCTAGCTAAATAATTTCAAATTGGGAAAACATAGTGGACACTGAGAGATAAATGATTTGATTTGATTTGATATGTACTCTGTAGTATATTATAAAAAAATCACAACATAGACGAAGTATGTAGGTAGGTACGCATAATAATAATGAAGCCAACTCAAAAACCACTCAACAGAAATTGATCAGAATAGGGGATGACCCCATAAGGTAGGCAGTAGGTACCTACCAACCCACCACAGAGTACATTGTAATTATACTGAAACTACCCACGTTTCAATTAAAAAAAAACTCATCAAACTCGGAACTTTACCGCTTCCACCGGGAGTCCGGAATGCTTTTTCTTTAATTATAGCTGAACACCTGTACCTAGACCTACCTAAATAAAAAAAAACCTTAGGTCTCATTTACGGAGACGCGGGGCGTTAGGCGTCGCGTGCACCGTGGCGTTTCGGACGCCCAACGCCACGCTTGTCGCGCCGCGTCTCCGGAAATGAGGCCGAGTATTTATGTTACTGTATGTTGTTATATTCTATAAGAAAAAAACAGATTCCGACGACTTTAGTACGTACATTGTAATGAATATGTAATTCATTTTTGTAAAAATCTTACAACATAACTTTACGATAAAAATCTTAGCACATAATCAATACTGCGAATCTTTCATTTTTAATTCAAAGGACGTGTGGAGGCCTTGTAAGAATTTTCTCACAGGAGCGTGCTGGGATCAGGATGCATAAACCACTCGCCACCTGTTGCATTTGCCTAGTAACGTGTTGCGATTTAAAAAAAAAATACTTGGAAAAAATAGAATAATGGCCGGGATTTGTGATCCGTGTGATTTGAATTTTGAATAATATTATGATTAAATCAAACGTGGTTTTATTGTATGATGTTCAACAAACTTTATGATGTGGAACGGAAAAGTAAATTTTTATCGCAATCATTTTATTGGTTTGATTACCTCGCTCGTCATGGTGGCCCGGATTTTGAATTAAAAAAATAGTTAAGGTACTGCAGCTTATTACATTTGCATTAAATTGCCGGTCTTTTATTTCGTATTTTGAATACGAAATAAAAGAACGGCATTCTTTTCAAAAAATTTGTAAAAAAAAAATATACTTATTTAAAAATCTGAACTGATAATTATTTGACTGTCGCTGCTGACCATATCTAAAGGTAGTTAAGTTGTCAATCAAAAGCTTGATAAATCGAAGTAAGCCACCTACCTTGTAGGTATACATTATAATTTCAATATCTATATCCATCATGAACAATTTCAAGTTTTCATCACAAAGTAAAGTACGATTCCGTGACTAAGAATTAATTTTATGCATTCAATTATTCGAGACGACACTGATATTTATTACATTTGTCTTGTAACATTTGATGTGACGACAGCATTAAAATATTTCAGATATTTATGGCACACAGTTCTAATGAGCTCAAGTCTTTGTCATTTGCAAAATAGAAGTAAGATATTGGCAACACCCAGTTTAGCCTGGCCTTCCAAAATGGCGCCTCTTGCAAAGGCAAATTTCGTATATTTTAATTTAGTTCCAAAATTCGCCGTATGCCAATACAGGGTGTTAGGGTAAACACCGTTATCCTTGCAACTAGTGGTTTGGTTTCATTTATAGAACGTAAAATCAATGGAAAATTACAACTTTTTTTTAATTTTTATAGACCTAAATATTTAACACGAGAGACGCAAGTTCGTTGCCCTATGCGCTAGGGCAACGAACTTGCGTCTCAACACGGGCGGGGGGTACGGGATGTGACCTAACGGGCAGCGAGCGCGACCCCTCCCTTAGTCAGTCAGCTGTTTCGCTAGCAAGCACGGTGTCAGATAGAAACTTTTTAAAATCTTTTAATGAAAATAACGTTTTTTTTTTGTTGTGCTCGGTCATTTATTTTTATATTTAAGTCAACTACCCATGGTTTGAATGACAAGAGTGTTTACCCTTACAGCCTGTATAAACTGGACAATGTGAATATGGGAGTGAAAGTTACGATGGCTATTTTAAATCTCAGTTTCAAGTCGCATTTTCAACAAAACGATTAAGTACCGAAGGGTTTACAGTTTTATTGTAACAAATGACATTAATGATGAATGATGTCGTGAAGTACGGTGATGAATCGCATTAGGGGACGACTCAGATTTACGAAAAAACGGTCTGAGGCCAGAAAGAATGGAGTATTATGTTTCAATAAGGGTCTTACTACTATCCCACATTCAACATATTTTGAAGGAACATAAGTAGCTAACCGTAGGGGCCTCATTTGCAATAAGTAATGCGAAGTTGGTGAACGTAGGTAATATATGCTGAGAGAGGGGATTTTGTTATGTGTGTGTGATTATCGGACTATGCATGACGATCATTTTTTATATTAATTTGTCTCAGCTGAAGTTAAACACTTCATAACCCAAGAAATTCCCGCGCAAAATGCTGTCGGCCATTTTAACAACCGCAGCATTATTACGCGCCATTTTTTTGATGTCATTAAACGTTGATAAATTGCGCTGGCATTAGCCACTTAAACATCTAGGTGGGAATCTCGGAATTTACTGCGAAGTACTTATTTCCTGTAATTCTGGTTGAATGGGCTGCTTTAGTAGTGGGTAATTACCTTCAGGTCTTTAGATGTTACGTACTTTGTGCAATTGTGCAGCTTTAATTTAATGGAACGGTAGGTATACCTACGCGGTATTTCACAAATGTGTGGTTTTATACTTTCCGCTTTCTACTTTATAGTTCTACTTACTTTCTAAGGAGTAAAGTGGCCATAGGAACAGACTTAAATATAAGTAAGTAGGTAACTAGTTGTTGAGGACCGCACAGAAAAAAAACTTTGGACGTCCATTACACAGCTAATATCCTAACTATAATAGGTACTATCTAATGCCGAGATCCGACGTTCCGCGATTTTGCGGACGGACACGCACGGCAGACGACCACAGACCGCCACGCACCGCGCACCGAGGAACTTCCGATGTCTGCGATACCCCGCAAGTACACGTCCCACAGTGCGTCGTGCGGGCGGGCTCGTCCGTGTCCGTCGGCACGATGGTTTTGGATGAACTTTGGCACATGATCATGACCTGGAAAAGGACATAGGATACTTTTTATCCCGATATTCCCTCGGGATCGTGATTTATGCGGGTGAAACCGCGGAGCACAGCTAGTTTAAAAAAAAAAACAAATCAGGCAATGACTTGGTACACACGGCTATATATCAAGCTATAGGTACATTTCCAGGATAAGCTGACCTCTCATGGTACACACGGCTACACATCAAGCTATACATTTCCAGCATAAGCTGACCTCGCATTGTAAGGAAATTCTATACAATATGAGATCAGCATAAACTGGAAATGTATAGCTTGATGTGTAGCCGTGTGTACGGAAATCCTATACAATACGAGATCAGCATAAACATAAGCATTTCACGGGTATGTATATAAGGTTCGTAGCAGGTGGGGTTCTGTATTTTCTGGCTGTAGCTTCTTGGGGGTCCATGGGAAGAAAGCGTAAGTCTATGTATGTACCTATGTAGGTAATATTTCTGGGGCTGGCTGTACTGTATCCGTGATTAAAACCAAATGTAAACTTCGTTTGTATTCAATCCAATATAAAATAAAATAAACAATGCATAAATTAGAATAGTCCTTATTTTTTACGACAATTTAACAGGCTTGTAGTACGTAAGTCAAATGTTAAAGGTATTTGTGCGTGACTGTACATAGTGTGTTTGCGCGGCCGCATTTATTTTATTCAATTTCATACATTTTTAACTAGCTGTGTCTTCGATTTCGCACGTTTGTAACTATCTTCAGGCAGAACTACGTAGGTACAGTAGGTACAACTATTATCTTAATGTCTCTCGGGAATCATCGCATTTCCAGTTCCTCTGTTGTTGATGATTCCGGGTGAAACTCGCTTCCACCTTCAGCCTGATAATGATCAGGCTGAAGGTGGAAGCGAGTATCATCGCTCATCATCAGTATCAAGTCATTACTTACCATCAGGTGAGATGCAGGCCAAGAGATTCCCCGTTGTGGATAAAAAAAATGCATCTGGGAACTGTACTTTCATCATTTAATGACTCCCAGTCTCCTAGTCCCAATTTTCTTAACTTGTTGATGGCTAAAAGAACACAAAAACAATATTTTTTGTCTAAAAATTCAGTCTCAGTTGGTAAAATTTGGACAGGCCCGTTATACAGGCCACTTGGCGCCCAACTACAAATTCAATTACAAAGAGACCATTAGTTCCAAATCACTACAGAACCACTTATTTATGTTTATTTATGTAAGTACCTAAATATCGGCGCTTGCCGCCACAGACTGTGTATATATATAGTCGAATCTACTACGCGAGATGGTAGGAAAATATACAATAGGGAAGCACTCTGTACTGCTCAAGATTTGCTCATTTATATTTTTAACTAACAAGATTTTTTTGGTGGAATTTTGAATCTTATTGTAAAAGAAACAAGAGTGTGATGCATTTGTGCTTCTAAAGGTAGGTATGCAAGCTTTTAGATAATTAAAGTTTAGTATTTCAAGTCAAGGTAAAACGCTTTAATTCATGCTAGCCTTTTAAAAGTAAATTCACAGGTATTCTTTGATCAAGTCTTGGTACCAAAAATTCGAAGACATTTGACATAAACTAACACGCCCCGAACTGGGCCCGTGTGGTGCATCATGGCCCACTCCCTTTCACAGAGAGAGAGGAGGCCTGTCCCAACAGTGGGAGCGATAATGGCTGATTGTGCTGAGGTGCCTACCATGATTTAGCATAGCCTATGCTAAGTCATGGTAGGTACCTCCGCCTAGTGCTCGGTATTCTTAGAAAAGCTGCAAAAATTCTTATCTCCATTGTCTTTTGGAACACTACGTTGAATAATTGGAAGATATCCAGATGAGGAGTAATCTTCGTGAGAAATCGGGAGTTTGGCAGGGTTACAGGATCAAAGTCGATTGGAAAGGATGCTATAGGTATGGCGTGGCTGCTGTCTGCAGAGAAGAAGATGGCACGGCGCCATGTTGTTGACGTTATTTTTTAGAGGTATGAGGAACAGGATGTGAAGTTCCTAATTCTCCATAGATAAGGAAGGATTCCCTGACCAGACAGGTGTTGTATCTGCCCAACGACTGTGGCCGGATTTCTGTATACATAAACCTATACCTATGTTAATTACGCGAATAACCCTGCTTGGGCGATGCCTACGTTTTTCGGAGTGCCAGGTGTCGTAGTTCGTATGTGGCGTCATAGATGCCACCACATTTCCAAAACTTCATCAGTGGCTTAAAGTTCCCAGCTACGTGAATCCAGCACAGATGGCCACCCTTTTATTTTTGATTGAATCGTCTTTAAGATCCATGATAATGGGAATCCATGACGGGAAAAGACTACTTACTTATTTCGCCCTCAAGATGTCACCATTCCAATGATGTAGGTAGGTATTTCTGTTGCCGCTATGACAACAAATACTAAAAAACAGAATAAAATAAATATTTAAGGGGGCTCCCATACAACAATGTGATTTTTTTGACGTTTTTATAGACAATGGTACGGAACCCTACGTGCGTTTTTTGTTGAATGTACCTTTTTTTTTTTCTAATTTAATTTATTATTGACATAATCTACTCATTACAATGTTTACTATATGAGTTGTATTGCAATATGTGGTTAGCTAGCGACCTCGAAAATTGATAAATATTATTTATTTTACTTCAATGGTCCTAGTTTATCAATTATAACTTCCAGTTACATCTAAAAATCGCTATATTTAGGCGGGCACGCCCTTTGTGCCTGGAGGCTTTTATTAAGTTATTTTATGTTTACATTTACTTTTTATTTCTGCTTGAGTACATATAGTTCTCGTTTTTTTTTTTTGGTTGGTATATTAGCGTGTGCTAGCCGACATATGGCTAATAATAGATTTATGTTTTGTGTTGCATAATGTAAATGATTTTGCATACTTTTGTATACAATCAATTTTTTCTAACTGAACAGACAGCTGTGCCGCTGGGGAGTTTGTTGCGCCACTTCTTCTTCCCAGCTAAAGCACTAGGAAGTGGTGAAGGGTGGGCGTTTTTGGGGGACTGTCTTATGTGATTTTGACGTTCGAAAAGTGCTGATTCTCAGCCTAGTTTGAATAAATGACTTTTGATTTTGATTTTGATTTTGTTTGTGCAGAATAAACAATTTCTTCAAATCATCTTTCTTTCTTTAATTCCCACTGATTTTAATTTGGTATTGTCTTCTTTCAAACAGCAAGTGCGCTATTTCCTCCTGTTTCTCCCATATTACCACTAAAAGCTAGAACGTTAACACGTCAACATGAAAAACCCTATTTCCGAACATAATATTAATTAAAATATATCTTTACAGCTATATAATTAGCGCAGCAGCTAATCACAGAGGGCTTCATTTTTCGACCCGTTCGCCATAAATCGTTGTATAATAAAATGATTTCTCCTCCACATTTATGAAAGCCAGACGGTTTAGTTTAAATCATGACAATTTATGGGTTTATTTAGAAAATAAGTAGGTGTAAATATAGCCGGCGCCATTTTGTTTTAGAAATATGGTTTGTCTAATTAGCGGGTTGGGAATTAAGCTATTTTGTAGGTACTAGGTGTTTTGATACGGTCCGTCTTATTATGTCTGTTACGTACTAACAATATAATTAAACGTAACTAAGTATATAGTCCTTTTGTTTCTTTTTAACCGACTTTTCAAAAGGAGGAGGTTTTATGTTCGTTTTTGTTTTTATTGATTACTAATCTTTCTGAAAACGATTGAGATTGTGATTGATCGTGAATTACGCAATAAGGGTGCATCTATTTAGTTCAATGCTATCCTATTAGACCATTATTTTGCTTCACATAAGCTTCAGTAACTAACTGCGTACCTTAACAGCATTGCTATTCTGTAACCATCTCACCGTAAAAACTTAGGTGAAGTGAGCGTGGAGTGAGCTGTCATTGTCATGCTAAGGCAGTGACAGTTCACTTCAAGTTCACTTCACCTAAGTTTTCACGGTGAGATGGTTACAGAATAGCAATGCTGTTGGCCAAGTTTCCGTGAATTAGAACATATACTTATACCTATGTTTATAGAGATCTCGTGTATTTACCAGTAGCGTAAAATCAACAGTCATTCGAAATATTTACGCTAAATAACAATTAAATGAACTGTAAAACAGTGACGTCATGTTAATTAGACAGTTTATATTTTATTTATATTCATTCTGCAGTGCAGTCACTAACGGCGCGCTGCCGTCTGTGAAGTGAAGGTAAGAAGGTATGAAAGGGTATCGGATGTGGCAAACAATTTCTCTACATCCTTCTTCTTCTAGAAGCACTCTAGGAGGCCAGGATTTTCAGCAACAAAAAACAACCGACTTCCAAAAAAAACACTAAAAAAGTGAAAAATAACTTTAATTTCGGAAGTCGGTCGCAAAAAACGAAAATTGAAAGCAAAGACACCGACTTCCGAAACTAAAGGTATTTTTCACTTTTTAGTGTTTTTTTTGGAAGTCGGTTGTTTTTTTTTTTGTAAAAAGTTTTTATTTTTCACTTTTTCGTTGTGGTATCTACCCCTTGCAAATTAGAATACCATTACCTGTGTATATAACAGTAACGGAGTCACATATGTTGTCGTCTACATAGATTAAGTGGGAAAAAACGTAATATTGAAAGTAACTCAAAAACTACGCAAGCAAAGTTAATACAATTTATATAGGACCACCTCTGAAGCATGACCTACCAAACAAAAAAAGAATCATCAAAATCGATTCATAATTGGCGGAGTAATCGCGTAACACACACAAAAAAAAAAAACATACTGACGAATTGAGAACCTCCTCCTTTTTGAAGAAGTCGGTTAAAAAAACCGACGTCATAATCATAATGCAACAAGCGTCTCCTTAACCATTCAGTCAGATCATGCCAACCCATAGTTACAAGCCTGGATTAAAAAGCAATCGGTTCGCTAGCTACACAGCATCAGCTCTTCTTTTCAAGTCGATGGAATAAGTGACATGTATTAAATTAGTTAGTACCTACGAATAGGAGGCAATTATTTTCACTTGGATCTACCCTGTAATTTTATCTGGGTTAACAGGACACGTCGATCTTTATAGACTCTACAAAGCTGACCTTTTTCTAAAATTCCGGTCGGATACCGTATTGTGTAGGACTTATATCGATCATCATCATCATTTCAGCCGAAAGACGTCCACTGCTGGATATAGGCCTCCCCCAAGTATCGCCACTTACACTTCAACCGGTTCTATAGTGCTTCCCGTATCCAGCGGATTCCTGCGGCATTCACAAGGTCCACCTTGTGGGAGGCCTTCCAATGCTAAGTCTTTCGAGACAGGGTCACCACACTGGAACTTTTCGATAGGTAGGTACTCCGTCATACTTAGCATATATCTCACGCAGCGGTGCACGGTGGTCCGAAATCGCAAGGATCAAATCGCTCAAGTCCAAAGAGGTACAATTTTATACCTCATCCACGCGCTCACCCCTACGCACATGCGCGTCACGTCGGAGGAAGTTTACGAGTCACGCGTACAGTTTCCTCGTTCGCAGGATGTTTTGCAGCGCGCGCGCAACCCGCCCGTTCGCCCATTGGACGTCGCAGCTATTTCTGATTTATGTATGTTGTTCTCGTGATGGATGAGTGCGACTTGATTGGGAAATTCTGTGGTTTACTGTTTTGGTTCTGGAGGTATATGCTTGATGAAAATTTTTAGTGTGTTGACGTCTTTTGTAAGTTGGTGAGCTTTGTCAATTTAACTTCTTCAATGGGCCGGCCATATTAGCCGTAGAACCGGTGAACGTTTGTGACCGGGTAGACGTGTTTTTGAGCGGAGACCGCAAATCGGCAAACGTTAGGTAGAACGCCTTCACGCTAGGTGGAGCGAGAGTCTTCGCAGGGTGGCTGAAAGCAGCTGGATGAGAGTTGCCGAGAATCGAGCTGAATGGCGTGCGATTGGAGAGGCCTATGTCCAGCAGTGGACTGCTGTAGGCTGATAATGATGCATGCTTCTCGAGACCTGATTGCATGGCAAGAGGTTGGTAACTACTGAATTTTCGAGCGGACCCTACTGTTTCCCGATTGACTTTATAACCGTAGTATAATTTTGCACACAGATGTGTCTGAATTTGAGCTTGCAAAATTTGGAACGACTCTTTCAGCTTTATAACTAACTCTTACCGAATATATTTTGAAATGATCACCTTGTATCTGCTAATACCAAAGCATAGTTGCCATTGCTTAGCATAAACTTCATGGCTCAAAGGGCCGGTCAAATTGAAAAGTTATGGTTGTTTATCGAACGACTCCTTTTTTGTCATGGCTATAGCAATGCTAAACTGAGCCTCATCGGTTCATGTATTATGTGATGTACTTGAAACACTACTAACATCTCCCAGACTCACAAAACAAAACGATATGTAACTTCTCAAGTCCATACGCATACAATCTCCGTTCAGACTTTAGACTAAACATCCAAGTTCGCACTATTTTTCTTACAAAAACCCGTGCAATCTATTCAGCTATGTTTAGATTACATGAACCACTAAACTGCGAGCATTAGTAACGAATTGTAGAACAATTTAAAACGTTTCTATTTAAAGATGGACAGGTGTGAAACTTTCGCGTCAGAATTGCTAGGAATTCAGAGGTCATTGCTGCAACTGTTTTTTGTTACATCATGTAGCTTTGTAATTTAATTGTGCAGCTGTAGTGGTAGTATTTTTGTTATAATCTGGTTTTTGGCACGGTTTTTTAGTGACTGACTCATGGAATATCGAAAAGTGTAAATAATATTGCCTAAATTCTAAACCTAAGTCCTTGACACTATTTTGCCAACCAGAGGCGACGTTGAAACGTCTTACGGGAGTGTAATTTTACTGGTTCTAATTTGTGCCTGGAGGCTTTTATTTAGTTAATTTATGTTTACATTTACTTTTTATTTCTGCTTGAGTACATATAGTTCTCATTTTTTTTATTGGTATATTAGCGTGTGCTAGCTGACATATGGCTAATAATTAGATTTATGTTTTGTGTTGCATAATGTAAATGATTTTGCATACTTTTGTATAGAATCATTTTTTTTCTAACTGAACAGACAGCTGTGCTGCTGGGGAGTTTGTTGCGCCACTTCTTCTTCCCAGCTAAAGCACTAGGAAGTGGTGAAGGGTGGGCGTTTTTGGGGGACTGTCTTATGTAATTTTGACGTTCGAAAAGTGCTGATTCTCAGCCTAGTTTGAATAAATGACTTTTGATTTTGATTTTCAAACTGGTGATGGAACGCAGCTTACTGCTTCCCATTATCAGCGTATCATGTTCCCACTGCTGGGACACAGGCCTCCTTTCCGTACGAGGGAGTGGGGTGTAGTGTGATCTATCACGCAGGCCTAGTGTGTAATTGCGGGAAAGTCCGAAAGGGATACCGGGGCCCTTGGCAACAGGCACCTTCAGGAACACGGGTGGGTTTTAGTCCGTAAAAGTTTTATGGTTCCGTACCCAAAGGGTAAAACGGAACCCTATTTTCAAGACGCCGCTGTCTGTCTGTCTGTCACCAGGCTGTATCTCATGAACCGTGATAGTTAGACAGTTGAAATTTTCACAGACGATGTATTTCTGAAACCCTTCGCGCGCGAGTCCGACTCGCACTTGGCTGGTTATACTAATTAATTTGTACTACATCAGAATGGTATATATTAAAAATTCAATTAAAAATTCATTTTTCGTTGTAGGAAATTTCATATCCTTCCACTTTACGAAAGGCGAAAAATATCTAATCTTGTGTTTCTTTCCAAGATTGTCAATGGAACAACTGTGTCACCGAGTTGTTGCACAAAATCGGGCTGCGAGTGCCGTCTGTTTTCTTACGTAGACCTCATTTAATGCACACCCCAGTGGTAGCCACTACGTACAGACGGAACTCGTTTATGCTGAGAGCGAGTCGTATGTACAACGCAACCTGTCAGGAAGCTGATATCGACTTTTCAATACCAGGGTTGCTAAAATGAAGAAAATTCTATCAAATCGCTTTTTCGAGCGTAATTAATAGTCATTTTTCTGTTTTTGTGTTAAAGTCTATTAGCAAATTCTAATTCAAACTCAAACGTTTGAAAATTTTCTGTTTCTTGTGATTTTTAATACTACTTGTGGAAACTTGTAATTGGCCATATTTTGTTTAAACTTATACTTACTGTATCTATTTAGCTGTAAGTTTTCCTAAAAAGATAATAAATAAATAAAGTGGGTAGGTACATAAAGTTACAGGCAGAATAGGGTACTTTGTTCTTTTTTAATTACCACAGTATGACCGACGCGGTACCGAAGCTTTACAAAGGGATGTTGTTATAATAATACTTGCAACGGGTTGAGAGGCGTGTGCTGACTACAAAGATACCACGTGCCTTAATCTTAAACAACAGAACAATCTCTGTTTATATTATCTTCAAAAAAGTTTTAGAGGGTAGAAAAAATTTGCTTTATGAAGATATAGTTTGGCCAACGAAAGCTGTCCAAGAAAAAAGGCGGCAATTTAAAAAAATCAAGAACTGTAAACCCACTGCTTAAACGGAGTCGATACTATTTATTATTCAAGCAAGACATATTATTCGATGCTTACATCAGTAGTTCATATTTTATAATAATTAGACATGTTATATTGTAATTAGAAGTGAAATACAATATTCAACAGACAATCAGAATCACGTAGCAATACCAATCAACAAATTAGTAATAAGTGCATAAGTTTGTTAGTAGTATAATAAGTATTTTGTTTAATTAGTAAGATAGTATGTATCAAATTTATTTGTACTCCTGTTTTTTATCCATAAATAAAAGAAACAAAATAAATAATAATTCGTGGTCACCTTTCGTTGGCCAAACTCTAAATACTGAATTTTTTCAAGTTTTGGATTGTTGTTTTCAACCAGATAATATACTATCTGTTGCCTGCGACTTCGTCGGCGATCCAGGATGGAACGTTGCCCTATGCCCTTCTCTAGGTCATGGTCTACCCATATGCCAAATTTCATCCAAATCCGTTTCCGCCGTTTTAGCCTGAAAGCGTAATAACAAACAAACAAATAAATAAATTTGAATAATATAGTTTATTGATCCAAGTCCTTACAATATGCTTAATATCTAGCAAAAGTTCACAATTATTAAAGGCGCGCACGCATAATATTTTAAGCCAGCAGTCTCAAAACAGCAATAATAATAATTATATATGTACCTATTTAAAAAAGTAGGGTATCAAAAGTCATTCGTCTGTATCGATGTCAACAGGAAAAGTGCCCAATTAATGTTTTATGGAGAAAATCACACCTTTATTGCATGTTTGTAGAAAGGAGAATAAGATGTGAGAGAGTACTTCATCCCGTTTGCACGACCGAGAGACTAGGCAAGTCCTAATAAAGAAAAACCGTTTAATTTACAAGAAAAAGGCGGTTCTTAATTTTGGTTCAACACAAATTTTATTCCTCGTAAAGGTAAAGCCTAAAGGTAAGGTAAGGGTAAGCCTATTTCTGTACGCAGCTGAGACGTACACGTCTCATTACGAGAACTGGAAAAGAAAAAAGTTGACGCTCTAGAAATGTGGTGTTAGAGAAGAATGCTTGGGGATATCATGGACAGAATTCCGCACAAAGGTCTCCATACTTCAAGAACTCGGCATCAAACAGCGTCTAACAGCACAAGTACAGTCTCGAATACTGAAGTTCTTTGGTCATGTCTCTAGGCGGAATAATGACTCCTTAGAGCGTCTAGTGGTGCAGGGCAGAGTGGAAGGTCATAGGCCACGCGGGAGATCACCGATGAGGTGGACCGACCAAATAAAATCCGTAATTTGAGGCCCTTTAAATGAATGCGCCAGACTGTCATGTAACAGAACCAGATGGAGAGAGATCGTGAGGCGGCCAACTACTACACCTGCGATTGGACAAAATTCATCGTGACCACGACCGCTCTGTCAAGAGCGAAACGAAGAAGAAGAAGAAAGGTAAAGCCTAACTACCTAAGTGTTAAATTCTACACAATGATTTCTCGTTAGACCTAGGCATCAGCCTAGGTTTGGCTATAGTTTAGTAGCCTACGTTTTGATTGTACATAATGCCATGTCAACGCTCTATTGATGGCAATAGCACAATTGAAATAGACTGTTTGAGGCTGAACAATCGTCAGTCTATACATATAGGGCGTTAATTATCACCTGATTCAAATCGTTTATTGTTATTGCCTAGCAAGACACCTATGTTCAGTACTGATACCTATCTAGGACCTAGGTACAGTCAACAAAATAAAAATCATTAATTCTAATTACTGAGATCTGAAAAACAAGTGGGAAATCCTCATGGACACCCAGACTGCCTCACTGATGAGCCAGTCTGGGTAGTGCCGGACTCATAACGGCTAAAAGCACGCTCCTTCCTTACAAATAAATCCACAAACAAACAAAAATTTAGTCATAAACAAAAGCACAGACATAGAGGTCTGTGCTTTTGTTTATGACTAAATTTTTGTTTACAGTTATTATTTTTCCTTATAATTACTGTGTTCCTACATCGGACACTTATTGGTTGCCTTATAAACTAACTTAAATCTCGTGAGGTCATCATATTTTTTTTTAAAGTAGGTATATGTGTATGGCGTCCTAATATTATCCCGATAGATAGAGTGTATCAGAAAGATGTGGTCTGTAAGCGACAGGTAAGTACATACCATCAAACTGAACAACTTTGCCATGGGTACGTAATATTATAATATCTGTGCCATGGGACTAACATCGTAATCGCGAAAAAATTATTAACTGCACCATACTAAACTTCAATACCTATTCTACCCAAATGTATGGGGCGACTGATTGTTTGTAGGGTGTACAGTGTACACCCCTAAAGACCACACCTTTCTGATACAACCTGTATATTACCTAACGATAACTATTCTTAAAAAACATTACACTGCTTTTTGCGCAGTCGTGAAAAAGCAACGTTGGTTATTTGCAACTGTTTGTTCAAGTCTCCCCGTAATTCTGAAAAGTTTTACATCTTTCAATTTTGAAAAGTCCAAAATGACAGATTGCAAATGTCCATATTGACTTATTTGACAGTTCCACCATCACTACATGTACAATGTAGTTTTAATTACCCTGCGTACTTATCTCTTTTGCTGCCTGTACCTGAAACCCAACTATTTATGAAACTACAACATAACTGTTTCATCGTATCGTTATTAAGATCTCGCCTAACAAAGTTTAGTTAATTAACGTATAATTTTAAGCTAAATAAATAGTTACATAGGACTTACAGCTGCCTATCTTTGCATGATTATCGAAAATGTAGGTGAGCAGGGGCCGAAGACTGGAGGTGTAAATCTGTGCGAAAGGGAAGTACAATTTTGCACTCTATGTTACGGAGTACAAGATTCATTATTAACTGATTCCTTGCCTAAGGGTCGAGGTGTAAGATTCTACGATAGTAGGGGGTGATAAGGGGGGCTAGGAAACCGTTATTGTTTATTGTTATGTACTTTGGTGTGAGTTTTAACTGCTTTCGGAGATAGTACTTATGTAAATGACTTTCCCGTCAGCCTTGTTGCGAGGACAACTCCTTAGTCTTTTAATGGTTCTAAGTTTCTATACCCAGGACGAAAAAAGTGTTAATAGGTTCTTCCATCAGGAATTTCTCCAAAGTATAAGCTATCAACGTTTACTCTCCTGCTTTTCTTCAGTTACCTAATCAACCAAATTTCGTACCAACCGTATCACATTATAGTTATTTAAGCAACTGTTATATAATAAAGGGTATTCGCTGAGTGTGATAATAGTATCACATTCGTGTTTTAATACCTAATTATATACAGTTGCATACAAGATTTTATCTACACCCATGATATGAATCTTCTATAAAAGTTTCTTTGCAATACCAATACCGAACAAAAATGGCGCGGTACGACGTGAATTCGAATTTTTCGGTTAGTCCCCCTATGCTCTAGTTCCGCTATGCTCGACTCGTAAAATACCTACTAAAAAGTTTCGCTATGCACGAAATCACATTCGCGGGCAGTGATGAAGAAAACTGTTACAGTGTAATATTTTATTACCATTTAAGCACCACAGAACAACTAACTTGGCTGAATCTTGGATTGATAGATTTAACAGATCTATTGACAGAAACCCTAGCTTTTTAAATTTTTGATTATTTGTATTTTATTTGTGTAATTAATAAGACTGAAATTTTATGAATACAGGTGATTTGACTTTGAGAACCGCAGACCAACAAAAAAGGAAAGACGGAGCGCGCCGTACATCAAAAGTGAAGCCACCTTTTTATCTATGCGTGTGTAAAAAGGGTTGTCATACCTATGTGTCTGTCATGTCAAAGTTTTTCCCTATAATTTGGGGAATAATATTGTATGGGTAGGATAATATTGTATGAGTAAGATATTGTTGAGTATGGTATTGTTAAGAAGGACTTATATACCGAAACAAAAACAAAAAAGAATACATCGTTATTTCGTATAGCTACTATCCATTTACTTTTAGATTCAGTATTACTTGGAAATCTAAAATATAAATACATAAAAAAAGAAAACAGGAATATAATTACTCGAAATAAGAAATCATAATTTAAATCGGTTTAATCGAACGGGAAAATTTGAAATCACCTTATGGCAACCCTAACACGTTATGTCACTGCTTTCATTCGTTCATTCGTTGAGGTTTTTTGTTCCAAGTAACCTAAAATTCATAGTTCATTAATTTAAAAAACGATGTTATTTCAAGTACGTACAAGTGAAAAGTGATTCCGTGAGACTTTTTATGTGATTTGCTATTGTTTTTACAAGTTTTTACTACACAGGAAAGCATAATTTTATTTTTTTTATTGATGTTTACTAGACGACGATTCGTGATGTACTAGGAGCGATGAGCATGGTTTTAGTGTAGGTGTGTGCGTGAGCCTGTGTATTTACTTGCAGGTTTTGTGGCTTCACTTTTGATGTACCGCGTGATCCGTCTTCCTTTTTTGTTGGTCTGAGTTGAGAAATGAGAACGGACTTTTTATTTACGCTCTTTTATATTTTAATAGTTTTCTGCTTACATTATATTTGTAATACATACAGTATTAGTTAGTGAGATAGAATAATGTAACGAAGTCTACAGACTTCGTTAAATCTTGTGGGTACAGTATTGACTTACAGCTCTATTCATAAACATTTCTTAACTTCGAATTGATCTGAAACTAGTTTGTCCATATCCGTTATTTTGACTTTTTGATTGTCAGAACGAGACAAAACCAATTTCAACTTACAGACGCTTACGCATATACGACAAGCGCTATAAAAAAAATTATTTGAATTCAAACAATTTTCTTTCCAACTGTACCTTCCATTGTTTACGAAGAGTCGAAGAATTTCGTGCATAGCGAAACTTTTTTGTAGGTATTTTTCGAGTAGAGCATAGCGGGACTAGAGCATAGGGGGACTAACCGGAATTTTTCGAATTCGAATGTGTTTTTTTTTTTAAATTACGGTGCTTCGTTAGTGAAACGCTCGTGAATGACAATGTTCTTTTTTTGAAATGAGTTGCATTATGAAATTCAGTACAACATTATAATACCCATTTGGATGATATTATGGTTATTATGACACTGGATGTTTTAATGTTGGCTATAAGCTAACTGTTTTAGAAAGTTTAAGTTAAGTTTAATATTAATTTAGGTAATAGACATAATTATAACCCTTCCGGAATACATTTTCGTTCATCCGTTTCTAAATGACGTTGAAAACCACCTCAAAATCCGTTGCGTAGTTTAGAAGAACCACGCGGTCACACAGCCAGTAAGAAACGACGACTTTAATTTATAATAAACTAACTGCGCCCCGCGGTAAGTCTTGATGTCGTGGGAATATCGGGATAAAAAGTAAACTATGCCCTATTCCTACGATCGACTTTTAAAATACTTGCCAAGTACATGACAGGTCAACTTAGCAGGCTAACCTGACAGGTTTTCTATTTGTACCATGAGCATTTCCGTCTGACCTGCAATGTATCAACTTCAGGCCTGGTGGTTATGGTCTACCCATGTGCCACATTTCATCCAAATCCGTTCAGCTCTTTTAGCGTGAACGCGTAACAAATAAACTTACTTTCGCATTAGTAAGGATAACGGGGTAAAAAAAACGCTTAATAAAGCCAACTTCGTTATTGTGACTTTATCAGACTTTTTTTTTAAAGAAAGTAAGTTTTAAATGTTATATCTTAATTTTAAATACTCCCACAAACCCTGAACCGTTGTATGCACCCATAAACACAATGTTTTGCATGCGTTATAGAATAGAATAGAATGTTTCTTTATTAGAGTATCATGACTCAAAAATGGTTAGTAAGACTTACAACTATGTTAGTAAGAACTGACAATTTACAAAACAAAACAAAAACAAACAAATAGGATCACCGTTGTGGCAACCCATGTGAGATGGCACAACAGTGACCCACGAAAACACAGTCTAGGCGACTCGAAATCATGCTTAGGATACTGTTGGAGCTGCTCCACACCCTGCGCACCATGGAAGCGCACCGTTTGCGCATGGTTGCGTAGAAACAATCTACATGCGCATCCGCGAACATCCCCGACGCACTACAGAAACGGGGCAGCCCCACCAGCATCCTAAACGCGTTATTGAACTGAAAGCGGAGAGCGTTGTACGATCTTTGCGTATATCTAGCCCACAGGCTGCTCGTGTAAAAAGACGTACAGTAGGCTCGAAAGAGCGTTATCTTTACCGGTAGTGAGCATCGTGCAAACCTGCGAGCCAGCACGTTCGCTCTAACCGACAACGCTCTCCACTCCCGCTCAATGTCGTTATCGTCTTTGAGATTGGGGGTTAATATATGACCTAGATACTTAAACTTATGGACCCTTTTTAAAGGCGCGCAGGCGTTATGTTGCGCACTACCGTAAACAGCGATTTTTCACACCAACAATAATAAAAGTCGTGCCCCAGCAATTATTTTTGTGCAATGTTACTTAATTTAATGTACAGAATGCGTAGTTGACGGCTATGTGATGGGTCTTTTACACCCTGGACGTACAGAAGAGCTCGGAAATCGTTGCATTTTATTTTTCCAAGAGTTACTAGGATTACATCATGAATGAAGGTGCGGATAATTGCTCAATAAATCAGTGGTCCATCATGGTTGATGTGTGGCCTACATCGTCCATTGTGTACAGAGCCCATAACTCAACTGTCATGTCAATGGCCCAATGATAATGAACGAAACAGAGCGTGCACATTAAGTTGCTTTTCAGCGTAAATTGGCAGCCATATTACCCATTATCCAGATTATATTCTGAATATTTAAAGTTTAGTTCTGTAGCAGTGGGAACATTATGCGATAATCAGCCTATAATGTTCCCACTGCTGGGACATCGTAATCCGCCACGCGGGCCCAGTGCGCAGGTTGGTAGATGTCATATGGATGTCTTCGAATTTGATTTCTAGGACATACCGGTTTCTTCACGATGTTTTCCTTCACCGTTTTGAGCAGTAGTGATGAAATAATTTACACAAAGTAAAGCCCCTGACTGGGTTCGAACTTGCGACGTACAACTCGTAAGTCGCGGCCGTTACCACTGGGCCACCACTGCTCCTTGGGTCACCACTGCTCTTTAGGTAATTCTCACAACGGGCGTACCTATACAGGCTGTTAGGGTAAAAACCGTTATCCTTGAACTCAGTGGTTTGGTTTCATTATATGGTCATTTATAAAACGTAAAAACTTTTTTTTTAAAAGACATTCTACTTTTTACCAGAAGAGTATTTCACCCTTTTACCCTAGAGCGCTAGGACAACGAACTTGCGTCTCAACACGGGTGGGTGGCGCGTGACGTGACCTGACCGGCCGCGAGCGTGACCCCTCTCTCAGTCAGTCGGCTGTTTTGCTAGCGAGTACGGTGTCAGATAGAAACCTTAAAATAATGAAAATAACGTTTTTTTTTGTTGTTACTCGGCCATTTATTTTTATATTTAAGTCAACTATCAACCCATGGTTTGAGTGACAGCGGTGTTTACCCTTAGACCCTGTATAGAATCCTAGCTTGACATGTGTCGGTTTTGGCAGATTTTGCCTAATCATTACAGCTTGATTTAGTATTTTGTGTCCTGCTAGAAAACCTAAAGGTCATTTAGGACTATTCATTGTATGAAGATCCGTATAAATAAATCTGAAATATTAAACTGTGAATGAAACATAATCAATTGCATTGAATTCGCCGTAAATACGTCTTTTCAACACGTTTGTAACTATTGTAAGATACAAATGTCGAGATTACTGGACAAATGAATAAAATTATGAGTTTGGATGCAATCACAAGCAATGACTTGGAAAAAACAGGTTGTACTTTTGTACAGATGCTTACAAAGCTCTTGGAACTTTTTTCTGACCACCTGCATTTATTTTCAGCCTAGCTGCTACCTACTGACTGCCTCGTTAGTCGTATGGTCGCAAGGAGGACTGCTGAGCAGTCCTATGCCCTGTTTATCAAATTTTTACAAATCTACACGTTCACAAGTTACCTATAACGTTAATTTTTCGTTAAATTCATAGCTCATCTCCATACTGCTGGGACACGGTCATCTCTCTCTTTAGACCACATTAAAAAATAAAAAATTTGATTGCGGTACTAAGCACGACACTTGTAAACTTTTTAGACGGAATAAAGAGTCGCCGGACACTCAGGGTTTGCTATGATTTTCTACAAGTTTTAACTTACAAAGAATTTTTCGATAAACAAAATCACGAATAAAAGTGTAAAAAATATATGTACTTACTTGTGAACTAAATAATGACACTTGGTAATACAAGGCTTGTAAGTTTTGATAAACCCTGCCAGGGTTGCGGGTTAGTCCGAAAGGGATACCGGGACCTTGGCAACAGGCAACTGAAGGAACACGGGTGGGTTTTAGTCAGTAAAAGTCTGACATGCCCTTTCGCTCCGCCCAGAGCGGGAGACGTCATTGGATGATTTCCCAATATCAAAAAAAAAAAGGGCACTGGTTTCGATCCCTAGTTTGTGGGTAAATTCTCAGTAACAGCTCGGAGTCTGGAGATATTGTGGTTCTATGGCACAGTTTTGCCCCCTATTACGTAAGTACCTACATGAGATTTAAAAATATAAATGGCGAAATGTATAATGTTGGTAGAACCTATTAATCACAGCCTACTTTTTTCTGGGCTAAAACCGTGATGAATCGTGTGAATAAAAAGTATAATTTTTGTATTTTTCAGTTCTAATAAGAAAAAAAAAAATTTGAATGATGTTCTAAACATTTTCGGGACTAAATCGTGATAAATCGTGGGAATAAAAAAATACTTTTTTTTTTGTTTTCGTTCTAAAATTAAAATTGATTTTGAATTTGAATGATGTTCTAATCTAAACATTTGTTCAAGTAACCTTCCTCTACAGTTTCAATCCCTTGACTGTAAAGTTTAAACTCGAAACCCAACGGCCATTACAAACGACCAGACAGTTTGATTTTTACTTATTGATATTGATTAGACAAATAAATGAACATCCCCATGGCTTAATGGGACAATTGTTCCACATCCGTTTCATTAATGATCAACAAATAAGAGTAACATGAATGTTGGTTATCGAAACATTTAAGTAAGTTGGTATGTACGTATTTGGTAGAACATTGACTTGAGCAAAGTTAGCAATATTTATACGCAATTTTTTTAAACAGACTGTTCCAAAATGATGTGTTGATGTTGTACTAAATTTCAAAATTGAAATTGCGAAATTGAAATTGCGAATTTCAAATAATTCCCATTTTGCTTACTTAAAAATATTATTCAAGACTATGAGGTTTATTTATTTTTAAAGCGATTGTTTAACCATACATTTTTGACGTTTGAACGTCACTTAACGTTAAGCAACGTTTATAAATAAACCCCCAAAATACACGGTGATTTTTAATTCACTGTTAACGTTTCCGCGGGTGAAAGTACTCATGAGAATAAAACAACTTTCACTATGGGACTAATTATGAAATAGAAAAAAAAAACATCTGTTTCATACATTTTCATAGCGTAAATATTGCATTTTTGTATGAAACTTTCGATTCGAAATTTCGAATGATATTTTCGATTTATGAATATAATGATCCCTTAAAAGGGTGCCCATGAATTAAATTACACCCTGTATATTTTAAGTAGGTACACACGGCTACACATCAAGCTATACATTTCCAGTTTATGCTGATCTCGCATTGTATAGAATTTCCGTACAGTGCGAGGTCAGCAGATACTAGAAATGTATAGCTTGATGTGTAGCCGTGTGTAGACCTGTATTTTACATACCTAGTGGTTCTTCTAATAATTATTCCGGAAGAGGTTCATGTTTTCTGACTGTCAAAATAAAACTACATGAACAAAACTACAGAAAAAACAAAGGCCAAAGTTCAGTTCTGCCTAAATAATCTAAATAATTCATGTTGGTTGTTACTCATTGTTTTGAAACATGTAACTTTATATTATAGGTTCCGTACCTACTGCATGAGTAACTTGTATCATTAATAAAAATAAAAATTTGGTAGTAAAAACATTACCCTCCTTGTGGGTCAGTCGAGTAAAAAAGCTTTAAGTAGTTATAGAACTCTTATAAAAGAGTTAGAGTTTTTTTTTAATAGTGTGTCCGTGGCCTTTCTTGCCCGTTCTTCTTCATAAGTTACCTACTACGCTTTGGAATGGGCAACTAGCTTCATATTTCTGACTGACCGTCTCCCTGACAATTCAAAAGTGCCTGTAAATGGTTTAATTGAAATAAATGCTTTGAGTTTGAGTTTGAGTTTGATTAGATGGGAATTTTATGAACTTGCAAAACAGTGCAACATAATTAAAGCGTAGATTAGGTATCCTGATTCCCTTAACGTTTAATGATATACATGAAATTGTTATTTTATTTTACTTATTTATTAGAGTTTTAACTTATAAAATAGTTTATTGTAATTATATGACTACAGACGTCAAAATTTAATAATTATGTTTTAAATAGGACTCCTTTTTTATTTAAAGTGACGGATTGGTTTCTATTGTTGTTAATCAGCACGTTTGACAAGCCAAATAGTGATTTCATTTTATAGTAGAATAAGAAGAAGGTACTGCTGCCTGTCCTAGTAATAACATCGCTTCTAGTTACAAAGAATTCAGCTTTGTATCTGCCCAAAATCACATATACGTCGCAGCAAGTCAAAATAATATCGAAGAAGTCAACTCCAAACTCCAAGTCAAAGTAATGCTCAAAATAGACTTGTAAATAACTATACAATCCAGATGTAAAGTTAATTGAAATAGCGATACAATAATAAATATTAACATAATTTATTCTCAATAAATCTTTGCCGCACAATCGTGTATGGCAATTAAATGAATCCTTTTATCAGCCTCTTGGTCCTTTCCACTTGGGACAGCGATGATACATTCTCATCTCACATCAAATTCTAGTTTAATGATCTTATGTCTATCTATACATATTATAAATTAAAGTCGCTTTTCGTGTTTGTCTTTATGTCCACATTGTTCTTCTAAACCACGCAACAGATTTTAATGAGGTTTTCACCATCTTTTAGAGAGTTTATTCCGGAAGGTTTATATGTATAATATAGAGGTACATAGAACTAAGAAATCTCGAAATTTTGTCAAGTCGTAAAAACCATGCGAAGCCGGAGCCGGGTCACTAGTGCGATATGTTACACAAATAACTATTTACTGGGTACTAAATTAAATGACTTATCTAACTATACAAATAAATACATAAACATAAGGGCACTTTGACTTCGAAGTACTCGTTCGCATCACTGTCTTCCGGAAACGTGCCCAGAAGAGCTGGCAGCATTGCCACGTTGAATGGCAATGCTAATTCTTTGGTAACAGAACGAGCCAGCACTCTGGTCACGTGAAGTGTTGACCAGTAGTCGAAAAATTTCGACGCGCCCTCGGGCTCCATGCCCATGACCCGAGCGTTTCGACCCTAAACGGCTAAAAACATCATAACTCCTTCCAGTATTATGCCGATATATTTGGGGTACTTCGTATATTTTTCTGTTATACTTCTTTTACCTCTGAGATCAATTCTCACCTCAATGTTTTTCTTCTTTCATTGCAATATCCTATTTCTCGCATCTGTCTTTGCTCAGGCCTGCGACTTCCCATCTAATATTAACCTGCTTCTTACGGTGTACTTCCTTCCTTGCCATATTTCCTTTTACATATTCCATCTATCTTTTCTTAGGTCTACGGCCTTCTTATAGCATTGTCATTCTTTCCTACTTCTGTTTCTTAATTGGTATTAATATTGACAGCTGTTTTTGGCCATCTTTGAACTGCTTCGTATAGGTCTGCTTCTTACTGTTGCATGATTGCCTGGTAAGTTTTATTTATATACAAGTGTTTACCGCCTCAATCTTGTGGTATCAGCCAGTACCTAGTTCGTTTCCAAAGTAACCAATTAAAATAAAAGTTTCTGAAGACACCTTCGTAAAGTTATTTTCAGTAAAGAAAACTACTTTAATATCATCATAAAATCTAAAAACATGCCCAAAAATTGTAGCTTCTTTGGACATAATTTATTAGCGCAACGTAGAAGCATAAAGTGTCAAACGTTTACGACGATTGACTCACACATATAGCCCATAAAATTTTAATTCGATTCCATTATGAAACTGAAGTGAATGAAATTTTGGAACTTCATGGATGTTTAGGTATGCCCACAGTTTGTAAATGATGTAACTTAATGGTCTTATGTGGCAGGTGGTGACGGCGCTTGCCAGGAAAATTTTCAAACATTAATTCATATTCCTGAAATTGCATGCATTATAATGTTATAGGGATAGTTAAATGATTCGGGCAACGTATTCGGCGTGGCAACACGTCGGTTTTGGGTTCGCGACTGGTCAATCGTCATCCTGAGGCTGCCTCGTTGAGAGGTGAAACAAGTGTCGATTTCTTACAGAGTTTTTTTTTAATGACTCTTGAGGAATAGTTAAGCGGAATAGGTTACTAAATAATCTACGTCTACTGTATTTTTTAATGTTATTGGGTTCAGGAAAAGATACCTAAGCATCTAGAGTCGATGCCACTCTGAAAACCAATAAGCTAGGCCGGTTAGGTTTCCAACTATCGAACCAAAATCATCATCATCATTCGTCTATTTTAAGATCTTGTACACACATGTGATATGCAATAAAGATTTCAATTTGAATTTGAAAATCCCAACTCTATTTATTCCAAATTCAATTCTTCCAATGCTTACAAATTCTCACAGTGTTTCCAACGCGACATCTTCGACGCCGGCGCCGGTCCTTCGATACCATCTTTCTGGTCTTTTTATCCTTGGTTTGCTTTAGTAACTAATTGGCAGGCAACGCGGTAAGATTGTCACGGGTTCGTGCCGGCGAATTCTTGTTCCTGTACAGCTAATTAGGTGCCTAGTCATTAGTAGGATTTTGGATTTTTACTGCTATTTTTACTACTACTGCACGTTTTTGGTTGATTTATTTTAGTTTTGTATTAAATCTGTGCATTGTAAAATGTGTGGTGGTGAAGTGGAATGGCTATTTTATTTTATACTAGCTGCGTCCCCCGGTTATACCCGCATAAGTCTCGATCCCATGGGAATATCGGAATACAAGGTATCGTATGTCCTTCTCCAGGTCTTGGTCTTCCCAACGTGCCAAATTCCATCCGTTCAGCCGTTTTAGCGTGAAAGTGTTACAAAAAAACAGACAAACTCACTTTCGCATTTATAATATTAGTTAGGATTGTACTGCATTTTACTTTTGGCTTCATACTTACCCGCAAGCATATTTATTTATTTATATACAGGGTGTTAGGGTAAACACCGTTATCCTTGCAACCAGTGGTTTGGTTTCATTTATAGAACGTAAAATCAATGGAAAATTACAACTTTATCTTTAATTTTTTTAGATCTAAATTTTACCACAAGAGACGCAAGTTCGTTGCCCTATGCGCTAGGGCAACGAACTTGCGTCTCAACACGGGCGGAGGGTACGGGATGTGACCTGACCGGCAGCGAGCGCGATCCCTCCCTTAGTCAGTCAGCTGTTTCGCTAGCAAGCACGGTGTCAGATAGAAACTTTATAAAATCTTTTAATGAAAATAACGTTTTTTTTTTGTTGTGTTCGGTCATTTATTTTTATATTTATGTCAACTACCCATGGTTTGAATGACAAGAGTGTTTACCCTTACATCCTGTATACTTTATTTTACACCACAAAAATATATAACAAAAGGAAAAAACAAACACTATAAAATATACAATGGGCGGCCTTATCGCTTTCCGCGATCTCTTCCAGGCAACCTTATATTACATACATATATTTATTATATCACAATTGGCATATTTTTTTTTGTAACACTCTAATCTTCCCTTATTCTGGTTTAATCTTGTGCGAGTGTTCTTAATGTCGGTAAGTACCTACTTATAATGATTTTGATTGGTTTGTAGTTCTGTTTGTTTGTGTTCTTACAGAAATAAAATCATTTATCATTTGTACCATTTTTAATTTTCATTAGTTTGCATGTTTTTTAAACCCTTACGATCTTTCCAGGATTTACATGTTCCTTTATTAGGATTGTATTCATTACCCAGAATAGGTTACTATAAAAAATATTTTGCAAAGATTGGTCCTGTAATCCGCGTCGCAATATGAACCGCGCAGGCTTTCACAGAGCGATACATAGCAATTAACTCTGCACTCAAATATGCAGCGAATAAATTCAACTTAGATAATATCGCCTGTATTCTAGTTCTGCAGCCAATGGAACTACTAGTGTTGGACGGGATTCATTTTCGCGGGATAATCCGGGAATTTAATCAAAATTGTGGTGAAAAACGAGAGATAAGATGAAGTTTTTTTAAAGACCAATTACCTATTAAACCTAATTTATTATCAAGTCAGTCTTCATCTCTGGTGTTTTTATCATCATGGTCAAAGTAAGATATAAAGGTCCTTTCAGACTCTGTAGTGACATTGCTAATTATCGTTGTATAATTTATTAAAGTTTTAGAGAGCTCGTGGCTAAGTAATAACAGCCGCACGGGGCGATCCATCAGGTTAAGCTACGCTTGCCGGTTGGTCCGTGGATGGGTGACCATCTTTACATACCAAGACTCCTTCCTGCCACACAGAGCACGTTAAGCCGTTGGTCCCGGCTGTCATTTGTGGATCTTTGACAGTCGATACGGGTCGTCAGAAGCCCGAAAGTCTGACAACCAGTATTAATGTTCCTTATCAAGGGGTATTGTATTACCCAGTTAAAAGGTTGTCAAAGTCAGATAAGCATTCGCCCCATATAAAATACTGGTATTCAGCTGCATCCGGTTAGACTGGAAGCCGACCCCAAGTAGTATAGTTGGGAAAAAGCTCCTAGCTTTTTCCCAACTGCCAAGCCGGCCCGGGGCCGGTTTTCATATTGATATTACTCCTCAATTTTCCCAGTTTTCGAGTTTACCTCAGAACATCCCTACCAACCCACACGTATTGAAATTGAGATGTTTGATATTGATTATGGCGGCGTGGGAGGAAATTAATTGGTTGTAGTGATATTACTAATTATTTTACAATCTAAGGCTATCGCACTACTCGTTGTGCTTCAATTGCGTGCAAGGGCACCAAAATAATATACCTAGAGCGCGGATCTTAGCAACAGATGATGTCAAAGTTAAATCTAATTTCTTGATGGGCACAAAAGAATAGTGCATATAGAGGCATAAGTAAATAAAAATAAAATAAATAAAAATTCTTTATTGTCGCAAGTTAATACATTCATCTTAACTTAGAATAATCTGACTTATACATCGCATTTATGTATTACACAAAGGTACTGCTACTGATTCCCAAACTAAACTTGAGCTTGTATTTGTGCTACCAGAAACAATAAGAAAAGAAAAAAAACTCCATTTATTCGTAAATAAATTAAACAAGTTATTACTTAAAAAATCTTACTATAGTGTCGATGAATATTTAAGTGATAAGTCTCTAAAACTTGAAAAATAAAGTCTTTTGCAATTTTAATTCTAATGTTAATGTTATGTCTATGTTTGTAGAATAAGTTGTATTGTAATAATGATAAGTCCTCTCCACATTTATTTATTATATCTTTTGCTGTGTCCGACAGGGTCCACGATTGTTACCTACCAAATAAATGTTTACCACCTAAGCCTACATTGTGGAATGCAATAAAGAATTGAGTATTGAGTATTTTGGGAAACAGTGTTCAGCCGCAGGAAGTATCACTTAATAAAATACGAGTACATTGGTTTGACTGTCGCTGCAGAGGCTTACAATGTTCTTACGTTAACTTTTGGGTAATTCTTATTTTTATTATTATTCTTTAATCTAGTCTAATTTTTATTTTAATTTAAGTGTGCAAGATGTGTGTGTTCGGTGTGTGTGCGGGTGTGTGTGTTCTGTGTGTGTGTAATGTGAGTGTGTGTGGGAGTTTGTTTAGAGGCATAACGAAAGTTATATGCTGGGATATATCATTGGGATAATTATATCGTATACTTTAACAATGTTTGTAAATATGTGCAATGTATCTATCACATAATTAATTTGTCATTGCTTCATTTTTAATTATTTTTGCTATTGTGGTACAGTAATCTTATTCTAGGTGCATCGTCTTCACATTTAAATATATTATATATTATTATAACTGATGTATACAAAATATTGTAAAACATTTTTAAAACAGTAATGGTGGAGTTTCTTGCCTATTCTTCGCCATACGAAAACTAATTTCTGGAAGGGGCGACTAGAATCAGTTCTATTTCTTTGTTTTTTGACGTTCAAAAGTGCCGTTTATGTGCCTAATTGAAATAAATTATTTGACTTTGACTTCAATGCAATGCAATTTTGGAATAGTAGGAAATCTGTCACTTTTGTTTTCCCGAAATTCACGCTTTTTGGGCACTTAAGAAGCGTTGGATTAGCAATCTCTTTCAAAATGTTTCAGATTGCGATTGATTGTGTAGAATTGCGGGTCGCTAGTTACTTTAAAAGAAAACCCTGGAATAAGATGTGAATAACTGGCTTACGATGCTCAATATCAAAATATGCATCCCATTAATAATTTAGTACTATCTCTCCCATATACAGGCTGTAAGGGTAAACACTCTTGTCATTCAAACTATGGGTAGTTGACTTAAATATAAAAATAAATGACCGAACACAACAAAAAAAAAACGTTATTTTCAGTAAAAGATTTTAAAAAGTTTCTATCCGACACCGTGCTCTCTAGCGGAACAGCTGACTGACTGAGGGAGAGGTCGCGCTCGCGGCCGGTCAGGTCACATCCTGCACCCCTCGCCCGTGTTGAGACGCAAGTTCGTTGCCCTAGCGCATAGGGCAACGAACTTGCGTCTGTTGTGGTAAAATGTAGGTTTAAAAAAAAGAAAAAAAAAGTTGTAATTTTCCATTGATTTTACGTTCTATAAATGAAACCAAACCACTGGTTTCAAGGATAACGGTGTTCACCCTAACACCCTGTAGACAGGCGGACATGGTTTGAATAGTAAAATTGTTAGCTATCGTTTAATTGCCGCGAACACATTGACAGCTGCTGTCAACAAGTTATGAGTTGTAAGTTGTTGTACCTGTTTAGAGGAGAAACAGTTGACAGTCGGATAGTTGTAAGTGGTTGGAGTAATTTGCGACTGTGCAAGGTTGTCGTCACGCTATGCGAAGTGTTTGATTTTCATATGGTATTTGACACTGCGGATAACTGGTAGCTTATTAGCGGGTGACAGATTTGAGAAAATTATAGGCAATGTGTCATGCTCAGACCAAATAAAAAACCAAGACAGAGCGCTGCGAACAATACGGTGAAACATGCCAAAATTACACCTCCGCTCTGTGCATACACGCTCATTTACAACCATTTACAATTGTACCAATCAAACTGCACCTCACTAAGTGCACACATATTTACGAAACCAGCTTTACGTCACTGTTGACAGCGCTCTGTCTTGGTTTTTGTTTGGTCTGAGATACCATGAGCATTATCAACTATCAGCGCCTTCAGGATAATGAAGAGGTTCCTTGACCAGTGTTTAAGTCTCAGAGGGGGTTAATAAAAAGAGATATGGATTGTTTTATTCAATAAGAATAAAATTGCACCGATTCAAAAAACTAGATTACAAAACGCTTTCAAAGGGCTACAGCAGTGGTGGCCCAGTGGTAACGGCCACGACTTACGAGTTGTAGGTAGTAGGTTTGAACCCTGACAGGTGCTCTTTGTGTAAATTATTTCATCACCACTGCTCTCAAAACGGTTAAGGAAAACATCATGAGGAAACCGGCATGTCCAAAAAATTCGAAGACATGTGACATTTACCAACCCGCACTGGGCCTGCGTGGTGGATTATGGCCCGCTCCCTCTCATAGAGAGGAGGCCTGTGTCCCAGCAGTGGGAACATTATAGGCTGATTATGTAAAGGACTAGTTTTCATTTTCAAAACTTCATAGTCACTTTTGGTAAAACTAATAGTGCCAAGTAACGTACCCCTTTGAGGTCTTGGCAGATTAGGTATGCACAAGCTTGGTGCTAAATAAACAGATGAAAGTAATTCAGTAAGTAAAAGCAACAATTAGAAGAGACAAAATTCATCCAACCATGTAATTCACCCATAATTTAACCCCATTCACCAACAAGAAGAAATTTATCGCCATTTCGAAACCTATAAATTATACACACAAAAGAGATCGAAATCCAAACAAACATTTTGTTTATAAAAGAGAACACATACGTCAAATCAAAGTCTCCCACACAACCCGAATCAAAGGAGGCGAGAACAAAAGGATTTTGTACACCATACACACATATTCCCCCATTATCAACCACACTTCCACGCAATCTTCGCCCTTTACGTCCAATAATAGGGTTGAAAATACCGTGGAGTTTTTGCTACCGAAATGCCGAAGCTTGTTGAAAGGTGTACCATCAAACGGTAGTGCAGTAATTAAACCGATTTGTTCCCGTGTTGGTCTTACGTAAGTCCTACTAAAACTTTTTGTGCAAGTATTTTGAGCTCCGGCGCATTTTGGATGCGCTTGCATATGGGTTACGTAAAAGATGGCCGGTTACGTCAAGAGGATGGACAGCGACATAACATTACCTATTTATTAATAAATTTTAAAACAATATTATGGTTTCTTTCCATAATTAATAACTTAGTCATGTATGCCTATACAGGTAACTTATATGATCTAATTATAAGCCTCAGTCATTGAAACAGAGGGCCAATCAATGTTTTTAAAAACCATCTTCCTTACTATAAAATGTTCACTTCAACAAAATGAAATGAAATGAAATTGTTTATTCTGTAAATAGGATATTGGAATCACTTTTACACGTCATATTAAAAAGTTGTAAAAATAAGCTAGATGAGGTCGGCGTTTCCTATCTAACTACTCTGAGAAGAAAGGCCGAAACAAACTCAGAGAAATCCATTCCATCCTGTCCAAAAGCCGTTTCGTAACGTAGGTAAGTAAGTCTTTTCCATTCAAAATGTTCATGCTGCTCGCGTAGCATAACCACCGTAGAAACGGGTGTTGTCAAAATAAAAAATATTTTATTTCCCATAAACCTACATGGGCACTTATGAAGATGTCAACGGAAGAGTAGACAAAATGACACATAAACAATAGCAATCTGTCAGTTTGTCTATTCTTCCGTCGACAAAACCCGTTACTACGGTATGGTCATGCTACGCGTGCTGGACATTTCGGGAACTGGACATTTTGGGAATTGGACATTCTAAACCTGAACGGTCTTTTCTAGTCCAGATGATCACCCACAACAGAACACACACACACATAGAACAGATGTCTTTTCTATTGGTCTCGGTGAGCCGACAAATATGGGAATGAATCGTCGGAAACAAACATTCAATACACTTCTAGGGTAAAATTTCTTGTGCTAATATTGCTAATTAAATAATGAACGAAAACAAAAGAACAGCCCATAGGCCCAGAGAGATTCTATCAGCGATAACGATGATAGAAAAGGCAAAAATGTATAGGACTGACACAAGCTGTCGAAAAGCTTATGTTAATCCTGTTGAAAGTCGTTGTAGAAATACGAAACGCTTTCGAAGCGATTGTCACTTCACAATGACACTTCACTGATAATCGCTTCGAAAGCGCTTCGTTTTTCTACAACGTCTTTCAACTGAATTGACATAAAATTTTCGATAGCTTATGTCAGTTCCTAACATTTTTGCCTTTTCCATCATCGTTATCGCTGATAGAATGTCACTTTGTCTAGGCCCTCTGTTCCCTACAACTCTAGTAAAAACGTTGTCAAAACAAAAAATAATCACCGCCATGTTCTTCACACCTTTCCCTTTAAAAACAATACCTACTAATTATGTTTTACTGCTAATTAGTGCTAAACGGTCGGCACAATGTGTGTGCATTCTTCTGTAAATTATTTACCACTTTATTGTTTGCGGTTCGTTAGTTTTGTTTGTTTATTAGTTTGTGAATAGTTGTTCTTGTTCTAATTGTCTGGGCTTTTATTGGCGTGTAATTATTTTTTAATGGGTCGTTCTCGTCTATTTTTCTTGGGTATCGTCACAGTACAGTAAACTTTAGAGTGAGGGTATGGTTTCATTGTTTTTGGAACAGAGACGATTGCATTCTTATGCTTTCAATAAAAAAAATCAGACAATTTTTCTAGAATATCGATAAAAACTTTCCCAGCCTTCAACATCTGCCTAGAATTTTCCCAATTAAGTAATATATTGGGTGGGGTCGGCTTCCAGTCTAACTGGATGCAGCTGAATACCTCCACAAACCTATTGCTGGATAACACGATACCCCTTGGTAAGACTGCTTGTCAGACTTTTGGGCTTCTGACTACCCGTAACGACTCAAAGATCTACGAATGACAGCCGGGACCAACGGCTTTACGTGCTTTCCGAGGCACGGAGTGATCTCGATATGTAATGGATGGTCACCCATCCACGAACTGACCGCGGTAAGCGTAGCTTAACCTTCGATCGAACCGTACGGATGGTCATTTAGCCACGAACCCCTCACCACTTTAATCACCAAAAATGTCGATAAAAACTTTCCCAGCCTTGACAGTTTCAAATTCGAGGCTAGGTATCGAAAAGCGACAAATCACGGCTTGACATTGTAATGTAGCAAATAGAACTGCTAAAGTGCCGTCATTGGTCTACAATACGAGTGCTACAATTGAATAACGATTTTAATGCGCACACGGCGAACAGGGGTCCGAAACAATAGTGTTGGGGTTTATTAGTGAGGAGTTTTATCGATAGATCTAGAAATGTCTATTTATTTCATGAGCCAGAAATCGGTAACAGAGGCCCTGTGACTTTTCCTTTCGCCTGTTCAGAGGGGGTTGAAAAAATTACTAACCGCTGCTTTTTGTGCTATGCAAATACTATCATAATGTTCGGACTCAGCTGTAACGCTTATGTTATTTGTAGACCGGATGAAAATCAAGAAGTAATATTGAATTGTTGTGCATGTAGTAGTTTATTAGATGATTTATTATGTAGTACTTACCTAATTGGTTTCATCTCTCAAAACTAAAAGCATTTATTGCAATTAAACTTAACCATTTATAGGCACTTTTGCAATGTCTATGTCGGTCAGTTAGTCCGAAAAGTCGGTTAATTAGTTCGAAGATCTTATTAAAACAAAACCTTCATACGGATTTCACAATGTCGAACCAACATTTATCGATACTGCAACAATCACTAAACTGTAGTGCACTTATCCGAGACACATCTCGTCAAAGTGGAGTGTATACGGGACTCGTTTGATCTAATGTCTCGCGTCTATCTCGACCCCGCCAACTATGCCAAAACATTTAGTGCAAGGAGTTAGATGGATCTTTCTCGTTTGGAAAATACTGCCCTTGAATGGGCGTGAAGTGACGATATTTTAGAACGTTGGACTAGTACCTACACCAAATCAAAGTTGACTACGCCTGGAACTGGCTAAAGATGCGTTTCTTGATTATGACGAATAAATTGTAAAGACGCTACACAGCTGTTTCTTCAGAAAATTAGACGACTTTAAATCAAGGTAATGTTATAATTAAGAAGAAAAATGGTTGTCTTTCAGCACTTGTATATTAATAACTCTTCCAAGATCAGTCTTTATCGCTTTCACGTTGCCGTTTCATGTTAACCAACTAATGTTCAGAAAAACACGTCCATAGCTGCTTTTGTTCTGAAAACTTTTTTTAAGCTTCTTCGTAAAGGATCGACGGACATCATTTTAACAATGTAAAGAGTAGAGTAATGAATATCGTAAAGAAAAACGAGCGCATTACTTTCCGAACATTTTCTTGAACAGAAAACTTTATTAATGATTTAAATTAAATGAAATACTAAAATCTTTGGCGCCGCGTATTCCAAGAGAGAAAAAAATGTATAGTAATAAAGTGTCTTGAATTAGCTATCACCCAGTTTGGTTCCGCTGAGGACTAGTAGGGCAACCAAAATTCAAGACCGAGACGGGATTTTGGGACAAAAAAGGCTCAGAAATTATGTCGGTTTCCAAGCTTTACCCTGATCATCACAATGAGATTATCATGATGTCCGATGCCTGCTGGATTCCTTGGAAAATAGAAAGGCTATCAAAATGGGTGGGGAAAAACCTAGATACAGATCATGCTGTTTACTTATTCGATGTAGAAAGATCACGGAATATGTGGTTTTCTTTAGACGCATTTGATGGTTGTGGTCTTCTCGCTCGCTTATTATCAATTTGTACTTGACAATCAACTTATAAACTAACAAAGTTCCCTTTTCAATGATCCACCTCTTCCTCTAAGCGACTGGGTGGCACACGCGTCGACGGGAATTCCCATAATAACGCAAAGTGTGGCAATACTAGCTTGTAGTTTTATGCGTCGATAGTGGTCTCGTTCGGATATAACGCCCCATTAGTTTTTATGTCCAGTGTTGCAAGCTGACAAATAATATTTTTCCTCAAAGTCGTTAGTGTCAACTCGACGATTTTATACGCAGTTTCTATTTAAGATAAACCTGTGAAACGTTATAATGTAAAACTAGTTGTATAGGATGACTTGGCTTTATTTATTTATCTTGTAATAAAATATTGATTGCGTGTTGATGTTGCAAAAATATGGGTGTTGCCAGAAGCGAAATTTGCAATTGAGAGCGATTTTAGAATTAATTGTGGTGTTCTGACATGCAATCAAAACTTTCATATTTTAGTTACCGACAACAATTAAAATAATGCCATTTTTAAATATTGTCGTAGATAATCGTGTAGTATTTTCTGCTTTACTCGGCCGATCAGCATTTATTAATACTGATCTGTAAAATTACAAAAAATCCTTTAGAAAAAATTGTACTGATCGGTACAAAACAAAATTATTTTGTAAGTAGGTATCTACTAATTCAAACATAGTAGGTACTAGCAATAAATTGGAATCCATGTTGCATTCGATACAACTCGCATCTGATTTCCACTCTCCCACGGGAGTATTCTTTTAAATCAAGTATTTTTACTAACAATGGCAATACCTGCAATGTCAATGCAATGTGTTCAGGATACTAAAAGGAAATTAAAAAAAATATTGACGTAGGTTCAAAAATTTCGAACGTTGCGAATTTGAATTTGCATATCCGCCGAAAAGGAACATTCTCGTTAATTTTATTTTTATTTTTGCTGCCAGCATAAAATATTTTTTATCTGGTTAAAGATCTCTACAGACGGTAGTAAGGATATATCGATTGAATACTAAAATCTATGACAATGGCGAGTAATGTTTTTACATTTTTGGACAGGGGAACAGTTTTTACAACCGGACATTTTAATAAAATCTCATTTATAGTGCATTGTTGTCTGTTTGTGATTTATGATTGGTGTCATTGTCATCTGATGACAGGATGATTTAAAATGTCAATGAATGGTATCGCTCTTGTACTGACAACGTGACGCACTTAGCTGTAAATTGCGTTTTTTGAATGAAAGATGTTTTTGTAGGTACCAATTAGGCCAGTCATTTAAAACATCGTATGGGTAAAAAAAAATGCAATGTAATTAAGTACTTACAATTTTTTTGGGATGTTGTTTGGATACTGTACCTATCTACCAATAGTGTTAAACGAAGTTTGCACCTTCGACCTGTGTCTGGGTGGTGCAAAAAAAATCTCGTTTAGGGACTTCTTTCAGTTTTTGGCATAAAACTTTTAAAAGGTGCATCCCAAAAAATTAGTACAGTGCAATTTTTTGCTGTGATTTTAGTGCCGACGGTGACTAGCATACACTGGATTATTCGTCAATAGATAATGTGTAATAACCGTCAAGAGTCCTTAAAAATACAAAATAATGTATTTAAAGATAACCTTATCAGGATTACTGAAGGTTATTCCCGCTAATCTACATCCGTTTGATGTTTTTAAATTTTTCACATGACTGTGATATTACCTATTAAATGTAAGCTTTTGCTCGCGACTTGGACCGCGTGAAATTTCTTGTACCCCGACCCACCCCATCGCATCGCATTGCCTGCCCGCGATATTACGTCGTTTTCCAAAATGGAGGCTGCAACAAGAACAAACAATCAAACACACAGACAAACAACAACACAAGAACAAATGGGTGGTTTCGACTGGAGAAGAATGGGTAAGCAACTCCATATTTACTCTTTCAAAATATTTTGTATATACTAATTATAATTATGTGAAGACGATGTGCATTAATTTCTGAAGAAACCATTCAACCCACAGAGCATTTTATTCTGGCTTCGAATTCATTGGAAATCTGTCAGGAGTCGGGAGGTCATGAATATAACTTTTAGCGACTCTGAAATATCTTAAAGAACCTATGTGAACAAAGTCGCGGCCCACAGCTAGTCCATTCGAACAACAGATAAGTTCGCGTGATCTTCGTGATGGTAGACAAAGCAGAACATGTTTATACCTTCGTCTATTAAGTTTCAAACGATCGCTCGTTCGGACTGGATTGAGTTTCCGAACAGATTGTATTTCAGACATCGAGCTAGACAATAGACTAGCATTCTTTTGTTTTTTTTTTTGTAGAACAGGTTTTTTTTTATTTGTAAATCTTCTAAGGGCGAATTTCACCAATGAAACGCGGTCAGCACATTAGGTATTAATAATGATGACAATGACAGAACTTCAACGCGGTTTCGAGTTCTGTTGATCGAGTTGGTATCAGAATGAGTGGATCGCAGATTGACCACGTCGCTCTTAGTCCTAATCTCAAAATACATAAGTCGCAAAATGACTACATCGCAAAAAGTCCGAACAGTTGTGTAGGTACACACGGCTACACATCAAGCTATACATTTCCAGTATAAGCTGACCTCGCATTATACGGAAATCCTATACAATGCGAGATCAGCATAAACTGGAAATGTATAGCTTGAGGTGTAGCCGTGTGTACCTTTATCAGGGTCGATAATTATCAGAATGGCTGGATACATTAAAAATATTGTTTGAAAAAGTAAGTGTTATGGATTGGTATAGGAATATGTATTAGTAATAAGATTATACCCAAAATAGGTGATTCGGGTGTTTGGCAATTCTTCGGGTAGACATAGAAGATAGAATAGACTTTTATTGAGTAGAAAGTCCACCAATCCGATATCTACCATCCATACACGTACAAGCTAAAATAGGTATAATCATACTTAGCAATCAATTGGTATCTAATCGTCTTAATAGAATGCAATTGTCTCGACCTCGCTTCCTAGAATTGAAGAGCTCTTGTATCAGTTAATACAGATCGCTTTGCATTTTTATCATTTAGGATTTTTAACAGAGTTCTATAATACAAGCCACATGGCTTGTATACATAATCAGCTTATAATGTTCCCACTGCTGGGACACAGGCCTCCTCTCTGTGAGAGGGAGTGGGCCGTAATCCACCACGCCGGCCCAGTGCGGGTTGGTAACATGTCTTCGAATTGTTGGTTCTAGGACATGCCGGTTTCTTCACGATGTTTCCTTCACCGTTTTGAGAGCAGTGGTGATGAAATATTTTACACAAAGTAAAGCGCCTATCAGTCTACTTGTAAGTCACGGCCGTTACCACTGGGCCACCACTGCTCTCGTTACCACTGGGCCACCACTGCTCTCTGGCTTGTATGAGCGATGGGATTTTCCATCTACGAAAATTACGAACTTTTCCATACAAACTTTCATCCCTTATCTTCCTTACCTTCCATCATCTTTTATTGGTGAAATTCCAATAAAAAAAAAATGCAATATACGCATGTGACTAAAAGAGTGATAAATAGGTATAAATGTTGATGGATGGAGCGGGAGAGGAAGGCCAAAGAAAAGATGGATGGATTGTGTGAGGAATTATGTGAAAGAGAAGGGAGTGAATGATAGCGTTGTCACGCTATCATTCACTCCCTTCTCTTGTTGACAGGGGAGAGTGGAAAAAGAAAACGTGTTGCGCCGACCACAAGTAACATGGGACAAGGTGTGGGATGATGATGATTGGTGAAATTTTAATAATCTACGTGGTAGTCTTAGTGGTTACCTTCGTTAAAGCAGGGAGCTGGCTGTTAGTCGAAGGACCAATGGCCGGTGGCGCAGACGAGTTCTGAAGTAGAGACCACGTGTCGGCAAGCGTAGTGTGTGACGCCCCCCAGCTAGATGGACCGTTGATCTGAAAAAGGTGACTGGGACAGACTGGATGCGGAAGGCGAAGTATAGACGTAGATTAGTAACCTATTCAGATTAACTATTTCTCAAGAGTCCTATTATATTATAGTGTTTCACCTCTCCACGAGGCATCCTTAGGATGACGATTGGCCAGTCGCGAACCCGAACACGACGTGTTGCCACGCCGAGCCCTGGACGTAGAGGTGTAGGTAAGGTGTTGTGGGGGAGGCTTGGCGCGGCCTGTGTCGAGCAGTGGACTGCGATAGGCTGAGTTGATTGATATGATTGAACTTTGTTATTTTTGGAAGTCGGTTAAAAATAGGGCAAAATGTTACTACGCATAATTATTATTGCTATCGGTACCTAAATGACCTTAAACATAAATGAGTACCTAATATTAAAAAAATGGTTTTTTATTATAATTATAGATTACTGAAAACAATGATATTTCTCTTGCGGATGTCCTGTGATAAGTATATAAATGTTAAAAATCTTCCAAAAAACGAATAATGTATTTTTATCGTTGTATTTAGGTAGGTACTTACAGCGTTTGTAATTACTTTTTTATTTTTTTCGCAACAGCAAATTGCAGCATTCAATACCTAATTGAATACTGATATCCGCGCAGCCGCAGTATGTAATTGCTGATGCTCTTTTGTTTAACTATCGATTGCCTGTGAAGATGTTCGCGCTGATATTATTACGAAACAGACAAATTTTTCAGTAGCGCAAGATTGTTATTGATAATTTCATGACAGTAAAATTAATTTTGAGTAAAAAGAAGCAAATTTACATAGAAAAAACATACAAAAACAGTAAACTGAGTAAATGTGGGGTGTAACTAAAAGAAAGAAGAAGGTAAGGGGGGGGGGGAAGGTAAGTGTGTGTGTATACCCGAGTCACTTTAGCGTGGCAATTGCGGTCATTGATTCAACTGCATAATATTTCAAAAACTGAAATATAGTCCGTTAACGTCCTGAATCAATATCGTGATCTTCCAATTACGAAAAACCATACATAGTTTATTGTTTGGGTTCCTACGGGGAGCTATTTGGAAAAGGGCAGTGACCCCTATTGCAATGCTAAAACGACTCGGGTATAGTAACAGACAGACACTCTAACTTCATCATCCTTAGGGCCGGCGCACACCGGCAGGCGTAGCATGGCGCTTTCTATCTCTACGAAGAATAGACATAGCTTTTTCTATAAAAAGTGACAATTGGTTTCTTCATTTTTGACATCTACCGTGGAAATCTTTCTACAATCTGTCATTTTGTCTAGGTCTATGTCTTTTTGTTGGTAGACTATTTCGGAAGACAGTTTTCTATCTTGACAGTAAGGACTGTCAAAATCAGACTGACAACCGATAAATCCTATGACAAAACAAAGAATTCTGAGTCGAATTATGTAAAAGAGTGAATTTCGTAAAATAAATAATAAAACTTTATTGACATAAAAATATTCCAGCAATACATGTGAAGCCCCTGACTCCCGTGCTAGGCGAACCTGTGTTACAGGAATCAGTGTCCTCCGCCATACATCAATACACATTTCAATTGCAAAAAGTGCAGTTGACTCTTTCTATTTTGCTGCCGTCTCTTACTGTCTACTGTCTACAGGAAACATCATTTTTGTCTACTCTTCCGTCGACAAAATAATGCTCATGCTACTCCTGCTGGTAAGGCGCAGCGCGGCGGGGTTGTCACTGTTAAACAAATATCAACGTTGCGTGCCTAAAAATAAAGTTGAGAATAGATAACCGGAGACGCGCGCCTCTTGCCGCTTACGGGGCGCTCTCGACTCAACTTTATCTCAATTGATACAAGGTAGATATTTGTTTGGCAGTGACGAATGCGCTGCGCTGCGCCTTGCCAAATGTGCGCCGGCCCTTACATTATTCAATTACATACCACACCGCGCCGTTAAAACTGCATTTCTGCATCGAAAAAAGCCAGCGTCCTCAAGATGAGGGCATCACTGACCCAAATACAAGACAAGTTACAACAAGCCATTATTATTAAACGGCATGTTGTCTTTTGTTTTTTGTTGAATCGGCTCGTTATAAGAATTTATTGAGGTATTGAATGAATGGGAGGTTACATTAAAATGTGTATACAGTGTGTTTAAAAAATGCTGGAGAAAAGGTGGTGAAGATTTCTTTGTAGTTTTTTGTATAGGTTATTTCCGTAGTCTGGATTTGTGTGCGGTTGATGGCAATAGGCTCCCCTGAACTGGTGAAATATGGGTGTACTATAGGTACACCTCTACCCTTACCCTTTGGGGAAATAAGGCGTATTGTTATGTTATTTAAAAGACGTGAGCCTTATTCAGCAGTGACCTTTAAACTCTAGCTCAAAAAAGTTCACGAAAATGTACCCTTTTTTTGCGATCAGTTTCAAAGCAAGGGACCTTTTCTTACTTAAACATGCTTTATTAATGCTAACCCAGCCATTCACAGATTTTTGAACACTTCGCCTGCTTAGGCCATCTTCATTTCACATTATTCCTCATCCAATTCAGTGGATCAACGGCCAAAGAATTTGGACGCAAAACTCTTTGGATGGACTTTTATGCCGTTAGCACACCACCATTGCGTTCTGCAGTAGTGGCATAACAAAGAAGCCCGAAAATCTGACAGCCAGTCTTACCAAGTCGTATCGTGTTAATCCGTGGGTTGTGGAGGTCAGATAGGCAGTCGCTCCATATAAAATATTAGGATCCGGTTAGACTGGAAGCCGACCCCAATATAGGTAGTTGGGAAAAAGCTAAGGCAGATAATGAGTGTAGCATAACAAGGTGTTCGGACATCTTGTTTGAAGAATGTCAACTATTCTGTCGTAACCCACAAAATATTTAGGCCTGAGATGAAACGTCATATTTAGTGAGACTGTCCCCCGACATTGCGCACTAAAATGTTAAAAGCTCGTTAAAAACGTTGTCACACCAGGTTTTGACGTAACTCGCCTAAATGTAAGATTAGTATGTTTCTATAGGGCTGACAAATGACTGGCTGGATACTCCTTTGATATGATCAGAAGGCCAATTCTCGTACTTAAAAAACGTTCACATTCAAGTCGCAATCTGTCAAACTTGTCAAAAATGTTGGTAAATTATTGTATTTTTGATTAGATCGCGAATGCGAACGTTCTTAAAAGTTACGTGAATTGCCCCTCTGGGCAAATAAACCCATAAGTAGTTAGTGCACTGAATTGATAAATTGTATGAAGTTGCATGAAGTTGCATGCAAATAAAATTATGTTATTATTCTTCCCATGGGAGTAGGCACTTAGGCAGCAACTATAGAACGCCACCTGCTGCGATCCTTACTCCTTTTGCCTCGTTTACGTTCATTCATCTGGTCATACATCCACGCCGGTTTCGAGTACTATGCACCTGACCTTAGCGTACCCTCCCGGCGTCTCCACACACAGCTGCCTTGCAAATACCTTTTGTTAGTCGCCTTTCATTCATCCTCTCAACATGACTAAACCATGTAAGCGTACTCTTTTCAATTTTTAAAGGAATCGGCGGTATAAACAAGAATCTTTCACAGAGTAACCAAATTGTTTATGATCCCATCAGCCCTTTAAAATATTCATGACTGAAAATATGTAACGAGCTGTAGTGTATCTATTTAATAGATATGTAAACACTATCTCATGCACGCCAGCAGTGAGGTCGCTGTCAATAATGTCAACTGTCAGTTCACTACGAATGGCGGGAAATGGTGGAAGATATAGCGTACCTGCACGAGAGGCTGGGTCGTGGTGATGAGCCAGTGTAGTGATATAACCAGCATAAATACGGGATCAACAGGATTCTAGATTACTTAGTTATGTTGGATTTTTCCCCACAGCCTAAAATCAAAAATATAAATTAGACATGGAAAAGTAGATAAGAAGTATGCTTGCAAAATCCAAGATCTGTATTTGCGTAATACACGATTAATGACAATCTCAATCGGTTTGAAACAAATTACTAATCCATTGTTTCATAAGTTCGAAAAAAAGATCTGCTTTATAACGCAATATATAGTTGATGTATACCAAATATTGTAAAATATTTTTTAAAAGAGTAACGGTGTAGTTTCGTGCCCATTCTTCTCCATACGAAAATTGCCGTTTGGAAGGGGCAACTGACGTTCCAAAGTGCCTTTAATGTGCCTACTTGAAATAAATTATTGGACTTTGATTTTGAATGAATGGTGTCAAAATGAAACAGATTAGTCATATTCGGTTACGAAAATAAGTTACGCAATTAGATAGCTGGGCGTTTATATATAACCGGACAAGTCAACAGCATCCTATCATCAAACACCGTATAATCTCGGCAGCCCTGATTCCGACCTCAATCCACGTCCGTAATTCTTCCTTCCTCATACTGAACTAAAATAAGCTCGGAGGATATTTGGGCTGCTTACCTCATTGTTGACGGCTTTATAAGATGATAATTAGTGCTGCTGCACACTAGACTACTTTTGCTAGCGCTTCTCCATTTGTGGCCGTCATAAGTCGCAGTAGAATATTTGTATTCGTTTTCTCTCATCTTTGGATCCGAGTCATAAGCTTGTTAGACGTTCTCTTCTTGTGCGAACCCTTCATCTTTATATTTTGTTATTTTTCTCAGCCTCTCATGCTCCATATCTCATGAGAGCCAGTTCAGAATATGGTGATCAACTGATCACTGTTCTGGTGGACGCGAGACCACTAGTTGTCGCCTAATTTTCGCCCGCGCTTAAATCTAACTATCGACAGTTATTGAGAAGTTTTTTCACAGCTTTGGTCCTCGATCGTCGTATTTTGTTTTTGAGTTATTTTTTTATTCAATAATTAACGCATCGTATTTTGTTTTTCTTGACGTTTTAATTATGAGTTTTGTTTATATTGGAACGGTCAAGCACTGTGGTCAAGCCCTGTTAATTAAAACCGATAGAGTTATGCAGGGTTTAAATTTTTAATTAAGCGAAATTAAATCTACAGCTAACACCCAGTCTGATAGGAATCTCCCGTCACATTAAAAATAAAATAAAATTTAATACTTTAAAATATTTTTTAACACGTTTTCGGATGATTGACTTTAGCAGCAAAGAATTTCATGTTTGTTTTTCTTTGTAATTGTTTTAACTAACTCTTTCTATTTAATTTATCTGGCCACAGTTTCTAACGAGCTGTGAAGCAATTTAACAGACGTGAATTTGACTATATTTATTAAAATATTTATGACTTGAAAAGATCGATGGAGAACGGCTCGAGACCTAATTGTGAAACTCGCACAAGATAAATGATTACAATATTATGTTTAAACATACCGATGAAAGAATAGGTATTGTTTAATAGTGAAATCGACAAAATTAAAACTGATTACTGACTGATTGTGCTTCGGTGGGGACAAATCGTACTGGCTACAAGATGAGCATAAGCAACAAATGAGAAGCATGAAAACTTCGCTACGGCGCTACCTAAAAAGTCGTTATTAGGTCTGTTTTTTAAATTTAACAGTGGAGCCAACATTACGGCAGAGACTATTTGATGAAACGCACTCTACTCACAAAAATTTCCAGTTTCATCATCTGTCAAAAACACCTGAGGAATTGTTTAATAAAAGTTGCCAAAAACATAGAACAGAATAATAATTGAAAACAAAACTGCAATCAAAACAATTTCTTCCATCACATCTCTCGATATCTGTCATATTATTTATCATTATACTGCAATTGTTGTTCAAACAATGCGTCGACCGACATCCTTAATCAAGGTCGTGCCATATACCGATAGTGAATGATAGCGGACACACGCGGTGAATACTAACTCTCTGTAGTGTTAGCGTTATGCAATTTGTTTTGTTTGTTTGAGATACAGTTGATAGGTTACTTACTAAACCTATCCTGAACTATCATTATCAGCCTCATTAGTCCAATGCTGGACATAGGGTCTAATTAATATCCTGCCAGGGTTACGGGAAAGTCCGAAAGGGATACCGGGTCTTTGGTAACAGGCAACTGAAGGAACACGGATGGGTTTTAGTCAGTAAAAGTCTGACAGGCCCTTCCGCTCCGCCCAGAGCGGAAGAAGTAATTGGATGATTTCCCACTCTCAAAAAAAAAAAGGGTCTAATTAATACTATAGATTCTTTTCTATTTTGTGAATGTGAGAACGTTGTAGGCTTAGTGGACTGTAGATTTGTTGAACATCTTCTGTTTTGTTAAGTAGGTACCTGGTACTTGTTGAAAGGCCTACATTGTCCTCCCATGCCTACTAACACTATAGTTTGAAAATATTATAAAAGCCAATTATTTTTAAAAGAGTAACCGTGGAGTTTCTTCTCGGCTCTTCTCCATAGGAAACGACCAATTGGAACCGTGCATCTAGCTTCTGACGTTTCATAAGTGCCCATGTAGGTTTATGTGAAATAAAATATTTTGATTTTGAACTTTACCCTATATCCCCACCCTAGTGGTTAGAACACTTGTGCAGACCCAAAAGAGGTTTCGATCCCCAGTGGGGGCAAAATCTAATCTAACCTCATCTTATCTAAGTCTGTCGCCATAACAATAATGTTAACAGCATTGTTGTGTTTCGCCAGTTAGAGGTAAGAAAGCCAATTCCTTTGTAGTTGAGGATTCCGGGTGAAGCTCGCTTCCACCTTCAGCCTGATCATCAGTTACCATCAGGTAAGATGCAGGCCAAGAGCTTCCCCATTGTGGTTAAAAAAAACCTCGGGTCATTTGATCCAGCTGATACCAGTCACTCGGCGAAAATCTTCTCTTTAACTAACCTGAGTGGGTTATACCCTAAATTTGCCGATTCACGGTCTCCATTCAAGAACGAACTGCAATGTTCCCTCTAGCACTATATTTGATTAATCAACTACAATGTGTCAGTTCCGCATTATATAATACAGCACTGACTTGCCAATCAATGTGCATCTGTTTAGTTAATCTCCACATAGTTGAGAGAAAGCAAAACTGATAATGATACGGGGATATCCACTCATGACATCATCTGTGCAGTTATAGAATCTTCTCTTTGCAATCGAGCGTTACAAAAGTGACCACTAACTAGAAAGAGACAAAGCGACGGTTCGGCCAATACCAGTAGTACTACTAAAGAGACAACTACTGGCCGCGAATTCGCTTTGTCTCTCTTTTACTCTTCAGTCTGTATTTACTGCACAACTGCATACAGAACGCTCAGTCCATTCTCTATTATCTATGTTCGCAATAGATTCCGACTCTGCTGTCAATCAAAAGAAGATAACTCTCTATTATAAGCCGTTATCTCCTCCCCGCATTCCATTTATGAAAAACAAAAACTGTAATCTTACAAGAAATGTGACGTGCGAACATTTTTATACATCCAGAAGAAATCAGACATTTCCTTTACATCTATTCTAAATATAAATATTATTTCCCTCCTCCAAGGAAGTGGGTAGAGGAAACGATTAATTGTTAAAAAGCGATGGTTTGAGTTAGAAGCGCGTGCGCATCCTTAACCGTTACATGGCGACGTTTTTTCAAAAGTGGCCACATTTAGAATTTGTGGTGTTGGTTGTTTTTTTTTTGTAAGATGCTTAATGATGTCCTGCTCGGTTGGGTTAATATGGAAAGGGTTAAGTGTTCATTTGTTTTTATTTTTTTAATCAGCCTATAGTGTCCCACTAGTTAGCAAAGGCCTCCATTCCTTCCATTTGTCGTGATGTTGAGTTTTTTCTTTTCACGATTCTTTTAGTTGTAGATTTAGATTTTTTTTTTTTTTTTTTTTTTTTTACAATTTTAAGAAAGCTTACAGACTAATACACGTAAATGGTAACGAATTAGTAAACAGCTGACAATTTTATTGCTAATTACAAGCTTCCACATATATGTTACAATGTTGGATTAAGTAAAGAGAGAGAAAAAAAAAAAAAAAGGAAATGGTATGGAAAAAAAAGGTATAATTTAGTAATGATGCATTTTTATCGTGAAAGACAAAAAAGAAATTGCACTTATCTGAGATTATCTTATCTGTAAGTGCGGTAAAAAAACATTGTTTTGATTATATATTTTCCTGTTTTTTTTCTCAGTGAAGTTCATATCTATTGGTTACTTCTGATTGATTTCATATTTCTTCATCTCTATTTGCAGCTGTTCCATACAAAACTGCAATTCCTACTCTATCAAAATGTATGAACAAATATGTTTTTGTTTTCGATATTTCTGACTTGGTTCCTTAGTAAAAATGGTTTATATTCACGAGTAGGTACTCCTCCACCTCCGGTGAAATTGCCAATGAATTCAAAGTCAGGCAGTATACAGCAAGCCCTTAACCAAATAGAAATTATAACGATTCATATTAATAAGAAAAAAAAATACAATAGGATACGGATGTAGTAAATCTATTTAATAGTTAATATTAAGTAAACACTATTTCATGCGCATCAGTAGTGAGGTAGCTGTCACTAATGTCAAATTGTCAACTCTCAGTTACCACGAATGGCTGGAAACTATTGAAAGTGAAGCGGTGCCTGCATGAGGGGCTTGGTTTGCTGATGAGCCTTTAGGAGTATGAGTATGAGAAACAGGGTGTAAAGTTCACTCATCCCCCATAGAAAAGGGAGGATCCTCCGACCAGACGGGTGTTGTGTCTGGCGGGCAACTGCCCAATGATTGATATTGGATTCTTGTATATATGTCCACTGCACGGTAAACTCTAATTGCGCGATGCAGGATTTTTGTGACGTCAGGATTTTTGTGTGACGTCAGGTCTTCGATGCGTAGTTCGCATGTGGCGGTGTAGATACCGGCACAAGCCAGTACAGTTTAATCAGCTTCAATACGGGATCAACAGGATTCAGAAGCCGCTTCCACTCTATAACCCTACTAGCTCGATACACAGTGGCCGATACGTTGTGACAGACAGACAGACGCGTAGGAAGTCATTAGTTACCGCGCTGTTATTTATAACAATTGATTATATACCGCCGATAACTAGTGGCCGGTACAAATTGGTGTGAAATGTACAGACTTACGGAGTTACTGAGTGACCAATTAGTGTGAAGGTTTGAACTTGGAGTAGGTGTCAGTCAAGTACCTTCGTGAGTAAACGAGTTTGGTTGTTCTACAAACTTAAACAATACTAGAGTTATACATATACTTAACCATAGAGTTTTGATAGAATGGTAAGGTTACGGCCATAGATTAGATTAGGTACTAAAGGTTAACAAACTGGCCAGCAGCTTACCTGAGAAGCAATCAACGCTTAGTATAAGTACGAGGAATCCTCAGGATGACGATTGACCAGTCGCAAACCAGAACACGACGTGTTGCCACACCGAGCGCTGGACGCAGTGCCTCTGCGTAGAGAGGTGAAACACGTGTCGATTTGTTACATGGTTTTTTATGACTCTTGGGAATCTATTGTATTTTATAATGGATTTTCGCAAAGTCACACCATAATCAAATAGAATAAGCTCAAGTTCGTTTTTCTTTGTGAATCTAAATAGCCAGAGAAGCTTTGGCTACTCATGAGGGTAATACATTTTGCCTTTTGACTTACAGACAGTAAAATGAGCAAGGACATGTTTGTGTAAAACGTATCTATTACTTACTATATCGTGGAATACGAACTCCTGGTTTCTGGAACAAAAAACGACGCGACAAAATTAAACGATTTCAAATGATGGATTTGCTGTTGATAATTTATGCAACCAATCACAGCAGTTTTGGCTTTTTGCGTTGATTTTCGTTCCAGAAACTGGGCCTAAAGTCAATCCATCAATCATCACGGTAGCTAAATAGCCGCGACGCTAATGTATCCAACAATACCGGCATCCATCAGTTTCTGCGAAAGCAAGAAACATACATACATTAGGACTTCCTCGTTGGTCAGTGGTCGCAAGCACAACTGCTGAGCACGAAGTCCTGGGTTCTATTCCCAGGTCGGGCAAAGTGTTGGGCTGCGGGAAAGTCCGAAAGAGATACCGGACCCTTGGCAACAGGCAACTGACGGAACACGGGTGGGTTTTAGTCACTAAAAGTCTGACACGCTCTTCCGCTCCACCCAGAGCGGGAGAATCAATTGATGAAATCACACACTCAAAAAAAAATGGTCGCGGAAAGTGTTACTGGGGACCTAAACATAACTGGCGAAATGTGTGTGTTGGTACTATAGCTACACCTCTGCTTAACCTTTCGAGGAAACACGGCGTGATGTTATGTTATGTTAGTACTGCCGGTGAAAGTGGGTGTCGAAGTAACTTCATCAATCAATTACAATGAGTAACAGAATCAATAGTGCTCGTCACGCCGTGGGCAGGTACCTAATGGCCCTTCGATTCCTGTTATACTAATGGGTTTTATTAATACTGTATGGATGTTAAACGTTCTTTTTTTAAACGTTGTTTGTTTTTGTTTATTGTTTGTACTCGTGCGATGTTCTGTTGTTTTTGCCTACTCATTTAAAACGAAGGTGTTGAGTTATGTACAGTCACGGACTTTAATTGATGAGCCACCTGGTACTGTTCGCATTTTAGCCGTGTAATGCAAATCGGGTTTATTCGGTTCCCGACACGCAAAGTCATATGTCTTCGTATTAGAAGAAGAAAATTATATTTCATATCTTTACCGGTTGGCTAACCTGAGAGCAGAACTACAAACTTGACAGCAGTGACTACTCAAAGTTAACCAATTGCAGGTTTAGCAACAGTAACCTAGCAACGATAAACAATTGTTGCTAGGTTACTGCTGTATAGTAACGTTAGCGTACGGAGAAATTCTCTGACATCGATATTTCAACTGTCACTGGCTTCAGTTAAGTTTTCAGAATTATTGAGTTAATGAGCTATGATTCAAAGGAGATCAGTATCAAATAGATTGGATAAACTTAATGCAACATTGTATTTATTTTTATCACTAAGAACTTATTAGTCAACCTCTATGGATAAGACTATTTCCGATTAAAAGTAATTTATTTGTCATCTTGATATTTCAACTGTCACTGTCTTCAGTTATGTTTTCATAATTATCGAGCTAATGAGCTATGATTCAAAGGAGGTCGGTATCAAATAGATTGGATAAACTTAACGCAACATTGTATTTATTTTTATCATTGAGAACTTTTTAGTCAACCTCTATGGATATTTCCGATTAAAAGTAATTTATTTGTCATCTTGATATTTCAACTGTCACTGTCTTCAGTTATGTTTTCATAATTATCGAGTTAATGAGCTATGATTCAAAGGAGGTCGGTATCAAATAGATTGGATAAACTTAATGCAACATTGTATTTATTTTTATCATTGAGAACTTATTAGTCAACCTCTATGGATATTTCCGATTAAAAGTAATTTATTTGTCATCTTGTTTACGAGCTAAATCGCAAGATTTGAGTTCGTGTTTAATCGTGTAATCTCGTGAATGTATGAAAGTAAACAAGATGACAAATAAATTACTTTTAATCGGAAATATCCATAGAGGTTAACTAATAAAGTCAACCTCTATGGATATTTCCGATTAAAAGTAATTTGTTTGTCATCTTGTTTACGAGCGTGCGATTTGAGTTCGTGTTTAATCGTGTAATCTCGTGAATGTATGAAACTGCAAAATTGAAAAGTTTGAAGGTGGCTCATCAATTAAAGTCCGTGACTGTACCTACTTACACACTTATTTACTAAGGTTAGAGGTAGTTTCAGATTTGAACTTCATTTAATTTCAAATCTAAATAAAATTATAATTTTTAAAAGAGTAAACGTGGAGTTTCATTCCGATTCTTCTCCATAGGAAACGATTGGAACCGTGTACCTAGCCTCTGACGTTTCATAAGTGATCATGTAAGTTTATGTGAAAAGCAATATTTTGAATTTATATTTTATGTTTATCATAATACAGGGTGTTAGGGTAAACACCGTTATCCTTGCAACCAGTGGTTTGGTTTCATTTATAGAACATAAATTCAATGGAAAATAACAACTTTTTTTTCTTTTTTTTTAAACTACGTTTTTCCACAAAAGACGCAAGTTCGTTGCCCTATGCGCTAGGGCAACGAACTTGCGTCTCAACACGGGCGGGGGGTGCGGGACGCGACCTGACTGGCCGCGAGCGCGACCCCTCCCTCAGTTAGTCAGCTGTTTCGCTAGCGAGCACGGTGTCGGATAGAAACTTTTTAAAATCTTTTAATGAAAATAACGTTTTTTTTTCGTTGTTTTCGGTCATTTATTTTTATATTTAAGTCAACTACCCATGGTTTGAATGACAAGACTGTTTACCCTTACAGCCTGTATAAAAAAAATATTTTTGCTAATAAAAGTGTGTGTGACATGTAAGTCTAAGTACATTGTACAGAGCAAATATTTTGCCTCAGCCTAGTATCTCAGGCTATCTGCATTGCTATCAAAGCGAGAAATCAGTACCCACTAAAATGTAGGCCGAACATCATTTTCTTCCTGTTTATGGAAATTATAATATCCATTGCGTGTTTTACTAGTTAGTAGCATGTCAAGTAATTTGTATGGTACACGGAAATATTAATCTTATTTGTATGGTCTGTAAGGCCATGATCCCGTATGAGGTTGGGTAGAGGTGAAACGTCATAGGACCATAGTTCGTATGGTCAGCATTAGGTTTCATTTGATAGGGGCAAGATTTATGGGGACTTATGTAGTGGATTTGTGATTTATTTTGAGGATACTTGTTTTATACAGTAATACTACAGCGTAAAATTGTCACATACATATTATTTTCTGATGCATTTGTTTATATTTCCATCAGATGCTTTTGGGATACAGATTACTTTCAGTGGTTCATCGCTCATACCCTAGCCTAGTGGCTAAGGGTCAGTTTACACCGAGACGCGACGCCCACTTTTTTATGATCCGATACAATATCGAAATTATTTACTACACATTAAGGTACTCGCGCTGCGCAGCACCACGCATCTCACTGTACTTTGGCACGTGTCAACACTCGCACTGAAATTATACCTTTTCTGGCAGAAAATAAGTTCGGCTAATAAGAAGGTAGGTGTGGCTAGTAGTAAAAATGCTCGTAACAGGGTGGCTGACTGACCAGAGGCCCTAGAAAAAGTGACATTCTGTCAGCGATAACGATGATGGAAAAGGCAAAAATGTATAGGACTGACTATGCTATCGACAAGCTTATGTCAATCCTGTTGAAAGTCGTTTTAGAAATACGAAACGCTTTCGAAGCGATTGTCACTTGTCTAGGGCCTCAGCATACTTTTTCCAACTAACATTGAATCATTCATGGAGACTCTTAGTGCACTTTACAAGATAAACAGCAAACCCGACTCCAAGCATCATAATTCCACACCGTATAACCTACAAAACAACACTGTTATCAAAATGATGAATGTAAATCCTACTTCTTCCTACTAATATTATAAACGCGAAAGTTTGTTAGGATGGATGGATGTTTGTTACTCTTTCACGCAAAAACTACTGAACGGATTTGGATGAAATTTGGCACACAAATAGTTTATAACCTGGATTAACACATAAAATACTTTTTTTTATCCCAGTAGTACGTTTTCGTGGTATAATTTCCGACATCCACGCGGGCGAAGCCGCTGGCTAAAGCTAGTTCAAGCATAATATCTTCATAATCAAAACAAACGACCAGACAGTCTATCATTCCAGTTCAGCCATAGAAACTAGATCTCCGTTGGAGTAGCCATAAATATTTCAAGACCATAGTTCTATAAACAATAGTGACATAATCTTAGTTTCTATTGAAGTATTGTTTACGGTATAAATATTAAGGCTTGAATATAGCCTTGGTTTCTCAATAGGTACACACTTGATTTTCCAACTCTTTTTAGACATTGGCAGAATGGTCGACATCGGCTTTGCTTGCTATAATAAAAAAATATAATAGAATATAATAGTATTGGTTTCAAGTTATGTGACGTTTTGAATGTACTTTTTAACTAGATAAAGGTTTATTAAAATCACTAACTTTGCGCTTAGCACCGTAGTTCATCTTGGTAGCTTTGGTCGACTTCCAATCATAGGTAAAAGATGGTGTTATTACATGTTAAGATTTTTCATCAGGAGGGTGCAATTAACGAGCCTTCATGGGCGTCGAAACGAAATCAAAGTCCTTAGTCAAATAATTTATTTCAATGCAATTAAAAGAAACTTTTGAATGTCAAAATTTACAAAAGAATTGAATTGGTTTTAGTCGCCCCTTCCAAAATATAGTTTCGTATGGAGAATGTGGTTTCGTATGGAAAATAAGAGGCAAGAAAAAATACCTTTATCCTTTAAAATGTGCAATCATAGAAATTGTATTGAATTAAAAAATAAGATGTCAGTGTTGGTACCGATTGTGGCCACGAGCTAAAAGAAGCTAATGGTACAGTTGTTGCTGCAGCAGACATGATCGCAGACAAAGCTGTTGTATGTAGTATAGTAATTAAACTTTTCAATATTTGGACCTACAACAGCGTTCTTTGTTTCATCATCATCATCATCATTTCAGCCGAAACACGTCCACTGCTGGACATATGCCCCAAGCACCGCCACTTAGACCGGTTCTGTGCTTCTCGCATCCAGCGGATTCTTGCGGCCTTCACCAGGTCATCGGTCCACCTTGAGGGCTTCCAACGCTACGTCTTCCGGTACGCGGTCCCACTCCAGAACCTCCCGGCCCCATCAGCCATCTGTCATTGCTCGCAGAACGCGGTTTGCTTCGATCATCTAAGGATTATTTTAGATCAGTATATTAATAGAGAAAGACTATTATTGGATCAAGCCTTAAGCTCATTGTCATAATCCAACTTTCTCCGATCGAACTATTGTGTTGAATATAAAATATATATAATGTTGTTCAATAATAATGCACTGGATTATTGAAATGGACAGTTCGTTGATTTATTATTAAAGTTAAACCCGTGGGCGGTAGAATAACCTGTCAGTACCTATTTAATAAACAATGCTAGTATTAAGATGGTTTTACACGAAATGGGACAAATCGTGACGGTGAAATATGTTTTGATAGTAAGTACACACTGGAATGATAATGAATTACAAGTAGATGTGATACTGGTTTAATAGTACATTACTGGCGCGGCCTGCAACTGGAGCATTGATGGACGATCGTGAAAATCATCATACATACGTGAGTCTATCAATGCCTGGCTGCGGCCAAGCCTTGTTAGTACTTTTCTCAAATAATGTGCGGAAATTCAAATTGAGTAAATTAATTAATAAATTCCAGAATCAATGACGAATAATCACAGTTCTATTTGCAAGCCAAATCAATATTCAAATAAAATCTTTTATATGTTTCCTCCTTGGTTGCCATGCGTTGAAGTAAAAAGTTCGTTCCATTTTTAAATAACACGACCGATTTGAGTTTTCTAAGTAATTTATTTGGCCGCTAAACACGACAGATATGGATTTTTATACAAAAATTGCCAGTCGGGCGCTCGACCAGTACCGCAATTTCGATTTATCTCAAAGAAGATTGTGAAAATAATGCTCGAATTTCCAAGCATGTTTGAGAAAAGTAACTAACTTTATGCCAACAGATGGAAAAAGGTTCGAGTATGTACACGGCTACACATCAAGCTATACACTTCCAGTTTATACTGATCTCGCATTGTATAGGATTTCCGTACAATGCGAGATGATAAATGATGCTGGAATGTGTGAAAGATGAAACATGTCTGGGAGGGAAGTGAACTTTGAGATACCGGCTAAAAGAGAAGTGTGGAAGATCCAGACGTGCTGTACTGCAATGCAGGAGCATAATGAAAGCTGGAAAGATTTTTTTTCGGAAGTCGATGTCTTTGCTTTTCAGTTTTCGTTTTTTGCCACCGACTTCCGAAATAAAAGTTATTTATCACTTTTTGTGTTTTTCTCAGAAGTCGGTTGTTTTTTTTTTTGTAAAAAGTTTTTATTTTTGACTTTTTACTTGTGGTACCTACCAAATTCGAATATCGCTAGGTACCTTATGTAAATAACAGTGACGGAGTCACATAGAACATCATCTAGATAAACTAAGTTGGAAAAATACGTAATATTGAACTCAAAAACTACGCAAGCAAAGTTAATAAAAATTTATATGAGACCACCTCTAAAGCATGACCTACCAAACAAAAAATGAATCATCAAAATCGATTCATATTTAGCGGAGTAATCGCGTAACACACACAAAAAAAACATACAGACGAATTGAGAACCTCCTCCTTTTTAAAGATGTCGGCTTAAAAAAAGGAAATATGCATCACTGACTAAAAATACCCGTATGATGCTCAATCAAGTCCTATAGGGGCCTTTATGTAAGTCTTGTTATGTAAAGCAAGCTACATTTGACCTCATTTTGAAGACCTCATATTGGGTTGGATAATTCTCATGGCTAGTAACGATGGAGTCGGTTCATAAAGTAAGAGTCGCTCAATGTAACTTATAATGTGCCGTGAACTGTCGGCTTGTATTTATAAGTCAGTATGGTCAGTGGTCACCCTGTATATGTCTATAGAGTTATGCAGGTTGGCAATCTGTTTGTAATGTTAGAGGAAAATTATCCTTATCCTTACATATTATAAAATAAAGTCCTCCGCCGCGTCTATCTGTCGTCCTGGGGCCATGTCTACTAATTTACAAGCGTGTCAGTGGTCTCATAATGATCAGTTTTTGACAGATATGCCATACAAAATCTGTCATCATTGTGAGACCACTGACACGTTTGTAATTTAGTAGACTTGGCCCCCTGTTCGCGATAAACTCAAAAACTGCTGCACCGATTTCATGCTGTTTTCACAAATGGATAGAGTGGTTCTCGAGGAAGGTTTTAGTATATAATAACCAACATCCACGCGGGCGAATCCGCGGGCATCGTTGTTATGATCATCAGTGTTATCTCGACATGCAAAAATTTGGAAAAAAAAGTTCAACGGCAGAAAAAAACCTCTGATACATATATAACGTTCTACTATAATCATAAAAAAATGCTACACTATATACATACAAGGAGCATTTACAATCAATTACAATAAAGCGCATCTAACGTTTAAATGCATCCAAACCCGCGGTACGAGACTACGTACTAATAGTTTAAACGGCAATTTCAGATACAAAATGGATACAGAAAATCTACTTGGATCAAGACATGAAAGTAATCATAAACACACATGGCACCTGTCCAAAAATTCACCAAAAATGTAGGGGTATGAAATAGTTTTTTAAGGTTTATTGAATAGATTACTAATAAAAGGAGGAGGAGGACGGAGGGAGCTCGTGGCTAAGTAATAACAGCCGCACGGGTCGATCCAACAGGTTAAGCTTGCCGGTGTTGGCCCATGGATGGGTGACCATCTTTACATACCGAGACTCCTCCGTACCTCGGAAAGCACGTTAAGCCGTTAGTCCTAGCTGTCATTTGTGGATCTTTGATAGTCGTTACGGGTCCTCAGAAGCCCGAAAGTCTTACAACCAGTCTCGCCAACGGGTATCGTATTACCCAGTTACTGGGTTGAGGAGGTCAGATAGGCAGTTGCTCCATGTAAAATCTGGTATTCAGCTGCATCCAGTTAGACTGGAAACTGATCCCAATATAGTTGGGAAAAGGCTAGGCAGATTGATTAAATAGATTACTAATAAAATTTAAGAAGGTTTTATCTAAACTTCTGTTTTACCTCTACAGTGACCCAGTGGGCGGGAAGCCTTATGGATTTATGTTCTTGACCTCCACCACCATTCAATTACACGGTCAAGCACTTTATTATCAGTTTGACGTTTACACGAGTGTTTACAAAGTCTCTGGGAACGTTTACATGTAAACTGGATGCGAGATGATAAACCGAAGGCCGTTTGGCCTCAAAGGATTTATATGGTTGACATTAAACGTGGATGGATAGGATGAATGGGGTTTCAGTGGTATTCAGATGGTAATGGTGATTATGATTAATATGGGAGTGTGAGAAAATCTATCCTTCTTCTGTTGGCACTTACATAAAATGTGAGATAATTCCGTGATTGACTCGATTTTGTAAATTTTTCTAATTTCCTTAGTAGCTAATACATGTCATGTTGTATTAGTGCTTAGTATACTCGAGCGGCACTTTGTCGACTGCAGCCGTAGACGGTTAGGCCGCGCGCGGCGTTAGACGACGCGTGTCGGCGCCGGCGTTGCAGTTGCCTCTGCTGTTGATGCGTGCCCCTTGTGTGTATAAGCACTTACAAGTTAGAAGTGTACCGCTGCTGATGTACCAACCGCTTTCGTGACTTTTACGAAAGCCACGGCCGAAGATTTTTTTTCTACCAGCTTTTCTTTTAATTTCTAGTCCTATTACCTACCTTCCTAAGCACTTACTATGATAAGGCACTAATAACACTTACGGCACTTACTATGATAAGGCACTAATAAGGCACTTACTATGATAAGGCACTAATAAAAGTCAGAATTTAGATGCAAGATTTCGATTTGTCATTTCGAACCGGCAAGAAAATAAAATTCTATGTCGTATCAAAGCGGTAATAATCAAAGTTAAAACTGTAGCCATTTTCTTCAACCCATTTCTAACGACACGGGAAATTTCGGGTGGTCCACAATTTCACAGCGAAACCAAACATAAAATTGGGCCAACATCGTCGAATCGAAATTCCGCCTCACAGTGGTATCCTTTTCAAACGGTTGTGAAATAGGTCGAAACTAATCGGAAGTGTTAATGTGAATCGATGTATCGAAACTATAATCGATTGAGAATCGGTATGAATGAAAGCTATTAAAAGAACGGCTATATGTGTGGAGTGAATGGAGGAGTGAATGAATCGGGAAATGCAGTCGCTTTCATATTTGCTTTGGTTGTTCTATATTTGAAAGTAGTGATGTAAGATTGTGAGTGCAGGACGAATGAACCAGCCGACATTACTGGCGAGGAAAATGATCGCTGAAAGAAAACGGTTTTATCTCTAATTTCTTTTGTTTTCTCGTTGGTCTAGTGGTCGCAAGCGCTACTGCTGAGCACGAGGTCCTGGGTTTGATTCCCGGGTCGGACAAAGTGTTATTGGGTTTTTTCATCGGGGATTTCTCAGTAGCAGCCCGAAGTCTGGAAATGTGCCCGGGTGATGGCAATAGACTCGCCCCCTATTACATGGGACTTAAACCTACCTGGTTAAATGTGGGTGTACCGTCAAACCTCTGCCTAACCCTTCTAGGATTATAAGCGTGATAATTTGGCGGACGAAGCTTCGGGCATCAGCTAGTTATATAACTTTCCTCGAGAACAACTATATCCATTGGTGAAAACAGCATGAAAATCGGTGCAGTAGTTTTTGAGTTTATTGCGAACAGACAGACAGACAGACGCGGTGGAGGACTTTTTTTATAATATGTAAGGAAAGCCCCTTAAGAAGAAGAGAAAGAGAGATCGGAGAAAAGTCTGGGTGCAGTTAAAACATTAGGACAAAAACAATAACATTATGTAGGTTGTCGCTAAGTGCTTCAATTTTAAACTAATTTCTAGGAACTTCTCAACAATTATCCTTACATAGTACTAAGTATTCATTAGATACATGGACATGTCACATGCCCCTTGCCAGGCGAAAATGCTTCTTGATGAAAATAAAATTTCTCTCAGATTCATTCATCATTTTGTGCATCAATATGTATTAATCACGAAAACATTTACAATAAATTGTAATTTATCGTTTCGGGAACCCTAAAGGCTCCCACGGACAGGCGCGACGCGACGATGTGACGTCATACTGCGAGCGTAGCATGACCACAATATAAACGGGTTTTGTCGACCGAAGAATAGACAAAAATGACAGCAATCACAATCTGTCATTTTGACTATTCTTCCGTCGATAAAATCCGTAAAAAACCCGTTTCTATGGTTGTCATGCTACGCGTGCTGGTAACACAATTACCATGAAGTTTTCATAGAAATTGTTCTACTGGAGTCGCATCGCGCTGTCGCGTCGCGCTGTCGCGTCGCGCCTGCCTGAGGAGCCTTCACTACATATTATAAAACAAAGTCCTCCACCGCGTCTGTCTGTCTGTCTGCTTGTTCGCGATAAACTCAAAAACTACCACCAATTTTCATGCTGTTTACACCAGTGAATAGAGTGGTTCTCGAGGAAGGTTTTTAGTATATAATAACCGACATCTACGCCGGCGTATCAGCGGGCATCAGCTCGTTAATAATAAGCTTTCATATCAAGTCTTTTATAACTCTGTGTCATTATCTAGACGTATCTAAGTTATCGGACGTAACGCCAGCTCTATACTTTAAATGCTCTATGCTACTACCTAAATACATACCGCCATGTCCAAGGAAAACAAAACATTATAAACTCGAGAACTCTATGGCTCTATTCCAGCTAGCCATTGTTGCTACTTCCTACTATGAAAACATAATGGTAACAGTTTCAATGTTCTGAAATACATGCCTTAGTATTGCGATGATGTGTTAATGTTGATAGTAAGTTGTCATGTTTCATTTGTGGGTTAATTAGGGTGTTTGACATGTCCGGTTCCAGATCAAAATATCACAATGGATTGTGTTAATTAAATACATTAAAAGGAACAGTAAATGGATCGAGATTGAATGAATTATTGGTTTCTGTACATACCGGACTTGTTCCTATTGTATTTCCTAGCAAGGAAACAGTGAACAATGTTACAAACATAAAAAATCAACGCCTGAGGGGACAAATAGTGACCTAATTGGTGATAATCTTCAGACAGGTCAGGTGCGTAGTACTCGCAACCGGCGTATGAACAAAGCCTAGACAAGTGACAATCGCTTCGAAAGCGTTTCATAATTCTACAGCGACTTTCAACAGGATTGACATATATGCTTTTCGATAGCTTATGTCAGTCCTATACATTTTTGCCTTTTCCATCATCGTTATCGCTGATAGAATGTCACTTTGTCTAGGGCCTCAGATGTATGAACGTAAACCAAACAAAAGGAGTATGTAAGGATGGACGATGGAGCATGGAGTTCTATAGTTTCTACCATGGGAAAAAGTCGTGAGATTATGTATGTAGATAAAAAATCATCTTCAAATGTATCAGTGACTTCCGTGTTTTATTAACGTATCCAAATCAATGGTTTAGGCGCAGAATGGCCAATTCCCAAAATGGCAACTGAGTTTTAAATGGACTAATTCTCAAAATGGCCAATTCGCAAAATGCCCAGTCCGCAAAATGGCTAATTTTATAACTTATTTTAGAAAAGGCCCAATCATTAGGGAAAATAATAAAACGAGAATTTCATCTATTTCTCTCTTGTATAATCTTGATAATTTTGGCGTTTGAGATATTTCTTGGTCTCCAAAGCTTGGAGCTCCATGTAGTCTTCATATGGCAGTATCTCTTCTAAAACGTTTTCTTGTCAAAATGCAGTACCAATTAAGTGTCCCAAGAGTGTCTTTTACCAAATTCCTGTACCAACTCTCTTAAAAATCCACATCCGTTTTCTCCATTCCAAGTTCCAACATTGCGTCGCTTTTAAACCAACTCTGTGTATGAATCAATCAATCAATCAGTGCTGAATCAATCGGCAAGAGCGGGTCACGCCACGAATTTGTTCTTAAATCTACGAGTATTCGTATCCGTTTCCGGTCCTAAATAGTGGCACGTGCCCGTTAGTAAGTTGGGGAAGAATTTCGAAGATTTGTGTTTGTTTTTTTTTGGGTGCAAATGACATTTTTTGGGAGAAGGTCGAGATTTATTGTTTATGGTAAAAAAACGAAGTGAGATAGTTTTTTGTTAACGTTTGTTAAAACAACAAGAATAAATAGGTAGATACATATTGATGAGATACATGGATAAAAGAGGTCAAAAGTGCTTCCTTTTCATAGAAGAAAAATTACTTACACAAAAGGTGCTGTAGTGGTGTCGAACTACTTAATAGCTAATTTGTAAGGACAAATCACCACACGGGAATCAAACCCACGGGCAGTAAAACAGTAGCCACTGAAGTATTAAGAAGTCTGTTCTACAGTTTCTGTAGAAACCAGACCAATCAACCTGCATAGCCTTTTCCCAACCCAACTATGTTGGGGTCGGCTTGCAGTCTAACCATAGGTATGCAGCTGAATACCAGTATTTTACATGGAGCGACTGCCTATCTGACCTCCACAACCCAGTAACTGGGTACTACGATACTTCTTGGTAAGACTGGTTGTCAGACTTTTAGGGCTTCTGACGACCCGTAACGACTGTCAAAGATCAACGAATGACAGCCGGGACCGACAACTTAACGTGCTTTCCGAGGCACGGAGGAGTCTCGGTATGTAAAGATGGTCATCCATCCACGGACCAAGCCTGGCAAGCGTAGCTTAACCTGGTGGATCGACCCGTGCGGCTGTTATTACCTAGCCACGAGCTCATCAGGAACCAGACCGTATTTACCTATAACTTAGCCGGATGACAAGCAGACATGTTAGCACATACACTTACAAAATCACAATTTAGAACACAATCCATCCATTTAATAGAACACGGAAGCCGGGATAGACATACATACACAATTCTTAAAACACATTATTATGTTCCTAGAACATTTGTAATGGAGGAAATTCGTTTCCTTGTGAAACTACAATTCTTACTATTTACATATACAGGCAAGGAGTAATGTTTAAATGGAGTGTTTATGTCAGTGTACCGTGCCATATGTGACTGTCATAATCTTGGATTTCTATGTGCGCTTTTGATGGTTTGGCAGCATTCTACAAAACAAGGTGTTATTCTAGTACTATTTAGTAGGTATTATTTTAACACACTTTGTTGACTAGTCATTTTTAGTTTATATGGAAAATAACCACCGAATAATGCTATTGCATTATTCGGTGGTTATTTTCCATATAAACTGATGAGAGAGATGAGACATACTTATTATGACAAACCTAAAGTATTGTATATTTACAAAACTTTAGGTTTGTCATAATAAGTATGTCTCATTGCAATCGTTATCTTGAAAGAAAAATAAATGTACGTTATTGTAACGCAATCTCAATATCAGAATCTAAATTGCAGTCATCGTATGAGATCAGCCCGCACACGAATTTAACTAGCCTACCCATTCAATTCTGTCCATGCTAAGGTTATCTTTAAAACATTTCGGAAAGAGATAGTAATACCCGTTGTACGTACCACTTCAGGAAACTCCCAACTTGTATTATATTTCTGTTATAAAATAATGGCTATTCTTTAACAGCCCACGGTACAATAAACAGAAAATAATGCTAAATAAAAATTGCAAGCCAGTGTTTTTACTCTACAATGAATGGGATGAGCACTTCATTTGTTACTGCTCTGTGTAAACCCTTAGGTTTACGATTGAGGCATGTAATAGAAATTGCTACTTTAGTAAGATTATTTGTAGAAAGTGATTATGTGTATTACATTACATCTTCTGTAGATATTATAAATTAAAGTCACTTTTTGTGTTTGTCTGTATATCCACGTTGTTCATCTAAACCACGGAACTGATTTTGATGAGGTTCTCAGGATCATTTAGAGAATTAGTTATAACAATAAGTTAGATTTTACATTTTCATATTTATGTGAATTGTAAATATTCGTACGCCGCTTTTAGCTGCGGATGTGTCCTCCTATCTATATAAAAATGAATCCCTATTTCCCTTGGTCACGCCATCACGCGTGAACGGCTAGACCGATTTCGCTAAAGGCTCTTACATACTGGGGCGATTCGCCGCGCGACGCGAATTTTAACAAAACAATTCCTGAGAAAACTTCACGGCGAACAATACGGTGGCGTCGCGTCGCGCGGCGAATCGCCCCCGTATGTAAGAGCCTTTATTCTTTTTCTGTTGTGTTTGTTATTGTCAGGAGAAGCTTCTTATGAAAGAAAAAATTAAAAAAATTGCGCGGAAGATTAGAAAATTAAGACAGGACAATGTCTGCCGGGTCAACTAGTGAATATAAAATATCTTTTGTCCTTGACTTTTTGGGTAGATATCGCAAAATTGCTACCTATAGCGCTTATAATCCATAATCTGTAGATAGCAGATTTCTAAAATCCGTTTTGACATGTTTTTTTTTTCATAAATTAAAAATAATCAGTTATTTTTTATTTCAAGCGAGTAAAACCACGGGCAAAACAAACACACTATCGCTTATATCTCAACAGAATCAAATACAGTCGTATTGCAGCTCAGTCCATAGATTATGCAGACAATATAATACGAATAACAGAAGATAGCGATAATATTAGCATGAACTGACAGGTCCGCCATATTGAGCGGTTATTTTAGTTCAATCCACTCTAAAGTGTTCCAACATTAGGTCTTGATACTTTTGAACGCCGATAAATACAGGGTTATTGGTTATATTATTATTAGGGTTATTGGTTATAGTCGGCCATCCAATTAGTGGATGTAGGAGAGGTCATTTACGATCAAACGGCCTCTTTTGACTCATAGGCAAATGTCAAAAATTTAGAGTCATTTGACATGTTTATTTCATATAAGTTACAAAAATAAAATATCAAATTACTCAAAAATGGTTGACAATTGCATAGGGGTCATCAGAGGTCATTTGGTTGCAAAGTACCTCTCCTACATATGTAACCAACTAGCCGCGCTCCGCGGTTTCACCTGCGTAAGTCCCGATCTCGTGGGAATATTGGGGTTAAAAGTATCCTATGTCCTATTCTAGGTTATGGTCTACCCCTGTGCCAAATTTCATCTAAATCCCTTCAGCCATTGTATTTTTTCTTAACAAAGTAAATTCGACAATCTTTATGTTCTTGGAAACTACTGGCTGATTTTAAAAATAGAAACTTTTCGATTCAGAGGCCCTAGACAAAATTAAATTCTATCAGCGATAACGATGATGGAAAAGGCAGAAATGTATAGGACTGACATAAGCTATCGAAAAGCTCCGAATGTTTATAAACATACAATAAGAATCATTTTAATTTAACACAAACTTAACTAATGGAATCCTAACTAATATTAATTAAAACTAACTGTACAAATAGACAACTAAAATCGAAAAGCTTATGTCAATCCTGTTGAAAGTCGTTGTAGAAATACGAAACGCTTTCGAAGCGATTGTGAGTTGTTGCTTTTATTCTAATGAAAACAAAACAGAGTACCTAGCTCTGTTTTGTTTTCATTCGAATAAAAGCTAATGGGAGAAGACCTGTTCCCACCTGACCTAAGCCCTGAGATCTGCCGATGCATAATAATTTGCCTAATTTATTCCAGAAGGTTTATGTGTGTAAAACATTAATATTAAAACTTACTTAATTATTATAATGAAGAAATCTTGATGTTTTTTCAAGTGGTCTAAAAAACCTGCGAAACAGAAGCGGGTCGCTAGTATATACTTAGATAATATAGCTAGTATTGCGTATAACTTAAATATTTAATAAATGTGTAATAATAATAATATCCGAGCCTACCTGAGCCAGCCACACGTCGATAAAACTAAGTCGAACGAATGGCTCAAACGAGGCGAATTGTTTCCTGAAACTGAAGGTTTCATGCTTGCGATCCAGGATCAAATAATAGCCACTCGTAACTACAGAAAGTACATAATTAAAGACCCCAATCAGCCGACAGACACATGCAGGCACTGCAACAGTGCATCTGAGACCATTCAACACATAACAGGGGCCTGTAAAACACTCGCACAGACAGATTATAAACACCGACATGACCAAGTTGCTGCAATCATACACCAACACTTAGCACACAAATATAAACTTATAGGTGAGATGATTCCATATTATAAGTACAAACCTGAAACCATTTTAGAAAACAGGAATCAGAAAATCTATTGGGACCGAACAATAATTACAGACAAAACTATACATTACAATAGACCTGATATCACCGTTCACGACAAAATAAATAAAACAGTTTACTTGATAGATATAGCTATACCTAACTCACACAACATTCAAACTACAATATCCGAAAAACTAAGTAAGTACCAAGACCTCGCCATAGAAATAAAAACGCAATGGAAAGCACAAACCGTCCATATCGTTCCTATAGTACTCTCATCTACCGGTGTAGTGCCAAAGGCTCTTACACAAAGTCTTAACACTCTACAAATGCCTTCTCATACACTTTACATGCTCCAAAAAGCCACCATTCGTAACACCTGTCGCATCACCCGAAAGTTCCTGACTTCTTCTACATTATCATCCACCTTTTCAATTTAAACTTCCTTACACACTTGGTTCCGGCCCGTGTGTAAGATTGTAGGTCTCTCAAAAGAGAAGAAAAATAAAGAATATAAATGTAAGTTACGCTCAAGCATAAGACAACTTCTTATGCTTGAGCTTATTTTATGAACAAGGAAAGGGATATAGTCTGTTTTCTTAGTTAATTTGCAGTTACTTATCTTTATTTATATTGTTAATCTACGTTTACTTATTAAAGGTATCAAATTGAATGTATGGTCTCTAAAGTCTGTATTTTAATTTCGTAGACTAATTTGACATTTCAAGTGATTGTTGTTTATTTTTTTCAATTTGGGATTTGTTTATTTTTTAATCTCGTAGAATAATTTGACAGGTGCAAATATCAAAATATTTGCACCTGTCAAATTATTCTACGAGATTAAAAAATAGACTTTAGCATCATGCACTTTCTCATGGGATTGTTCTGGTAATGTTATTGCAGTACCTAGGTATGTGCCCCTTTCGGATCGGACAGGATTTTCTTTACATATTGTATACATCATTGTATACATCATTATATACATTGATATACTTTTATACTTATATCAATGGTGTTATTAAATTATGATTTATTCCTCCAAATAGTCTATCTGTGTGGATGTGGTATATGTATATTTTAATGTTGTTTTATCTTTTTGTTTGTTCCAGTCCAGTACTAACACCACAAGATCAACTTTAAATCAACTATAACATAGAAGATTTTTATTATTCAAATATTTTTTTTTTTGCTACACACTTGCTTTTCCAATTCACTTTAGACATTGGCAGAATGGTCGACATCGGCTTTGCTTGCCATAACAAAAAATAGAACCGATGATGAAACGAAGATGCGGTACCTAGTGCAACTATACAGGCAGAAACACTTTGCTGCAACTTCGAAATTCAAAATTTGCCAAAAAGAAACAAAATATCCACATATTAATCTGCTTTAATTCAGCCATTAGTATAATTTATGAGCGTCTACGAACCCCTCGAACTCTAATATTATTGCAGATATCAGACACTATCACGTTATGTGAACACATTTAGATGACCGCTTTTCTCAATGAACCACGTCCCACTTCCAACAAAAAACCATGTCTCTGGCGCCCATATCATTGAATATAAGCCAACATTAACAAAACGTAAGGAAAACAGTGAAAATACATAAATCACGAGACAAAATATATCTTATATGCACCTCCGATTACGTAATACGACGCAAACGTGCTGTTTACTTGCGCTTTCCACGATTTTCATGCGATGAAAAAAGTTAAACAAGGACGGAGATAAATCAACTCTAGTTTTCAGTGAGTGTTAGAAAAAGATAGATATACAGCGAGCTTTCCACTGCGGTTCCAATTACAGCGCTAGCGCACCGCTGAAAGCTTGCGCGAGCGCGAACTATCTTCAGTCTTCATTCAAAGCTGGGCGCGTGCGGTCGTCTTGTTAATGTCGAACTATAATCGAATTTTCACGTACGGAGCTAAACTTTTGATGTGACTGTGTCAAAGTGATTGTGTTTTTGACATTTAGTGACGTTTTGTGTTATAAACTGATACTTCGGAGGCTGTAGTGACATTTTGTGACGTTGCGGATACTCCAAGCGGGAATTGTGTTCATTCTCAGAAGTTGGTAAGCCGATTTGTGTTATTTTAAGATATAATTAAATATAGACTGGCGGCATTTATATGAAAATATAATTAGTTTCATACGTAGTGCGTCAGTATTCTCGGTATTGTTTTTTGGGTGTGATTAGATAAAGTAAATTTTTTCTTAGAATTGAAAATTAATTAGATGTGAATTGGCGGGAATTTCTCTGAGATTTGTTATATTGATGTAACAAGCTTTGAGTACTTACCTGGTTTACCGAAAAAAAAACCTGTCTAAGGACTGATTTTATCAAAGTCTTTTATCCGTGGAATAAAATTGTCGTCTGACAGTTTTTGTATGGTAAAACAGTGAAAGATAAGACTTACTCGGTATAAAAGTTTGGTGAAATTAGCCCTAAATAGTTTATAGTGTATCAAGAAGAGTAGCCGCTAATACCTTTGGAACTCGGTTAGTCTAACTAAGTATTATTTGCATCAATTATGCTACAGCTACATCACTATCTAAGGCGGATCCACAAAGTTAGCCGCGAAAGTAAAATTTTCTTACCTTTTTGCAATTTGTAGGTCAGTGTCAGATTGTATCTTAATCAGAATATTTTATGATTCGCGACCATAACAAATATTATTATGTATTTACAGAATAATTCTGAAATACATCCTCCTAAAGATACAGGCGTCCTAGTTTAAGAGATAGGGTTTAAACTAACTTTTGTACAAAACAATTATGTATTATTTATTTTGTATTACCTACCTATATTGGATAAATAAACATTATTTATTTCTTATTATTTATAACCAACCTAAGAAAAAAATAAGTCAGTTGGGACTCTAACCAAAAATAGTAACCAAACTTGAAAGAAAAACTCACAAAAATTAACGGACATTGTCTTAAAAAAAAAAAAAAAAACTAACAGAAAAGGAAACATCCAACCAATAAATAAATCTTTACAAAGACTTGAGGATGATGTTCAAAAGCGGGAATCGAACCAGTGTCCCTTTTAGCATTCAGCCTGCGTCCTAACGCGTAACACGTGGCAAACAATGTGTTTTTGTTGCTTAACGAACAGAGAAATGAATGGATTCTGTCAGATGCTAAAAATATTAATGTGGGGGCTTTTTAAACTGTGCGTATTTTGTCAGTTGCCTGGGCTCGGAGTCTGAATTTGTGTCTGGTTGATGGCAATAGGTTTATCCTAATTACTTGGAACATAAAAATAATTAGCGAAATGTGGGTTAAGTAGGTAAACACAAAACAGGTCTGTCTACTCATTCGGGCAATAAGGCGTGATGTTGCAACGTATGCGTTGATATTGTTGTTAAGATTAATGCAACAACACACATAGTAGGGAACAAACATAACATTTGCAACAAAATCCAAAAACTATTTTAATCGTATACGGTTAAAATTATTTTTGGCTATATGTGTGTAAATTGTGGTTATTTATTTACAAGTTAAAGACTAATTTTAAGGCTGGTATGTCTTTTTTACAGAGCGGAAAATTAAATAACCGATACAGAGTTAAAAATTGTATTAACTGGAAATAAAAAGAAAAACATAATTTTACCTACTAGAATAGGTATGTGAATTGGTTAATATTTTTCACAAATTGAATAATATTTAAAAAATAATATACGTATTTTAAAACTAATTTTAAATGAATTCCTTTAATTAAATACCAAAAAATAAAACGCAATAGCGACTCTACAGTTCGGAAACATCTCAGTTCTTTCCGGTGAAGCTAACGTGTGCGGAACACGTGGTTCTGTAGGTAGCGACAAAAAAACGGACAGTCACAATGAAGATGTTACCCTTAATCTGGTCCCTTTGCTTTGGACTTAGCAGGCATGACATGTGCCTTCATTAAATAGTTTGGACACGTATTGGTTATTAATAACAGGAATTTTAGTAAAAGACCCCTTTGTGAGGGAGCTCGTCCGGGGAAATACTACCACCACCGAGCACGGAGAAAGAAAGTAAGAAAGAAAATATATAATTATAAAATATAGATATCTATTTTTCTCAATTTGAATAACAAAAGCAGCAGTGGTGGCCCAGTGGTAACGGCCACGACTTACGAGTTGTAGGTCGTAGGTTCGAACCGTGACAGGCGCTTTACTTTGTGTAAATTATTTCAACGCCACTGCTCTCAAAACGGTGAAGGAACACATCGTGAGGAAACCGGCATGTCTTAGAACCAACAATTCGAAGACATGTGACATCTACCAACCCGCATTGGGCCCGTGTGGTGGATTACGGCCCACTCCCTCTCACAAAGAGGAGGCCTGTGTCCCAGCAGTGGGAACATTATAGGCTGATTATGCTGATGAATAACAAAATATTTATGTAAATCAATTATTTCAATAAACAATTTCAATTTCAAAAGAAAATACATTTATTTAGCACAGACTAAAGGAGACGCCTCTCAATTCTTACATACTAACAACAATGATAGCCTAGTGGTAAGACCGTCGGACTGCCAAGTTACAAGTCTCCAATTGACATTGAAACAATGAGTTTTTTTGTCACAGAAAGCTGCATACAAAAAGTAGTAGTAGTTTTGATTTGATGTTCAAAAAGTGCTTCTTTTTCTTTTCAAGTAGATGGTAAAAACATGTATTAGGTCCCCACCTATGAAATTGGTGTTTTGTATGGGGAATTTTAAACAAGCTGCATTTTTCACACTAACGTTTTCTTAATTTATTTAACAACCATAAACACTACTGTTTTAAAACTTTTATGCACTACTGTTTAAAAACTAAGATAACGTATGCCACTTAGATTAAGCGACAAAAATAAGGGTGGGCTAAGTTAAAAAAAAATAGTGATCATTTCTGCTAACAAAATGAAGAGTCATTTTTAAGGTATTTTTTATGTTAAGAAAACTATAAGTAATATGGTTTTTTTTACTATTGGTAGTTGTCTATGATGGTCATTATTCGATATAATACCAAGCAATTGATGACAATTTAAAATCATTGAAGTGACGAGGTTCTCTATTAGTGAGAAAAAAACGCCAATTTCATAGGTGAGGACCCAATATTATGCTAAACGAGTTGGGCCCAGTATTTTTACCCGGCATTTTTTAGATTCTCAGATGTGCAGGTGTGTGGATACTTTGGACACTCCAACATATGGAACATGGTTTGGTCAGGAGCACCGCATGCGCATTGAGTATCAATGGAATGTATTATCCCCCATTTTGCTGTGCTGATTTTGGTTTTTAGTTTTGACACATAATACTGATACACAAAAGTACTAACTTTAAAGTACGTACAACCAGTAAATCTTAAAGAACGTGAAAGGCAAATGGTGAAATGAATTGAAAATCTCAAGTGATATTCATGAAACTCCTCACAGACGAGTGATAAGACAAAATTACTAACTTTAAAGTATATTATGAATAACCAGTAAATGATAAAGCACGTGAAAGGCAAATGGTCAAATGAATTGATAATCTCAACTGATATTGATGAAAATCCTCACAGTCGAGTGATATGATGCAGTTATAATCTCGAATGATAAAGGTATTGTGACAGATAATAAATTTCAAAAAATACGGATGGTATGACGTAGTAGTAAACCCCTTGGTGAGATTGATGGAAATATCACAAATATGAGCAATAAAACCCGATCATCGCAACGCTTTGAGGTTTATATTATAACAAAAATAAACTTTATTCTTGCAACATAACACATTTCTGCGAAGTCATATTTTTTATTTCGATCATAACAATATAAACTCATAAACGCTAGATTCGTAAAAGCTATCATTTTCCCGGTTCTATGTTTAAAACAGATCTTTTACTGCCTAGCATTGACCAAATGTAGTAGTAGCAATTATGATCCTTAGACACGGTTTGTATAGTTTATCTATAAACGATTTCAAAGGATGAAAATTGTCATGAAGACAAATAACGTTTCGATTATACGGCTGTGCGCAGACCTGATTCAAAACTCTATCTAGACGGACAATCGCTTTGTCTCTTCTACCTTGCCTAATCCCCAACTATGTTGGGATATGTTTCCAGTCTTACTAGATCCAGCTAAAATGGAGCGACTGCCTATCTGACCTCCACAACCCAGTTACTGTGTAACACGAAATTAATGAAGTTTCAATTGACTGGTAATTAGTATTTGACCCAAGATGTAGCCTTGGAGCATTGGCTCCTATGTGTGTATCGAGCTTGGACAGGATTCTACTGATTCTTGCATTGGATTTGGTGCCAAGCCTGAACCAATGGCCAAGGCCAATGTGTGGCGCCGGCATAATGGTCACACCAAGACCAGCGTTGGATTTCTAAATACCTATAATAACGGGGTTGACTAAAGAAACACACAAAATAATCCTAACCCATTTCAATAACAGACTGGCGCCAACATTCTTTTAATCAAGCGGTACCAAATTTCCTCCCATTCAATTAAAATAATGTAGGTACCAGCACATATATATTTTTAACATCAAATCATTTCACGTCAAGCGAGATGCATCTAATGACGCCAACTGACGGCACTCAAAACATTTCAGGGCACGTATCTGTCAGAAATATAAAATACTAGCTGTGCCCTCGGAATCGCTTCTCTTATGTGACTATGTCTTCTATTGGCATTTTAGGATAATGGGAACGTGAAGTCATAGTATATTCGTAATATCATTCTCTGCAGTCTACGACATCAACTTGTCTTCTGTACAAAATGGAAAATGCTCACCGTGAAAACTTAGGTGCAGTGAGCTGTCATTCCACCTGATGCTAGGGATTGACAGTTCACTTCAAACTCACTTCACTTTAGTTTTCACGGTGACATTTTTCAGTTGATTATGTTAATCTAAAAATTTGTTGGTAGCTCGTGATAAGTATTTGAATTAACGATGCTTTTTGATGTAATTTATGGTCTCTCGGTCCCGAGAGTTAAAATATTTCAAATTCAAGAAAACTGATTGTTATTTCTTTCACATTTTTTTTGAGAACTTGATCAGTCGATTGAACAACAAAAATACGCGTTAGTGCAAAATATAAAAGTATGGTCACCCGTTCCGCCCACGTTGCGCAGGAGTCGATTAGACATCAGAATTATTGAGAAAAACTCTATTCTAGTTCGTGAGTCAAGTAATGGAACATTTTATTGTTCTTTAATTTTTATTAGCTAATAGGTACTTATAGCCTGTTGGGTGGTAAGCAGAGATGTAAATTTTAGAAATAAATAGTTACAACAAAAAAAAAAAAATGGAAAACTGAAAATTGTAATTAAATAAGAACCAAATAAGACGATTAATTAAAAACATAAAAAATGGTTATGTAACATTAACAAAATCATTACCCTCTTTTTTACTTCGCCGGGGTCGGGTATAAAGGTTGCCCATACGTTTTTGCTTATAGTCTGAAGATATTATGCTACGAGGAGCTCGTGGCTAAGTAATAACAGCCGCACGGGTTGATCCATCAGGTTAAGCTACGCTTGCCGGGGTTGGTCCGTGGATGGGCAGTTGCGTGGTTGGGCGTGGTGATCATCTTTACATATCGAGACTCCTCCGTGCCTCGGAAAGCACGTTAATCCGTTGGTCCCGGCTGTCATTCGTAGATCTTTGACAGTCGTTACGGATCTTCAGAAGCCCGAAAGTCTGACAACCAGTCTTACCAAGGGGGTATCGTAGTACCCAGTTACTGGTTGTGGAGGTCAGATAGGCAGTCGGTCCATATAAAATACTGGTATTCAGCTGCATCCGGTTAGACTGGAAGCCGACCCCTACATAGTTGGGAAAAGGCTAGGGAGATTGATTAAACAAAAATACCGTTCAGCAATTCTGCTCGATGGGAACACCTCTGCCTCTATATTTAGGTAGGCCTCTGCCTAACCCTTCCGAGATTACAGGCGTGATGTTGGTTTGTCCGAAGAAGCTAACAATCTCCTTTCTTCTTCCTCTACAGGGTTCTAAAAATCTATTAGTTTACCTTTTAGGGGTATGAGGAACAGGGTGTAAAGTTCACTCATCCACCATAGAAAAGGGAGGATCCTCCGACCAGACGGGTGTTGTGTCTGGCGGGCAACTGCCCAATGATTGATATTGGGTTTTTTGTATATTATATGTCCACTGCACGGTAAACTCTAATAGCGCGATGCAGGATTTATGTGACGTCAGGATTTTTGTATGACGTCAGGTCTTTGATGCGTAGTTCGCATGTGGCGATGTAGATACCGCCACAACCTTGTAACATCTTGATCTCTTGATAGATTCCATCAATATCCTGGATTCCATACATTCCAAGAAAGATTTCCAGTAAACATCTCCAGAGTGAGTGAACTATTTTGAATGTGACTCCCGCATCACGTTCAGACGTACTTTAGAATAAATTACACTATCTACAAGACGGGAATCGAATTAGGATCGATGCCAATTTAATCGATTAATGTTCAATCGGTATCGATACATTAGAGATGTGATGGTGTATGCATTAGTGGTCCGTTTTGTTCTGTTATTATGATGGATTCATAATAAATAGACGATACAGTATATTACCCATCGATTTAGTATTTCTAGGAAATCAAAATTGGTATTATTTGCGGATTATAAAAAAGGCTCAATTATTGTATTAGAGTGCCAAAAAATACCTAACTGTCAAATGTTATAATATTTCTCTATATCAATCAATCTGCCTAGCCTTTTCCCAAAGATGTTAGGGTCGGCTTCCAGTCTAACCGGCTTCCAGTTAACTCTGTCTACTCCTATGGGGAATGTAGCCGTGACGATAATGTTATTGAATAAGATTTAACCTTACTCTTCCATTTAGAACTGCATCACCATCAATCCAGTAGTTTCCAACATTCGCACACACAAACAGAGATGCATTAAGTATCGGTATTCGATAAACAATCTGCTGCATCAAGGTCAGTGTAACTGGGTCAAGTGTGAGTTGTTTCAAACACTATAATGTAAACAACATTATTTAATCAGTTTAACAGTCAATATGACTATGATTATTAAAATTGGAAATAGGAGGAAGAAAAAAAAAACAAGTACCTATAAGAAAATTAGGTACTTTTCGTATTTGTTTATTTTTTGTTTGAAAGAAAGAAAAGAAAGAAAAATTGTTTATTCTGCACAAACAAAACGCACAATAAACTAAAAAAAAATACACATACAAGAGTATCCAAAAGCCTCGTATTCCGACGTTTGAACGACGTTTTATTATTTAATCAAACAAAGTACCTAATGTTAAATGTGGTCTTTGGCAGCTCTGGACAGTAGGTGGAAGGAATAATGGCTAATTAAAAAAATAATTTTAATAGGTCTCGTGAAGCTTCGTGTGCTTTTGTGTGGCTTTAATTTAATTGTCCGGAGATTAAATGTTTTTCTTTCTTTAATTCTTTCTGTAACTGGTGAAATAGTAAAGAAAACCTGTTAAGTGCGAGTTGGACTCGCGCGTTCAGGGTAAGGAACCCCCAGCAATACTATTAACAACACATATTCTGTGAAAATGTCAACTGGCTTGGTATTACTTGCCTTTTGATCGACAGATAGTGATACACACGGACGGTGTAATAATCTTCGTAATAACATTTTTGTTCTACCTATTCTCATCATCATCTGCCTAGCCTTTTCCCAACTTTGTTGGGGTCGGCTTCCAGTCTAACCGGATGCAGCTGAATACCAGTATTTTACATGGAGCGACTGCCTATCTGACCTCCACAACCTATTCTATATCTCAATATTATAGAGTGAGCTCAGCAGAGTTCTTAGCATCCATCTGCCACGTCCTACTGTGAGCAGTCTTCTGAGGCCCTAGAGAAAGTGACATTCTATCAGCGATAACGATGATGGAAAACGCAAAAATGTATAGGACTGACATAAGCTATCGAAAAGCTTATGTCAATCCTGTTGAAAGTCGTTGTAGAAATACGAAACGCTTTCGAAGCGATTGTCACTTGTCTAGGCCCTGTGCTTTCGTATCGGCAGCAACTTTGTACGTTTTATGCACACGAAATATCCACAACGTTATTCTGCGTGCAGAATTCTTTTGACCTAAAAATAACGTCTAGAAAATATTCGATTTCTGCAGATTTTAAAACATTCCCGGATAAATCTCCCTTGTATTCAAGGAAACAATAAATGATAGCTGCCAAACCGCAGATTGTGCTGAATTATTTCTTAGCCTAATAACAATAGAGTTTGTTTTTGAATAATGTGCGTTTGATCGGGATTTCAGTTCCTAGATTAGAAATAGGAGTAGGTTTTATCCGAAGTTCCGCTTGTGCTAAAAATAAAGATGTTGCATAAGTTTAGAGGCAACACAATGATATGATTGTGACGAAGACAAATTCATAAAAAAACATATTTTATTTAGGTTTAAAATGATTTTATTTACAGAATTAATGTAATCATTTTGTGCTATATCGTTAACAAATGTATATTTTATGATTTAAAAAAGTTTCTAATGCCATTCCAGACAAAAAAAAAAAATTTAGACTGAAATAGTTTTCAATATCTGTCGGTAACAAACTTACACTTATGACTAAAATAACTACTACGCCACTTTGATTCGACGCAACTTTGAAACAAGGTTTAAATTAGAATAATTTTCAATTAACTAACGGTAAAATAAGTTTTGTTGAGTACGCAAAGGGCGACGGAATCAGAACACTGGCCGTATAGAATACAGATCGAAAATAGAATGCGTGTGACAATGAAAAGAACTCAATACAAATTCAAATTAGGAATTCCGAACGCGTTTTTTTTTACTGTCTGAACTTTTTAACTCTTTGACTTTTTAATGTAACCTGTATTCAATCAGCCTATCCTTTACCCAACTATGCTGGGGTCGGCTTCCAGTCTAAGCGGATGCAGCTGAGTACCAGTATTTTGCATGTAGCGCCTGCCTATCTGATCTCTACAACCTTGTTACTGGGTAACCCGATTCCCTTTGGCAAAACTACTCTATATAATACATAAAAATTGTTGTTACTACCGTCAAATGTTAAGAAAAAAAGATTCACAGATATAGAAACTAAAGTCTGTTTTTTAATCTCGTAGACTAATTTGACAGGTGCAAATGTCAAACTCCAAATTGAAAAAACCAACAACAATCAATTGAAATGTCAAATTAGTCTACGGGATTAAAAAACAGACTTTATACAGTGTAAGTATTTCAAACAATATCCTTAAAAATACTACTGATATTGACTATACATTATTGAGTTTGTTAATGAAACCGCAAGCTGTAAGTCATCCCAAAGAAATGGGGTCATTGCTCATACATACAGACATGATTCGTACCAGAATATGTAGGTATACATATTGAACAGACTTTTTTATTCAGTAATATGGCTTCAAGTACAAACGAAATACCAAATTTTTTTTTTGGATCGTAGCCAGTACTGACTTCCTTAAATATCTCATTTCATATTTCCATTAGCAGTTTTGTTCTTGTTACCTAATGTCTCCAAACGAATCAAGGGGTTTAATATCGCAAATAGCAATCCATACTAATACTTACTAATATTAAAAATGCGTAAGTAGTTCTGTACGTCTGTCTGTCTGATAGCTTCTCACGCCTTCAATCAACTCAGCCTATCGCAATCCACTGCTGGACATAGGCCTCTTCCAAGCTGCGCCACAACACCCTATCCTCCGCCTTCCGCATCCAGTCTGTCCCAGCCACTTTCTTAGGGTTTTCAGTCGGTCGTCAATCCAACTAGTTGGGGGCATCCCACGCTACACTTGCCTATACGCGGTCTCACTCCAGGACTCGTCTGCTTTACCGGTCATCGGTCCTTCGTCAAACATGACCAGCCCACTGCCACTTCAGTTTGCTTAATCTGCAAGCCGGTATGTCGGTAACTGCAGTTCTTTTCCGGGTAATTTCATTTCTGGCTTTATCCTACCTTTTATTAATTTTATTTTATTTTCCCACACCTTATCGGCAGATTTCTATGAAATTTGGCACACAAGTAGACCATGACCTGGGGCCGGGATGTAGCATACTTTTTAACCCGATAGCATGTTCCGGTGGGATAATGTCCGACCACCATGCGGGCGAAGCCGCAGGCAAAACCAAGTAGACATGGAAAAGCTAATTTTTTCTACGTAACCCTCAAATAGTATTGTATACATTATTGTAGGTAGTATACAAAGCTAGTATAATAGTTATTAACAGTAGCTAAAAATCTTCATTAAAACAATATCGGTCGTTAATTTATAGAAATTGACCATTTTGATTCCTCGAAACTTTGGAGAAATTGACTTTCACTATTATCAGTTCAGATGCTCCCTGCATACGTCATATCCTGGTCACGAGACAGGAAGAGATATGCCATTCTATTTAAAGCCTGTAGGTACATATTATGCACCTTGTACATCATACATGCATTGCTCTGTATTGAACGTAGCATTTGTCATCGTAAAGCATTATAATGCTTATATGAATCAATCAACGGTATTTAATGCGACCATTATGATCGTTGAATCTGACTGGCAAATTATAATGATTGGTTCGCTTCGCTTATAGGTGAACACTCGTATAAAACTCGCACTTGGCAATTTCTAAAAGATTTATATCTTTCGAGCTGAAGTTATAATTTATACTAACGCCTGCACTAATATACGTCGATTTACGCTAATTGAGCCATTATTCGTACGATTACTTGAGGGTGGTCTTATTTAATCTGATGCCAACAGATAAATAGGTATGTAGTATAAATTATTCCTGAAAACGTTTACTCAACATATGCACTGACACAATTGTACGACGTCGTTAATGTTAGTCCTGAAAACGTCTACTCAACAAGTATAATAAGACATTACAGTCACGCGACTGAAACATCATAAGATGAACGTCTATAGTTAATTGATTCAGGCGTGACTTTGCGGAAATCCATTATAAAATACAATAGACGAATAGATAGATATTTAGTAACCTGTTCCGCTTGACTATTCTTCAAGAGTCATAAAAACTCTGTAAGAAATCGACACGTGTTTCACCTCTCAACGAGGCATCTTCAGGATGACGATTGACCAATTGCAAACACAGAGTAACTCTGTGTCCAGTGCACACCGAGCGCTGGACACAGAGCTACTCTGTGTCCAGCGCTCAGTGTGGTAACACGTCGCGTTCTGGTTTGCAATTGGTCAATCGTCATCCTGAAGATGCCTCGTTGAGAGGTGAAACACGTGTCGATTTCTTACAGAGTTTTTATGACTCTTGAAGAATAGTCAAGCGGAATAGGTTACTAAATATCTATCTATTCATCTATTGTATTTTATGAACGTCTATATAACGTCTTAGTTAGCTAAATACCAGTATATAACCGTTATATCACATGAAGTCTTATAAGACTAGTACGACGTTTTTGCTTGTTGGGTAGCGCTTCCGTTCATAATTTACAACTTTTCTCGTTGGTAATTGTATTAACAAAACAAGATGGCGGCGTTAGTTCCGATTTTGGCCACGCGTCGCACGCAGCTTGTAGCGTTGTACTATACAATTGGCAGTTTAACACTACTTCCAACAAGAAGTTTCGACGCTTCTTGAATTTGAACGTGGATATAGTTGAACAGTAGTGGACGCGATCTGCATAAGATTCGCATTCTCTATGGTTGTCATCACTATGTTATGGTGACGTAAACCTCTGGCCGTGAACCCGGTAGTGACTGATGGTGGTTTATAGAGGTGGGATCAGGATTATAGGAATCGATGAAGTTATTGATAGAAAACTGGTTAAAATACGCTTCTTCACTTCAGTCACTCGCAAAAAATCAGGCCGCACGAAGCCAGTGCATAAAACATTAAAACATAATAAAGGCGTCGCGAAAATTGAGTTGCGTACGTACGGCTTTAACGAAATCTAGTCGAACGTGAATGCATAAAGTCATAATCGGCATATAATGTTCCTTTCCTCTCTATGAGAGACTTATAAAACCACCTATTGCATAAATAGAACATAATTAATACATAACATCACGCCTGTGTTCCGCTTTATTTAAGCGGAAAAGGTTACTAAATATATCGACGTCTATTGTATTTTACTCTAATAATTACAAGAACCACCAGACAGCGTTTCCCCCCACTATCCAGGAAGTTTTTATATTTAAATATGTCATCTGCATACGAGATTGTAACATATAAAATGCCCATAGCATATGCAACGCATGCCTCAGAGCCTCATAGACGGCATAAAAACTATTAGGACCTACTGCCTCACATACAAATTAGTATATTCCCATATTATATCAATTAAAATTCAAGGAAATTCATTGAACTCCGTCTATGGTTATTATCTCCAGAAAGGTATATACGTATCATATCCTGTGTATGTACCTAGAGTCTATTTGATGGTTCGATAATTCATTATACATTCATCTTCTTGTTCATGTGGTTAGTGACTAACCTGGAATTAGAGTTTTAATGCCGCCCATGGGCCTCTGACTTGGCTTAACATGTCGCATACATATATAATCATCCTATTACGTTCCCACTGCTGGGACAAAGGCCTTCTCTCTTCGAGAGGAAATGGGCCGTAATCTACCACGCGGGCTCAGTACGGGTTGGTAGATGTCACATGTCTTCGAATTTTTTGGTTCTAGGACATGCCGGTTTCCTCACGATGTTTGCCGCATGCTGTCGAGAAATATGTCTCGGGTACGGCGTTTCCTCACGAAACTTATAAATCGACATAAAACGAGTCACATACATTGAAATACTTATATACTGTATATAAGCGCTTTTATATAAGGTACAGCGTAAAGAACCTAACTAATAATAGTTGTTAACCAACATTTTACACAGAATTATAACTCCAATGTTGTTTAGCGGAAATTCCGATTCAGTCTTAATCTGTAACCCTTATACTAATTCTAGATCAGCACATAATAGATGTAATTATATTATTAGTTATTCAGTAAACACGTTGCATCATTATCTAAATATAGCCATTACGTTCAATAAACATAATCAGTTTGTTCCAAGATTTACGGTAGCACATTGTATGTGTTGGGATCAAAATAAACTTAGGATACATTTCGGGTTTACGGTTGGTCTACATCTTATTCTAGATCTGGCTCGAATCTGTCTGGCACTATTCTTATATCTCACCAACATTTATTAGTTTTAACCGTGGTTATAACTGAACTTCTGCACAAACATCTGAAGGTGTATAGTCCGTGCGCGACTGCTAGTCATCACCTGAGGTATGTAAGCGGTGAGACGAGGGAGGTAGACAAATAAATAAATAAATCATTTATTTGCATAAAGGCCAAGCTAACTGAGTCTACCAATTTTGTCAATGGCGCCTTCCCCCGTCTCACTGCTCACACATCTCAGGCGGTGACTACCAGTCGCGTACGGACTATAGACAAGCGTTTCGTATATCTGCAACGACTTTGTAAAGGATTATTGCATATTTTTTTTGTAGCCTATGTCAATCTAATACAGATAGAGTGATAGAGTGTCACTTTGTGTAGGCCCTCTGGTCGAGTGTCTTCATATTCTGCTTGAACTATGATGTTATTGCTGTTTTCATAGGTTGACCAAATAACAAAAAACTTATTTGCGATAAATTAGTACCTATTGAACTATACCTACTGAAATTACCTGAAAGTAGAATATCAACGCTACGACGAGAAGAAAAGAGTGTGTATTATATATGGCTACCAACAGTGGATGTATTATGGCTACCATGATGTAACATCATGGTAGCCATAATACATCCACTGTTGGAAAAATTCTATAACGATCCGTTCTGGGCCACTTGCATCCGATATCTTCTTTCAACCTTTATCATGTTATCCGTCAGATCGTCTTGAGAGTGTGTTGGGGTAAGTTCAGCACTGGGATAAGGCCGTACGAATAAAATTCTCGGGTAATTTGGCAATATTTTTTTATACCACTGTCTTTTTCAGAATTTGATTCGTACGGTTTTGTCCCAGCGCGCAGCGCCGAACTTACCCCAATATACCTTACTACTTAGTATATAATAGCCCCAATTCATTAGCCCCTTTCTTCTATTCAATATAAAGGATTGTTTCTCTCGACACAATAATTACCTCATTCAATCACTCATTCTTCCATAATCTTCACTCGTCTGTCGCAGACGCTACAGATAACTTGGAACGTAATGGGTCAAACGAATCGCGATATCCGGCGATACATCACCGCTTCCTCGTGGATACGATGTGCGAATGATAACACTCATTGGACCTGGCAAGTTATGGTGTGGTGTTAAGACAGGCGGGCGCGGAAGCGGTAGCGGAATCCTGCGGTGTTCAATAAAAACGCTTCCTCGTGATTACGATAACGCTAATTGGACGTGGCATTAATACGTAGTACACGTTTATTTAGGGTGTAGAGTTAGGATAAGCGAGAGCGGGAGCGGAAGTCACAAGGTATTTGGCCACTAGGACGCTGTATGAGAACTCACTCTTATGAAATTCTTTTAGTAAATCTTAAAAATAAGCCAAAAATATAGCGCAAACTGTTTTGAGCTGCCCAAAAAGAAAAAAAAAATCACATGAAATGCGAGAAATAAAGAGGAAATGGAGCAAATAAGCTTCACCAGCACAAAAACGCTGATTGCAAATAATGGTGACGATAATAGATCCCAACACTCATGCAAATGCAAAATCGCTTCCGCTTCTACCAAGTCCTCAACCTAACAGAACGAGACGGTTATGATTGACATATCAACTTATAAGACATGCATAATTGAGTAGGCATCGTCCAGCAAGTAACTGTTGCAGTGGTTTATCTGAGATGAGCTTAGAATATTGATAGTTTCAGGACTATAATGATTATTGATCATGATATAGTTCGTAGAAAGTAACTGTGTAACTTTTTAAGTTTTTTTTTTAAGTGCAATACCCAACGCAAGCAATTTTCAAAGTTTTGAACAAAATTCACTGAGACATCGCACTGCCTAAGCTGCATGCTGGGTTTAGAAACATGCAATTTTGGTTTTACATAGATCTACTGCCAAAGATCAACTTTTTACAGTAGCATCCTTTGAATTCAATTAGAATTATCATAGCACTATACCAATTAACTTTATTAAGGTCGTCGGTCCATCTAGCTGGGGGGCGTCACACGCTACGCTTACTGGTACGTGGTCTCCACTCTAGGACTCGTCTGCTCCACCGGCCATCGGACCATTGGGCCACTGGATGTGGAAGGCGGAGGTCACGCTGTTGTGACGCATATACTTCCAAAAGCAAAAAGCAAAACAATATTGAAAATACATTTTAGAGAAAAATATAATAAGAATTAAAAAGAAAACATTAATCCAAATAAGGAGTTTTCTTAAAGTTATGCACCCCACCGGACAGTTATACAGAGGGACATTCTTTTTTATACGTATGACTGATAGGGTGACTCCAAGTCACGACTATCAAGGTTCTAATGTGTGGTCACATCACGGCCTCGTAAAAAGGACATAAATGTTTACAACAGTTACAACATTCTTTGTTGTTAAGTTTTATGTGATTTTGAGTTACTGCTGTTTGTTTAAGACGTCATAGAATATGTCCGATTGCCTGGATCTTAGTAAATAAAAGGACAAAATGTGATTGTTTTATAAATTATATTGTTTCAGAGTATGGTTCTAAGTAATCAATCAATCAACTCAGGTTATCGCTGTCTACTGCTGGACTTACGCCTCTCCCAGGCTGCACCCACAACACGCAGTCCTCCGCCTTCCCCAGTCTGTCCCAGCCAACTTTTTAAGGTCGTCGATCCATCAGCTAGGATGTTTACAATATAAAAAGTTAAGAAAAGATTTCGATAAAGACCCATGACACCCGAAAATATTTCGACAAAGACCCATGGCACCCGAAAATATTTCGACAAAGACCCTTGGCACCCGAAAAGACTTTCTTACCAAAGCGTTCACAATATTAGCCTGTATTTTATTGTCCTATTCACTCCGTCATATGCCTCTTCTCAATCAGAGAAGCATCTAGAATAGATCACCCCCACTTTCTTGATAAGTGCTGGATTCACGTCTCTTTTCCCCAAAGGGGGGGAAGACTGAAGCTGCAGACGGACATGACTGTACTGCAATCCTACCAACTACATCATCATCATTTCAGCTGAAAGAGGTCCACTGCCGGACATAGGCACTGCCTGCTCGACAGGTTCTGTGCTTCCCGCATCCAGCGGATTCCTGCGGCCTTGACCAGGTAATGAGACCACTTTGTGGGAGGCCCTCCAACGCCACGTCTTCCGGTACCTACACGGTCGCCACTCCAGAACCTACCTACTTATCCACTCCTTTTACTTAACCCCGTTCATTCATCTTGTCATACACGCGCGCTGGCATAATTTGTGGTATAATCAATTCATGTCTATGACTTCCTGAAATAATTTAATTGACAACGACCATAAAAAAAACTACGAGTTTTTTAATGTTATTTCGTGTAAATATGACGCAAAAGCAAAACAGTCAACTGCCAACTTGTAAAGTTTCCAATTTTTCATTCGAACATGCGTCCACGCAGCATCATTAGTTTTGCTATAAATCTTCCATTGAGTAAAATTCTAAGAATTATATTTTTACTTAGGTTATGAGTTTATAACTTACTAGCTGTGCCCCGCGGTTGCACCCGCATAAGTCTCGATCCCGTGGAAATATCGGGAAAAAAGGTATCCTATGTCCTATTCCAGGTCATGGTCTAAACCCTGTGCCAAATTTCATTTAAATCCGTTCAGTAGTTTTAGCGTGAAGACTAATAATTATTATGAATGCGAAAGTGAGTTTGTTTGTTAAACTCACTTTCGCATTCATAATAATTATTAGTTATAGGATGACATACTACCATAATAGTAGGGCCCGCGTGGTAGATTACCAAAGAGGAGGTTTCTATCAGCAGCTGTGGGAAAGTTGTATGCTGAGTACGAGTATGATATTTTGTTGTATGTACGGTCGCGGTCTGAGAATGTTTACTACCTTAAGACTTATAATTGCATGCACACATCTATGTCACAAAGTCAATAATTCAAAATTCAAAATTCGAGCCTATTTTCCTTGTTAAATGTCATTATGGTAATGTCTCAACTTTAAAATAGATATAGCGTTTTAAACTTTACTACACGCACTGTGGTAAAGAATCTAATTTGAAAACTGATAAACATTTTTAGACCGCGATAGTATGTACACTTACCCGTGGTAGAATATTTCGGTTTTATACCCACATGAACATGGAAACATGAATCAAAATAATGTACTAATATCCGGTACTAATCAAAATGATTCATACTCTTTTGACTACTAGGTACTGAAAATATTATGATGACCTGGTTGTGTGAAAACTGTAAACTTTGGGAGGAAGTGCTTTTTTATGGAACGAGGTGACGTCATTTGAATTTTTAAATTTCGAATTACGAATGTTCTCATAATTTTTTTATTGGCCATTTTATCTTTTAATGTGGTTAGTACCATTTTATTGTTAGTTTTATCATTTCGAATTTCAGCCGTTGTGTTGGCACTGGGTATGTAAAGTGATGAATGACGTCATTATTCTGTTAACTGAAAGTCCGTTCACAGTAAATAGCTTTTCTCTCCCCAATTCTTTATCTATCATCATCTTATATATAAAGTTAGCACTTCGGCCGCGGTTTCGCCCGCGTGGAGGTCAATTATCCCACGGGAACGTACCTACTACCGGGATAAAAGTACCATATGTGTTAATCCAGATTATAAACTATCGGTATGCCTTTCATCCAAATCCATTCAGCCGTATTTGCGTAATTGAGTAACAAACATCCCAACATGTACCACATATAAAATTGAGGTACCTGTAGGATTCTTAAATCAATTCACTAACAGATACCGCACAGCTTATAAATCGCTGGGTCTAGATGGATCGCATGGAATTCGTAAAAGAGTTCCATAACGAAATTCACCACTAAGGATTTTTACAAATTTATCCCCAAACAGGGGATGAAATTTTGTATGAAACATCGTTATTTTTGCCGATGAGAAATCCATCGGGCACGTGTGTTGTCCGTTGTCCTCTATAAAACATATTTGTGTTTCGATACCATCTGCCTAGCCTTTTCCCAAATATGTTTGGGTCGGCTTCCAGTCTAACCCGATGCAGCTGAATACCAGTATTTTACATGGAGCGCCTGGCTGTCTGACCTCCACAATCCAGTAACTGGGTAATACGATACCCTTTGGTAAGATTGGTTGCCAGACTTTCGGGCTTCTGACGACCCGTAACGACTGTCAAAGATCCTCGAATGACAGCCGAGACCAACGGCTTAACGTGCTTTCCGAGGCAAGATACCATCTGCTAGCTTTTAATAACAAATTTTATTAGTCTAGCCAGTCCAGCTATTATCTATTATCAACAACAAGAGATAAATGACTTAATCCCGACCATCAAGATTATACCAACCTAATTCAATAAAACAAAAGCGCCCGGCGATTGTCTCAAATCACATGAGTGCAAGCATTATCTTCGATTGAACGTGTACAATAAAATATTAAGACCGTACAACAAAACGACACAATTACATCACGTGTTATCTTACAAATCTCAACTTTATGACCTGAGAGTTAAAGTTCAAGTTTAAAAGGACAGTTGACGGTTGTAAGTGTCATTTTATGGTCTGGATTGTATGTGAGATGTAATAAATTTCAATTAATGTTGTCAACAATGTATATGACATTGTCTTACTGTTGAGATTTGGCTAGGCAGTTGCTATGAAGGAACTAAAAGAGACATATTGGTTTCTCAGAAAATTGTGTCTGGGTGATGAAATTGGATCTAGACAAAAAGTTGACGTCCATTTTTTTTTGTTGAAGTTTGTTATTAGTTTTTGCCTGAGCAATATGGATGTCCTGTATTATATTTCTTGTGTGTTTTGGATTCAGTTTTCTGAACTTACAGCTTTTAGAAGGTTTTTGCATTTGAATACGTCTGACAGTTTCATTAGTGGACCCTAAATCGAGGTGAGATTTTTTTTAAACTTTTTTTTTTTTCATTTTAGCGCCGACTGCCCTTTTAATATACTCTAAACTATTTACGTATATGATTTAGAAAATCCTTGCCCTATATTGCTTAAAAGTCTTATGAGGGGATGCCAATCATAGGTACATATATCTGGCCAATGTGTGATGATCATTTTACCGTAGCATTTCTTTGGAGAACCATGTTTAGCTGTGTTTATGGACAGATTGATATAAACACTACAGGACGTCCCATAAATTATGTCCTACACATGCCATACAAGTCATTAAACCCATAAAAGTAATTAATTATGTATGTACAAAGTAATACGCGTATTATTTTCAAATATACCCTTAAGTGATGTCAAATGACGGTCAGGGGCCATTTTCAATCAATTTATATGTAAATAAAATTGAATCGATTGTGTGTTGTAAGTAATTTATTGCAATGGCTGCGTTTGCGTATCTTTATTATTATGTACTATTGTTTGTTGAGAAGTTAATTTATTAACTTTGGTACAGGGTGCGAGTATATTGCTTTATTAAAATATTTATTTTGTTTTAATGGAATGTTCAAGATTTTTTTTGAAGATTACGTTTTCGTCAACCCTGCTTGACCAAGCGTGGCGATCAATGCTCAATGGAAAAGGTCTCTTCTCAAACAGGGAAGGCACGATTCCCTGTTTGAGAAGAGACCTTTTCCCTGCAGTAGGACAGAAATAGGCTCGATTTATAATTATATTACCTACGTCATCATTATCCGACTTTCTCATCTTTTCGTTCTTAAAAAAAACACAATTTGAGTTTGATTTATTAAAAGCTACCTTATTTTATTGAATCGTAAAAACCTGAAAGATATTTTCGTAATTTGTATTTTTTAAGTGCACCTAATTCTAAATGTAGAGCAGAATCATAAAAATATTTTGAATGCATGAATTGAAAAAAATATATAGGTCATGACAGTAAAAATGCAGAAAAATGTCTGTCTTCTATTTTGAAATGCAACGCATCATTTAAATTCTGCTATAATGAAGCAACTTCGCCTAGAATTTGTTTTTGTTCTTACAATAATATTGTAAAAGAAGGGTACAGGGGCAAAACAAGGAATGTCACTAAAACAAGTTTTTGTGTATTTATTTATTTATTTATTCGTTTGGAAACTCAACAGCTTATTTATTAAGTTACATGAATTAAGAATACCCACCCCACCATCAGTGAACTGCCAATGCAGTAGCGTCAAAGTCACTATCAAGGGACGTCTACACATGGCGCTGCTCAGTGATAGTGAGGTGATGACAATTAACACTTAAACTAATTACAGAGTTTCACGGCATTTATAAAACTAGGTTAACCAGAAAGTGGTGTAAGGAAAAAACAAATAAAAGAAATATACCATTAAGGTATATTATTGTACACATTCAATTAAAAGAATTAAAAGAAAAACAAAATCAAAAACAAAATATTAAAATGTGAATCGAAGGTAAGATTCACTAAGTACACCCAGCAATTAGAATGCGCTTAGCCATTGAAAAACTTAAGTATATTAGTTAGATACTAAAGTAAGTATATTTAAAAAAGAAATGAGTTACGGTACAATTTGTCCACTAAACAATATTTGCTTGACTTGACTCCGGTATGATTTTTTGGATAAATGAAATATATCGACAGTTTCAAAATACTCAGAGTAGATGCGAGGCAGTCGAGTCATGACAGCATTTCTCCCATATTTTGTGCGGCAGCCAGGGACACTTAGTAATTTTGTATGTCTGGTACGTGTTTTAGGAGTACAGAAATCTATACATGATAACAGATCACTACTGTCCAAGCGACCTCGCAGAACATCAAAAAGAAAAAGCATGTCCAGCATCTTACGCCTATCCACAAGGGCAAGTATATCATAGTGTTTACAGTCTCGGGCATAGGAATCATGACGTTTACGGGATTTGAAATTTAGGATTTTTACAAACTTTTTCTGTAGATTTTCTACTCTTTTAGCATATACCTCGTATTGGGGTGACCAGACTGGGCTACAGTACTCCAAAATACTACGAACATAAGCAAAGTACACAATCTTCAGGCTATGACAATTCCTAAAAGGCTTACAGACACGCATTACAAAACCAAGGTTACGAGAGGCCCTATTGGTAATGGTGTCAATGTGTTGGTCAAAAAGCAATTTGGAATCTAACATTACACCAAGATCTCTTACCACATCAACTCTCTCGATCTCATTATAATTGAATCCATACGGGTGCCTAGTTGGATGTTTAGAACGGCTAAAGCTAATACATTGACATTTCGAGACATTGACAGTGATATTGTTTTGCTCATAATAACTGAATAATGCATCAAGATCACGCTGTATCAGTTCACAATCAAGGCTGGATTTTACACACATGTATATTTTCATGTCATCAGCGTACATGAGATGTTTCGCGGATTTGAAACACGCCTGAATGTCATACAGGTAAGCACAGTAGAAAAGAGGGCCCAATAAAGATCCCTGGGGTACACCGGAGGGGATGTTCACGAAGTCAGATTTGAAACCTCCCATAACCACAGCCTGCGATCGGTTCGACAAGTATGACTTGATCCATCTCAGTAAATCTCCATGGATCCCAAGCCTTTGTAGCTTTGCTAGCAAGATCACGTGATCCACACGATCGAATGCTTTTTCAAAATCCGTGTAGATCACGTCGACCTGGCCACCGGCTTCCATATTATGCAATACATAGTTACAAAACGTGGCCAAATTAGAAGTTGTAGACCGTCTCCTAACGAATCCGTGTTGGTTCTGGCCTATACCATTTGAGATGACTGGATATACACTATTATAGACAATTTTCTCAAAGACTTTGCTAATTGTGTTAAGAATGGATATTGGACGATAGTTTTTTATATCCATCTTGGGCCCCTTCTTATGCACTGGAACTATATGAGCTGTTTTCCACAAGGAGGGACAGACGCACTCGGCTAAAGACTTCTGAAATAATAAAGCTATAGGATGTGCCAAACTTTCAGCGCAATTATGCAAGAAAATAGGAGGTAATTCATCAGTACCGGGGCCCTTAGTTGTATCTAGTGCGCGTAAGGTTGTAAGTACGGTGTCTTTGGTGACAAAGAGGTTAGATTGTACATTCGCTGAGGCCACTTCACTAGGAGCACTCAAACTTGTAGAAGAGGGGGTAGATGGGTTAACGAAAACACTATGAAAATATTTATTAAATGCTGTGCAAATGTCGTTACCGGAATCAATTGTCTCCTCATTAAAAATCATTGTTTTTGGATATTGACTACCGCCCCTTTTACTTTTTACATAAGTCCAAAAAGTCTTCGGAGAATGACTGATAGCTTTCTCTGTCAGAGCTATATAGCCTTGAAAAGATGATGCCTCAACGTCTTGTTGTCTAGAACGTAACAATGCAAATTCATAGTAGTCCCTGGGGTTACCATATTTTTTCCATCTTTTATGCACTTTAGTTTTCTCACGAATGATTTTTATAAGTGCACGACTGTACCAAACAGGGTATTTATGGCTTTTCGGTTTTTTAACTAAGGGAATGAAACGTTCCACGCCAAGTTTAACTTCTGAGTAAAACGACTCAACTGCAACATCAACCGATTTGACAGAAAGTTTTTCATCCCAATTTATCGTGTTAAAGTGTTTATTCAGTTCCTCATAGTCTCCCTTAAAATAATTATGACGTGGTACGTACACTTCCTCTAGAGGTGTTAAAAATAATTCAGTAGCCGTAATGACAAGAGCAGGATGATGAGAGTCTTCTTGGAGTAAGGGATCATCACTTCTAGAGTAACTCACCTCTAGTGTAATTAACATTTTAATGTTTGAAAGTTTATAACTTTGTCTTACATATTAATTGTTTAGAAACTACTAATATGAACTTTAGTTTACCTTACAGAGATCAGTTGTAGATACAAATAAACTTTTGGCAAATATTAACAAATATGTAGTACTAAAACATGAAATGTCCTTTAAAACCTTCTTTAAACTCTTCCTCTCTTTTTTCGCTTCTTCGTTTTTTTTTACTAAATTCTGATTAATATCTTCATCGCTTTCACCTATTTTTTTTCACAAATTGACTGAAAAATTTAAATCTAAATTCGCAGTCACAATAACATAATCATAACCTCTCTTTAACTGACATTGACAGTTGGACATTCCATGTTATGTTCCGTTTCACTAGGGACATTCCCACTTTTGCACCTGTAGAGGGTTTTGAAATATTAAAGATACGAAGGACTATGATTGTTTTTATGCTTTTTACACAATCCTACATAAAAATACGCGCGAAAACTAAAGTGTTGCCATACTTAATTTATATTTGAATTTTATGTGACATTCCTTGTTTTGCCCCTGTACCCTTCTAAAGAGAAAACTCTCACTTTTCAACATTTTTTTTTTTTTCTGTAACTTTTGTCAGAAAAAACTTGAAAGTGCTCGATACTCAAGTGCTTTAAAGAGACATTATCCAAAACCAGAAGAATTTTCATTTCAACCACAAGTATCAAACGCAGTGATAGCCAAGTGGTGTGACCGTCGGCGTCGGACTGTCAAGTCAAAGGTATTGAGTTCGAACCCACGGCACGCACCTCTGACTTTTCGCATTCATGTGCGTATTGTAAGATTATCACTTGCCTCTAAAACGGTGAAGTAAAACATCGTGAAGAAATCGGCATGCTGAGAGATATTTGTCGCCATGTGCAGCCAAGTCAGAGGCCCATAGGCGGCATAAAAATTCTGACACCAAGGGGCCTTCCACCACCGCTTAAAGCAGTATTATTTTAATCTTACTTCGTGGGGGAAAGAGATGGAGCTATACGTCCTGTAGAGTTTCATCTCTTTCCTGCACTGAAGTAATATTAAATTAATACTGCTGTAAGCGGTGGTGGTAGGCCCCCAGGTTAGTCACTAACCACACGAAAAAGAGAAACTCAGGTTAAGTTTCATTGGAAAAAAATAGCAAATAACAGCGAACTAGTACCTCCTGTAGAATTATAGTAAAATTCACACCACCACAAATAATTTATGTACTCTTACATAAGAACATACAAAAACCACCATTTGCATTCACAGCGCACCCGATTAATATTTCTATGGCATCAGGAATCATTCCCACTTCCTTGTACGTGAAGTGCATTTTATTGGTAATCTTCGTCCCTTTCCTACATACCTTCAATTGTGTGCGTTAGAGTGGGATGGAAGATTCCTCGGGCAACGTCTTACTGCAGTCAATCATCTATATTCGTGGTAGCTAGTGGAATATTATCGTCACTTCCGGTGGAGTCGTTGACTTGATGACAGGTTTGCTTGTAGTTTTGACTATCAATTTTATTGATAGATCGACTGGATCTTTGAGTCTATCAAACTGTCTATGTGTTATGGTAATTGCGAAATTGTGGTTTCAGGTGTAATTTTGTCTTTTGAGTATTTATAGCGAGTAGATCTTTCGTGCTCTCGCGCATATTCCATGCGTTTGATATTTCTGATGTAAAAGGGTCTAAATCCTACCCATTCATTCCATTCTCAATACAAACTTTTATTTGTGCACTCTCTTTGTCGGATGTGGTTGAAAAAAAAAACTAAAAAATTCTAACATAGTAATATTAGTAAACTAGTGTCATTTGGATCGAGACACACTACTAGATAATGACATTCAAATAAAGATTGTCACTTCATTTCCTCGAAACCCATTTTCAGTGCCAGCTGTAGTTCGAATGTGTTGGCACTGATTGTTACATTTCAAGTACTGTCCTGGACTGTCCTGATGCATTATTCATGGATTTTGGATAATCGATATTTACGAGTGTTTTAACTGTTTATAATCAAGTGCCAAATATTCCGGGAAGTCCAATTCATCCAGGAAATTATCCAGATTATAAAGTTCGCACGAAAACGGCTAAATATACGTCGATTTGGTTTTGAGTCATTTCATTGTTTCGTGTGGAAAACAGACGTTTATGTGATTCAGGTTATTTTCTAGATTGTTATTAAGATATTTCTTGTTTATTTCACCATGCTTCCTAATTTGGAAATACTTTTATATTTATAAACGGCTTTCCATCAGCAGCATAAAAAATAATTTTTCTATTAAATTTTTTATCTGTTTATATGAATTTATCGTATGTGAAGATAATTCAGATGGAATATTGCATTATCTGACTGACTATGATAAACAAAAATCAAGTGCTAAGATATTGCAGTTGAAAAATCTACATAACTGTTTTTTTCTGACTCATCATTTTTTTATCAAGTCTTTCCTTTCAAACACTACAATCGTTGTACTCCATATTTCCTTTAAACCCATATTTCTGTAGATATGGCACAAAAACAAAAGAGGTCGCACTTAAGGACGCTCAAGTGCTAGTACAATGTGGTCAGTATACCACGATATCTTAACGCAAGCACTGCTGCGCTGGAGACTCATTGGTGCGGCTTGGAATAGCACATGTGTGGAGTGCATATTTGAGTTTTTAACTCGACTAAGTGTGTTTCTTTTTGCTTCAGATAATAATAATAATCGTTTTCTGAATAACAATTCTGATAATATACCTCCTTAAAATGTTTACAATTACCTATCATTAAGGATCAGAATCATAATTGATTTATTTGGAAGAATGTACTTTTACAAGAAGAAAATAAAAGTTTAGTCATTGAATATATTGGAATTAATGTGTTTCTGGCACTTTATATTTAGCTTCATGCAGATTTCTGTCAAAAAAGTACTAAAGTGTAAGAAAAATACATCAAAAATAACCCTTTAATTCTTGAAAATCATTGAAAACATAAATGAGTAGGCTTGCAAGTGCAAGCCTACTTACCCACAGTCTTATTTCCTTCGATAATGCTGGTTTGTCTAGAAGCAACATGACTTGAAGATCCGTCACAGGTACTCAGCCTCGTTTCTAAAAATTTAAAACTGCGACTCCACAATTTATCGACCAAACGTAAGACAGTCCGTAGACTCCCCCTAATCAAAGAGTCCAGACGAATCACGAGTGGTTTGTCGCGTGTATACAAAGTAGTTATATGATGCTTAAGTTACGGCCCTTTTCCTTTTAAGGGTCACTAGGAGAATTATAATTTTATAGTCAGAAGAACCTCATGGCGGAAGCTTCACAGCTGCCCGCGAAATTCAAATTTTCTTACGTTTTTTGTAATTTGCAGGTCCGTGTCAGGTTGTATGTTGATTAAAATATGATTCGCGGCCGTAAAAAATATGGCTTTCCAGAATTATAATCATTAGAATCAGCAGTATAACTCTGTCACTGTCGACGTATGTAATGTAATGTATCGTGAAATGTAACGCGAATTCTGCGTGTGGACGGAGAGCCGTCGTCGGATCAGCGCAGCGCGAGCGTTACATTATTATGCTCGTAGTGACGAGCATTACATGTAATGCTCACGCTGATCTATCAGCTGTCGGTTTTTACTTTTAGCGCGAACATAAAGACCCTCGCTGTCGCACACAAAGGTTCCCTAGCTAGCGAAACATCGATTTCACAGAAAAACATGAAACCAGGGGGCCAAGTCTACTAATTTACAAACGTGTCAGTGGTCTCACAATGATCAGTTTTTGACAGATATGCCATACAAAATCTGTCAAAAACTCATCATTGCGAGACCACTGACACGTTTGTAAATTAGTAGACTTGGCCCCCAGTAGTGTCGTGGCGACACGTCGCCTACTGCTGCTGCCTGCAGTCGACTACGGATTTGTAAGTAAGTATATTAAGTTACCTAAATACCTCGCAGAGTCGCAGTACTACTAATTACTCTAAACAAAGGAGATCCCTAATTCATTAATAGAATGCAATTGATAATGAAAATCAACGGTATTCTAGCTGCGTGTACGCAGGTATGCGGTAGTTGTTGGAAAACACGTGTGTAGGTACCTCTAGGTATGTACATTTCTTGTAAAGAACTTTGTGTGGATGATGATGTTGTCTATTTATACAGCACTAGCTTCTGTCCGCGGCTGTGCCTGTGTGGTTGTCGGAAATAAATCTCTTAAAAAGAGGTACTTACACAAAAACATTAATCGTGTAATATTAAAAATATTCACTATTTTTCCCCCGAGGGATGTTTTCCAAAAATGCTGAACCACATAATTTTTGATTTCTTACCAAAAGCATATATTTTAATTTTCATATCCCTAACTTAAGAAATGTTTTCCATACAAACGAAAGTTCGTATGGAAAACATTTCTTAAGATCCTATGTCAAAAAATACCTTAGTCCTTCCCCAGGACGCCACCTACTTATCTCCTTGCCAAATTATATCGAAATCTGTTAAGTGGTTTAGGCGTGAAAAGGTAACATACAGACAGAGTTCCTTTCGATAGATTAAAATAGCCTTAAAGAATTACATTAGTAGATACCTGCGTCCAATGCAGCCTTGGTAAGTTGGCAGGCAGTCCTGCTAGCGAGAAAAATACAAATGAATGCGTTTAGTTCAAGGAGAGCTGTTCTGAAGCATCGTAACAACGACCAGTCTTGCGCTGTCTGCATCTAGAAAATTCCCGCGCCCTTCACAAGGTTGCAATTCTCTCCCAATAATTACATAGTGCATAATTCTATTCACTCCATTCAGTGATAAACTGTCTAGCTGTCATAGAATGTGTATGCAATTTACACATAATCCGTGACATAGACAATAGCAGCACACATCGAATAACTCACCTAGTCACCTAAGTAGTTGTCATAGCGTGTCCGTATTCCGTAAATCAGTATGTTTACAAGAATCGCGGCTGTCAACAAGCAACAGGAATTTGTATGCGATGCAGAGAATGCTAATGTCTTTGCTGCCTGAATTAGGGCTGTGAAAGCAAGTAAAGGAGTGGTTGTGTTAAGCTTAGTAATCGTTGGTGGTCCTTTGAATAGTTTAATTGTGAGGAAGAAGCAAATGAAAATCAGTTGTTGTTGCTCATAGTTAGACTGGAAGACGTCCCCCTAGTTTAGAAAAGTATAGGCTGACATTTGAAATCAATAAGACATTTTGTGAAGTCAAAGAAAGAAGTTCCCTTAAATGCTATGTTTTCATGTTTGTACTATGTGTGATCTATTTAACTATGATTTTTTTCTTTTGTTTAATTGTTTAATTATTATTTGTGTTTTTTGCGTTTTGTTTGGTTTATTCGTATTATTTTCGGTTAATCGACATATTTTGACATTATGTTAAAAAAAAATGTAATTATTTTATTGAAATAACTTGTAAGAATCCCTTACCAATAAATTACTATGACTCTCTGGCTTCGGCTATCATTCTGCGTCCTTGTTACTTTGATTTCATTTTTAACTTGTTCCACTACTATACTATATAACTATATGGCAGCTGCAGCACCGACCTATATTCAATGAGTTTTAATGTTTCGTAAAAATGAGCTCAAATGCTGACAAAAAAAAATTACATAAAGTTTATTTATCGACTCTCAAGAAAAGATCAAACGCCGAATCACGATGGCGAATCTTCGAAAATCCAATACATCGCCATCGCCTTAATGAAAGCTCATAATTTCGTCCCGGCTTGGCTCACGATACGTTTGTACAGGCAACTGCACATCAGTGGTAACAATTTGAAAGTCACAGCGCGTTTATGTCGTAGTTATAAGGCCGGTTTTTGTAATGCGTAATAAATAAGTGTGACTGCTGTGTGGTTGACTGTACAAACGTTTGTAAGAATTGGGACGACCCATTTACATGCGTTCGTGATCATCGATTGCTTGTTTGATTACATTAGTAATGGTTTTGATTAAATGTTGCTGCAACGAAGGTTAATAGTGTGATTTATGATTTTACATGTCGGATTTGAAGGCTTTCTTTAGTGGATTATGGGGTGCATTGAAATAGAAACAACATAATATATAGTTAAGTTTTTTGAAGAAAATCCACAACTAGTATGATTTATCTTGATGATAAACAGCACATACTAGGTAACATTATAATTATGCAGATTTATAGAACTTGCTTTTCAAACGAAAAGTGTTTAGAAAAATTCCTATGTCACAGACTCACAGTAACAAATATTGACCTCTTAATCATCACTAATATCGAATAACCACACACATATTGATTAAAACAATAACGAACACGATAAAAAAACCCACCTTAATTAAAAAACAATTAATTCCAACAACAAACCAAACAAATTACCATAATTGTTATCTTCATCCTGTCAGAGGTGTTAATACCGCCACCTATTGTCCCAAAGATTATCATCTCGAACTTGACATTCGTCCCGCCGTGTCGAGTAGTGAGACGAATCCAGAATAAGCATGCCGATTCTCAGAAACGTTGTTCAAAAAATGTGTCGAAGCGCGTAAATTATTCTGTCGCGTTATAACGTTGCGTTCGGAATGTGTGATGAGCATTCATAGTCCGGTGTCGATGAAATATATGGATTTGTGGAGTGAATCAGTCGGTTTGGAGGGCAGGTATGGGAATGGTGGAAACGGGTTATTGTGTTTTGATTTCCGTTTTTCAATCAAATTCTATACTTGGTTCTATACTAGAAATCTTTTCACATAATCATGATCACATTTCGTAGTAGTTTTTCAAGCATTTTAATTCTAAAATGTTCCTAAAATTTGAAGTTTGAATACAAATACTTTTAAACGGGTCTATAATTCTAGGTACACATCAAGCTATACATTTCCAGTTTATGCTGGTCTCGCATTATATAGGATTACACGTACAATGCGAGGTCAGCTTATACCGGAAATGTATAGATTGATGTGTAGTTGTGGGTATCTCAATATCTGCTGACTGCAGGTGAACGGCAAAAAAAAATGAAACTGTCTCTCTGCCATATTTACGAAAGTTGTGTGAAGAATCCACTTTTTCTATTAACTCCTTGCGGGGGCAATGCCCATATTTTTAAGATATTCACATTCGCATCTCATTCGCAATCTGTCAAAAAAAACATAAATTTAGCAATTTTTTGACAAGTTAGACCAGGGTCGGTCTGGCCCCGGGGCATACCGGGACTTTTCCAGGTGGGCCGGTCCCTCCGTGGGCCGGTCCGATCCATTTTCCCTTCATTTTTTGAGCAAAGCCGTGATTAGTGAGATAATTATTATTTTATTTCGAACCTCAAAAAATCCCGGTAGTATTTTGGGTCCCAGACCGACGCTGAGTTAGACAGATTGCGACTTTGAACGTGAACGTTTTTTTATGTAAGAGAATTAGCCCTCTGATAGACAACCACTTAATCAATGAATTCAATCTAGTCCATGTACTCATGTTAAGCTCAAAACGTTGAACCATTTGAAATCTCTTAACCTACAAACAAGCAATTTGAATGAAGACACCAGCATCAATCCTGGTCCCCCCTCGCGGGTCGTTATCCAATCTCGCTACATACAATGCTACTATTGTTTTTGATCTAATAGCTGATATACTATTGGCCTAGTTCGGGAGCAAGAGACGTGTGTTTGTCAAAATGTTGGCTGTTGAAAAATGGGCTGTTTTTTTTCTGTGATGTTGGGCCAATTGTTGGAGTATTGGTTGCAAATTTTGTGTTACAGTTGGGTCAGATTTTTTTTGGAGAGTCGAATGTGTGAACTTTTTTAGCATTTGCAGTGGTTTCCTTTTTTTCTCTGTTATAAAAAAGCTGAAATTTTTTACCAAGCTACGTTCTTACATATGTTAGTGATTCATAATGGTAACAAAACAGCATGTCTTGTTTTCATACAAATTCTACTGAAATTCTTAGCTGAGGTTGTTTTTTTATTAATCTTATAATCATATTTTCAACTTCTTTGAAATATTAGCCCATCTTTCTTCACTTCCACTTAAAAGCCAAGTTTATTTTGTGGACAGCAGAAAATCTATACAAAAAAAAAAAAATAGATGATCAAATACGTAACTGCCACTGCTATGACCTTTATGGTCACATGAAATGTGTCACTCCACTGTAGAGAGAACTGAACCGCAGTGCGGTGTGGTGTGATGTTTATTTTTGTACAGAATTTGTTGGTTTTGTACTGTAGTTTGTCATTTAGATGTAAAATAGTTTCTGATGCTATAAATAATTTGTTGAGTGTGGCAGCTCCGTGACTATAATGTTAGTTTTTTTTTAAGGTTTTAATTTGTTTTATTGTGAATTTTTGAGAGTAAAAATTTTAATGTTCATTAGATATATTCAAAATTTTAAAGTGTGTGTTCTGAAACCTTTTTATCAGAGGTAGTTTTCTTAGTCGTCGAGTTCGCTATAAACACTCGATAATTCAACGATCATTAATATAAATCAAGCCAAACTGAGAGAAGATTAATATACCTACCTATTTAATTAGAGAACTCACAATCCTAAAAATAAACCAATTTACAGCAAGATAGCACAGAGAATTCGAAACGAAAACTTATCGAAACGTAAATGTAAACAAACAAGTTTGCGTTAAGATCTTCCCAGATTTCTATATATAAAGCTTACGCAAAACGTTTTAGCGAAACGTTAGGTCAAGCCACGGTTTACTATGAATCGGAGAGAGATTCTCCCATTTGATTCTTACTTATAGCGGGTTTTTACATAATCAATTCATAAGAAATAACGTTCATTACTTTACATCTCACGATATTTGAGGAATATTACATTTATTATATTACATTTTTATATTATATTTACTAGCGACTTTGTCCACGCAGCAGAAACCTATCCTTGGCACTCGGGAATAGTTCATTTATGTAACTAACAAATATATTTCTCCCCAATTTCATGCAGCTGACTATTTCTTTGGGTAGAAGATGATTCCCAAAACTTAACTTACATACTTATATTAAAAAAAAATTATACGATGTTTTACAACTTTGTCTTGTGTGCGGCTGCTGACTCTCACATTATGAATACTGAATATTAGACAACTTAATTTTAATAATGCTATTGATTTTGAAATAAGAAAACATAATAGTATATTGCGCCATTTTCGATTTGCGCTACAAAAATAAAATAAAATCTTTTTGAGTCATTTCTATACCTACCTACCTACATAAACATTTTCGAGTAATTCCTGTTCCTTTTAAATATTTTACGACTATGTAAAAGCAAACGCAATCAATCATCACATTTACAGCCCATCAATCAACACTAGTTTTTAACATTCATAGCAAAATGATAAAACGAGAAATAGCAGAGTAAGTATAACGATCACGTCTATGACGGGCTTATTGGAGATTCGCACGAATTTACTCGCCCGAATCGGGCGAAACGACACTTATTTGTAGGCGCAACGATTTCTGTAGTTGTTGAGTTGCCTACAAATAAATTCAAGAAAAATAAAATTATTTAAAAGCGTCGATTCGGCAGTTTCGTGCGAGTAAATTCAGGCGAGTCACCAATAAGCCTTATGGCAGATAGGCCGAGTTTGGTGGAAGGTACACAACATTTTGCTAGTTATGTTGAATTCCCATGTAAAAGGGAGCAATCCAAATAACTGGACAGAAATCCAGATACCACCTTGCAAATAAAAAAAAAAACATGGAAGATACAGAAACCTTTTCCTGATGTGAGACATGGGAGAAATGATCCCAGGAGCCCATGCTCAGTATTTGCTTGCGAACACTTGACCAATAAGGCAATTTTACCTGCTGTAACAACAGGATAAAAAAATTGACAAAATACGTAAATATACATTTGAATACCCGTCATCATTATCAGTATTAGCCTTTAGCAGTCCACTGCTGGTGTGGTTTCTTTAACTTCAGCTTCTCATCTGGCCACTACTCGCCACCCTGCGAAGATCATCGTTCAACCTAGCCCGAAATGAAATGAAATTGTTTATTCAGTAAATAGGATATTGGAATCACTTTTACACGTTATTTTAAAAAGTATTAAAAATAAGCTACATGGGTTCGGCGTTTCCTATCTGACTACTCTGAGAAGAAAGCCCGAAACAAACTCAGAGGTCACAGTCTCTTTTTAAGTCCAGACATAATCTTTGTCAGGCCATGAGGACCATGTAGATTAGCGTCTGAAATGGTCTTTTGAGGAACCACACAGATTTGAGTGGACCTGTCCAGTCAGTGCAAGCATTTGTCAGTAATAGTGGAGCTCAAAGGAGGTCCTACCCAACGTCATTCAGATAAATGTAGATCTAAGATGGTAAATTAATGTAGAACGCACTAAACATAATCTACTACAGTCTATTTTAAGTCCATACGGATTTCCTGACCTTGATTCGATACTGCGAATGATTTAATATCGGAAAACACATACATTAAATGAAAAACTCTTTGATATACACTTTTATAGATGCCACGAATAAATTCTGATGCCTCTAATTGACTCCGACGTTCGTAAAAGATTAGATAGTGTTCTGCTTTTGATGTAATTACGGTTTTTGAGAATTTTCAAGATGCGAGGATGTTTGTAATATATTAACTAACTTCGGCCCACGACTCGTGGCTGAGTAATAACAGCCGTACGAGTCGATCCATCAGCTTAAGCTACGCTTGCCGGGGTTGGTCCGTGGATGGGTGACCATCTTTACACACCGAGACTCCGCCGTGCCTCGGAAAGCACGTTAAGCCGTTGGTCTCGGCTGTCATTCGTGGATCTTTGACAGTTGTCGGATCGAGACGGGTCGTTAGAAGATTAAAGTCGCTTTTCGACAAAAACGAAAAGCAACTTTAATCCTTACTGTATATACCATATACTATAGTTACTATCTATTATTATAAATGCGAAAGTAACTCTGTCTTCTATCTATCTGTCTGTCGCGCTTTCTCACCAAAACTACTAAATCGATTTAAATTAAATTTGGTACACAGATAGTCTAGAGCCTGAGAAAGGACATAGGCTACTTTTTATCGACATGGGTACCACGCGGGCGAAGCCACGTGCGGAAGCTAGTTTATAATATGTATAGGTATAATACGACATGATACTAAATATATTTAATACGCTATTACTGTGACGGTTGCAATAACTCAAGAGTACGTACATGAGGTGTGAACGTATTTGCTACGCATATTATGTAAAGGAAGTAGTGTGTTAGGGTAGAGTTATGGGCAAATTAGATGCGGAAAGGTGCTAAATTATTGTGATTTCTTGCGCCTATGTATGTCCAGCAGTGGACTGCGAGGCTGAGTTGATTTCTTGAGACGTTTTGTTATAGTTTTTGGGTTTTAATGACAAGTGTCGAGGTCTGTTAAGAATGTAGGAAGTCTATGGTTTGTAATAGATTTAGAAATATAGATTTGGATTTGGATTTTATATTTTTGTTATAGATTTAGATTTTTTTGTATATTGTGTTTCACGAACTATGTCCAAATAAATATTATTCTTTCTTTTTAGAAAAAATATGGGTAAACGTCATCAGCTCCCTGTAAAAATGTCACCGTGAAATCTTAGGCGAAGTGATTTGAAGTGAGCTGTCAATAGTGTCAATCTCTAGCATCGTAGAATGATAGCTCACGTCACCAAAGTTTTCAGAATAGATCGAAGCTCTCGGAGGAAATAATTGCGGGGAAACCACCAAGTCACGACAGTGCACGATGTGAAATTCCTCCTGATGAAAGCCTGTGTTGCAGCATTTTTAACAGTAATCGAGACTAGTAATAGAACAACAAGCCATTTATTAGCATTTTAGTAGGTATTTTAAATTGTAATAAATGTTTTAAACATTTACGTCACACATATTATTCAAAGTAACTTACATAAAAGTATTCAAAAGCAAAGCTGTCAAAAGGTCGATAAAACTTATCGATAAACTACTTCGCGGACGTCCACTTCTATTGTTTTAACCCCCGCATGCAATATTCGACTTTAATGCATTAAATTATGATATAAAATACTGTATTTTATTTAAAATATAATGCTGTAAGAGTACAGAAATAACGTTCAATATAAATTATCAAGTGCCGTGAAAACTTCAGCGGGCCGTAGCATAAATAACAAACACACGGGCAATGCGAAATAAATAGATACCATTTGCACTTGACTTATGGTTTAAATAAGAATTGAATTTCAATTCGAGAGCCATCTTGTATTCAATATCAGATAATCATGAAGATAAACAGATACAGGGGCTCGTGGCTAAATAATAACAGCCGCACGGGTCGATCGAAGGTTAAGGCACGCTTATTTAGGTCGGTCTGTGGATGGGTGACCATTCATTACATACCGAGACTTCTCCGAGCCTCGGAAAGCACGTTATACTGTTGGTCCCGGCTGTCATTTGAAGATCTTTGACAATCGTATACGGGTAGTCAGAAGCCGAAGTCTGACAACCAGTCTTACCAAGGCGTATCGTGTTACCCAGTTATTGTGTTTTGGAGGTGAGATAAGTAGTCGCTTCATGTATAATACTGGTATTCAGCTGCATCCGGTTAGACTGGAAGCCGACCCCAACATAGTTGGGAAAAGGCTAGGCAGATTGATGAAGATAAATAGTTAATTATGAAAGGAGAATTTAATTCATATGGAAAAATTATCGCAGCAATTGATTCGAATGGTACTAAGTCGAATTGATAGGGATGCTATTTTTCATCGATATAAAAGCTTTCAAGCTTTTCAAACTCCCATATCGATAAGTACGGTTTCTAAGAAAGATGCAAAACATTCTACTATACTGCTTTGTAATGTAAATGCGTTTGCCGATTCTATGAGAAAGATGCAAAGTGCTTCGACCGCTTCTCGTTGTGAACTACATCTGTGATTGGTATTTTAATACGCTCTTTACAAAATGCTGCTTTTATGTGTGAAATACTTGAAGAGTTGGTATTTTAGTAGTTAACAAATTAATTAAATACAGGCTAATAAATTAAAAAAAGAATAATGATGTGACAAAATAATCAGATTTTAGCGGGATGCCTGAAATAAAACCATAAAGTACCTATTTACTGTATTTTAGATGTTAAACTAATTTTAATACATATAAGTCAAATAAGTCATATAAGTAAATTACTTATATAGATAATTATAACTAAGGAATCTCGATGTTTTGACAAATCGTAAAACTACACAACAATTTTTTCTTTTTCATAAATTAAGCTATAAAGTTCAGTAACTTGGATGGCTTGGATGTCGTAATGTAAACCAACCTATTAGTAATTTAGTTAAGTTTCTCTATAAGTGAACTGTAATTAATTGTTCTTTGAGAAATAAATGTCTTTAAACCGAAGTCAATATTATAACACCCAAATTCATTCATTTTGGTATTGGTCATGGTCAATCCTATTAATATTTTGATTGTATAGTCTCAGTGCATAGTGTGCATAGCTCAGTGGAGGAGCTCGTGGCTAAGTAATAACAGCCGCTCGGGTCGATCCATCAGGTTAAGCTACGCTTGCCGGGGTTGGTCCGTGGATGGGTGACCATTTTCACATATCGAGACTCCTCCGTGCCTCGGAAAGCACGTTAAGCCGTTGGTCCCGGCTGTCATTTGTGGGTCTTTGACAGTCGTTACGAGTCGTCAGAAGCACGAAAGTCTGACAACCAGTCTAACCAAGGGGTATCGTATTACCCAGTTACTGGGTTGTGGAGGTCAGATAGGCAGTCGCTCCATGTAAAATACTGGTATTCAGCTGCATCCGGTTAGACTGGAAGCCGACCCAAACATAGTTGGGAAAAGGCTAGGCAGATGATGAGTCGCAGTGCATATTGCGTCGTATTCGGCGTGAACTTCAATTTATTTATAATTTTATTAGCTAGGATTATAAATGTATCTACTTACTTAATGCTAATCACCCATAGATTTTAAATATAGTAAGTACTAATGGTTTATTACGTTTTAATGTTAGACATCATGTCTCACTGATAAGAATGTTCGAAATAGTTGGAGGTAGTTTATTTTAATTAATTAATTAATGATCTTTGAGTAACTATAGTTTGTTTTTTAATCTCGTAGACTAATTTCACATTTCAAGTGATCGTTGTTTGTTTTTTCAATTTGGATTTGACATTTGCACCTGTAACAAAGTAATAAAAACAAATAGGTAATAAAGTAAATTAAAATAAACAGTACTTAGAATAATGACAAATAATAGCCTTTATTGACAATCTAGCTTACAATCTAATTACGTTATAATTTAGTTAATAAAAAATGTTAATTCTTCAGACATCGGTTTCACAAGATCGTTTTGCTCTACCACATTTCCCGGTCACGGGTTTTCCTCTCGGAACTTTTGAACGTGAACTCGTGCAACTTTTAAAAAGTAAGAACTTGCACAAGTCTTTCAAAGTAACATACCACCCACAGTTCCTACTAAAGCCATAAAGTACTGAGAACCTAACTAAACCATTGAATAACAACAACACCTTACTGTAAATGACTTGACTACTCATACGCTAGAACTAACAGTTATTTGTACTACAAACGCAAGTTAAAATTTTAGTACAGGGTCTACTTATAACCGTCATAATCTGCATATTATAATCCTAGAATGGTTGACCGACGGCGACGTGTTGTTATGATTTGATTGGACACCGAAGTTGGTCACTGCCAGTGTACAAATAGTCTCTGTCATAATATTATAGAGCCTAAGTGAGTGCTAATAATGGCTATCAAAGTGGTGGAAAGTATTGAAAAGATGGGGACAAAATTATATTGGAAGACTGTAGAAAAGCTAAGAGATTGTACTTCGGAGGGCATCATGCAAAATCTATGACTATTGCTCTCATACAGATCTCTCGCACATTCAAATATTCGTCCTCCATTATCGAGCTTACCACTATATAGTGAGGAGCCGACTCGATAAGTAGGTATTAGTAGCATCGGGCCCTAAATTTATATTAAATTCAAAATGTCTGCCAAAAACATGCTAGATCAGATTTTTTAAAGTATCTATATATAATCAGCTTATAATGTTCCCACTGCTGAGACACAGGCCTCCTCTCTGTGAGAGGGAGCGGGCTGAAATCCACCACGCGGGCCCAGTGCGGGTTGGTAGAAATCACATGTCTTCGAATTTTTGGTACACCGTTTTGAGAGCAGTGGCGATGAAATAATTTACACAAAGTAGCACCTGTCAGGGTTCGAACCTACGACCTACAACTCGTAAGTCGTGGCCATTACCACTGGGCCATCACTGCTCCCATCTGCTGCAAGTATCTATAACTATAGGTATTAATTGAATGCAATTTATCACGAGGTATTCTGTAGTTCTTTGCAGCCTAGGTACTTCAATTTATGTATGTATGTAAGTGCCTGCTACGAACGAAGAATATCCGTAGTAATAAATCTTAAAAGCATTCCAAACAACAACAATTTCAGTACTATATGTATAATACAATGCGTGATTGTGTGGTCAAAGCGAAAATTCAAAATCTACAACAGTGATCAATGTCGAATTGATGACCATCGTGTAATTCAAACCACGTATTCGATAGTAGCAACAGTTATGGCCTGTAGTAGCGGCTCGCCCAATTGAATAACGATTTTCTGCGCGGGCGCAAGCTAGTGTTGCGACTGAGTCAATTGTTATCGATAAACGGATTAAGTTTATATACGTGATGAAAATGTTAATTTAAACATTATGTAGTGTTTTGTAGCAATTAACGATGTGACTAATAAATGTTTTATAGTGATAATTAGAAATTATAATTATTTTTATTACGAAATGTATTATAAATGTATGTAGGTACTAAACTGTTTAGGTTTACTTTATATTATTCTTTAATTGAAACTTTTAACACATTGCATTAGATACTCTGAGAGCATTTATTACAAACTTCATAAACATTTTACCTACATACCTATCGACCTATATTTGGCATCGCAAAAAGAAAAAACAAAAAAAAATGTAAAAAAAATTACCTTAATCTTTTGATCCCGTGTATAACTATCGACAGCGTCCTCTCCCTACAAAATCTCAGGCTCCTTATCGATGATTTACAAATTGTACAGACGGACAATGGACATAGGGGAGGACCGGTCGCCAAGGTTGGGAGTTCGAACCCGGGAGATACACTTATTTAACGTGATGCGGAAGTTTTTTCATATAAATGATTATTCAATGGAATATTTAGTGAGAGTTTTGTGTTGCAGTTTCTATAATGTGGGAATATTTTGTTTTTAATGGCAATATAAGGGCGTGGTGAATTCTTTGTTTAGAATATTTATGTGGGTAGGGAAGTTTTTTTTTAGATTTATTGTTGTTTTTCATTGTAGCATTTGAAGTAATAAATCCCCACATGCCCCCAGTAGGACTTTTGTTATTACACATAGTTAAGTATTTAATTAACTATTTGTAATAACAAAAGTCCTACTACTTTTAATTACAAAATGGAGTATTCTCATGCTGTTAAGTCATGCTGTTATCGAAAGTAAATCCTAATTAATATTATAAACGCGAAAGTGAGTTTGATTATTGGTTGTTATTAACACTTTTAAACCGTATTCAAGAGCTTTCAGTGTCAACATTCGAAAGAAAATAATGACATTGACAGCTCTATGTTGCATATGTGTTGATCGCGTTCATTTTAATTGGTGAAATTCGCCCTTAGTGTGGATTTCACCAATTACACTGTAGGCCAATTCTCTCATTCAAATCGCAATCTGTCAAACTTGTCAAAACTGTTGGCGAATTGATTGTCTTTTTGACAGATTGCTAATGAAACGCGAAAACGAACGTTTTTAAAAATTACGGTGATTGCCCCTCTGAACGCGATCAGCACTTCTAAATGGCGTTCATGAGTGTCAATATTCTATAACAATTTTGACACTCTTGAACGCGGTTTAGATGTGGTGATGGCGTAGGTACAGTTTCATTGGTGAAATTCGCCCTAAAACAAAAACATCGCGATCTACCTCTCGAATACAACGAACCACCTGCCTTATAACTCAAGCCCTTAAAGTACTTACATGAGCCCATTGTCAGCTCATTACTCTTGCGCACAACTTACTTACACCAACAATTTTGCAGATCATACAGACAGACAGAAAACAGCACCCGTTGACTCCCATGACCTGTTTACATTACCGGTCGAGTTTATAAGCGAGTACATTTTCGGTAAAAGATTAGTGATCTACTCTCCTATTATTGTTAGGTATGATTTACAGTTAAGAAAGTGGGTCGATATGATGAACTTTGCGGAAACGGATATTAGTGTTTTCTCCTAAATTTTAGTGTTTAGATTATGATGTGTTTCGAAGTTTATAGGTAATGGGTGCAATATCGGTTTGTTTGTTCCGGTTGAAAGTAGGTTTAACATAATGCACTGTAAATCTTCCAGAATTGGTTCAACTGGGAGTAATATTGAGTAGCTCAAATGTTTCAAAGATTAAATTAGGGAATAGTTCAAGAGTGCATTAACCAAATTAACTCCATATTCTTCAAGCAACTTGATTATAGTACGATTGGTATTACACTAAAGTCTTACTACAGCATTTTGTAGTTACAGTGATAATTTACTTTAGATAATTAGATTTATTACTAAGTACTTTTCTATAAAGCAGATCTGAATAGGACATAAACTAAACCAATATAAAAAACTAGAACAACAATTTTAATAATACTTTATTCACGCTTTCCACTAACTCTTTCACCACTCTCCCACCGACTGGCACAACCAAACGCAGCATAAGGTATACAAAATCCCAAAATAACTCTGATCGTATGAATTTGACCTATCGTGTGAACGTACTGTTTGATTACCGGACCAGATCTGTTGTGATATCACAGCTCAATATAGGAACACTTTGGAAGGGTTCCTGAAGCTTTCACGATATTAATTTGGAGAAAAATAAGGGTCAATGTATATATGGAAAGCTCTAGTATGATTTAGGAATACGTATTGTTTTGGCACTAGCTGAAATGATACTCAGCACAATCAGCCTATAATGTTCCCACTGCTGGGACACAGGCCTCCTTTCTTCAAGAGAGAGTGGGCTGTAATCCATCACGCGGGCCCAGTGCGGGTTGCATTGGTTGGAATTTTTGGTTCTATTGTCAGTTTTCTCACGATGGTTTCCTTAACCGATTTGAGAGCAGCTTATTAGCCTTTTCCCAACCATCTTGGGGTCGGCTTCCAGTCTAACCGGATGCAGCTGCATACCAGTATTTTACATGGAGCGCCTAGCCTATCTGACCTCCACAACCCTGTAACTGGGTAATACGATACCCGTTGGCAAGACTGGTTGTCAGACTTTCGGGCTTCTGACGACCCGTAACGACTGTCAAGATCCACGAATGACAGCCGGGACCAACGGCTTAACGTGATTTCAGAGGCACGGAAGAGACTCGGTATGTAAAGATGGTCACCCATCCACGGAACAACCCCGGCAAGCGTAGCTTAACCTGACGGATCGACCCGAACGGCTATTATTACTTAGCCACGATGAGCTGCTTCATAAATTACAAAAAATTATAATTATATATCAAGTTATCTACTTTCCTTGAATCATATAACAGACGGATTTAAACGTCGTTCAAAAACCAATTCACTTTTATTTTCGTCCGTAACCTTCTACCTTGGAACAGTTCTATAAATAAATTAAAGGATTGCACTCGAAACCCAAGTGGCACTCCATTCTATATCTCCACTAGTTGTTTGAGATAACTTACTGCTTCATAAAACACTTGTAACAGGAGTTATCTATGAACTGATTCAGAAGCCATATAAGTCGAGGTTAATGGTATTAAAAAGATATAATAGATATTAATAAGTAGGTAAAGGTTGGTAAGGCTTGCCTCGGCATATGTTCGGTTCTTAAATCAAAAACGAATCGTTTTACTTACCAATTGGTAGCGTTTCTTATTGCTAGAGGGCCTAGACAAGTGACAATCGCTTCGAAAGCGTTTCGTATTTCTACAACGACTTTCAATAGGATTGACATAAGCTTTTCGATAGCATATGTCAATCCTATACATTTTTGCCTTTTCCACCATCGTGTCGCTGATAGAATGTCACTTTGTCTAGGGCCTCTGGTCATATAAATAGATTCGTAAGCTCATTTTACCTGTGGTAGCTAGTTCCATATTGGAGGGTTTACTTTACAAAAGCTATGGGTATTTGTTTCATTATTGGTAAAGATACAAGGTATAGGAATCGGCCAATAGTGGTCGAAAGCGCTATTGCTGAGCATAACGTATTGGGTTCGATTCCCAGTTCAGGCAAAGTTTTATTGGGTTTCCATCTGGAATTTCTCACTAGCAGCCCGCAGTCTGAATTTGTGCCCGATTGATAACAATAGGCTCGCCCCCTATTACATGAGACTTAAACATAACTGGTGAAATGTGGGTGTGAAACCTCTGCCTAGCTTTTCGCGGTAAACAAGCGTTATGTTATGTAACCTGATTGTCACATTTGAAAGATCATTATTTTGAGGGATTGATATCCATACTAAAATAATATATCAAAGAGTTCTTCTAATTTTGTAAAACACTTGCTAAAAACAAAAGGAACTCCTTGTTTCTTATTTTATAAATAAAACAAATGATAGTTCATTTGTTTTATTTATAAAAATAAGAAACAAGGATTTGTCAGAACACAAAAAACAAGGACTATTCTAAATCTCACACGTCCCAATACCGAAAAATGTAATTTCAGTTGTTGATCCTTAAAACTGTGTTGGTGCAGGGGTTACCTGGTGCCATGGGCTATAAATAGCCCCGCACTCGCACCCCATGTAGCCCATGGTTAATGTACAGAGTATATTAACTGTACGACCACGAGCTTTTATGGCTCTTTTAAGTTTTTAACTTCGAATGTTGGAGCTTTTGAGTATAGCTTGATATGTTATCTACGAGAAGTGATGTTTAAAGTTTGTGTAACTAGAACCTTAGTCTCTGTTCTGACTCTAAACGTGTGTACTGGAAGTCACTGAATTTCAAACATATAGGACACAGTTTGTTCACGGAAAAATAAATTATAATGGGTGTGATTGTCACATTTTTATTGGGGATGCAATAGCTAAATAAAAAATCATAAAATATAATTTTATCAACTTACTAGGAGTCATGAGACGCCAGATAAAATGTGTTGACAAATAAAATACGATCCATTTTCAAAATTCTTTTGATTTTTTATTCTACTGTCTAAAAAGACTTCGTTCACTTTCGTTTACCGCAAAACAATTACTCCTAATTAAACACCTGAGGCCCTAGACTAAGCGACATTCTATCAGCGATAACGATGACGGAAAAGGCAATAATATAAAGGACTGACATAAGCTATCGAAAAGCTTATGTCAATCCTGTTGAAAGTCGTTGTAGAAATGCGAAACGCTGTCGAAGCGATTGTCACTTGTCTAGGCCCTCTGTACAACATAATCAACTTCAATTGTTATCAAGTACCTACCAAGCTATTTATACAACTGGCGAATAGGCCTAAATCGTCAAGTGCGATCGATTATTGTGCATCTTTGCCCATGTCGCCACGCACAAAGGTGAACGCAGGAAGTTTACGTAGCACGTGCGAGCTTCCTCACACAGGATGTTTTAAAATACGAACGCGATTTAGAATTAACAATGGCGGTTAGTACATGCGAATTTGATTTGGAATGTTGTGGGTGGTAGTGGCGAAGTAGAGGAAGGACAATTAGTAACAACTAAAAACTAATTGTATTTACCCATAAAAAGTTTATAATATTGTAGCTAAGTAGGTAAATAGCTTTCAATCCGTACTAATATTATAAATGCGAAAGTAACTTTGTCTGTCAGTCTGTAAGTTACCTTTTCACGCCTAAACCACTGAACGGATTTCGATAAAATTTGGCAAGGGGATAGATGGCATACCGGGGAAGGACATAGGCTACTTTTTATCGACATACCACGCGGGCGAAGTCGCGGGCGGAAGCTAGTACTTATATCAATTAAAGTCACCTTTCGTGGGCTAATAAGACTGTATGACCGAGTTGTGTGTGCACGAAATATTATTTAAATTGTCCTTAACTTATGTACCGTTTCGCATAATCATCTGTGGTAGTGTTCAATTGTTTATTCTGTCAATTATCACCGTTGTGCGGTTTGTGGTCAAATACTACACAAAACATTAGCCTAAAAGGCCCACTACGGAATACTAATAAGTTGATTATATGAACTCACAGTAGGTATAATATATTACTTATTACTTCAAAAATTGCAAAAAAAAATGGAACGGTTCAAATACACATTTATTTCTAGAATTGACCGATTGCAGAATTTATATAATCTTAGAAAGTTTTACTTACTCCTTTCAGATGATCAAACTTCATTTGTTTGAGATGTTCACTGTTCACACGACTGCTTTAATAATAGTTATACAAGCCAATTTTTTCCACTGAAGGGCAAACGGCTGAAACTACCGCTTTGGGTCTGTCTTGCATAGTCACAGCATTATGCTGAGCGATTGGCCGTTTTGGGTGAATGCGTCGCATATTTTCCCCCAAACTTTTCTGTTTCTTTGGGGCATGTCTTACCGCAAATAAACGTATTTTCTTTTGTTCTATCTTTCTCTTCTCATACACAACTGCTTTATTTACTTTTAATTAATATCCGAAATGTGGGTGTCCCTTCTGCATCTTTTTTACTTTATGGTAGCGGTCAGTACCATTCATCATCTGCCTAGCCTTTTTCCAACTATGTTGGGGTGGGCTTTCAGTCTTATCCGGATTACAGCTGAATACTATGTATGTATGTATTTTATATGGAGCGACTGCCTATCTGACCTCCACAACCCAGTAACTGGGTAATACGATACCCCTCGGTAAGACTGGTTGTCAGAATTTCGGGCTTCTGACGACCCGTAACGACTGCAGCGGTCAGTACCAACCTGTCAAATAATGAACCTACGATTCCGTGCGTTTCGTGCGTATTACAAGTACGTACATAATTAGCACTATTTGTTTATCACCAGTTAATGTGTTGTGTGGTGAGATTTAATGTGATTGTTTGTACATACATAATTAATATAACTATGTATTGACTAGGTTAATTAGCGGGGTTGTGTATAAGCAGATTAACTGTGTATTGTACATAGTAATGAGGTGTGTAAATAGTTGGTACTTGATTTGCAAGGAATTTTATGCTCCTTTGCTTCTGTACTAGCATGAGTGCGGTCTTGTCTCGTATCAGCATGAACTATGTAAAAGTAACTTAGTAAAATAATTATATCTATACTACTTATTAAAAAAAAAAAAAATATTATATCTACATTTTTTCAAAGAAAAAGGAAAGAAAATAACAGAATAACGTTTACTTGGACACATTTCGTGGAACACAAAATACAAATAACAGAATAAAAAAGTTAAATTAATGTTTTAGCAACAATAACACTATTGTTGCTAAAACATTAATTTAACTTTTTTATTCTGTTATTTGTATTTTGTGCGCCAAGAAGTTTCATTTCATAATTATTAGAATCAAACCTAATACTAAATCAATCACTTTCAGTAATAATTTGTTATCTCTAACAGCATAGACAATAAAGAATCACCCTATACAAACTCATAAAGCTATGTTTACAAACATGAATTAAAAAAAAAACCACCGCTCGCGACATCTGGCGCTAGCGTTATGTAATTATTTATTTTATGAACACACATTTACGTTTACGTTTTTTTATCTGTCTCTATAACATTGTAAATAAACTGCTGTTCTGTTATCTTGCTCTATAGCGATTAGGTTTTTAATTAATTTGTTATGTGCAACTTGCATTAAAAAACAATAGGCAATTATTGTATAAGTAACTTGATTTTTTTACATTACCTGAGCAATAATAATTAGTATTGTTTTCTTCTGCACACAACTTAGGTTATTTTAAATTATAATTATAATTTTGGTTTGTTAGTAACCTAAACTTAAAAATGTTGCTCGGGCATTTTAAACACAGAAAAATCTTTAAACTGAATCTATGGACAACACAACATTATAAGAACATTCGCAATGTAATCACAGTTAGAATGTGAAGATTACAGAATAGAATAGAATAGAATATATTTATTTGCATTTAAACATGGTACAATAATGGTCTTAATATTATGGTTACGATCAATGATATTATTGGTTATGATCTACATGTCTCGCCATGGACTGGCATACAAATATTTTAAAGAAACCAAGTTCCTTAAAATTATGCAACTAGCATCATTGCACACTCATTACACTTACTAGTAACAAAATAATTGTAATTATAAAATGTTTACAATGTTTTAAAATCTAGGCAGTATTTATTTATATAACTATCAGTAAATCAGTAACAATATTTATCATTTACTTTTTTATCAAAGAATTCCTTTACACTTTTTTTATAAATACGAAAATTTTCTCTGGAATATAGACAACCCATTGCAATACCACCAATATAATTAAAAAAAAAATTGAATTTAGAAAAATATAATTTCGTCTTCGAAAAAAATACTAACCCTAAAAAGTGGACAAACAATAGATGAATATTGAAATAAGGCACCAAGCCAAGTATGTGGTATATATTTTTGAGAAGTATATTATTATAGAGATGAGTAGGTCAGGTCCAACGAAGACTAAACAAAAATCAGAACGTTTGCATTTTATGATGTTTTGCAATCTGAAGCTGTTATTTGGATAACCGTTTCCGCTAAGGTTTTTAAAAAGTATTTACTGCCTTGTCGTTTTAAAATTATAGGCATAGAAATTAGGCTCAGTTTGATGTTACAATTACACTCGCGATAATCTAAGAAGTCCGTTTTGACGTTTCGTTCTCGTACTTATAATCAAACGTTATGCCTTGAGAATCAGTTTTAATCAATGTAGACAAGTCGTCGATTACAAACTCTCTAAGTATGTTTAATCGACTTGTCTCGAGAATCAGTATTTTAGAAACTATTTTTTTTTTTCATTGCTACACAAAGGATTTTTATAGCTGTCAAAACGGACTTCTTAGATTGTCGCGAGTCTAGAGTGCAAAAGGTTTTTTTTATATACCATTCAACCAGATCATGGTCTACCCACGTGCCAAAGTTTATAATATTAGTAAGAATTGAATAATGTATCTAAAAGTAATAAATATACAAAACTTCTGTTCTTCCGTGAAAAAACATATCTGTCGTCATCATATAACATACCAATGTTTTTTCACTAAAACTAAAGTTTTGAGTTCACCTAAAATTAATTCCATACGTACACGTTAACATAAACTTTTAACGACCAATTATAAACAAAAATAGTACCGTATATTTTCCCTTCAATTTTCCACATACACTAGTTTTTAAAATCTCTGTTTTGTGTCAGAATTCATAGCATCGTATAACACGTGCCCCGGCCCCGTATATCATAGTACGGAGGGGTTAACCCGACAATATATTTTAAATATGGATACACCATCAGCTTTTTAGTGTTAAATCCTTTTTATAAACCCCTCGTTCTAAATCGGTTTTCAACAATCCTTTTTTGAATGATTTATTTATTTCGAAGGGTGAAGGGATTCAAGCGCGTAATTGTTTTGCTATTAATAACTTTGTAGACTAAATTGTTGAGATGCTTTTTTGTTTTTTTTTTCGTACGGGTGAATGAACGGTTGTTTGAGTTTGTCATAAAGCTTTGATTTATGGGTGATTCTACAGTCGATATTTTAGCGATGGACGTTAATTATTGTTTGGCGTTGATTCAGTGTAGGTAGTATTTTTCTGTGACAAACTAAAAAGCCCGGAAAACATTTTTAAGTATAGGTTTAAATACATAAACCAAAATTATAGTCATAAATTAACAAGAATTTTGCATAGCCTAAAAGGGGTGAGAAAGAAAAAATACCTACTATAAAAGAATATAAAAAAAAACAAAATGCCTCTAACTTACCTAAATTTTTGCCATTTAATTAGGCGCGACTAGATTTTGAACGTTTTTAATACGGAAATTAGCCTTGAGGTGTACTATAGATTCGTTGGTATTTCATATATGCTTGGTACTATAGATACGTTGCGTTTTAATATAAAACTGATGATCCACACAGAGTGATCACAAAAAGGGAACAACACTGAAACTTAATAAGATACGAGACATAGTGAAAATGTTGACAATGCAATAAGAAAACAAGGATAAATGAACCTATATAATATATAATTTCAATCTTGGGGATATATTTGTAGAACTTGTACATAAATCTGAAACCATAACTCGATCAGATACAATTTCCACCCTATTAGATAAAGCGAAAGGCGATATCAAGATTGAATATAAAGTTATATTAACACAGAATTAAATCTTCACCCCTTTCGTAAAAGCGGTGCTGCAGTGAATCAAACCTGAGTTATTTTATATGCTTGTTTATTTAATGTTTAAATTTATACCGTGCCAACGACCGGTGCCGTGTACTGCAACGAAAGTTATAATTATATGTATAAAAATGTTGTTAAACGATGGTATGGGTTCCGTACAGGAAGATAATAACGTGAGAGAATGAAGTGATAATATATTTGCTTTCTTCTGCTAATTATGTTTATTTTGAGCCTTTGGTTGAGGATAACTAAGATTATAATATATATTTACTTGGGATGTAAATATAAAAACAAGAAGATTCTGAAGAACACAGTTCTGGAGTGGCGATCGCGTACCGGAAGACGTAGCGTTGGAAGGCCTTCCCCAAGGTGGACTGATGACCTGGTGAAGGCCGCGGGAATCCTCCGTGGCTTGGTCCCGAGGCCTATGTCCAGCAGTGGACGTCTTTCGGCTGAAATGATGATCCCAGCCACTATCAGTAATTTGAATATTTAAAGAGTGATTTCATAAGTCCTTCTTTTTTGACGTCGGTCGTCTAGATCATGTTCACCACTTTCAACATCCAGTGTCTTCGTTGCTACATCAATATCTATATCCTGATCTATTTCAAGTCTTACTTTTATTTTCACATCAACATGTATTATTTCTTTATTAACACCATTCTTGTTTGTTTCCTCGTCGGATCCCAGAAATCTGTCGAAATACACATTGGCCAGACATTTGCACTGCCCTCGATCAGAGTGTCATTGACAAGAACCTAATACTTCAGCTTCTTAATGAATTCAGTGTGACCTCGTAAATTTTGTGTAAAACAGCTTGTTTTTTGACTCATCCTCCTGTGAGAAATGTTCCTGAATGTTGGCTTGTTTTTATTCAAGGCAATTTGGGTAATTTATTACTGGTTAAACAGTGTATGGTGTTAGTTGGCAGGGATTATCATCAGCAATAGACTATGCTATGGCTATGTTGATTGATTAATGCGCCTTTTTTTCATAAAATCGAATCGCGGGAAGTGAAATGACTCAATATTGCTGGTCAATTCTATTTTTGTCTGAAATCATCTCAAGTGTTTTTCTTTCCGGTATTCAAAGAATATGTGGTAACATTATGAAATATTTTGTTGACATGATATTTTTCGTTTTGTGAGTGTACTCAATACATTTCTTGGTATTCGGAGTGTAGGTAATGCTCTTATTTTCAGAAGCACTCGAGTAAGCAGCAAGGAGCATTAATTTTCCGGTATGCCTAGCTCTATATTCTGTAAATCATAAAACGAAATCGCAAGTAAAATTATGTCTTTGGCAACGAGACATAGCAACTGCCGTCTCACCCAAGACACTCTGGCACCAGTTTTCTACTAACTATTATAGCTACGCATCTCGAAAATCCTTTCCATAATACTCCGTATATTTTAAGTTACATAAACTACGAGTATTTCAGTAAGCACTATACTTACCGCTCCATTTCTGAACCTTTTGACATTTATTAGTTTTACGCACCCTGTATTTTAGAGGTTACAGCTTCGCAACCAATGTGCGCTACGTATTGCATTTTAGTGTCGATAAATGTTAGAAAGGCTATTTTTAGGGCTACAGATGTTCCTTCAATATGCGTATAGCCAACAAATATGGCTAGGTTTGAAATTTGCTATTGTTTTTTAGCTCTGGCAAAGGAATGTTTGTTGTAGATGAGTCTAGTGTTTGAAACATCTGGCATTGTGAAAAAATCTTAAGTATTTAACTGTCCATTGTTATTCTACAGATCTTTACTGAGTTTTGTCGTCTACCTCAACTATACTAAAGCTAAGATAGCTCATAAGCTTTTAAAAACTGAATGTGTTGAGAGAAATTTCACTGCGATAACCTGAAGGATTATTATTATATCATCTAAAAGGAGCCCCATAAGAAAATGTGTTAGATATTGCGTCGATCCTCATTAACGTGGGTAAATAAACAGTTAATGAACAGTTTATCTACGTTCGAGTTGTCAGATCATTATCTCTTTTCATATTCATAAAGATATTTTCTTCTGCTAGTATTACGATATTCAGGAACATAAATATAACTTTTGGTTTTACCGAAGATCTATGGTCAAAAATATGTTAATATGATCTTCCTTTCTTTTTTTCAGAAACTAATGGATCCCAATAAGAGGAGTTGAGTTTGTCGGTGAAACATGACGTTCGTCGCCATTGCGTTTTGGCGCGAAATGCCGATCGCCATCACGTTCCTGCTGGCAACGGCGTGTCTTGTTACAGCCAGAGATATTGTTTTAGGTGAGTTTTAAAAAAATATATTATTATGAAAATATTATTGTTGAACATTTTGAAAGTAAACTTGAATCTGAATAAAAAATAAAAACTGTTATCCGTTTTGTCATAATAAGTGCAATCGCCTCTCAATATCTGGAAATGCGTATAATAATTATAATTTCCAATTCTCATAAACGTTGTTATGAGAATTTTATAATTATAATAACACGAATGGGTGGTTGGATTTAAACATGTCTACCATAACATGGGGCATTGTGTCCAGGTTCTAGAGCTGAATAATAATGCAGGGTTAGTAAGAAAAGCCAGTAAAGGATGTATGTCTACTTCCTCTTCATATTTTACTTCAACAATTATTATTCAGGCGCCTTGACCATTAAACATCAGTTGCCAAATCGTAGGAAGTAAGAATACTGTTGTAACAAATGTCAACTATATCAAAAGACCAACAATAGGACCTAAAATACACGTGCTGAATGTATATGGGCTTCTTAAAACCAAAAACCATGAATTTGGTATTCAAAATCCATCCGTATTAACAAAAATTTGGGATGGGATACCAGGAATTTAAAATTCTAATCGCTTCATACTATGAATACGAATTGGTATACCAAAATCAATTGTAGGGCCTATAGTACGTTATTTTTGGCAGTCGGAAATGATTTCTTTTGTCCGTTTATTATTCAAAGTGGGTTTAAGGCGCCATGTCGAGAATTATATTGTCAAACTCAACGCGTAGGGCTTGATCGGTATCGTGTACAATTGGTAGAGCTGCGCCAATGATATTTAAATATGGTTTCATAATCGATTTTTTGGCAGGTACAGCTCTTGTAACTGTTTTTTCGGTTGTGCTAAATTCTAATTCAGTTACGCTATCTGCTATTTAAAACTTTGTGAAGGTATAATTTGTAACCAAATTGTGACTTCCACGTGGTTAGTTACAACTTCAACGACTTTGTATCACAAGTTAACACCGAAAAGTTAATATAGCAACGGAAAAGGTTATTACTTCACGGTCACAAATCGATTGTTCCCTCCCCAACCCTCTCATTTGGTTCTCATTAGAAGCACCGGATGCCTAATTACTTTAATAACCAGCTAATTTAGAGCTCTTTGCTCTCTTTTCGAATCTTCGTCATTGTGTCTGGCCGCTCCAGCGTCCGTCTATGGGAGGTCGTCTTATGTTAGTCGTTATGAACTATTTAATGTAACGTCCTGTGTAGTTATGATGTCCTGGTACATCAATTTGATTGAGGGATGATAATTTGTTTAATTTGTCGTGATTTTTAGGGCTGAGAGGATGTTATGGATTATTTTTATGAGAGTAAATGAGGTGGTTATTAAATGTGTCGTCAAGTTATAGCTTTATTACAAAATAGCTGTCGCCCGCGACATCATCTGCTATCCAGGATGAAAAGTAGCCTTTGTCCTTCTCCGGATCACCCATGTGTCAAATTTCATCCAAATACGTTCAGCGGGTTTAACGTGAAAGCGCAACAAACTCACTTTCGCATTTATAATTTTAGTTAGGATTGAAGAATGAGTATACTGGAAACTTTTCTTTTTAACAAGTGAAACTTTAAATGTTCCCAACATTTAAGTTAATATTTGCACAGGTTACCCCCAATCACCTGGGCTTTTGCAAACTCCATGATTTCGACCCTCATATTTGTCATATCGTCGTTTATCTCAATACAAATATGCAGGTATCTCTATTTTCTATCTTTTTTATAGGAACTCAAATATTTTCGCGGTCACTATCGAAACCCAAATAGAAATTGTGTACAGTGATGACATTCTGCGAATATTTTTTTCACGTGTGGACCTAAACACATATTCTATTTCATAGTAATGTTATCGAAATCATAAGTTGTATTGGTAGATAAAATTATGTTACCTGCTTTAGTATTATTATTTTGCATATGAACTTGCAACATTCGGGATCGACAGGATCATTTTTTTTAACGATTGATTTACCCATTGAATGATTTATGTGGTGATGGATTTGTTCATGCATATCAGGCGCAAAAACATGTAAATCACAAACTTAACAACCAACCCATGTTAACGGAGATCTAAACAAAAGGTCTCAAAGTTTCCTTCAAAGACGATAAAAACCTTTGATCCCACGTAAACGATTCCATGGCAAATCAATATAATTTCGTATTGCATACAAATGGAGTGCGCGAACGACGGATGTCGGCGCCTTTTGCAACAGTAGTACCAACACGACGGATGACAACTGCGCCTGAGCATCCTCTGGCTTTTTTAGGGCTGGTCACTGGGTGGGATTTTTAACTTTATTTGGTGTAAATTATGTAGTGAATAGTAAAAAGTAAAGTCATAAAACAAATAATCTTACTGTTAAATGAAATAATAATGATGCATGTGTTGCCTTTAACACAGATATCGAAATCAATAAGATTTCTCTATTTGAATGGGAAGTAAAAATCTATATTTCATAAGAGAAAAATCATACAGTTTGTTATTTTCAAATCTCATGTCGTGTACCTATAGGAATTTTGCCAATCCATGTAGGTAATATGACGTCGTCATTTTAAAAACAAACACCATTGTTATACAATTGTTACCTGCTGTGTTTTCCTTAAAAACAACAACACACCATGCCTTTTTATGCAATACAAGCTCTAACTCTTCATTCAAGTCCAGTGCAAAACTTTTCCGCCCTACCAGCCCTTGTATGGTCATCGAACGCCCTCTGAATTTCTATTACGTTGGGAAAATCGTGATCAGTGACTTCGTGACGTCCTTACCCAACCTTGGCGACTAGCGCTTGCGCCGCCATTTTGTATTCAATTAATGTTATTATGACAACCAAGAAAGCTCTCTTCATATGTGTTTCCACTCATTTTGCGTTTCATATTAATTTTATTTATTAATTTTGGCATGGATGATGGCTTTATTTTTGGATTCGTGACAATAATTTGTAATGACAAAATGGTTTCAGCGAGTCTAGTGGAAAGTCTGATGCGAACGTTAAATATGTTATCTCTTTTGACATTGACAGTATTTTCTTCATGACATTAATTTTGTAATAAACAAGTGCCAATCAATTAATATTCACTGTTGTTTACAAAATTCTCATACATGTATGTTTTTTGGTAGTATTTCAATCGTATTTATGTCTTCAGCTACCAACACATTAAATTCATTAATTCAGTGGACAAACTCTAATCTGGCAAGGCAATTTTCATGTCAATAAACAGATGTCAGACATTACTGTCTGATTTTTACAGCTCGTATCTCTCACAGCCAATTTCTCTACCACAGTTGATACTTTCCAAGAAACACGGGCAATTAAATGAGACATAATAGATTTGACATGTACTTAAATCCTTGCTAAGCCAAAAGACAAATAAACCTTTAACTAAGAGACTCCGAAATGTAGTTCCGAAGTGGAGATGATGCTTAAAATGTCGTAAAATTTTTATGGTACGAATGAAAATAAATAGTTTTTCACCGTGTTCCATTTAGATGGTCCACTATAAAAGATTTTACAACTGCAAGAAAATAGATTTCTGGAACATATTGCGTAATAAATAATATATCTGAAATGTATGAAAAAATCTGTTACTAGGAACTTCTTTACATTTTGTGTCTTTAGTAGCTGAGTCAATCTCTGTTTCTAATATTCTAGTCTGATGGGTTTGATTAGTTCCACCTTGCTACTTGTTTAGCCACGTACTGAATTACTAAACAGGTCTTAAATGTTAAATTTGTTTGTTACCTATGCGAACTAAAAATAACTATTTTGCGGAGCGGTGTTCGTTTTCCGAGATTATGTTTTAACGCGTTTCATCCACCGCTTTATATAGATCAACCAATACTTTTATTTATTCTATAATTCTTGTAAAAAAGCATTTGGAAGATCCATAATCTTATTTACTTATTATTTCACTGCTACAACATCCTAACCTCCAGCTGAAATGATGTAACTTAAAAGACAACGCATCATGGGTCAGTAAATAATGCCAATTATTCAACTTGATATATTCGCACCAAATAAGTGAAACGTGCGCCGGTGCTTGTCGCCGGGAAATTTGTCAGGAACGAACATAATCTTGCAAGTAACTCTAAACTCATAAATAACGGTTATTTTCTCTCCAAATGAGACTGAATTAATTGGTGTTTTGCAGGAAAATTGCCCCTTTGATGTATGTTCTAAAGATTATAATCATACAAGGTACCTATCAAGAATTATAGTTAGGACGGTTTGTCCTGTTTGGATTTATTACGCTACCTGCCAATTGCTGGTTATCAATTATTGCAATTTTCAAAATTAATGTCGGAGTAATTTATTCATATTCATTCATTTCATTTAATAATTTTAATGATCACTTGATATAAGTCTCTCAATTGGCCCCTGAATGTTGCATATCGTGACCAATTTTGTATGATATACATACATTCTTGCAGGCTTGGGTCAGCCTCATAGCCACAATAATACACATTAGTTAATTATTAGGTCTCACTTATAGTATTCATTCAGTCACCAAGTCATATTATGTTATCTTAAGTACTATTGAAATAGCTTCTTCCATTTGCAAAACTGAGACCTAACTACCAAGTGCCCATAAAGATAAAAAGGTCATCTATTACAGACCTTTAAGAGCACCTGCTCTTTCAGCTGTCAATACTGAACATGTGCACATGGCACATATAATAAAGACAAATCATGAATTTATCAACATATCATAAATGTGTAAGCAGTACTTTTTTACCTTTATTCATGTTTGAATTTATTGTCACGATGCATTTGAAATTAATGTCAGTGATAAATTGAAGTTCCATTTCTATTTGTGTCTTGTGAATGTACATTACAATAATACTATACATGCTTTGTATCAAAAACAGAAATGGTTTTTTTTAACATACGTATCATTCCAAAATTTTCTTTAAAAAAACTATATCATATTGTCAACGACTCATCTTTTTTTCATCCAAATGTATCTTACTTTTACCACATTTGTTTACCTTCGCAGATAGATCTACACAAACTTTGCTTCCGTCCCACACTTTTGCATCTGCATATATTTCCCCAGTTTGTCTTGTCACCACGTTGCCAGCTGATAAATTCAATGTTTCTTCATTAAACACTACTCCAGCGGCATATTATAAATCTTGTGTATTTGAAGTAGCGTCTTATTTGATCCGTATCTTCTCTTCTATTTCAGTTTTATCTCCCGCATATTAATATTAGCGATGTTTATGTCATATTCAATTTTGCTTATGCTGTTAGGTGGTCAGTTTTCATAACTAATTAATGTAAATAAAAATCCAGTTCTAATTTTAAAACTTAGCAGTACCAATAACATTATTATCAGGCTTCATACTACGTATATCATCATTAACTTCTGTTATTTACGTGATGATTTACTTCAACCAACTCAAATACGTTTACATACCGTACATTAGCATTACTATTTACGACCCAATCTGTAATATTATACGAAAGTTTGTTCTAAATTAATTTTCCTCGTTCATGTCCAAAGCTTAATGTTTGTCATTGATGTATTTGCGGCGACTTGCAGCACTGTAAATATTTGCTGTGCCACGGTATGATATATGTTTCAGTTCATTGCGCTCACGCTTCTATTTGTGACCAGTGGGCATTACTGGACAACTGTAATGTAGATGTTATGTGGGGTGGCTATTTTGTTATGGATACGTTTAATTAATGTAGACGTAGGGAGAGAAAATTGTACGTGATTTTGACTTTACGGTTTATTACTTCTAAGTATTATAACCTTAATGAAGTCAAATTGTGTGACAGTTTGAACTAAATCAATAGGTGCTTTCTAGTCAACTTATTCATAAAAATACAATTATGAATTAATGTTTAGAAATATGCAGAACCAATCTTAATTTAAAACATCAAAGTATCCAAAACTGTTCGGCAGACTTTTTCCCCTTAAAGACCTGCAGAGGAGCTCCACCTCCCAAAATGAGCATTAGCAAAAGAGCGAAACGTCACGTCAACGCTGTCCACTGAATGACAAATCATCCCATTACCAGCTTCTACTTTTAGAACCTGCAGTTTTGATCCCCAAAAACCTCTGTGCCTCTAATCTGAAAGCTAAAATTCCCTTGGCAAACATTTCTGCAACAGCTAACCAGTTTGCCGGTGCAAGTTTTTGAATGCACATGGTGTCTCCATATTCATTTTACAGTCTGTTGCTATTCTAGGAATAATATTCCTCCATATATTCGCGTATTTTGGTACAGGTGCCCAGATGTGGTGTTCAGTTTTCCTTTTGCCAAAGTTTCGGTAGGGGAGTTATGTATCAGGCAATTTGTCTTCTTATTCGGTTGTATCTGTCTGGATTTATTAGGCTCTGCTTTTTTAGTTTTGGTATCTTCAAGTTAGTGAACTTGATCCCAATTACTGTGGACTGACTAATTGCTGATTAACTTGGTTTTGATTCTTTGTGTCACTGTGTTAGCGTGACACATTCATATTTGTTATGGTTTCTATGTTTAGGCTATGTGTCATTGTATTGGTGTGTGCACTTCTCAGGGCTTTCCAAATGTGAATAACTTTCTTTATTTCATATATATTTGGTTCAATTACTTCGGATTAACAAGATGCCTAGTTAGATTAATTATTTCGATCCATTTTACTTCCAATTTTCTTATCAGTTTCTTTGGACATATCTAAATCTGATATTGTAACACTTGCAACCTACATAACACAACAGTTAATAAATGATTGTATGCATACACGGCCTGTTTTCGAGAAAGCCCAGTTGTTTCCACTATCCCTGCAAGCGAGCACTAGATAACAAAATTAATAGCCGATCCAATCTAAGGCTATAAATCTGATAAGAAATATAGGTTCGTTTATTCAATTGGACTGCGGAATCAGAGGCCAACACTATCAGAGAATGGTCCAAGATATCTTATGCCATTTCGATAATTTCAAAATCTACATTATCTTCTATAAGTAATTGTCCGTCGGTTCGTTATCTATTGAAATTAGTTTATCTCGTATCTTCTTCGGTGGTATCTGTTATATTAATGTTTCGAGCTTTTGAATGTCCTGTTGGTCTTGTTGCTTGAGCATTTGAAGTTGTATGTTTGATCTCAGATTGAACGAATACTTTATGATAGTCTTTGATATCTGTTTAGATATCTGCGCGTTTGGATTATGTCTCTGGTATTTTCAGGCAAATTACTTGGCATGTAGGCGGGGAAAACGAAGTGCAATTGCAAACTTGCAATTATTAACGGATATTTGAACATAGATGGTTATAGAAATGGCTTTAGCAAAACACCTTTCGGAATTCACAGTAAAAACAAAAAGGATATAATTATCCATGTGGCCTATTCAAAACATTTGCACCATAGATTTATTTTGTAAAAAACCTAGCGAGTTTCTGCTAGCACAGCGGGTCTTCAAAGCATCGTTGTGTACATTATTAAAAATTTTCTCACGAACACATGGGTTCCGAGGGCATGCAGTTGCATCTACAGGCGAAAGTTTAATGTTTAATTTAACGTGTTTCGCAAGGGAAACTTCATTAGGTTAAGGATGTGATGTTTGTTTGTGTGTATCTTTGTTTGGATTGTTTCCATCAATATGTTTGCTTGTGTTGTTTTGTTCGTCTTTATTTATTTTGATTTGTAATGCTTGACCTATTATAAACTAGAGTTTGTTATTCATTTGCAAATATTGCATTTTTATTTCATTTACAATATATTATACATTTTTTTTAACGGAATCTATTTGTTTATTTACATAACAAAGCTAACAGTAATAGGAAGCGAGCGTTTAAAATAATAATAGTAATAAGTAAAAGTATACAAAAAAGGGGAGAGAAAAGAATCATAATAATTATACATTTTTGAATCACTGCAAGTTCTATTGATTTTATTATTATTCCTCGTATTTTATTTAGTTTCATGAGATTTAAAAAAAAATAAAGGAAAATGGAAGTGTATAATGTGGCATTAGACTAATGATTAGGCACGTCAAAAAGAAGGGACGCATCTTTAAAAAATTAAAACTTTTTCGTTTTCAACATATATCGAAGACAACCTGTAATGGTTTTTCCCTACACGTTAAAGTAAGTTCAAAGTTCACACTTCGGCATTAGTGACAGGTTACATTGCTTACAAGCGTCAATTTGACCCAAGTTGACACCTCATCTGACCATTACAAATTGTATAGAAAATAAGCTGAAAGACTTTTATGTTCCTGCTTCACTTTATCGTAGGTATATGGCAAAGTTAACTTTTACTGACAATCTGTTAGAGTATATTGAAAAAAGTTTTTAATCCGCCATTACAGGTTTTTTAAAAGAGACAGTATTTTGCTTTATGTCATCTTCCATGATTTTTATTCACTCCAGAAAAATCCCATTTTCATAAATATTTCACGACAATTTGATATTTCCATAATATAAAAAATATAATTATAAACACGTTCGTGCATAAAACTCTACAGTTTTCTGTGTTCTCATTTCGACCTGCAGATTTATTGCTTACCATTTTTTGCTTGTTTATTTATTTAAAAAAAGACATCGTGTCATGTTGCACAAAAACGGTAGAGCAGGCAGAGTAAATGATTGTATACTAACTGTGCGAATTATTTTTTGTCATCTTCGGTAGCTACATGTGATTCTTGTCTTACTTGTGATCGTGATTAACTACATATCTTTGTCTGCGTTTCCTCGTACCTCTATCTACATTGAATATTTTAAAGTTTTTTTGATTTGATGTTTTACAGTTAGCGACATAAGACGATTAACACCGCGGTTTTTTTAACGTAATTATTGAGCAAAATATTTAATTTAAATCGGAAGAGAAGTAAAATATAAAAAATGTAGCAGTGTTAATCGACTTTTGTCGCTGAACGTACCTAACATCTGTTGTATGTTTATATAATACAGTTAAATTAATGTTGGAGGAAATATTTATTTTAAGCAAACATTAGAAAATATTAAATGACACGTCAATATAAAAAAAAACATAATTTATTATATTTTAGAACTATATTTCATAGCTTCTATGTGGCCAGTATGATGTTACTAAACTTTAACAATATCAAGGTGCATTTATAGCACAAATCACGTCATATTTGATTGTTACTAAATCTGTTCGGTATATTTATTTATTTATTTATTTATTAAAACTTTATGCACAAGTAAAAACTACTGTACAAAGGCGGACTTAATGCCTGAGGCATTTTCTACCAGTCAACCTTAGGGAATATCCTATATTAAATATGTAAATGACGTCAATTAACCAAAAATGTTAACGAATAATACAATGTAGGTAGGTAAGTACATTATCCTGATCAGCCGATAGCCGTTTTGGAAATAAAATGGGTGTGACAAATAATAAAACCACAGTTTCCTAATGTTATCAATAACATAGGGAAAATGCTTCTAAGGCTACGGACACGAAGTTAGCGGGCGCGGGGTGGCGGCGCGGTACAATGCATAGATTTAAGGCTCTTACATACTGGGGCGATTCGTCGCGCGACGCGACGCCGCGCGCGGCCGCATTGTTCGCCGTGAGTTTTCTCAGAAATTGTTTTGTTAAAATTCGCGTCGCGCGGCGAATCGCGCTAGTATGTAAAAGCCTTTATATCAAACTGACGCTGCTCCCCGCAACGCTGCTTTGGAGGCCAGTTCCATTATAAACCTATGGATTGAAACGCGCCGCTCCCCGCGCCTCCGACGCAGTCGCCTCGCGCCCGCTTACTTCGTGTCCGTAGCCTTAAAAACAACATAATACCAAAATTTCCCCGCGACTGCGCGCGTCAATTGTTTTATTTATTTAGAAGTCACGCGACTATTCGCCCTTCTATGAACACGTCCATACAAGGTAATTGACACAATCGAGCGAATTTAATCAATACTTTATGTTTGTATATAGAGCACAACTTGCCAGGAACCGGGCACAAATCCAGAAACCAGCACGAGGATACTACTGAAAACAACGATTTAGAAAAATTAAAAACTCATCACTCGACTTAGGAATCGATCCGAGCACGTTAAGCAGTTGGTCCCGGCTGTCATTTGTAGATCTTTAACAGTCGTTACGGGTCGTTAGAAGCCCGAAAGTCTGACAACCAGTCTTACCAAGGGGTATCGTATTACCCAGTTACTGGGTTGTGGAGGTCAGATAGGCAGTCGTTCTATGTAAAATACTTATATTCAGCTAAATTCGGTTAGACTGAAAGCTGACTCGAAAAAATAGTTGGGAAAAGGGTATATATGCAGATTGATTAATAAAACCTACAAAATTAAAGCTTAATTTGCAAAATTTCCAAAAACCTTAATTCGTGGAACTTACCAAACAGTTTAAATCAACCGAATCTCTCTCAGTTCCACCATCTAACAATTTACTTGGAATGCCGAGCTTGTTTTCCTAATAAACATGTTAGTATCGTGTTACTAGGAGTTTCGGCTTACAAACACAACATCGGAATTGCTACAGATTTCCTAGGGAATTGGGTTTGGGTAGAGATTATTGGACTTCCCAATTATTGTGTTCGGTTTTGAATTATGCTGGTTTGAATCAATTAACCAACTCTTTTTGGTAATGATTGAAGAGTTTACGAATGTATATAAATTGTATGCACCTTACCCAATGAAAATATTCTTGAAGCTGTTAGATATCCATGTGGTAATATTATGGCAAGTATGTATGACAACACCACTGCTACTGTTCAATGTCCTAACTTTTTATCATATTAAAATTGTACTACTGTGTTGTACTGTATAAGTTAACTATTGTAAAATCTACAAAATATAGTCTTACAAATCGTTGAATTTGATTGATTGATTTGTCTACTGATTGATTTATTTGTCGACCGATTGATTGATAACCTCCACTTCCAAGTCCAAACTTTTCAAGTTCTATTTTTTATTTTTTTATTTTACAAACACTTCATAGATAACCACCACATCTAAATTCAAACTTTTCAATTTCTGTTTTCGAACTTTGATTGATAACCATCACTTCGAAAATCAACTTTTCATCAAGAATCTAACGTATTTTTAAAACATTTTCAAATAAAAGCTTAAATTAGTTCCCATGAGCGCGCTACTAAATAAATATTTGTGCTGAATCGTGGCCTGTCCTTGGAACGAAGGGGACTGGGGTAGGCAGAGGGCTAGCTATAACGGGAGCAGTAGTCAAAGCTATTTGTGAACAACAGAAGGTAAATGGTTTGTGATAAGTAAATCATGTTAGCTGTTAAAGTAAGCCTGGATTGTTTTGGTTTTTGTTTGAATAATGTGTGTAAGTGTAAATGTAGCCATGGGCAAGTATTTTATCGTAACGGTAGAATATATTAGTTTACTGGACTTGCAAACTTACAGTTGTTTAGAATATTTTTAAGTAACAATTTTCATCACAAATAACAATGCTAGATCAATGGAAATTGTATTTTTTCTTCAACAACAAAATAATACACATAATAACAAGCTTTTAGAGCAAAATAGTTAATTGATTATATGAATTACTGTAAAATTTTCAATCAATTAAGTTAATTCAAGATTTTTTTTTCAATGTTTGTTTTTTAAATTCTACTAAAACTTTTTTTCTATCTTTTTTATTAACGTGAAAGTAATCAATCTCATTAAATCACTTACAAAATAAATTTATTGTTTTCTCATAATTGACAACACTACTCGCTACCGGTATATACATAGTTAGTTCTAATGGTAATGATACGGTGGCACATCTCTAGTCCGTAATATTGCATTAAAATAACATTAGCCGTCATTAGCAGTAGTTTTTTCAATTACGTAGGTATTTCCCGTAGTTATATGATTTACAATATTTTGGTCGGAAGTGGTTGTTTATTTACTGAGTTATTTTAACAGTATGAGTTATTCTAAACAGTAATTTAAAAAAACCGGCCACGTGCCTGTCGGACTCGCGCACGAAGAGTTCCATACCATTATCTATAAAAATGGAAAAAAAATCATGTTTGTTGTATGGGAGCCCCCTTAAATATTTATTTTATTCTGTTTTATAGTATTTGTTATTATAGCGGCAACAGAAATACATCATCTGTGTAACTATCACGGTTCATGAGATACAGCCTGGTGACAGACGGACAGACAGACAGACAGACAGACGGACCGACGACAGCAGAGTCTTAGTAATAGGGTCCCGTTTTACCCTTTGCGTACGGAACCCTAATAAAAAATAAATAAATTACGAGTTCAAGATTCCCACCAAGAAAAAAATCAGAAAGAATCAACTGCACAGTGTAACTAATTAATTTTTCGACTCACTCGCAATGGTGACTGCATTCAACAAAAAATCCTAGACCGTGGCCAGTACCTAGATAAATGCAAGCGTAATAATTGCTGTAAAGTATTTCTTTTTATGTGTCTGCGGTTTTTTGCTAGTCTGGCCGAGACCTAAGGTCGATGGACATCTGCAGTGCATGCTGAGATTTATACTTTGTGTCCTATCAAATGCTGGGCCTGTTGCTTAGGAGATAAATAACTGATTGATGAGACCCTAATGTTGGTAATACTTACCCAGATTTAGGTATCTAATCTTTTTCTGAACGTGTCGATGGCAAAAATAACATGTACCTACACGTTATGTTTTTTTTGTGCCCCAAAATTTTGCATGCTTATACCGTTTGCTGACGCAGTCATTCTTCACGTATGCAGGTGACAGGGTTTTCTAATAAAATAACTTATTCCTAATTCCTTATTCCCTTAATCATAAATAACAAATATTTGATATGTAGACAAAAATAATATTCAGTTTGGATCCATTTGTAATGTAGACTAAATAATATCCAGTTTCAGTACAGAAATGGAACTAGAGATCAACAGTGACCTAAGGTCAAAGGTGACTTCCCAAATCCCCTACCATTTAAGTCACCATATCAATTTCTCATATTCAATTCCACGTAAATATAGCCAAAAAATCTAATTCCGTCCATTTAATATGCTCTAACGAATCGTCCCACTGCAGCACAAAGGTCTCTTCTCATACAGAGAAGGAGAAGGAACGAACATTGATCGCTACATTTGCTCTCAGCGTGTTGAAGATTTCAAACCATACTTAATTTCAGGTTTCCCTTCAAAATGTTCTTTCATTGTTATTTACCGGACTTTAAATATTGCACAACGAGTTTAAAAAAAAGGCGGCTACTATCTCTGTCATCCATACCACTGTGACAGTCTCTCTCCAAAACTCGATTTATTTTGCGCCTGGGCACTGTAATTTATCATCGTAAGTATTCAAACCCATTAATAACTACTACACCACACTTCACCACACACCACATCAAGCACCACGCCACACTTCACACCACTATGCACTAACTAGGAATAAATTTTATTTATATTTTGACTGTTAGTCACTAAAATTGCAACTTTAATTATATTTTTCTTTATTTAAAAATAAATTACCTTTCATTTAAACACGTTTAAATGAAATGTAATTTTCTTGTATCACAATAAACTATTTTGTGTTTGTAACTAGCCAGATTATAACTCTAAACTTCGTGCATAAGTAGCAATTAATGTTATTAATAAATTATGAAAAGGGACACAAGGAACTTTCATAAAACCAATTTATGAAGATAATGAAAACATATACGCTAGATAATTCTGTGAGATAAATACAAAATGCTTCTTAGCGCGCATTACAAAGCTTATGGCTTCATAATTAATATGAAAACAACGCTGCGTTGATATTTATTGTAATTTTATGCGAGTACGGCGCGTGCTAGTATAGGTGTTTGCCGTAGTTTAAGTTTGCTACAAAAGTGAGAAAGAACTGTTTTCAAAATGATCCTAGAAATTAGTACAGTTGGGAATTATCACAAGACCACGGTTAGTCAGGATGATATCCATAAGACTACAGGAATTTCCAATAGCAGCCCCCTAAACATACAAGGTGGAGACGACAATACAACAAAAAATGAAACTCCGTATATCTAATGACGTTCTCGGTCTACATACAAAAAATTAATCTCCAATAGTTTAGTTACGATAGCTAGTCAAAGATCGGCAAACCCCATAGTCGAACCATCACTACTATTTAGTTTATTTGAAAAAATGACTTTTTTAATTTCGATGTTAGGATTTATTTGGTAGTTCCAAAATACTTTTATGCATTAGTATTGCCAGTGTTTTCATTTATTGTTGTATTGTCGTCTCCACATTGTATACTAGTTCTGTGAACAGTCGACCTCGCAGGCACATACTTTTTGCAACGATTAGCCTTTAGTTAGTGGCGCCAAAATAATCACACTGTTAGTCACGTGGGGTCTGTGCGGATCTCAAGAGTTTATTTGTGAATCAAGGTATCAAAAGGGCGATACGTGGGTACAGCTCTGCTTAACTTTTCGGGGAATACAGGCGTGAATGTATCCATTTTTTTGAGTTCTTTTTTTCTAGTTTGTTAATTGTGACCTTTTTCATCTTAATTAAGCGTTTACTGCACAGGTACTTGCATTGGGTTAACATAAAAAAGAGAGGACCAATCTCTCTTCGAAGACCTTTCGAGTGCCTGATGCTACTGAGAAAAAAATAACGGAGTATGCACTTCTCAAACAGACTTATAAGTCTACTGTCGCTTACCTCCATAACGCCTCCCTGACTGACCTTAACCGCAAGGTGACACCAAGGCAGCATGTTTGCAAAGCTCTTCACGACGAGAATTGTTTTACGACAGAGGACCCGAACAGACCCGAGTGGACCCGAACGGCTAATTGTAATGTAAATACGGTCTGAGTGGCATGATAATTGTATAGCCCATGGTTTTACATATTTCCAATAATGTTAATAGGGTATGCATTGCTGGGAAAGTACTGTTTGTATTGAGTGCTTTGAATTATACAGCTTTAATATTGTTACTTATTTGAAAATATATTTTTTTTACTTAAAATAAATTTCTTAGACTAATTAGGAATGCAATTCATAAAACGTTAAAGCTTTGGACACATCGTACTAGTCTTTACTAGGACTTCTGAAAGCCTGAACCTTAGATCAACTTTGCTGTCAAATCTAACACAAGTTTTTATGATTGGTTGGCCATATTATCAGCACTCAACCTGATATCTACCAAAATCATAAATAAGTTTCAGGACACGCATTTTGGCTCTCGCGGACAGGTACGACGTCATAATGGCACGTCACTACACCGATAGAACAATTTCCGTGAAGCTTTCCTGGAAATTGTTCTACCAGAGTTGCGTCGCGCCTGTCTGCGGGAGTCTTTACTTGGTCTTGAGACATTGAAGTATCCATTTTAAAATATACACTTCAATCGAGTCACCCAGCAATTTTTTTTTTATATAGGTCTGTTACTTTTAAAATTGTCGTGAACTTTTGGAACAACGATGACACCAAAATGCTGGCCAGTATGTCAAAATGTGGCTCAAAACTGCATGAATACTTTTTTAAGACACATCATGTCGCAATGGAAATCATTTGTACTTACATTGCAGTATAGAACTTTCGCGACAACGTATATCGCAATCACGTACATCGCAGTAAAGAACTTTCGCAACAACAAACGTCGCGATAGGAAACTTCCGCAGTAACGTACATCGCGGTAATGAACTTCGCAATTATGATTTACACTCCATTATTTTGATGATTTAGTAGACTGACATTTCTGTGTGTACCTAAATAAGCAGGGTGTCTCGATTTAGGACTGTATTTACGCATTGGAAAAAAACCCTTTCGAACTTTAAGTGGTACATTATTTCTTATCAGTAACATACGAACCGCAGCCATTTCTCCGCCAAGTGCAGTTAAGTGGCAGTCGGATGTAATGTATGCAGTGTTAAGGGGAAGTTTCCTAAGAGCCCTTATTGACGCATCATCAGTACATATTGTGTTTGTACAAGAACTCTGCAATTGGCTGGTATTGATTTAAGATTTGCATGCCATGATATGTGCTCGACACTTTCGAAACAAGTGGAAAGAAGACAAATATATCATATTTAAAAGCTGAAGGTCAATATTTATGTAGAACTAGCTGTGCTCCGCGGTTTCACTCGCGGAAGTCTCGATCCCGTGGGAATATCGGGATAAAAAGTTTTCTATGTCCTATTCCAGGTCATACCTGGAATAGTGTACCTGTGTACCCCTGTGCCAAATTTCATCCAAATTCGGTCAGGTGTTTTGCATGATCCAGGATCTAACACCTCGATAAATATACAGCTAGGCTAATCAGAATCACACAAGTTCAACCAAGACAGGGGCTTCTTGGCCCTCACGAAAACAAAAGACAGACTTCATAATACCTACAAAGAGATTCCATCACAGTTTCCATATTCAAACTAGCAGAACCCACACCAACTGTGTCAGCCCTAGCTACTCTCTACACAAAGAAAGCCACAACTGCTAAGTGGCACCCCTACTAGCCCCTCATCTCAGCGACACATGAGTAACGAGACGTTTTGTTGTTCCGTCGTCTGGCCATCGTCTCGCTGGCGTCTGCATCAAGGTCAAATGAGTCAGTCTTCATTTTACGACATTAAATAGATTTGCTGAGAAGTTTAAGTTAACATAGAGACCAAATGTGGTAGTGGTTTAAAAAGTTCAGAAGGCAACAAGTGACAATCGCTTCGAAAGCGTTTCGTAATTCTACAACGACTTTCAACAATATTGACATAAGCTTTTGGATAGCTTATGTCAGTCCTATACATTTTTTCCTTTTCCATCATCGTTATCGCTGATAGAAAGTCACTTAGCCTAGGGCCTCTGATTAATTTTCTTAAATTGTTGCGATTTATTCAATGTGAAAGTCAAAGTCAAAACACAAACCATTTTCACGATCATCTATCAATGCCATTATTGCTGGCCGCGACAGTAATGTACTATTGTATAGTTACTAACCCTTCTGATTATTCTATTTTGCGACTTATTTAAGTGTAGCAACAGTTATGTTGATTTTATGTTAAATGACAAAGAACTGCTACAGTGGCCAACTGTCATAGACAAGTGTGAAGACCACAGATTATAGTGAACTGTGGAGATTTTAAGTACCCACCATCCAGGATTGTGCATTGTAAGATTTGTCACTACATCATTGGCTACTTGGTTCATTATGGTGACGGAATGAAAACACATGATGTTTTTTATGTAAATCAGTTTCTAAATTTTTGCTCGTGGCAGTAGGTAATTACAGCCGCACAGGTCGATCCATCAGATTAAGCTACGCTTGCCGGGTTTGGTCCGCGGATGGGTGACAATCTTTACATACCGAGACTCCTCCTTGCCTAGAAAAGTACGTTAAGCCGTTGGTACCGGCTGTCATTTGTGGATTTTTGACAGTCGTTACGGGTCGTCAGAAGGCCGAAAGTCTGACAACCAGTCTTACCAAGGGGTATTGTATTACCCAGTTACCAGGTTGTGGATGTCAGATAGGCAGTCGCTCCATGTAAAATACCTACTGGTATTCAGCTGCATTCGGTTAGACTGGAAGCCGACCCCTACATAGTTGGGAAAAGCTCTTTCTCTAGCTTTTTCTCAGTTCATTGCGTTCGTTCCAAATATTGCTAAGTCTATAGTCATTTTACACCTTACTAAATGTGAATGCTTTCAGATTATCGGTGGACAGCACATTTTTATTTTTGGAATCCAAAATCAGGCAATAAATTCAACAGATTAATGACCTTTGGTATACATACTTTAAGAGTAAGCTTATGACGTCAACGCATTGTTTTACATACCCCCCACATAATTTCAACATTCTTTATTTAAAAAAAACATCTCAAGAACTCTCAAATGAGTCACAGATTAAACATCACAGATGCGCAGGAGCAACGGAAATACCTAATCTTTGCATTAGTCTATCGCGGTTTCGCACTTAACACGTGTGGGTATTGGCAGGAATGTTTTTTGAAAATAATCGCGTTCCGGCCTGTAATGTTTGATAGAGATGTTAAGGTACTGAATACTTGGATAGATTTGACTTAAATAAATTCTTGTTTGGGGCGTGGAGTGGGATACTTTCGTCCTAACAGCTGGCCCTTTAGAACTGATGCATGTCTGTGAATCTAGATAATTAAGGAATGTCTTAACTACAGTTCTAATAGAGAACGTAAGGATCTTGCCAAATGGGCTAAAAACTGTTCACTGTTCAGCTGTTTTTTTGCATGAATTCTTTTAATGAGTCTCATTTGATCCATAAAATCTATTCCAAGGAATAAGCAAGTTAGTATACAAAAATAATCGGTTTCGCCTTCTACAGAAAATGGTTTTTAGCTTAATACTTTAGTAGTTCATTGTAAGTTTGTTTTATTTACATGTAGGTACTTCTTTATGTATGGGTATGTATGGGTGACCATCTTTACATCCGAGTCTCTTCGGCCGCGGCTGTCATTCGTGGATCTTTGACAGTCGTTACGGGTCGTCAGAAGCCCGAAAGTCTGACAACCAGTCTTACCAAGGTATCGTATTTCCCAGATACTGGGTTTTGAAAGTCAGATAGGCAATCGCTTCATGTTAAATTATGGTATTCAGCTGCATCCGGTTAGACTGGAAGCCGACCCCAACCAACATAGTTGGGTAACCACACACACACATGTTGGCACATTGATTGGGAGTAGGAGTACACAAGAGTTAGGATTAATAGAAACTAGAATGTGCTAGGTGCTATTGTCTAGTGGCTCTAGAAGTAATTGAGCAAAATGTGTCATCATGTTCCTTGTAGGCGAAAGGTGACTGACCTTTCAATTGTAAATTAGTTGGAATTTAAGATAAAAGATTTTGATTATATTTTTTTTCTGTTCTTTTCTTCTTGTCTGTTTATTATGTGTGTACATAAATAGTTAAATAAATAAATATTACAATGTCATTATTAGTTACCTAGCAACAATGGGTTTAATATGGACAAAGGAAAAGATGACAAATGTATTGAAATCCATGTTCAACCCCCAGGGGTTTAACATGGTCGGGGGTAAAGATTGTAGGGGTTGAATGTGGACTAAATTGTGGAAAGGAGGAATTTGCAGCTAGATTATCAAAGCAATTTTGTTTATAAAGCGGTGGTTTGAAGACAGGCGCTTTACTTTGTGTAAATTATTTCTTCACCACTGCTCTTAAAATGGTGAACTAAAACATCTTGAGGAAACTGGCTGGTCCTAGAATTGAAATTCGAAGACATGTGACATCTATCTACCCGCACTGGGCCCGCGTGGTGGATTACGGCCCCCTTATTCTCAAACATATGAGGTCTGTATCCCAGCTGTGGGAACATTACAGTTGATTATATTGTGTTGTTTTTGGATCAAGCTTGTGAGCTCGTGGCTAAGTAATAACAGCCGCTCGGGTCGATCCATCAGGTTAAGCTACGCTTGCCGGGGTTGGTCCGTGGATGGGTGACCATTTTCACATATCGAGACTCCTCCGTGCCTCGGAAAGCACGTTAAGCCGTTGGTCCCGGCTGTCATTTGTGGATCTTTGACAGTCGTTACGAATCGTCAGAAGCACGAAAGTCTGACAACCAGTCTAACCAAGGGGTATCGTATTACCCAGTTACTGGGTTGTGGAGGTCAGATAGGCAGTCGCTCCATGTAAAATACTGGTATTCAGCTGCATCCGGTTAGACTGGAAGCCGACCCCAACATAGTTGGGAAAAGGCTAGGCAGATGATGATGTTTATGGATCAAGCTTGATCGAGTCTCTAATAAAAAAAAATCGAAATCCTAACTAATATTACAAATGCGAAAGTGAGTTTGTTTGTTACGGTTTCACGCTAACACGGCTGAACGGATTTGGATGAAATTTAGCACATGGGTAGACCATGACCCGGAAAAGGACATAGGATAACTTTTGTCCCGATATTCTCACGGCATCGAGACTTATGCGGGTGAAACCGCAGGGCACAGAACAATCAAAACCACCAACACCATAGAAACCATCAACATCATACTGTTGACATAAGATTTAATTTGATTGACAGATTAAATTGAATAAGCTTCAAAAACTATCGTTGAAACACTGACCGAACCTATTTTACACATTAAATAACATAACACCACGCCTATTTACCCAACGGGCAAGGCAGAGGAGCCCGAGCTGATACTGAGAAATTCCTGATAGAAAACTCAATACCCTTACACTTTACCCGACCTGGGAGTTGAACCCAGGACCTTATGATGCTCAGCAGTAGCGCTATACATTAAAAATTCAAAACGGTAAAGATGAAATAATAAGGCACGAAATGAATCATGCCTTATATCCGAAGAAAAAAGGGTGAAATAAAAAACCGTTAAAAAATAGGCGCAAAAAGAGGAAAACAGATCCATAGTTTATAAACAGTGCATCAGTCATCGTTAGCGGGAATCGACGCGTGCGCAAGCATTGATCATTAAAATGCTGGTACATGGCGTAGTACACTGTCTGTTTGTTAGTAAACGATTAATTAGATGCTAATGTGGTTTTGTTTTTTAAAGATTTTTTTAAATTTATACTTTGAGCACAACAGTGTGGTAAGGCTAAGTTGAACTTTAATAAGAAGGTTACTTTTGCATAAAAAACAAAAGAAAACAGTACCCTAATAAATCTATATGTAGTATCTTCTGTGTTAAAGTCTATTATCAAATTCTAATTCAAACTCAAACGTTTGAAAATTTTCTGTTTTATGTGATTTTTAAAACTACTTGTGGAAACTTGTAATTGGCCATATTTTGTTTAAACTTATACGTACTGTATCTATTTAGCTGTAAGTTTTCCTAAAAAAAAAAAAAAAAAATATGTTTCAAATAATATAAGCATAATTTTTAGATTATCTCCATTAAAATCATCATTTTCATTTTATTTCCTACATTATCTTTATAATGAAGGAAATATTTACCAATTAGGCATCTAACAATATAACATAACGCCTGTATTCCTCGAAGGGCTAGACAGAAGTGTACCTAATAGTACACCCATATTTAGATACCAATTACTAATCTTATACAAACTTCTTTAATAATCTTCTAGCTTAAAAAAACAAAATCAAAAAATGCTTTTCACAGAATACTATCACGCCTGTGTCATCAAAGGGGTAGGTAGGAATATAAAGTACCTCACATTCGTTCCCTGAATGATGAATTTTAGGAATATTGTGATATGAAAGAGAGAAAGAAAAATAGGTTTATTTGATATCGTATACTTTTACAATATTTGCAAATATAATGAGCACCATGTATCTATCACATAATTAATTTATTTGTCATTGCTTCATTTTTAATTATTTTTTCTTATTGTGGTACAGTGAATTGCCTTCACATATAATTATTGTATAAATTGATGTATACAAAATATTGTAAAACATTTTTAAAAGAGTAACGGTGTAGTTTCTTGCACATTGCTCTCCATACGAAAACTACCTTTTGGAAGGGGCAACTAGAATCAGTTCTATTGACGTTCAAAAGTGCCTTTTATGTGCCTATTTGAAATAAATTATTTGACTTTGACTCATGAGGCGGATCTATTGCCATCTATTGCCAAAAACCAGCCAAAAATAAGTAATAGGTATAATATATTTAACATTATACAACTAGATCTACCTACATAATTAACACAACAACAAATTAACACCACCAATCCACACCACACCTAACGTACCTAAAACGTAACAATAAAGGTTACGTTATAACTGTACTGTGACTGTAATACATTGTTATGCATACCGCGCCCTCTGCCGGTGCCAAGTCGCGTGTCATAATTATATGACGATGATTTATTGGAAATTGTCTTTGGAAATATGGATGTGGGTAGTTTGGCTTCGATGTTAAATTGGACCAAGGTACTGTTGTGAAGCGCGTTGTCAATAACCTCGATTCTTAGCTGGCTTTTTAAAAGCTGCTGTCAGAATTGAAATCGAGGAATTTCATTGGTTTGTTTGTTGTTCGTTTGACTCATCAATAAACTATTCATTATTCTGCCATTAAGATATGCTCATTATTGCCCATGTGATTAACGGAGAAACGTACTTTAAGAATCATCAAATGGGGAGGTACATTTATAATGTGTAATTTCATATGTTATCTATTTGGAGTGACATACGGCCAGTTCCTTCATCAAAAGTAACAGTCAACTGTTCTTCAGTAAAGAACAGTTGACTGTTACTTTGGCTGAATATTTTTGATGAAGAAACTGGCCGATAGCCGCCAGATAGATGCAATATTGAAGGTTTTAACAAAATAGGTTTTATGATTTGAGTTTAAGAAGTGTAAATTTTCATTCTTGTCCATTAATCATTCATTATCATCTGTAAGCGTAATGCTTATAATGTTCCCAATGTTGGGACTCACGCCTCATCTCCGTGAGAGAGTAGGCCGTAATCCACCACGCGGACCCAGGGCGTGTTAGTAGATGTCACATGTCTTCGAATTTTTGTTAGCACCCCGACATAATATGCCGGTAATCTCATGATGTAGTCATCTGTAATGTATCTGATAATTATGATTTATTGGTGCGTAATATGATAAATAACCAACCAATAGAAGCAAAAATAGTGATAATCTTCCTCACCTATACTCATCCTAGTACATTAGTGAAATTCAAACTAAGAGCAATCGCTGTCTCAAAACTGAAAACTAGCAGAACCATCACTCATACACAAGTTTTCATGACGCAGGTAGATACAAGATTTTCATGAAAACCGTAAATGTGTCAATGACTTCGTACGAGGAAATGCTGAAAATCTTGAAATAGACTGAAACGTTGGGTGTAAGTGTTGTGATGAAAATGATGTGTTTACTGTTTAAATCTAGCTTGTACTAGTATCCCATCTCGTTGGTCGTTGACGTCCTTTCACTCTTATGCCCTTTGGAATAAGGTTGCAAAGTGGTCAACAGAGAACATTGTCGACTGTACAAGAGGTAGACTCGTCTTGGCAACATGTCTCACTAGTTTACATAAATCTAAAATGCTATTTCATCTAAATATCGCTGAAATCTGAAATGGGATAAAATTATATATAGTCTTAGTTATGAAGATCTCTGTAACAAGCCAGCTGGTGCCAATTTTTCATACCTGACTGACTGAGAAGAAAAAATCAACTCGGGGATCATACATGGTAACAAGGATCAAAGTACGTGGCCATTATGTATCACTATATTATATTTCATTTTTGTTAAGTACCTGGTACTTACTTATTGACATGGCCTACATTGTCCTCCCATGCCTACCAACACTGTAATTTGAAAGTATTGTAAAAGCCAATTATTTTTAAAAGAGTAGGTAACCATGGAGTTTCTTGCCGGCTCCTCTCCATAGGAAACAACCAATTGGAACCGTGCACCTAGTTTCTGACGTTTCAAAAGTGCCCATGTAGGTTTATGTGAAATAAAATATTTTGATTTTGACTATACATAATTGGTGGCTGGTAGCAGCTGGAGAGTTTCCGAGAATCGAGCTGAATGGCGTGCAATTGGAGAGGCCTATGTCCAGCAGTGGACTGCTGTAGGCTGATGATGATGATACATCATTGTAAACGCGAATAAATGTTCGTAACCTGATCTGCAAAATACTTTCGAACGTCCTGGATTATTTGGTCACTCACCACGACTGGCTGCAACTATTAATCATCATCTGCCTAGCCTTTTTCCCAACTATGTTGGGTTGGGGTCGGCTTCCAGTCTAACCGGATGCAGCTGAATACCAGTATTTTACATGGAGCGACTGCCTATCTGACCTCCACAACCCAGTAACTGAGTAATACGATACCCCTAGGCAAGATTGGTAGTCAGACTTTCGGGCTTCAGACGACCCGTAACGACTGTCAAAGATCCACGAATGACAGCCGGACCGCAACTATTCATCGACACATGAAAATAACTACTTTTATTTTTCTTAAGACAAATATCTGCATGCCGGCAAAACCTGCAGACACAGCTAGTGAAAACTTCAATATAGTTACTACTGCTATCCCATTTAAGCTGATCCGGAATCCATGTAGGCTTATCAACAATAGTCTTTAATCGCTGGCTTATGTTCCCCTTTAGTACCCCTCCTCATTGTCAGCTTATCTTTACAGACCTTCCTAAGGCCCCGTTCACAATCACGGGCGAGTGACTTGCCTCAAGCTACATGCGTGTGTACCGCTCCGCAAGTCGCCTCTCGGTACCTCATGGCATGCTCTAGGCGCGGACCACACAGAAGAGACGTGAGACGAGGACGGGACACTGGCACGGCCATAGTATGCAGATGAAAAAGCGATGCGCCTGCGTCTTATCCTTTCTGTATGTTTTAAGCCAAATCGCGTTAATACATTTTGTATGAAGAATAATGAAGATACGTGAAAGAGACGCCGCGTCTACGTCCGGTCCTTGTCTCAAACCACTTCTCAGTTGTCGCACGACGCGTGTCGCAAGTCATCATTTATGTGTCGTTTGAGCGTGTAGCTCGTGGCCACAGGGTTAGGCACTATTGTGCCTAAGCCCTTATCGAAGGTCCTAAGTCTAGATTATAATGCCTCGATATTGGATAAGAAAGCTCTGTACCTATTTCATACAAATTCCCGTTTTACGTTCAATTTAGAGTTAACGGCCATTTGGTTTTTGATAAATGGTCGATAAGTTAGCTACTTAAGTGCCTAAGACTTTCGGATTAAGTCTAAGATATTTCGGATTAGGCAAGAGTTTTAGTGACGATAAGAAATATTTATGTATTAAATACATATTGTTGAAAATAACTTTAGTACTCTTATCCATTGCAATTTGGTACAAAGTGAAACGAACAAAGAATGCTTTTCATTCTCAAGTCTATATAAGTTTCTCTTTCACTCAAAGTTTAAGTAATAACATGCCACAATGCTATCTACATGATCTGACCAAGATTATGTCTGGACTTTAAAAGAGACCTCTAAGTTTGTTTCGCCCTTTCTTTTCAGAGTAGTCAGATAGGAAAGGTCATCTAGTTTTAAAAATGTGATTGTGACGTGTAAAAGTGTTTGTACAAACCTACTTACAGAAATAAAATCATTTATCATAGATGTTCCACTGAAGCCAAATGACAGCACCTTAGAAATCCGATATGTCACCAACAGGACCTCTCCGAGAAGAAACTAGGCTCCTTATTCTATGCCGCAGACCTCTATACTTCATTAAGCCTCACCAATTATTCAAAGACTCTGAATCAGGAACTTCGACTACCTCACTTACAATCAACTTACTCTTGTTATTATTTAAATGAAACCTGTGCAGTCCAGAGAGTGTTTAAACCTGAGGGGTGCTACGCATTTGTTCGCCTTGGCATTTGTTGAACAACTAAGCCGACCCGAAGCAGTTTATTACACATACTCGGCTTTCATTCGTCTCGTGCCGATCGGCAAACTCCGTTTGGCATCATATATAGGTCGGGTCGGCAGAATTCGAGCTTAGCCGAGCGGCTTTTTCCCGAATATTTATTTACATGTTCGATTTTTCCGCCTGTGCTGAAACATGTCGACCCGAACAACTGGGTAGCACCCCTGAGTGTTTAAACCAACAGAACACCTTGCTATGGCACTTGGCTTTGCATAAATAAACGCGGTCAAGACAGGACAGTACATTTCTATTATGTTCTGGTGGTTCTACTACGGGATAAAGTGCAGAAGGTCTATTTTCGTACTGTGCGGTTTCAAAATTGCATAAAATAATCGCATTAGGCATTCTTCCAGATACATTTATTGTCGTATGAAAATTCGCACGGTTGAGTCTCTTTAGGAAAGGTTCGCCCTAACCTTCATTGTTACCAGCACAAAAAGAAGTAGTCAGGATTTCAAGTTGGGAGTAGGTACCTAAGTACCAGTGACAAACTGTCACGATTCCGCGAGTTTATTGTAAACGACAACTGTAACGAAGAACTTCTTTTTTATGGCTGTCCTGTGGAGCCGTCCTTAGTTGAATGTGGACTGGACTTATTATGAGTAGATTAGAAAAGATTCCAGCAGTGGTGGCCCAGTGGTAACGGCCGCGACTTACGAGTTGTAGGTCGTAGGTTCGAACCCTGGCAGGCGCTTTACTTTGTGTAAATAATTTCATCACTACGGTTCTCAAAATGGTTAAGGAAAACATCGTGAGGAAACCGGCTGGTCTTAGAACCAAAAATTCGAAGACATGTGACATCTACCAACCCGCACTGGGCCCGCGTGGTGGATTACGGCCCACACAGGCCTGAGTCCAGCAGTGGGAACATTATAGGCTGATTATGTAAATAGGATTGATTATTTAAAAAAACCAAATAAAAAAAAGTCCGATTACTTTTGAGAATTTTCATTAGTCATGTACTAATAATATTTTACTTTCATAGTAAATTGTCGTGTCTTGTATAATAGTTGTACTTCTGTATTAATTTTATGGTAATATAAGTGCACTAAATCAGATCGAGTAACTTGAAACTAGAAAGTTATTGGAAACTGATCATTATTATAGAGTAAACAGTAAAGTGCATGTTTTATTATTTTATACAGAATCATATGAAACATAACGGACTTTGAACACGATATACCATTAAATGCTGAATCTTATTAGTGTCCATTACTAGATCTTTCTATTTCTGCTTCTACTGATTGGTTAACATATTTATCAGATGACAACATCGTAAGGAATAAGGAAACCGGCATGTCCTAGAACCAAAAATTTGAAGGTGACATCTACCAAACCGCACTGGGCCCGCGTGGTGGATTACGGCCCACTCCCTCTTGAAGAGAGGAGGCCTGTGTCCCAGAAGTGGGAACATTATAGGCTGATTATGCTAGATCATTCTCTTTATCAGATGGTCCCGGAAATAAATATTGTGAAAAAAGAAAAGTCCCCATGACGATAATTATGCAATTGCAAATGGCGGACAAGTAATAATATTTATATTGTTGACAACCACCTTTCGAAATATTGAGCTATGAAACACACTACACATGCCTAAAAACAAAGACATTTGGCTCTTTATTTATAAAGAGCCGTTTAAACGACAAAAATGTATGGTTAAGCTGACGCTAAATTCTAAATAAACCCCTAAACGCCTTACTAATAAACGTTGTATAGCGCCTGTATAGTTACACAACGGTTTGTCTTCTTCTTTCAAAAGTCAAATTACTTTTGAAAGAAGAAGACAAAGCGTTGTGGAACTATACAGGCGCTATTCAACGTTTATTAGTAGTCACTATACAGGCGCTATACAACGTTTATTAGTAAGGCGGTAAATGTTTAAGCTTATTACTTTGATTACAAAAATGGATGTTTAATTACTTACACAAACGATGGTTATCTTAAAAATTGTCTTCTACGACATACATCCGATTCCCTAAAACAAAAAAAACCACATCACACGAAAGAAACACAAATACAAAATGGGCATTTGTATTATAACTCCCACGCATCGAATCGGCGTCCACTTCGAATTTCAACATTATTTTTCTTAAACCGTTTTAATCCGGGGTTTACCAACAACGGTAGCCAAGATCAGTACGTCACTACCGGGGCTAAGTAATCCGTGACTAATGACTTCCTATCCTACCGAATTGTATTGGAAGCCGACGACATCTAAATAGACTCCGGAAGTTGTCCACGAACGGACGAAGATGTCCTTTTAAAAATATTTTGTTAAAATGGAAAAAATACAAAACTGCCATAAACTTTTAAATTATCACCTGAATTTTGAGTGTGACAATTATGAAAAACGCTTCATAGTAAAAAGCGAAATGCCAAAGATGGAAAAATCTGAAGGATTCCTTATTACAAGCTTAGTGTAAAAATAACTCATAACCATAGAAACAAGAGTTTTTGATAAATAAATAATAAATAGATAAGTTTAGTTATAACTGAAATAATAGTAGTATTCTATAGTGCACGAAGTCCGGATTGTTTTGTATGTAAACAAACTATCTACTACTACTACTAGCTGTACGCACTAAAGTCACAGTTTGGCAGCACAGCCAACATTTTCTCTAATAAACTAATAAAGTACACGACTGTGTGTAGAGTAAATTCGTCTTCTAAATTGAGCGCGACGCATTAGATCAACTCATGCGCAGGTGCCACATTATGATAAAGTTAAAAAGATCTACTCCTAGGAATACATTTCAGATATTCTCATAAATAAATACTAATTTATGTTGTATTTCAGATATTCTCATATAAGTACTAATATTGGTTGATACCAAAAGAGTCAAAAGATAACCGCAAATATTTTAGATCCAATCAGAAAAAGCTCTAATGGATAATTGAAAAGCTTACTGATGTGACCGTGTTACAAATTATAATTATCTTCTTGAAGGACAAAACATTTCTCAATTCGTCAGTCCTAAACTCAAAAAAATCGCAGATTTATTTCTTTCCTCGTCTAACCATGCATCATCATGTTTTACAATGAGCCTTCTGTACCCATCTATTCTGTGTTGCTCCGAGTCTTCCTGCGCAAACGCATGTAGGCGGGAACATTTCGCTTTCTTGATTTTGTAGACGTGGATCGTGAAAGCGATGTTAATGTAAGCTGTAACGTTGATGCGAACAAACATTAGAAATTATGTTACGGTAAAATAGTTTGCTTGATGATACGAAACGTGTGTTTAATTAAAATAGGCTTGTAGCTTGCTATGCGAGAAATATGAGGTGCTACAGAGGAGGTCTTACGCTTGTTCCAAAAGCCCATTGAAGGGAATAAGTTGTCGTATGAATTTTCACAAGACATGTAATTTGACTGTTTTATACAGCAATTTCAAGAAAACTGGTATAGCTAGAAATTTCGTCAAAAATAATTCCGACATTTTGAACATTGAGATGATACAGAAATTAAGAAATGCAGGAAACAATAAATACAGGAAATACAGAAAACGAGATAATTAGAGGGAACGATAGTGAAAGTTGAAAATAATAATTTAAGAAAAAAACCATCAGTCTTTTCTTAAAGGTATAAACCTATGCTAAAAGATGTATAGAACAGAACTCCATGATGAACCAGACAAAAGATATCACAGACATCACAGTTAATAAACCAAATTAACTATTATGAGTACAAGCTTCCGTTGGCAAAGGTCAATAAATAACTTTGTTACCACTTGCCCACGCGCAAGACTAATTGCAGACGTAGCCACATAAAACACTCCAAGCTTATAACTCTTTGATAATTTACGTGAGAATTTAGAGAAAAACGCTATATATCGGTCTTAGGTGAACTTGTGAAGAGGCGCAGCCATTTTGGAATTGTATTTGAATTATACTTCTCGTGGGTTGTGAATAAAAGAAATATGGATAGTTTCCGTTGTTTCATTTATACTTTTGTTATCACCTTTAATCATATTGTCTACATCATTAGCTACATCCAGTGGGTGGGCAATACCATTCACCTTATATCTGACAGTTACAACAGAATGGTGTACCAGTACACCCAACATCCACTTAATTTATTATCTCATAAAGATTCTTTTACATATAAACATAACATCAACGTTACTCTGTCTGTCTGTCTGTTTGTATGCTTCCTTTTCACGCCTAAACCACTGAACGGATTTCGACAAAATTTGGCAAGGAGATAGATGGCACCCTGGGGAAGGGCATAGGCTACTTTCCATCAACATACCACGCGGGTGGAAGCTAGTAATTAAAATATATTTATAGCATTTTAAGAACTTTGTCAGTTAAACTTCCATGAAATCGATTTCCCACAAATCAAACTAATTGAACGCAACTAAAAGAAACGTGCGCGTGCTCCTATAAATAAATCCAAGATGGCTGCCCACCCTTCGCGCCAAAATTGGAAGCGATAGAAAAAGTTCGAACAGTAGCAAAAAAGTTTTCACTATTCGGTGCCTATTAGTAGAAATGCAAGTAATTATCCTTTTGTAACGAGAATTTATAACGATGCAGTTTTTGTCCGAATATTCTTGCTAATGAATAACGTATTGCAGCTGAAATGCTAACAACCGTTTTTGCCCATAACAGAATTTGCCATTAGATAATGGAATTTCTGATAATTTTATGTGTAAAGTTCTTCTTCAGAATTTTAACAATGTTTCTAACGTCTATGTTTTCCTAAGCACTGATTACAATAGTTACTTCTTACTTAGTAGGATGTTCATTTGTTTCACACAAATGTGCAATATTGTTCATTGTTAAGTTGGCTTATGTAATTTTAACGCCATAAACTGTTTGCATAAGTTATGACACGGAAATGCGCGAGTATCATTACCAAAGGGTTTATTTTGTCTCATTACCTGTTCCTCAAATATTTATTTTCATAATAGGTACTAGTCTTATACAACTTCACAAGTTTGTGGCCTAGCACTATGTCATGATTATTTTTATGACAAATTGACTGCATCAATGCCCACAAAATTACACATTTTGCGACACAAATCAAAGTCATCATCTGCCTACTGCCAACTATGTTGGGGTCGGTTTTCGGTTTCAAATTAATGTATCTACCTCAAAATTAAACCATCTGCCTCGTGCCAAAATACTTGACATTCGGTTACAAATTGACATTCCTGTCAAATTAAACGTCAACACAACCGTTGAATTCAAATTTCGCAACTGTCATATTACAAGCGGAAATGACGTATCGGGTTGCTATGGACGACGTTCTGCTTCCGCCTTTAGCCGCCAGCATAATTGGGAAAAAGCTTGCGCACGCGCAAACTACGAAATCCGAACAGGAAACGGATGTAGCGGTGTGTCTTTTTAATATTTTTATATTCCCGACGCGACAACTCGTTGGAATTAAAAATATTCCTTTTCATCTTTTGAATGTAGGTACTTTTGTTAATAGTTTCCTATATCTTGGATAGGGCTTTGAAGTTGTCATAACAAACTATTTGGTACTACGCCTAATTAGATGTTAAGTGATTAATTTTGTAATGTGTTAAAAAGTATGAGATTCAAAGAGTTGGCGGTGGGTTTTAGTTTGAAGATATGTGTGGCTCGCTTTATACCAGTATAGTGAACGATTCTGCAGAAAAATTGCAGCATCTAAACTGCAGAACTCTTCTAACGTCAAAACTTGTAAGCTCGACGTTTTGAAGGCATGGTTTAATTTGCCAATTAAATGAATTTCAAATTGCTGCTGCACTACTAGTTTCTCGAAACACTGACTCCTCTGGAAATATCTCACTTTCGGATTGTGTGATTTACCTACAAACTTTTTCAGTTTTAAACCAATGCCACTATAGACTTGAAAGAGATCACCCTTGAGGATTGTCTTCTCAAATTATTTTCATAATCTCAAAGCGGCTACCCCGTGTCACATTATTATGAACAAACCGTAAAATCACAGGAAACCGAGCTATTTCTACATCTCGCACGAACGCACTCGATATGACGTATGTCACACGATATACCTCCAAACACAACCAAGTATTTTGCACTCAAAACATACCTCACCCATTCCTATTTCTGAAGCAATAAGGTCGAGAATTCATAGGCTATTTGTGTCATAGCTGCAGAATTATGTATGTCGGTTTGAGTATCAGTTTTGGCTTGACATTGATACTTGACGCCTTATTTCGTACGCGGTTTTATTTTTAGGGGATGTTTTAAGTGGTTTTTTGTATTTTAATGGTTTGAAGGACAGACTTCGGTAAATTGTTTTTGGGTGAAGATGAGAACCAGAAACTGGCTTTAGCATCAATGAGATCCCTTGAATGTGTACGAGGACTATTGGTGAAGATTCGACTATATGTATGACTACTGACTGGTTTGGTTTGTCCATTGGCTGGCATATTATTTGAAAATATTGTTAGTTTCTTATTATGCCAGCTACTCGGGAAGAGTCCTAATAATTAAAAAAGACAGAGATATTTATGCCCTGATTCTATCTCCAATAGTTATAGAAGTTCCTTTGATATTTGAAACAAAGGAAATGTAAAAGAAACCAAATCTGGTTACCATTGATGTTGATTAAACTTCAGGAAATGAAAGGGAAGATGCGGTTTGGCGGTAGATTTTAATGTTGCTTCATCGGCCTAGCTGTTTCTAATGTAATCTTGAGTTTTTGAGTTAAATCGTAAGAGAAAAACGGACTTTTGTGAATAACCACTCTGTAAGTCACGGTCGGAAGTCACAAGGTGCACCGATGACCTGGTGAAGGCCGCGGGAATCCGCTGAATGCGAGAAGCACAGAACCGGTCGAAGTAGCGGTGCTTGGGGGAAGCTTATGTCCAGCAGTGGACGTCTTTCGGCTGAAATGATGATGATGATGAAGTCACGGTCATAAGAAATTTTATCATCAAGCTTACCAGATTATTGATTTTAGTTCAAGCTATTGTCAATTGTTATTTTATAGGGACGTGAGGATGATGCTGCTGATTTTTCCCAACGATAAATCATAGTCATAACCATAGATATTTAGTCATAATAGAGAGGAGACGGAGTATGGGCAACACAACTTAGCAGACCGCAAACATGTTGTTAATGAAGAAAATCTAATCGTGTATCTTGATGACATCATTAGATGGTATAACTACATCAGTGCTGGTTACCTCCTACGTGGCTACCTCCTATATGACTATTTCTACAGTTCACTTCAAACCTCACTAAAGTGAATGTTAGCAATTCTAAAGTGAACTCATTATCATTCGCTTCTCAATAAAATTCGAAGTAGGTAATATTTAGATTTAATCCTTGAACCTGGATAGTCTCGATACCAAAAAAAAAACAACCGTCTTCCAAAAAAAACACTAAAAAAGTGAAAAATAACTTAATTTCGGAAGTCGGTGTCTTTGCTTTTCAATTTTCGTTTTCAAGTTCAAGTTTTCATTTTTCACTTTTTAGTTGTGGTACCTACCCCACACAAATTCGTATACCGTTATCTGTTGAAGAAGTCAGTTAAAAAAGATAAACAATAATCAAACACCTTATGACCTCGATACCTTTCTCGTTGCTTCTTATTATGTATCGCGTGTCGAGTCCTTTAAACCGAAGCGCTATATAAGGAACGAAGCAATATGATGAATGGTATCTGCTATTGTTAGAGTCATCGATAAATATCCTGGTCATGCACTAGTATTTGCCCTTAGGGAGTCCGAATAGCATCACGCATATGAACCCGGTAGGCAACGAGGAGTTCATGAATTGGTAGGAGTCAACTACTTCGCATTTTCCCGACTAAATGTTGGGGTCGGCTTCCAGTCTAACTGGATGCAGCTGAATACTAATATTTTACATGGAGCAACTACCTATCTGACCTCCACAACCCAGTAAGTGTGTAATACGATACCCCTTGTTAAGACTGGTTGTCAGACTTTCGGGTATTGGAACACCCGTAACGACTGTCAAAGATCCACTAATGACAGAACCAACGGCTTAACATGCTTTCCAAGGCACGGAGGCGTTTTGGTGTGTTAAGATGGTCACCCATCCACGGACCAACCCTGGAAAGCGTAGTTTAACCTGAAAGTCCTCATTTTTATCAGAAGGTACAAGATTCCGGCACAGAAGTGGAGACATGTTTCAGGAATGAAACAAACTTGTTTCAGATGCATGTGCTGACGCCCGTAGCACACTTCCGCTTCGGACCACATTTTTTTGAAATCGGATTTCCCGTGTGGAAACGCCCTAAGTAATAATCATGAATGAACGATTATCGATCATAACTCCTCACGCCAATCATTAGTTCCTGTATGGAACAAGGAAGTGGATGCGATCGCCATCGGAATGTAACCTTCATTCACAATGGTGCAGAGGATGGCTTAGCCATTCATTAATTAGTGATTAACTGATTAACAATGAGTCTGTGACCGTCGTTTGTAATTAGAAGTACTGTTATAATGGTGAAGTAGTATTTTGTAATGGGTTTGAGAGTTTGAAGAGGTTGGGTTTCAAAAATGAAAAAAAAATTTTTGGAGTTGGAAGTCCTTGGCAAAAATAGGGCCTAATTACGAGCAGCTGAAATTGACTGGTCTTTTTGGAGAAATCAACACCTCATATTTCCACAAAAATATTATTCTGAAATTCAGTGCGTATACTGCGTATCTAATCGGATATTCAAGAACTTTTCGTAAGCAGATTCAACATTAGCGTAAGGTAGCGTGCTAGGGCCGCTACTTTTTTTAATATATATCAATGATCTCCCAATATTCATATCTCAAAATATGGTACTGTTTGCCGATGACAGTACAGCTGTTATAAAGTGTACTAATCCTGTCGGTTACGAGAGTGATATTAATGATTGTCTAAGTAAAATCATTAACTGGCTTACTAGCAATAACCTAGTCATTAATTTAAACAAAACAAAAGTAATGTACTTTCATCAAAGGTGTGAAAAACCTCCAGTTCACATTGCATATGATAAGTACAAAATAGAAGATATAAATGAGGCTAAATTTTTAGGTATAAAAATTGATAGTAAACTAACATGGAAACCACATATCGAAGAAATTTGTCTAAAATTAAATAAATCTGCATATGCACTATTTCAGCTGACAAAAAAAGTTAATACACAAACACTTTTAATAGCGTATCACGGATTAGTTGCATCAGTCCTGAGATTTGGTGTTATTTTTTGGGGGCAATCTACTGAAAGAGATACTGTTTTTAAAGCGCAAAAACGATGTATTCGATCCTTGTGTGGCTTAAAAACTACCGAATCTTGTGCACCCCATTTTAAATCTTTTAAATTACTTACTTTGCCAGCTATGTACATCTACGAGACTGTTTTGTTTGTTAAAATGAATTTACACCTTTTTACTAAAATTTCCGATGTAAAAAAAACTCCAATGCGTTCTCAATATGAAAATCAATTGTGTGACATAAAATGCAGAACCGCTTTGATGAAAAAGAGTTTTTTTGGAATGGCTTCGACAATATATAATAAAATACCCGATAGTATAAAAAATATGCCGCTATCAAAATTTAAGAAAGTTCTCACCTCTCTATTAATAGAAAAATGTTATTATACTGTTCAATGATGAATGATAATTTAAAAAAAAAAAAAAAGGTTATTTTTAGTTTTGTTTTATTGTTTGTTTTATTTAATTTTTTTAAGTCATTTTACATTACATTTTAATTAAAATTTGTATGCCTTCGTGGCAAAACATAGCGCTCAAATATGTTAACCTAACACCATTATGTAAATACCTATGTTTAACAAATAAAGATTCTGATTCTGATTCTGATTCTGACGTGGCCAAAAAAAAAAAAAAAAAAACATTCAAGCAAGATCTATTTCAAATCAAGTGTAAATGAACTTTTGAACTCATCATAATCTTTTGGATCGACTAAACATAATGTAGTACGTCCACACAATTTTGAATATACAGTAATGTACACCTACGTATGAAATTCTTTTTGGCATTGTGCCAAGCAATTAAAAAGTCATATGTAACGGCAATAGGTACAAATGATTCGCGTTACATGCATGACTTTGTATGAGAATTATTTTTTTAATATATTTTTTTTAAATTTATTTATTCATATAACATTTTGCATTGTGTCTGAAATATACTATACCAGCTTCTGCGTTCGTCTTCGTCCGCATGCTAGTCATCTATATTATAAAACATATAACCCTATGAGACTTGGCAATACTTCAGCTTTCCAAATCGGAACAGTACCTCCTACATCCAAACTTTCAAACTCTTCATATTATTACTGGCTAAGGTATGGTTTTGCTGAAACGTTCCGGGAAAACAAGCGTGATGTTAACACAACAACAAATCAAGGCTCGTATACCGGTTAACGTTATGATGTAGGTACTTGACGCAAAAACCTTTACTTTTGGTTTCGTTCGCATAAACCGTATTTTTAACCGGTATTTGCAAGAGTATTATGTAAAGGTTTTTCTGATTAACCGGTTTAAAGCTATAAAAATCGGTTCAGTTTTTATTCAGTAGTAAGAATGCCGACATGCCGCTCGTCGAATAAACCGGTTAATTTAGGTTAAAATAAAGATCTTGAAACCGGTATTTTTTAAACAAATACCTTCAGCTACCGACACGTCGATCTCATAGAAATACATAGAAACCTCGAAAAAGTCGGGGCTGACACGTCGTCGGCTACTGCTGTCTGGCGTACGGAAATTTACCTATAAATTCGATACAAACCTCAAACACCCATGCCCAGACCACACACACGCAACGTACAAGATTAGTCACCTTCCATTGTTTTACATAATTTGTACCCGAATAGTGACAGATTAACGGGGTTAAAACAATTGGAAGTAAGACCATTGTCTTTGGGATAATTCGGGAGTACCATAATTATATGAAGATTCGGGTATTATATAAAAGTATAGTACAGTCCTTGTCATCGTTGAGTCACAAGTAAAAAGGAAAAGATACGTGGGGCCCTTCATAATGGCTACTAAGTTTTGGACTGACTGGCAGCTTTCTTGATATTTCAACATAATGGCATTTAAGAAGGACTTATTTTACGAATTTAATTTTTTTTTTAATTCTATTCTGTCCCACTGCTGAGCAAAGGTCTTCCCTATACTTCGCCATTCATCTTTGCCTGCTGCCTTTCTTTTCCGGAAAATCAGTCAAGAAAGAATCTAGGTCGGCGCGCAGGCCTCGGTGACGACGTCCATCTTCAGGCACCCACTGCGTGATGACCCACGACGGCCAGGACAGATGTCCTTATGCATCCTGTACGTGTGGCCCACCAAGTCCCATTTCAGCCTCGCGGTCTTATCGCCAACATTGGCGATGCTTGTCTTCGCGAAATCGATCCGTTAGTTTTATATTCAAAATGCTACGCTCCATCGCTTTTAGCAAACTATAAGTTAGGACTTCTGTGTCTCGGTAGACAAATTTATCGCCATTGGTTAGGATAGGTAGGATACACAAATGTCGTCGAGCTTACGCTGTAGACATAAAAATTTTACTTCAGTGAAATTCATTTAAAAACTCGTAGTAACTTATCCGATAGGCCAACGATGTTTGTTGAAGTCTCTATTTTCTTGAATTTGAGTAGGATGTAAGACGCCTAATCGCCAGTCCACGACTAAGCTGTTATTCTTTTGTCAAAGTCATTCATCCTTCACTCAAAATGGTCATTTGTAAAAATCTTTCTCACGCCCTCAAGGGGCTATTGTTTTTAAAAACACCAAATCTTTTATGACTTTAGTTTTGAGTTTCCATGTTTTTGTGCCCCATGGGTGCAAGGCTTGCATCTGCTCAACATATGCAACCACTAAATCGATGGTTAAGGAGCTTTGCAAAAAGGATAGTGTTGTTATAGTTGCATGTCGATATTTTATATGGCTAAATTGTTTTTTTTTATTTTTTTATTCTAATAATTTATTAAGTGGAATTTCTTTGCATTCTAATGTAACAAATTATTATGTTTAATTTTATAGGAAGGTAAGTAAAATTAAAAACAGAAAAAGAAACACTTCACTTTTCACACTCGGATTGGGTTACTATTGTCAATAAACCAGGCAGAAATCACACTTCTTATAACCGCAATAATTAAAATAAAGTCCTTTTATCGATATCGACAGCAGCATCCATCGACACGTCACTATCGCAGGCCATAATTCACAGGCCACAAATCTCGATGGCAGTTAAAATTTCAGCTGGGACCACTTGCGAAACAAAGCGACGTTACTTTGTAAAACTGCAATTTACTCGTAAGAAATACACAATCTCTACATGGTATTTAAAAATAATTCTTTGAGCAGGCAATTGAGATTTTTAGTAATAAAAATGTTAGTACTTTTTTAGTGTTGGTGGTTACCTACCTATTTTTAGCTAAAACATCACTATATCACTTTCATGTGGATCTCCTCTCCTCTTCATTGCCACTTAGATAATAAAAGGTTCTCATTCATTTGGTTCTATTATATTCAAATATTTATAGTAGCCCACTTACAACATTAGCCGCTAAGGTATCAATTCAGAAGTAATATTTATCGGAAGCTCTGAGTCATATTAATTTACGTTCGTAAATTGACGCTGATTTTTTGCTATTCTGTTGGAATAGTAAAGATGATGAATTAATATAATAAACGTTGTTTTACTAACTCGTTGCCTACATACAAAAAAAGACGCTGGGTTGCAGTTGCTAAAGAAAACTTTTGTTGCTGCACTTATTATTTCCCTAATAAAAATAGGTAGGATTGTTGCAAATGATTCCCATTTCAGTTCAAGAAACGTAGTGTAGATGCGTAACCCACTAAATCAAGTGAACTTGACAATGCATAAATAAAAATTAAACAGTCGTTCTTTTGTTTCCCTCTTTTAGTTCATACGTCAGTCTTGAGTCAGTCGTCGCGTACTGACGTCAGGCTTGAGTCAGTATTACCGTATCGATGGAAAATATTATATTCAATGTAAATTATAAGTAAATAATCTGTTGTTTATTTACGTTTGTGTGACGTCTAAATATAATTTATTAAAATAATAATAGTCAAATTGCTTGCTACAGTCTGAAAGAGGCATTAATTCATCCGAGTGAGTTTTATACAGCTAATGCACATGATTATGATTAACATTGATTATTAATAATGCATCTAGTTACATTAAGAAAGTTATGTTTATAATTTTTTTAAATCATGTCACAAAGCAAATATATTAAAACAATGTAAAAAGAAAACATTACTGCACTATAAAATCCAATAGTTAGTTGATTTACTCTATTTCTAGAGTAACCTCGAAATTGGTAACAAAATAACCACAGCAAATAAGCAAGTAAATTCTCAAAGTAGCAACCCTAAGTAATAACCCTAAAGTGCAGAGCGAAAGTCAAAGTCGTTACAATAAAAGTCCTTAAAATAAAAACTGAACCCGTCAATGCTCATTAAAATCACGTTTGCGTTTAAAAATAGAAGTCGGTTCGGACACCTGAACACTATAAATCTACTTGTATATTATTTTAACACGCCCAAGTGTTGCAAATGGATTTTCTATATTTCACTGGGAATTGGGTTCGGGAGGATTATTTTTCTTTCGTTTTGGCGACACATTTATTAGTCAAGGTTGTATTGTAAGCGTATCTTACTGCTTGACGTGGGGTCTTGATTTTGCTCTTGTGAGAACATCGTGCTCAGTGTTGCTTCGACAGGAACTCTTGGGATTCTGCTCACGAACCCAAACGGTCTTTGACGTAAGGCTTAGATAGCAGGTAATTTGATTTCGGTTGCTCCTCATATTGATTTAGTTGTATATGTGTATACTCTGTAAATAATAAGTATGTTTCTTGCCGGTATGGCTGCAAAATTACCCATTGTACCTATAGATTTACGAGACTGAACAGACAGTACCGCTGAACTAATAAATACATCACTTCAAGTTAATAAATTTCAAATAAACCTTAAACAAAAACAAACACAATAAATCTTCGTTTATTGTTAACAAAAGTCAATGATATTCATTTAATCGACATTTTAAGAGCAGTAAACATTTTTTAATCCTCAATTTATTCATGACTTGTTTTTTAAATTCGCGGGAGCTCATTCGCATTCACAAGCTGCAGTGGTAGGGTTTGCTTTATGAGCTGAGAACGCAACGCTAAAGGGTTACTTTATTCTCGTTATTTTATGGCGTATGGTAAATATACGAGTGTAGACTAGACTAGAGTGGACACTGCGTAGCATAGAGTTATGTTTTTACCGAGGTTATTTTTCTTTTAAGTGTTTTTTGCATTCAGAATATATAAGTAGGTATAGGATATTTCAGCCAGCCCGTTCCGTATAAATCTAACCGTAAAAACTTCGGTGAAGTGAGCTTGAAGTAAGCTGTCAATAGTGTCATCAGATGGAACTGGAACAACTTATTGATCTCCTAAAACAGATGGCTGGAACAACAAATGGATGGAACAACTTAATGATCTCCTAAAACGGGGCTTCCTCTCTTCTACCATTTTGCTGTGCCCTACAGGGTCCATAATGATCTTAATTATATAGTTACCTAAGTACACATTATGGTAAAGCATTAAAGATATTGAGTATTGAATGACAATTCACTTCACCTAATTTTTCACGGTGTTATTTTTACAGAAAAGCACTGCTGGATTCCATACAGCATGTAGGTAGTTCTGAAAAGTCGGTCCTTAGAGGATAAAATTAATTAAATGTTTCAGTTTTCACAGTACCTACCATGCAAAATAAAAAATAGTTCCTTGAATTAGTTGCTTTATTATACACAATATGAAATGCGAAAACGATAACTTTAGTCGTTTTTCTCCACAATAACAAGACTCTTTTATTGCGAATTATAGTGTAAACATAAGTATTTTTCCTTTTCATTTGGCAAGGAAGGAGATTCACATGAAAAATGTAAACATTGCGTTTCCATAACTTTTTTTTTTTACAGATGTACGATTCAACTGTTTTGATACACAAAAATATAAATGAATTATGTTTACCTGTGAATAATTTACTTCTTCTTCTTACTTCAGAGTTTTCGAGGATTAGATTCTGAACCTAACTAAGTGTTACTACCTTTTTTCCCCGTTTTCTTTGGGTTATCCTCATGAATACTCTCGGTCTGAGGAGAACGAAGGGTTATGTCACACTCCTACCCACTAAAACCCCACAGTTCCTTCTACTATCATGAAGCCGGGGGCCTGGTAGACATTTGCTCATTCGCCGCACCCCCGACTGGTACCGACCCGCCATACATAGCGTCCGCATACCGGAAGACGTACCGTTGGAAGGTGGAACGAAGTCCTGGTGAATGCCGCAGGAATCCGCTGGATGCGAGAAGCACAGAACCGGTTGAAGTGGCGGTGATTGGGGGGCCTATGTCCAGCAGTGGACGTCTTTCGGCTGAAATGATGATGATGAGGCCTAGCGGGCCTACTAAATCTGTAGCACTACTGATGCAGGCTATTCCTAACACACTACTCCACATATTAATTTACATTTATATCTCTTGTTACAGATAAAAATTACACACAATTAGAAGCTTCACTGAACGAGCGGTTACGACTGAAGTGTGCAGTGAAGACTAATGGAGAAAAACAGTCTTTATTGCTGTGGTATAAGGATGGTTATCTGCTGACGGAGGGCCACAGAAGCAAAGGGCAGAGGCAATGGTAGGTTCTAACATCCTAACTATAACTAATATTATAAATGCGAAAGTGAGTTTTTTTGCTTGTTTGTTACGCTTTCACGCTAAAACGGCTGAACGGATTTGAATGAAATTTGGCACATAGGTAAACCATGACTTGGAGATGGATATAGGCTACTTTTCATCCTGGATTGCAGACGAACTCGCGGGCAACAGCTAGTAGAAGATATACAGTTCTATGCAGATAATAATTGACAAGAGCCTAAAGAAAGCAAAGATGGATGTGTGAAAGATGACAGAGCTAGGAAGAAATGACGGAATGAGATAACTAGGTACTAATAGAGATACTGACTCCAAATAAATTGCGATGAAGGTAGAACAATGATGATTAGGCAGAGATAATAATCTAAGTAGATTTGATGGAAAGAGTGATGCCGGGCGCGATTGAAAGTAACTGATTGAAAAACAAGACCAGCGAATAGAGGATTATAAGTTTGTAGATTTAACGTTGTAAGTTATCATGCTGATAGAAAGGTGGAAGGAATGAAATTAAACGTACTATCAACTGACCCTAGACGGAAAAAAACAACCGATGAAAAGTCTAGAAGAAACGCAATCTATGTTCAGTAGATTCAGTAAAAAAAACTTCACCGTATAATCAAAATCATTCATCTCATTAAGCTCGCTTCTCAACCAACCATTTCAATCAACAAAACCAACTCAGCTAAGTTACCTATTCTAAGCAAATCTTGAAATAACAACGAAATTTTCGCGTAGCACAGAAATAGAGACATAGAAACAGTAAGCAATGTATCCAGTAACAATATTTACACAGAACTTGGAATACAACCCGTAATGCATGGCTGAGTTATGTGATTCTATTTGAGGCGGCTCAAAACACTGTGTCGATCAAAATTATGTTGAATATTAATCATATATATTGTGAATGAAATCGTCAGAGCTGTTGGGATATTCATATACGGCATGTATAAGAATACATAGTCAGCCTATAATGTTCCCACTGCTGGGACACAGGCCTCCTTTCTGTGAGAGGTAGTGGGCCGTAATCCACCACGCGTGCCCAGTGCGGGTTGATAGATGTCACATGTCTTCAAGTGTTTGGTTCTAGGATATGCCAGTTTCCTCACGATGTTTTCCTTCACCGTTTTGAGAGCAGTGGTGATGAAATAATTTACACAAAGTAAAGCGCCTGGCTGGGTTCGAACCTACGACCTACAACTTGTAAGTAACGGCCGTTACCACCACCCGGGCCACCACTGCTCTGTAATGTATCAGAATGGCACCACTGCTATGTAATGTATCTGCTCTGTAATGTATCATCAAACTGAACAAGTTTTTCCACGGGACAACATCGCAATTGCGAAGAAAATTATCAACTGTCGCATAAATATCTTCAATACCTACTCGACCCAAATGTATCGAACAGCTGATGTATTTTTTCGCGATTACGATGTTAGTCCCAATTTACAGCAGTGTTCTAAGGATGTAAAAGATTTTAGTTATCGTCAGTCAATTAGGTTGAGCTTTTTGCAGAACAAGGGATTGACCATAAGTAGTAGATATAGTATTTGATGATATAGATTTTGAAATAGAAGTGTTTCATGAAGCTAGGTATGATATTAGATCCTATATGAAAGAGACTAGCAACATCTTTGAAGCCTGAGATTTTAATAGCAAATGTGCTGTCTGTAGTTGCAATAAATTGGCAAACGATGAACTGAAACTCAAGCCAACATTTCTACTGTAATTCGAACCATAGTTTATTGCTTCATATAAAATCTTTTTGAGGCAAAGCTTTCATTGTGGATGAATTTATTTTTGTCCTGCTGCGTATTTGGCTTGGGACGAATCCTCGTAAAAGATATGACGTTTGTTATCTTCTGTTTGAGATTATCTCATTGAAGTCAGTTACTTATTTTTATCACCAACAATTATAATTATGTTTTTAAGGCCAAGAACTGCCATGTTTTGGTTATGAATGAAAAACGTTAATAAAAGAAGAGAGAAAGAAAAAAAGAAAATGCGTGCTAGCGAACGGTTAAAACAAAAGAAAACAATGCTTATGCCAAGAGACACAACACATAACAACAACAACAACAATAAAGAACAATTCTTACAAATAAACAGTTTTCATTTCATTTAATTTCAAAAGGGGCTCAGCTCAGCATAATGCCAAATATATAGGTTTAAAAAGTGACTTCCACAAAGTTATCAGAATCAATGCACCTGACACTGATTTTGATTTATTTATTTATGAAAACATATTTGATTTCAGGTTAAGAATAAATGCTTTCAAACCCAAAGATGCAGGACTATATACTTGTAATCAACATGCCAAAGAGATGAATATTAGGATCAGGCTAAAGCGCAACAGTGCACAAGATATTGAAGGTAAGTTTTTGATTCATAACAAATATAGTATTAAAAATATCTCAGATCAGACAACATAATATATGCCTAACTGAGGTGTATTTGAAGGAAAATAACAAATATATACAAAGAGATAGAAACCAGGATGGATGGGCAAAGAAGTTTTCCGGTGAAACCATTTCTAAAGCAACAAACATTTTCAGTAGAAAAGGTTTCCACGAAATTAGCAAACTCGTCCCACAATCTGTAAACAATAAAACTATTCGCCGTACAAATCTTCAATGTCAAACGGATCACAGTACTTTGAACAGTTTTCATCGCTGTTTCAGTGTCTTTGGCCTGAGCGCGGTTATTTTAATATTATATTTTATTAGCGTCTTTATTGGTCATCCAGATGTGTAAACAGTGTGCAACGGATTCCGGGGTTGCAGCAATATTGCACTCGTGTGGAAATACTTGAAACATTTGGTTTTATAAAATATTTCGTTAGCTTTTTCGACGACTCGGGATGCACTTAAATTCTGATCGAAATAACTAACGATTTCCTGTGTCGTTTTCATTTTCATTTGATGGGTTTCCTTATTTATATTAATTTTGATATATTTATTGTTATAATGTGACTTTTTGAAATATAGCTTTTAAGTTTTTTTATGTTTATTAGTAATGTTGCCAATTCCCAGGTTACCAAGCAGATATGGGCGACAGAGCTCTCCCAGAAACACTATCACAAATCAAAAGTGCAGCCCAAGTAGAAAATAATACGCTAGATGAAAACGTAACTGACACCAAACGATATATAAAAGACGAAGACCCTGATGAGAAAGGAGAGAAAGACGAGAAAGACCATCCTAACTATGGCCACGTTGATGAGAAACAGGAATACTTCTCTCCAAGGTTCAAGCATCCCACAAAACTGTATAAGATGGACATGAAACCTGCAGGGAATTCCATAAGACTGAGATGCGCGGCTGAAGGTAATAAATATTTTTATTAGTGGATATTTTAAGCACCATGTTGTGTTGCTTTATTTCTGTTTCTTTCATTTTTGTAGCTGGTATAGGTTCATATTTAAGACATGTTATTTTTCATAATATCGCAATTGTATTTTTCTGCCCATCTATTTTTATAACCTTTTGTTATTTCATATATTCAAACCACGATATAGTCAGAGTTTTATTAAACTAAATTCGCAAACTAGTCATCGTCTCCAAACAGTCTGCTTTCATTTTCTACTCTACTAACTTATGTAAATGCAGACCACACAGAAATAGTCAGAAGCATGTTTACTACATCGTAAAACATTTGCAGGGAATCCAACTCCGAACATTACTTGGTATAAAAACAGGAGTACGCCTATATCTCGAGTGTTCTTCCAACCATCCTATGGAAAATGGTCCATGGCACTGGATGAGCTGACAAAGGCCGACAACGGGAATTACACCTGTGTTGTTTGCAATCTGCTTGGCTGCATCGAGCATACTGTTGATCTTCATATTCAAGGTATGTATTTAATTAATGGATTTAGTTATGACGACAATTGTTTTATGAAAATATGTTACGTGAAGATAAAGATGACGTTTATTTGAATTATCTCGTTCATAATAATTCATGCAAGTGATGTTATTTTCAAATAATAAATATTCTTCTTTTTAGGGTTCCGTAGTCAACAAGGAACCCTTATAGTTTCGCCATGTCCGTTTGTCTGTCTGTCTGTCCGTCTGTCCGTCTGTCCGCGGCTTAGCTCAGAGACTGTTGGTACTAGAAAGCTGTAATTTGGTATGGGTATACATATAAATCACGCCGACAAAGTGGTAATATAAATTCATTTTGTGTACCTCCCCTGCACGTAAATTGGGGATGGCTTTTTTTTCTCGTCTATCCCATGGTGTGGGGTATCGTTGGTCGTTCAAAAATATTGTGATTTTTTGTTAGAGTCAAGTGTCCCCCCCTGCCATCTAAATGGTTGATTATGGATATGTGAAAAAATTCACGGTAGTAGTATATATAACGAAATAAAAAGAAAAACTATCACAGCTAAGTAGGTTATACAAGTTACCGAGTAATAATCGACCAACCTAACATTGTAGTTGAAAAAATTGTGAATGTATGGGAGAACATGTTTGATAAATTCATCCTAACTACGGAACCCTTCATTGTGCGAGGTTCGACACGCACTTGGCCGGTTTTTTATATTACTTGCCTTTTACGAACGTGACTCCAATATTCCAACTTCACTTCATACTACGAAATGTCAATAGGCTATCTTTTATAGAACGCTACCCATCGAAGCCGTATATAAAGGAGGGGTATCCTGGTAACATCACGCTACTGGTTAACGATACTGTGACTCTGTCCTGTCCACCTGTCTCAGACTTGGAACCTTACTTGTACTGGGTCAGGCCATACAACTATTCTGTGCAAAATGCTGAAGTTGGACCCAGTGATATGCCAATACCTGTCGGAGATGTTATAGAGGTCTTTGAATTTCTTATTCACGGTGTTGGTCCAAAGTCACGGTTTGGTGTTGGATCACTGCTTTATTTCAGGAAGGGTTTTGTCACTTTTTTTAGTATCATCAAAATCTTCGGTTCGTCGATAATCTTCTTCTATGTTATTCTGCTTATCTTTAACGCTATTTGTAGTCTTTTGTCTGGTAATAATTTGGATTAGAAGCAATTTTCACTGCAGGTTTAGGGTAAATGTCACATTTGTGTAATTTTAACTGTTTAGTTTAAGTCTGAAGGTTTTAGTTTAGTAACTGGTGAAGGTCTTAATTTTGGTGGTGGTTAATGTTGTAATAACCTTAACTCAAGCTTTTTCATCTATTTGTATTCGCAGGGCGAAATACTTTAGTAACGCGATAGCAAATAGGTACATAAGTGAAAATTTAAAGAATATGTTGGACGAAAATTATTCTTCTTTTTAATCTCGGCAAAGTTCACAATGCTAACATTTAGTCTGTTTTAAACGATAGGCGTTTCAAACTCGCCAGCTATTTGATTCAATACAAATATAAACTGCAAAACGTATAAAAGAACGACTGAAATTCCACTGTTAGTTTGGATCGAAGTGTTGCAATTCAAACATTGTTATTTTTGTTCATTGTTTTCTAGAGAGAAAATATTTTTAAGGAATGTGGTCTTAATTTAGATGAAGGGCGCTTCTTTAAGAAAGTCATCTAAAAATCTTAGATGGATTTCTTAAGAACATATTAAGACTATTTAACGAGGACATGCCATGCGTCGTGTTAAAATATTTAAACGTAATGTCTAGAAAATCAATGATACGGCAATGTGAACATTAAAACTAAGTCTAGGCATCACCCACCTAGAATTCGTAACAGCTGATATAAGGACGACAGCAAATCAAATAGCAGATGAAAAATAAGATGTGTACAGAAACAGAATTCTAACATCCCAATTTTTTTATAGAGCGTCTTTACGCAAAGCCAGTTCTGACTCGTGGTGCTGAGAATCAGACGGTCGTGGTTGGAGATACAGCTCGTTTCAGCTGTGAGTTCCTCACTGACATGCATCCGTCAGTCTTTTGGATGTACTTTACAAGAGACGAGTACGTTTACAACTACACCGTCGACACTAATGAGGCGTCCGTCAGGGAGACTATTGTGATCTTCAATGAGAACAAAATGGTTTTGGTGAGGGTTTTGTCACTAACGCATGGTGTGGTGTATTGTGGTGCATGTTTATTTAGAATTAAGTAATTTGTAGTATCTACGTAATCGATTTTATGACAAGTGAATGTGTAATTATTTCTTAAGTGTCAGCACTTCTTATTTCGTTTCTGTTTTGAATGATCATTATCATTTTAATGCATGTTAATAATAATTTAAAAAAGTACAATAAAATTTAATTCTTCAGCAGTAGCAGCATGTTCGACATAATAAAGTACAGTTTCTATTTATGTCTCAAAATACGACAGCATCAAGATTTAAATAAGTAGAGTAGTTATTTTAAAATCTCATAAATGATAAACAAGTGAGCAACTAACAAACCACACACTAAAAACATCCTCTAAACCATACTAACCTAACCTGATAATTTCAGAGCGAGAACCCCGCAGACAAACCGGAACAACTCACGATATACAATATTACCAAGGAAGATGAAGGCTGGTACGTTTGTGTGGCCCTCAACAGTTTGGGTAACACAACAGCTAAGGGATTCTTGACTGTATTGGAATGTAAGTAACATTAGCAGATAGTAAATGTCAGCAAAGTTATAGAAGACTTGCTATTAGAAGTGTTTACTAAACAAACGCAAAACAGCTAACTACATTAATTGCAAAGGCCCAAAGAAACAGAAAGTACTGTACCTGAATACAACCTTTTGAGAGAGAGACCAGTCGACTTTCAAGAGAGCCACGAACAATAGATAGTTAATTGGGCTTCATTAGTTTAGGCTTGATAGGTTCCAACCGAACCTGTAATCCTGTGATGTGGACTGGTAAAGTAGCACTCATAGCATGACAACTGTAGAGAGACGAAAAACAGAAAAAAATATAGGTCCATATTTGTCTTCGTAGAGCAGAGATAGAAGTGGTCATGCTACGACTGTTGGTACCACGTGTCAAAGATGCTGTGACAGAAAAAATATGACTAGGTATGTGTGGATATTACCGAAAACCCACGATCCGCGATTTTGCGGACGGACACCGACGAGCCCGGACGACGGACCGTGGGAAGGTGCACGTGCGGGGTACGCAGACATCGTATGTTCCTCGGTGGGCGGTGCGTGGCGGTCTATGGTCGTCTGCCGTGCGTGACCCTCTGCAATACTGCCGTCGGATGACTGATCGTCGGATTCCACCATAACAGAATGATAGCAATCCATTTTCAAATTTCAGCTGCACCACCCATCCAGGAAGCACAAGACCACGGAAAGCATACTCTCCTCATAAACATACTAACAGTTGTCCTGGGAGCCATGTTTTTTGTAGCCGCTATCATAGTGGTGATGATCTGCAAGAAGCTGAAGAGAGAGAAGGAACAGAAACAATTGGCGATAGAGACGGCGAGGGCGGTGATAGTGACGCATTGGACGAAGAAGGTTACTGTGGAGAAGCCAAACATGAATGGATCGCCGACGACTACGGGTGAAGCTTTGGTAAGTTACCAGTATTTTGTCCGTTACTTTTTGTGAAAAAAACATGCTTACTAGGTAACCTAAAGAACCTTGGGTGATATGAAAGAAAAAAAGGTGAATGATAGCATGACGATGGACAGAGGAGAATGGAATATTCAACAGTGTTGCGCCGACCCGAAGTAACATGGGACAAGGGTAGGAACATGATAAAGAGTAATTTCAGAATAGTTAAGACAAAATCTTGATAAAGACCTAAAATAAATTTTATCTACATGTTTTTCAATTAGGTACGTATATAATTGTCGTAATTATAACGTATTTACTATAAGAAAATACACAGAATAATTTCAAAGTTAGATCGGGTATAATAGATAATAATGTGTATAGTTAGAAATCGATTTAGATCTTACAATAATAATAGAATATTAATTTTTGTATTCAGGGTTCTCATCTAACCCGCAAGTCAACAGTATTAAAGCAGTCAAAAATACAACAATTTTCAATTTACAGCTGATGCCAGTAGTCAAAATCGAGAAACAAAAGCTATCGCAAGTCCAGAACACGACAAACGATTCGATGATGATGTCGGAATACGAGCTACCCATGGATATCGACTGGGAGATGCCGAGGGAGTCACTGTGCTTGGGGAAGATACTCGGAGAAGGTGAATTTGGCAAGGTCGTGAAGGCTGAGTGCGTGGGGATACTGAAGCCGGGAATGCAGTCGGTTGTGGCTGTTAAGATGTTGAAAGGTAAGATCTAAAATTTATTTTGTGTGATTTTTGGTATACTCTTATAGAGACAGATATGCAGGTGTTAGATTGCTCATATTTATAGTACAATGACTGTTGTTTGTTGATATTGTAAAACGCTATTCGAAATGTTTACTAGTTAATAACAAAGACAATGTCAGCTGACATTATGACAGATGGCATTGATTTATAGTTACGTTCCATTTTAAATTCATTCATTCCATTCTCATTGTAAATTAATAGTTTGTGAAACAAGAGTTTTAATTTAAAATACCTATGTTATTATCACTCCCTGAATTAATATTTTACAGACAGATAATTTATGCTAATTGTTAAGTCAAGCCTTTTAAGTCGCAATAAATATATTACGACGTTGAAGACTAGTTTCAGAACGAAAGTTGGTGGTTTTTGAATAACCAAAACAAATGTTTATTAATTTAGAGTTTCAATAAATGATTAAGCTACAATTAATATGGTATTATAATGTTAAGTAGGATTTTATATTGTAATTCAAAAGTCACAAGTAGTTTCAAACGATTCTCCTAACTTTAGGTTGATGTCAATAACATATCTGATTATACTTTTCGATAACAAATAAGCACATACTAAATTGCTAAATTATTGTATTAAGTTTTAAAATGGTTCCACTATTTAAGATTTGTTCATTTATGAAATATGTTAAGAGATTATTAAACAATAATCTATGACCATCTGTGATTGGTCAAAAATGGCGGCACTGTTAGATGGATTTGAGTAATATTGGCCTATATAAGAGGTGTACCCGCCAATTCGGGGGCATTTTTAATACAACTGTGGTGAAAGATGGACTACTAATGATATAAGTTAATTGATCATATTTCTTCATTATTGCTGATAGCTATAGCTATGTTTTTCTGTATGTGTTATAATTTGTCTAATTGTCTTTTGTGTTAAATTTAAGTAGGGAATATTCATGTTCTGTTTCTTCCCATTGATAAGTTGCTATATCTTTGAGAAATAGTCCCAGAGATTAATGTGATAACAATGATTTATGCTAAAGTAATATTTGTGTTGATCCAATACTTTAAAACAAGCTACCATGGAGTTTCTTGTCCTTCTTCTCCATGATGACCTAGATTTGAAACGGACAACTACCTAGTTTTCTCATTACCATAATGAACTGACAAGCCTAATTGAAATAAATGCCTAGTCTTGCCTTTCTATGCTTTTCTTCTTATAACCTTTTCCCTACACACCCTATATACATACTTTCATACACAGTAAATAACTAGTAACCATTCTGACACTTAACCTGAATTCTGAAACCTTACTAATTAGGAGAATATTATATACTATACATATTAAATTAGTGTTAATTATACATCATGCTAACACAGGCAAGGTTCGTAGACAGCCCTTTGATGTAGCTAAGGGTCTTATACAAAATATATGAACTTTATTTCACAAAATTAAGGTTCATATTTTTATTAAACGCTTGCTCATATTTACTTTTACGAAGATGACCATTTTATCATATTCGTATGGATTACTTCACGATGACTCACGTCTTTACATAATTATCAAAGCAAAGTCAAAGTGCGGTCTGTGAATCTTGCTATTAGAGTTTTGATAAACTAATCGTTGGTTATATCGATTATGCAGTTAAATATAAATTGTAATGTGTGCCGATTATTGTCATTAGTTTACCAAGTACCTATCTACCTAAAATTATCATAGAAGTTAAAAGATGAAATAATGCATTATTGATAATATTATGCAAATAATGCAAAAAAGAATGCATTTTAATGAGTTTTGTATCCTGAAAAAATTACCTCTGAAGGCTTATTATGTTCTCTCTTATGACTTATGGCGTTCTCTCCCGTCTTCCCTTTTCTATTTTTATTAACTCTGTCACCAGAGTAATTTCTTCTCACTTCCATCTCTACGCCGACGATCTGCAGCTTTACAACCATTTCTTAAGGGAAGATGCGGAAGCCGCCGTTTCTGCCATGAATAGCGACCTGAATTTTATTGGCGAGTGGTCGCGGTCCTTTGAACTGCGAATCAACCCTAGGAAATCCCAGGCTATAATTATCGGTGGCAAGTATATGCGGAATAGGCTCGATGTGGCGTCGCTGTCTCCACTCTATCTGAATGGAGTTCAGATTGTATACGCAAACACGGTTAAAAACCTGGGGGTGACCATGGACTCCTACTTATCGTGGACTGCCCATGTTGCTCAAGTCAGTCGCAAAGTGCACTTCACGTTCCATTCGTTGAAATGCCTCCAGTGCTTCTTGCCCTTGAACACCAAAATCTCCCTTGCCCAAACTCTCATTCAGTCCATTATAGAGTACGCCGATACCTGTTATTTGGATGGCACCGAGGAGCTTTTAAATAAACTTGAGCGTTTGCAAAATATCTGCATTCGTTTTGTTTTTAACCTTAAAAAGTATGATCACGTTTCTTACTTTCGCAACCAACTCAAGTGGCTCCCTATTCGACTTCGCAGGAACTCTCGGATATTGTGTCTACTTTTTAACCTCCTTCACAATCCTAAAGCTCCATCGTATCTGCGGGAGCGTTTTTCCTTCGCCCGTCCTTCTGATGCGCCTTTCAGGTCGCATCTTAGAAATCTCCTTAAGTCCCCTCCCCATTCCATTGACTTCTACTCCTACTCCTTCACTGTGCACGCGGTGCGGTTATGGAATTCCCTTCCGCCTGACATTAGGGACTGCCAAACTGTTGCAGTGTTTAAAAGAAGAGTGAAAGAACACTACCTTTCCACTTCGTCATAGTTGTGTATGTATTTATTTCGATATATATTTATGAAGTAGGTATGTATGTATATTTGTATGTAAGTGTATGATCATATTATTTGTTCTAGTTTATTAAGTGAATTGCATTGATTTTATGTATTTTACTTTCTCTTGAATTTTACACACGGTGTCTACATCTCTTATCTACTTTCCTATCGCGTGTGCTGGAAGAGATTTCTTTAGAAATAAGCATCACCTTTGTAGGTTTTTTCTGTTCTTTTCTTCTTGTCTGTTTATTATGTGTGTACATAAATAGTTTAAATAAATAAATATGTCCTACTATTTTGTTGAGAGCTCGAGAGCTCGAATCTCCGCCCTTACTAGCATTTGTTTCTATTTATATTATTCTAAAAACATTACCTGAATATTACAGAGGGCCACACCGACGCGGAGATGATGGCGCTAGTCTCGGAGATGGAGATGATGAAGATGATCGGCAAACACGTCAACATCATCAACTTGCTCGGATGCTGCACACAGGATGGACCGCTTTACGTCATCGTCGAGTACGCTCCGAATGGAAACCTGAGGGAGTTCCTGAGGAATCACCGACCTGGGAACAGGTGAGCCTTCATTGGATTATTAACAACTTTTGTAATCGAGAGTTCGAGTACGTATATTGGTAGTTGTATTGTTGGCCGTATTGTATGCTAGTGAAGGAATTCGATAATTTTCGTCATGTGTCCGTCCTTCAATGCAGTTGGTCTAATTAACTCTTGATAACACAACTGCTACCACTATAATAACTTTCTTGGATGCTAGCAATTAATAGTTTGTGAAACAATACCACAAGGTACCTACTATACCTACAAAAATTTTTTTTTTTCTTTTTTCAGATACGAGTCTCCTACAGAAGAATTAAAAGACAAGAAAACGCTCACACAAAAGGATCTAGTTTCATTCTCATATCAAGTCGCCAGGGGAATGGAATATTTGGCGTCTAGACGGGTAAGTTACCATTACTATATAATCTTTTTGTACAATCCACCCAAAATAGCCCCTTAATTTGAAAGAGAAAAGGAATTTAAGACAAAACGACCCTATAAAGTCTCCAACGGTCGAAGGGTGGCAAGTTTATCGAAACTGTCTCCCAAAGCATAACAGGGTTTCGGAATCCTCTGTGCAAGATGCGATAAATTTCGATTATCATCAATGTATTTATCATCACAGGTCAACCGAAAAACGTGCACTGCTAAATTGTCTAAAGCATTGTCACAGCGACCTTTCTGATGAGCTAATTTTTTGATACTTTCATACCTTTACACACTTTCTAATCTTGTCTACCTACATCCTTCCTCAGTGCATCCACCGTGACTTAGCCGCCCGCAACGTGCTGGTCTCCGACGATTGTATCCTCAAGATAGCAGACTTCGGCCTCGCCAAAGATGTCCACAGCAACGACTACTACAGGAAGAAGACGGAAGGACGACTGCCTGTCCGGTGGATGGCGCCCGAGTCGCTGTATCACAAAGTTTTTACTACGCAGACTGATGTGTAAGTTGAAATACCTTTAGGATCTCGAGCACCAGACGGCAACAATTAGCCGGAGTCGTGGCCGTCACGTCGTCTAGTGGTGAGTGGCTAGTTGACCGTTGCAACCAAGTGCGCGAGTCGTATCGGTTTATATACTTTACCTGGTCGCAGTAGTGGTAGTGGCCGTCTAGAGCGCGAGATCCCTTAAGATCCTAAGAATTTAATTAAGCCTGGGCGACTTATACTCAGCCCCTAAAAACTTAGATTGCATGTTTTTTTCACTTTTATTCAGCTTTTAGCCTTAGTAGAAGTTACCAAACATTTTGCAGAACATTATATCTATGAAGCAACCATGATCTTATGACGTTTGTCCAGATTAATTGAATTCCTTCTTAATAAAGACAATGGAAAATTCACCCAAATCGGGCGATGAGCGTACCTACCAGTAGTAAAATCATATTATACTCACTTTACATTATAAAATTCCTTTAAAAGTAAGGTGACCTCTGTGTAAGTGTCCAGCTTCCACAACTCACAAATACTTAAAGATAATTGAAAATTATTTGTTTTGCTCTGTTTCAGCTGGTCCTTCGGCGTGCTCCTATGGGAAATCATGACGCTAGGAGGCACGCCGTACCCCACGGTCCCGGGACAGTACATGTACCAGCACCTTAGCGCGGGACATCGAATGGAGAAGCCGCCATGCTGTAGTCTTGAAATGTAAGTCAATAACATAAAGTTAAGGAGACTGAATCAGCCTCTTGTCATATTTTTCTCCAACAGGCGTAGACCGTAGTAATGAGGCTTAGGAAGTGGAAGAAAAAACTCAACTTGGCGTGACCGCTAAGGACCAAACTTTCTATTATTTCATTTGAAGCCCAAAATAATACCTACTCAATATTCAATATTTTTATTGCATTCCACATAGTGAACTTAGGTGGTAGGCTTTACAAAGACGTGATCATTGAGAACCCTTTAGGGCGCAGCAAAGGAGAGAGGAAGAGGGTTATAATTTGACTACTAAGTTGTTATAATATTATTTAAGTTCCCTCTGCCTCATTGGTCTACTGGTCGCAAGCGCTACTGCTGACTTGTTCAGCAGTAGCGCAGAACCTGATAAATAAACCTAGGATCTCTTGGATCCTAGGTTTATTTATCAGGTTTGGCAAAGTGTTATTGGGTTTTCCTCCCTGAATTGCTCAGTAGCAGCACGGAATCTGGATATGTGTACAGTTGATGGCCATACGCTCGCCCCCTATTACATGGGACTTAAACAGAACTGGCGAAATGTGGGCGTACTATAGATACAATACACCTCTGCCCAACCCTTAAAGGAACAAGGCGTGATGTTATGTAATTATACGTATATTATTTTGTAAAACATGTCATTTATAATTTGTCATTTAGATCTAACGAACTAATGATCTTTTTCGCAGATACATGCTGATGCGCGAGTGTTGGTCCTTCTCTCCGGGAGACAGGCCCTCCTTCACTGAACTGGTAGAAGACCTGGACAAGATCCTCACAGTCACCGCTAACCAGGAGTACCTGGACCTTGGACTACCACAGCTGGACACCCCACCTTCGAGCTACGATGGCTCTGGAGACGAGAGTGACAGTGACTTTCCCTTCATCAAGTAGACTTTAAATGTGAAAGTTTTGAATGTAGCAAAGGTGAACAGTATTAGTTACACGTAAGTGTACCAATGTAGAACATATTTTGTAAATTATTGGTTGATGGAGTGTTCCAATTTCTGACGTCATTAAGGCGGCAATTCTATTCTAGAATGTAATCTTATAGCCTCATAAATAAGGGTCATAAATTGGAAATGAATAGACATTCAGTCCACAAGGACTTAAATGTACTGGTTATATTGTCGATTGATAAGATGAGTAGGACCAGGGAATCTTACTTTGTGGGGGAAAGAGATGGAGCTATACGTCCTGTAGAACTTCATCTCTTTCCGACACTGAAGTAATATTAAAATAATACTGCTGTAAGTGGTGGTGGTAAACCCCCTGAGATAAAATGTTGGTATCTAAAATAGGTACCAAGTTCTTAAGATTGCCGGAAACTGGTCAGTTAGACTGGGTGGCTCTCACTAGAAACCTGTGGGAGGAAGAAGGAAGGAGTATTTCATAGGCAAGGACACAAAAATGCAAATGAATGAATAGTTGAACTTAATATTGAACCCACCAATGAGAATCGTTTTGTATTTGATAAAATATAGGTAGATTTTACTATGAATTTGAGATTCCTAGTTGTAAAAGTACCAGGAGAGCAGAAATTTCTGGTCCTTTTGGAAATGACATGCAACATATTTAAGTGTACGAACTTTTGCGGTACTAGAAATTCCACAACTGCATGCCACGTTTAGGTAATAAAATCATGAGGCTCTTTACGAAACAAGCGGAGATAAACGAACTAGTGTTTCAATCTGATTTTTTTAGTATAAATCAGATACGACTTAGTAAAGCACAAGGTTTAGTGACCTTTTATTGCAAGGTTGAACTAAATCTGCATCCTGTAGACGAATTTGACGATACTCGAAAGTCAGAACCAGTATCTACCGTATACTGTTCGGGTCATTTTATATTTAATTTTATATTATATTATTTAGTTCAGATATTTATTTAGGTATAGGATTTACACAAAATGCGAAACAAAGTATTGCATAATATTTCGTGTAAATATTTATAGAATTAATTAATTCCCTTTGGGGTCAAAATGTAAATATCCTAGTACCAAAGTTTGTGTTTTTTTTTGTAAGTATTGCTTAAAAAATATTATTATGAAGTTTTAGAGGTTTTTTTACATGACACACTATTTTTGAGTAAAAATAATAATCTATAGCATCTAGTCTGTTTCAAAAGAAGCGAGACGATATTTTTATTAATATTTCTTTTAGGATATTTAAAAAGTATTTTAGATTTATCACAAAATATTATGGCTGTTACATTGAGTTAGGTATTTTTGACAGACTACACTTCGTAGTATTTATCAAATAGTTCAGGAATATTTCCTAGTAAGTCCACAGTTTTTGAAGTCTATGGGAAATTCCCATTCCAATTTTTAGTTTTTAAAGGACCACAGACAAGTTTTTGTATGTCTGTTCAGAGGATGCATTTCACCACCAAATCTTTATCGTACTTAATTATGCTATCGTTATAATTAAAAATGTGTAATCATTAGCGAGAAATTATTATGAAATTATTTTGTAAATAGTAGGTAGGAATTTTCTACTCATTTTTTTGTAATGAGACAAGTAACTAATTAAGTTTGAAAGAATGAGTTGATCGTTGTCACAAGTTTTTTTTTTATTAATGGAAGCCGTAATGTTTTTGTTAATATTGAAATGGGAAAATTATAATTATATTATGTATAGCTGCTAATAATTATGAATGACATCACCGTTATTGGTATTTATAATATAATTGAATCAATTTATTTATACTTAATCAATTAATTGATGTTGATGTGCCTTAAATAAAATAATTGAATATTGTTGTAGTAATATTTGGCGCTCCTTGTATGTATATTTGATGGTTTATGTGTGGGTCAAAACGAAGTTGTAAGAATTATAATGAAATAAAGATTTATAGTGCGACTGTATTTTCTGCATTTTTTCTAAACTGCCCAGTATAATTCCTGATTAAAATCTGGAGATTCGAAAAATATTCCTAATTTTTTTTGTTATACAAAATTATATTTCTCATTACTATTCCTTAAAGACGTAACTTTATAGAAATTCATCTTATTTTATAGAACAGCGCTATCTATTAAAATATGCATGTTCTTTTAAGATAGGTAAACATTACTCCACCTCGTATTACTTAGTACAGCTACTAACAGAGGGCAGCACTAAGCTTCCAGATGCTGGTGCTTCAAAAATTGTTTACTGCATCACACGCGTGTACGACTGATTGCTGTTAGTATATTATATTATACCTATGTTTATTTTATCTTTACTATTTAATGGGTATGAAGGGGGCAACAATTCCCAAAAATTCGCGTTTCAAGAAAGATTTTTCGACAAATCGACCCCGTGACAATTCAACGGATTATTCCACTTTGTCCCATCAATCTGTCCCATCAGTGGACAAAGTGTAGGATACACTAAAATATTATGGCGAAAATAAAAAGAGTTTTAGTTTATAAGCAAGGTGGTGATGAGGATGGCGTTTACGGCAGAATTTTTCGGCAAGTCACAGATTTAGTCACAGACTTGGCGAAAAATTGCGACTAATTAGCGACGATATTTAGGAGAAAACAGATCTTCGTTATGTGTCCTAGCTTTTGAGATTCAAATTGGACTCAAGCTGGGGAGATGCTCCCCAGATGGGCCATCTATAAAACCCTTATAACTTTTAAACCAACTTGGCGATTTTTGTTTGTGGTATCAAAATTAATATCCCTGATGGTGGCCATGCCAGTGACAGTCATACGACCCGAAAAACTACCCATTCATTCAAGTGTAATCGTAAGTTGCGTCCTAAATTAGGTACAATGAATACCTTTTTGAGTTTTTCGCCAATGGTGCCGATTCTCTTGTCACAAATTCTCTAAACTAACCTAAAAATCACTAAAATTTAGTTTATTCCTGGCACTGAGTTTTAATTTAGTGATAATGCTATTCTGAATTTGACGCTAAAATCCTCTAACTCTGACTATTTTTAATCACGATTAAAAATGTGTGGAATAAAATTAGATGTCATGAACTAAAATTCAAACCAGCACCTCGAATTCTGTTGCAAAACGGTACTGCATCTTTTTTTTATTTTCTTTTGCTTATATCTCGAAAATGGTGTGTCCTATCGCAAAAATAATGAAAATGTAACCCGTAATACTCAACATTTTGGTAATTTTTTTTTTTGTTTTCTTCCAAAAAGTGAAAAATTCCATAGAAAAATACGTCGAGACGGCAAAATTGCGCGCCTATCCGGCTCAAAAAAAATCACGTGGTAGGCAAACAAGTTGGTACCAAGTGGAGTCGCGATCGTCAAATTTGATTTTAGTTGAGTCAAAATAATTTTTAAATTTAGAGACTTGTTTTGGCAGAATAGCTCTAAAATTTTCATAGTAAAAAGTAAGGAATTTTAGTGATAGTTTAGTTAGTTTAGTTCGGTGAACTAAACTATCACTAAAATTCCAAAACTAGGCGTCCTAGGTAAAAAATAATGAAAATTTCATCACCCCCTTGTGTAACCTTGTGCCCCGGGATATTGTCTACAGATTCAATGGATGACCATTTGTGACCTCGACCGTGACCTTTGTCAAATCACTTGGATTTATATCGCATGAAGCCCGGTCAATATTACCGACAAAACTGTTGTGTGTTCATTCGGCAAATTAATTTAGTAAAATCTTATTAGAAGCTCTAATACTGATGCACAGATTTGTTAAGTGGCTAAGATTGGCTGATTGACTGAAATTGCCAGTATTTATACGACCCGAACAACTACCCATTCAGACAAGTGTAATAGTAATCTGCGTCCTAAATTACAATGAATACTTTTTGGAATATCTCAAAAACTAGGCGTCCTAGGTAAAAAATTATGAAAAGGAGAATGACCAGAAATGTAGGGCACCCTGTACCAAGCGAAAAGTCCGCCTGTCACAACCAAACCTAGTATATTTAGAGGAGAATTAAATGCTCTTCTTATATTGTTAACTTTTTTTTACATGGATTCCCGCAATTCCATTTATCTACTTCATATTTTGAGGTTAAGTTCGAGAAAGTGACAGGCTTGAAATGGTGAAGTTGATGACAAATGAAGCGGCACCTAATATCGGTTGCTTTTTATTCTTGACTTGGCGCTTGTTTCCTGATGGATGATTATACAATACATCACTGATAGTCAATAATAATTCTTGGAGTCAGGTTTTATATATAATGATAATGGATATCAATAATCATGTAGGTAGGTACTCATAGTATGTGCAGCTGGTAGTCTGAATAAGTAATCAATTTAGTACTGTGTTTACTGATTCCTAATATCTTGAAATCTTAACATAACAGCAGGCCTGTTTTCCCAGAAGAGTTAGGCAGAGTTGTATTTACTATATAGTACACCCACTTCTCGAACTTCACATGTTAGTAAATAATAATAAGGTGATAATGTTGTTAGTACCTAATAAGGCACTTATATCAAAAATTAAAAACGCAGTTAAGATATATTCATATTTACATAACGTATATGACCTCGACCCCTACCAGGACAGAGAAAAGCAATATACAAATAAAACAATAGGTAGGACAATTGGGTGGCACTCGGGAACGCGTTGCAACCGTTGCAACACGTAGCATGGACTGTCCACATCACTCCACATTGTGACCAAGTGTTAGTTCAGGTATCAGTTCGGAATCTCAGGGAGTTTTTCTTGTATCAATGCGAAACATTTGTAACATTATGAATAGGAACTACCAGGATTGATCTGAAAGCATAAAAACTGTTTTTTAATCCTTAAATTGAATAAATAGTCCCGGAAGTAGGTAGGTACTTTAGAAGCTAACTATAATATACATGCTTCTACTAGGTGAGGTAATACTTACAGGCGTCGCGTCGGTACAATCTATGATGTTAAAACACGATCATATCCACGGATATATTTTCTATGTAATATATTCTAAATTGTTCTAACAATACTAGTGAACGGTTTAGGATACGTCGGCGACGCTGACTTGCTGGCCGATGTCTTACTCTAGTTGAGGGCATCGCTAAGGATTATCACACAAAGACTACGTTATGAAAACGCACCTGAGCCCCCGTTTTTGTTATTATGTATTACAAATTATTATTCAAATAGTTCAGATGAAACCAATATTGAAAGTAACGTCATCCATGACGGCGCCACAGAATAATTATTGCAATACGTCACAGTACAAATGACATTTTACTTTTTTGAATAGTTCCTCTATTAATTAAATGCATGTATTTGCAATGTATTCCAAAAAAATAATAATAAATTATTACGATGTAACGCGTTACTTAAAGATGTTTTTTGACACACATAAAAATATATTGTATCCTAATATAAAATGGCAAATTGCTACAATTATCTTCTTCATTTTTTAATGTTCGTTGACAGATAGGTACCTATATTTTTAACATAGTAGCAACATTCGGAAATGAAGTGCAATGTCAGTGACATAAGCGGAAAATACGTACCACAAAAGTAAAAAAAAGACTTTTAATTTGGTGTCCGAAAGCCGGGAATCGTTTTCATAACAAAATCGTATATCTGATTTAAAAAATAGGAGTAATTTTATGAACTACATTTGGTTGTGACACTCTAGCTCCTTTGTTGGTACGACAATATGGCATTCTCCTTTCATATCACCCCCTTGTGTAACACCCCCCGGGATATTGTCTACAGATTCCATGGATGACCATTTGTGACCTAGACCGTGACCTTTGTCAAATCACTGTTGGATTTATATTACCTACCACTGTTGTGAGTTCATTCGGCAAATGAATTTTGTAAAATGTTATTAGAAGCTCTAATACTGTTGCACAGATTTGTTAAGTGGCAAAGATCACATCTTTGCCTAAAAACAAAAATGGATTTAGGTACGGGTCACGTAACTTCGCCGCTCTGTTTTAGTATTGATTTTGACTATTTTGTAATAACAGTATTCCATTTTAGGACGCAACTTACAATTAGGTACACTTATCTGAATTCACAGTCACCCTTCAAACTGGAGAATTGATCTGTTTCAGAACCGCAATGGCTGATTAGCTGAAATTACCAGTACCTATATCCTATATATTCCATGAATTTTAAGGGTTTAAATAGAAATTAAAGATGTTGTTATAGTCATACATAATTTTATATTTGTCAGTACATTATGGCATCACCTTAAATTAACATACAAATGTTCATACAAAAATTATGCTAATTGAACGTTCACAATTTTTGTTTGAATTACAAAATAAATTGTTTTACAAATTTCATTTTTTACCTATCACAATAGTCTTTAGGATTCTAGCGAAATTAAATATTTTTAGTTAAAACAAAATTCATTTTAAATAACATCAACATTGACGGTAACTTAAAATAATGATCACTTAAAAATTATACAAAACGATTTTTTTTAAATATTAATCACAAAAATTAACTTAAATAATCTAGATTCGTAGATAATACTTATTTATTACAATTATTTATTTGGTTTTGTTTTTGTTTGTGCGTTGTTTTTTAAATGTTCTAACGAAATAAAGATAAAAGAATGGTTGTTAGTTACATAATTTTATTAATTATAATATTATAAGTATTAAACGAGACATACAAGCAGGCACCGTAAAGTAATTGCCAATTATTTATGCTGCCAAATCTATATTGAATGACAAAAACAAGAATAGTTTTTTTTTCTAGTAACGGCAGTTATTGAAACACATAAAATTTTATACTTAAGGTATTCACTATCGACGTAAAACCATTAGTAAGTCATTGTAATGTAACTCTTATCTCGGTAAGGTAAGGTACTTAAATATAAATAAGAATTATTGCCGAAGTTTTATTAAACTCACGGCCATAATTCTAATTTATACTTTATTACAATCACGTAAGATCATCGCAATGACTCACGTCACGTCATTCAAACTTGATTCGTGAATACGTGCCGCTTTAGGCAAGGCGTTATTAAATATAATATTAAAGATGTGTCAAACAATTTAAAAAAAATCTTATGTCAGGATTCGATTTCATTATTCGATCGATAAATGTTTTATCAATTTTCTCATATATACTGTATTTTCAACATTAACGGCCAGCGCTATACTATGTTAAAAAAATGCAGAAAAAATAAATAGATGGTCTAGAAAAATATGGACTTCGGTTTAGAAGTCTATAATTATATAAATTACTAGCTACATCCGCACATTTGTTTTGACATGGGACTCATGTCATACAGTCCCCAGACAATGTATTGTCGCAGGAAACAATAGCGACGCAGCATCATTTAATCACTATGTCGTCTATTTAAACTTCTATGTCATTGTAAACAAAAAACTAACATAACATTCTCATCAATTTTCGTACAAATAAATAAATGTTGCAAAGTCCAATAAAAATGGAACTGTTTATTTTTACAAAATATATTATTACTAACTACTCAAGCAGCTAAGTTTTCAATTAAATAAGCTGAAAAAGCTTCTTTTTCACAGGTTTTCAACCATTTTAATATTTCTTTGCAAAATTGTATACTTTTTGCGAAAACGATTTATTATATCACATGCATAATGTCAATTTCATTGCTACCTACCTAATACCCGATTTGGTTATTAGAATAAGACAAATAGTTATGACGATCTTAGTTAATTTAAATATGTCAATTAATATAAGTAGTCAAACTTTTGATATAACATTTACAATGTCAAATTACAGCTTTTCTATAATATACCTATTCATAGCAATTTCTTTAAGAGTATTATAATTTATAATACAAAGCGCACATTTAGGCCGATTGATTAATACATGCAAAACATGAAAACGGCTGCACATTTTCCAGTTATATATACCAAATAACGGTCACAACTATTCACCTCAGTCAAACATTTCAACAACGACAAATATGCTTTCTTATATCTATCCAGACTGTCCATGGCCTATCAAACTCATATCACATATTGACACAACGCAATTTCTTCTCTGGTACTCTCGACGCAAACTGGAAGCTAGGCACGACCGCTTTCACTTCAGCCTTCTCTTCTTCTTGTACCTCTTCTCCCATCAAAGTTCTCAAACAAATCTTCATGTCAGAAGCGAATTTTCTAACCAACCTTTCCAACGAAAAGAGGTGTTCGTCCAAAGCTTCAGGGATTTCGTCTCTCATAAAGTCTGCTAATCTTAAAAGGTATTCTGCGTTTGGACCAGACTGTCCTTGGCATTCTAGGATTTGCTTAGCTATATCTGGTAATGGGGCTGCTCCCAACCAATGCCGGTTTTCTGGGACAGCGATGTACAGAAGAGCGTTTTTCTTTTCTAAGGTACTAGGAGCGAAGCTTGATGAAGAGGAGAATAGAATGGGGCGCGGGTGGAAGTTTACTGTGTGTGTTCTGTAACCACCAAGTTGGCATTCCCTGGTTGAAAGGTAAGGTAAAGCTGCGTTGTTGTCCGCTGAGATCAGGAACGCTTTGCCCCATGTGATGCCCTGGAACAAACGAAAGATAAACATTAGTATTGAAGATATGGATAGGATAATAAAATTGCTCATATTGGTTACAATGTCTTCTTAAAAATAACATGGGACATTTATTCCTTTTATCTTAAGAGCTGAACATTTACACAAATCTTCAGTCGATAATGCTTAGGATCAACACAAACAGTAGCTAAGTCCATATTTGGTAAAGATGTGAGATTTAATATCAACAATCGTGAAAACAAATATGGCGAACCGTTATTTTATGTATTAAACAGGGTAATGACCAGATCTGATATCGGACTATTAATTAAATTGGTTAAATCAATCCACAAAAAAAAAAAATGTTTGCCTCATAGTCCAGTTACGACAAAACATAATGCCTAATTCGAAGTCTAGCAGCAAAATTTTGGCCGATTAAGAGCTTCTGCAAACCGAAATTCGCTGCACTGCAAGGCCGGCCAGCGGGATAATTGCGTAACACACAGTAGCAATGGCGTGCATTTTGACAGTTCAACAACATTCATTGCATTATTTACGTTGTCGAGCAGACATATTTTTCGAACATATGAAGCAATGGATTAGCTCCTTTTATAAATCATTCAGATTGTGTTTGAAAGTGCGTTAGGTGCAATTAGGGTGCAGATTTAGTCTTCGATATAAAAGCACGATACTCTCGTGGAGAACTGTTTCAAACGTGATTATTCGAGGTTATATAGTGAAAACAAGTTTTTATTTATTGGTCTATCAAGGATTTATTTTATGGCCGAATTTTAAATGAATCCGTAATGAAGATTGACGGATTTTATGGCCGAATTTTAAATGAATCCGTAATGAAGATTGACGTAATTCTTATGTGATAACTTGAAAGTCTCGAAATGATTACAAATCTGTTTTTATCACAATTAACGAGTTTACAAAAGCCAATAGTAACAAAGACACGTCATAAGATTACAAAATTCACAAGTTTAGAATCTTTTAATTAGCAAAGTTTGGCTGAGAAGACTTCAAAACTGCTTGACTACAAACATAGACAAAAAAAACATCGTATCTACAATTCTACACTAACAATAAAGTGTTTTTTGAACACGCTAATCTCTGAAACTACTAGTCGGATTTGAAAAAATATTTTTGTATTTGATAGCCCAATTATTGAGGAAGGTTATAGGCTATTTAACACCTACGATTATAGGAGCCAAGCAAAAGAGAATGAGAAGAACAAAAAATAATACATTTCCATTTATCATGAAAACGGTTGCCATAACAAATCTCGTCATAATCATCTTAATGATATGCTAATTAATAGTTAATGAGCCGAACATGTGCGAGTGCGTGTCCCACGCTTCATTCGCATGTTTGATAAGAGATGCATATGTATCAGTCATTTGCTTTCGCGTTCACTTTCATCTATCCGATTTTATCGCGCCTTATAAAACTAGCGACCCGGGTGTGATCTACTGATATGGCGAGTTGTCAAAACATTGAGGTTTCTGTGCTAAATCTAAGTTAAAAATATAAATGTAAATTATACCTTCCGGAAGATGGCAAACCTCGCATCAAAATCCTTTGCGTTGTTTAGAAGAACAACGCGGTCACACAGGCAGACACGAAAAGCGACTTTAATTTATAACTTGTGTGGATAGATCATGCTATCATTTAGTTTTGACAACTTTTGATCGTATAAACCCTTATGTCTTTACCACCTTAATGGTTATTTTGGTAAATAAGTACGTCTTTTGTAAACATTATAGCTATCAAGTATCAATATTGTTGTTAGATTATTTTTATCTGGACCAAATTTTAATATGCACATGTTGTACCTGTCTCTTTATCAGCATTGACTGAAAGTTGTGTCTGAATCTTATCTATTTTTTTATAAGATATCGTTTTGGTGTATTGTATCGTGCGTATGCACCGAATTTATAATCACATTTTTTTTGTTGTGAATTTTAGGTCCTTCATTGAGTCTCTTCATGGCCTTCTTTTGTGCCCACTGTACAAATTCTTAGGTAAGAGATCCTGTATTAAATAAAACAAACATAATAGTGTTGCCTGCTCATCACCAGGGTCAAGTGCGCACACGCATAGCAGATAACATTAATGCGACGATTAAAAGATTACCAAACACAGCTACCGCCATCTCTGGACGCTTACAAACACTGACAGCAATATTGAACATTTGAACAAAACGTGGTATTTGGCATTCATTTCCAAACATTCATTTTTATTTTCTCAATTTTGAACGATAGCCAAAAGGAAAATCATATTTTTAGATTTGCGAATTTTTAAACCAGATTTTTATTTTTATCGTTAACTATAAAATCTTGCTTAATTCGGTTTGGTAGGCATCTGGTTTTCGTTTGTTATTCGCTGTGTTTCTGACCCCGAAATAGGTCAAGGTTGAGGCGTTAATAATACAAACATCGGCGAGTGTTCACGTGGCAAACATTTGCTGAAATTATTTGAACAAACATATGAAATTGGCCGTGTGTTTTTTTAGTCACCGCCATCTTTCATTTATTTTCTTGAAATGTAGTGTTTAATTAGCCTATATTTTAACTAATTTCCGTAGTAGATAACGATGTCCATTTGGTTTTATAATGGAGTTTTATATTAATAAACTAATAATTCGCTGATGAAGATAAATAGGCTCATGAAGTTCACGAAAACTATATATATTCAGGGTGCCAAATAGGAACCCCGTCTTTTTTTAGCTTTTAAAAGAAATAGTGTTAACATTTTGGTATCCAAGAAGTGATCTTATTTGAAATCCAAAGAAACATACAGGAAGATTTTGGCAATCAATTCGTTAGTAACTGAAACCGCTGGCAACAGTAGCTTATGGATATAACAAATATACACACACAACACTAGTAATAGAACTGATACTAAATATTATTTTAGTCATCGTCTTTGATGTTTGACCTAACATCTAATACATATCAAACACTTCCTGTGTGTAGTACTGTAGTAAAGAGTGAAACTAAAATAGATAATGTTCTAAACACCTACAAAGTATTACAAATGGCGACGCCTGACAACATTCAACGAATTCCCGAAGTTGCATTCTAGTTTATTGCCGGACATTTTGAAGTGCTTTACTTGTTACACATTTTTTTAACGATCAGTATTTATGCACTAGATATTTTGTTATTTATGCACTAGGTATTTTGTTATTTATGCACTAGGTATTTTGTTATTTATTTAAAACAGAACATTTTTTGCTGATATTTTATTTACCAATGAACGTGTAAAGCGTTTTTACGTTTAATAGTTTGCCTGGTTTTAACTTGTTTGTTTAATAATGAGAGCAGTGATTTTCAAAAATTACTGAACGAGTTTTTCTGAAAGATCAATGATAAAATGGGAAACCATTTTCTGTTCCAGATTGTTACTTTTTCAAGTTAGGTTTATTATACTCCAGCAGCAGAACAAAGGCCTTTTCTCATACTGAAAAGCAGCATGTATCGATCACCGTGAGATCGATCGATCTCTCATTTGTCTTCACCGATATTTCAGTATATTTTTGATCAAATTACAAGGTAAGGTTAGGTTAGGTTGAGTAAATGAAACAAGAACACACACTTTTCTTTTCCATTTACTCAAATCAAATGATTTGAGTAAATGGAAAAGAAAATACTGTGTTCTTGTTTCATTGTTTGATTACAAATTTCTATTCCCATTCTGACAATGTTGCTTTTAATAAAGTTTGGCCATACGTACCTACAGAATCAATAGCGCTAAGTTAGATTTGATGGTCACAGGAAAAATATTTTTATCAATATTGCCGATGCTGAAGGCGAATTACAAGGATTTTACACACGAGAAGATAAAAGACGAATGCTAGATGATAACCCGATACCCTGTTATTATGACAACAGCGATTTTTTATGTAACGCGTGGCCGTATATGTACCTGATAAGTATATTTTGGAGATAGCAACTACTAAGTAAATAATTTTCTTATCAAGTTTTTGTTTGGATCGCCTTTTATGCGGCAATTAGTTTTTTCCCGAGTTTTCATTTAAATCCCAGGGGAAATATGTGTTAGGTTCCTGGATGAGAATTGCACAGACCAGGGAATCATGTCACAAAAGGGAGGAGGGCTATACTCAGCAGCCGATGGAACAAGGTTGCCAATGATGATGAGGTAAGAACTCAGGACATGGGTCTATATGCGTGCAAGATTTTACCGAAATCCATTTAGTCGTGATTGAGTAACAAACATCCAAACATCTTCCAAATCTAACACATAATATTAGTGGGATTAACGATATGGGACGCGAAGTATCTAATCAGAAAGTTTGATATCAGGCTAGTATCTAAAATTCTAAATAAAATATCTAGTCTAGGTAAATAAAAGATTACTATTCTACTGATAATATTTCGACTAGCCTAGTTGTAAAACCAAGACTGATAGATAACATAATTATAATTTATAATGTGAATAAACTTGATAAATGGGATATCTAAATTTAATGTATAATCAAATCACATTTAATATATCATTACAGTATTAATAACGGAGAAAGAAAATCACGCTATCCTTGCAAAGTTGTTTAATTTCGTATTTTTTTTGTTTTTGTTGTTACTTACGTTAGTCTATTTTAGTTTTTTCTTAGTTTGTTTTAGTTTAGTATAATAAACTACAAGGCATCAAGATATTGTATATTCAATGCTATGTACGCCGTAATTGTCATGTACATTAGTCCTTTAGTTATTAAGACTATCATAAGTTTAATGTATGTGATGTGGATTTGCTTTTCTGTTTTTTTATTTTTATTAAAATGAAGTTGTAATGATCCAGACAAAAGCAAGACTGGGAAGAATGAAATAGAGGGGAGGAGGACATGATGCATCAATGCATAGATAAATAAAGACAGCATAAAAGAGAGTGACTCAGCTGTCCAGGGTGTACCGGACGTACACCGTATCGCGAGGAGGCAATACATTTCCCATACAGTACAGAGATCACGACAATAACCTATCTATACAAACGTGTAGATACTTCTAATAAAGAATTTATAACTTCGTTGAAATAAAGCCAGATAACAAAACTATTGTTCCAATAATAACAACAGACGATCGAACTGTGAACTGTTCAAACAATTAGCGATCTGTCTCATCCGATAATGACTGATGAAACCAAATACTATTGATGTATGAATGGGAAATCCTTTTAATTGTTTTAGTTTCATAATAAATACATGTTATGGGATCTCTTAGACTATTGTTATAGTGTTGTTATCTCAACGTTATACAGGGTGTCCCAAGTATGGATCCCAAATCGAATAGGGGCGTGGGCAAGGTCATTTCCAAACTTTTTAACCCTGAGAATGTCGGTGCAATTTTTTACGGTTCAAAAGATATGACCAACTTTCTATCAGAGCGATCAAGTAACAAAAAAAAAACAGGATGTTGTAGAGGAGTCGCCCTTTCCTGTGGTAATACTTTTACGTAGCTAGAAAACATGTGTTCAATTAGAAAAAACATTTACGGCAAAAGCTTCGATCTGGCAAAAATTTTACTCAATTTTCGAGCGATTTTCATGGGAAAAAGTATCACTAGCGAAAAAAAATTCTCAGTGTAACAAAATATTTTTTCAAATACTGTACTGTTGGGAATTAATGTATGAAAAATCATTTTTTGGGGAATTTGGAACTTGGGGATATAGGGCATCACCTGTTTTAATGGGTGGACTACTCTTAGGTTATTATTATTTGTGGTATAGTCAGTGAGTAGGTACAGTATAACTTACGTCACATTTACTTACTGAGAGCCGGATATATTGTCTTATCAATGCTAAGCCGTTTTGGAACTTCTCGATGATAGTTTTAAAATAGTTCTCACTGGGAGGGAAGATCATGTAATTCTAGATTCTGCTCGTGACTTCGTCTGTGTGAAATTTCTTTAAAACAAGATTTTTTTTATGAGTGTAATGTATTTCGGCAATACTATATCTTCCATTCTTCCCATTAGTGAAAGGATTTTAGTAGTTCCGTAGTAATTTTAACTCTAATAAGTTTAGTTTATTTAATATTTTAATCAGAACATTTCGAAAAACTACAATTCAACTTCTAACTTAAAAGAAACAGTCCTACTAATAAAATAGTAGATTATAAAACAGAACGCAATATAAAAGAGTTCACTAAACGTCACCAGCCAATAGAAGTAGCCCAAATGCCACTAAACAAAATAATACATGCAAATGAATTAATTCAAGCGCTAACGCATGACATTTCGCTAATTTTGCAATTTACAATAGGTATTACAATATGAAACTAAGCTGATACTGCAATGTTATAAAATACCAAGTTCACGGTTACTTATGTTATTATTGCAAGGGCCGTATCAAATTGTGTTAGTTTAAAAAACATTACTTACGTAAGCATAGAAGTGGTTATTTATGTAAGCGTAGAATTACTTTAAGTTGCAATTATAGAAAACTTTTCCAATTGGAAAAGGTAGGTATTCGAAAAATAATATTAGTAACAGACACATAAAAATAATATCCTTTAAAATAACAAGGCATACTTAAAGATGCCTGAATAAACTCACAAATCACCAGATAAGAATATCATAAAAAAAAAATACCAATTCTATACAACACAATGCCATAGATGAAACACTTCATTAAGATAATTACGACAATGTTTATGAAATAGATCACCTGGTTCCAATGGCTGCTAACGATGGTTATGCAGATACGAATAAAGCCGAATATGGAGATTTAATAAACCCTCATATAATCTCAAAGACCTTATCGAGGTTGACTAATAACACTCCGAAAAGATACAGATACAGTCTATTAGAGAGATGAGGATGATTAGCGAAATGAAAAACACATACTACCACATGAGATAAAAACACAGTCTATATTATATTCTAGCATAGAAGCTCCACCAATAACAAATGACGAGCTACGAGTTGCTCCACCTATCGCTAAAGTCTTATCATAGGAATAACGTATAAGAAGTGACACTGCAATACTGAAGGTTAGGAGGGCATCAGCTTTGTCTGGAGTATGAACCTGATTGGATTACTTCACTATAGTGTCACTGGTGTCGTTAATCTTGAATTGCAGATTATTTCCTGATTTTCATTTTACAGAATCTATTGAATAGGTATAATTTGTCTTCAACAGTATTTATAATGTTACTCAATCAATTATTCAATAGCGACGTACTAATGTCACGTCTTAGGGAGTCAGACTGTCTGCCGTAGGCTTGTTTCATAGTTAAGTAGGTATTTTAATAATAAGGAAAACTAATTATAAACATCACTAATAATTTTGCATTTGTCTACCGTTATGGCCAAGCCAAACATTATTTAACTGTAGGTACCTACTATAGCTATTCAAAACCAATTAATTTTATTTTGATCTTTTGGTGTACCCAGTAACTGGATTTTGGAGGTCAGATAGGCAGTCGCTTCATGTAAAATACTGGTATACAGCGGCATCCGGTTAAACTGGAAGCCGACCCCAACATATTTTAGAAAAGGCTATGCAGATTGATTGATTAGCCTTTTTGATTAATACTGCTATTGATAAAAATATAAAATTCATGCAATCACGAGATTATGCGATGGACAGCAGGAGTCTTATGTCCGTAGGTATGCATGCGCTCATTCTCCTTTGGACATGTGCAAGTAATACGACTAGAGTCAATTTACAAGTTCAATGTTCGGGCAAGACAAAACATTTGATTTATTTAGCTGAATTACATTCAAGTTGCACCAATTCGAGACTGTTGACCGAAGCCGTATGAAAGACGAAGTCATTTCTAGCAATTTTTTTGAGGGTTCTAACAAGACTTAATAATAGATCTCGTTATATTTCGATTTCGACACAGTCATTGCCCGTCTTATCGATGTCCTTTCGTTTGTATCACATGTCGAAAATAACAATTCCTTTCGAATTTGAAAATTAATATCGATTTTCTTTATCATCGCTCTTCGAAACTTTTCACACACTTTCAATTCAACCCTTCCAAAAGGGTCTTCTGCTAGACAGGCTTTTATTATAACTGTCTATAAATTCAACAGGTTAGACAGGAAAGGTTCATATCGACAGGGAGCAGTTTCCGTCTAGACACAATATAATCACACTAACCGACTGATTTGTAACAATCTTCGGCAAAGATGGCGGGACGAGCGGTGGTCGATACAGAAAAAATTGACTCCCAGACCTTTCTTGGAGAATCATTGCCTTTAATTGACTAGGAAATATTTAGCCTAAGATCTTAGAAGATTTCAATATTTCGTGTCAGACAAACACTGATATGACATTCCGAATATAAATTTTTCCAATTCTGCACCACAATAAGGCCCCAGTCCGTCTGACCGTCCAATACTTTCCCAGCCAATTACAACTCGAGTTACGAAGACATTATCTTTATCACGTGTCTGTCGTGTCATACGACTGCCAATTTATAAATCGGCGGAAGTAATTCGCACCGTGTCGAGTTCATCGAGAACTCCGTCCTTTGTCCAATACCGAACAAGTGAATAGAATTTTATTTGTGGACCACAGGAGTTTTTATTGTATTGGCATGAAGCCAACATTTCTTTGTTTGAAAGGTTTCAGGGAATAGGTTGACCCAAATTGGTTGACCAGAATTATTAGGTATTTTAATTGGCGTTACCTCATTATTTTGTGGGTTCGGTAACGTGTTTTCTATATTGGGAAAGTGGGATTAGTTTTGTGGAGACAGAATGAAGAAAACTTTTTACTTGAAGTTTGTTAAAGTATCTGATCAAGATACAGAGTGCATCGTACTAGCTTGATGGCAATGACCATATTGCAAATATTTGGACACTGACTTTTAAGATAAAGCTGAGGAACCAAAACGCGCTGTGAAAAAAGTGCTTGCTTTGAAAGAAATGGCAACAATGTAACCACAACGTGCCAGCCAATTTTGGGAACTATAGTGATAGCACCGAATCCAATCAATCATTGACTTACAACCCACGACTAACAACAAGACATGTAAACAAAAGCACTAATAGATTGCGTCAAAAGCATGCGTGACGTACATAGACGATCTATTCTTAAATCTCTGCAGAAACGTCACTGAAGAACGAAGATTGAATGAATAAATGTCTACTCTAAGGAGTGTCGGAAGTTATTTCAGTAAACTGGTAATATTAAACGTTAATCTAATAATAAAACCTGACACGTGTTAGTATGTGGCACGTGTCGATAATAATACGAAGCATGTGCAGACTGCGCGTGAATTTGTTATGTTAAGAAATTATTGTTAGAGTTGACAAAGCCAAGGGGTCAAGGTAAAATAGTATACACTGTCTTTTCGTAGCAAACTTGAAATGGAAAGAACCATGACAATCTAGACTCTAGACCTCGCATGACTACTGAAATCTGATCTTTATATGGAAATCCCAGCACCCATTTTGTTTTAAAGAAAGTGGTCAATGACCACGATACCATAAACTTTAATAACAGGCGAAATAAGAAAGAGACGAAAGAAAATAAGAGCTGTAATGCTAATCATTTTAGGGAAAAAGGGGCGACAGTCGCCATGTTCGAGTGTTAACAGAAATTCGCTCTCGCGAATGCCAAAGATGAATTCCTATGCAAAAATAAATTCGAAAAAATAATCTGATGATTGTTGAGAGCTTATTTAAAACGGAAATAAAAAACAACAATTCAAAAACAATGACTATCAATCACTAGGCAGTGTACCAATTAAAATCTGTATTTAATCTTGAGGAAAATGCTTTGTTTACTTGTAAACTTCTTTATACACCATTAGCAATATCAATAAATTAGATTAGTATAGCAGAACGTTATTTCTTATTGAGATAGGGTTTTCCTGTACAACTAGTGATAAAAGATGAAGTTATGCAGTTTTATGACGATCCATTTCTGCCTATTTTCCTTAAGCTATCTTTTTAACTGCATTTGGCTTGACTTGGTTACCAATAAGGCCAGGGCCAGGACATAGGGCGGTGCGTCTTGCGGCGTCGCTCGAATGTTCCCGCACAGCTCTCCTCTCCGCAAGTCACACCGCGGCAACTCATAACACGCTCTAAATAACTTCTAACATTTGTTCTCGCTGCGGTTGTAGACGCAAGACGCAGGTCACGCAAGCGATGATGTCGTGGCCAAAGGGGTAATAGTGTGACGTAAATTTCGAAGGAAGGTGCAAGGTTATTCCGACCTTAGTTCAGAATCGACATGACTCGAATATTCCGTGTATGAAGCTTTTACTCAGAACATTTCGACCTTGACCACGCAGTTGCGCAGAAAATAGGTCATAAAGATAGTGTTATTAAAAGAAGCAGTCGACCAGAAATATAAATATTTGCTTTTAAAATACCCTTTTCCTCCCATACCAACATTAGATTGATGTCATATAACCTGACAGCAGAGATTTTTGTCCAAAGAAAGGCTTCTGTCTGATTACGTCACAGAGATGTTATACAGTCAACGTCAAACCCGATTATTTCTACTAATTAGGTACGATGCTGTAACTCCCACGTACATAGATGATGAACGAATATTGATAGACGCACGAATTCCTTTGGTAGAATTATGAGATGCTCGATTTCCTTCGTGATAGGAAAGGTACAGTATAGTAGTAAGTACCTACAGTTGTTGATTACGTCAGAAAATATTACTGGTATTTGTAATAAAGAGATTGGATTGGTATCAAAATATGACACAGCATTATAGAAGCAGATGGCTGGAACAACCTAGATGCGGATTACAGTAGCAAAAGTTGGTTAACCTCTTGCAGTGTTAAAAAGATTGGCCAGCAACAACAAGGTAGGTTGCGACTATTAGCAAGGCTATTGGCCAACTCTGGTATGTAATGTACTACACGAACTTAATAAACAACTCAATAAGGTGCTTAAAATGCAGATCTAGTAACTGATCTGAAAATTGATCTTACTTCAGATTCCATATCTCACCACTGACCTAGCGAATGCCTTAAGAATGCGCGACCTAGCTTAAGGATGCGTTTGGTAAATAATAAAGATGTATTTAATTACTTGCCATAATAATAAAATGATTATAATGACAAGTCATTATTATTCCGATGGCGAGCGAGCAGCGGATGCGACTATCGGTTATATCGTTTGGCAAGTAACAAATACTAAGAGGCTTTATTTTAAGTGAAGATCAGAAAATTGAGAACGAGATCAGTTTCTAGAAGCTATGTAGGTGAATGATAGATAAAACAAGCTAAAAGAAAGACAAAGATCAAAGTAAGCGAAATAATACAAGCTACATAACTAATAAGATAATTTCGGTCCAAATTAACCAATTAATGAACCCAAACCTAGGCTACGTGCAATAAAAGAACCGCTACATCACAGGAACCAATCAGTCTTTGATCTTGTCCAAGATGGCGGTAATTGAAGGTCCCCAAATTAAACGAAAGAAGCCGCAGCACCATTTCGAAATCATTGGTTCAAAGTTAATCTAATTATCGGACCCATTGGCCATGATGGTTGCAACGAAATTACCAATTTGCTTGAGATTAGTAATAATTTTAAAGTAGACCTTTCAAATGATTACTAATGATTTCCTAATTTCGGTTTTATCTGGAACAGTGCGGAAAGATGTGATGAAAACATGGCAATGTTTACAAAATAATATAAGACTTTGCACCTGGACAAGTGTGTAAACAGCGACAAATCTGCTGATGAGAAAATTTTACGAGATCTTAACTCGTGCATAAATCGAGGTAGAGTGAGAAACTTTCAAATTAGGCTAAGATTACAGAATGGTCCTAATCATAAACTCGAATTCTAAGACAAATAAAAAAAATATCTTATAAGAAAATTTGAAGAAGATTTGAAGAAAGTATCACAAAATAGAGATACGGAAGTTTATCTATTTAGCACAATAATAAAAAAAACAGGAACTAGATTGAACTGGACAGTACGCATCATAGATTTTGCGTCGCATTTATAAAAGGAATAAGTAAATGAAACTTAGCACAAGAAAAATGTGCTTGGTTTTATTAACGTTGTTTATTTGTATAGCACATGTCTGAGCAACAGATGTTTTAATTATAATGCAAATTACACCCCTCTTCTTTAAAATTTAAGTTTAATTGAAATGGCATTAATGAAAAAACTACGCAGCAATTCTTTGTCGCAGTATCTCTTTTATCCCTTTGTTAATCTGACTAATAACTGTTGACGACATATATACAATTGTACAACAGTCGCGGTGGACTCTCGGACACGTTCATTGCTAATAGAATTTTCTTTCCATCATTGGTTTCAGAGGTGGTGGTTAGTTTTATAAGTACTATATCATTTTTATTTCTAAAAATTTTTTGTCTGTCTTTGTGTTAACACAATGAACGCACGCACAGAACAAGTGAGTACTTTATTTATCTACGCAACGCACCTGTCGTGTGTAGGCAAATCGTTCATTCAAATATGATGCGTGCCCTGCAGTATATTAACCTCCATTTACTATAGTATCAACTGCAATACTGCCGTTTTCATTGTCCTTATTGATTATATTATTGCATTTATGAAAAACTTCTTTCAAATGGCACGTAATGTTGATAACGTTAACGTGTTTAGTTCTCGCATTTTTATTATAATTTACCGTTTCCCTAACGAGTGTTTTATCGCTGTTAATACTTGAACGTAATAATACTTTTTGCTTTGACGTTTCGGGTTATCAGTTGACCTGTTCAATGTTTTAGATTGATGATATGAATTTATTTAATTAATGTATTCATGTTTTTGTGTTGTTGTGGGAATATGGGTTTTATTCTCATTGGTTACATGGGATAACGTTGTGTATGTCTGTTTAATGTTTTCTGTTTCATTAGGTCATGGGTTACTGAACCGATGTCAGTTTTGAAATTAAGCCAATATTTGCTTATAGACGATAATTCATTTTCTATGACTAAGCACCTAATTCATTGTAGGTTAGTGAGCAACATTCATGGTTGTACCTTAAATTAAATGAATACTTTAAAATACTTTAAATATTTAAATTACAACTCTAAGTTATTTCATGTTTGCACCTGCACCACAAGACGTAGAGGATGTCAAATTGACAATTATGTACAGTCAGTATTTTTTGTTGACACAAGCAAATACAATGAAACTAAATAACGGCTTCCCATTCACGGTCAGTATTTAAGAGGAAGTTAATGCTGATAACAATGAGATCAGTTAATGGGTCAAATTAAACAGTAGTGGGATTGTTTGCATAAAAAGTCAATGACTTTTTGTACTGATCCAATAATTAGACCTACAGTCTAGCTCTAGCTAGATGATTAAGTTTTAACAGTTCCTCGTCCTATAATACAGTAAATATATTTTACTTCTTGCTTGTTAAGTAATTTTGCAGCATAAGAACCATTATCCTAACTTAATATTATAAATGCAAAAGTGACTTTAATTGTTACACTTTCGGATTACGAGAACGGATTTGGATGAAATTTAGAACATGGGTAGACCATGACCTAGGTCGTCACCTGGAATATAGGATACTTTTTATCCCGATATACCCTCGGGATTGAGACTTGTGCGGGTGGAAACCACTGGGTGCAGAGTACTAAAGATTTGTGCATTTGTGCCAAAACACCTGTTTCAGGTGGAAATTAACCCTGTTTATAGAATCCAGCAAATGGGTCAAACCATCAAACTCATTTCACACTACGCTATAATATATTAGCATATAGCATTTAGTTCATAGCACAACAATAACGCTCGCCATACATTTATTTAGAACACGTCCACACTTTGGTATACTTTATCCTTACTTCCTTGCTAATATTATAAATGCGAAAGTGAGGATGTTTGTTTATTTGTTTGTTTTTTACGCTTTCAAGCTAAAACGGCTGAACGGATTTGGATGAAATTTAGCACATGGCCCGAAATAGGACATAGGATACTTTTTATCCCGATATACCCACGGGATACCGCGGGGCACAGATAGTATTAAATAAATTTATGGCGAGCGGTATTGTTGTGGTATGAACTATATGCTATTATATTATAGCGTAGTCTGAAATGAGCTTTAGCGTGTACTGACACAAAAAGCACGCCATAAGTAAGTAATTATGAAAGTAAATAATACTCACTTCCTTGTCTTCTATGAGAGTCGCGACTCGGCCCGGCTGTAAAAAAAGAAATTGATTCGTTAAGTCATTGTTTATGAAACGAAAAATTTGATAAGAGAGTTATTCTGTCGTATCCTCAAAATATTGAATGTTTTTCGTTGTTATTGGAGTAAAAAACTTGTTTTTTTATAACAAATAATTGTTTTTAAGTTGCGTCACGAGATCATAGATTAAAAAAACATAACAAAGATGGTTTGGTTCTTGACCGCAATGAAGTTATTTAAAATGTGGTCATAATCAGTCTTTTCTAATTTATCAATTTCTTTTGCGGTTACTACTTTTGATAAATTAACGGCCACGTAATGATTAGCAATTAGGTATGATTCTTCGAAAGTCCGTTTTTTAGATTGACATTTTTATAGAAAGTAGGGTCGGTAAAAAGACCATGTACCTACCTATGCCATAGACCAAACAGAGACAATAAATAGAGTAGAAAAGTGCTAGAATGGAGGCCCAGGACTGGCCAGAGGAGCATGGTCAAACTAGAAAGGAAGATTTAGATGCAGAAGTTCCAACCAGGAAGGAGTAATACCTACACTCTGCATTGTTATGAAACAGTTTGAAGTAGAGAGACATAGAAATCGCAAATCGAAATGAGAGGCATCGTGGGTGTGTGTTTTCACACAAAAATACGAAAATAGGTGAGCGTGATAGGCACGTGATCATTGTACTACGCAGTTTATCTAACGCAAATAAACTAGCATGATCCGTTGGCATGCTAAATATTTACTTCAGAACATGTTTTACCACTTTTCTTAACTTGTTCGGAAATTATTCAGCAATCGTCCTTGACTTTAGATTACATTATTTATCGGACGATATTGTTGGATTTACATTGGTGATATTAATATCGGAAAACCTGGTTTCAGAGCGGCAAACGTAGGTGTCGAGAACCGCAAATCCAACAATTATATAGGTAGACTCGGGTACAGCTCAAGTTCTATCAGATTTTTTTTTTTTTTTTAACATGTGCGGTCCCCCAACCCGCACTAGGCCCGCGTGGTCCACTGCGGCCCACACCCTCTCACAGGGAGCAGGCTTTCAAAATCCTTCGGATTCTAAAAGAAAATGTGTAACGCTTACGCAGTTGCACATCTTTCTCATCAGCATGTCTCCTGCCAAATCTCATGGTAACTGTTGTGATTGGTATTCCAATAAAAAATTGAATCCTATGGAGATCTGAGATATGGAGAATTGAGTCTTTAAATTATATCAAGTTCAGAATAAAATCTGTAGAATGTACGTCTGTGCGTTGCTTATAAGAAGGAAAATAACACCTTCGAATCGTCCTTATCTCGGTTCCGTTTGAGTTCAACACAACAAGATAGGTGAAGCTAATTAAAAGTGGTAAAAAACGAATTCTTACTGTATTATGGTACGATCTGAGTTTAAAAGGTGACGATTAATTAATGTGAAGTAAGATAAATAATGATAACTCTGTAAGTATCAATCTCATAAGTACAGTGAAAACGTTTTAGCATTATTTGCTGAACAATGCCAATACTTTCAGTTGATTTATCACATTAGCGGGTAGGTACACAAAATATTGAGTGTGTAGGAGGGTAGGTATTACAACTGTGAGTAGAATGTCACATGATAAGCAGACCCTAGAGACCCTAGACGATCATGCGGTATGACATGCGTTACGTGATAATGCGAATGACATGCAAACTACGTGCAGTTGATTGACAATTCCATAGAATTTAGTGAATTATCATGTTGCATGATGGACCCTCATGGGTCCATAATTCACGTAACAAACGCATGTCATCGTCTAGGGTCCGCTATAGGACTGTCTGATGGACGAAAATACTAGATTAAACCCCAAAATTATCTATGACATTGCAATAAGAACAAATACTAACATATTTAAAGAAAATTTCCTCGTAAGTAATCAAATTGCCTGGCCAGATATTTACAAAAATGTTGTATTTCGTAATGGGCATTTTATTATTGTTTACTGTTTCATATCGATATGGCACTGTGAATAACGCGTATCAATGGTGCCCCTGATGCGCGGGTCAATTAAACATAAACTACGGTGTCCGCAGACAATCTGTGTGCTAGTCATATGGTGAATAAAGAATGTCGTACTTAGTTTTAACATTTTGTTATTACTATACGATAATTATTTTCATCGAATAGATTCGGTAAAGTTTAAATGATGTTATAATGATTCTGTTTACGCACGTACACTATAACTTGGTGGCAGGTCTCAACATAGGCACTACGAAATTCTCTCACTCACACTCGCCCCATGTCACCATTTGGCTCCTAAATATGTTACTACGCGCGCAGCCCTCTGCACGAAGTTCGGAACAGCCAAGTTATATCGGCCGTATTGTACTTAGTCGTATATTTTCGCTTACAATGACCTCACTCAGTTCCAGCCAGTTCAGCCCAGAGTACCTACATACCTATTTCCGCAATCGCTGAAGTTCAACTGCAAGGAACATCAAGGCCAAGGAAGGTCATGGCTGATGAGCCATTGAATCAAAGTGCATTTACATGATCGTCACTTTTTAGTGCCTTGCCTTCATGAGCGAAGTAGTTTTTAGGGTTCCGTACCCAAAGGGTAAAACGGGACCCCATTACTAAGGCTCCGCTGTCCGTCCGTTCGTCCGTCTGTCACTAGGCCGTATCTCATGAGTTAGACACCATTCGTGCGCGAGTCTGACTCGCACTTGGCCGGTTTTTTTTTATATCTTTATTTATACTTATTTAAAACAAAACATATATGTGTATTGCAGAATAATATTATGAAATATATTTTTGTTTTATTCTGTTTTTGATCATAACAATTAAATTATTTCACGTTTACTGTTTTTGTTTTCCTGCTCTTATCGCCTGGAACGTAAAATATTTGGGGACACCAAAAGAAAAATATGATTGCATGTGTTTTACGCATGTCACTTTAGGTATCTATCTGCATATTATCTAAACTGCGCTCTGAAGTTTCATTATAACTAAGTAGGTATGTAATCAGCAATCATAATGATAAACTGAGAGATGAAAATGATAACGACTAAAATGTTGCAATGTTATTGGGACATTAGGTTAATAGTCAAAATGAATTTGACAATGCCATATGAAGTAACGATGGCATCACTGAATGCACTTGCTTACTTAGGCACTCTCTCCAGACATGACCAGTCGATGACAATACTGCGGCTTGTGTTATCCTTGTAAATTGAATAATCTGTGGTTTTGTTTCCCATAAAAATTGCCATACCTAATGCTGTTAATTCTTACTGCTGAATAGGGGCATTAAATTCAACAATTCAATATTCAACGCCTCGAACAGATATTACAGTTTAGCAAGATTTTATTGCATTATGCTTATTTATTAGCGCAATGATCCGGCTATATTTTTGATTTTACGACAGGAAACGAAAAAACCGTGGAGAAAAAAAGACAAAATATATTACGAAATAAAAACTTTTTACAAAAAAAAAACAACCGACTTCCAAAAAAAAAGTGAAGAAGAAGTCGGTTAAAATAACTTTAATTTCGGAAGTCGGTGTCTTTGCTTTTCAATTTTCGTTTTTTGCCACCGACTTCCGAAATTAAAGTTATTTTAACCGACTTCTTCTTCACTTTTTTTTTGGAAGTCGGTTGTTTTTTTTTTGTAAAATGTTTTTATTTTTCACTTTTTAGTTGTGGTAACTACCCCACACAAATTCGTATACCGTTGTCTGCTATGTAACGGAGTCAATTAACATGTCATCAACATCGCAAAGTGGGAAAACTACGTAATTATTGAAGCTAACTCAAAAACTACGCCAGCAAAATTAATAAAATTTATATGGGACCACCTCTGAAGCATGACCTACTAAACAAAAAAAGAATCATCAAAATCGATTCATAATTGGCGGAGTAATCGGGTAACATACACACAAAAAAAAAAAAAAAAAAAAAAACATACAGACGAATTGAGAACCTCCTCCTTTTTGAAGAAGTCGGTTAAAAAGGAAAGAAGATCTCTGGGTCTGAAATCGCAAGAGCATTGAGCCAGTCTCAAACGGATTCATCCAAAACCTGGACGTTACCGGCAAAAAAACACGATGCCAATATCAATCTCTATAAAACTCTCAACTCCTTTCGAATAATTCCTCTTTATAATAGAGGGGCTACCTGTTGTCACATTCAAAATTTCAGACGCGCTCAGTCCGGCTAGTTAGGGAGCCAGGCTAACTCAACGTCCAAAAAGTTTCGCATATTCTACGCAATTTGTGTATACTCGACCCTGGCTAGGGAAAATGGGAGTAAGTTTTCCTGTTTTTCTGAGCCGGGAATCTCTTTACAACTCTCTTTTTTTTGTCTTAGAGCATTGTGTGGGACAGTCTTATAGTTAACGAAGGATTCACCCAAAGGCTAGCCGCACCCAGGAAAAAAAAGTATTACAACGAAATACCAAAGACAATAGGAACTAGATGCCAAAGCTGATGGATGATTCGAAAGGAGTTACGAGTGTTAGGGCTTGCCTAACACTCGTAACTCCTTTCGAATCATCTTCTTGTTTTATCTCAAAAATACTCTCGACCCTGGCTATTTCGGTGAATCTCAGAACAATGTCGGTCGCGATGCGCCAACGCATTTCGTGTGAAAGTGCATCCACCTTGAATCTTCGCCAGTTCGACGTGTGTCATTAAATATTTAGAGGCCATTGGATTCGTAAAGAGATTCCGGCGAGGAATTTGATTCGTTGATTGCTCGGATGTATCTTTGGTCATAATTGTTCATTATTATTTTCATCTTAGGTTGTAGGTGTTGTCGCTAAGCGCTGACACAGATTAGTAGCTAGGTAAAAGAGTCCGTGGAGTTTCTTGCCCGTTCTTCTCCATAGGAACCTACTACGCTTTGGCATGGGCAACTAGCTTCATCTTTCTGACTGACCGACCCCTTGACAATTCAAAAGTGCCTGTAATTGGTTTATTTGAAACAAATGCTTTGAGTTTCAGTTATTTCTCCTACTCTGTTTCTGAGTCTGTTTCACCTACGTGTGCGTTAGGCGATGAGCAGACGATGGAAAACTTGTCCGCGGACTGTTTGGATTCGTATGGAAATATAACGCGCACGTAGGACAAACCCGGGACAAAGCCGGGCTTGTCGCGGACAAATTGTGTCCACTGCTTCTTCATTCAGTTTCATCTAACAAAGAATCTTATTCATCATCTCAGCTTCATTCATCTATTACACAATGCTATCCTTCGAAGTGGTAATTAAATGTATTGCCAAATAGTTTTGCAGACAGATTATTCTCAAGCAAAAATGACTGACAACAATCCATCTAACGAATGGTCTCATCACGCACGATGTTATTATCCCTCTTTCTTCAGTAGATGATGCAATCTACGCAGACCTCGGAACAGACGGACCCCTACGTTTTCGTTCACTGAGCAATTAGAGTCCAGTTTAATGTGAAATATGAAAGCCGTAATGTACAAAACTAGTACATTGACATACTTTCTTGTGCATTTTTGCTTGAAGGCGCGTAGACTCGCAAGCGAATTTCGCTTTTTTGACAGTTGTTATAAGGCCGTTTTTACAAGTACACAGGCGCTGTCCGAGGGGGGGAGGGGTTCCTGGGGGTCATGACTCCCCCAAAATCATTCAAGCTGTCGTGAGACTGAATGGTTTACGTACTTATCAATTGACCATTTCCCTAAAATATTCCTGGGCACCAATGGTGACCCCCCAAAACCTTGGGCTGCGACCGCGCTTGCAAGTACATACCTACTCTAGCATCTGCAAGCCTGTTCCCAACTCTGTTGGGGTTTGCTTGAAATGTTATTGAAACTACTGGTTGACAGTATTTTACATGGGTACAGCAAGTATCATCTAATTTCCGCATCTCCACTTCTGGGCAATATCTTTTGGTAAGACTGTTTTTTAAGCTTTCGGGAGTCTACCATCGATGTTCTAATAACAACTTGGAGGCTTAGAGGAGTCAAAAAAAGTACATGATGCAAAAATAATGGTCACCCATCTACAGACTGACCTTGGCAAGTGCAGCTTAACCCAACAGATCGATTGATGAGTTGTTACTTAGTGACAAGTCCTTTGAATCCAAAAGCTTAGCTCATCATGAGTATTAGAAAGAAAGAAAAGAATGAAAATAAATCTTTTTTTCATTTCTCTAATGATAACTTTTATGTAAGTAAAATTAGCCATTTAAAAGTACTCCATCATACTTAATAAGAGATAATCTAGCCATAAATTAGCTATCAATGTCTAGACTGGATTATGTTGATAGTATTTATCATTGTTTCAATATTTACAGCAGATAGTATTGAGCTAAGTAAATATGTAATGGGTTTAGGTACAATTACCTATATTTCATTGTGGCATTAAGCTTGCTTGGTCATTATCCTGATTGTTTGGATATTTTATTTATAGTTATGTATTTTAGAATGATATTATATCATTTATCTTGTTTTTATAATTTTTATTTTGTTCGTCAATACAGAAAATTATACTGGAATTTTACAAAAACTTATTTGTTTTTTGTTTCTTATTATACCAAAGCTTATGAAAAATAATTAGATAAGTTAATAAATTTAATTCAATTTTGCCCTCAATTTTTAAAATATTGAATCCAGTATTGCTTCCAGAATAAGATTTCAAACACAAGTTGCCGTTAATGGCTGCACACTGACCTATGTAATGTTATTTATTTTTTAAGTAAATAAACTAGTTATAATATGGATACTATTGAATTATTAAAATTACCTTGTAAGTGTCTTATATAAACTATATCATTTAAGAAGGTTTAAATAAATTCAGTAAGTAACCTTATTGACATGACCCAATCACATCAGATTATCATATAGAAATGGGATCATTAGGCCGAAGACATATATTATGATAATAAATTGTTACTCAGCTAGTTTTAAAATATTAAATAAGACCTGCATTAACTCAAATACTGTGACCTACATTAATGATCTAAATTATATAGTTACCACCTATGTACACATTATGGTAAAGCAATAAAGATAATTATTGAGTATTGAGTATGATTGAGTACTGCTGGCTAGAAAAATGAAGAACTTTCAAGGAATTGAGGAAAAAGTATTCACTCTGTTTATTTTTGAAATTAGAATACTTTATAAGTTACAAATAGACAATTTAGTTTCCATGAATTGAATTTTAAATTACAAAAATAATGTAAGTAAATGAGTTTGGTAATTATTCAGATGAATGCTGTTGCTGAGTAAACCAAACCAGCTGTTCAGTCAATTATACATGATTATAGCAAGTAACTGTTAAAACAACCCAACATTGTAGTATAATAAGCCTAAATGACCTATTTCTAAAATCAAATTATATAAACAATTAAAATAAAAACACTGACAAATCACTTGCTCGAATCGAAATTATTTTGGTTCATTGAACTCTGGTAAAACAAAATACAGTTTAATTCCAATTAGAATCTTTTTAGTCCAACCTTTATGAAACAATAGTGTTAAGTATTTTGTTTAGGAATTTAAAAATTCGAACATGCGTTCGGGGCAAATCTTCGTATGCTACAGAAATTAATGCTTTCTTCGTTTTGGATGATGTAAGGTGGTAGGTGTGTGTCAATAGCATACATTTTATAAAGAATTACCTTCATATCGGTCCCTCGGTGTGTCGTGTTTCCTTGCCAGAATCTTCTCGAGAATCCCTTGACGTAACCAGTGATTGACTGCTGGTACTCAAACCCTGGGTTCCAGCACAGCGAACCGTAACCGAAAACCCAGAATGCTTCCTTTTTCGCTCCCATAGGTTTAATTCTATCTTCTGACATATCCATATTGATTTTGAACCTTGTTTTATGTTAAGAATTCAATTTAGAAACAAATAAGAATCGTAGAACACTTCGCGAATTCAAATAAAGAATAGAAAATTAGAAAGCGTAAGACCGAGTCGCGTGCTCTTATCACAGATTTTTAAAACTCCACTTTTGTTATTCTACATGTGCCTCATTGTTGGTATTTAGTATACGCACTTGCAATATAAACTAGCACTAAAAATGATATTTTAACTTTATACGACCATCCATTGCGCTTATATATTGCGGACTGGCAATAGATATTTTTCGTTTTGTACTTTACAGCGAAATAGGGCGCGTATTTGCGTTTCGTTACACGATGTTGCGTCATCTGTCAAACAAGAATTTGAGGTTATTAAATTATATTGTGAGTCAAGGTCGTACTTTTTTAGGATTTTAGTCAAATAATATTTAACAAATTAAGACGCAGACATGGTGTTGTTAATTATTTTTAATGGATAGGTACATCAATTATTTTTAAATATTTTAAACTTTGTCCTCGATTCTACGTGCAAAGAAACTTGACGTTATCTTTTATTTTTGTTGTGGTAACTGGATTTCCCCCGCCCAATCACCTTTCTTCTAGAGAATAACCGTACATTGATTGGTCGTTAGAGTCTGATGCAATTTTTTGAATGCCTTATAAACACTGCGGTAGGTAATTTTCATTCGACATTCTGTGAATAATTACTTGTCCATGAAAGATTTAACGTAGTTGGTATAACTATCGCGAGTAGAATTTGCGGTATGTTTGGTCAGTGGGTCGTCTTAGTGAAAAAATCAATGATAAAATGTAAACATTTTAATAGTATGGTTATAATTTACAATAGTTCGACATTTTACTAACGATTTTTAGTAAATTTATTTTTTGAAATAGCAGTTCTTAAAAGAAAACCTAGATAGGTAGGTACCTACTACAAGCTACTGACTGGTGTTAGCTGCCGTAGGTGGGTAGTTAGGTACCTGCCTAATTATTTGAACGGAAGGTACTCGACTTTCGCGGCATGTTGAACCGACTTTTTCATAATTCATGAATTAATAAAAAACGTACTTAAATATCTGAATAAGTATATAAATTTTACAGAGGCTGTTTTACAGATTTTTTTAATACTTAACTTGCGATACAATGTGAATGGTCTACCCATTTCCAAAGCTAGTTTTTCTAATTTAACTGACGTTTAGACAGCTAATTAGGGAGTTTGTCTTTGATCAAGAAATTCTTCATGGAAAGGTGTTTGCATGACAACCTGATGCAGCTAGTCATAGCAGGGGCAAGCTGTGTCAAAATTTGTTGGGGGCCCTGCAGCAAAATTTGTATACAATAATATAGCGTAGATACCTACTGACTTGGAAGATTAAGTGTCCATTGTGATTTTACTAAGAGAATGCAGGAGCGAGTGAAGTGAGATGAAAATTTGAGCACTCTGACTCGGATAGGTAGGTACTGGGTTAAGCTGTCATTGTTATTTTAGTAAAAAATTGGAGCACCCTGACTTGGATAGGTACTCGTACATAAGTAAGTACCTATGCAGTTTAGATGTTTTGTTCGAGTTTATGGAATGAATGCCTTTGTAAGCCATAATTAAATAAAACCCAACTAGTAACTACGACAGAAGATTTACAGCTGGTTATCAACTATGAAAAAGTCCCGAAATTGTGGGCTATTTAAATGATAGACATAGTGTATTGCGGTTTTATGCAGAAATAAAAAAAGTATTGTTTATAAATATGAGTACCTATTCTAGGAAAAATAATTCACCATAATTGGCGTTGCATAATAAACCACAATAACTTTTAAGGGTATTCTGTAGAGGTTTTAAAACATGCAACCTCCGCGAATAATTTCTAAGTTGATCAGAATGAGTAATACCTACACTATTTGATTTATTAAAGTCTATTTTTTAATCTCGTAGACTAATTTGACAGGTGCAAATGTCAAACTTCAAATTGAATAACTGAAAAGAGAAAAACAAGAATTAAACTTTGTTTTAGGTAGGTAGGTACTTATTACAGGCGGGGATAATCAAAAGTTACATCATATTTCAAGTTATGCTTTGTCTCCGCCTGCAATACCTTACATAAAACAGTTCACTGCTTGTTTTTATCTTTTCAGTTACAGGTTTTTGCAGTCGGGTTTTTTTTTAAATAATTTAATATTTTTAAACCCGGTATTTTTTAAACCGGTTCCGAACTTTGATGGTGATTGTTTTGCTATGATGACATGAGGCGAGTGTGAGTGAGAGAACATACGTGAAAGTTATAAGCGCGTATGTTCAGACCTACCAAGTTATAACGGCCATGTTGTCTATTGTAGTAAGTTTATGGATGCAATAGTGTCCTATCCTAATATTTAATTATTTTTAGGTTCCTAGACCGACAAGGCTTATTGCATTGTTAGGTATATTTTTAGTCATTGTAAAGTCCCGTATGAGTTAGATACGCATATTTGTAATGTGGTTTAGTAGGTACAGAAATTATTCATAAGTACTTACTTACATGTTTTTCTTGGGCGGTAAGTAAGTAACTGGTAACTTCAACAGCCACAATAGGGTAATATGAGATGGTAATATGAGGGTTGCGGGTTAGTCCGAAAGGGATACCGAGACCTTGGCAACAGGCAACTGAAGGAACACGGGTGGGTTTTAGTCTCTCGCTCCGCCCAGAGCGGGAGAAGTCATTGGATGATTAACCAGCAACAAAAAAAAAAAAGGGTAATATGAGATAGGCACCATAGACTTATAATATCTATCTATGTAATTGTTCTAAAATTGTGTTATATTTCAATAAACAGCTCCTTTTTGGCTGGTCTATCCAACAGTCTTTGTATCTACATACATAGGTATTATGTTACATTTTAGACGCTATGTGCTATATGACCTACTGTCTACTATATGATTTTTACTTTAAGTTACTGAAAGGTAGGTACCTAGGTTGGTAGGTAGTTATTTATAGGTAGTATAGGCACAAGACTAACTGTAGTATAGGTACCTACTTACTTGGATTCTTGAATTATTCTCATTAGGATCTACTTGAAAGTGATCTGATCAAAATGCATATCGTCAGTCAGAGCTGCTGGTCATATGGTGCAAGCGAAGTAAAGAAATATCTCAAATTCCCTTGCGAATTGCTTACAGTTTTCTTTTTTTTTTCATTGGTTATGTGTAACATAACCAATGTGTTTATGTCTATGTTCTCCTTTTTCTTAAACATTGTTTAGCAAAAAATATTTATTGTAATATGCAAAATAAAACTTCAAAAAAATTCAATACAATGGTCCATATATTTTCATAAAGAATAAATCACAATGCATTAGTTTATATTTTACATGACAGACTCGGAGTATTAATTGGTTACATATTTCAGTTAATTGCTGGGACAAAGTTATTTACCTCATACTAAATAGATTAACAACTGGTTTCTAAAAGACTAAAGAACATTACCAACTGTCATAATTCTGTCAAGTGATTTTATTGGTTGCATTTTATTTTCGTTAGCCAATGTCCAATCGCAGCACGTAACTACACCACGATTCAAACTTAATGGCGGCACGGAACATGAGGCGAGTCGCTGCGCAGTAACGAATTCATGGGTCAGCGGGGGTGAGGGGTAGGGTACTGCGCAGCAAATAGCGCACTTCCGAGCCGCCATTAATTTTGAATCGAGCTGTACCTATGTTAATTGCTGTGACCGTGTGTTAATTAGTTTTTGTGTTGATTAGCCTTTTAGAAACCGGGTGTGACTGTGCTCTAAATAGATAAAATACTGTGAACAATTAAACATCAATATTGGTAAAATTGCGGAAAACTATACAATTTTATCAAATGATAGTCTGTCGAATAAATGTGTTAAAAGTTTGGCAATACTGCATTATTTTATAAAAGTAGTTTCGTAGAAAATTCATTTTGAACTTAAGGTACTATGCTGAATTATTTAAACTGACTGCGTATTAGGATGAAATTAAAAACACATTTTATTTGACAGACTTTTTTTTTGTCATTATTTGGTTTGATTTTATAATACATAATAATTATAATACATTATGGAATGGCTGGAAACACTTGCATTCTATATCTTTCCTATGGAAATGAACGTCTATTTGTTTTTTTTTTATTTTAATTTCTTTACAACTGGAATTCCAGAATGGAAAAATGTGATCGAAATTCCAATTTCAAATACGGAATGAAAAATGCTTTTTATCTGATACTAAGTAGTATTTTAAATATTTTATTTTTGGAATTGGTACGTTATGGTTATGAGATTATCATGTAACTGGCCTTTATTTACAGTTTGATGATGTGATGCTTATATTTGAATTAACCTAATACACTGAACTTTCATTCACCAAAATTGGAGCGAAATATTTTTTGAATGTGGAGCAAATTCCAGAAACTGATTGTTGAATTTTTATTTCCAATATTTTATTTAACACCTTAGAGAATTAACACTTATCTTTATACAATGCAATTACGTAAGAACTCTCTGACGAAATTGGAACCTGTAGACTCCCTCGTTTTTAGAAAGGAATTCAAAGAAAATCGCGAGCCAAAGTAGATAAAATCTCAAGCCTTATGCTAAAACTTCCCTTTCTCGATAGAGAATTAACAAACCGTTTCTCGAATTGACATCACACTCCAAAATAGTTAATATGAATAACTGCACCAACAATTTGTGAAATCATAGGTAACTAACAACATTATAATATTGAGATTACAGATTAATAATAATTAAAATATCATTACATCTATTTTAAAAGCAATTAATATCTTCAATTTGCGATATTTGGCTTCAAATTGATTTTCCATACAGGAAAATATTTTTACAAGTCCGTATGAAGCTGTGTTTCATTAAATGCTCTGTGGTTAAGTATGATGGGCAGGGGTTTATGAAAAAAGGGGGTAACCCTATCCTACGTCCTATGTTAGTCATCTTATTTATACCAATACTGAATGACGTATTAAATATAGGAAGATATTGGGTGCTTTTACCCATAACTATTTTACCTTATATTAGTAACAATGTCTTACCCATTTTCTAAAATTTACTCCTAATGTTACGGATATGAACGGCCGCGGGGTTAACAATTTCTGCATTATATGAAACACATCTTCAGACAGCAATTATGCTAAGTACATTAAAATTGTGATGGTCATTTCCTATCAAAGCTAACAATGCAACTATTTACAATCAGACTTTTTACAATACACATACAACAATTATTATTCAATTGAACAAATTTATTTCATTCTGATACATCTCAACGTTCAAAAATTACATTATTTTATTACATAATTGAATATTATATTATGAATAATGTACCTAAATATAATTTAATACTATGTTCCTGAACACAGGACAGGTACGGTTAAAATGTGTTTTATATTTGATTATTATTTTTATTTATATAATATGACTAGTGATATGTAACGATAACTTTACATAGGGTATGGTAAAACGGAATAATTTTATATTCAAATATTATTCAACGAGATTTCTTGATAATTATATTATTTACTATATTGTAATATTGAGTTTTACGAATTTATTTAGATTTTATCTTATATTTACAATGCACCACGGGGTAGATCTAACTATTAATAATATCTAACTAATTTTTCAAATAAATCAGGCTTTTTGGTAGGTCCCTCTTGGGGATAAGGATCTAGAATAACTTGTTTTATAGAGGTAGGTAAAGCATATTTTAAAAACCTAATATGCATTAATTTATTATGCAGTATATTTAATTATCTGAAAATATTATGATGCTGTTCAATTATTTACATGGAATAAGCTCTCAATTTATTTGTAAATATTGCAATAAACGTCTCTACGTAATTATAAGACCATATCAAATCAGTTTTATATTGCGTATACTTAATGATAATTATAATTTTGGTCAAATATTCACGTCCACATAATTTAAATACATAACTTGATATAGATATTATGCAAACTATACCTATAGTAAAATTCTGTTTATTTGTCAGACAATTACTGTAAATTGAGTATGTAAATGGTTTTTCCATTTTGGACATATATTTTCAATTACTTACCTACATATCAAATTGCATTGTATCATATTAAATTAAAATCAAAGAATAATTTCCGTAATGACCAATAAATATTGTAATCAGAAGTCAATCCAATAGTAGGCACTACTAACATTGTAGAACTATAGATTATAGAACATTCTGTTACACAGACATGATATCTCCATTACTGACACTAATAAATATGTTTGACAATCTATTGCTCTTGTTATAATTATAATATCTACATAAAATATATTAATATCTCATTTAGGTACCACCTTTTTTCAGAGAATATAAAGAATTAACGTTATACTAGTAACCAACTCAATGTTGGCAAAAACGCCAATCTATTCCATTATATAATTCCAGTTCCAACTTATTCTAAAACTATGTACACTGACGTCTGATACGTCAACTTAAGTCGGTTCCAATATGGTACCAACTTAAGTGGAATGCTTGGATCATACGTTCGACTCGGGACCCTCCGTGTTATGTTTGAACGAAGCTCGGATCCTGGCGAGGTATAGAGCGCAGATGTGTCCGTAGCATTTGTTGTACCATTCTGGCGTTCGGCCCCTGGAACAATAAATGATCTCTTATTATGCCGTTGCCGATGGTATTAATCTTGGTTTACATCCAATCGGAACAAGGAAGCCGGCTGCAAGCCGACCACAACATAGTTGGGAAAAGGCTAGGCAGATAGATGATGACATGCTATCGAAAAAATCTGATTTAATGTTTTCCCTTTTCAATTTTAGTTCAGGACAAGAAGAGTCTATTAAATGACCTGCTGCCTCTCCAAGTCGCACCAAGGTTTTTAAAGAGCTTTTTTGAAATTCAATATAAACACTTACATAGTATCAACTCTAGCCAGATGCACAAGTCTGCTACGTCCCTTCCCGGCGGGCTGTGCGAGGTAGCGTGAAGCGAGCACGACGCCTCGAGCGGCGAGCGGCAGGTCCGGCGGCGCGGCGCCCGGCAGGAGAGGCGCGGGGGGCGCGGGGGGCGCGGGGGGCGCGGGGGGCGCGGGGGGCGCGGGGGGCGCGAGGGGCGCGGGGGGCGCGGGGGGCGCGGGCGGCGCGGGGGGCGCGGGGGGCGCGGGGGGCGCGGGCGGCGCGGGGGGCGCGGGGGGCGCGGGGGGCGCGGGCGGCGCGGGGGGCGCGGGGGGCGCGGGGGGCGCGGGCGGCGCGGGGCCGTGTGCGGGGGGCGCCGCGCCGTGCGCCACCGACGTCTCGGCCACGGCGCACCAGCCGCCGCCACCACCGCCTTGCTGCCATGACCTGCCACAGAATTAAGACAATGTCAGGCTCGGAAGAATACATAGAGAAAACATAAAAAGTAAACCCTAGGAAAAATAAATGTGTCTATTCTCTAAGTCAAGACATTTGTCGTGTGCTGAAGACATTCGTCGTGTGTATGTCCTCTATAAATATGGCTTTGCTTACCGTAAAACACAATAATCTCTTGACGGCAGATTGATGCTAGATGCTGTGACGTACTGGAACACCTCAGCGTTAGTGCCAAGCTTCTCAGCAACGCGCCATTTTACTAACGAATCGTCCCATATGTGTCGCTCTCGGAGTATCCTAGAATGTAAATAATTATTTATTTTTGATTATGTAAGATGAAGTACTGAGTTAATATGAAAAGAATGTCACATTAATTCCAAAAAGTATCAGCATCATATTATTATTATTATATCCGGGGAGGATTTTCCAAAAAAAAGTTCCAAACTCGAACCCCAGAGAATATTTTTCCAAGATAGACATTTAAAGTACCTTTGCATAACCTCCTGCGGCGGTGCCTCCACATCTGTAGTAGCTCTCCACAACCTCAACGGATGTCCATCACCGACCTTTTTGCAACACAGTTCCACGTGAGGCGCTGCCCCTGACACTGACATCCATCCACGTGTTCTGGAATTATAGAGTCTGGGTTAAATTCCATTCTCTGGCTGGGTGGGAATTAAAAAGCCTGAAAATCTCTAATGAAACACTGGAACATGCGTATCATCCATTAAAAATAGAAAACGCAACAAATATTTTGTGTATTAGTAAAATGTAAATTATTGAGGTTCTTGTGACTGATAATTTTCCATTAATTTCCTCCATCCCGGTTTATGTTTTGTGGTAAGAAGTAAAAAAAAAAAACATCAAATTAGTAGGTAAAACAGCCAATCATCAAGTCTAATACTTTTTAGTTATGATGTTCTAATACATCACGTTTCGACTGCAATTTCTAGCTAAAAACAATCCTTAGTCATTTTAATCAAAAGCCAAAAATCTTCGTTTTAAAACAAGTTCACCTATATTAAAACAAGCAACATTTAGATTTAATCAAAATTAACGAAAACACTACGGATAAACACCTAAGTGGTCATGATAGGACTATAGATGGCAGTGACATGTGTTCAATGAAAATTTGGGTTTATAACATCTGTTCTTTAAATGATAGTGTGGTATTTGATATTCCATAAGAAAAATCTAGACCTGTACCAATGTACAGTACCTACAACTATTTTCTTAATGTGACACGAACTTTGCCGAGGGGCATTAAGAAAATAGTTGTACTGTAATTTTTATTTTATGTAGGGATTTGGAAGTTTATCCTGTTTATTCTAGTTAATTCTAGGCTTTGCAGTTACCAAAAAGGGAACTAACTTTGCCGAAGTTTGTCGAAAGTATCCAAGAGACTGGTATGACTAACACAATTTTCATAGTCATTAAATATTAGGTAAAAACCTACGTAAAATTCATGACGTCTAAGGAAAAGTTTTTCCCTGCAGTAATCACGTTCCCCATGATGTACCCATGTTACATTTATAAACAAACAATTTTGTACTTCATGTGAAAGGGGAAAACTGAGAAAAACAATTTATTCCGTGTTTGATAAACAATTACTCCCTATCCTAAATATTATTAATTTGTTTTGATAGTTTCCCATTCTCGTAAACTTAAACTATAACAAACAATGAATAATATATTATGAATACTTATAACTTAATTTTTATAACAAAACATAATATAGAGCCAGATACATGCAATTTGAATTGATTTTATGATTCCCACACTAGGCATAACATAGGTACATATTTAACCGAAACAACAGCTTGCCTCGTGTAAAAATTGTTATATGTTTATGTATATTATGCGTTATTGACACCCGGTTCCTGCTAAACCTAATAACTGTTAAGATTAACTGTCAGATTTGAACTAAGTTGTTTGACTAGGAATGAAATACAAAATAGATAATATGTTTTTGAACGCCCATACTGATAATTTTGCTGTGAAATCTGATTGAAAATATTTTATTAGGTAGTTTATTTTAATTGTCTTAATTTATTTAAATGTCTTTTTTGTTATTATTTAGAATGCAATTTTTGTTTTTATTAGATATTGTTACGCATGAATTCCTACCAATAATTATTGAATAAGTAACCTTAATTGTAATATTATGTAAAACCATCTATGATGTAAGTAATTGTTGCACTTATAAACGTACTATTAAGGAAATTATTTTGAATGTATGATGTAAACAATTGTTAGCTAACCTATATATAAAACCTTATTTATAGACATAAGTTGTTATTACTTCCATAATTACCATTTTTTGGCAAATAATTTCGGATTTTCTGAAAAGTGAGTAGGACATTCACTTTTTAGAAAATCCGAAATTATTAAAAAATCTTCATACAGTATCAGATATCAGTAAAGAACAGATGTTTTTAAAAATCGATGATAAGGTGGATATACGCTCTAACATCGATGTCTCACCTCTTTCCTGATCGGCCACAGACTCTAAAAAAGCATGAAAAAAGTTAGACTCTATGAGATACAAGTTTACGAGTAGGTAGTATACTATACAAAGATTTTGAAGAGAATTATGATTTCAGAGTCTACAATAGATATTCAAGGATTTTGGAAACTCGTTACTCGTTAAAGAGAATAAAACTTACTTTTCTTTGGCTTCTTTCAGTAAAGCTTTTATGCAGGCTTGCTGGAAACCTTTCCAGTCTTGGTTGAAATCTGCTCCTAATTCCTCTAACGCGACCTGGAATTTCAGAATGGGTAAGTTTTCTAATAGTTTCATAATGTTGCATGTATATTACTATTGGAGTTCATGAGCAAATTTTGATATGATTTCCTTCAATTAGTCAAGATAGTGACATCAGAGACAGGACCTCTACAACTGTGACGTTGTGTGGCAATTATACTCAGAATTGATCCGGAATATCCTGTATGTTTATCCAACTTTCTTTTGGTCATAATAACCACATCATTCGATGTTTGACTAGAGCCTACGCAGGTAAGGTTAGGGGCAACATTTTTCTGATGACCATGTATACTGACGTCACGGATTACCTCATTGTTTACGTTTGGAACAGGATAATGCTCGCTTACGTATTAAAACGATACAAGTCTTTATTACTTCCCTATTAGTGAAAGCATAAACAACAAACCAATCTCCTAACTACGTCGGTCATTTTCCAGTTTTACCAGTCGTCTGTGATTCAGAACCTTTACGATCATTCGATTCGGAGTAATTTAATTATTTGATGTCGAAACGGAATTGGCTAGTGTCGATAGAGCCGGGTCGTAACCAAAATTGCCTGTCTTCAGTTTGATTTTTCATAAAATTGATAAGACTTAGGTATAAAATAAAAATAGTATGAGTAACTACATGATATTTCCAAACTTTTTGTCTAACAGAAACACAAAATATTAAAATTTTCTCGATAAAAAAATATCACGAAGTTACCTCTAATTTTCACGTATTTTCGATTTGTACTTAAAATGCTAATGCCTATTATGATAAAAATTAGATGATTATATGTATTAAAACAAGGCAAAAAAAATTGTGTAGGCTTTTTTTTTTCCTTTTATTTTTGGTTTTATTACGAATCAAAGCTTGTAGGACTTACGACGTTCTTAGTTCGTGGAAGAAGCCATCTTCCGTCGCACATTACGGGAACTTCAAGCATATTTTTGTTTCACAAATCAGTCGGCTTCGCTCTGTTGAGACGAGAGGACTACGCTCAAATTTTTAGCTGCACTGAGATATTATTTATTTTCGTAAATAATATTTTCGTAATTTATTTTGTTTTATTTATTATTATTTTATTTTATTTTATTTATTTGTAAGAATGTAGTTTTACATAGTATGGTGTTAGTATTTTTGTTAGTTCTTACATTCTACCACAAAATATATGGTGTACAAATATTCACTTGTCATTCTCGACAATTGTGATTTACAATATGTCCAACAAGAATTAGTAAGTATTATTATAAAATGTAATTAGGTAATCGTTACTTTAAAATGTCAAAATTAAGTTCATATCATCTTGGATTTTTGCAATATTCCAAGTATTCGCGAATATCATAGAAGCAGTTATCCAATAACCAACTGGTCAGCTTTCTCTTGAACATAGGGATGGGAAGTTCCTTAAATGAATTAGGTAACTTGTTGTACACCTGAATGGCATTAACGTATACATTCCTCCTAAATATTTGCAATCTACATTGAGGTACATTTAATTCGTATTTATATTTATCTCTAGCAGTAGCCTTTTTATGACTGATTTCTGATTGCAAGCGAAAATAGTGCGGATTTTGTTTTAGTAGCATGCATAGTTCTTTGATGTACATGCAGGGTAAAGGTAATATGTGAAGTTTTTTAAATAAAGGTTTACAGCTGTCCAAAAACCAGACGCCAGATATTGCCCTAACACACTTCTTTTGTACCCTAAATGCCATTAAAAGTTCAACTGAATTGCCCCATAGTATCAGACCGTAAGATAGCACAGACGATACGTATCCGTGATATGCAGTGATTGCTGCGTCTGCGGACACTGTTGATCGCAGACGTTTTATAGCGTATACGAATTTGTCTAGCTTATCGCATACGTAATTGATGTGTGATTTCCAGTTACAGTTTTGATCCACTATTATGCCCAAAAACTTTGTGTTTACTACCTGTTCTATGATACTGTCTTCATATTTTATACTAAGTGTCTGAAAGTTTGATTTATAAGTTTGAAATTGAATTATTTTTGTTTTATTTATATTGATTTTTAAATTGTTGTTATTTAGCCAACTTATTATGTCCTTGATTGCTTCATTAATTTCCTGTTCCAATTTATTTTTGTCATTACATTTTATTATTAGTGTCGTATCATCAGCAAATAAGATTGTTTCGTAGCGTGTTGCATTTATCACATTCCACAAAAGAAACTGAGACATAGAAAACATGAAATAAACACTAAAACCACTTCCAAAACGAATATTACAAGTGTTATTGATTGATAAATAAATAAATACCGAGTCTAAATAAACATATAAAATTCAATGTTGATATTTGAAAACTCAAGATGACATACATTTTATTTGACAGATTTTTGACTGATATAGTAGCACGGAGTATAGAAAGAAGTAGGTACAACTAGCGCCATTGCTCTGTATTGTGGTGAATTTTCTTGCGGAGAAAATTTACAACATAGCCAACGAGCCCATTCCACGTTCATTTGAAAGTTCGCACTGGAGATTAAATCTTATTGCGATATACTCAGGATCCAAATTCGTTTACTTAGACGAACAATTGGAGCGACTGACCGCCCCTTGATAAAACTTGTTTAGAATAATACCTTTATTCTTCGGGTTCGTTCGTTATACCAATAATGGTATAACGAACGAACTCGAACAGATTACGTATGACTCCGTATTTTTAATTTGTCTATCCGTGATATCTTGTTTATATCTCTTTATTTGACTTTTTTGTCGTAGTTGGGTTTTATTTTTTACCTGACTACCGCGAAGCAAAAAGGAGGGTTATGATTTTGACCGGTTTCTATGTATTTATCTATGTCTGTTCACTCATATTATCTTCTAAAAGACTCATCACAATTTGACAAATGGGGTATCGTTGGAAGCTTCTTGATCGTCCGCTGGTCATCGGCAATATGAAGACACATTAAATTGAAAATGGCGCCCTCTAGGTGACATATCATGAACAACAAAAAAATTTTTTTAATCATACCATGTTGGGTATCAAATGAAAGGTTTTAATTAGCACATTTCAAAAATATATATTATAACCCCAAAAAAAGCAGCGACAATCAAGACGTATATTGCCATATGTTTATGTTATATAAGTGCCGCTTCATGCGCCGCCGCACCGTAAACAGAAAAAACGTCAGACGCGCCGCGTGACACCACACTGCACGCGACGCGCCACGCCCCGCGTCTCCCTAAATGAGGCCTAAAGTTATAATGCAACTTGGCATGTTTTCAAAGCTACAATTTCAACAGTTACAAAGAGGGACCATACTAAACTTTCTACTAAGGGACTAGTTATAACAAGCGCCCGAGACGCGCATTTTGTACGCTGCGTTTCGGGCGCTCAATAAAATTGTATGAATTCCTATGTAACGAATTTTATCAAGCGCTGCAGTCTAAGCGAGCGCCCATGCCGGGCGCCGTTAGGCCTGCACATGTCGCAACTTGCCACTCTCAACTTGCATCTCTGTTGTGCGATTTACAAATAAGACTGGGAGAAGGTATGCCGCGGGCATCGCTTCATCGAGAATTGCTCCTGTGTGCGCCGCCGTGATGAAACACCGCGTGTGACGCGGCTATGCCATTCGCGGGCTCCGCCGCAAAAAACGCTCCATTTCAAACAAACGCGTGTAAAATCGCGTCTCCGTAAACGCACTCATACAACGCCATATGTTTGAATTCAGTGCGGGCCGTGCCGCCCAAAGCCACGCGCGACTCCTCGCGTCTCCGTAAATGAAGCCTAACCGTGCCCTTGACGCTTGGACGCGAGTTCCTTTTTCACTATTTTTCCTTGTCATTTTCTCCGCATTAGTAATAAACTTAAAAGAAACACGGTTCAAAAGTTACAACAAAATGTGGAAATCTTGTTGCGTTTGACGAGCGTCCAAAACGCGCCGGGGGCGTGCCCAAAACACAGCGCAGGTACTGAGCCGCGTACCTCGGGCCCTTGTTATAATTAGTCCCTTTGGTACTTTGGCACCCATTTACATAGATGAATAGATGTCAATTCTTTTAGTGGTGAAGCCGACAATCCTACATTTATTTCTTTTGTACAGAACTCGGCCTCTTTTTCACATGTTTCAAATGTTTTCGAAGGGGATTGTTCGCGTTTGGCGCAGGAAAGGTTTTCATGACACATGCCATATTCGTTGCACAATACAGTGCAAAATTCATTATACGAATATTATTTTTTACTTGGGTATCACTTTGCACGATCCTCCAAAGAGAGAAATCCACGATATAGCATTATATTTATTACTTGGTAACACAGTTTTCCACAAAGATGTCATTAGGTACAAATTGTACATAAAATTTGGTAACATTTAAATTTGAACTTTTTCACGTCAACATTGAGTTTCTAGTTCCAAAACATGAACATGATCCATAGTTCTGAATTCAAGCTTAGCGTATCGTATAAGCAAAATAAACTACAGAAGATTGAAATTCGAATTCTATAAACGCCAGACGAAAAGTTTCTGCTGGCGGGAAGGCATTGTGTTTTGTTTTCGTCGTGTTTAATGAGAGGGGTAGGTAAGGGTTGCGCGGGTGAAATATGATTTTTTGCTGTCAATACACGCCCCCTTAAGAAAAAGTTCTATAAGTATTAGAGAATTGGAATAAGAAGGCCAATTCTCATGCTTAAAAAACGTTCACATTCAAGTCGCAATCTGTCAAACTTGTCAAAAATGTTCGTAAATTGATAGTAATTTTGACAGATTGCGAATGAGATGCGAATGCGAACGTTCTTAAAAATTACGGGAAGTGCCCCTCTGATCTAGTTCATCCCTTCCCCTGGTATGAGCTGTACAACGGATCCGTCAAAATTAGTGTTGACTGTGAACTATCGTTCATTAGCTTTTTTATTTTATTTTCCTCTTTTTAACAATATGACTTACCGGCACACTTTCCTCGAAGTAGTTGAACTTGCACCTGGCCAGCATATCAGCCGGCGCCAGGAACAGCTGGTCATGTTTCTGGATGAGGAGTAAGAGGCACGCATGCGCGGCGCGACTCTCGCTGATCTGACGCTGGTCGGCTACGCTCTCGATAACCATTCTGGAATTGGAATATTTTGGGTGAGAATGGGTTCTTAGAGAAAAATGGAATTGGTGGTACTGGTTGGCCTGCTAATTGTGCCAAGAGGTTTCATGACTTTATGGTTACGAGCATTTGAACGATGGCTTGTACCAAAGAAAAGGAAAGTAGGTAAGTACTTTAATGACTTTTTTTGACCGTTATAACTTAAAATAGTTACGTTATTTTTGATAAACTTGATATTTAGAAACTCCGAGCATAGCGCGCTCTGTTTATTAGTTTTAATTTTATTGGAAGGGTAACAAATAACCTAACGTAGTACCTACGTACCTGTTAGAATTCCCTTCCTTCGTGCTACCAGTTGTTGGAGGTGCATGGTGCAACCTCAATAACGTAGGAGCTAGGCAAACTGCCAGGTTTGACGCCGTCATTTGGTTCACAGCCGAATGTTCAGCAACCTGCAACATACATTTTGTTATAATCAGTCAGCCGAAGTGCTCGGGGACACGACGCCGTCACCGCAATGCCTCCGCGCCCCTAATTTAGGTACACGCCACCGCTGCCGCGTCGCCGCCTAGCCGATGCCGCGCCGACACCGCGCCGAGGCCGTGCCGCCGCCGCGTCGCCACTACACCGTTAGTATTTTTTAAACTATTTTTTTTATTCCATAGCCGACCGCTTGCAAAAGTGCACACGGTTTATAATACTTTAATTAATCAAACAGAGACGGTGCAGAGACGCGGACGAAGCGGCGGCGGTGCCGTGTACACGAGTCCTAATGAAGTGTATTGCCAGTCGCTACGGCAGTAGGTAATTTGTACATTGGTATGCTACATTGGAAGACAAAAGGTTTAGCCTTGCAGACGATAAGCCTGAGAAGCATTAAAAATACCCCTATTTGAAATAAAATATTTCAGAGATTTTAAAATCTTGGAGAGTTCATGTTTAAAAAAAAAACAATGGTTTTTCACTTCAATGATTCACATTGCACAGACACACAACGTAATTTATAAACTAGCTTCATGGTACTTTCAAAATATAATTATGTAGGATAAGTACTTACGTCTGCTAGGAATATGAGTAAAGAATGCAACGCCTCTAAATGTTCTTCTGGTAACAGTAGCAATGCACACTGCACGGCATCCGGCCGCAATGGTTCAGGGACATCTGTAATAGGTATTATTAAAGTTAAAGTCAAATAATTTATTTCAATTAGGCACCTTTGCACGTCAAAAACAATAACACAAAAATAGAACTGATTCTAGTTGCCCCTTCCAAAAGGCAGTTTTCGTATGGAGAAGAATGGGCAAGAAACTCCACCGTATTAAATTGTTACAATTTTCTTTCTTCTATAATAAATTGAAGTCGCTTTTCGTGTTTGTCTGTTTATTTAGGAAAAATAAATAGGGATTCTTATATACTTATAAAAAAAAAATAAAAAAAAAATTAAGCATTTATCTTTGTGACGCGACCTGCTACAATAAACAATATAAAGTAAGGGTGATTTTGATTTCATTAAAATCTTGTAAGTATCTTATTTTTTAAAGGTTGCATGAAACTAGTCAAAAAGTAGGTAGTCCCTACATAATTAACTAAATATTATCTCTCAACAAGTTACTTTGATTTTAACCACTGACACAAAACGGGATTGTTTGATATCCAGCAAATTCTGAAGTAAGTACCTACACTTCTAAGGTAGATAAGAGTAGTGGGAAGTTTTGAAAAATAATATTAAAATAAGACCAATAAAGAAAATGTAACTCAAAACTTACGTTGAAAGATCGCAATGAACGTTTCACTCAGTTTATTCGTCAGTAACGCGTCAGGTAACTCCCTAAAGTATTGCTTCACCATGTCAGCCACATCATGGGCCTGTGCCCCATCAAAGTTGAGGCTGGACTGATTCGGCTCTATGGTGTTTATGTTCTCTATGGCAAAGCTCGCGTTTGAAGCCCCTGCAGCTTCGACTGTGGTCCGGAGTTTCGCTATCCTGGATTTGACGCCGGCTTTTCTGAAGATGCCCATCTGGAAAGGTGGAGAAAGAGGTTAGATCAGTTTAATACTTAGTAGTAAAACAGAATACTTATTAAAAAATATGGATGCCATGAAAATAAAACAAATGTTTTTGAAGAACGGACAAATAACCATAATTTCGCAATTGAAATCATGATCATAAAGGTCAGAAGTTCAGAAAATCTTTTAAATATCATTCATCAAAATTGGTTCAGCCCTTTAATAGTTACGAGGGAACATAACGACAGATATACATACTGGTCAAAAACATAACCCTCTTTTTTTGACTTCACCGCAGTCGGGTAAAAAGATCTGCGGTCACCCGTATGACAACCTTAAGTCCATTAACATCGTATCCGCCCTCCAATGTTCAAAATAGATATTCCAAGAAGATCGTTTATATTATTTTCCGGCAAAAAATTGCCATGAAAACCAAGCTATAATGGACTTCACTAAATAACTGACCATCCCGATTATTCACGAATGCAAGGAGAACTTACTTGATCCAAAGCGTTGTTTTTCAACCAGTTCAGAGCACACTGTATTGGCTTAGGTAGTGCATGCCCTGTCCTTTGCAGAGATACAGTTAAGGGCACACCGAACACCGTCTTATCTGGAACAGAAAATTAGAAGATATTTAATATCTAGGTACTTATACAAAAACTGACGATTATCGATTAAGTATTGGAACGTGCAACTGCACATAAACTTGCGATTTTAAAAAGGTATTTATTTATTATGCTGGTCAAACAGGCTGGTTCAAACAGTTTGAGCAAATTGGCATGAACGTGTATCGGAAAATTTGATAAAAATGAGTCGTCAATTGGGATGAAAAAATATGATTTTTCGTACTTATTTATATTTGATCAAATGTTTGAACCAGCCTGTTTGATCAAATTATTTGAACGTCTATGGCTCGCATTAGATTAATTTCTTCGGCATCATGGTCATCATAAAACAGTTTATGACCATTGATCTATTAATTTTATTACATTCAACAATCTATTATTAGCTAAACTTAATATCCGTTTATAAATAACCGCATAGTGTAAACTGTAATTGACTATTACCCATTGTGTCGCCATTATGTAAAATTACTACATTCATTTATATCTGTAATTTAAGTAACTTATGGTGTACAGTCACGAGCAAAAATATGTATACACTCAGCAAAATTCAATAACGATTTTGTCGTTATTGAATTGATATAAGTTTCGTTATTGATGATAAGTTTTTCATAATAATAGGGTTTCCAAAAAACTATATTCGTAATATCATAAAGTTACAATCAATACAGTAGGAGAAAATCACTTTTAAAAGTTGCTAAGTGTATACATATTATTGCTCGTGACTGTACATATTTAAGAGTATTTTTTCTACTGACTGTTATATGAGCAGGATAGATAACTACATTTCATGCAACATACCCCGTTTTCCGGAAAATATTTTACGTAAAATGGGGAAACCGGAATGGTTAACATTCATGGGATGAATAAACTTACCTAATATAAATGTTAGCAAAGCAATACATTTTGATACGTTGGTGACGGCCATCGGCTTAATGTTAATCTTCAAATGGAAACAAACCCTGTCCCTATCAGATTAGAGTCCAATTTTGAACGTAACTTTAAAAAAGAAATTCAGAATGTACATTTTGGCTTTGAGTAAGGATAATAACGGCTTTCATGATTTAGGAGTTTTAAATGTCATATTGTAACATTGGTTTTATTTGGTTTCCAATACTTTTAAGGTTGGAAAACCCTTTTTCTTTGAAATACATTGTTTTGTCATTGTAATGGCGTTGTGCCCATTTTTATTCGGATTAACTTTATTGAAAGGAAAAATATGATATATTGGAAATACGATGTTGTTTTCCTATTTCTCATTATGTTAAAACTTCGTCCCCCCTTGACCTGTTATAGGTTCTTTGCCGAACGGAGTGGGCAGAACAGTCCATTCATATCACACTGGTCTAAGAATACTCGTTTAATCTCAAATGATATCTGTAGGACTTTCTTGACGAAATATTTTGGTTGTCTTTCTATTCTTGGTATCGTGTTTACCTAATAATATAGTCCTCCAGGCCGTATTTTCGGCCACGGCGGCCAATCTCAACGGAGACTAGCCATCGGCGCGGGAGATATTATAGTGCACAAGTGTTTGCGCAGACACAAGTGCACTCTCTCTTCCCTCACTCTCATAGTCCGATGGGACGGCAATCCGACACGACCGGAGAGAGATCAGGCGTAGGACCAACGGCTTAACGTGCGCACCGAGGCACGAGGGTATCACACCGCCAACTTCCAAACTCCGGGCTGTTACTACGAAATTCCTAATGGATAAATCCAATAACACTTTGCCCGACCCGCGAATCGAACCCAGGACCCCACGCTTTGCAGTCGCGCTTGCGACCACGAGACCAACGGGGCAGTTTACCTAATATGCTGATGTCGAAGCTTATTATACTTCTTGCTGGAGCGACTCGGGGCAAGTAGGAAGTCTATTAAATTTGAAAATATGTATTTCCGACTTAAGTTTTAAGTACCTTACATCATAATATTCATCATCTTATCGAAAGGAATAAACAACGTCACACCTGAAATCCCCAAATTACAACCACATTTCGCCAATTATGTTTAAGTCTTATGTAATAGGGTGCGAGCCTATTGCCATCAACCACATTTCGCCAATTATGTTTAAGTCTTATGTAATAGGGTGCGAGCCTATTGCCATCAACCACATTTCGCCAATTATGTTTAAGTCTTATGTAATAGGGTGCGAGCCTATTGCCATCAACCACATTTCGCCAATTATGTTTAAGTCTTATGTAATAGGGTGCGAGCCTATTGCCATCAACCGGGCACAAATCCAGACTCCGGGCTGTCCCAATAACACTTTGCCCGACCTGGGAATCGAACCCAGGACCTCATGTTCTAAAGTGGCAAAGTTTGCGCCCTCACGCCCCTAACCGCCGCCGTTGGAGACGCCCTGGGCGACGGGAATCCCAGGCGGATTCCCGGCCACCATAGGCGCGGGCTTGCGGACGGCGAGCAATGGGTAGCTCGCCGTCCGATTAGGACCAGGCCCGGGTCGATGGCGCGTCGTGTTCCACGCGCGCCTCATAGAGATGTCAGCACAATTGGCGGGGTCCGCTAGGACCGATGCCTGCCAGGGTTGCGGGTTAGTCCGAAAGGGATACCGGGACCTTGGTAACAGGCAACTGAAGGAACACGGGTGGGTTTTAGTCAGTAAAAGTCTGACACGCCCTTCCGCTCCGCCCAGAGCGGGAGAAGTCATTGGATGATTTCCCACCCTCAAAAAAAAAAAAAAAGGACCTCATGTTCTGCAGTAGCGTTTGTGACCACTAGACCAACGAGGCAGTTTTTAAGATACCGAAAGGATTTTCTTCATCAATATTACTCTCAGTAGACTTACCTTTATAATCAGGAGTCTTGATCTTCCGTATCAGTTTAGGTAGCTCCCAGTTCCAGCCAGACTTGTGCGAAGGACAGTACCGTTCCATGCAGGCTGTCAGCCGAAGTAGCGCCAACTTCCTTAGGATGTGGAGCTGGCCACATGAGAGCGAAGACATTGGCCGGGATACTGGAAAAAAAAACCAATTATTTAAAATAAAAATAAAATAATTATGTATATTTTTTAAATGAAGAGTTCTTGCTACTCCTTTGACCAGTGACCAGAGGGATCCAACGAGGCAATGCTGCCAGCCTTTTCCCACTGACACCGATGCGGACGAATTTTTTGATGCCCTATGAGCTCTTCCTATACATATTTTTTTCCCTTTGTATACTGTCTTGTGTTAATTTGTATATTTTACTTGAAATAAATCACAATAATTACATAATACTATGATTATCCTGTGTTTCACAAATGTTTCACGCGGGACTCACAGTTTTGAGTTAATGATTTCTAAAGATATTTTGACGATTTCCTAAGCGTTTGTTGAATCATCATCATTCATCATTATTAGAAAGATCTTTATCAATCCTCGTGGTAGTGTAATTTAAGAAACAGTACAATTTTATACGAGTCCACCTCCAACTGCCATTAACAAAACACAATAGAATTTTAATATCCGCTTTCTAAAGACCAATTAATCGACAGATTTTTATTTTTATCAACCCTTTTGAGTAGGAGTCATTAGGGTTTGGTCCGAAAACTTTTTTTTTACCTTTTGAAGTGAAAACTTCTCTAGGCGCGTTGATTACTTTTTTCGTGAACAAAAATAATGGAACTCACGTCATCGTCACCGTCACGCTAAAAGAATTGTTTTTAGCGCCACCTACCGTCTACCGTTTGAATTACGTCGAAGTTACGCATTGTTCCTTAATTTTTTTTATAAAGAAAACTGTTTGTAACTCACGGTACGAATCCGGGTCCTTCTGGTTCGGAGTCGGCGTCAAAGTGTTGTTGGCTTTCGGTCCGCCGTTTAGCGCATTCGTTCTAAACGAGTACCATCGCTGTATGTTGTTTCTGAAAGATAGAAAATTATCCTTATTACCACAAAACCGTGTTTATCAGTTGTTCAGCCTAAACACCTTTTAAACATGACATTTCTGTATGGAGTTTGACATAAAACTGACATTAAACACGCCTTGAACAAGTGTTTAAGTTGTTGTGGTAAGGCCCTGTATTGTAAATATTTATTTAATAACTCAACCCTAATAATGCAGAAACTTTTATAGAGTGTGTCCTAGATATTTATTATTGGCTTTTCAGATCATTCCTTTATTGCTGTACCGGAACACATTTTCTATGTACAAATTATCTAGGTACTACAAATCATTAACAAAAGGAGCATTTAAAACTACCAAAAAACTTATGAGCGTCAGTAAAATTACATGCACATGAGACATAACATCTTTATCTCCGCTGTTTATCTACCTACGACATGAAAAATATCATGTTTATTACATGATGTATTTTTTATTATCACTTACTTCTTACTCTTCATGTCAAGACTATCATCATCATCATCCTGGTCTCCATCATGAGACCTGGACCCTGCAGAGTTGGGGCTACTGTCCAGTTCAGAGCTCCTGGACGCCGACTTATCTCTCTTGAGACTTCTATCACGGAACCTGGAGAAAAGATAGAACTTTAAGTTTTTCCGATGGAAAACGATGACTAGCACAGACTGTTGAACAAAGATATGACTAACAATATCTCATATAACTCCAAAGAAAATGAAAAAACATAGTACGCATGGTGCCTAGATACTATTTTTTTCAAATTATGTAATATAAATAAAGTACGTAAAATCTTGGACAAAAAAAACACGACCAGTACCAACAACCTATCATTAGTGACGTGACGGCAGACAGTCCTCGTACTAATGACGCTACCGCAACATGACGTCACCATAACACTTGAAATCCTTATCATCAATTCACCTTATGGATCAATACAAAGTCACATCCAATCAAAAAAGGTCCATATATCCACAATTTTACAGCAGTTCCACAAAACCTCACTATATGCACCAACAATACAACGAATACTGCACAGCAAACACTACCATTAGTATGCCAATCACTTGTTTGAGCATTGTCCATTACTGCGACACTCATTTTAAACTAATGGGAACCAGTTGGAGTAATTAGTCTTCACGCGGTATTGTCGCTTTCGAATATAGCGTTTATGGTAGTGTATGGGTCTGCTATCGAGTTTTGTTTTTCTACATTAATCTTCTGTTTTACTAGAGCTCCTTGTGAGGCTGGGCAAAGAAAGAACAACCCTGTTCGATTTTCTACTTGTTTCAAGAATAAGCGCAGTTTATTTTTCTCTTCCATTCTTCCCAGTGATATCATTATCATGCACTCATCACATCATAATATCATTATCAAGTCACCATATCATTCACTCTGTATAACTTCATCAGCGTCTCTAAAGACGACAATGGCGTATTCAACAGTGTGTCAAGCATTGTTTTTATTACTTATGTTTACCTTTATATTCATTGTTATGATCATCCTATCGCATCAACATAAGATCTAGGAGAGTGGATAGGTGAAAGTACTAGTCATCCAGAAGCCTGCTTGATGATCACTAGACAGTTTTAGATGATGCCAGAGGGCCTAGATAAATGGCTATTGCTTTCGAAACATGTCGTATTTCCACAACAACTCTCAACAGGATTGACATAAAAGGTTTTCGTTAGCCTATGAGTACATTTTTGACTTTTCCATTATCCCTAATAGAATGTCACTTTGTCTAGGTCCGTTGTGATGAATCTTAGTGGACGTTTTTAGTCTCTCATCAAGGGCTTTTATTGCATAGCCTCCAACCTTTCAAGTGATAATATGTTAAGTATCACTTGACTTTAATATGACGGAAACCTTTGATTTATTGAACAACTGTTTGTATAGGACGCAGGCAAAATACATTATCCTTTGTTTTGCAAGCGTCCTATTCAAACTAAGGTTCAAAGAAAGTTGGAATATTGTATCCACAAGAATAATCTTATGTATCTTTGAGATATTTTAAGAAGGGATTATCTAGGTCTTTGGGACTTTAGAGGTACGGGGAACAGGGTGTAAAGTTCACTCATTTTCTATAGAAAAGGGAGGATCCTCCGACTAGACGGGTGTCGTGTTTGGTGGGATGTAGAGAAGTTATATATACGTCGATCGCGCGGTATGCTCTGTTTGCGCGATGCATAATTAGTGTGACGTCAGGTCTTTGATGGGAAGGCTAAATAAACTCCATAATAAGTTGAGTTGAGAGAGAGAGAGAGTTGTGGAAAATTTTGGCCAACCGTCTCAACTAGAAAATATTATTAACAATCCATACTAATCATAAAAAATCGAAAGTAAAGTAACTCTGTCTGCTGTCTGTCTGTCTGTATGTTACCTTTTTTGGCAAGGAGATAGATGGCAACCTGGGGAAGGACATAGGCTACTTTTTCTCGACATACCACGCGGGCGTAGCCGCGGGCGGAAGCTAGTAATATAATATTTCTGATATAAAGCACTTAATTATATTTTGCTAGTAATATTTCAGTCAACGCTGTAGGGCTTCTACTTACTTCTACTTACCGTAGGTACTTCTAAGATCTGACGACGAATTTGTTGAGTATTATATCCTAGAAGATACTCGTATTTTGGCACATAAGTAGAGTACTTGTGCCAGTTTTATTATTGAAGGTATTTCAAGGATTTTTATAAAGGATTACTAAAGTGAGATTTGTTGTTGTCTAAAATGGATTTCTAACCAACTGACTAGTCAAAAACCATAACCTAACCAATGAATTAACGATAATGCCTGCATTTTTTGACAGCCCTACTCACAATATTGGAATCAAGTCGCCAGTCACGGAACAATGAAAGTTTATAGAAGAAGAACGGTTACTTACTTTTTCCCATCATTCCCTAAATTGAGCGAGCTGGTCCTTATAGCCTGCCGCCGGTGATGAGTGTGGCCTGGTGACTTCTGGACCTCACGGAGTATTTCAGGATCTGGCTTCAGATCCACTGGAGATGGGGGCTCTACGTAGACCTGGTGATAAAAAGAAGATGATAAAGATGATATTTGATTGATTGTTCGTGAAGCAGTTTTGTTAGCAGTGTTTATAAAATTGTTAATATTTTGAAAGAACGCCTTGGTGTTTGAATTAACAAACCGCGTGTCTATAAACCATTGCTATATGTTTCTTAACAAAAACGTCCCATTTGAGACAACTGCTGAATAATTCATCATCATGCAAAACATAATCAGCCTATAACGTTCCCACTGCTGGGACATAGACCTCCTCTCCGTGAGAGGGAGTGGTAATTTACCACGCGATCCCAGTGCGGGTTGGTAGGTCATAATATCGTCGAATTTTTGATTCTAGGACATGCCACTTTTATAATATCCCAAAAACTAGATTATAGACAAAATAAAGTTCTTAATCAAATAACAAGATAATGAAGATCCTTTACGCAAAAGGATCAAGAAGACAAATACAACAAGAATTGATTAACTTGAAATTTTATAGCAAAAAGTTCCAGCTATGACAGAGTATTAAGTGGCTTCGCGGAGTAGTTAAGATTACATCGCAGGAGATAAGCCAAACTTCTGTAATAGTTGAAGCCCCAGCGAGTTTCCACAAACTATTCGCGGTAGTTAGGAAGCACTACAAGTTTTCTTGCGTGAAATAGAGCACGGTATATTTTAAGCCTTATATTTTAGAAAATGTCAGCCAATTATGTAATAAACTTGATCCTGGATACACAGGATCGATTACACAATAATAATATATTTGAACCCAGTCAAGGTTTGGTGATCGATACAATTTGATACCAATACATATGATTAGAAGGTTCTAACACAGAATAAAGGCTCTTACATACTGGCGCGATTCGTCGCGCGACGCGAATTTTACAAAACAATTTCTGAGAAAACTACACGGCGAACAATGCGGCGGCGTCGCATCGCGCCAGTATGTAAGAGCCTTTATTCTGCTTGTAGATATTTAGGGGTATGAGGAACAGGGTGTAAAGTTCACTCATCCACCATAGAAAAGGGAGGATCCTCCGTCCAGATGGAGGGTGTTGTCTGGCGGGCAACTGCCCAACGATTGATGTTGGATTTTTCTATATATGTCCATCGCGCGGTAAACTCGGGCGGTAAATTGCGCGGTGCAGGATGTATGTGACGTCAGGATTTTTGTGTGACGTCACAGGTCTTTAATGCGTAGGTTGCATGTGGCGATGAAGACACCGCCACAGATCATCTTGGAAATCCAACCTTAAAGTTCTACCTGATGTAAGTACCTATTTATTATATTCTAATTAATTATCAAACAGAACACTTACCTCAGCATTTTGATGAGTATTATGATCTTTATAATAATTATGTCTCCAACTAGCAGGCTGGCACTCCGAATCGCTTAGAGCACTAGAATCTTCATTCTTCCCGATCCCTCCTCTATGGAAAATCCTCTTAGCTCTTCCCAATTTTGACTTCGAACTCTTATTGCTGGAACCCATGCTTCCATCCGAGGCATAACTTGAGTCGTCTCCAAAGGGAGCGTTTAGGACATAGGATTGTTCCAACGGAGCTATAGGGGATGGAGGCATGACGGTCATTGGTGACGGTGGCTGAGTTCTAATTGCTGGAGCATGTAAGGGAGAACTATGAAAATCTGGGAAAGGGAATGCTGTAGGCGTAGTAGGAGTCATGTCAATGTAACTTAGGTCAGCATATTTATCCTGCTGCACGTCTAGGAAATGGGGGGAGGATACGATGACTTCTGTACGGTTTTGCCGTTTTCTTCTTCTTGTTTTGAGGGATTCCACTCTTCGGAGTAAGGCTTTTGCTCCGTCTCGAAGTCTTTCGGAGCCTGTGCGTCGGAAACGTGTACCAGTTTCTTCTTCATCTTCTTTGTCGCTTGGTAACTGTATTACTGTTTGGCCTGGTACTGTTAATCTGTAACAAATACAAAGTATTTCGTCAGATGGAGTATAAAATTTTCACTTATCTCCATGAATTCTGGAGGATGCTATCTAAGACAAATTGACGCCTCTTAACAAAAGTGAAACGCACATTTAAAACAACCCAAAGACACATAAGGAAGTGCAAACACCATCTTAAAAGCACTAACTCATCTCCATAAACTTTAGAAGGCCTATTATGGTCCCAAAGTTACTCCAAACTTTGGAGGCTCAAGTACAAAGTTTTGCATAAACTCGAAACTCGTCAAACTAATAGACAACAATTTATTTCCATTATAATACACAATTTTGGCATGTATTAATTAAAGCTAAGGTGGTTTCTCAATAATGGCGTTATCGAAGTTTGTGGATTGTTAGATGTTCCTCCAATGGAATCTTAACTGAGAACAACGTTTTCATAATTTTGTGGTAACCAAAGGGATTCACGCCCGTTATTCTCTATAGGCATCTACGCTTTGGAATGGGTAACTGACTTTAACTTTCTGGTGAACTGACCGATACTGACAATTTATTCAAATGTGCATATGAGCGGGTCCAATACAATAACGCATTCAGAATGCTGCTGAGGTTCCCTCCATTTTTCAGCGCGTCCGCCATATTGATGGAGGCACGCAAAGATGGTTTCGCGGCCATCTTATGAAAGAAAGCGGCATCACTGCTACACAGAGTGCGTGTAAGTAGCATCAGCATCCTGAGTGTGATAGCCGGCAGTTATGACTGTCCATTCTTCAAACATTGTATGCATTTATGTGTGAACTGTTCTCACATAGTTTTAAGCACTTTATTACTAAGAAAATGGATCTTGTCTAAAATATAAATAAATATGAATGGTTTAATTAAACTATGGTAAGGATTGAAGCGACTGAAGAGACTTGAAGCGTATAAAGATGGTAAAGGTACAAAAAATAATATTGAAATAATTGGAGCAGCTGCATTTAATGCAAGCTGATACCCGTCAGATGTTATTGATAATGAACTAATAAACTGTTTACCAAGTATTGTTTTCAACTGTAACCTCTAAGTATGTATCATATGTATTTACGAATGATGCATATTGATGAGGCATCATTTTTAAGGTTTTCAACGACATCGCAGTTACCTAAATTAGCGTTAAAATGTTTAAACATGAGACTAGATAATGTAGGAACAGAAATTGTAACGGTAATGCCAAATTCATTTAACAACGACACAAGGGTCAATTGTGTCTCAAGACGAAAGTCTTTGACCAGTGCGTGTTCCCAGTGGTGACCTATGGCACTAAATCGTGGTTGCTCACAATGGTCCTTATTAGAAGGCTAAAATTTACCCAAAGGGCAATGCAGAAAAATGGGTTATAAGCTTGGAGTTTCTCTATGAGATCGAATAAAAAACGAAGAAATCCGCAGGAGCACCAATGTATATAACCCGAAGAATTGCCAAACTTATGTGGCAGTGGCACATTCCTCGTAGAACAGGCCGAAAAGTGGCGACCGCGTACCAGAAGAAGTGTAGCGTTGAAAGGCCTCCCGCAAGGTGGACCGATGACCTTATGAAGGCCGCAGGAATCCGCTGGATGCGGGAAGAACAGAAACGGCCAACGTGGCGGTGCTTGGGGGAGGCCTATGTCCAGAAGTGGACGTCTTTCGGCTGAAATGATGATGAAGGTTCAATTTCCCTAATGAGTTCTCTGAAAATCGTAACTGAGAAGTATTTTGGACATTAAAAGGAATAACCTCAGAAATAAAAGCCTCATTATATTATATTCAGTAAACAAAAAGTATTCAGAATAAAATTCACTCACTTTCTGGTTGACGGATTAAGGGTCGCGTAACAAAAGGTCCTATTATGTGAAAACTTGCGTGTAAAGAAATAATTGGGTGAAAGAATTCAGCTGGTTTGTTTACGTATATCGATTTGTTTGGTTTTGTATTAGATTTCAGTTTGTTTTTCTTATTCTTGTTAGTATTTATTTGATTTAATTTTCATATAATGCCTGAGAAATTGATAGGCTAGCAATATGATGACAGGATGTTCTTAGGAGTCGTATTTTTTAGGGTCCTTATGCTCTATTGTCATATTTTCATAGTATGGGTGAAAACTGTAGGTACTTCAAAGCGTAAATGCTGCAATTTTTCATTAAAACCTATAGCATAATTATTCGCAGAGACTAAGGGCGAATTTCACCAATGACACTGAACGCTATCAGCACAAACTGACTTGGAATCTGACAGCTCTTAAACGCGGTTTACATGTCAGATTGCGTTCGGTTGCATTGATGAAATTCACCCTTAGTCACGAACAAAGTTGGCACCCACTCTAAATCACACATACTTAATTCCAATAAAATTTAAATCATCATTACTAGAAATTCTGAACTCCTATTAAAACTAACCCTTCAATTACAGAAATAATATTTTAAAATGTTACCTAATGGTTGCCAACAGTTAGCATTTAACTTGTTACTGGGGGCGTCAAAAGTTTTTGTGAAATTAGTTTCAACGCCAAAATGAATATTACTTGTAATATTATAATTATCTTTTGTTCGTTTGTACAATTTAATTTAGTGTTCTTTGTAAACCAATTATTTCTGTGTGAATTATTGTGTTCAAAGCCTTGGTTAGATGTAATTTATTTTTGTTTGTGTTCAGTTTTTCCTGTGTTTTCTCTACTTAAGTAATGTTTTCATGAACTGAAAGCAAAAATGAGTCAGATTTTTTGTAAAAAAAAAACCAATGATAAACTTTTGTCCAAATAAATAGACAGCTTTTGAATGAAAAACTTTTCATTTCTGTAAGGAGGGTCACATAAAGTCCTCACTGATGCGTGAATCAAAGAAAACTTTTACTTTCTTTGTAAGAATAAAGGAGTTGTGAATTTGTGAAGTTAGAATTGTGTTGAGAAGTGCACATTTTGCGAAGTGCGTATTTTGCGAAGTGCGTATTTTGCGAAGAGCACATTTTGCGAAGTGCACATTTTGCATCAAGTGCACATTTTTCGAAGTGCACATTTTGCATCAAGTGCACATTTTTCGACGTGCACATTTTGCATCAAGTGCACATTTTTCGAAGTGCACATTTTGCATCAAGTGCACATTTTTCGAAGTGCACATTTTGCATCAAGTGCACATTTTTCGACGTGTACATTTTGCATCAAGTGCACATTTTTCGAAGTGCACATTTTGCATGAAGTGCACATTTTTTGAAGTGCACATTTTGCATAAAAGTGCACATTTTTCGAAGTGCACATTCTGCATGGTGGTGATTATGTATGTTATGTATGTATGTACATTCTGCGTCAAACCCTCCTACTACCAACCTACCTAATAATCTAATTAACTTTACGAATCATCAACTAGAGAGGGCCCGTGGAAAAAATACAAAAAATGCTAAAATAGACACAAAAGTTTATAGGCCCAATTCCCTTTACTAATCCCTAAAAGCTTCTTTGGATAAACAAGCATAAACTTATCAGTCAACTTCAAAATCTTGATGATAGATTGAAAGATGAAAACATTTTTTAATATCCGCTGAAAAGATATACAATGACTTAACATTGTAATCCCATTACCGAATTAGTCTAACAACGGAAATTTTCCTATACATTTAATTAACTTTATTGTTCTAAAGTAGAAAGTTTTGCTTCCGTAGTATCATTAGAAAGTATAATTAGAGTATCTTCTTATCTAAATTCTGTTAATATAAGTGATTCAGATGCATATTTTACTCTCTTGGCAAAGAATTTGGAGTTCCTTATGATAAATAGGTTTAAGAGTGAAGACAAATTGTTAATGTCCGCAGATAAATGAAAATTAGGTTCAGATTAATAAGGATTTGTTGGCAGTAATTTGCTATGAATGGCTGGACTTAGAACAGATGTTATTTGGTGGTCGTGGGTGTTGTAATAGGCGATTAAGGAAATTATGGAAGGTGGGTGATTACTGATTATGTTACAGTGCGGAACTTAGTTGCCGGCAGAATGGAATTAGTAAGTCGAATAGTCGATTTGATTTTAGGTGCTATTCATATGGTCGTGTTTATAAGAAAAGCAATTCATTTATCGCTTACTGTTGTGTATATTTGTCCGAGTGTATGTGTGTCTATGTTTGTTGTGTATATAGTCTGAAGAACAATTTCTTCTAATATTTCTAAAGCTGCAATACCAATTCGATTGGTTTTTATTATGGTTTTTAGACCTTTTATTGAGATATTTGTAAGTTACGCGGAGACTTAATGATTGCATCATTATCCTTCTCACTCCTAAATAAAGAAAGAAAATACATCTATTTAGCACAGACTAAAATGCACATTATTTATAATTATACAACAGATAACAAAATAAAAATCAAATAAACAGTGCGATGTAGGAAATCAGGGGAGTGTGCCTCACGGCTGCGCCAAAAAGGCCCAGTTCAGCAAAAATGCCAGACAACTGTAAGTGCCTGACTGACTAAACAGAATAACCATTTTTTTAACACAGTGAACTCCGAAAGTCTGACAACCAGTCTAACCAAGGGGTATCATATTACCCAGTTACTGGGTTGTGGAGGTCAGATAGACACTCGTTCCATGTACCTAAAACACTAGTATCCAGCCGCATCCGGTAAGACTTGAAGCCAATCCTTAATAGCTAGTTATATTAGCTTTCTACATAATCTGTTAAACACACAATCGATTCAGATTATAATATCGTTGTCATTGTATTTACAAATAACCACTCAACTATATACCTACGGATCGTTTTCGCCAGGTGTATTCGAACTTGGCCATAATATAATATTCATGCAGGTACTCACTCAATTATCGCGTCAAATTCACACGCTAACAATTAATGTTACATTAAGAGCTTTCCGCTCTGAATACGGCCGCCCTTTATGTAGGTTATTGGGCCCGACGCAATACATAAGGTGATGGTCTGATTGTTGGCGGTTTTTATGATTTCTTTTAGGTAGGTATAATTACTTTCTCTTTGTATAATCGGGCAATTAATTTTTGCCCTGATAAATTGAAATATATTAAGCCAACTCTACCCCAAAATATTACAAATATAGCTTTCTCTTTTTGGTGGAGAAGATTCTCTACCAAAAGAATAACGCTGTATTTTGTGTCCTTTGACCCGGTTGATTCCTGAAAGATCAAGAAATCGACCGGACCAAAGGACCAATTAATTAAGAACATTTCAGAATCAGGAGTTATCAAAATGCAAACTCGAAACTGCAGCTCTAGCAAATAATTTTCTTGAAAATTTAACTCGACCAAAAATATTAACAACATGTTACAGTTTTACTAGCTGCGCCCCGCAGTTGCACCCGCATAGGTCACGATCCCGTGGCATATTGGGTTAAAGGGTTAAAAATTATCCTAAGTACTTTTCCAGCTAATTGCGTAACTTGTTCTCGTAACCGATTAAGACTAATCTGTTTCATTTTGACAGTTCAACAACATTCATTGCATTATTTACGTTGTTGAGCATTTTTTTTTTCAAACCGATTCAAATTATGATTGATCGTGTATTACGCAAATAGGGTGCTGGTCATGGTCTACCCATGTGCTAAATTTCATTCAAATCCATTCAGCCATTTTAGCGTGAAAACGTAACAAACAAAGAAACTCACTTTCGTACTTATAATATTAGTTAGGATTAGGATTAAATCACATTGCATTTCCAATCCGTCTCGCTCTCCGCTACCAAACAAACCTAACCCCCTTAACAACCCATCATTACTGAAGGTTTAGCAATCCAAAATAGAAACGTGATAGGTGAAGGGACCATACTATGTAGAACAAATGGACTGCGGGCTTAATTATAGTCATTGTACGGCCTGGACCGTCACTTTGATGATATTTGCTAAGGGACTATTATGAGGCTCTTAGTCAATAGAGCTTCTATTCGTAGAAAGGGCGAGTGATGTGATAACAACAAAAGGGTTGAGGATATACGGTTGTTCATTTGTTTTGTTGGTTTTGAGTGCCACTTGAAGGACAATGAATACGACATAACTGCGAGGTTAAGCTGAATTTACACCGGCCAGTCTGCGAATGGGTGAACATAATTGTATTTTCAGGTTACTAAAGTTGCGATCTAGACTGTCAGTTTGATGATGTTAGCTAAGGGACTATTAAGAGGCTTTTAGTCACTAGAGCTTCTATTAGTATAAAGGGCGAAGTGATGTGATGACAACAAAAGGGTAAAGGATCTACGGGTATGGAAAGGTTGTTCATTTGCTATGTTGGTTTTGACTGTCACTTGAAGTGAAGGGCAATTAAATTTTATAACAGCATGGGTCGATCGATTTGAGAGGTTATGCTGAACTTACTGTGGCCAGTTTGCGTTTCGCAGACCATTATTATTGCTAGGTTTACATACCTTATTATTCATATTAAAAAAAAAAAAAAATTATACATATTTTACAGTCTTTTCAAGTTACTAAAATTGCGATCCGGACCGTCACTTTGATGATGTTTGCTAAGGGAATATTATGAGGCTCTTAGTCGCTAGAGCTTCTGTTTAGTAGAAAACTAAATAATTCAAATTTCAGCCGAAAGACGTCCACTGCTGGACAGTGGCCCCCTCCAAGTACCACAACTTCAACCGTTTCTGTGCTTCTCGGATCCAGCGGATTCCTGCAGACTTTTCCAGGTCATCGGTCCACCTTGAGGCCTTCCAACGCTACATCTTCAATCATTAATTCCTATAAAAAGTTAGTTTAACTATCTTTGCAAGCTACTAAAGTAGTAATAGGTTAGTTCCGTAATAGTATGCGATGGACAGTTGCGACCTTATAACCTGCATTTAACTTACTGTTACGTCTTTGACTGATGCCGATGCGATTAGTATTGATAGATTTTACAGCTCCACTTAGAGCCATGAAAGAGATACTTTCAAGTCACAAAAGATTGAAGAATCGACTGTTAAATAAATAATTTCGAACTTTTTTATGAGGAATAGATATTGCTGTTTGACAGCTTTTGTTTATAAAATTATGTCAAATTGTCATGTTTATTATTCAGATAGAAATTTTCTGACTATAAAAAAATCTGCCGTAAATGATTAAAACCCTGTTTTGAATATGTATGAGTAGCTTACAAAACTCACACCATTTTTTTTGTTAGTAATGAATCTTTAATTTGCAAAGACATTTTTCAAAGGCCCATCACACTTTATTTCTTTCATATTATCATGTGCCTATTTATGAAAGTAGTTAAGTTTAAGGTGATTTCTATTAAATGACTTATTATAATGATTTATTTTTTATTAGGTATTTATACTTGACAAATAATATACAATCTAAAACTAACATATAATAAGAATTATTATGTAGGTACAAGTATACAGGATGTCTCAAAAGTGGTCCAACTGTGGTAAAGGGCAAGTAGTGGCTACCCATCATTTAAAAATTTAAAAGTTGGGATAGTCTCAACAGTTTGAGACACCCTGTATAAAGAAAAAAACAATAAAAGAATAGTTTATTATATTTAAGATTTGTCAAGTATAAATACCTAATAAAAGTAAATAAATATATAACAAAATCCACAGAAGAACAATTACGGGCACAACTAGTTAAGTTAAAAAAAACAAAATATAAGTGATTACTTAAATTACTCATATCGTAAGTCCCTCTTCACATAAACATAAATCATCTAAGTACACAAACACGGCAGCGCATAACAAGCTAAGCCATAAAAACAATACCCCCAGGCAAGAATCGAACCTTCAACCATTCGCTACCATACCAAAAAATAATAAACACAAAATTTCATAACACAAGTGTTACTTAACATCACAAAGAAAACGTCTCATCATACTATCATAAAAGAAGTCGCGGTCATCGACATTTTAACTGATTCAACAATACTGTCAGTCAAAACTGATACGAATCCGTTCCGTTACGCGTCAGTATCATTCCACTTAACATTCCAATCAATCAGTTGTAACAATCAAATTAATAAGCTCGCCTACAATATCTATAATCATCTGTAAGTGTTAATGAGGATGTGCTTGTAGGCTTTGAAAACAGCGGGTTTATAAAGCTGAAGCGATTTAATAGCGAACTATTTTTTAAGGTTAGGTTAGCTTTGTATGCTATAATGTCGCGGGAAGTATTGATCAAATTATTGTGTTATAAAGGCAAGCTAAGATTTAAATAACAGTAGCATAATAGTGGTAAGCTAAAACTACTCATGACATAGTAAAAAAAATCCTGTTCCATTTTTACCGCGTAGGTAGTGCAGAAGTTTTTTTTTTTTTTAAATCGTTGCCCCCACTAAGAATTTCTTCCTGTATCGTGGGTGCGTTTACAAACATAGAAACTCACATGCACTAACACCCAGACCCGGAACAACTACTTGCAGATCACTTGTATGAAACAGCTGATTGTTTTTATATAACCGAAGAATAATTTCAACACAGGGGGTTCCAGAATAATACACAGAGTCCACGGTAATAGGTTGTGTGTCGATGACCCTGCCACCCTTTTTTTTGTGTATGGGAATGCAATGGCTTCTTCCGCTCTGAGCGGAGCGGGAGGGCGTGTCAGTCTTTTACTGACTAAAACCCACCCATGTTCCTTCAGTTGTCTGTTGCCAAGGGTCCCGGTATCCTTTTCGAACTTTCCCGCAACCCTGGTAGTTCCCGCAACCCTGGCAGGTCCCTGCCACCCTGTATGCGGTATATGAAAAACTGTCCAAGTTGTAGTGAAAAGTCGTCGATTAATGTATATCCATAGTAGCAACAATCGCTCCGTTCCGCTACGGTCGTTTTAATGGCCCCAACCTAACAGTACTTCTGAGTCTTCAGACTAAAATAATTGGCCCTTGATTGCGCAAACGATTGATATTTGAGATACAAAAGGCTTCAGCTTACTTTCAATAATTAAATTGATATCCATAGTTGTTTAAGATATCATAATATGATTCATCATCATCTGCCTAGCCTTTTCCCAACTTTGTTTGGGTAAGCTTCCAGTCTAACCGGACACAGCGGATCATATGACTATATTCTTAAATTGTTTTGACGCCTGGTTTGATGTTGTTGCAACGCCTTTATATTTATAACAGGAAAAGTGGAAAAATGGGTTTAATAATAGACCGATATTTTTATCCTTTGTTAATAGCTTTTCTTTCTTTTTGGCAATAATTATCACCAAATCATATAAGTAAGTCAGTGATCTGCATAACCTGACTCCTCGAACCCTGTTCTTCATTGTAAGAGGGGTCAAGTAACGCGGGACACTGACTATTTAAAAAAATTGTCACTAAGACTTCATCTTTTTTTAAACCGTATTTTTGCCTGATCAAATCATTTCTCATAACTAGACCAAAATACCGAAAATCTACGTAAAACCCTTCTTGCTTCTAGAGATTGATTGCTAAATGTTTAGCAATGCGTCCTCTGGATTGTCAAATACTACAGAATCGCAATACCTGAAAATCGTGTCGCATGGAATCTACATATTGGGTACGAAATTGAAATAGTATTGTACCTTACCGTACCGTCCGTACCGTTTACCTCTATTGTATACGTACCTAATAGCTTCCTATTCAAAGGACTGAGGCGTCAACTAAACTTTACCAAGGAGTTCAAATATGTCACTCTGTCCAAATTGAAATTAACCTTTTTTAAACATGGGCGTACTGCACACCTCATTTCATACAGTCCACATAAGTTTTTTTTCTACAGTTTTTGACACAATATCATGTGCTCTGACAGCTGTTATATTTGATCTCTATAAAATAAATAGTCCACGAGCACTCTTTGTCGAAATGTGGGAGTATTATACACCTCCTCCATAGCCTTTCCGATAATACCAGCACAATGTTATGCCACGTCCAGATATGAAAAAAAAAACAAGTGAAAACGTAAGAAAACACTTGTAAATACAAAGAAAATAGGTTAGCTCCTTTTGCTTTCAAGAATTCCTTCAGCGTGTAAAGACAGTCTCTAGAGCTCTCAACTAGAGGACCACCCTTACTGGTCATTGTTCTTCGTCTTTGTAACACCAATTTGTATAAGAGCTTAGACTCCTTGCGCTTTCTGTGACCCTAGTACTCTAAATAACTCACTTGGCATTTTCTTGGACAAACAAATGACTATGCAAATGGTGTACTGTCTATACAGAAGTGATAGATTATATATTTAACGAATACCTAATAACTACATACTTTAACCTTTTTCTCCGAAGCAGAAATAAAAGTAGCATTATTAAAATATTAAAATTATACTCTATGGTCCATGGAATTGGCACAAAACTGTTTTGTGAATTAAAGCTTGAAAATAGTCACTGAAGGACAGCTTTTGATTTACCTCCATGTTGTTATTGTAAATTATGATATTTTCTTTAGAGTTCTAAATTCTGGTACCTGGAAGGCATATTTTAGGGGCGATAGAAATACCGAAAAGTTCGGCGTTATTGATATAAAATATAATAGACGAATTGAGAACATCCTCCATTTTTTAAGTCGGTCAAAGAATATTCATTTTCGACGCAAGATTTTAAAGTGAAAGATGTATCGTTTGAAATAAGGTCCAAAACCATGAACAATACAGTTTCCATCGTTATTAACTTGCGTGCTTGCAGCACTAGCATAATAGCTCAAACTCTAGTTAGTTCCTAACTAGCTGTGACACGTTCAAAGTTATTTTCAAATTCAACTTCCAAGCTGCTAGCATTCGCATTAGTGCTTCAACACGTATTCCAGGGAAATCAGGATTTAGGAGGTAATTACCTTGCAACTTGAGTGTTCATATTATTATTATGTAGAATTTCATGAATTTTGATGTTACTTAGAGAGGATGTACTTTGAAAATCGTGTTTATAAACCGTAGTTATTTCTGGCTAATATATATTACTAGCTGCGCCCCGCGGTTTCACCCGCGTAAGTCTCGATCCCGTAAGAATATCGGGATAAAAAGTATCCTATGTGTTAATCCAGGTTATAAACTATCTGTTTGCCAAACATCCAAATCCATTCAGTAGTTTTTACGTGAAAGAGTAACAAACATCCATCCATCCATACTTACAAACTTTCGCGTTTATAATATTAGTTAAGATGATATTATATATGATATTACTCTAGTAAAGATATGACTGAGATGTCTACTGACAATCTAGCTACTTATTTAGATTGTTGAAATGAAACCTCATTAGAAAATCTAGAGGAAGCGGTGAAATTTTTAATTTGAAGATCCTTTAATACTTGACAATAATGTGAAAGACGTTTGTGTTAATATTTATGTATGCCAAATTCAAGAGGACCTTTATCAAGCCCTCGAAAATGCCATAGGTGTGTGTGGTACTTACGAGACTAAAATTATTTTCATATTAAGGTACAATACAGACTAATATAAAAAAAAAAACATTACTCATCCTTATAAATAACATGAAATCGTTAAACAAAAGAGAGAAACCGCAGTAACGGTAAACCTACCTACCTAATACCTACAGGATTAAATTATTAGGCCCGTATTAGTTGCGTCTTGAGTAATATTCTCCCACAAACAGGTAAGACATATAGCGCCAGTGTGAACGAGCCTTAATACGCCCCCTGCGAAATATTCTATTCATCATCTTTCTGGCTTTGGCCCATGTTATTTCTGGGGTCGGCGCACCACGTTTTCTTCTTCCATTCTCCCCTGTCAATCGTCATGCTATCATTCACTCTCTCCTCTTTCATATCACAATCCATCCAACTTTTCTTCGGTCTTCCTCTTCAGTTCCGTCCGAAATATTCAAAATACCCCAATAATAATAGGTATATGTACTCACAGATCAGGTTCCACATCAGTATAATTCCCTTCTGGGTCGACGAGTCCCACTCTAATCGTGGGCAGAGTCTCATCTTCATCATCTTCTACTTCTCCTCTCGCCTCTCTTGCTTCTCTTTCTGCTAATGCTCGAGCTGCTATGACCTGCAAAAATATTGAAATATTAGAAAAATCTCGTTTATAAGAGAAAATATTAATAATTTGGATTTCGTTATTCTTTAGGGTACTATTTCTCTGCGGGTTAGTTTGAAAGGGATACCGGGACCTTGTGGCAACAGGCAACTGAAGGAACACGGGTGGGTTTTAGTCAGTAAAAGTCTGACACGCCCTTCCGCTCCGCCCAGAGCGGGAGAAGTCATTGGATGATTTCCCACCCACAAAAAAAAAAGGGTACTATTTCTCAGACCATCTATTTAGACCTCCAACTGTCATTAACGAGACACAATAGAATTTTAATTGTTATCGGCCATTAGAAGGCCAATCAACAGTTTAGCGGGTAAACTTTTCTCAAGCCAGTGCCATTTGCGTTAGGTATATCTTATTAGGAAATTAGCAACCCGCTCCTGTATCGCACGGTTTTTACGACTTGATAAAACATCGAGATTTCTTAGTTATATGTAACTTTAATACTGACGTAATACACATAAACCTTCCGGAATAAACCTCATCAAAATCTGTTGCGTGGTTTGGGAGAACAACGTACAGACAAACACGAAGAGCGATATTAATTTATAATTCGTATACATTTATAACACACAGCACATAACATCACGTCTGTAACCCGTGAAAGGTTAGGCAGAGGTACTCATACATTTCGTCAGTTATGATTAAGTTCCAACAAAACAGAAAATGAAGCGATATTCTTAATATTTGCGATCTTACAACCAACATCATCAAACTAATTAAAAAAACAATTTCCAAAATAATGCGTAACCAATATTTCAGTACTGAGAACCGATGGTGTTATTTCAGAGGTGTGTAAAAACCTATACAAGTTTCCAATTCATGTACCCGACATCCACATATTCCATTTCAATATGTCGACCCCATTTTGGGACGTATTTTTAAATCCCCCGAAACAAATGTTGTGCGTTCAACCATTTTTCACAAAACATTGAAAGCGTGAATGTACGGATAAAAAACTGCGTTCAAAGAATTCATATATATCGTTTATATAACAGTGTGTTTGGATATGTATATCTTTTTATGTAAAAATGTGCATGAAAGGCAGAATAATACTGAATATGTTCATTGGATATTAAAATATGTATATTTAAATTTAAATTTATTTGTTATCGTATAAATTTTGAGCATGAAACAGAATCTCTAAGCTCATCTTTCAGGGGCGTAAGAGCATCAAAAACATATCAATACTAATAGGTACTTAGTACATACATAATTTAAGCCAGACAGTAATAATTCCACTTGAGTTACCGAGAGAAAGGGGTGTTACAAGCGCCCATATTAAGTATGTATGTATGTGTACTAACTCTGTCTTTTAACCCCCCACATGTGTATACCTTAGCACAATGAATGCACTGTCACCGCTTGCTCTTGGCAACTGCAATAGTAACTAATGCCTGTATGCATATGTAATGCAAGACAAACGTTTCAGATCTTAGACCCTCAACTATGACTGAAAGGTATGTGTTTCGTATGTAAGGACCAGTCAACTAGGATTATTTTGATACTTACATTATGTTTATGTCGGAGTTGGAAGTGTAAAATGAAGGATGTATTGCGACAAAAGATAATGTATGTATGTGTCATGTGGATGAATGTTTTATTTTTTTTGTTTATTTATTTACTCTTACCACTTACATTAGTTTTTACAGGTGGGAACCCAATACAACAATGTAGTCACAATGTTAGAAGTGTGGTCACAGTGTTAGAAGTGTGAAGTCACAGTGTTAAAAGTGTGGTTCAGAATGTACCGCTTCAGAAGGGTCATTTCGTCTAGTTATCTATTACTATAAATCCTTATGAGTGAGTTAACCGGTAAATCAAGGATTTTTAAACATTCGACAAACTCCACTAAGTATTTATTTTTTTATTTAAACTTTGCAGCCTATACGAAGCTACTAACTATTATTCTTGTTCACCTAATATTTAACTGTATACCTTTGTATGAAAAGAGGGGCTTGTGACTAAGTTATAACAGCCGAACAGGTCGATCGATCAGTTAAGCTACGCTTGCTGCGGTTGGTCTGTAGGTGGGTGACCATCTTTACATACCAAGACCCCTCCCAGGCTCGGAAAGCTCGTTAAGCTGTTGGTCCCGGCTGTCATATTTGACAGTCGTTACGGGTCGTCAGAAGCCCGAAAGCTTAGACTAAAGCTATTGTTACAGCGGTGCCTATCACATGGGGGGATATAAGTGGAGCGACTGCCACAACCCAGTAACTGGGCAAAACGATACCCATTGGTAAGCCTAGTTGTCAGAGTTTCGGGATTCTGACGACCCGTAACGACTGTCAAAGATCCACGAATGACAGCCGGGACCAACGGCTTAACGTGCTTTTCGAGGCACGGACGAGTTTCGGTATGTAAAGAGAGTCACCCACGGATCAACCCCGAAAAGCGTAGCTTAACCTGATGGATCGACCCATACGAGTTCAATGTTACGTATTTATTCTTACCTGTAACCTCCTCTGTGCCTGAGGTGTGATCTCCACAACTCTGGACCATCGCCGAGACTTCCTCTCGTATTGCCATTTGTCGCTCAGCGCGCACTGCTCATCGTCAGAGTCGTTCTGTTGACAAAAGATAATATTGATATTAAAAGTAGGAAATTATCTACATAAATCTATACATATTATAAATTAAAGTCGCTTTTCGTGTTTGTCTGTATGTTCTTCTAAACCACGCAAAGATTTGGATGAGATTTTCACCATCGTTTAGAGAATTTATCCCGGAAGGTTTATGTGTATATTACGTTACTATTGAAGTTACTTAGAACTAAGAAATCTCTGTTTTGTCAAATCGTTAAAACCGTGCGAAGCAGGAGCGAGTCGTTAGTTATGCTGGAGCTACACTTCGCGTTATCGCGAACTTTTCTTCGTGCGCACTCTCTCGCACACCCCTCGATGTCTCGCTGAGCAACAGAGAGCGCACGAAGAAAAGTTCGCGATAACGCGAAGTGTAGCCCCAGCATAATGATTATAAATCTATCTACCCGCCCCTCTCTGCACGGGTGCAATGGCGGCATGTCAAAATATGAGATTTCTGTGACAAACTATCAGTTTTATTAATAGTTCTGGTATAGATTAGTATAATATTATTAGTACATTCAAATTCTACCAGTTGCCCGGTTGGTAATTCCCAGTTTTTTTATTGGCTATCTTATGAAACAACCTTTCCGTTCTAAAAACAAACATCATAAAACCTCAAAAAAAAAATTAAGACCAAACTTAACAAGCTTAATCCAATCGCGATTGAAGCCAAATAATTGGATTAACACAAATTATTTTACACGCCCGTGCCTGTAAACCGAGTGAATGTAATCCAATTTAATTGAATTAATCTGTTTTGAATCGAGCGATCTAAAGAGCGTTGATTGCTTTCAATGAAGTTGTTGCTTCGTGAATATAGCTAAAGTGCAGGTGAATTGATTTTGTGGGGAATTCTGCAGTGAAATGTTATGACTGGTTTCTGAGGAGCTACACACATATAATTCATGTATACAAAATATTGTAAAATATTTTTAAAAGAGTAACGGTGGAGTTTATAACCCATTCTTCTCCATACGAAACCTACCTTTTGGAAGGGGCAACTAGAATCAGTTCTATTTCTTTGTTTTTGACGTTCAAAGGTGCCTTTTATGTGCCTATTTGAAATAAATTATTTGACTTTGACTTTGCAATTCAAATTTTCTTGCGTTTCTTGCAATTTGCAGGTCAGTTTCAGGTTGTATCTTGATTAAAATATAATTCGCGACCGTAACAAATATGGCTTTACAGAATTATAATCAGCAATACAACTCCTTATGTTAGAATAATCCTAAAATGTCATTATTGCACTAGGGTTAAATGGGTTGGTAGTTTAAAAGTATAAAATAAATTCACATAAGAATAAAATAGAAAACATTTATTATTTAATAATAAATGTTTTCTACTTTAAATCTCGTGGAGGAGCTCGTGGCTAAGTAATAACAGCCGCTCGGGTCGATCCATCAGGTTAAGCTACGCTTGCCGGGGTTGGTCCGTGGATGGGTGACCATTTTCACATATCGAGACTCCTCCGTGCCTCGGAAAGCACGTTAAGCCGTTGGTCCCGGCTGTCATTTGTGGATCTTTGACAGTCGTTACGAGTCGTCAGAAGTACGAAAGTCTAACAACCAGTCTAACCAAGGGGTATCGTATTACCCAGTTACTGGGTTGTGGAGGACAGATAGGCAGTCGCTCCATGTAAAATACTGGTATTCAGCTGCATCCGGTTAGACTGGAAGCCGACCCCAACATAGTTGGGAAAAAGCTAGGCAGATCGATTGTTTTCTACTTTAAATTTAATTTAAATCCTCCACAATTTATTAAACTTTTTAATCCATTTAACCTGTCAGAACCTGGCTAACAAGCTTAATAAATAGTGTGAACGAGGCTTAATGGCTGAACTAGCCATTTAATAACAGTTCACATCAATTTGTAAGCATGACGAGCGAACTGAGATGGTATCAGGTGGCTAAAGAGTACAGTCATTCACGTAAATGGTTGACGATTGAAAATAAATATTCCATTGATAATGTTTTTTTTGTTTTTGCGTGGTTTGTGAAGATTATTTTTGTAACTGACTTTAAAAAGGAGGAGGTTATCAATTCGACTGATTGTTTTTGTATGTGATCAGCGATATCTCCGCCAATTTTTTACTGTTTTTTTATCTAAGTAGCTTGTTTTTATTATTTGATGGAATTGGCGTTTCATAATTAAATACGAAAATACTTAGGTACCGACGTGTAATTATTTTTAGTCTTTTTAACTTACAGTTTTACTAATAAATAATTTTCTTGATAATTTTGGAACCATTTTAGGGAAATGAAAATAAATAGTTTTAGCAATATAATAATTATCTTTACGATTGTACAAAGATTAAATGACTCGACAAAATATTAAAATAATTTAAAGATGGAGTGTTATTGCAAAATTAGTATTTTACTTTTTTTGCTACCGAGGTCGATGGCTATTGGTCTACGAGTCAATATGGTGAGCAGAGAATTGATTGATTTAAGATTATCACTCTGTTACAAATTGATTTTAGTATTCTGAGAAGATAAGAGATCAGCGGGCCTAAAACGGCCACATTAGCAATTCCTCTTTAAGCAATTCATTTCCTGAATTTCCAGCTGTCATTAGCAATTGCTCTAATTTGACACAAAAGCAATTCATAATGTGTGGACCATTTTACGAATCACCATAGAAAACTGTCAAACAGATGAATTATTTCGTTATATGAATTGCACGCAGATCATATTATGTATTGCCAGTTTGTGTCATTTTACGATGATTCATAATATTTTCATAATATGGTTCTGCCAAAGTGACTGTTTTAAGCCCACAGAGGAGCCGTATTGTACTTGGCAAAGAATATAATAACTGGCTACAGACTGATGCAGCAGCTGCTTATAAGCTCGGTTATAATTTGACTGTTCGCGAGATTTCATTACACATAATAATAATCTAAATATGGTATTCTGGATACGGCGCGTATCGTTAGGAGATTCCTATTTATGTATATAAGCCTAGCCTAGCTTGGACCTTGTTCCCGATACGGTGGGCTCCTACTTTTTGTATTTTTTAATAACAATATAATTTAATAGGGGTTGATCCAGAAAGCGGTTCTTCTTGACACGGCGCGTATCGTTAGGAGGTTCCTCTCTTAGGAGCCCTGACTACTGGTAGCTTGGACCCTGTTCTCGATACCAGTAGGCTACTATTTTTCATAATTTTAAATGTTTTTTTTAAATAAAAATATTAAAGGCGGAAACAAACTAGATACAACGTACTATTAATAGTACATGACCGAAGGTGTTATTATAACAGTTATAATTACTCGCAATAATTCAAGGACTTGAAACTTAATAGTGTACTAATTACTACAAGATAGCAAAGGTTAAATGTTGTTAGATCATGTTAAAAGGCTGCGCGCACACTGAAGAAGTTATCCTAACTAATATTATAAATGCGAGTGCGAGTTTGTTTGTTCCAATTTCAAGCTAAAACGGCTGAACAGATTTGGATGTTTGGCAAATGGGTAGACCATGACCTGGGTTAGGACATAGGATACTTTTTATCCCGGTATTCCCACGGGATTTAGACTTATGCGGGTGAACTGTGGGGCGCAGCTAATTTGACCATAATTTTTGTCTGATGAAAAGTAGGTTTACGCAGATTCTTGGACCAAGTGGTAGCTCCTTGTGAAAAAGAGTTCGTCCTTGTGAAAAGAAGCATATAATATTAACCACTTAGCGTAATAATAACTTTCAAACGAGAATAGAAGTTAATGTTGTTTAGAAAAGAATACCTTGATGTAGGTACCTACACCAAAATTTTAACACAGCTCATCGAAATCAAAATCAAAATATTTTATTTCACATAAACCTACATGGGCACTTATGAAACGTCAGAAGCTAGGTGCACGGTTCCAATTGGTCGTTTCCTATGGAGAAGAGTCGGCAAGACACTCCATGGTTACTCTTTTAAAAATAATTGGCTTTTACAATACTTTCAAATTACAGTGTTGGTAGGCATGGGGGGACAATGTAGGCCTTTCAACAAGTAAGTACCAGGTACTTAACAAAAATAGAAGATGTTCAATAAATCTACAGTCCAATAAGCCTACAATGTTCTCACATTCACAAAATAGAAAATAATCTATCTAAAAGACTAATGATAATAAAATTAGAATTCATATAAAAATAAAAACCTATTTAAACCAATTGACGTGATTGCTATTACAACTGTAACAAATTGAATAATTATAATCCTGTCCACAAAAGCCACTAAGAGTTGAAATTAATTGGAGGTATATAATGTCAAATACAATGATTATATGTCAAGGATGAATGTAAAGAAAATAAACATGGTAATTTGGGAGCAGTTAATAGACTTACATAAATATGCCGTTAATGAGGTACCAGGGAAGCCACATGTGCAGAAGGAATTATTGCCAAACTTCCTTGTCTTCAACGTAGTCTTTAATCTTATAATATGCTTTTTTGATAAGGACTCGTTTGATGTGGGTTTTGAACTTTCCATCGCTAAGTTCTGTAACCGACTTTGGCAACTTGTTATAGAAGCGGATTCATACCTATTGTCATATCCAATGTCACTATAATCAAAATATCGCTTAGATGTTTTTTTATGAACATGTATAAGTTTAACCTGCCAATTCTAAATTATGACGACACGGTTGGCGCAGTGGCTGAGCGATGGACTGCTGCGCAACGTGTCGCGGGTTCGATCCCCGCACGGAACAAATATTTTGTATGAATTGCAAGTAGTTGTTCCGGGTCTGGGTGTTAGTGTATGTGAGTTTCTATGTTTGTAAACGCACCCACGATACAGGAAGAAATTCTCAGAGTGGGGCAACGTTTTAAAAAAAAAAAAAAAAATCAGTTTACCAAACAATGATGAATATAATAACTCCCATCTCAAATTCATTGATACACTATATCAATCAACTTCACAAATCTGTTTATAATTTATTTGTGCTTTTTATTTTGTGAACTTCATACGTTTAACCTGCCAATAAAATTTACCAAACAATGGTATTATAACTCGCATTTCACATTGATTGATACACCAACGTATCAGTCAACTTCACAAATCTGTTCAGTGTAAACAACGCCTATCGCTAGCAATGATGGAAGCCTGTCCGCATGATATGATCTCGGAGAGGTTAAAGTAATTATGTGATCATTATACCTGTAGTGTATATATGACTGTGGATCGCTTTGTTATTTGTATGTAGTTTTGTATGGAAAATCATCTTTGCATTATACAGGCTGTAAGGGTAAACAGTCTTGTCATTCAAACCACGGGTAGTTGACTTAAATATAATAATAAATGACCGAACACAACAAAAAAAAAACGTCATTTTCATTAAAAGATTTTAAAAAGTTTCTATCCGACTCCGTGCTCTCTAGCGAAACAGGTGACTGACTGAGGGAGGGGTCGCGCTCGCGGCCGGTCAGGTCACATCCCGCACCCCCCGCCCGTGTTGAGACGCAAGTTCGTTGCCCTAGCGTATAGGACAACGAACTTGCGTCTCTTGTGGTAAAACGTAGAATTAAAAAAAAGAAAAAAAAAGTTATAATTTTCCATTGATTTTACGTTCTATTAATGAAACCAAACCATTGGTTGCAAGGATAACGGTGTTTACCCTAACACCCTGTATTATTCTTGAATATTTCAGGACGCGCATTTCTGGAGATGGTGGAGTTAACAGATTCTGTTAATGGTGTGCATGCCTTCATACATCGTCTATTGCACCTATTTGAGAGGGAGAGCTGTAATCCAGCACGCGGGAGCAGTGTGGATTGGTATCTACCACTGTCTTCGAATTTTTGGTTCTAGGAAATGTCTTTCTTACGATGTTTTCTTTCACCGTTTTGAAAGCAGTGGTAAGGAAATAAATTACACAAAGTAAAGTGCTTGCCAGGCTTCGACTATAACTAAAGATTTGTAACTAAAATGTGGGGTGTACACTGCATTACATCTCTGTCTATCCAATCGGAGCATACAATCGTGACTAACTCCCACCGTTGATTTTATGATATTACTGTGGCGGCATCTACATCGCCACATGTTGTGAACTACGCTTCACACTTCAAACATCACGAAAAATCCTGTATCGCGCAAGCAGGGTTTACCATAAACAACGTATCGTCAGGCAGTAGATAAAACACCCGTCTGGTCGGAGGATCCTTCCCTTTTCTGTAGGTAGAGGATGAATGAACTTTCTCATTTCTCCTTTCGCAAGTCTGCTGGAAGAAATTTCTTAAGAAATAAGCAGTACTCATATTAAACGTAATTATGTCGTATCTCTATGTATTTTACCGTGTGTACATAAATCTATATACATATAATAAAATCGTAAACGGTCCGTGTCTGTACATTAAAGATTTTTGCAAAAAAAGTACTGGAAGCCGCGAGAATCTATATCTATATACATATAATAAAATCGTAAATGGTCCGTGTCTGTACATTAAAGATTTTTGCAAAAAAAGTACTGGAATGAGTAAGTAAGTAAGTAATAGAAAATAAAAAAATATTTTTTGAAATTTTTGTCTGTTTGTTTGTTCGTTTGTGAGCGCATCACGTAAAAGCCACTCATTGGATTCCAAATTGAATTACTGAACAATAAGAAGCTTTATTGTGAGTAACATTTAGTCTTTATTTCATCAAAATCGACCTGCAGAATCAAAAGATATTATGGATTTAACACTTATGATTTTTTTTTTATCGTGGTATTACGTGCAGCGCTTGACGGTATTCTGTTCACAAGAAATTGTGCAGTTTCCGAGCTGTAACCTATCAGAAAGTACTAGGCTTGCATGAATTCACGATAGTAGGTAATAGGTAATACGGGCTGGTATCCGCAACTCCACGTCAAACCGCGTATTTTGCGTATGGATTCACGATAGTATTAACTAATAGGATATCAAATAATTATAACTGACAAAAAGTACTAGGCTTGCATGAATTCACGTTTAGATTATTTTAAGTACATCACTCACTTTTTTGTTCTATTCGTATCTGCAATACTATATATATATCGTATATTTGTATTTGTATGAAAAATGTTTTTGTTAATCCACCGGAAACGTCGGAATTACACCCGGGCAACGCCGGGCACGAACAGCTAGTAATAAAATAAATAAATAAACTTTAGACCCTGTTCCCCATACCTCTATATTACTATTTACCAGTGCCAAATGATCATCCCATTGCCTTAACACTCGATCAAGGATACTCATGTCAAAATTACTTGTTAAATTACCAATACCTTGATTCAAAGTACCAGGCTGTCATAATCGAAAGGAGATTCGAACAATATCGATTATCGTAAGCCCGATAATACGCGCTAAGCTTATTACAAAGCTGGGATTACATGGACATTGTTTTGCACTTTAACGATATTATGGAATAATGTTAGTATAATATTATGGTAATCTGTTTAGTGTTTACTTAATTTTGTATTGGGTATACTGTGCTTCGATAGTGTTAAAGTAAAACTTTTTTAACAAATTTTTATTTCCCCTTTCTGTTTGAAATGCAATACGCGTTGTCTGTCCTGTAGCGGAATATGTGCGAAGTAAAATCCAGAAGAAAAAAATATTTCAAAGAGATACGTTGACAGCATAGACAATTATACTTACTTTTTACGTATGAATCGAGAATATTATCAACGCCATGAAAAGTGTTGTATGGTAGTTACCTTAAGTCAGAAAAAAATATTTTTTAAGCAAATTGATTACCAACTCAAATTGTCCGCATTTTCAAATCTTAACTGCTATTTTTTGACAGTTCTAAGAAATGGCTATAACACGACAAATTGACACTCTACATACGGTTTTAATTATTTCCCTAACTGTACCTATCTACCTACTTATCTTTCGCGAAAAACATGACATCACTACCAAAACGAGATAGGGTTCGATTCGGTTCACTGCACGACGAATAACTTGCACTCAAGTGTAAAATCAAGACATTTGTAGAATTTGTCAAAACGATACACAAGATTGGGCAAGGAATAAAATTCTGTCCATTAAATGCCCCTGACTCGAGAAATACAGACTTATTTACCATTTTATAATTTTAGAAACTTCACGACATTTCTTCAGTTTTGAAGAAGTCCCATGTAATAAGGGCGAGTCTATTGGTATTTAACAGAACTGGGGGCTTAAAACGGCCACTTTGGCAGAATCATAATAGACAAACTCACAAACTGACAATTCATAATATAATCTGCGTGCAATTCATATTACGAAATAATTCAACTAAGCAATAATCTGTTTGACAGTTTTTTTTATGGAGATTCGTAAAATGGTCCACAAATTATTATGAATTGCTTTTGTGTCAAATTAGAGGAATTGCTAATGACAGCTGGAAATTCAGAAAACGAATTGCTGTTAGAGGAATTGGCTAATGTGGCTGTTTTAGGCCCCCAGAACATAAATCAAGAGTATGTGGAGCTTCTGAGGTAAATTATTTTGTTATTTGTAAGGTATGCAGTTGTTGAGGCACACTAAGAAAGGATTTTGCACCTAAATTCCTCATCATCTGAGCTGCACCCGAATTTGCGTAACACACTATCAATCACAATCTGAATGATTTTGAAGGATATTGCTAAACCATTGCTTTGTATTATATTCGAAAGGAGAATGCCAAGGTTTTGTACAAGACTCGGCCAAAACCGACAAAGATGAACTATAGTTCATAAAAAAGGAAAATAAATATAGAATTTGATAGTATAATTAGTTTTCTGTTAGAAGCACACCAAAAAAAGTTATAGTTATTTAAAGTTGACCACTTAATACTTCTGATTTTAATGATAACATGAAATATTCTTGGATTTTCCTTTTGTTCTGCTCAAGAACGTAAATAACGCAATTGATGTTGTTGAACTGTCAAAAGGAAAGCTGTAAAAGGTGTGATATTATTGCATATCACACTTTTTCACCCACAGGTCTGATGAAAGAAAAGAAAGAAGAAAGAAAGAAAATACGTTTATTTGCGTTAAATATGACGCAAAAAACAAAAAAAGAAAATAACCACAAAGTAAAAATAAAAAAGGTTGGGGGAAACATGCGTCACATCCACGCAAAACGGCTATCGCTCAGCATTATGCTGCGACCCTATGCAAAACAGAGCCCCAGCGCTGATGAGGGGAGCGGTTGGAGATTGTAGCAAAGAAATTCGGGGGTCATCTACCCATTACCTATACTTGCATAATAGCGCTTTGACCTGTCGCTTATCAAACAAAAAATCTCAATTCAGAAGTCCATTGGCGTAAGCCGCCTACAGCCAATGATACAACACAGCAATCTGATATTACGTAAATTTTAAAACAAATAACACCTAACTTTAAACGACAGCTAATAATAGCCTTAGAGTATGAATATTATTAATAGAGCGCTGATGTAATAAGAAATTCAGAAGAAGAATTCAAAGAAGTCAACACGGATGAATGATCTATTACGTTTGTGTAATCTTCTTGTCCCTGTAAATATTTTTTCTTTTTCTTCTGTCAATGGACAGACAGCCATGATGTAATTTATTCCCAATTTCTTAAAATATTGAATATATTATGTGGTCAAATGCTATGTCATATTATTTGATTAGCTGTTGCCATTTAGGTCAACAGATCGCAAAAGTTAACATGAAGCTAGCTTCCAGAAATTGGGTGTTAATGGATATCTGCCAGCAGTTGCCTCGTGTAAGCTTGTCACAACACTATTAATCATCATTATCAAAATTAAATAACCCATAATTTAATAGTCCTACTAGCAACACTAGTTAAACAATATTTTTATAATTACCACGCTTGAAAACCGGTTGATTTCCCAAATTTTACGTAAAAAACTATGCAGCAGCCTATGCATATTCTATTGATCAAACGTCTGATGATTTCTGAGGTATGTTAAACTGGAATTTCTCTAACTCATAGTGTTGTTCACATTAGGGGTTTGTTTATAAACGTTGGAGATGTTTAAACGTAAAAAAATACATGGTTAGGTTAGACGTTAATCATTGCTTCTGTTTAACGGCAACATAAACCCCTGGGTTTTTAAACAGGTGTTTAAAAACCCAGGGGTTTATTTATAAAGGTCGAAGTTCTTCCCTACCTAGGTAGGTAGGGAGGAACTTCGAACTTATTTGGAGACCTCAGAAACCGGGCATAATTAGTATGTTTCCACAAATAAGCTGCCACAGAAATCAGTTTGTCTTCTCTCAATTTGATCTTTTCATTTCAACCGTACAAATGTTTATGTTTGTGGCCAGTGGCCACATTTATTGCGAGATGTATGTGTTGGCTAGAAAAGCTTGTCTCTTTCATACTCTAAGGTTAGATCATCAATAATGTACCGAGACTCGTTACAATCGACCTTTTAAAACAATCAATCTTGTGTTGAAACGATCGCAGGAAAATTGCGTGTTGTTTTACGTGAAGATGTATTACAAGTTTTATATTTAGGTACTTGGAGAGGAGCTCGTGCCTAAGTAATAACAGCCGCACGGGTCGATCCATCAGGTTAAGCTACGCTTGCCGAAATTGTTTCGTGGATGGGTGACCATATTTACATACCGAGATTGCCCTGTGCCTCGGAAAGGTACCGGCTGTCATTCGTGGATCTTTGGCAGGCGTTACGGGTCGTGGAGAAGCCCGCAAATCTGACAACTAGTCTTACCAAGGGGTATCGTAGGTATTACCTAGTTACTGGGGTGAAGACTTGTGGAGGTCAGATAAGCAGTCACTTCCTGAATACTGGTATTCAGCTGCATCCCGTTAGACTGGAAGCCGACCCCAACATAATTGGAAAAAGGCTAGGCAGATGATGATGATGATTATAAATAAAAAAAAAACTATTGTTTTTTAATACCTAATTAATTTTTGTTTCTAATAGGACTATTTCTTTGGTGAATCTGAACACGTGGTTGTGCCGACAGAGGGCACTTTCCAGTTTTCCGAACAAGAAGCGACATAACGAACGCGAGGATCGCGTATTCGCGTGACGATCACTTTTAAATAGGACGCGGGGTTCAGGTACACGATCGCGTAATCGTATACTCGCGCGATTTTCGTTTTCGGTTAGGACACAGGGTCACAACTCTGCCTTCCCTCTCGAGGAATACAGGCGTCTTGTTATGTTCATCTGTTATCAATACAGTAGGTACAAAAGACAACAACGCTTATTTTAACACCACCTAGAATTCTGCTCACCCTTCCAACCACACCATTAAACTTCATACATTGTTATCCAACATTGTTTCGAAGTAATTTAACAGCAGAATGAACTACGTGATAATTCTCTATTGAAACTTGGGACCGGCCACGCTTGAAATTGCCCGGCTATTTTGTGAAATATTGCTCGGTGGTAATAGTGTGTGCGGATTAGCTGATAATGGTTACAGTGAGCTTAACCCTGTGTCACTAACCATCATCATCTACCTAGCCTTTTTCCCAACTATGTTGGGGTCGACTTCCATTCTAACCGGATGCAGCTGAATACCACTATTTTACATGGAGCGACTGCCTATCTGACCTCCACAACCCAGTAACTAGGTAATACGATACCCCTTGGTAAGACTGGTTGTCAGATTTTCGGGCTCCACACGACCCGTAACGCCTGCCAAAGATCCACGAATGACAGCCGGTACCTTTCTGAGGCACGGGGCAGTCTCGGCATGTAAAGATGGTCACCCATCGGGCTTCTGACGACCCGTAACAACTGTCAAAGATCTACAAATGACAGCTGGGACCAACGGCTTAACGTGCTTTCCGAGACACGGAGGGGCCTTGGTTTGGTATGTACAGATGGTCACCCATCCACGGACCAACCGCGGCAAGTGTAGCTTATCCTCATTGATCGACCCGTGCGGCTGTTATTTCTTAGCTACAAGCCCCTCCCCTGTGTCACTAAGCATTCGTCAAAATGACGACACGTACCTTGCGCATGTAGTGTTATGACCTGATCCCGACCTCTACAACCTTATACGTTTCTAATACCTTCGTAATTCGCATCATTAGTGACCTGCAATTACTCATTACGAATGCACGTTTTTAAATCGGGATATATCGTATGATCTTCGTAAAATTTCAAGTAAAAAAAAAAGTTAATACATCAAGGATTTTAATATTCAAATTCATAGCCAATATCGCGTTTTACCTAGTCAATTTGTTCATGTTCGTAGAGAAAATATTGATCGTACAATGTATTTTTAGAACCACTTACCTACTGCAAATGTAATAAAGTTCCACAGCAGCATCTCTCCTGACAGTAATAAAAGTAAAATTAAAAAAATCCACATCAAAATTTTCGTATTAGTTAAAATATGAGAAAACTTTTCACAAAATCCCCAGAGATTGTCGACCCCTGCAACAGTGAGCAATTCAATTATGACAACTTTGTGTTTCATCTAGACTCTAAAATTAGATACTTCGTTGCTTCATTAGATATAACTAGCTGCTGCCCGCGGCTTCACCCGCGTGGACTCTAATTCTTTTTTAACCGACTTCTTCATCTAAAATAAATTCGGATCAGCCGTTTCGCATATTAGCCGGAGCAAACAGAAAGACACATAGACAAAATTTTAAAATTGTTTTTTGTATTACCTAAGTACCGTACTATATACTTTCAATCATGCATTTAGTAAAAAGCTGTTTTTAAAATTTTGACATTACAAATAGAACCTTCAATTTTATATAATTGTATGTGTGTATGTATAGATATAACACTTTCACAAGAACGGATAAAATTATACAAGCAGAGGCAAGAAAAACAAGCTTTCCCTTGTCAGTAATAACAAAAATAAAATAAAATAAATACTTAACCATATTTTCATATTACCTAAAGTATGAGCAAACTTTTCACCAATCCCCAGAGATTGTCAACCCCGTAACGTTGTCAAATTGTTGAGCGCTTCTGTTGTAACGACATTGTTGTAGAGTTTCCTTAGCTCGTCGTGTGGAGCGCATAATTAACTCATGTTCGCTTAATTAAGTTTCGGAGTAATTAACATTTATAAGGACGTGATTTTTTTAAAATAATACGTTGGTAAAAATAAGCTATTCTACTATTTTTATTTATTAAGTAAGGGGTTACTTCATAAAAGCTTATTGGTGATTTGCACGAATTTACTCGCCTGAAACAGAGGAATCGACACTTTTAAATAATATTATTAAAATTAAAAGTGTCGATTCGCATTTTTCGGGCAAGTAAATTCGTGCGCATCAGCAATAAGCCTTTATAAAGGGGTAATAGGGGTGTTGCGCTGACCAAAAGTAACATGGGACAAGGACAGGAAGATGACAATGACTTACAGTTTACACCGACGAGTGCAGCAAGCCAACAATACATACAACACACACATACTCTCAGACGCACACAGATCAGTATAGGTATTATGAATTTGCTAAAGATGAAAGCATAATAATTTCAAACAATGTTTCCCACTATACATACAATAACTTTCCAAAATAACGAGCCTATCTCCACTTTTATGTCCCAATAATTTATCAAACACTAATCAGGAAGCCATAAAACCTCTACACAACACAAACTCCATACAATTTACAATTACCTTTTAGTATACCTATCTTAAAGTCTAGAAGATGTTATAAAATCAATTTATAATCAAACTTATAGCATTGAACCTCGTGAATTTTATCAAATGTACTCTTTACTTGGCCAATTATCGTAAAACAAGCTGTTTGCTTAGTTTACTAAGCTGTGGTCCAGTGGTTCTCAAGTTAAAGTGATCGCCCCCCGGGGTAAGCGATTGAGTGCGCTCGCCTTTCAAGTAAATGGGGGCGTTGACTAGATTGGATGGATTTTGTTGTGTGGAAAGTTTTATGTTGAAGAATACAACGGAAAAATTGTGGATTAGTTGCTGTTTTGATAGTTTTACGATTTTATTATTTGCTGCAAAAATGTTACTTTATTTAGGTAATAGTTTTACTTAAATAAAGTAACATTTTTGCAGCAGGGCACTTTTACTACTATAATTTTTTATTTTGTTACTCTCTGTATGATAGATCCCTAAATTGTGAAATTATATTTATTGTAACAGACTACACTTTGAAAATAAATAATTAAATAATTATTAATATTTTTTGTTACTAAATTACTTAAAGAGCTATTACTTACATTATGATAGAGCTATTAATGACATTATGTACCAACCTACCTAATGTGTGTAAAATGTTTAAAAGATTTAGTTGTTTAGTTGGCACGAATCATTTTGACATGGTTCTCGAAGGATCTTTCTTTAAAAAAAATTGGCTGGTTTAGAGTCATCAGATTATATTTCGTTATAATTTATGAAATTATCTTTTAGAAATGTTAACGTAATTTGTAAAATGGCCTTTGAAAATCTTTTAGAACCTTTGTCTCGTAAAACGTACAAGGTTTTATAATCACGGAAATGGAATTTTAAGTAATGGTAGAGAAAATACTAAATACCTACTAGTAATAATAATAATTATGAATTTTATGTCTTTTCATATAATTACGGTACCTACAATTAATATTTAAAACTTTCTTGTACTTACCGGAAATCTAAACTTATAAATCCGATTTCCAATTTATATTTTCCGGTAAAAGTCAAGTATTTACAATAAATTGTAATGTTTATTTATTCATAAATAATATTTATAAACGGCCAATTAGTTTCAACTAGGTACGATTTATTTGCACTTTCTTTTCAATCCTAACATATACATAACTTAGCAGTAAATACTCATAATTATTATTTGCATTCTAGGTTACCTATACCTCAAAACATAACGAAATTTTAATAGTTAGGTATACACGGCAAACTGACGCAGTATGTTCATAGTTCATCTACATAACAATAAATTTCTGTAACTGTAAATCGACAAATTGACTAATTTAAAAATAGTTTCTGAAATTACGACAAAAAACTGTATAACTTTTTTTTAATGTTTTTTTTCCAAAGTCGTTTTACTCAACCATTTATTATGGTGTCCATTCAACACAAAAGAACACAAGAGAGCTTACCGGTATGTTTTAATAATAGATTGATGTTTTAGCTGTTTTTTCCGTTATTATTATTATTATTAAATTTATTTCAGACCATAGGTCCATAAACAACACACATCACAATTTTATACACAAAACATACATACATACATGTAAACATATACCTACAAAAACAACTTATTTTAAATAACGGAATGACGCACGATGAGTGGTCATCCATTGCCACATAATTGGACTGTCCATCCTGTCGGCTACTATAGCTACCAAGTTGTTGGAGCTGTCGCGCACTCGCCGCATCAGTGATGCTATCCGTGTCCGCATCAGTGCGTAAAAATCTGGCACGCCATTCTCCGCGAACATCCCCGATGCACTGCAAAAGCGCGGCAGCCCCAACATAACTCTGAAGGCATTATTGTATTGGACTCGCAGAGCATTGTACGAGCTTTTTGTATAGCTGATCCATAGGGCACACGTGTACATAGATTGGCAATACGCTCTAAAGAGTGTAATTTTCACCTCCCTAGTACAACGTGCAAACCTACGAGCCAGCATATTACATCGAACTGCCAATGCTCTGCGTTCCCTCTCCACGTCCGCATCGTCGGACAGACTATCAGTGACCCAATGCCCCAGGTACTTGAACTTTGTGACCCTGGAAAGCTGAGCGCCCCCCAGGGTGACTGGTGGGACAGTATCATAACATTTGTTACCCGCTTTGAAAACCAGTAGCTCGCTCTTGGTCGCATTGTACCTGAGGCCGTGAGCCACCGCATAGTCTTCACAGATGCGAAGAAGCCTCCTAAGTGCACTGATCGATGGGCTCAGCAATACCATATCATCCGCGTAGCTGATGTTATTGACGCAGTACCCGTTAATGGAGCACCCGATATTGGTATTGCTGAGCTCACAGATCAGCTCGTTTACATACAGGTTGAATAGCTTGGGTGAGCTGATTCCCCCCTGCCTCACACCGCACTCCAACCCGTATGCATTCGACAGGACACCCGCCCACTTAACATAATTGTATTGGTTTTTATACCAATACTTTAGCATCCTAATGATATCGCTTGGGAGGTTCTCAACATTTGACAGTTTCTTCCATAGGCATGTTATGCTTTAGATTTAGATTTTTAGATTTTATTTATTTATTTGCCATCAATGTAGGTACAAGTTTAAGATGATACAAATAGCTGAAGGTTACCGCTACATTCTACCTTACGGCATGCAAATTCATAGAAACTAATAGATTACATACAATATTATTATAAATTAACAACTAACATGTCATTCTAATTAACACTAACAAACATAAAAAAGGAAATAATAATAAAATAATAATAATCATCAAATAGTCAATTGCACATAAATAAATCTTGTCAATAAAATGAATTTCATTATCTTGGAATTATAATTAAGTGAAATATTATTTTACAAACATAATGTCATTTACAAATTTTATTGTCAAATTTCTTTATCATTTAAAAGCCATTGATACAATAATAACATTTATCCAATAATAATGCAGTGAGCTTAGATTTAAATGTTCGAATACGGTGTTCTTTGAAACTGTGCGGAATTTTATTGTATATGATAGGTCCCATCGACATAATATTTTTCCTTAGAACTGCTGTTCTGTAATGGCCTGTATGTAATAAGTTTTTATATTGTAGTCTCATTGGACCTGACCGCATTCGCTTGCTTTGTCAAGTATTTATCCACAAAAACCATGCTTTAGTATCCTTTTGTCCGAAGTGGCGCCTATATCTAATGTTTTGTTAAATATAATTATAATGTTTTGTTAACAAAAGATTTCTTGGAGTAGGTAAAATTTACCAATAAAACACTTCACCATAGTTAAATAAATATCAAGTTTTTAAACTGTACCTTTTAGTTACTGTTATCTTATACCTACCAGGGCCTTTTAAGTTATTAATCTATAACGTTGATAGATCAATTAAATTAAAATGTTCCATTAACACGATCAATTCACTAAAATAAGTAATTAACTGGAAATTGTTTCATAAATATTAATTATTGGGTAGTAATTATGTGAGTCTGTGGGAATTATTTTTGAGTAATGATGGTTATCATTATCTAATAGGTTCCCATTGGTTGATTAAATTTTGTAATAATATTAAGATGAAAGTACTGTTTATTAAGAATAATTTGATAGATTTATTAATTCCGTTACTTATAATTTGTTTTTTTTCGTATTAATGTTATTAACTTATATAAACTAGCGACTTAACAAAACATCGAGATTTATTTATAAAGTTTTACATTAAAATATTGAATAAACTTAATGAATAAACGCAAACACTACAGGGCCGATTTTAAAAATTCTTTCACCAGTTGAATGCTATGTTATCACTAAGTAACATAGGCTCTATGTAATTTAAAAAGATATCACGCAGGGGAAGCCGCTGGCGGAAGCTAGCTTGATTTAAAGAGATATTGTGAAACTTATTCATGAAAAATGTTTGGATTAAGTTCTAATGTTTGTTTGAAAGAATAAACAGATTATAAACACCCACGTAATAGTCTCTATAAAGGGAAATTATTAGGTTAGCTTTTTACTTTTTAATCACGTTGGCAAATACATCTGCTTTGTTTGAAGCTTCTTTTGTTTTTAATTTGGTTTATGAAAATCTCAAATGGAAAACTTTTTTTTTTATCTCGCTAGCCGATAAGTAGTTACAGCATGTTAATTTTATTCTTCTGAAACTTACGTTACAAGAGTAAAAGCTTTGCGAGTTATTTTTTAACTTTACGAAACAAAAGAAAAATAGGTTTTCTATGTCAAAATCAAAATATTTTATTTCACATAAACCTACATGGACACTTATGAAACGTCAGAAGCTAAGTGCACGGTACCAATCGGTCGTTATATGAGTGAGCAACGCTGTGTATATTTTTATTAAGAGTTAAACGTTTACGTGAAAGTAACTTTTACATTATTTTTGCAGGTAAAGGTCAGTCAGGATTGTTTAGCAGATTGACTATCAACTTAGTAAAATCATTTATACAGACAGTATAAATAATTTTAAAAAAGTTAAAAATTAAAGGGCCCTTTATTTTTTTACTTTATTTTATATATAAGGATCGTGTTTTTTTACTAAAGTAAAAAACGTAATTAATATTGTACGGTGGTACGAAACCCTTCATAGCCGTCGCATCTCGTTGCAGTGTTAATCTACTGAAGTATACATTTCCCTGACTGTACTATTCGTGACTGTATTTTGTTTTCTAGTAATAAAACTATTGGCATATAAGTAACTTACCGATCTCTTCTGATGATGATGATGTTCCAACTTCATGTTGGCACATCTGTTCAGCGCAGTCAGACGTCTGAACAGCGACTGTAGAGAGTCTGCGTCTAAGAACGGATGGTCGTTCTGAACGCCCGACACGTCTATCGGGAACTGGAGGTCTGGAACAAGTTAAATATCATATTTAATATTAGATATTATACTATGGACTGGGGATGGGGCCCCCGTCATATAGTAGTAGAAAGAACCGTAGGGTTTTATTCGCTAGGAGGTCAAAATAGCCCTCCGTTCTCCCCAGATGGGGAGTAGGGATCCACGAGGATACAAAAAAAAAAGTATAATAGGGACACAAGTCTCACAAAAACAGCAGAAAAATAATGTACATAAATATCGACTATTTTCTATTGCTGTGGGTGCAGTAGGTACCAACAAGTGGCTCATGTGACAAAGTCCAATACCTGTGTCAAAAAAATTTTCTTTCCAAAAAAAAAAACCATTACCAAGTGAAAAATAACTTTAATTCAGAAATCGTTGTCTTTCGATATGTATTTTAGTTTTTTTTTACCTTTGTACATACTCAAAATTATAATTAATTATGTCGTATCTGTATATGTATAACTGTATGAATTTTTTGTGTGTACACAATGATATTAAATTAACAGATATGTTATAAGCGCGCAATCGTGAAGACTCGAAAACATTCCAATTGTAACGTTTTTACTTGTAGTGAAATGTAAAAATGAATGAAATGTGGGTATGTGTGCCGCTGCTGCCACTTTTTGCGGAACACTTTTTTCGATTTTTTTGTGAGTGTATAGCATATCTGTTAATATAATATCATTGTGTGTACATAAATAATAAATTCTATATTATTATAAAGATTCCGAAAGAACAGAAGATTTTTTGAAGTCGATTAAAAACGTTCCTGAAGGCAATGTGTTTACCTACATTACATTGAAGAGGTCTCCTTTGTAATTGAATGCTTCGCAGTTACATAAATTTTCCAAGTATCTCCTAGAATTCTATGACCAATAACTGTCAACGAAATGTCATTGATAACGCCACAGCTACAGGTAACAATACTAACATCCACATCACTAAATAGGTAGTATGGGTAACCACCTACGTCGAGTCGCTGTCGTCACAAAAACCGTTAGAGGACACGTCACTCTTATGACGTCATTATATTACAAGCACTATTGTCTGGTGCTCAATAGGCAAGATTAGAAGTTTGTATACTATAGGGGTTGATAGAGGTGAGACGTGATGGCTTTCAAGTTATTACAAAGTAAGTAGGGGTAGTTTATGGGTAGGCTTACCAGCCTCAATGCATGATCGTTTTACCATTTACCGGGACGTTGGCAATTGAAATTAGGGAGTTTTTAAAATAAATTAAAAATTATTCTCAAGTAAAATAAAGTAGTCATTGAGAACATTTTTTTTTTTTATGTTGAAATTATTATTATTAAGGTTATAGAGAATCTGAAGCGAAATCGTCATAGCACGCAAGTACCCCACTTGCGTAACGCACATTAAATGACCACTCGAAGAGGTCTGTTTCCCAGCAGTGGGAACATTATAGGCTGATGATTATACATAAGTACTTAGTCAATTATTGAAAACGTAGCACGATAGATGGTTTCATAGACAAAACGAAAGACAAGATTAATTCATTGCATTGCTGAGGATCAAGCAGCCTTTCCAAACAGATTCAAAAGAAACCATAAACCACACAATTTTAAATTTAGAACACGTACTTACCTATTTAACAAGAGCATCTCTCGCGCCATTCCCGATCGTCACGGAAATGAAACCAAGCGGCACGTGGCGGAACCGGAAATGTTCTTAACTCAAACGAAATAAACTATTTTGTGCATTGTGTCAACTGTGATGATGAATAAAAGGGAAGAAGGATCTTCTATCTCTCTCCATTAGTAAAGTAATATTCACTTTGGTTTTTTTATTGTTTGTTTGCTTGGCAATGGCGACATATTAAAAAATTGAGATTTCTTTAAGTTTAATATTAATGTACACACGGCTACACATCAAGCTATACATTTCCTGTATAAGCTGACCTCGCAACGTACGAAAATCCTATACAATGCGGGATCAGCATAAACTGGAAATGTATAGCTTGATGTGTAGCCGTGTGTACTAGTGACCCGACCCGTAACGACTTTACAAAACATCGAGATTCCCATTGATAAGTGCCCGTAGTTGCTCCAACAAAATACCTATATAACATCATTGAATTACGGTGAAGAAAAGCATTGGAAGAAAACCAAGGGACTTAATGGCTTAAAAGCAGCAGCGTACTTCTAAGAAAAATGAATAAAACAAGGTAAGCGTACCGGAGGTAACCTGGCACAGCCACACCCAGAATAATAAACTAAAAGCCACCTCCTTACGTTTTTCTCGTTGAAAAGTCTCTTTAAAACTTACACTCATGCCTTATTACCACAAAACCATGTTTGTCAGTTGTTTAGCCTACATAATCAGCCTATAATGTTCCCACTGCTGGGACACAGGCCTCCTCTCTATGAGAGGGAGTGGGCTGTAATCCACCACGCGGGCCCAGTGCGGGTTGGTAGATGTCACATGTCTTCGAATTTTTGGTTCTAGGACATGCCGGTTTGTTGTGTGTGTTTGTGTTGTTGATGTTTTCCTTCACCGTTTTGAGAGCAGTGGTGATGAAATTATTTACACAAAGTAAAGCGCCTGTCAGGGTTCGAACCTACGACTAACAAGTCGTAAGTCGCGGCCGTTACCACTGGGCCACCACTGCTCTCTGCGGTTGTTTAGCCTAAACTCCTTTTAAACACGACATTTCTATATGGAGTTTAGACATAAAACTGACAGTAGATACGCGTTTAACAAGTGTCTAAGTTGTTTCTACTAACCCTTGTTTGCGTCCTTGCAGCTAACATTAACTACCACAAAGTACAAATTCGACGGCCTGCCACACTGCGCTGCCGTCTTTACGTGACACTGGCAGAATAGTCGACACTCAATTGCCAAGAAAAGAAAAAAAAAAGTGTCTAAGTTTTTATGGTACGACCCTTGGTGGTTAGACATTAGCATAATATTGTAAGCTTACTTAACAGATGTGTTTCAAAACTCCAAAATTATGATTAAATAAAATACCTCATACCTAAAATTACATGCTTAGCAAACATAATCCTTTGTCTCCCAAAATCAAAAAATATTTTGATTTAAAAGTGTCCATGAAGGTTCTTTTCCATAGGAACTTATTAAACTTTGGAATGGAAGGCAACCAGCTTCATTTTTCTGACAGACCGACTCCTTGACAATTCAAAAGTGTCTGTGATTTATTTTCGTTGGATCCCGGTTTTCGATCCCATTTTTTAGATATTACCGATGGGTCCATTTTTGAAACAAATGCCTTTTAAACATGACATTTCTCGCGCGTTGAACAAGTGTCTAAGTTTTTGTGGTAAGGCCCTTTGAGTTTGAGTTTAGGAACCCGTATTACAAGTGAAAACTTTTGAAATCGAACCCTAGGTACGCTCAATTTTCATATTTTTATTGCTCCATCTCTTCTGGTCTTTAAACTGCCTTGTTAATCAGAAATTGCACTTCACCCTCTACATGTCCTGCTGGCAACACCCTTTGTGCACTGCCAGTCAATATTAGGCGTATACAGGGTGGTTATTTCCTGCCAAACTCGGTTACCTGTCCCTTTGTTGTGGTAATTCGCTCAAACTGACCTTCCGTACAGGGTTTCACGTTTTTAAATCAATCAACGTGTTCGAGGTTCTTTGAAAGGTAAAAGCTGTAGTAAATTAGAGGGTGGAAGGAAAAGGTTTGCTATTTGTAGCGCATTTTTGTAAAATTTGTCACGTGCTGAATATAGAGAAAATAAATTCACTTGATATATTTTCTGTTCTAAGAGTTCTAGAATCTAATCTAAAAACTAACAGACTTAAATATTTAATAATAGTAACATATAAAAGTATTTAAAAAAAGAGGGGGAATGTTGTATAGCAATGCTGATTCTATGGCCAAAAAATAGGCCTCTGTCGCGTGAGGAGTCGACCCAACGCCTGGCGATGTCTTGAAAAACCAAGTGGGCACTCGGACCCCATGGCCCTAGGGTTTCAACCCCAAACGGCTTGAACATATACGTCCCGATAAGATTGGATAGTATTTCGTCGTGAAAAAAATATTTAGCTCGTTATCTCACATAATTTCGAAGGCAATGTATCACGGGTTGAAAAGAACAGGTGTTTTTGGTATTTAATAAAAAAAATACGCAAAATAACTTTATGAACCTGACCCTGTTTTTTCTGAGTTACAATTAAATACAAAATCAACATTTTATCACGACAGACACAGAGATACAAAACAGCCTGCAACTGTCATCGCTGGTCTTAACAATGTTACGACAGTTCTTTTTATACAGAAAAAAGATACATTTAAACTTATCGCGGGCTACAAAAGTAGGCCGGTTGTCACAAAGCGTCCCGTATCGTGGTGACGTCAGCATCCGGTCAGGGGGTAACGGAAGTGGGGAGGCGCAGTCGCGCGTCGTGTGTCGAGGATGTAGGTCGCGTTTGAAAATAATTGGCGAGTTAGACAGTATGTGGGAAATTGTATTGACGTGACTTTCTTTTTTTAAATATTGGAATGAAGTTTTAGGATTTGTTTTTTTTTAATCATTTATTCTTAGAACCGATATTTGGGACATATGGTGTAGATTTGATTCCGTTAAGTGGGATGCGGTAAGGTAGCCCGCGAAATTCAAATTTTATTACCTTTTTTGCAATTTGCAGGTGAGTGGCAGGTTTTATGTTGATTAAAATAAATTATTTGCGACCTGACACCTGCCCTGCAAATTACAAAAAAAGTAAGAAAATTTGAATTTCGTGGGTTACCGTGGATCTAAAAAAATATTGTATGCGCATTGTATTGTTGATGTATGTGTTGATAGATTGAAGGATAAGGCCTATCGAGTTCAGAAGTAACCGAATAAAAATGGGACCGTAAAAATATACATTTTCCTGTAAAACCCTATCATGTCACACTCCGGAAAACGTGATCACAAAATAAGATATAATTCATCTCAGGGCCCTCAATATAAACATACTTCACTTTATTAAATGTGTTATATGACGGCCATAAATACGCTGAAAAACTCAATAAATTGCCCTTGGCCGTAATAGAGACGTTTTCAAACGTACGTGTATGATCGTACGTACGTATATGTTACGTATTAGATCAGTACATGTGATGTACTTTGGAGACTGGTCTGTGTGTTATACTTTTATGCAACTTGCCGTGTTACCCGCTAAAGAAAATGCTTTCTCTGCGCTCTTGCATACATAATCAGCCATGTTCCCACTGGGACACAGGCCTTCTCTCTTCGAGGGGGAGTGGGCTGTATCCTACCACGCGGGCCCAGTGCGGGTTGACAGATATCACGTGGCTTCGAATTTTAGGGATAGACCCTAAAACTGCATTTGAAATAAGATTAGATATTTAAATAAACCTTTTTTAGAGTCCGTTCAACCAATTTTGACTTCTATTGCGTTGGTGGTATGACAAAATGGCAGCTGCAGTAGACAGTTGGTATTGTGTAACCATTTTTGCTTTTAATGCCATCCTTGTGTATAGAAGTCAAAATTGGTTGAACGGACTGTAAAAAGGTTTGTTTAAATGTCTAATCTTATTTCAAATGTAGTATTAGAACACATCCACGTTGGTGGATGCCACAGTCATATCTTCCAGTTTTCGGGAAGGTTATGATGCTTTCGACAATATCTTGTTTCCCTGTGTGTTAGAGTAGTGTTAAACAAATTATGCTAAAGATCTTTCTCCTTAATTTTTGTTAACTGTAGGCATGGGCGTACCCAGGGGGAAATCCCCTGGAAATCTCGCAGAACATGTATGAACTCGACTAATTACTAATCAAAGTGTAAACGGGGCCTTATGCTCTAGCTTTTAAATAAACCTTTTAAAATGCACGGTGCAATTGCCAAAAAACCGCGCGGGACGATGGCACACTATACTACATATACCTAATGTTTCATGTAGGTGTGTTTGTGTAGTGTGTATGAAAAAACAGCCGCGGACTATCTGACCTAAAAAATCTGACTTGCCCCCCTTAGGCCAGAAGCTGGGTACGCCCATGACTGTAGGTAATCGTATAATCGTTACGGGTATTCAGGAGCCCAAAAGTCTGACAACCAGTCTTACCAAAGTACCTATTACCCAGTAACTGGGTTGTGGAGGTCAGATAGGCAGTTGCTCTATGTAAAATACTGGTAGTCAGCTGCAGCCGCTTTGACTGGAATCTAACTCTAAACATGGTTCAGAAAAGGATAGATTGACTGACGATTTTTTTTAAATTTTTTACTTTCTCATCAACCTCACTTTGTTTTTGTGTTAAATCATACGTGAGAAGGAAATTCTTTCCTGACGTGTGTCGACCGTCGAGTGCGGTTGCCGGTTGTCACCAGTCAGGAACAAAGTTCCTTAGCAATAAAACGAATACTTCATTGGACGCGTTAATTACCTACTCTAGAGTAGGTATTATTTTGATTTTGATCAATATATTAATTTTTCTATAAGTTTTTTTTTTTGTTCCTCGCACAATGCTTTGTAAAACGTGCGTACGTGCGTAAGATGATTTCCGACTTGTGTCGGCTGATGCACTCGCTCGCTTCACTCGCTCGTAAATCAAAATTCCACTCGTCGGAAATCACCTACTTTCCGCACTAATATCATTAATAAACTATTAATTTTGTTCAAAACATTTGCATCTATTCAACATAATGATTAATGAAAATAATTAAATCAGTTGAAACATTTATTTATGCAAAAACCAATTGAAACTCAGTTAACAAGGGCCTACCAAAAAAAGACAAACGTAAAATTTTAAATTATGTCCATCAATCAGCGGAAAATAATGTTACCAGCTTACAAAGTAGCGGCTCCTTTAATACTGCTGGCAACACATGTCATAATCTGATGAGGGTGCGTGACGTGACGTAGGTACGGACAGCAACATTAGTTGTTGTTGATTGTTGTCCAGTGTTGTTGTCTGATAAGAATTGTTCAGTGTCCATGAGGGACTAATTTTATCTGGAACGGATCTTTCATGGTTTATGCACGAGTCGTTTTTGATACGAACGAATTGACGTGCATTGAATGTAGGCATTTACAGTAAAAAATTATTGCATTTATATAAATTATAATAGAGGTAATAACAACAAATAACGTAATTAGAGACTATTTCTTTTAAATAAGAATGAATTAATGAATTAAATGCACCGACCCCAGCGTGCTTTGACAAGACTCGATTGCATTTAAGGCACTTATGAACGTCAAAAACAAAGAACTAGAATTGTTTCTAGTCGCCCAATGAACACAAAGATGCACACTAGCACCTGGAGCCTCATGTACTCCATAGTGCTTCAGAGACCATTGCCTATCAAGGAGTAGACATAATTACATAATTACACGAGAGAAACAGACATAATTACTCAGCGCGGGGAGCGCGCTGAGTAATTATGTCTGTTTCTCTCGTGTTTATACTGACTATTTAAGAATTAAGTGACCTATGAACGTGTGAAAAATATGGGGAGGAAAGAAAATGCAGAGAAAGTTCCCGAAATATTGAATTTAGATATTCCCATAACGTACCTACATTCAGGGCGTGGCGAAAAACGAAGAGACTAAAAAAAAATTGAACATTTTTTTAACAAGTTTATCAGCGCTATTTTTTTTTAAAGGTCACACATTTTTATCAAACTTCCACAGTTCCTATTCACCCCCAAAGGGAACCGCCAAACGCCATTCAGCGCGACAAAGCACCCTCGAGGAAGTCAATACGATAATTAACTGAACGCTAGACGAACGGAAAAAGGCTTTCGCACTTCTTTACTGCGACAGACAGATATTGAAGCAATTTCCTTAATGTTCCTACCCAGAGCTCAGAAGTTTTTGTGCAGAAAAAACTCACCCCAGTTTTTTGAAGGCGTGGCGATGAAATTGAGACCGCGTAGAAATAAATTGGCTTTTCTGGCAATTATTCGATAGCTGTGTTCTTTTGAAATTGGAAGGGAAATTTTATTTAAATAACACGAAAAAAATCTGTCTTGCCTCCTCCTCAAACGGAGTAAAATAAAAATAATTTTAATAATGTAATTCATATTTTTAGAAAAGAAATAAATCATTTTAATATTAGAATGGTTTCTGGGTTAAAATTTAAAATCTTCTAGTACATATTTCGCAGGTTATGTTTATGTACCAAGTAATGGGGTCGAGTCCATCGAGACTTCTTGAATAAAACTAAAATTTTCCTTTAAATAGTGGACTGTCTGGTAATATGACCAATTTTATAACATTGATGGGATCCATACAATTTTTTTTTTTAATTTCTGATGGTTTCCCACTACTGGGAAAAGGCTTTCCCCAATTTACCCCAATTTACTGGGAAAAGGCTTTCCCCATTTTATTTTATAATAGTGTTCTTTATGCTGTGCCTTCCCCGAACAAACGGTCTAAACAAACGAGTCCAAATCATCACGCCAGCTTTTCTTAAGCCTGGCTCGGTGACGACGCCCGTCTTCAGGCACCACTGCATGACGATACTGGCCAATCTGTCTTGATGCATCTTATAGGAGTGCCCCACCCAGTCTTAATTCAGCCATGCATGGGCAGACATGCATGCAAATACTATGCCGAAATAATGGTATTGCTTCATAAATACTAGCGTATCGTCTTCACATGAGATTATAATAATAATTCTAATTGATATATACAACAAAATATTGTTAAACATTAAGGGTGGAGTTTCTTGCCTATTCTTCTCCATACGAAAACTACCTTTTGGAAGGGGCAACTAGAATCAGTTCTATTTCTTTGTTTTTGAATTTTAAAAGTGCCTTTGTGCCTATTTGAAATAAATTATTTGACTTTGACTTCGACTAGCCTATATTGCCTATTTATAAGTAAATTATTTAACTTAACATATCATGACGCCTTGTTTCCCCGAAGTGTTGGGTAGAGTTGTACATAAAGTACACCCACATAAAACTAACTAAACTATTACTGTAACTAAATTATATCAATTAAGTAAGAAATAGCAACAAAATCGTGCCTTAAAAATATGTTCACACCAAAACAGAGAAACTAAATAACGAAAACAAAACATTTGCGCCGGCGCGGCGCCATAGCTACATAACCTTACGACCTTTTAAATTTATTTTAATAACAATATGACCAACTATTACATATTTTATGAAATACAAACACTGGCGGCCGAAAACAGGCATCATTAGAACAACCTTATTAGGTAAACACTATCTGGACGGAAAAGGGACCCTTGGATAAATATAATTTATTTAGTTAGGTTCGCCTTGTTGTGAATTTATATTATTTGCTAGTCTGTTGCTTTGCTGGTGAAATGTTGTTTTTTTTTTTTTGAGAAGGCTGTATTTTTTATAGGTCTGGAATTTTATACTATAGGTTTTACCATCCACCATTTTTTTTTTCTTTGCCTTATTCATGATGTCATAAGAATTATATTAATAGTCGAAAATAAAGCTCTCTCATTTGGCTTCCTTAAAGAACCAATTAATTATTTATCAGTGTACTCTCTCTAATGATTGCACGACAGTGTAAGTACATATCTTAGTAGCGTAGTTTTAAAAACCAACTTCACAATTTGTAAAAGTCACCCTACTTAATCACTTCTTCCTGTATCTTTTCATTACACGGCAGTGTATAAAATCCTACAGACAGAGCTAAAAAAAAACAGGTTTCACCGAAAAAGAAAATGATGCACCCTATTTTCGTTTCGTTCTCATATACTAGCTGTATACAGCTGTATACTTTACATTGCACGGCAGTGTACACATACACAACCCTACACTCAGGGCCGTGTTTAAAATTAGCACGCGATCGCTAGCCTGTGAAATGTACGCTTGAACGCTCTCGCCTTTTATCCCAAATCAGAACCTAAACCAGTGGAGGCTTTCATGTATATTATTGTTATTTATTTAAGGGAAAATCCACCCTTAAAAGGCAGTTTCTGATGGCAATAAGAGACATATTTGAGTGCTTATGAGGCTGTTGCTTGTTACGGAAATCAAAGGGAGTTCATTGAATGTTACATGTAAATCAGTAATGAGAGTTTTGAGGTTTGTATATTATACATGTAGGGAATTAAATGTGAAGAACATAAAGAGGCGCTGTACATTTATATATTAAGATGTGAAAATGAATATGAATAATCAAATAAAATACCAAATAAAACCGGCCAAGTGCGAGTCGGAATCGCGCACGAAGGGTTCCGTACCTAATCTATAAAAACGTCAAAAAAGTAAATTACTTTTGTTGTATGGGAGCCCCCTTAAATATTTATTTTATTCTGTTTTTTAGTATTTTGTTGTTATAGCGGCAACGGAAATACATCATCTGTGAAAATTTAAACTGACTATCACGGTTCATGAGATGCAGCCTGGTGACGGACGGACAACGGAGTCTTAGTAATAGGGTCCCGTTGTACACTTAGTTCGCAATAAACGTTTTGACTTTGACTTTGACTTTACCCTTTGGGTACAGAACCCTAAAAACATGCGTTTCTCATCATTGCTAAATGTTATTATGCATCGTTTAATAGTACATTATAAAATATTGGTTACTAGCTGTTGCCCGCGATTTCGTCTGCAATCCAGCATGAAAAGTAGCCTACGTCCTTTTTGAGGTCATGGTTTACTCATATGCAAAATTTCATCCAAATCCGTTCAGCCGTTTTAGCGTGAAAGCGTATCAAACAAACTACATAATGGTGCCGATTCTCTTGTACACCGAACTAAACTAACTAAACTATTACTAAAATTCCTTACTTTTTACTATGAGAATCTTAGAGCTATTCTGCCAAAAAAAATCTCTAAATTTAAAAATTATTTTGACAGAACTAAAATCGAATTAGACAATCGCGACTCCACTTGGTACCTACTTGTTTGCCTACCACGTGATTTTTTTTGAGCCGGAGAGGCGCGCAGTGTGGCCGTCTCGACGTATTTTTATATGGAATTTTTCACTTTTTGGAAGAAACCAAAAATATTAAATTACCACAACATGTTGAGTATTACGGGTTTGCGGGTTGCAAAGGGGGTCAGCATTTTCATTATTTTTGCGATAGGACCGTTTTCGAGATATAAGCAAAAGAAAATAAAAAAAGATACAGTACCGTTTTGCAACTGAATTCGAGGTGTTGGTTTGAATTTTAGTTCATGACATCTAATTTTATTCCACACATTTTTAATCGTGATTAAAAATTGTCAGAGTTAGTTAGAGGATTTTAGATATAGAACAAAAATTTTGGTTAAAACGTCAAATTCAGAATAGCATTTTCACTAAATTAAAACTCAGTGCCATCTTAGTGCTGTCAAACTAAATTATAGTTAAGTTGTGTCACTTTAGTCTATTTTCAGAATAGGAAATCGTCGTTTGACAGGAATAAACTAAATTTGATTGATTTTTAGTTTAGTTTAGAGAATTTGTGACAAGAGAATCGGCACCATTAGTTAGGATTCATTATTATGGAATCACAATTAGGCATCTAAACATGGGCTTGACAAACTTGTGGAAAACTTACTTGTTTGTTGGCATTACTTTACGATAGTTTTAGTAATGAAGCCGTAAAACTTGGACACTTCAAGTTTGTAACTAAACCGAGACTTCTGCAGTATTTGAAACAACTAAATCCTAACTAATATTATAAATGCGAAAATGAGTTTGTTTGCTTGTTATGCCCTTATTTTGTCTTTTGTTTCTTTTTACCTATTTACTGCTGCAAAGTAATGCAAAAAAGCATCTGTGTAACGAATATTATTACATTATGTCATTATTGCATGAACTTATTTTATTAAGACAAGTTTAGTACCCTTATGGAAATCGTACCAGAAAAAAACATCCACTTTTTTTATTATGTGTTTTTTTTAAATATTTTCCCTCTAAGGGACAAAGGCATTCAAGTTCAAGTTTGAGTAAATGTATTCATGTATTATTCTGTCGGATAGACAAGTGACTCGGTGACTGACAACTTGACGTTTGGCATGTGAAGTAGGCGCGTTTTGTCCGCCATTTGTATTCTTTAAAACAAGCTTGGTAGTAAATTTTCCTTTTTGTGGACAGTATATTAAGTCTTTTTAATGGTCCGTGTCTGTGGAATGTTTTGGGCAGTTTTATGTTTATTTGTTTCCCATGTTATAAGTATGTCTTGGGGTATTTTTTTCTAAAATGTCATCGTAGGTTAAATTTAAGGAAACGCTTGTGTATTTTTACCTCAATCGTACAATGACTACGATTTAAAGTTTACGATACGTTCTAGGAACTTACTCGGTAACTATATTTAATAAAATATTAATAATATTTTAGGGGTATGAGGAACAGGGTGTAAAGTTCACTCATCCCCCATAGAAAAGGGAGGATCCTCCGACCAGACGGGTGTTGTGTCTGGCGGGCAACTGCCCAATGATTGATATTGGGTTTTTGTATATATGTTCACTGCACGGTAAACTCTAATTGCGCGATGCAGGATTTATGTGACGTCAGGATTTTTGTGTGACGTCAGGTCTTCGATGCGTAGTTCGCATGTGGCGATGTAGATACCGCCACAATATTTTCAAAGATTGACAACTAAAAAAAAACTTAGTATCCTTTGCCAAAAGCTGTATTGGCGTGGACCGAAAAATTATTGTTTATAAAAATTAATACAGATCGGGAATCTTTTTTAGATAAAATATTATAAAAAGATGATTACTTATTTAATAACGCACAAAAAAAACCAACAAGGAACACCTTACCTAACGGCCAACCCAATTTTTAATAAAGCTAACAAAGCACCGAAAAGTTTGAGCCAAAAACTTTGCATAAAGCCAAATTGATTTAAAACTCTTCGCTTTATTCAATGTTTTCCGTTGATGCCAATTTTCCAAGAAGTTTTCACCGTAGTGAAAGGAAAAAAGAAGAAAGTTTAAAACCTTTAATTAAATCGTTAACTGGGCGGTTTATCTGTCCTGAAGTGTACTGCGGGTGACTGTTTTGGGAGGTAAAGGACAAAGGATTTAATTTGCTTGCTAATTAGGTACTGAATTAGATGTCTTCATGATGTGAGGAAGGCTATTAATAAAACTTATGCCTGGATTGTGAAAAACTAGGACGACAAACATAGAAACTAATATGCGAGTTATGATATAGCATAATAACCCTACAATTTTCCCACTGCTGGGACACAGGCCTCCTCTTTGTTAGAGATAGAGGACCTTAATTCACCACACGGGTCCAGTGCGGGTTTGTGGAGTTATGATAATATGATCGACATTGTTATTATGCGATTCTAAATGTCATTTTTGCGAAAAGTTGTCAAAATTACTGCTAATCAAGGTCCTCTTCTTGGTCTAGTGCTACTGCTGAACATGAGGTCCTGGGTTCGATTCCCAGGTCGGGCAGTGCTATTGGGATTTTCCATGAGGAATTTCTCGTCGCAACCCGGAGTATTTTTTTTTTTTTGAGGGTTGGAAATCTTCCAATGACTTCTCCCGCCCTGGGCGGAGCGGAAGGGCGTGTCAGACTTTTACTGACTAAAACCCACCCGCGTTCCTTCAGTTGCCTGTTGCCAAGGTCCCGGTATCACTTTCGGACGAACTCGCAAAGCAACACGGAGTCTGGATTTGTGCACGGTTGATGGTAACAGGCTTGCATTTTATTACATGGGACTTAAACATAACTGGCGAAATGTGGGTGTACTTTAGGTACACCTCTGCCCAACCCTTCGGGGATTATAGGTGTGATGTTATTTAGTTTTACGTACTTTTATGATGGCAAGCTTACACGTGTCTCTTCTCAAAATAAACCACACATCAAATATAAACCAAATTAATCCCAAAATTGGTTGCGTCAGTAATCTAAGCGCCTCTCTTGTCGGCGTAGGAGAGAATTCAATACAATTACTTATCAGAATCCAATTAACAGAGTCGGTCAGTGCGACGGTGCTCTACCTAGAGATAGGTAGCCTTTGTAAATATGGGCGGCGAGGCTCTATGTAGAGTTGGGAGCAGAGCAATGAAGATATTATATTGACATGTAGAGCAAAAAGAGCCTGTAGTCAGTTATGTTGAGGCGACGCAATAATTCGTATTTTACATGAGCGACTGCCATCTGACCTCAGCAACTTAGCATTATCAGCCTATAATGTTCCCACTGCTGGGACACAGGCCTCCTCTCTTCGAGAAGGAGCAGGCTTTAATCTACCACGCGGGCCCAATGCGGGTTGGTAGATGTCACAATGCCTTACAATTGTTGTTTCTAGGACTTGCCGGTTGAAAATATTTACAAAAATTAAAATGCCTGCCTAGGTTTGAACCCAGGCAGAACTACTCGGAGAACCATAAACTTCGAAGACATGTGACATCTATCAACCCGCATTGGGCCTGCGTAGTATATTACGGTCTATTCCCTCTCAAAGAGGAGGCGTGTGTCCCAGCAGTGGGAACATTATATGCTGATTATGCAATATCTCCAGGGTAGATACAATCCAGTAGCATAATTTGATGCCGTATTGATGTTGTTAAAAGTACTAGCGTTTCACCCGCGTAAGTCTCGATCCCGCAAGAATATCGAGATAAAAAGTATCCTATGTCCTATTCCAGGTCATGGTCTACCCATGTGCCAAATTTCATTTAAATCGGTTCAGCCGTTTTGGCGTAAAAGCGTAACAAACAAACAATTAAACAAACAAACTTACTTTCGCATTTATAATATTAGTTAGGATACCTTCTCAAAAAAGTAAAGGGCTACATTACCTACATAATAAAAACTTCCGTAAACAAATCTATTGTTAGAAATTCGCAAGAATTCATTCTTTGTCACAAAATATCGTGACGGTCGTGACTGCGTGAGCCGTTTCTCATTTATTTACAACAAAATCCAATACATTTGACTAAAAAATAAAACGTTCTATAAAAATATCCGTCACTTTCGCTGTTTAGTTGTTTACCTACGTTTGAAGTACAGTACAGTCGTGGTGAAAAGCGCTAAACAGAAAAAGTTTTCGTCTTGTAGGTATAAGGCTTCCTGCAAATGACGCCGGAGTCGCACCGGCGCCAGACCGCATGTTTGTGTATTACGAATGAATATCACCCAAGGGCCGCACAATCGCCTCGTCGGACCGCAAGATGCAAAAAAATCTGAATAACCTACGCGGCGCCGCCGGTACTTCGCCGGCGTCATATCTCGGCGTCTAAATCTATTATTTACATTGCAAACCTTAATTTCAACAATGACTACATACCAATAACTGCCCCATTAAGGTTACAATAGTAGTTTACCTAATTAAAAAGTCGGCCTAAGACATATTTGAGTCAGTAATCATCGATTTAATTTGAACTACGAGATGATTTCTTTTTGATATCGGATGAAATAGAATATATTACAACAAATGGAGTAGTAATGTAAAAGTGGAAGAATAAAAAAATATCTTCGCAAAACATATTCCATCTGAAACGTCACTTCAAAATCCATCATTTCCTCCGTTTACATGAAATCCTAAACGTGCCAGCGTATATGAGATTTTCTGTAACACTGCAACTACATATTTGTATTTTACTTTCCAAAGATTCTCCATAACTGTATTTTGCAGTAGAGAGCAAATATTGGCTTTCAGAATTGAATTGAATAAGAAATCCTTCGACTCCAGTATCAAATATTTACGAAATTCTGAGTTTAGATTTTTAGCGAAATGAAGAATTTAATGTATGTACGTTAAATTGCTTTTTCTGTATGGATTTTTACGGAGTTGACAATAAGGTTAATAGAAAAAAATAAAATACAGACTTTGTTTGGCAGATGTAACTTAGTCTTGTAAAATAAAATAAATTACATAAAAATATTTGTTAGTAGCGTCACGTAGCGTTACAAGTAACTACGCAACATATGAACCAATAAATCAATCAAGCGTCAATCGTTTACTAAGACGACTGCATAAATAACTTGGTTTATTACTTAATCCTTCCTTTTTGATAATAAAAATAAGGATATAAATGTTGTCCAGAAAAGATTTATCACAATCAAAAAGGTAATTAATAAATAATTGATTGATGGCAATAAGCTCGCTTGCTTCATGGAAGCGAAGGCTTCCGGATGCGAGAAGCACAGAACCCTTAGCTACCCGAATTGCGTAACAGATTTTCACATTCAATCTGAATGGTTTTGAAGGATATTGTTATCGATTGCTTAATATATTATAAACTAGCTGATGCCCGCGGCTTCGCGTGGATGTCGGTTATTATATACTAAAACCTTCCTCGAGAACCACTCTAACTATCCATTGGTGAAAACAGCATGAAAATCGGTGCAGTAGTTTTTGAGTTTATCGCGAACAGACAGACGCGACGGAGGACTTTGTTTTATATTTATCAACAATGTAAAAAATGCAATGAATGTTGTTGAACTAAAATGAAAGCCATTGCAAGTGTTTTACGTAGTTACCCGGCAGGTCGAACTGGCGATGCTTGGAGGCGTACCATCTATGTCCAGCAGGTGGACGTCTTTCGGCTGCTTCTTGGAAAATTAGAGTGCTATGTAGTTTTCTGTCTAACCCTTTGGGAAATGCAGGCGCGATGCTATGTTAACCTATCTGATGTTTTTTACCAATCAAACAATAGACACGAAAGATCGGATAAAAATCAATCCTCCAAGCTTCGCTGAACTCAAACAAAAAAAAAAAAAACAAACAAACATCTGCCCAACCACTTGTGTCTCCAACAGTACATCAAACAAATAGGGTTGCCTCACATCTGCAAATTAAAATCGTTTCACAAAGCCCTGGTCAGTGGGCCGTGTATTCGATTAACTCGCCATAAATGAATTCATTCAATATGTCTTTTTGCCTATTTTTAACCGACTTTTATAGCAACAGGTCAACTTTCGTTGGTCTGATTGCCCGTTTTTAACCGACTGCAAAGACAGCGTTATGTTTTTTTTATACGTGTTTGTACAATTGATTGTTTCGTGTTTTTTTTCTTGCATAAATATGAAAATAATATTGTTGTTTCTGGAATGGAGATGAAGATGTGATTGATAATTAAAAACAACATATCTCTCACTTTTATATTGTTTTTATCTTTCTTCCGGAACATTTATTTTCGAAAACCACATCAAAATCAGTTGCGTAGTTTAGAAGAAAAACGCAGTCAAACAGAGAGACACGATTTTAATTCATATCAAATAAAGACCATACCACGAATACCATTTTTTGAAATGTGGTCATGTGAAACTTGCAAGGATGCAGCTTTTTCTAACTTTGCACTGATAAAATACACTATAGTTTTAATTAAATCTTGAATTGCCCTCAAAGACTGTTTTTTGTGTAATTAGCGCATTCAAATAATTCTTTCAGTCCCTTGAGTTTGTTTTAGTTATTTGCTGTTGATAATGAATCATCCGACAAACAATACAATCAACAACAATGAAAACACAGTTATTAGTCCAAATTACAACACTAGTTCCATTGCACGTCAACGTAGCAACAATTCAGACTAACAATTATTGCTTTTCAAAGGGTACCTACTCTATCATTAGGGCTTAACCGAAATTGATAACATTGTTCTCTAAGTGATAGAATTTAGAATAGAATTGAATAATTGTGTACTTTAGATAACGGGGTAACGGGGTTTTGTCCGCGACTGTACTTTGGATTGTGTTTTAGATTTATGGTACTGTGAGTAATCTTGAATAGTTGGTAAGGATTAGTTTTCGAAATAGTGAATCACTTTGGTTGGTAGATAGAGAATTTCTTTTCCGTAGTATTACACAGAGCAACTGCCTATCTGACCTCTATAACACAGTTACTGGGTAACACGATACCCCTTTGTAAGACTGGTTGTCAGACTTTTGGACTTTTGACTACCCGTAACGACTGTCAAAGATCTACGAATGACAGCCGGGATCAACGGTTTATCGTGCTTTCCGAGGCACGAACGAACAAGTCTCGATATGTAATGGGTGGTCATCCATCCATGAACCGACTGCGGCAAGTGCAGCTTAACTTTCTATCGACCCGTGCGGCTGTTACTATTTAGCCATGAGCCCAAATTCAACCGAGGATATATAGTAGGATAGGAGTCTGACAATGTTTGGGAGTCTGAAATTCCTTTACCTAAAGGTGCTCCCTAACCGGGAGCCTACTTTACAGGCGATGGCCTGTAAAGTAATGTTACAAAGTCGAGCATTCATCAGTGGATGAGGCGAACCGAACATTACAGTGCGCAGCATCGGCATTTGGTTTGTGTTTTTTATGTTTATTTGTTGTCATTTGCCAATGTCGATGTCGCAACAGGAATTACGCAATATTGTCTTTGGTCCCTGGCCTTGTTATCAACCAATGAACAAACGTCACGGAATGTCAAACTTTTTTATATATTTTTTTTTATTGTGTGTGCGTTTTGTTTGTGCAACATAAACAATTTTTATTTATTCTCTTTCAACCTATAAAATGATACAATTCGAGCATTACATCAGTGAGGGAGGAGAACCGAGCGTTACAGTGCGCAATTTATATTTTGATACAACTTGTAACATCAATGTTACATTACAAACAAATTCTCGTCAGTCAGGGAGGCAGTATTGTAACGTAATCCTCAAAATCGAATCTGTAACGTTACATTATAAGTGAATGCTTCCGGTGACGGAGTATCTTAAAATATATTTATATTCTTGCAAGCAGTCTTGATATTACAGGGAAAATATTTACCTGGATATTCGATCTCAACTTCCGTCTGGATACAAACGTTATTCTTCAGCAAATGCATTTTATTAAGTTTACTGTGTAAATTCAGCACTCAATCTACAGTTTCTCTAAGAATATTTTATGATACACTTTCAGATTATACATTGTTTATGCACTTGTAATAAAACGAGTTTATTTCACAGACATTATATAAAGGTGGTTATTAGATGTGTTGCTCTGCGATCTAATAATGAAATTAGACTCGATGAAATAGTTTTGTTTGCCTTTTTTTCTGAAAAGAATTTTCACATTACGAGGTCGAGGTCAAGAAGAGGTAACGAAAAAAAACGAATTCCAATTTCAAACTAGAATTTAAAAAAAAGAATGCCGCTCACACGCTACGCTTCTCCAACGTCTAAACAATTCTCGAGTGATAAGTTTCCAGTCAGTTTAATTGAACTAGATAGATAAATGGAATCAATGATACTGCTAATGACAATACGCAAGTGCGATCAACGTGCTGGTAGTCACGCATGTTTATATACACGCATGTTAGAGGTTTTGGTGTAGGTAGTGTTCGAAGACATTTTGGAAATATCCTAATTTTGTTCATATCCAAAAGAAGTCATCTTTTTTGTTTGATTACGGATTCGGTTCAACTTTAGCTTCTCTAGCTGTTTTTTTTTGACACTAAATCTGATGGCTGGCTTAAATTTTATCAACTTTCCACCTGTAGTAATTATTTGGGCACTTCAACAAAATGATGGGTTTTGAAAGTGACGGGATAGTTTTGCCTCTCTTCGACTAGCTATAATGAGTCCACTATTGGAAAAAGATATAAATATTTATAGACAGACAATGAAAAAAATAGCGTCTAACTTTTGGCCGATAAATGCACGCACACTAGAAAAGCACAATAACAGTACAATCACGTGGCGCGAGTGTAAGACGCAGCTGTCACGCACACCAGCATAACAAAGCACAATGACAGCACAATCACGTGGCGCGAGTGTAAGACGCAGCTGTCACGCACACCAGCATAACAAAGCACAATGACAGCACAATCACGTGGCGCGAGTGTAAGACGCAGCTGTCACGCACACCAGCATAACAAAGCACAATGACAGCACAATCACGTGGCGCGAGTGTAAGACGCAGCTGTCACGCACACCAGCATAACAAAGCACAATGACAGCACAATCACGTGGCGCGAGTGTAAGACGCAGCTGTCACGCACACCAGCATAACAAAGCACAATGACAGCACAATCACGTGGCGCGAGTGTAAGACGCAGCTGTCACGCACACCAGCATAACAAAGCACAATGACAGCACAATCACGTGGCGCGAGTGTAAGACGCAGCTGTCACGCACACCAGCATAACAAAGCACAATGACAGCACAATCACGTGGCGCGAGTGTAAGACGCAGCTGTCACGCACACCAGCATAACAAAGCACAATGACAGCACAATCACGTGGCGCGAGTGTAAGACGCAGCTGTCACGCACACCAGCATAACAAAGCACAATGACAGCACAATCACGTGGCGCGAGTGTAAGACGCAGCTGTCACGCACACCAGCATAACAAAGCACAATGACAGCACAATCACGTGGCGCGAGTGTAAGACGCAGCTGTCACGCACACCAGCATAACAAAGCACAATGACAGCACAATCACGTGGCGCGAGTGTAAGACGCAGCTGTCACGCACACCAGCATAACAAAGTTGGCTGTTTATTTTATAGTTCTTATGCAGCGCGATGAGATCTAGACATATAAATAATCTATAGCTATTCGATACATTTGGTTGAATTTTTGTGTGCAGACTGAAAACGTCATTAGATGTACTAAATTTAATTTATTTTTGTATTATTGTCCCTTGTATAATTATGCAACCCTTCAAACACTGGCCTGTGTGTTGTACTCGAATATTCAAAGCACAGAACACATCAATAATTCGAGTACTATACCCCCTAATTCCCTGTCATGATACGTCACGCATTACACAATGATGATTGATTCATTATTACTAATTATTAATGTCAGCTGAATATTAATTAATATTAGGATGATCAAGGTGCATAAACCATGAGACAATTATTATTAATCAGACTACAATGGTCATTAGTAATAATATGGCGTAGATAATATTGCTATGGGATTAGTTGATACTAGATATTGAAAGCCCTGGATTATGAAACGGGAAAGTGGGTCAGTCTGTTTGTTGAACACGAATGTACCTATTTTGTCATTGAAATACTTAAGTATATTTTTTATTGTAAGGGGAAAATCGTTTGATGCTTGCAGAAGAGCTCGGTAGCCGCCGCCGCCGGCGAGAGCTATATCCAAGTTTGGCTATGTAGTGTAATTTGAGGTTCACAAAAAGAGGTGTTATAATTATATTAGAGTGCTCAATAATATTTTTAGGAAAGCAAAATATAAATTATTTAGTGTTCGATTAAATACATGCCATAATAAAGTAAGCTGGTTATGCATTTTGACCCAATTAGGTAAAGATAAACATTATAAAGATAAGCATATATCTTTTTATGCAAATGTGAAAGCAATAAATCGTGTCAACAGACTGCGTCGGATATCGGAAGTTTTCAATTCTAGACATTTTTTCCAAGAAAAAATTGCAGTAAATTACGCGGCCTAATAAAGTGATTTTTCCATTTCTTTTAGAAATACAACGAAAAGAAATACATAGCCCGAATGTGCTGTGTGTGTGAAAAAACAAAGGAAAATAATGAAAAAAAAATAAGTGAAAATCATGGAATTCTTAAGTTGAATACTTATTTCAAAAATGTCTGTATTCTAGAAATAGTAACATTTTGATTATAATTTTTTGTCATTTTACTGAAAATAGTGTTAAAAATGTTAAATGCTAAACTAGGAAATTAACATAAAATTCGACGAAGCTACAGTTTATACCACCGAAGTTTGATGAAATACTAGAAATTGAACATTAGTCCTTCGACTCCTTATCATGAATTCACAACACATTAAGTTCCTTTACTTAGTTGGCATTTACGATTGATAATCGTAGGTATCATAATACTCATAATAACAATATTATTGGAAAGATAATAGATAAATATGTAATCGAAGAAAATGTCTAACATCCATTTATTATTGTGTCTCTTATCATTAGCTGATAATGGTTTTATCAGTCAAATTCCAGGTAGGACCCAATTTATATTAATTTATTGGTATCTATTTGTGCATTAATGTTTGTTATTTGCCTATTATTGTTGTTGAGAGGCTTGAGGCTAAATAATAACATCCGCACGAGTCGATCGATCATGTTAAGCTACACGGCGGTTGGTCTGTGGATGGGTTACCATCTTTATATACCAATACCCCTCCGTGCCACCACGTTAAGCTGTTGGTCCCGGCTGTCATTTGCCCGAAAGTTTGACAACCTGTCTTACCAAGGAGTATCGTGTTACCCAGTAACTGGGTTGTGGTCAGTTAGGCAATCGCTCCATGTAAAATACTGTAAAATACTTCAGCTGCATCTGGTTAGATGATTTTCGCATAGTTATTGTTTAAAACACTTCTTTATTTGCTAAAAATGCAATTCAAAAACTTGTCTTAAAATAAGGTCTTATGTGACTATTTGACTGTTATGTAGATAAATGAAAAAGCTCAAAATTGTATGTTGCAAAATGGGAGAGTTCTTATCAATCAGTAAACAGTTCAGATTTAGGTTTCAATTGGTCATAAATCAATTGGGCTAAAGAAAATCCAGGGGCCTATTTAATCAATCCGAGATCTGATAGGTGATAGGCGACAATCTGAGAATTCGACAATTCCACAAGTTTCTTTCTTTCATTGTTGGCTTTATAAAAAAGGGCAAAAAATGTGACAAATAAGTATTTTGTGCCTATAGCATTATGTCCGCCTCTGTACATTTGTGTGCTTAAAGTATTAATATTTTTTTACAAATAAGTCGCACCATTGACATAAGACCACAAAGCAATGCTTCACAAACCTACATCTCTGCTAACCCCCTTACCCAAACAGTCGTGAACATAAACAAAGCCGCACATTCTTCATTCGCATCACAGAACTGAAATAACAAATGGCTTGTGGTCGGGGACCAAGTGCAATAAGTGCATCATTACACAATTCAATTGGACCCACATGCGAGTACTATAAGGTCGGTCATACTCGTACTGGGCAAAATACCATGTGCAGTGGAGTAATGTATGAGCGAAGAGCGATGATATTCTATTTTTTTTTTGTAGCGAAGTATTCTGTATGCCCGTTGAGCGATTTTTGGTAGGGGAAAATCATATTGGTTCGCGTCACCGACTTGCTAATGTTAACAGTATAATCTGTAGCTATAAGTATGACATGTTGCGCTTGGCTAGCAGTACAAGCATAGCATAATCAGACTATAATAATATCTCCTGCGTACCTTTTTTTTTGAGATTGGGTAATAATCATCAAATTACTTCTCCCGCTCTGGGCGGAGCTGGCGTGTCAGAATTTTACTGACTAAAACCCACCTGTGTAGGAACACGGGTGGGTTTTAGTCAGTAAAAGTCTGACACGCGCTTCCGCTCTGAACTGAAGGATCAGTTGGCTGTTGCCAAGGGTCCCGGTATCCCTTTCGGACTTTCCCGCAACCCTGGCACCACCTCCTGCGTACCTGGCTAACCTACGTAGATCTGCCACCATTACCGAAATCGGTCGAAAGGATATACCGGGTTATTGGGGATGTATTATGTAGTATTTGGGTTTTGGGTATTGTAGGATTTGGGTAATGCTTATGACTTGTCCTATACAGCAGACGATTTCAAGCGAAACGCACAAGGTTAATCCACACATGTGTTGTAGACTATACATACATACCTATGATACAAGTGTTGATTGATTGCTGCTCAACCGAACTACCCACACCAAAGTAAATACCTAAATAAAACAAATATAATATTATTATATATGATAACGTTGAGTATGTTACATGAAGGAATGAGAAAAATGTGGTGAGGAAAGTTTTCAGTATGAAGGCTCTTACATACTGGCGCGATTCGCCGCGCGACGCGAATTTTAACAAAACAATTTCTGAGAAAACTTCACGGCGAACAATGCGGCGGCGTCGCGTCGCGCGGCGAATCGCCCTAGTATGTAAGAGCCTTGAATGTGAATAGCTATAAGAGTAGGGGAAGACCAAAGAAACTATGGATGGACTGTGTGAGATATGATATCCTAAATAATCCTAACTAATAACTAGTAATTCTGCGAACAGTAGACCTCGCAGGCACATACTTTTGAATCGAAAATAATCACACTGTTCTGTCACATGGGGTCTCTGCGGATTTCAAGAGTTTATTTGTGAATCAAGGTATCAGAGTAACTCCTCTCTAAGTCCGTCAACGTAGGTTACGCTTTCACGCTAAAACGGCTGAACGGATTTGGATGAAATTTGGCACAGGGGTAGACCATGACCTGGAGGACAAAGGATACTTTTATCCCCATATTCTCACGGGATCGAGACTTACGCGGGTGCAACCGCGGGGCGTAGCTAGTTATGGATAAAAACTACTAGTGGACTACCCAAATTAGAACTGAAACCCCCGAGGGTTTCAGTTCTAATCACCCAGTTCTTACACGGAGGTTCTGTACAAACCAGGAGACTTAGTAAACTTCTGAAGGGAGGTGGGCTGGATGGAATAACCCCCAACGGCCGCCATGGCCCACGCACAATGGTCCACCTTAGGGACTAAGTGCGGAAACCAAACCCGTAACGTAGAACATAGATACTGGTGACTACCGATATGATGAGTAATAGAAAAGGATGGAAGAAAAAGTCATGTTGCGCTGATCACAAATAAACTGGGATAAGGGCCGGAGAATAATGATAACCTTATCAACGAAAAATGTCCTACAAAACTACAACAAAGCTATGGTATTTAGAGAGATATCTTTATCAGATCTATATGGTGAATGCTCGACACGTTGAGATATTTCGGTGCGAACGTGACAGAACGCATGTTGGGCCTATTATGTTGTTAGTTTCGGCATGTTCTCCGCTTTTGAAGTATCTACGTATGCATGTTGTTTTTTTTCGGATATCTACTTAAGATTTCAGAGATCGTTTGAGAGTTACTTTACAACCCCGGCACGCTTCTTTGTTTGTCTCAATATGTAAAAAACTAGAATCAATATTATAGTAAACGTACTCTAAAGAACTGACTAGCGCTATAATAGTTATTTCTGTAGTCTGACTAGTGCAATAATAGTTATTTATGCAACTGTTATATAATAAGGGGTATTAAAAGACGATAGTATCACATGAGTGTTTTAATACCTTATTATTTACAGTTGCATACAAGACTTTATCTACACCCATGTTATGAATCCTCTATAAAAGGTTCTTAGGTAATACGATACCCCTTGGCAAGACTGGTTGTCAGACTTTCGGGCTTCTGAAAACCCGTAACGACTGTCAAAGATCCACAAATGACAGCCTCATCTTACAGTCATCTAACGATCGTTTAACAAGAGTTACTTCATACTTTGCCCCAGCAGGCGTAGCATGGCGCTTTCTATCTTTACAAAGAATAGACATAGCTTTTTCTATACAAAGTGACAGTTCGTTTCTTCATTTTTGACATCCACCGTAGAAATCTTTCTACAATCTGTCATTTTGTCTTTCATTTCTAACGATCTTTGTCTAGGTCTTTTTATATGTAGGCTATTTCGGAAGAAAGTTTTCTATCCTTACTGTCAAAATCACACTGACAACCGATAAATCCTATGATAAAACAAAGAATTCTGAGTCGAATTATGTAAAAGAGTGAATTTTGTAAAAAGTGCAGTTGACTCTTTCTATTTTGCTGCCGTCTCGTACTGTCTACTGTCTACAGGAAACGTCATTTTTGTCTACTCTTCCGTCGACAAAACGGTGCTCATGCTACGCCTGCTGGTCATCTGCATAGAAAGAGAAAGGATTTGTATTTTTGTTCTAACGAATAAACTCAAAAACTACTAAACCGATTTTAAAAATTCTCTCACCAGTAGTATGCCATATTATCACTGAGTAACATAGGCTAGAATTTATAAATAAATCACGCGGGTTAAGCCGCTAGCGGAAGCTAGTCGTTAATAATTTTGCCCATTATGTCAACTTCTCACTAACAACAAAGCAATTCATTTGTTTTTCAAACTTGCAAAAGGTTATTGAGTCATTCCATAGCGTTGGTATAAAGCATAGAGAAAACTTGGCCCAGTTTCCCCTTCAGTTTGTATGAAAGACATTCATTAACGATGACGTTGAAGGGTAGCGGCGGGTAAAATGGCAATGCAGCTGAATGGATGAATGAAGTATTCAAATGTGTTCTGTAACAGTGTGAAGGCCTGAAGGGATTGTGCAAAATCTATACATCTATACATTATTATAAATTAAAGTCGCTTTTCGTGTTTGTCTGTATATCCGCGTTGTTCTTCTAAACCACGCAACGTATTTTGATGAGGTTTTCACCATCGTTTAGGAAATTTACTCCGGCAGGTCTATGTGTATCCGCAGGAGACGCCCTGGGCGTCGGGAATTCCAGGCCACTATAGGCGCGGGCTTGCGGCAGCAATGGGTACTATGGGTAGCTTTCCGTCCGATAAGGACGAGGCCCGGGTCGATGGCACGTTGCGTTCCACGCGCGCCTCAAAGAGATGTCAGCATAATTGGCGGGGTCCGCTAGGACCGATGCCTGCCAGGGTTGCGGGAAAGTCCGAAAGGGATACCGGGACCTTGGCAATAGGCAACTGAAGGAACACGGTTGGGTTTTAGTCAGTAAAAATCGGACACGCCCTTCCGCTCCGCTCAGACCGGGAGAAGTCATATACCAACATAATAATTTAAAAAAATGGTTTATGTGTATCATACGTTACTATTAAAGTTACTTTAATACTTTCAACTAAGAAATCTCGATGTTTTGTACAAAAACAAAATATTTGTATGTACAAATAAATATACACAACTCGAATTCGCAACTCATAGCAAAAACTCAACCATTTTTATGGAACCGAATAAATTGTCTCGCCCACTTAACACTTAGGTTAATCATTTCATTAACAAGTCAATAATGATGGTCACTATGTCACCAGAGGCTCAGAGATGGTGATGATCAAAGTGGCCGGTCATTGTTCACAGCTGCAGATGTCTTAATGATTGTCATCTGTAATTAAAAAAAGTGACGCAAAGACGTGTTGTTAATTTGTTCGTATTTATATTTTATGGTGTTTAGTTAATTGCTTTGTGTGTACAACTGTACAGGATTATTGTGATGAAACTGCGGGGTACTTGCGTAACAGAATAACAGTAGCAATGGCTTTCATTTTGACAGTTTAACAACATTCAATGCTTTATTAACATTGTTGAGCTGATTTTTCGAGCTTAAGAAGCAATGAATTAGCAATATCCTTCAAAATCATTCAGATTGGGATTAAAATTGTGTTACGCAATTAGGGAGCGGGATTGTGTACTTTAAGATGGTACACACCAGGGCTTGAAAACGATACCAATTCACATTAAAAGTAACGTTAAGTAACGGTATTTCCGTAGAGATACTTCGATATCGGTACAATTTGGTAGCGTTACTTAGTAGCGTAACATAATAATAACGTTAAAATTTTTGGTAAAAATTACCGGTATTTTTAACGTTATTGTAAAAATAGCGGTAAAAAATTATCGGTATTATTTTGTTATTTTATGCGACGTTGCCAGCCCGTCTCAAAGGCGGCCGCGGCCGGCGTGCGCGCGCGCCCCTCTCACTCTCACACGCTGTCGGCGCTGTTGCCATTTCGTTTGTCGTCTTCATATCTCTCACCGCTCATGGCAGTCGTACGCGCTTACAGAACACGGTGGACCAACCAACCAAGTATATTCTCAAGTACAAGCACAACACAGAATAGCAATGATAAGATAATATCTATTAAACGCGCAAATAGTCGTACGGCAGTCTTAGCGTCGATGCAATCTGACATTCTTTTGCGATTGGACGAGAGCGACGGTAACAAAACTAATTATAACGATAAAATTATCGTTACCTTAGATTTTAACGTTACGTATGTTTAACGGTAAAATGTGCCAGATATACCGGTAAATAATATAACGTTATTTATTAGTTAACGATACCTGCATCAGAAGGCTGTAACGATACCATATTTTTAACGGTATTTCAAGCCCTGGTACACACGGCTACACATCCAGCTATACATTTCCAGTTTATGCTGATCTCGCATTGTATAAGATTTCCGTACAATGCGAGGTCAGCTTATACTGGAAATGTATAGCTTGATGTGTAGCCGTGTGCACCTACGTTACATAATCAGCATTTAGCTTTTGGGATTAGCCCAAACCGCAATTTGGCTTGATTGAAAAATTTAATATGATATGGACCAAAAGATCAAAAACCAAGAAAAAAATGACTGAAAAGCAAGATGTGATAGTTTGAAAAAATTCGGTAGGTGTCGTGGGCTACCCCATTGAAACGAAGACAACAAACAACAACAAAAAACAGAACAAAAATTGATTCAGTTCGCTACGTTTTCCCAAACGATTTCAGAATTAGGTTAAAGAAGAAAATTCGGAGGGTCCCGTTAACAATTATTTTTGTTTCACTTTTCACATTTTACGAACAGAATGACTCATTAATATAGCAATAAAATCAACTTTGTAATAAGGTCATAATTTGCTTGACATCCCAAAGAAAATGTCGTTGCATTTCTATTGCGAATTTATTAAGATTGCCATTTGTACTACAAGGTAAAGGTAATTTAATACTTTTGAATAATTTAGAAATAGTTTTTCCCTGCCTCATTTTTAAGATAATTATTAAAACAAACTGATTTCTACCTACGTCATTTCAAAATGTTACAATCTTTAAAGGAATAATGTTCTCAAACAACCTACGACATTCCATACGTTTGAATTTATGCGTAACTAGCTATTGTCCGCGACTTTGTCTGCGATCCAGGATGCTAAGTAGCCTGTGACCTTCTCCAGGTCATAGTCGACCCATGTACCAAATTGCATCAAAATCGCTTCAGCCGTTTTAGCGTAACAAATAAACAAATTCAGTTGAGATGCCCGGGTTACACGAGGCTAGTTTTTGTAGCCAGGATAAGAAGCATGTAATATCTGGCTTAGCACATGCTTGAGCTGTTTACACGATGCTAGTTAATTATAAGCCAATAGAATTGCAGTGACATTTTACTCTACGGACTACCGTAGGGTAAAATAAAATGATCCAATTGGATACTAGCTTTGCCATTTATACAAGACTAGTACAAAAATGAGGATAGTAAAATCAGTGGAGGGGGGCGCTACGTGCTCAAAAATAGAACCTCATCCTATTAAACATCTCACTAGCTTTGTAGCCTGAAAATGGCGATAGTTCTGAGGGCTTAGACAAGTGACAATCGCTTCGAAAGCGTTTCGTATTTCGAAAACGCCTTTCAACATGATTGACAAAAGCTTTTCGACAGCTTATGTCAGTCCTATACATTTTTGCCTTTTCCATCATCGTTATCGCTGATAGAATGTCACTTTGTGTAGAGCCTCAGACTACCCTGCTAGTTCTTGATATCCCAAATTGCAGGGCATCAAAATTGATACTTAACACAGGTTAGGGGCAATTTTATGTGTGAGCAATATTCAAAATGGTGCTCTTAAGTCCAGACGTCGCGAAACGACGCCTCGTTTACAATATTGCTCGCTTTTCGGTGTATTTACGTAACGTTAGAATTTTGTTTACGTCAGCCCAAATCTAGGCGAATTGTTTTCGGATATAATTTTTAAGAGCTTTGCTAATGTTCAGATATTAAATACAGGATTAAATTATGTACTAATATAGCAGGATCTTTCGGGTCGGGTCGTCAGAAACCCGAAAGTCTGACAATCAGTCTTACCAAGGGTATTACCCAGTTACTGGGTTGTGGAGGTCAGATAGGCAGTCACTTCATGTAAAATACTGGTACTCAGCTGCACCCGGTTAGACTGGAAGCTGACCCCTACATAGTTGGAAAAAGGCTATGCAGATTGATTTTATAGCATGTACTTAGTTTAGGAATAAATAATTTCCAAATACGAAGTAAAAATTGGATTTTTCGTTCAATTAATTGTAAAACATTACATTATTTCAGTCAGAGATATTTCACGAAGCCTTAAAACCACGTCAAAATTCCTACTAAAAAAACCCACTTCGAAAACATAACCCTCCTTTTAGGCTTCGCCGTCGGGCAAATAATGTCAGAAGTAATTTAAAAATCGATGACAAACACTTCATTCATATCTGACGTCAGTTTCCTTGTAAGACATTATTAACTAATAGTGTTAATAGATGGGCACACCACACCGTTCATTTTAGTCATACATCCATGTCAAAAGTATGTTCAGAAGGATCATTATTATCACATTTTAATGTCTAATCTTGTAGACTAATTTGACAGGTGCAAATGTCAAAGTACACATTGAAAAAACAAACAACAATCACTTGAAATGTCAAATTCGTCTACGAGATTCAAAAACTACATCCTAATCTTAACTTATTATCTTAACTAAATGCGAAAGTGAGTTTGTTTGTTAGTTACGCTTTCACACTAAAACGGCTGAACGGATTTGGATGAAATTTGGCACATGGGTAGACCATGAGCTGGAATGGGACATAGGATACTTTTTATCCCGGTAGTACGTTCCCGTGGGATAATTTTCGACCTCCAAGCGGGCAAAGCCGCGGGCAAAAGCTTAGTATTATTATTTCTGTAGTCTGATATCAACATTCGTAGTTTCAAGTGGTGCTTTTTTGCCAATTTTTAAAGCTACGTTGAGTATTTTTTCCCGTTTTACGTGCTAGTGCTTGAGCATTTTTTTGTGTGATTCGTCATCTCGAGTGTAGGCAGATGAACTGCATTCCAATAGTCAATCCACTCCAAAATATATGGGTTTGTCAGCGGCTCTCGAAAATATTGCAAAATTGGCGACTGTGTTTTCCTGCTACAACATTTGTATACTTTTTTTATAGTTACGTACGTACTACCAGGAAAAAAAGTATTCTATGTCCTAACCCAGGTCATCCTATCCGTGTACACATCAAGCTATACATTTCCAGTATAAGCTGACCTCGTATTGTACGGAAATTCTATACAATGCGAGATCACCGTAAACTGGAAATGTATAGCTTGATGTGTAGTAGTGTGTACCTAATTTCATCGAAATCCATTCAGCCGTTTTGTGTAAAAAACAAAAAAACCAACACACAACCTGAATTTTGCATTAATAAATATTAAGTTAAGATTAGGATAGGATTAAGATTAGTATGGATACGTATAAACCTAGCTCTTTGACCACTATGAATTATTTTAATTATTTTCAAAGATTTCTTGTGCTTTGTGGACCTTCTTAGTTATCTACTTGGTACGTCCTACGTTGGACCGGTCACGCCTACTTAGTCAGCTGTGCTTTGAAAAGTCAATAGTTGATGTAGGATATGGGCATTTAGAAGGTCATTTTAATAGTTCGACAAGTTATTTGGTCACATTTTGAAGACTGGTTTCGAATAGTATTCTTGCTTATAAGTGATTGGATTTTGGCACCTAGGTTTCGTATCATCTATTTTATTTATACTTTAATGTAAACCAGAAAATTAATAACAAAAAAATATATATATTATCTATAAAACATACAATAGGCGGCCTTATCGCTTTCTGCAGTCTCTTTAAGGCAACTTTAGAATGGATATTATTTTCATTATTTTCTAGGGTTTGGTAGATTTTTGCTTGATTGAATATAATATTTTTCTAAAGTTAACTTAATTTTTTTTTAATGCAGATTTTCGCATCCTAATTCCTGACAAAAACTGTATAATCAGTTAATGGACAATAGCTGGTGCTATCAATATGAATTCAAGTAAAATAACCTTTAGAGTCCACGAGATAACAAATATATCGCAGGAAAATGCCAAATATAAAAAAAATATAAACAACTTACCAACTTTAATTTTGCGCAAACAAATTCCGCAAACAGCACACCGTGCAAAAGATAAACGCACACATTTCTAACGGTCGAAAATCACAGAAAACACAAAACGTCCGTCCGTCTGTTGCAACATGCAGTCACCCACTGGTCCTTACCTGAACTAATCGGAGAATAAAAAAACATTTTGACGGATAAGTTTGCCTTGTCAAGGATTCCGACCCCCTATTGCTATACCCCTGATACAGCAGAATTTCAATAACAACGGGCCAATAAATAACAATACAATCTCTATTTCAGTGGCACAGGAGCTATTTTTGCATGAATTAATTGTCTAAAAGCAGCAAATATTGTTTGGTCTAATGTCAAAAAAGTGTCAAACAGATATTCTTATTGTAAAATAAAATTCACTTTTAGGCCGGAATTTAGTCATTTTCGAGAAATATTTTACCTGTGTAACAGATAAGACTAATCAGTAACGTTTTGTTTGACTTTAGGATGACGTAAACGATCATTTATTGTGACCATAGTATTATGTTAGTGGGTATCAAATGGGTGGGCGGGAACTTTCACTAAAAAAAGGTTTTTTACTTAAGTTTTTTTAGCAAAACCTTTGGATTATGTCATTGGAACGGTCATTTTATTTATCGTTATGTTTTTTGTGGGTCATTTTAAATCGTTTCTAAACTAGTTCGAAAAGGCCAAATAGGAGAGTGATGAAGGTCCAGTATTTATAGAGTCAATAAAAATTTACTATCAGTAACGGAACAAATAACTTATTTTTAAGTTAAGCTGGGTCTGGTTTTGTTTAAGTTTATTGCAATTTAACTGTATATTATCTGCACTATTACAATAAACTTCGTTTTTCTGTGTTAGTCATTATCATTATGCAATAAAATTCACATTATACATACATTTATTATGTAATAGAGATAAAGTCCAAATTAGTCAGAAATAAAAAAAATAACTACACAGTTAAATTCAACGAAGGTTACAAAATCAGTAAAAATATTTAAACTTATATAATTTACAACACAGTAATTAATTTTAAAGCAATTAAAAAGGTAAAATTTATGTGTTTTCTTGTTAATTTCATTTACCGCCAGGTGTTACAGTTTTATGAAACCCGTAATAAATGCAATAAAGTATTTTTTTAAACACAGAGTAAATAATTTAAGATTTAATTACGCCTATAAATTGTGTTTAATACTTTCCTTAAAACTATAAAACATTCAAATAAAGACTTATACAGATTGTAATACGCGTTTTCGTACTTTTTCAAGAATTAATGCTTTTTAACACTGGGTTGTAAAATCGTTTGACAGTTAAAATACATTCTAGTCATTGAAATCTCATATACGGAAAAAAACAAGTATAAGCGTAGTATAGGGTAGGTTTTTTTCTCTGTATTTTTGGTGTAGGTACAATAAAGTATATTTAAATAAACAAATACACTATTATAATTAATTTGTTTCTAGATGTATTTAGAATTAATTTAATTCACATTTATTTTTTAATTATTTTATAACTTGATTGGAGTGCCCTTATTACCAGCAAAAGACTAAAAAAGCAATAATAGACTATAAAAGCATAGTTAGTTAATTTATTTCAACGTTAAGATCATTTTATGCATAAAACAGAATCTCACCTATTTATAAAGACGGTACAAAATAGATGAAACACTCACCTAGGTAACAATCAAATTATAATAAAGTCAGGGAAATTAATTGTTAAAATAATTGACTCCCAACTGAAATTGTCCGTATATTCAAATCAAAACTGTAATTCTTTGATAGTTGTATGAAATTACTATAACATGGCAAGTTGACGTAGGGAGTCAATTTGCTTAACTAATTTAATTGACTTCCCTACATACATTGAGTAAAATACTTCTACTTACATAGCATATTAGAATTTTCCTTCGAAACACACTTTTATTACCACTGATACACAGTACCACGTAACCAATCACTAATCAAATTACGTCCATTTCTCACCAATTCAAATTGAACACGAATGAATCACCAACAAAATTGCAGGAAAAAACGCAAGAATTCTTAGAAAATGACGGAATCCTATGATAAAAGATCTACGTCATAACACAAGGAAAGTGTGTGTATCAATGATACAACACGAATGTAAACAAAATCTTCTGCTTCATATATTTATGTAAGTCTTATCTCTGATTATGATAAAGGTCTTGGAAATTGGAGTTTGTCATAAAAAATTTAAAAAATGTGCAAAGGAATATCAGTCTTATGTGGTAAGCATAAAGTCGAAGCTACAAGGATTGTTCAGGCTGTAAATTGTATCAGAAGTAATTATGTTTTTCAAAAAAATATTGACACAGTAATGGTTTTTGGGCGATTAGTAAAAAGTGTGTTTTAAGAGTTTTTTTTTAATGTTTATTGTTTATGAGGTTCCTTCATTTTTGTTTGATGAGCTGTTACTTAAGTTTTTATGTTTTTCTCATACTTACTGAAATTGTTGAAAAAAAAACCCAACTATTTCATCACTTTGAACCAATTTGCAAGGAATTAACCACGTGATCACAGAAGTTAATTTAGTAAAAAAATAAAAATAAAGAACATAATCGAAGTCCTTTAAAAAACCATCTAATTTAATTATTCATAACCTGCAGGTCATCTTGGTATAAAAAACACCCATCTCAGGATTCCATATTTGGAGAATGGATTCCATCTGAGGCCTCATAATGGAATATTTACGTCACAAAGAAAGAGTAAGCGCTTGGTCCTTTTGCTCCTATTACAGATAATTTACTCTATATTGTCAGCGTAGATGTAATATGGGAGGATGGAAATATTGTGGATACGCTGAGTATTATTTATAAAGTAAAATATTTTTACCTCAAACATGCTTAGAAATTTGAGCACTATTTTGACAACCTTCTTCGAGATAAATCGAAGTTACAGCAACTTACAACGTTACAACAACAACTGGTCAAAAACAAGTGAATGCCGGCAATGTTACTATGAAAATCAATGTCTGTTTAGCGTCCAAATGAATTACTACGAAAACTCATGTGTTATTTAAAAATGGAATGGAAGAGGTAACTTATCAAAGATTTTATTTAAATTACGATTAAGCTTGCAAATATAGCTATTTAAAGTAAAGAACCATGCTCACTATGCTTGCTCAAGACGGGTTAATGATTTCAGACTTTGATTGATTTTAAGTCCAGGTTTTCTCACGATATTTTTCTCTCACCGATGTCGTTAATGTCCAAGATAAACTCGGAAAGTACCCACCTTGCTGCTTAGTTCTATTAAGATCTAAAAATACACGCCATAACACACAACACCGAAAAAAACGATAAGTCGTCTGTTTTAAAACCAATTTGCGACCTTTTTATTACAAAAGGTTCGGAGGACCAGCGGGCTTAAAACGGCCACATTAGCAATTCCTCTATAGGCAATTCATTTCCTGAATTTCCAGCTGTCATTAGCAATTCCTCTAATTTCACACGAAAGCAATTCATTATGTGAATTTCAGTGAAATTCATATTTATTTTACGAATCTGCATAGAAAACTGTCAAACAGATGAATTCTTTCGTAATATGAATGGCACGCAGATCTTAATATGAATTGTCAGTTTTTGACATTTTACGATGATTCATTATAATTATTTTCCTATTATGATTCTGCTAAAGTGACTGTTTGAAGCCCCCTGAGGTTGTGTAAAGACAGTTTGGATCAAACACGAGTAGAATTTTTAACGACGAAACAAATTGAGTGTGAATGAAACCGTAAGAGAAAAGATAACGTGATGTAATTCCTGAAGCTAAAAGGTCCTCGAGGACAGAAACGGACCTATCACGTTGAACTGAAAGCTGTCTACAGAATACGGAATGAAGATATCTCGAAAATGTGAGAATGGAAAAGCTTCCTCGCATTTTAGATTTTTGACTTCGTCTAATCTGTGAATTGTCGATTGAATACTGATTATTACACAGGTTTATGTTTTACAAGTATTCTAACTATCTGATATTATAAATGCGAAAATGAGTTTGTTTCGCTTTCACGCTAAAACGGCTGAACGGATTTGGATGAAATTTGGCACAGACCATGACCTGGAATAGGATACTTTTTATCCCGATATTCCCACGGGTCGAGACTTACGCGGGTGAAACCGCGGGCGGAAGCTAGTTTGTTATAAATTAAAGTCGCTTTTCATGTCTGTCTGAGTGCCCGCGTTGTTCTTCTAAACTCTTATTCGGTTACTATTGAATCATTATTGTTATTGCAGTCGAAACTTGGACAAAAACATGATCTACTTCATAGTTTTTTTTTCTGAATTTCCTTGTTTATTTTTATACAAAACTACTTTGCCATTGTAACAGTTTTCGAAAAATAAAAAACACAGGAGAACCTGCTAGTAAAAGTGCTTTTTTTTTTCTAGAAACCCGTACAAAAGTGCCAATAAAATTCACTATCAGTTGCACAAAAATCTAAGCCATAGTCTGTAAGTAGTGTATCCACTTAATTCTCTCATTAATAAATGTAAGAATAGCGATCAATTGAGTGGGATTTGGCTTCATCTGGCCAGCTGAGCTTCGTTACCGGCTCAATGGTACAGGGTGTTTGAAAAATGTGTCGAGGGATTTGTAGGATTATTCTTGCGCGGGACGTGGTTGGTGAGTCACTGTGTAATTCTATGGTTCTTTGAATATCGTAACGGCATTGGAGTTTCGAATATTTGTACTGACACTGTTGAAGAAATTGTCATGAAAGCAATTTTTTGGCAACAATAAGAGAAATTACTATAAAATTAAATTGAAATATCAATGGAAGCTTATTGATATAAAATCAAATACCTACGTTTATTTGTGCACTCAGGGACGAGGTAGATGTTACAACATGTATAATATGGGTATCACTTTATCCTCCCCAGTAAGTGACATACAAATATTTGTTTAAAATAAAGTAAATAATTACAGTAATCTTAACCTACCTACGCTTTGCCAATTCAGAATATAATCAATATATATTAGACTAGCTGTATAGTGGGCATCCTCATTTTAAATTCAAACGCATAAATGCACTGATTTTACATTACGCAAGCTCAAAAATGTCAATGTCAATGCTACAAAATAGTCGCAGGTAAAAACCGGAATAAGTAGGTATATGATTGCTACTTGAATGTCAAAAATAACGCAAAAATGTTAATATTCACACCTCTGCTGGGTTTTTCAAGCTTTCAAAAAACCTAATGAATTAATAAATACGGTTACTAAATGTCTGAATTTGCATAAACAGATTTCAACACCCTTTATATGAGTATTCAAAATGTAGGACAAACCGCGCATTGACTAGTAAGTATGATTAATAGATAAGTTAGGACAGGTCGGGACTGCGTATTATTGGGTCTGTCCTTAATAGGCGAGGAGTTCGTGGAAGCCCTTGCTTTATGTATTGTGAATTTGTTAGGACAAAAGTAAAGGCTCCCGCAGATAGTCACGCATGACGCAATTCTAGTGGAACAATCTTAGTTTTCATAGATATTGGTGCCGATTCTGTTGTTCAGAAAATTAACTAAATTTAAGTTCAGTGCATCTTTTTCTTTTTATTTCATTAAGAAAAGGACAGAAGAGAAATTTTAGTTTAGTCCTGTCAAATTAATCAGCACTTCTTCGTCACTTCTTAATCGTCTTAACTTGTATGGAGTACTGACAGGCGCAGAATAAATTTGACAGGACTAAACTAAAACTTATCTTCTATCCTTTTCTCAATGAAATAGAATTTAGATTAAATTAAATTTAGTTTAGTTTGTGAACAACAGAATCGGCACCATTGTTTCACAAGAAACGCGTCGCACTATCGCGTCGTGCCTGTCTGCTCGAGTCTGCGTATTGTAAATTTGTAGGGATGAAAGTTAGTGTGTACTGTAGAGTATCGTTACGACGTTATATTTTGTGGGGTAAGCACGTAGTTGAGTGTTAGTTATTTGCGTGAAACGAAGTGGATACAGTTTAATATTAAATCCTCAACGTTGATAAGTTGTATAAGTGTCAGTATTTTCTCGTCCTTGTCATCTTTATACCGACTGAAGATAATTAATAAATAAATAAAATAGGTCAGATATAGTAAACTGGAACTAGCATAAGTTCAAGAAAAGTTTTGCATCCCTGATAAATATTTGATTATGTAAATACGTTTTATCTGCACCCATGCTATAAATCCTCTATAAAAGTATCTGAAACAGTTAGCTTATAGCCAACATTAAAACATCCAGTGTCATAGTAACCATAATATCATCCAAACGGGTGTTATAATGTTGTACTGAATTTCATTATGCAACTCATTTCAAAAAAAGAACATTGTCATTCACGAGCGTTTCACTAACAAAGCATCGTAGTTTAAAAACAAAACACATTCGAATTCGAAAAATTCGAATTCACGTCGTACCGCGCCATTTTTGTTCGATATTGGTATTGCAAAGAAACTTTTGTAGAAGATTCATATCATGGGTGTAGATAAAATCTTGTATGCAACTGTATATAATATTAAAACACTCATGTTATAACAGTTGCATAAATAACTATTAAGTTATCATACGAAGATCTCGCAGTGATTCTGATAAAAGCCCTAAACAATTAAAACTAATTTATTGATTACCTATCATTGCAGAATTGGGGCGTGAAATTGTATTGTTACTTATGACGGGATTAGTTGACATAATTCTTTAACCAATAAAAGCTTCCGCAGACAGGCGCGACGCGTAAGTTCGACGCGATTTTGGTAAAACAATTTTCATGTATTATCGTGTTTAGTTATACCCAACACGTCTGCCGAGTTTCTCTAACTAAAATGTGATCGTGTATAGATAGGTATATATTCTGGTATTGGTTAAACACAGTGAAGACACATACCTTCGTACATCTGCGCATACTGCGGGAAGCCAGCTGCCCTCAGCCATTTGCATGCCTCCGCCGCTTCGATCTCTGAAACAATACAAAATTAATAAATTATTTTACTGTAAATAGACATTTATTTATTTTATTATTTATACAAGGTGGAGACGACAATACGACAAAAAATAAAACAGCGTATATCTAATGACGTTCTCGGTCTACATACAAAAAATTAATCAAATATGTCCAATAGTTTAGTTACGATAGCTAGTCAAAGATCGGCAAACCCCATAGTCGGTCCATCACTACTATATAGTTTGTTTGAAAAAAATCCTTTTTTAATTTCGATGTTAGGATTTATTTGATAGTTCCAAAATACTCTTATGCAGTAGTATTGCCATTGTTTTCATTTATTGTTGTATTGTCGTCTCCACATTGTATACACACAGTAAAATACATAGAGATACGACATATTTATTGTATTAATTCATCATTTTATTATTTATTTATTTTATTATTGTGATAAACATCTCCGCATTGTTAAATTTTACTAGCTAATGAACACTAGAATTTGCTGGTCCTTTAGCCTTGGTCCTTAATGAATGAATCTACGTAACGCTGTAGCGTCCTATTCATTGATAGCCAGCCTTTTCCAAACTTTACGTCAAATTCGTCCTCATATTTCTACATACCTATTTGACAAAACATAATTTAGCTGTCAATACTTCTTGTTAGTTCTTTATAAATTATCCTATGACGCTGTAACGGAAAAGGTCACAATTACCCTACTAGCCTAAAATGTTCGTATATAGAAAAGGTTAAAGGCTCCCGCAGACAGGCGCGACTTGTCTCGCGACGTGATTCTGCGATATTATTACCACGCAACACTTTTCACACTAGCGCCGCGATATTTCGGTAGCAACAGGCAGCGCGAAGCCTCGTGCAGACTGGCGCAACGCGACTCTAACAAACCAATTTCTAAGAAAATTTCACGGTATAACAATTACCGCTGTCGCGTCGCGCCGCGCCAATTTTCACGAGGCTTGACACCAAAAGGAACATTTTGTATGGCGTTGCGTCGACATCGCCGCGATAACAAGTATTTTCCGTATCGTGGCGCGACAGGTCACTCCTGAGCAATGACTATAAAGCTTCTGAGTGTACACTACACTCAGAAGCTTTATGCGTTTTCATAGAAATTGTTCTACTAAAATGTAAAATCGCTTCAGTCAGCACAAGCCTTTAAAGCAGAAAGCTGCTCCAAATTAAAACCATGCCACTTCCAGCATCGAAAAAAATACATGTTTTTATTTTCTTCACCGTTATCATTTTCCGATAACTTACAAATAAATTCAAATAGGTTATCTTACATAATTAAGTCTTGTAGAAAGTTCATCACCGTGAAAGCCAATAGAATTTTTATGGTCTCATCTTAGTTTATTACTGAGTTTTTATGGGAAAACAATGGAAAAACAGTCGTTCGACCCACGCTTCAAAAGTCGTAACTCGCAGTAAATGGCAGTACTATTTAATTTTGTAAATAATTTATTGTTGTGTTTTGCATAAATACTTGTTTGAGTTGGGGTTTAAAATTTGTTTTATGGGTATTTAATGTTTTGTGGATTTAAATCTGCGTAATGCCGTGATCCGACGGTGCGCCGTATTGCGGACGGACACAGACGAGCCCGCACGACGCACCGTGTGAAGGTGTACGTGCGGGGTATCGCAGACATCGGAAGTTCTTCGGTGCGCGGCGCGTGGCGGTCTGTGGTCGTCAGCCGTGCGTGTCCGTCCGCAAATTCGCGGATCGTCGGATCTCGGCATTAAGCTGAATACTAGTTTACATGGAGTGACTGCCTATCTGACTCCACAACCCAGTTACTTGGTAACACGATACAGCTTAGTAAGACGGGTTGTCAGTCTTTTGGGCTTCTGACGACCCTTAACAACTGTCAAAGATCTACAAATGACAGCGGGACCTCGGGTTCAAGAGGTTAACGTGCTTTCCGAGGTACGGAGGGTTATATGTAAAGATGGTCACCCATCCACGTACCAACCGTGGCAAGCGTAGCTTAACCTGATCGATTGACCCGTGCGGATGTTATTACTTAGCCACAAGCCCCCCTTAGATCTTTGAAAAAGTATAGGATTGAATAAAAGTTTAATTGTACACGTAAGTGGGAAGTTATTTTTTAATAGGAACCTATTAATCGTATTAAAAAAAAACATATCATAACTACCTATGAGAAAAATAGCATAACTTTTGTTAAGAAACTTTACGCTGATCTTCAAGTGCGAACAGTTCTTTACAGTTTCTCAAAACTCGAGCATATTATAAGAAGGTCGGAAAACTTCACTATAAAGATTAGATACAACAATCTTGTTTACAAGGAAATGCCGTTTTCCGGGCTGTTGACTTTCAATATCTACACAGGAAATTAACAATTAAATATAAAATTTACTCAGTTTTATAAAAAAAGCCGTCCAAGTGCGAGTCGGACTCTCACACGTAACGTAACGTATTAAGGTCGAGCAAAAAAACGCAAAAAAACACGATTATTGTACTTATACCCCATCTTATGATTAATTTTATTTGTTTTTTATTTTTTATTGTTATAGCGGAAATAGAAATACACAATCTGTTAAAAATTCAACTGTCTACCTATTACGGTTCATGAGATACAGCCAAAATATAGGCAAAAAAATAAAAACTTATCTAAGTATTTCTTAGTGGCAATGTATTCCACGAATTTCCTTTCAACCTTTATAATTACATAATTAGAACACTCATTACTCAGTAGCGTTACAATACTAATTGGCTCACACAAGAACTAGTTAAGATTCCGTAGAGAAAAAATAAAACAAAGACCAAGAGGCTTTCACTAATAAATATTAATGTGTCAGAACCAGTGTTCTTGGCCTCTGGACCCTTAACAAATCTTGGAGGTATCAATCAATCTGTACTAGGCGACAGAGGTCAAAGTAAAATGGTCGTGTCGGAACTGTCTTACCGAAGTACAATCAGCAGTATTGTGAACGTGACGGGTACAAATGCCTAAATAATGGAGAGGAAAGCGGGTAACGGATGGTGAGCGAAGAATTTATGGATGCGGTATTCAAAGATATCAATCTGCCTAGCCTTTTCCCAACTATGTTGGGGTCAGCTTGCAGTCTAACCAGATGCACCTGAATACTAGTATTTTACATGGAGGCTTCCAATCTGACCAGCACAACCCAGTAACTGGGTAATACGATTTGTAAGACTGATTGTCAAACTTTCGGGCTTATGACGATCCGTAACGGCTTAACGCGCTTTCCAAGGCACGGAGGAGTCTCACTATGTAAAGATGGTCAAACATCCATGGACCAACCCCAGCAAGCGTAGCTTAACCTGTTGGATCGACCCGTGCGGCTGTTGTTACAAAGACAAGATATGGTATCCTAGCTCTGAATTACTCAGGCCAAACTATGCTAAAAAACTTCATCATTATAAATACCACATCAATTCATTACCATCTCCCGACCACATTACCTTAGCGGATAGTGGCAAAGTGCGGATCGATTTTTCATAGGCACTTTTAAACGTATGATTTGTATGGTATCTGTTTGTACTAACGACAAAATAGTTAAGGATGCAGACGACTAACGATGAGCTGGAGTGACTATTATTCATTAGAAAACCAGCGTCAGAGAGCATCTGTCTGGCATTAATACTGTAATGGGCATTTGGCGCATTAATGAGGCACACGCTGTTGTTAAAACATTTTTATTTTTACCTATGTGTATTTTGTGTTTCACAATCTGTTGGCAAATGTTATGTTATTTTTTCTATTCTTTTTTGGTGTTCATAGGGCACTTCTTAACTCGGATATTGTCATAATAACCATGCTTGGCAGAAGAATTGGTGATCTCAGTTTCTCTCCCAAAATAGAAGAAAACTAATAATTCTTGAAACAATGTCTTAGCCGTTTTAACGATACCTATTAAGGGAGGTGCAGCTTTGATTAAATGCAACCGCAATTAGATGCCTGTACAATTATTAATTTTGCTGTCTGTACAAATGTAACCTATCGGCCACCGGCGTAGCGTCGACGGCAAGATGTATGGCCGTTTATGGACCGATAATACGGGATTGGGAACACTCTTTGTTTTGAATAATTTGTTACAAGATATGCCGAAAGAAGCCGATGTTATTATGAAGATATTGTTTTTGGGTGGTTGAGAAATTGTGATATTAAATCATTTTAATAATACCTTTTGGTTGTGGTGAAAGACGGAGTTATTGCTGATAATTTGTACTATATAAGGTGTGTCGAAAATAATAAAATCGATTTTTCTTGAGGAAATAAAATATACAAAAAGAAAGACACTAATAATTGGCAGTTAATTCAAATAATTATTAAGCCTTCTTTGTTAAAATGTCAGTTTGGCGTTCGACTAAAAAACTATGTCGCTGATGGTAATTACGGGTCAAAGAAATAAACAAAATAAACATGACGCAGAGAGAGAACACAGTCATCGCTCAGCATAATACAGGGTTATTGGTAAAACACCAATAACCTCTTGAAGGAGTGTACTCATCATTATGAACAACTTTTACTATGGGAACAAATAAGAAATCGCGAAAAAAAAAATCAGCTGTTCCGTACATTTATGTTCGCATAACTCGTCGTTGGCACATTTTGTCGAATCCGTTCAGTGGTTTAGGTGTGAAAAGGTACAGACAGACAGAGAGACACAGCTACTTTCGAATTTATAATATTAGTATGGATAATTATACGGCATACCTAATACCCTATGCGAGACAGCGCTGGTTTTAACGACCGATTAGACAGTCATCAAATTGGTAGCGGGATCGATGGGTGTGCACGACTTAAACTACGACCGAACGAAGGATACCATTGATATTTATTTCAATTAAAAAAAACGCACCATCTCAGCTGATATTTTACTGTTTTTTTTTTCATTTACAAAAACAAGTGACTCGGCAAAAATCTGATGCTGCGATGCTATTGGTTGATGAGATTTCTATAGCGGTCGAGCCCTGCAAGCAAAAATTGTCCTTATGGTGTATAGATATTTGTTTCTTTGATAGTACTATATTGGGTCTGTTACAGAGGCTATACAGTTAAAAAAAAAACAAATAAACGGCACTTTTGAACGTCAGAATTGACAAAAATATATAATTTATTGCCCCTTCCAAAAGGTAGTTTCGTATAAAGGAGAATGGGCAAGAAACTCCACCGTTAAGTACCTGTTCTTACAAATTATCATCACAAATATGATTAACACTAGGAAGAATAATTAACATCCAGATAGCAAAGTACTCAATGGTATTTATCGTTGCAGGAAAATATGCTACAAAATGCATAAAATGAATAATAATTCGACACGTGTTCAGTTCTTAGTTACTAGTACTAGATAGCTCATGTTATCTGAGTATTGTGCATTGATTCTACCGGTAGTCAAGTGTTTATTACTTCAATGACGTCAGATAAACGTTTACTCGTAAATACAGTCATACTAGACCACACACAGATTAGTTGTGTATGGAAAATAATATAAGTATGTAAAATAATATAACACGCCTGGTTTTCCATAAAGGTTGGGCAGAGGTGTAGCTACCCATAGTAGGTAATTATACCCACATTTTGCCAGTTATGTTAAGTCCCATGTAATAGGGTCGGACCTATTGCCATCAATCGGGCACAAATCCAGATTCTGGGCTGCTACTGTTATTGTCCTAATTCAAATTTGAAATTCAAATAATTTATTTCGAGTAACATAGAGTCATCATATTATATAATATGCATACATTTACAAATTAAATTAAATGAAAATAAAAATTAAATAAATTACAAAATAAAATTAAAATCAAAATCAAAACTAAAATAAAATGTATAAATAACATTAGATTAAATTGCTGTCTATGATTATTATGGTAAAACCCAATAATACTTTGGACGATCTGATTGGGGTACTTATGTAGGGTTATGTATTTGTAAAATTTTATGTACAAAGTCAAATCATTTATTTCAAGTATTATAAAGGCCACTAAAAGGCACTTTTGAACGTCAACATTTACAGGAAAATAAAACTGATTCAAGTTCTCTTCCAAAAGTTAGTTTCGCATAGAGAAGAATGCTCAAACTCTTTTAAAATGTTTTACAATATTTTGTTTGGGTTTCTAACTTAAAATAGTACTTATGGCCTATATATGTGTAGTACGTAAGGCAAAAAAAAAGTTTTTGCAATAGCAGATTAATCGCTCTCTATTTTGAAGCAGCTGACATCTCTTTAAAGCAATGCAGTTGCATCTGCCAGATTTTACAGCTGGCTAGCAGATGTAAGTTAAATGCAGTATGTTTCGATGCAATTTTAGTGGTAGCACAGAACTATAAGAAATGGAGTCTATTTAATTTTGTCTATTTAGTTAGAATCACACGTAAACATCCCACTGTTCTTATGGTTAAAACAAAGGCAGTATGATTATTTGATTAAAAAAATTATACAGTACTAGCTGTTGCCCGTGACTTTGTCTGCGATCCGGGATGAAGAGTAGCCTATTCCCCTTTCCAGGTCAAAATCTACCCCTGTGTTAAATTTCATTTAAATCCGTTCAGCCGTTTAACAAACTCACATTCGCATTTATAATATTAGTTAGGATTAATAATATTAATCCTACTAATATTATAAATGTGAAAGTTTGTGTGTTTGTGTGTTTGGATGTTTGTTACTCAATCAGGCAAAAACGGCTGAATGGATTTGGATGAAATTTGGCAAACAGATAGCTTATAACCTGGATTAACACATAGGATACTTTTTATCCCGATATTCCCACGGGATCGAGACTTACGCGGCTGAAACCGCGGGGCGCAGCTAGTATTATTATAATAATTATAATGTTAGGATATTGTACTGATCATTGCCGTGTAACACCTTAGTAACACTACAACCAATCATATTCAAAGACTACGAGTATATGAGATAAAGTATTATTTAGCAAAAGCAAAAGTCCATTGCTGAACCTTAGAACCTTTAGATGAACATTGGGTTCATACAAGCTTAGGATAAAACGTTGCAGTGTCTGTATTGGTTAGTTCTGTTTCCATTTTTCTGACATTTAAACCGTCATAACTTTCATACCCAACGTAATACAATTTAGTATTAAGGCTCCCGCAGACAGGCGCGACGCGACGGTGCGACGCGATTCTGGTAGCAAAATTTCAATGAAGTTTTCTTAGAAATTGTTCTACTAGACATGTCGCCCTGTCACGTCGCTCCTGTCTGCGGGAGCCTTTACACTGCGCTCTGTTTACGTTAACCTTAACTCGTAAACATTAAAGAACTAGGTTCAACATCAATACAATAGATTTCAGGAAAACAGACCCAATTTCAAAGAAAAAGTGGAAGAAAAGCCGTTATTTCAATCCAATGGAATAAATTATTTGTTTTTTGAGCTGTGCCTGTTTTTCCGTTTGTTTTGTAAACATGACCCGGCTGTCAAAAGGCTGAATGTTATGAACGAATTATTAACCGTGTTTTTTTTTTCCTTTTGTTTTGTGATTGTTGGGTAATTCTATTGGAATGAGCAGCCATTACATTTTTTTTTAACCTTTGTGAGACACTTTTACTGGGAATTACTTTTATTTATTTATTTGGTACACAAGTAAATACAGAAAAAAAGAACAATAACATTTAAAAAGTACTAGTATATTTGCCTATTGTAGGTAGACACAGCATTCCGCACAAAAAAACATCTTAATTAGCTAAAAAAAAAAAGGTATGAAAATATAAAATGCCTTCAGATTTTTCAAAGGAAAAAATGATGAAATCATGAAATATTTTGGTATTTATTTACCTTATCAAAATCTTCATCTTCTATAGAAAATTCACACGTTTATGGGATACAAATTCTCATGTTATAAAAGCTTTTATATAAATAAAACTACAAATACAGGTCAAAATCTATGAATTAAGTATTTTTTTCTTAAAAACACGTAATTTTTTCATTCATTAACAAAAACACAACTATATTATATTATTATTATTAATATAGTTGTGTTTTAAAAACACAACTATTTTTAACTTTACGCAACTCATCAAAACTTGTTGAAAAAACTTCATATGTATGAAAATGAACCGAAACATCAAAAGATTGGCGATGTCTTGGGTAACTATCAACATAAGAGTTCGTAGTATACGCAGTTTAGTTTATATTCTACGCAACAGCTGTATGGGAAGTCGGTTCTATGAATTAGGTTTGAAATAAACTTTGACGTTCAAAAGTGCCTTTTATGTGCCTATTTGAAATAAATTATTTGACTTTGACTTTGGACTTTGACAATCATTGTATGCCATTTGTTTTTCGGTAAAAAGTAGATATACCTTTTAGAAGAACTGTTTTTCCTGTAGTTTTATTAATGACATTGTTGTTTCATTTTCTTTCGGTATATGTTAGCTACCATAAAAAAAAAAAAAATTAACCTGCGTCCTTACTGGACAGCGATAGTCGCGCGAATACGCGATTTCGCGATTGTTTACCTATAGACCGCGTCCTAACTAAACTGATCGTCGTGCGAGTACGCGATCGATGGAATCTTTTGTATGAATTATGACGTAACGCGACTTAATTGGTCGCGTGACTGTAATATTCGTATAAAACGCGTGTACTCGCGCTTTTGGTTAGGTTAGGTCGAAGACTTTCTACAAAATTACTATATTTGATTGATATTTTCGTCTGGAACACCCTGGGAGTCAGCCACGATCCGAACCTGCTGTCTGACTAACATTTTTATCACGGTCTGAGCTAATATTCTCCTGAGCCTCGTGTCGACCTTAAAGATAACGTTGGGCTGTTGCATTGTTGTTAGTTTTCTGTTATTAATGCCGGCTATCCTATAAAAGTGACGAAGAGTAGTCGCTTTTGCACGCCTCATAACGCGAAGCGTTTTTATGGCTATGGACGAGAAAGGAGCTCATAAGGAAGTATCATAAATTATGTGTTGCTTATAGAAATGCTTGAGGAGGTCCATGTTTAGGAGTGGAAGTTTTGCAAGATGATAATGACCCGAAAAATGCTTTTTGTAATACATTTCCTTCAAGTTTCTGTCTACTTTGTAAGATTTGCATGGCTGTTTGAAAGTCATTTGAATGAAAGAAATTGTGTATAGATGTGAAATGTGAGTAGTAAATAATTACCGGGAAAATTCTTCTTACATTAAGAATTAGAGGAAGGATCATATGAGGGGTGGTGTTGAAGAATTAGAGGAGAAGTGATTTCCTGGTGCTACTTACTCAAGAGTTATACATAAGTATATACCACGAAAAGGGTCACGAAAGGCGCCGCAGTTAAGACCTGGATGACTGGAGACTAACTGCCAGTTTCTTCATCAAAAGTAACAGCCAAAAACAATCAACTGTTCTTTTGCACTGTTGTATTTCCAATCCTCGGCCCTGAGGCCGAACAACAGTTGACTGTTCCTTTGGAGAAGACAGACCAGGGAAACATGGCAAAACGGGAAAAAGGCCAATGCTCAGCAGTTAGTGGAATAAAGCTGTCAATGATGTGAAGAAAGGTTTCCAAAAAAATTAAATTGTTTTTCAAATAGAAGCTGTGGTGCACGATGGTAATGACAATTAGAGACAACATTAATGAGGTTAGTCACTTCGTAAACGAACTCAACACTACCAAACATTACTCGTCAAAAACAAAAGAAGAAGTATCCATTCCTCGTTTCGTATGCACTTAACTTGATCTTTTCGGTACAAAAAGAGCGATGGATGGTTTTTAATTAGTTTGCTCGTCTAGTTACTTTTAAATAAGTAAAAACTTCTTTTAACCAGTAATGGGTCTGGGTAATTAGTCGCATAGATAAGGGACGACATATTCGTGTGTACTTTAGTTAGTGGAAGTATTATTGTTATCTGGTAGCGGTTGCCATGTTGTCTTATTGATGTTGTGGTCGAATTTTGATTTAGACTCTTGCCTTATTACCACAAAACCGTGTTTATCAATTGTTTAGCTTCAACACCTTTTAAACATGACATTTCTGTATGGAGTTTGATATAAAACTGACATTAAACACGCGTTGAACAAGCGTCTAAGTTTTTGTGGTAAGGCCCTTGATCTCTTTATTTTTTCTTATTTTTTTGATTTGATAATACACGGCAGCAGTTTCTTCATTTTTTGTTTTTTTACAAATCATGTCATTACAATCCGGCCGTCGAATGCGTTCCTTACACCTGTCTGTAGGACAATTTTTAGTAGTAATAAGGATCAATATCGCAAAACACATATTATTTATTATGAAATTGACAGGTGTCAAGAAAGTATTCTCTTGACAGTCGGACTGAGGATGACTGCTGGAGTTTTTAAACATAGGTATAACAAAAGTAATAACAAAAAAGGTGTATCAAGTTTCAAATATTCAAAAAAATGTTTTTAATTTTGTAGAATGGAATGTCTAGTTTTTTTATCTTCATAGATACATTGAACTTATTATCGTTTCGTAGAATTATTAGTTAGATATCTTTGTTCGTTTATAAAACATTAAAAGCTTTATGTATACACCGAACTGTTTAAAAAACACTTCTTATAAAACCTAAACACACTGCAGAACACGTTAACACTAACATTACATCATATCCAAGAATAAAACCTCTAAAACTGGCAAATTTTAACATTTTGCCATAAAACACCAAAAAGAAAAAAAAATAACATAAAAAATTACCTGTTATTTGATCAACACTTAAATTAGGAACACTCATTATGCACAACACTGGCACTAAACTACACTAAACGCGGCAATCTTGGCAACATGCATACTCCTGCGCATCGTTTTCAACACTGAATCACTCATTCATACGAAAATTTCGATCTATTAACTGCTATTTGTAATGTATTAACACATTATCTGTTATGCAACTAAGTAGCAACTTTTATTGGTTATAAGTTATAACTTAAATCGTAAAAATGTAATATGCATACAGATTTTCGTACAAAATCTTTTCTAACGGTACTATAATAAGATGTTAAATTATCGACGTCTCATTTAAAAACACTGGCCACTACGTAATTTTGTCACAAATTGAAACGGACACGGATTCTTTATTTGATTTGAATTTTTGCTTTTAAATCTCGAACATTTAACTTTAAAAGTTATGGCACAATATAAAATACAAATCCGTTTAGAATTTAGAATGTTTTTATTTATGGAATTATTTTAAAGTTTAAAATAGTTTTCCGGCAACGGTATAGTCTCAGAATGTTTTTGTATCAACAGTTTTAAAGATTTGAATCGATTTTGAATTCGAAATCGATTATTTTAATGTTAAAATCGTACTGATTCGAGTGAACTGTACACGGATGTAAGAAACAAACTAGTGAGACTGCTAGTTGACTAAGAATGAGATTAGTTATCAGTTTTTATCGCAAGCGGTCGTTACTGCGTCCTTTAATCGCTGGTCACGTCACCGATAGTGGTCTAGCTATGAACTATTAATAAATCACTTGTTTGGATGTGGTAAATACGGCACTAATTTGTTTATATTCCACATTATAAGGAAAACAATATTGATTTAAAAAATCCGACCTGTTTTTATGAATAATTATTTTGTAATTAGGGTCTTAGCGTCCTTGTAAAGAATATCGCCTCGGGCCAGGGTTTTTCCTGTATTCATAGGAATGAGTCTGATTAAATCTAATTAATCTCGCTTGCATAAACAAAACATCAATCAAGTAATTAATAAACACAATAATTGCCTACCAACATTAAAATTAATATTTTTTAAATTAAAATTAATATTTTTTAAATTAAAATTAATATTTTTTAAATTAAAATCAATATTTTTATGTTGGTATAGGTAGCGTCAGTATTTTTTTTCTTTTTCTCAGTTCTTACAAGCCGTCTACACTGCATGACTATTTAAAAAAAACGGGTCAGTGGGTCGGTCATCTTACAACGAACGGCCACAGAACCAAAGAATTTAACCGACTTCAAAAAAGTAGGATGTTCTGTTTATCTAACCATGTTCAGGCATACTTTTTTGTTTATGAACCGATTTTCAATTTAATAAAAACTAACTACTCCTTCATTTTACAAGCTCCATGTAAAACCCAATGACTTAAAGAATTAAGGCCCCAAAAATATTTAGGGCTTCTTTATCTTTCATGTCATTCAGCCTGTTATAATATAGTATATATAATATATATTATATAATATAGGTAAGTATGTATGTTATGTTTGTATACAAAATGACGTGATGTTATAGAAATAGCCGTGAAATGACCTCATGGTGTGGGGGTAATGGTCGTGGGTAGTGGGTAAGCAGTAAGCAACCTTATTAGATGCAGAATTGCAATATTTTGGTCAGGTGTGTCTTGTTTTTGAAGGTAAATTGAATTTAGGCTGGACTAACAAATGAGAGGCTGTTAGTTTCGAAACTACTGGTAATTGTGCTATTAAATTGGCGTTAACCAGTTCTTAGCACAAATTTTAAGGTTTGATGGAATACTAAAATCCACGCTATTCCAAATCTATGTTACAAAAAAGAATTGCCAGCTAACGTCCACTACTAAAAAGGGCCATACATTGACTGCTCGTCTGCTAGTAACAGTTAGGCTACTAAGAAGACCTAGCCTACTAATAACAGTTGGGCTACTACTTAATAAGACTTAATAGGCTAATATGAGTATAGTCTACTAATAAAACTTAGTCTGCTAATAACAGTTAGGCTACTACTTAATAAGTCTGCTAATATGAGTATAGTCTACTAATAAAACTTAGTCTATTATTAACAGTTAGGCTACTACTTAATAAGTCTGCTAATATGAGTATAGTCTACTAATAAAACTTAGTCTACTAATAACAGTTAGAGCGAATTTCACCAAACTTTTATACCGAGTATAAGCCTTATCCTGCGAATAAATTTTGAATTTATGTCAGTTTTTCCATACAAAAACTGTCAGAAGACAATTTTATTCCACGGATAAAAGATATCTGACTTTGATGAAATCAGCCCTTAGACTACTAATAAGACTTAGTCCTAGTAGTAACAGTTAGGCTACTAATAAGAATTAGTCTACTACACTACACTATCTCAAAGAAAGGCCCTACACAGGGTACTTAACAAAATTCCTCACAAAAGAGTTCTAAACAGCGTCGTATAACCCTTATCTGTGACAGTGAAAGTTAGTACAACAGTAAGTTAGTCGGCAGTGATAGAACTCGAGTCTTTTTACTGCACAATAATAATTTAACGCTGTTTTAATGCCCGCACTTACGTGGTATGGTGACCATGAGGTTTTGAAAAGGTGGATAAAGACATGAGTGTTGTTTTAAAAATTAAGATATTTTTATAAAATAAAATTGTTAAGTATTAAATAACCAAAAAGGAGCAATGAGTCAATATTATAATTTTACCTTGAAGCTAATATTTTATCAGTAAATCAAGCTTTAAGATCGTGTCTTTTTTCTTGTCAAACTGTTCAGATACGAAGATTTTCAATGAACACAAGTTGATAACGAAATCAATGCTTATCTTGATAGTTCAATAGCCTATATACTTATAGGTCCAGAAAGAAAAGGTAGTGAATTGGAAAAATATTGCTGCCTATATTTTATTACAGGCATTATATATAAATTAAATTACTCCACTATCACATAAATTATCATAAAGTAAAACTTATTAGTGCAATAGCTAAATTAGTGGAATTTGTGTTGTTGTAATTTGGCTCTTACATCCATGCTGATGTTGAAGGTACCGCACTGAAACAAAATTCGTAGAAATCCATCGCATACTCATTTTACGTTATTTTATTTTACAGTTTTTGGTAAACTTACAGCTAAACACATTTGCACGAATGAGAGTAACAAAAATAAGGCCAATTAAAAGTTTTCACAGATAGAAGAGAGCATATAAACAAAAAAATATTTGAGAAGGTAGACAGTATTGAGTACAAACAGAAGGTATCATTAGTAAAAATTGTCATTGTCTTAATGTAAAGGAAAAAAAAAAACAAAAACGCATCTACAAAACCTTTCGAGAAATTCAGGCACGTTAGTTATGTATGTTATCACAGTATAAACATAACATAACATAAGTCATAACAACGCTTGAAATAATCCAGTTTCCGATAGCAAATGCAGTAAAATTGATCGTTATCGATTCTCCGTATGTCTGATTCATCAAACTCAGGTGTTTACTCACTAAATCTGCAGTTTCTGTGGTATGGGGAAATTTTAGATTAGGTAGAATTGACTCATAAAATCACTTCTCTTTGATTCTATGAGTCAAGTCTAAGATTTGCTTGTTATTGTTATTATGAAATTAATTTTGAGATGTTATTGTTATTATAAAATTTCTATAAAATAGTATTCCAACTTCTTAGACAAAATAATTCAATTGCAATATTGTGTTATAGAATATTTACTTATTACAAGAGATTTTTATTAATTTTTAGTTCTTTCCATTTTTATAAAAAAAGAATTCGAGTTTTTATTTTTATAATTTACTTTAGTAAAAGGTTATTTCCTCGTATAAAACAGTAAATTCCAGACAGCTTCTTTGAAATTCAAAAATAAATCGTGTCAAGTGTCGATGCCATGTAATTTAAAAACTTCGAGTTTAAAACCAAATTCAGAGCAATTTACATCCGCTAATTCCACATTCAAATAAAAATACCGCTAAATTTTCACATTAGAACCACAAACTACCATTAAACGAAATCATAACTATCCTAAAACTCACCAATAGCGGGTCACTGTAGCCCATAAAGTTCCTCCAATCCGGGCTCAGAAATAATAAAGCCAAAAGCGAAATTCCCGAAACTAGAGCGTGGTCACCCGACTTACCAGATGCGTTTCCGATTCTGAGTATGTTTAGAATAGAATTGGGTTGAATGTTATCCCTGTCACTATGTGAATTTACTGGTAATTATAAACATTTCGGGCAGTTGATATAGGGTATGTCGATGGTTGTTGGATATACCTAGGTATAAATAATATTATTACCTACGAATGAAGTGTATGAAATTACTTTATGACTTGGTTTGTACGTAGAATTTCATACATATGACTTACAACATGCGTGGGTTTTTGCATCTTGGGGCCTGTGCCCCGCCTGGTGGCGGCACGGCACGGCACGGCAAGGGATTTTTATAGAATGCATGTAAGGATGCCGAAGGATGGGGTGCCGTACCGCCAGTGGGCTCATAAGGCTCCCGCATGCAGGCGTGATGCGACAGTGTGACGCGACTTTAACAAAACAATTTCTGAGAAAACTTCACGGTAGAAAAATTACCGGCGTCGCGCGACAAGTCGCGCTAGTCTGCACGATCCTTTAGCGAGACCTTTTGTTTCTTTGGTCTGAATTCTCAGTGTGAGGCAGAGGTTCGTGTCTATGCTATACCTAAAATGCTTTTAATACGATCCAAAATAGAGTGGATATATTGACCTTTACTTTCTACTACTTACCTGAAAAAATATATCGCCGTCGCCGTTTCTCGAACAAAGACCTTGTTTTTCTCACCACCATATTTTATACCTCAGGTGGCTCTATTGTTAGCCATTTCCCCGTTGTTATGAAGCCGTCAAAACAATTTAAAAGCAAGGTCCTAACAAAACCGACCCGTCAAACGATGATAAATAACATTTCGTAACTCGATTGCGTTATCAACAAGAACAATAACAGACAAATTAGTTAGATAACGATATCTTAATGTGTGTATTGACTCTTTTTGGGTTACTTGTAACAGATGAGGTAATAATTATACAGAGACTAAACTTCATGCAATCGCGCTGCTACGTAGAGGCAAAATGTGTGCGTGACATGTCATTAATGTAATCAAATCGTCGCCGATAGTGAACAAACCAGAGGCCCTAGACAAAGTGACATTCTACCAGCGAAAACGATCATAGAAAACGCAAAAATGTATAGAACTTGCATAAGCTATCGAAAAGCTTATGTCAAACTTGTTGAAAGTCGTCGTAGAAATACGAAACGCTTTCGAAGCGATTGTCACTTGTCTAGGCCCTCAGAGAAACACCTCGTGCGCTACAAATTCCAAGACCGAGATGTCTGGTCGCATAGACTCGAAGATCTATGCAAAATCGCAAAAGTACTGGTCAAATAGACGATGGGCCAGGCATTTAGTCACTGATCAGATGTTAGCAGCTTTTACGCACTGAATGTGAACAATCGAAGGGTGATCAGGTGTAACATAAGGTGGTCTTGGGATTTGTTTTACAGTAAGCAGAAGATAGTCCACATCATCATAATCTTCCACAGGCCGACTTCTCCTACTACTGGACATCGGCCTGTCTTTGCTTGTGCCAATCCCCACGCTCCAAAATAGCCATACATAATCAGCCTATAATGTTCCCACTGCTGGGACACAGGCCTACTCTCTGTGAGAGAGTGTGGGCAGTAATCCACCACGCGGGCCCAGTGCGGGTTGGTAGATATCACTTTCTTCGAATTTTTGGTTCTAGGGCATGCCGGTTTCCTCATGATGTTTTCCTTCACCGTTTTGAGGGCAGTGGTGATGAAATTATTTACACAAAGTAAAGCGCCTGGGTTCGAACCTACGACCTACAACTCGTAAGTCGCGGCCGTTACCACTGGGCGACCACTGCTGTCGGCTACCACTGCTCTCAAAATAGCCATACCACTTCGAAATATGACGGTATGAGGTTTGGTCTCTGCTAAGTATCTACTCCGTTAAATTCAAGATGGCGGCTCTACATCATTATAACGTTGCGAAACATCAATCATAGGCATCAGGTCAAGTGTCCTACTGAGTATAAGCTAGACAGCAATTCATGATTATAAATTGGACATATTTGAATGCCATTCATGCTTCAGGAAATCACAATATTGGCAGTTTCACCTGTGTGAATTGGGGTTTTATGAGAATTGAGGTCTCTCTTCCGATCAATGGGGAAATACAGATATTGCCATCCACGATGACGCACCCCGCGATTACTGTACTGGATGCTGTACTTTAGTACGAAGCAGAGCGGAGTGGGGCGCATCTTCTATAATTCTTTGTAATGTATCAAATTGATAATTTAAAATTATATAAAAAATGGGGCGAATATATAACAGCACAATCTTATAATATGTATCTAATAAATTAGTAGTCACAGTAAAAATCATACAAGTTGTATGTAAGAGAGGTGATTTAACCTATACATATTGCTCGGATTATGTTAGTTTACATTAAGAATAAGATCTTTTTGTTAATACAATTTAATTAACTTTCTGTAAATAAAGATCGTTAAAATCAATTAAATCAAATCAAATCACTATCTATATGATGTTGGACGAAATGCCCCCGTATTCCCCAAAGGATAAACTAGATCGAATCGAATCGAAATCGAATAAATCGAACTATAAATAAAATACAATCTCATTTCGGCAGTTACCTTTCATGCAATAATGAGCACTATAATATTTAGAAAGAAAGAAATAATAACGTTTATTTGGATACAGTTCGTGACACAAGAAATTAACACAAATACTAAAATGAAAAAGTGAAAATAATATTTAACAATAATAGCAATTAACAACATTTACCAATTTCACAATCGGGGTTGCTACGGAAAAATAGCCAAAAAAAAAACTAAAAATTATTTGATCGACTCAAGGCCAATCACCAATAAGACAGCCAAAGACGGCGTATAATCAAAATAAACAAGATTAAGCCCATGTCTGACCCAATCTGACCCCAAATGTCATTTAAACAAGCATTAACGTTTTAGCACCCAAAGCCGATCTCAATACAAAATGACACGAAATGATTATCACATTAACATGTTGCAGTAACAACCTGTTACCCGACTTACGGCCATCAGTGAGGTATTAAGTGTTTACACGGTAATCCTCCATTTGAAAGCAAAACTGACGTAATCGGAGATCATAATCAGGGTGGTCCAAGTTGTGAGCGAAATAAATGTGCAATTCTATTCTTTTTTTGTGAAAACTTCCATACCCCTTGGCTACGACATTACCGCTCGCGCGACCTGCGTGCTGCATCTGCGACCGCGGCGAGAACAAATGTAGATATTATGTCCGTAGATGGGTGATCATCTTTAGATGCCAAGACCCTTCTGTGACTCGGAAAGCACGTAAAGCCGTGGCTCCCGGCTGTCATTTGTGGATCTTTGACAGTCGTTACGGATCGTCAGTAGTCTGAAAGTCTGACAACCATTAGTCTTACCAAGGGGTACAGTAATACAAAAAAAAAAACGTAACGTAAAATACTGGTATTCAGCTTTATCCGGTTAGACTGTAAGCCGACCCCAACATTGGGAAAAGGCTAGGCAGATGAGGCAAATGAGGTTTGAAAGTCGCTCCCGCTCGTAACTTGTACCCAACCTTAACTTAAAGTCGAGCATTTACAAGTTTCCGCTACCGGGTGGCCCGGAAGCCGCTTAAAAAGAGTTTACCGCAGTTTACCTCAGTTTACCGCGGTTTACCGGAGCTGACCTCAAGTAGTGAGATGCGTGGTCAAATACTGGTATGCATGCCTTACGCAACTGAGTCGGTCTTGAGCCCTTTGGGAAGAAACATAATATAGCATCACGCCTGTAATCTCCGAAGAGTTAGGCAGAGGTGTACCTACAGTACCCCCACATTTCGCCATGTAATAGGGGGTGAGACTATTGCCTTAACCGAACACAAATTTAGACTCCAGGCTGCTACTGAGAAAATCTTAATGGAAAAACCTAATAGTATTTTGCCCGACCTGAGAATCGAATCCAGGACCTCGTGCTCAGCAGTAGCGCTTGCGACCACTACACCAAAGAGGCAGTTTGGGAAGAAGCAGTAGCAAATAATGTAGGTAGGTATGTGGTGTTTGTTAACCTAACAATCCTAACTTCATAATCCTAACTAATTTTATAAACGCGAAAGTGAGTTTGTTTGTTTGATACGCTTTCACGCTAAAACGGCTGAACCGATTTAGATGAAATTTGGCACATGGGTAGACCATGACCTGGAATAGGACATAGGATACTTTTTATCTCGATATTCCCGCGGGATCGAGAGCAGCTGAAGAAAGCCTTTTCATTTCAAACTAGCTTTTCTATTTCGGTCGAAGAATATCCCACGGGAACGTACTACCGGGATAAAAGTATCCTATAACCCTAATCCAGCTCATGGTCTATGCGCATCCGAATCCGGCGTGAAAAGTTAACAGGTAACAGGACAGACAGAGTTACTTTCGCATTAATTATAATGTTAAGTATATCGTATGGATAGTTATTAACCGAAACGTGATTATTCGTTTGGCACAATAAAATAACTGTATGTTCTTCATAATAACTTTTCCATACATACAACAATAAAAATGTAAGTATGTCTTATTATGTCCATAAAGGCTTAAGCACACCGTGGTGAAAGCTGAATAAATATCTACTAAAAATTCATAATTATTAATCAAACATCACGACTCTATAATATAAACTATTCAGCATTTTTATTAAAAAATATTTACACATTTGACCTTGTCCACAGAAAAGAGCTGTTATTATAAACTAATATGCATTCAAAATTAATTTTAAATTTCAATAATCGCATTTGCGATCGTAATGCTTCGTTTAGACGCGCTTAGTGACGAGAGAGTTACTAGGACCAACAAAAGTGCTGTTCATCCGAATTCATGACATTCACTCTCATAGGGTGTTCGCGCCATAAACCATGGCACTTCGACGTTTTTACGACACCCTATGTCTGGTTAAAAAGTATTTAACTGCATTATTTTATGAACAGTTTAAAATTCCTTGGTTAGAGATGAAATGTTTAGTGTATGTGATGATGTTTTAGAATTTTGTTGTTTACTATATTATTATACATACTTCGTGTTTATATTTTTAATGTTTGAGTAAAATTTTGTGTCTTTACATTAATGATTATAATATTATCTCGTTCGATGTGATTGCTTGAAGTTAATGAGAAGTTTATAACAAACATATTCTGAAAATATAAGTAGGTACCAAATACATAGCAATTATTATACGTAATTATTTAAAGAGCAGTGGTGGCCCAGTGGTAACGGCCGCGACTTACGAGCTGTAGGTCGTAGGTTCGAACCCTGACAGGCGCTTTACTTTGTGTAAATAATTTCATCACCACTGCTCTGAAAACGGTGAAGGAAAACATCGTGAGGAAACCGGCATGTCCTAGAACCAAAAATTCGAAGACATGTGACATCTACCAACCCGCACTGGGCCCGCGTGGTGGATTACGGCCCATTCCCTCTCATAGAGAGGAGGCCTGTGTCCCAGCAGTGGGAACACTATAGGCTGATAATGAATGAATGAATACGTAATTATGTTTTTTGAACAAAACATTTTGGGTTGGTCTTCTAATGATTCGGAATATTTGTAAGTCTTCACGTTACTTACCCACTAATTGGTAGATATTTTGTTTTATGTTAAAGTAGAAATAGGACTAATTAGTCCTATTTCTACGACTTGAAATATTGTATAAGAGAAAACATTTGGCAAAATCAAGTATTATGCTTGTAATCTGAATAACCGATTATCAAAAAGAAATCAATGTTCTTTAAAATTAAAAGCTCACGGTTTTCTTAGAATTTCCTCTCACTTTATAATTTATCTCTATCTCAAGATTCACAGACAGATTTACTGAGAATCGAATAATTTTCGACAGCATTCGGAAATGCCACCAAAAATTCGAGGAACATAGATTAAAGAAATCCGTTTTTTATAAATAACATTTTGAAGTTAACGTATAAAATGTAAAAAAAATATTTTCCGAGAAATGAAAGCGCGTTGACAATCACTGGCATGTCAAGTTGGCCTACATTTAGCCAATACCCAAATATGGCCAACCCCAAAAAGGGCCAACGTTTGTTTTCGGCAATCGATGCAATTATGTACAAGTTCGGCGTTAATTTGTATTAATAGTTATATAAAAACTTAATAACCTCCGTGTGTTTAATCGTATTGAGGTTTGTGTGTGGTAATTAAACGTTAAAATTCTTCGTTGATTTTATATTATTTTTGTGTTTTTGTGCAAATTAAATTCACTTAAATGATACTTAAAATTTTCTTTTTGACGGAACTGACCTACGTGACTGAATGACTATACAGCGCCTCGTAAGCCAATAGACAAACATTCCAACCAACATTTTAGCCACTAGGTCAGTGGTCGTTGGTCAGATGTTTGGTGAAAACATTTGTTGCATAAACTCCAACATGCTGTGACCGCAGCGTGGTCAAGCGATCGTTAAAATTCACTATAAACAGATTGCTAGGCGTCAATTGGTCATAAATTCGCCATGGGCCACTAAAGGTTGTGGTGTATAAAAGGCTAAAAGAAGCATAAGGTTGGTTAACAACGAAAAGTTGTACAAGATTTTGTTTCTCATCGAGTAGAAAGATACCTTGACACAGGGCTAATTGGCAGAGCGGTTTATTAGTCGATTCGCATGAATTTCTCAGCCAAAACGGGCGAATCGTAACTTGTTTTCTGCAGCCGATTCGCACGTAGTTAATTTATTCGTGGGCGAATCGAAAACTTGGAAAACACCAGAAATACGTATTAGACAATTGGCACTTTTATATTTTACGCAGTAAAGTTAAGAAAAATTAAAAAGAAGCTAGTTACAAAAGTCGCTTTTCGTGTTTGTCTTTGTGATCGCTTAGATCTGTTACACTACACAATGGAGTTTGATACAGTTTCCACGATCATTTAGAAAATTACGGAACGTTTATGTATGTAATACACTTATAAACTTACATAAAATAAAGAAATCTCTATGTTTTCTCAACCAGTAAAAACTGTGCATGGCAGCTAGGAGTGGGTCGCTAGTACAGTACTGTCACCACCTATTTAGTGCAGTTTGTCAGAAAGTCTTTATTTTCGCTGCAATAGTTCAAAGTACCATTTTGTTATTCCTGTCCTGTCATCCCTAGCTAATGCAGTCGCTGAGTTCTATCCGGGTAATTAAACAATTGTATGCTGGGTGAGTGATCATGCATACATTTCCTATCGACTATTTTTGTACCGATCGATGGTCTATGCTCAGTTTAAGACCTCGTCTATTCCATGTTCGAGAGCGACTATAAATGTGGATATACTACCTGCCGGATAAACTGTGGGCCCAAATAGCACAGAACTGGTGCCCTGAGACAGTGAGGCGGGGTCGCGGCAGACCACGTAGGAGATGGCGGGAAGAGCTGGATGGGTTCCATCAAAACTGGAAGAAGGACGCGCGGGCTCGCGAAAGATGGAAGGAGTGGAGAGAGGCCTGTGCCCAGGAGTGGGACAGCGTAGGCTAGGAATAAATATAAATATAGCAATATTTGCATATACAGGGTGAAATGGAATTCATGTCTATCCTCATAAAGGGTCATTGTACTCATCAATATGAACAACTTTCACAATGGGGCCCAAACCTGAAATCCCGAAAAAAAATCAGCTGTTCCCTCATTTTGATGAGCTATGCGAACGTAGTGAACAGCTGATTTTACTTTCGCAACTTGCGGCGAAAAGGACCATAAATTTTTGAAAGACTTAAGTTTACACACAAAACCAGCTAATGGTCATCAAAAATAAACTAAATAAAGCATATTTAAAGCATTCACTGTATCACCACCTTTATTGTTGTCACTTTCTTTAGGAATTCGTTGTCCGATTTATGGCGGTCATGTTATTATTTTGTTTTTATTCATTTCCAACATGGTGCTACGGTGATTTTCTGAATGTTTATTTAAAAGTACCTAATTTAGCACATTTTCTCACATGGCAATAAAATAAAAACTTATTAATTCATAGAATACATTATGTTAAAGAAACTACATTATGGTTATCACAAATTGGGAATGTAGGTAAATATTTTATTGCTTTTTTTATATTCTGATGTTGTTCTTAACATTTAGTTAACACACTAGTGTGATTGTAAACAGCTTAGTTTTAAGCTGAGCCCCACAAACATTTCCATGTTTGTATATTTATGGTTTTATCTCCTATAATGTTCCCACTGCTGGGACACGGGCCTCCTCTCTTCGAGAGGGAGTGGGCTGTAATCTACCTCGCGGGCTTAGTGTGAGTTGGTAGATTTCACATGTCTTTTTTTTTATTTCATTTCATTTCATTTATTCTCATTCATTAACAATTTACATTGTGTTGAACATTACATATTTATCTTGGAAGATTTTAAATATGAAAAATAAAAAAGTTCAAATTCTTTTTAGATATACCAAAATAATATTAATATCACTAGACAATTAATTAAAAAAAATAATCGATAGTCAAATAATAAAATAATCGATAAGAAAGAGAGATAAGATAATCGATTTAAAAAAAATCTTAACTCTTACTATAAACTTCACTTTCTTTCCAATCCATTCGCGGATAATAGGTGTAGATAATTATTCCAACACCACCATTGATTTTTGTAACTGATACACAACATCCTCCCATTGGTTATAATTCAATACCCCATTGTCTATTACATTTAAATAGTACATGCTCTTGCTAAATAATCGACAGTAGACGGTAAAGCTGAGGTGTTGCAATTAAAGCTTGGAACAGACTTGTAACAGAACACGGGATGCGACGCGAAGCTCATAGAAATAGAAATAATAGAACTCTGTGGTGACATAAACTTTGGCTGTTGCTTATTGCATATTCAGTTCAATATACCTACAAGCTGTGAAACAAATTTTGGTGTACAATAAAGTAGATTATATCTATCTATTTATAGGTAATGCCATCGAGACCACGCTTCAGCCTAGGGTATAAATATTGTTCTTTTATGAAAATTTGAGTGCAATTAGTGTTTCGCACCATAGAATGGTTGAAACCCCACATAAATAAAATTACACTCATGATTTTTAAACTTTTCAGCTAGTCTAGAGAAGTATAATTCATTAAACTCTTTAATGATGTTTGCGAGAGATCCTTAGGTGCAGCGCAGACGACACACTTTTTGTGCGAGGAACAATCGATTCGCGTTGTTACTTGCTTTGTAATCATTTGTTGGAGTTGAAGCGCCACAGACTCGATCGCACAAAAAGTGTGTCGTCTGCGCTGCACCTTAATGTAATGCCATCTTTATTAGCGGTGTTCTGAATTATACAGGGGGAAAATCGGGATAACGCAGCGACACCTACGCGCAACCTGATCCTTAACATGAAGTCTGCTGAATTCATGGTTACAGTTTGCGCATCGATGACCCTGCCTCTCTGTATCATGTGCCTATATTTGTATCATGCGGCTAAAACGCCCGCGTGTGGTCGCGTCGGCTGTTACAAGTGTGTAACTAATTCCTCATGTTAGAATTAGCATCTGCCTACACCAGCCTACGTATGACGGATCTATAATATTATTAAGTTAGTTAAGTTATTAGTCTTAGTTTTGACTTAAACTTAGTTTATAGGATGTCTGTTTTAATTTTATGATTTCTGTATTGTTTTGGTATTTGTGGGAGGTATTATGCCTGTTTGAAGTGTGGGCTAGTAATTGTGGAGCTCGTGGCTAAGTAGGTAATAACAACTGCACGGATCGAATCATCAGGTTAAGCCACATCTGCCGGGGTTGGTCCGTGGATGGGTGACCATCTTTACATACCGAAACTCCTCCGTGTCTCGGAAAGCACTATTGATCCTGGCTGTCATTCGTGGATATTTATCAGTCGTTACGGATCTTCAGAAGCCCCGAAAGTCTGACAACCAGTCTTACCAATTATGGTATCGTATAACCCAGTTACTGAGTTGTGACAAATAGGGTTGGGTTTCGAAACGTGCTGCCTCTCTAGAAAGAATGTGAGGTTATTGGGGGTTCGAGAGGGTCTCCTCAACCCACAACAGTTTATTTTTGCCGGATACGCATTTTTTAAAATAAAAACTATTTTTAAAGTAAGTTTATAAAAAACTAGTTATCTCCGGCGGAAGGAGGAGTGAGGGTTCACTGCCTCCCCCCTACTTCACCCCTGTCGAGGCGGCACGTTTATAATGATTATATACGATGTTTTGTTATAAATACATTAAAATACACACATTACCTATGCATAATATCAGTATCCTAATGGTACAGGATATACCAATCACTACAATCAACTTCAAAACCAAACACAATAATATCCAGACCTCTGCTTACCCCATAACAATCAAAAACCCACACACAAACCGATAATTTTCAACATTTCACACTGATGACTAACACCACAGAATATTGACTACAATAATTTATATGTCAAGGGGAACTTGCAAATTAGATTTTGTAACATTTAATAAGATTTAAAGAGACAGCCAATATGTCTGTAAATACAGATTTATGACCAAAAGCCTTATAAACGAAATATCCGTAATTGGAAATGTCATTATGTTCGTGATTGTACTGAGAAATAGATTACCTACAATGAGTTTTGTATAACCGATTTGTACTTAGGAATAGACAGTTCAATACAATATCTACATTATCACAGAATCAATATCTTTAGATCGAGTTTAAAGGCTCGCACAAACAGACGCGATATCGCGGGCGCGACAAGGGTAGCGCCATAGACTTTTTTATTTATTATTTGTATGTCATAGACTTTTACACTCTGTCATTACTTAAACTCACGCACTGACTTATTAGTACTACTTGTAACAATGTTAGGACTATTGTAATATCGTATACTTTTACAATCTTTGTAAATATGTGAGCACCATGTATCTGGTAATTAATTTATTCATTATTGCTCCATTTATAATTCTTTTTACCTTTCGTAGTACAGTAATCTTATTGTAGGTGCATCGTCTTCACTTATAATTATATAATTAATGTATACAAAATATTGTAAAACATTTTTAAAAGAGTAACGATGGAGTTTCTTGCCCATTCTTCTCCATACGAAAACTACCTTTTGGAAGGGGCAACTAGAATCAATTCTATTTCTTTGTTTGACGTTCAAAAGTGCCATATATGTGCCTATTTGAAATAAATTATTTGACTTTGACTTTGACTTTGCCAGCTTGCACGAGCCTTCAAAGTATGATTCCGAACAATGTTGCACGTGGCAGTGCTGCCTTTTTTTTTTGAGATTGGGATATCATCAAATGACTTCTGAGGGCGTGTCAGACTTTTACTGACTAAAACCTGTGTTCCTTCAGTTGCCTGTTGCCAAGGGCCCCGGTATCGCAGCTCGGAGCGTGATTCCGAGTAACGCTGCGCAGGACCGCTCTTCGTAGTTTACTTCGCAACAGTTGTCAACATTCACGCATTACTGGTCTGCCGCGGCGGTAGGGCGACACTGCCGCCATGCCGCGGCGCTGCGATCGCAGTTAAAGACAGGGGTGCGTGCTTTGGGTTCAAACTCGAGACCTATGACTTGGAAGTCCGACGGTCACACCACTAGGCTTCCGTGGATTAGCTCGATTCCTGGATGGTAAAAAGTAGGAAAATGAATTTAAACTGTGAGATAACCTTTTAAAAGCTACAGGGAAATAGTGTTTCTTTATAAGTCGGTTGCGTAAATCAACCTGCAGTAGGTACAAAATTTCGCGCTAAAAAGTTCGTAAGTGATAAATCCAGAAATTCTTTTTCAAACCAACATGTATTAAACATGGCATTTATCACTATTTCGTAACTGCCACTCCTACGCATGTAGTTTTTAATTCCCCTCAGCAAACGTTAAATCTTAAACAAACATTTGTACTAAGATGAGTGACATCATGTTGCGCACGCGCGGTTTTACGCGCAGTTTTGTAGAGGCGTGAGTTGTAAGCGAAGAGAAGAATTGTATGAAGTAAAACGGACTGACATCAATTGAGGCATCCATCTCTTAATTATCTCAGCCTATCGCAGTCCACTGACGGACATAGGCCTCTCCCAGGCTGCGCCACAACACCCTGTCCTCCGCCTTCTGCATCCAGTCACTCCCAGTCACCTTTTAAGGTCGTCGGTTCATCGCATACTACGCTAACATCGCGCTAGCCATATCTACTATGTATTAATATGCGATATTTCTTATGAAGAAGAAGCAATCGACCCCAAATAACTATAGAAAGATCGCAGTAAGCAATAAGGCCGCCCATTGTACATTTTGTAGTGTATAAATTTTTCTATTTGTAATATTTATTCTGGTGTACTACAATCCTTATCCTTACCATATTAGAAAACAAAGTCCTCCACCGCGTCTGTCTGTCGTCCTGTACGCGATAACACAAAAACGACAGCACCGATTTTTATGCTGTTTTCACCAATGAATAGAGTAGTTCTCGAGCAAGATTTGAGTATATGATAACCGACATCAACGCGGGCGAAGCCGCGGGCATCATCTAGTAAAGTATAAATAAATTACGTGAATGGTTTTGATAACATGTTTTTATACTAATTAGTGTAAATTGCTGTAACGAACTTCGCTATAATGAACTCAAAAAGTACAAAACCATTAACCATTTTTACCATCGAGTTTCGTATCCATCACAGTCATGTGTCTAGTTATAATATACAATGTACGATTGTTTGTTTTCCCACATAAAAATAAAATGTTGTATGCGCTCCGTTCATCACTTGCACCAACAACTCGCGTTACGTTTAGATCTGTTTAGGCAGCGCAGCACTTACGAAATATTCAGCGAATCTTGTTGTGTCTGCGCAGCACATACTTGTGTATTGTATACTTGTGTTCTGTGTTGTGAGTGTGTACTTAATCGTTTGATTTCAAAATCTAATTTTAGAATCATTTGTGCTTTTTGTGATAATGTTCTTAACTGCCTCGTTGGTCTAGAAGTCGCAAGTGCATGAGGTCTTGGGTTCGATTCCGGGTTGGGCAAAGTGTGTTTGGGTTTTTCTATTTGGAATTTCTCATTAGTAGCCCGGAATCTGGCTTTGTTGCCGGCTGATTGCAGTAGAGTCGTCACCTATTACATGGGACTTAAATATAACTGGCGCGATGTGGGTCTACTATGTAGGTAGACCTCTGCCTAACCCTTGGGGAATACAGGTGTGAAGTTATGTATGTTGTTTTCATACAATAGTAGAATAGATTTATGTTAAGGTCACAGCTATTTGTTCCTAACGAACTAACTAAAAATAGCTGTACACTCCCGGACTCCTAAATCGAGCCACCTAGCACTTTTTGTTCAAAGAAGATGAATAAAAAATGTTTATACTTATAAATTTTTAAATGGTCGTGAATTCAAATTCGGAAACACCGCGAAACCAAAATGATGGCTAGTAATACAGTAGATTGGCATCAAAACTACATAAAAAATGTTTCTTCGACTCATGAGTATTTTGATATTTATTTTTAAGCCTTTATACCTAACATGGAATTACACGATGGCTCGATTCTAGGGATGCAAGAAGTGTAAAAAAGTATCGATATATATCGTATCGATATTTAAAAAAAATATCAATATCGATTTCGATATATCAAAAAAAAAAATCGATATATCGATATATAGGAGAAATTTTCAAAAAAAAAATTACTTTGTGTAGTTCAAGTTTTATAATCATTTAAATACCAAACTAGGAAAAAAAGTACCTACTAATAATTTTTACGGCTCTGAATTCCAGCGGTTTTAGTCAGCGGCGACAACGGTGGTGCTATTGAAAATATATCGTTTTTGATACATTTTCGATACTTGATATTTTATATCGATACATCGATATATCGAAATAATAAATATCGCCTGAAAATATCGATATATCGAACAAAAAATATCGATATTTCGATATATCGATATTTTTTCTGCAAGCCTACTTGATTCAGGAGTTCAGGAGTATATATTGTAGTCATTGTTGAGCGGTCATAATAAATTAAGCTTCCGGAAATTTCCTCGTCAGCACTCCATTTTTCCGGATAATGTTCGATATGCGATTGAATAAAATATGAGAGCTCTTCATTCGTAACATTTCAGCTATTTTTTTTTCGAATAATAATACACTGTTTCATTGTTCGAATAATAATATTTAAAACAGTAAATTAATTAAAATTGTTCTCACATTATCAAAAGTAAGTACATAACTCAATGCAAATATACATACAATACACACACCACGCACATCACACAGATACATCACATAGACCCAAAACACACCACACACACACACACCTCACACGCACACACCTCACATCACACACGCATTTCACATCTAAAACTGCATTACCATAATATTTCACGCAAAATTAAATTTATTTTAACAACTCGGCATAATTAAATCAACAAAAAATTCGAAACAAAATTAGACCCTTTTCAAACAAGAGTTGTTTACTTGGACTGCAAACATTTTTAGCCTTAAATAAGGACTAAATATAGAGGAACACGTGCATGCAAATAATTTTATTATTGGCGCAGTTTTCAAGGCTAAGTCCAGACGTGTGGTCTTTAAGAATAAAGTTTGCACTTTGAAGGGGAAAGACAAAGCGTTGGAAGGGGAGAATTGTAACCTCGAGACGACAGAAATCGAACAAAAAAACCTAGTCAAGCAATGCAAAATAAACGGTCCACTAGTCCCAAAAAATCTAGGTGCTAGTTTTTACTATCAAGTTTCAGTTTTTGTGAGGAAATCTAATATGGCTGTGTGACAGACAGACAGACAGATTGACACCTCGGTTATTTGATTAATTACCTCACTTCAAAATGGCGCCTAGTTGATATATCGGTTGATTTCACGTTAAAATAATCGGCAGCGTCGATTTAATATTCTGTTAATGATACATTCCCAATTTTCTGGTGTAAACGATACCCAAACCGAGGCTCTTTGGATCAATGGCCTATCTATTAATAAACTGTAACAGCGAATCATCATCATCAACCATGAGCACCTTATGAAACGTCAGAAGCTAGGTGCACGGTTCCAATTGGTCGTTTCTTATGGAGAAGAGCCGGAAAGAAACTACTCCACGGTTACGCTTTTATAAATAATTGGCTTTTACGTAGTTTACATTTTTAGTATCTAAATTAACGGACCCAAATCCATGAAAAATTACCAAATTTTCAACAGGGGTCGAGTTATGACTTGTTTGAACTTCTTTTGAATACACGAAAAATGACGGCCGCCCGCGCCCCATGTAAAATTCCTCATTGAAAAAGATCTGGCGATTTTTTTTTTTTTTTTCCTGATAATTACCACATAAATTAATAGCCTCTCAGTACGATGCTTAACAACGCTCTCACAGATCAGACGGGGTTTCTTTCACATGTTGTTTAATTATCGTGTTTTCTTGATTTTATTGCCGCCATACTTATTTTGTCTAACCATGACCTCTACGTGCATATAATTTTATGCCGGCACAAATTATGAAATTAAGTTCGCGTTCTCTTTCAAATTCAAATTAATAAAACGTTTTCCAAAAAGAAAAACAACCGACTTCAAAAAACAAACACAAAAAAAGTGAAAAATAACTTTAATTTCGGAAGTCGGTGACTGCTCTTCAATTTTCGTTTTTTGCCACCGACTTCCGAAATTAAAGTTATTTTTCACTTTTTTTGTGTTTGTTTTTTGAAGTCGGTTGTTTTTTTTTTTTGGAAAAAGTTTTTATTTTTCACTTTTTAGTTGTGGTATACCGCTATCTGCTATGTAAATAACAGTGACGGAGTGAAATAATTATATCATCTACATAGCAAAGTGGGAAAAATACGTAATTATTGAAGCTAACTCAAAAACTACGCAAGCAAAATTAATAAAATTTATATGGGACCACCTCTGAAGCATGACCTACAAAACAAAAAAAGAATCATCACAATCGATTCATAATTGGCGGAGTAATCGCGTAACATGCATACAAAAAAAAAAAAAAACAGGGGAATTGAGAACCTCCTCCTTTTTGAAGAAGTCGGCTAAAAATAAAAAATTATGAGTGTTGATTTTATTAATAAGTTTGGGGCAGTTTTTCAAAGATTTGCATATTATTCCGGAATTATGTAGGAGACTACGTAATTCCGGAATAACAATGCAAATCTTTTCTATAAGTTTTGACTTGTTTATTTATTTCTTCAACCGTACCTAATGGTATGCTAATTCCAGATAAATAATTTTTACAAACTTAATAACAAGCCGAAGACAATTTAGTCTTTACTGTAATGAAATAAGGTTTATTACAAATTGCAGTAATTCTAATAAAATAAATAAGTAACCACGACTTTTGCTAAACTTACAATTTTAAAATAACATCACGCCTGTATTTCCAGATGGGTAAGACAGAGGTGTACCTATAGTACATCACACTTCGTCAGTTATTTTAGTTTTTAGTTTTAGCTCATGTAATAGGGGGCAACCCTATTGCCATCAACCTACTGAAATTCCAAATAGAAAAACCCAATAACACTTTTTCCGACCCGGGAATCGAACCCAGGACCTCATTCTCAGCAATAGCCCATGCGACCACTAGACTAACGAGGGCGTCATAAGTCAGTAAAATAAGGATGTGAAAATACATTATCGATAGCTGTATTTTTTGCCAGTGAATTGATTGTGTCGAACCAGTTATTATTTGTACAATAGCCGATTAAATGATCGAAAGTAGATATCGATTCAAATGAACGATCGATCGATCAAATGAAAGTATAGATCGGTATCTCTAATCAAATAAATTTGAAACTAAATTATAACAATGAGATATCGTTATTAGTTCTTTATAATAAAATACTATACTAGCACCATGGTCTGACTTTGGTTGGCAATCATTTCTTGCCGACTCGTCGACAAATCACGTGACCAGAGGGCTGGCTCGTTCTTTGGCCAAAGGATTATTAGCATTGCCATTTTGACATTCAACGTGCCAGTCTTCTGGACACGTTTCCGGACGTGGACGAATTCTTCGACGCCCAAGTGTCCTTTTGGTTGTGTTTATGTATTTATTTAGATATCTAGTTAGTAAGTTAGTCAATTAATTTAGTACCTAGTGTAAATAGTTAAGAACTGTGTAATAATTGTCTATGTGTAGGCACTAATGTACCTAAATGACTAAGTTTACAATTAAGTAACTTAGAACCTTTAAATTGTAGACTATTTTTTTTAAGAAAATCGTCTTTTGACTCCAGTCCAGTCCAGTCTTTAGACCTCGAGCGCCATTGTATCTTTTTGTCACACAGTGTCTGGAACATTGTGTATTCCAAAGTATACACATCATATAATTTCTGCTTGGAAAAAGCTCTGTGTATCTTTTAGGCATATACGTTCTCTATACATTAAAAATAAAAAGCCCGGACCTGCCACGAAGTAAAAATTGAAAGAACGTCCACATAAAGGGTGGCGCTGAGGGTGTAGAAATATCTTTCAAAGAATTTTCATGACTAAAATGAAACTATGCTAAAGTAAGGCGCTCGTGGCTAAGTAATAACAGCCGCACGGGTCGATCCATCAGGTAAAGCTATGCTTGTCGGGGTTGGCCCGTGGACGGGTTACCATCTTTACATATCGAGACTCCTCGATGCCTCGGAAAGCACGTTAAGCCGTTGGTCCCGGCTGTCATTTGTGGATCTTTGATAGTCGTTACGGGTCGTCAGAAACCCGAAAGTCTGACAAACAGTCTTGCCAAGGGGTATCTTATTACCCAGTTACTGGGTTGTGGAGGTCAGATAGGCAGTCGCTCCATGTAAAATACTGGTACTCAGCTGCATTCGGCTGTCATCATCTGCCTAGCCTTTTAGTTTCCTAGACAGGAAGCCGGCCCTAACATAGTTGGGAAAAGGCTAGGCATATGAGGGTTATCTACCCATAGGAATATGTGCCATTACATTATTATTGTTCATCAATATTCTAGCAGCCCACCCAGGTTTCCTCCCAAAGCTATACTTTGAGCGCTTAACTTCTTAACAATGGAGTGAAAATTTTATTACTCATAAAATTTTCATTGGCCACTATGGATTCCTCGAAGAATTTGCATTCGAGAACTGAAAACTATTCATAAAGGAATTTCTGAGATAGCCTTTGGAACTGCACTTTTTAAACCGTTATGCTGCTAGACATTTAGAAGAGCGGAGCCTAATGGATTAAGCGGAGTTTTAGTTATAACTTGAAAAATGACAAGTATTAAGGAGTTGTGAATTCCCACATTTTTTCATTGTACAATGTTAACTTTTTTTTTGTGATAAATGCATTTCAATTAAGGAACCCTTCACTGTGCGTGGTCCGACACGCGCTTCGCTGGTTCTTTTTTTGTGAAATATAAAATAAACAATTTTTCTTTCTTTTCTTTTCTTCTTTTTTCCAAATCGCAGATAAATCTATTGTTACAGGTTTAAAAGGTTTGTAAAAGGCATTGCTTAAAGTTTTCTGGCAATTTCTTTTACCAATCTCAATTATCATCATAACATTTATACGTCCACTATTCACATAGTTCTCACATAAATTCAAAATTAATGAAATCAAATCGTTTATTTGTGATACATGGGTTACATGCAGGTGTTCATTACATAATTAAAATACAAATAATGTTCATTCCATGATGTTACTAATATTTGGAAACAATAAAATTTAAAAGAGCGTCCATGGAGTTTCGTGTCCATTCTTCTCCATAAGTACCTACTACGCTTTGGAATGGACAACTAGCTTCATCTTTCTAAATGACCGACTGCTTTGACAATTCAAAAATGCCTGTAAATGGTTTAATTGAAATAAATGCTTTGAGTTTGTGTTTGATTGAGTGTGGGACCTCCAAACAGAAATAAACCAATCGTGAGAATATTAACATAACCATAATCACAGACTCGGCGAATAATGTAGCGACTCTAGTCTAGAGATTAAACCAACAGGCTCAAGCCAGTACAAGACCGAACTGCCCTCTTTACCACAGTAATGAATGGACACAGTCCTATTTTCCCACAATTGTGTAGGTGATTTCTCACGGAAGTGCATTAAGTGGTGACGCGGCATCGATATGTCGATGACATACGAGTGCTTGTATTGCGCAGCCCTACTATCGATACAGGACCGAATTGTGACTGTTAAGGATTTTTTTTAATTATTGTGTTTTATAATAAGTGTAATTTAGGGATATTTGTTTTAAAAATGTACGTAAAAGAATTTTAAGCTTTTTCTACAGAAAAACACAATTTTGACTCGCCCACATAAATAAGTAGTTGCCATATTATGTTAATAATGAAAAAGTTTACTCAAAAGTATTGATACTGTTTTTCTTTTAACATAAACTAGATTTAGAATGCAATGTAATGGACTGAAATAATATAGGATAAAAACTCAAATATTGGAAAAACTTTCCCTAGAATAACTTACCATACACAAATACTATTTGTAAAAGTAAATATTCCTCCAAGCCAAAGTGTTTAGTAAAAAGAGCTTTATTCTTTCGTTTTTTCGAGGGAGCGGGGAAAAGAGAAAAACTAACAGAAAATTTTTAACGTTTTTCTAGCTGCTAATGGTTAGCTTTAAGTAACTGTAACGCTGTGGTCTGGCTGCGCTGCTCTTAAATATTATCATCCTAGTTGATCTTAGTTTATTGAAGAATTCTGCCAAAAAAAAAAGTTTTTTTTTTTCTAGTAAGTAATAAAGATTTTTTTTTTTAATCAGAATGCAACTAAAAATACGTGGAAATGACAGTAATGTTTTTCATTTATTTTTATTACCGGCCCAGTTCCTTCACACTTTTGAAATTTATTTAACAAACGCTATGAATAATACCAGCATTTATCAATCAAGATGTGATTTGCATTCGTACACAGGTAATTTGAACCCCACCGTTAAGGAACATGATATTATGCCTGAAATATGATACGTTTTAAAATTATATAAATTAATTTCCATTTATTTTAAGACACCTAGATTTTTTTACAACCAAACCATAGACACACTATGTCCATAATAAATTCATCAACCAGAAAAGGTTATAATAATAAAGTAATAATTCACCCGCAAAAAGGAGTCCGTCTGTCATTTTGAATCGTTTCGCAATTTTGCTACGAAATGACGTCCATATTTGTTACAGAGTCAAAGTGGAGATTTAGACATCTGCATCTGTCAAGGGTGACTCTACCCGTTATAATAAACAACTTTTACCATGAAACTCATATCCGATTCATGGAAAAAAATCAAAATCTTGGATGACACTAGACAGACTGATTCATATATGAAAAGTTTTTTTTTACGAATCGTGTAATATGTGTTTCATAGCGAAAGTTGTTTAGTATGACTGATAGAACCACCCCCTAGACGTATGCAGATCACTAAATCGCCACCCTGTATATTTTGGCAGGATATGGAGACTTTTCTTTAGATCTAAATAATAAAATGCAGGCAGACCCGCGATGCTTAGCTAGTAAAAAATCATGAGAATATCTAGTAGCCCCAACCACATCAAACAATAGGCCTTTATACGGTGGCCTGCAGTTTGTCAACTGGGCCTGTAATTTGTCAAACACAGCCGTCATTTGTCAGCGGTGGCTGTGATTTGTCAATATTGTCAGATAACACTTCTACTGCGGTGGTCTTCCATTGATATGTTCAATAACAATGCTAAAACGTGATCGGTTTTAGATAATGTTGTTTTTAAACGTGGAATCAATCGTGATTTCGGTATTTGGAGCAAATTAGAAATTGTGTCATTATGAATTGATATGGTAATTGGGTGATGGGCGATAGTGGTTTTTAGAGTGTATGAACGGTAGTAAATCGTGAAATAAGATGATGACAATTATTTTGAAGGGAATCGTTGTGTGATCCCATTCACGTTGTGACGGGCCAAGGCGAAGATAGCGGGACGAGCTCGACCCTTACCGAAAGGACTGGCTGGCGACAGCAAAACTAGCCTTTGCTAGTCCTTTCTGTTGTATAGAAAAGGGCGTATTGTGTAGAAAAGGGAGAGTGGAAAAGGGCGTATTGTGTGAAAAAGGGCGTATTGTGTGGAGAAGAGAGAGTGGGGTCTTTAAATTGCAGTGCAATAAAACCAATCAATCTGCCTAGCCTTTTCCCAACTATGTCGGGTTCGGCTTCCAGTCTAACCGTATGAAGCTGAATACCAGTATTTTACATGGAAGGATTGCCTATCCGACCTCAACCCAGTTACTGTGTAACACGATACCAAACCACGTCTATCCAAGGGTTATCGTGGTTTAGTCAAACTTTTGGGTTTCTACCCGAATGATTCACTAGCATTTCACTTTTATAACAAGAAAAACCATAGCTAACCGTAGCACAATATTCTAAGAACAGCAATGAAACACGATACACCCACTCAAAGCGAACCGTATCATTACAACTTACAAGACATTGCATAAAAACGCATTGAAACCCTGGCGGCCATGTTTTATTCATGGCGAATACTGTATTGTATTCAAATATAGACTTTCGCCAATTATAATGACTAGTGCTTTCGCGGGCAGAGCCTGGGTGCCTCACTAGTGGGTGTGCTTTAGAAACTGATTTAAGAATGTTGGGACATAAATAATAGTTCCGTGATAGTTTCGTAAGCTTTTAAGGGTTTGGTTGGAAAGGGGGTGGTCTTTCGACTGATAATAATTATAATGATGTTTTAATTATAATCGTTAAAGTGTTAACAAATTCAACCAACAACCACGGATAATAGGAGGGGGTAATCTGTGGGTATTAGTGAGGCTCCTATTCCACCTAAGCCTGATTTCTTGATGAATCTGATGTAATCATAAATTAATTAATCTGTTTTTAATTAATTACCCATGTTTGGTGATTATCTTACCTAAATCAAAATCAAAATCAAAAGTCATTTATTCCAATTAGGCTGAGAATCAGTCCTTTTCGAACGTCAAAAATCCGTTTTCAGACTTGGGAAATATAAAAAAAAGCATTGAAAAAATTTATGACTTTCAAATCATCTTTATTCAATCGAACTCATGAAAATGCATGTCACAGTGCCATCAAAAACACAATACAGACTTCAAGCAATGAATTGTTTTAAACGAATTTTTAAACAACTGAAAATAATTAATTGCTTAATAAAGCTTTCTACACAAATACAGGAAAAGAAGAGCTTTTTACAGAAATCCATTAAAGGAATACTAAACACATTTACCGCTATCCGATTGCTTCTAATTATCTATAGAAAGTCTGTAAATATGTACACGGAAAATTAAAAAAGGTTCTTTGGAATTCAAACAAGGAAATCTTATATTTAAATGGATTTTTTTAAATGGTTTTCTTCCTACTTTTCCACTGTAATATTTAAATCAACTCCATTAGTAAATTTATTATCATTCAATCAATAGCAGCCGGAGTCTGGATTCGTATCTGGCTATTGAAAATAGGCTCGCTCCTTTATAATAATTAACTACATACTACATTTTTTTTTAACTTTTTTATTCCTACAATTTTTTTAAAATTAATTTAGACTTATATTATTGATAATCAAGTTAATGCTTGGTTTTACTATATTGCATTAGTGTATTCATGTAAGTTACAACTTTTATAATAACATGAATATTGTTTTTTTATGTATTCATTTAGAGCATGTTTACTCGATAATATATAGGTAACTATCTGGTTACCTGAAATTCAGTGTGCATTGTTAGTGAGCGTTATGAGTTTTGAGTTTTTTTTATCCTGCTCTGCCTTTTGGCTAAAAAGGAGTAATGTCTTTGAAACTTTTTTGTGAAATACGGTTTTCATGGCAAAAGGAACCCCAAAGAATGAGGAGCTCAGACCGGTTGGCAAAGTCGAAATACTAGCTGTCAAGGCGTCCTGCTGTCGATTTTTTGTCGCGTCCAGCCGCAATGCCGTCGTTATGTCGCCTGCCTTAAAAATATATGGACAACGGTACGTATTATGAGAGATTCGCCTTTCGTAGCTGTGGGAAATTTTGTTTCTATATAAACTTTTTATAGTTCTTCTCCATAATCGTTATCAGCGAACAACATAACGATGATGGAAAAGGCAAAAAGTTTAGGACTGATATAAGCTATCGAAAAGTTCATGTCAATCCTGTTGAAAGTCGTTCTAGAAATACTTACGAAACGCTTTCGAAGCTAAGGCCTATTTCGGTTTTTCTGCGAACTTTTCTAAAGAACGCGAACTGTTAGAGAACTTTTTTTTAACATATATTAACCATTTTATTCGACGAGCGGCATTTCGGTAAAAGCTTTGCAACTTGTGACTACTTGTGAGGATGCCGCGCTGAATAAAAGTTGAAGTATTAAGAGAAACCGGTTAATACTTCAGCTTTTATTTTATTTATTGCTCTAAGCCGGTAAATCCGAAAAAACCTTTATATAATACTCTTCCAAAGACCGGTTTAAAAAAACCGGTATATGTGAACGAAACCAAATGTAAAGGTTTTTGCGTCAAGTACATCATATCGGTTTTTAAATTTAACCGGTATCCTAGCCTTGGTCGAAGCGTTTGACACGTGCCTAAGCCCTCTGGACCACTGACTAATGAGGCAGTCTCGTAAATTCTCGCACCTCCTTTCGTACTACAGAATCTGTCAATATAATACTACCGATCGATTCTTCAAACATTTAAACCAATAAATATTAATAGAAAGTGACATATGTGGCTTTCCAAATAATAACATATGAGCACAGTTATTGATATCAGATGATATCATATTACATGGCGATGAGCTTCGACATAGTTGATTACCTACACTTAAAACGGTTGACCGTTACCAGTTTTTTTTTTAAACTGTCTCAGGTATCCTTTAATTAATTATTAGAAACTGGCTACTACTAGCGGTTTTCCCCGCATTTAAGACGGACTATTTATGTACTTGTGTAAAAGTATAGCTGTTGCATTAATCAATTACTACATAAGTTTACTCTGCATAAGTCATTGAGTGTTGTTACCATAGAAATATTATATCTATGGTTTTTACTCAGTACGAGAGTATAGAAGACTCAATGGAATGATTGAAAGAAAGAAAGAAAGAAAATACGTTTATTTGCGGCAAACATGACGCCAAGAAAGGACAAATATACGAAAATAACAAGATGCGGGAAAATATGCGTCACATTCACGCAAAACGGCCATCGCTCAGCATAATGCTGCGGCTTATGCGAGACAAAGTCCCAGCGCTGGTTTTCAGTGACAGCCGGCGTTGACGTCATGATGATTGGTCAAAGACATTCAGTCATCTGAATGAAGAAGTCATCATGGTGATCTGCCATGACTGAATATGTAAACAACGGCAGAAATAGAGAGGCGTCGTGAAGTCCTATTGAATGAGCAATATTTGTTTATAATGTTTATTTATTTGTAATCACTTTCTCGAAAACGGCTCTAACAATTTCGATAAAAATTGCGTTTACGATCTAGCTAGGTCTCAGTATCTGGGAAAATTGGCACCATTGGTTAGGGACTAATCCCTAACCACACGAAAAGAAGAATAAATTGAAACTTGGCCAGTTTGCTGTAAACATAAAAACGTTAACCTAAGTCAACCGTAAATTATGCACAGTAAGTTAAATTGCTATCTGGTTCAAGTTATGGTTCAACTGAACGGACAATGTCGGAAAAAGTTACTAACTTTCTTGTACAGACAGCAAAAAAATTCGTTTATGTGATGACCGTTATTTTATTCTACTGGTGTAAGTTGGATTACAGCTGAAACAGTTTTATTTATTACTAGCTGTTGCCAGCTATTTCGTCTGCGATCCTGGAAAAAAAGAAGCCTATGTCCTTCTCCGGGTCAAGGTCTACCCTTATGCCAAATTTCATCTAAATCCGTTCAGCCGTTTTAGAGTAAAAGCGTAACAAACAAACAAACTCACTTCCGCAATTATAATACAAGGATAGTTAAGATTAGGTTGTTACTCTGCAGGTACTTGATAGTCCATCATTTTTAGGAGCCAAATGCAACCATATTTCCTAAGTCATAATAAATAGATTCGTAAGCTAATTTTATCTGTGATAGCAACTTCCATACGGGAGGGTCTACTATGCAAAGAAATGCTTCATTATTGGTTAAAATAAAAAAGTCTTCATTTTAACCAGTAACGACCCGTAAAATATAGGAATCGGTCATAAATTGGTGTAAAGTTTTATCGAAATGAAATTTAGCTTTCCATTATAACAACATTTCATCATAAAACAAAGTGGCTGTCAGTATCCATCACAGCCAATTCTTATAATATCATCAATTCGAACATCCAAATTGGTTAAAATTAACATTTAACATTTCCAAACTCAAGTAAATTGAAATTGTTTGAAAATTATTTTCGTTCAAATATTTCGCAGGAAACCTGAACCGTTGGGTGAATATTGTTGCTTCAAAAATACCTATTACTATACTTTCAATAAAGATCTTGTACACAATGGTCCAATATTGGCCACACTTCGCTCTATTATAGCATTCTTTATCCCCTACCTTTGTTGGACCCTGACGCGATAAAGTTATTTCTCTTGTATCGTAAAGTCAGTTTTGACAACGGGAAAATTGAGCATCATAATAACCACCCAGTCATTGAGGTGTTATATTAGATCACCTACATAATACATAGAATGGTTATTGGCATTGACATTTTTTTTATAGGTTTTTTATTTCTATTTTGTGAATGTGAGAACGTTGTTGATTTGTTGATAATTTTCTATTTTGTTAAATACCTGGTACTTGTTAAAAGGCCTACAATATCTTTCCTCCCATACCTATTAAGACAGTTATTTGAAAATATTGTAATAGCCAATTATTTTTAAAAGAGTAACCGTGGAGTTTCTTGCCGGCTCTTCTCCATAGGAAACGACCAATTGGAATCGTGCAACTAGCTTCTGACGTTTCATAAGTGCCCATGTAGGTTTATGTGAAATAAAAATATTTTGATTTTAATTTATGTCTTTAATTCTTGAAAAAAGTAGCCTGATGAAAGCTGGTGCTTCTTTTGAATTAATTTTGCAGGTACGGTTGCGGAATCGCTTCAAATCTGGATTTTTTTCAAGAAAATTTCGACCCAGTGAAAACCCAACTTTGAATGTTTAGAAAATACTAGTTAATAATTTTTTTAAACTAATTTTTCCTTACATTCATCGGAAAATGTTGCTAATATCTGTAACATAACAGACAGATTTTTGTATGTCCGTAATAATTGACTTTGGTAGTAAGTCTTCAGAGATTTACTACCAAAGTACCTACCTACCTACTCTATTGACCCCATAAAGGCCAACGACCGTACTTTCCCAAGCTTTACTTGCGAACCGTACAAAAAGGTTTCTTACCGAAAACGCATTGAATTGAATGCCGACATTGCGGACGTAGTTCCTTAAAAGGGCTGCCATGAAATAAAAAAAGGCTCAGCACAGTTTAAACTTTTAAGTAGTTTTAGTGTTTTTGAGGACGGGTTCTGTGACAATTTCTTCTTTAGAGTTCTATTTTTTTTTTCTATTTTAATTTTACCGGGATTTGGTATAATTTCACATAATATTATTTCTCAAGAAAGAGGTAAAAAAGAAACATTTGGATGTTTAGGAATAATTTATGCAATACTAGCTTTCGCTCGCCGCTTCGCCCGCGTGGTATGTCGATAAAAAGTAACCTATGTCCTTTCTCAGGGTCTAGACTATCTGTGTTCAGTAATTTTGGCGTGAAAGCGCGACAGACAGACAGAAAGACAGAGTTACTTTCGCATTTATAATATTATGAAGTAAGGATTGTAAGGATTAGCAATTGTCCTTATGGGTTCATTAGAAAACCAGCGTCAGACAGTATCTGTCTGGCATTAATGCTGAAATGAACCTTTTTGGCGCAGCCTATTGTTGTAAAAGCATTGTTTTTTATTCTTTATTTTGTTATTTGTATTTTGTGTTTCATGAACTGTGTCCAAATAAACGTTATTCTTTCTTTCTTTCAATTGGATGATTAGGATTTTTTTTTAAATTCCAAGGCACACTACCGAAATACAAACAACGAATTTTTCCAGTTTTTTTCAAAGATTTTGGATTTCAACCGTCCGCGTGGTCTGTTTCAATTGTTCACAGAGATTTGCTATTCGCTAGTGTTTTGTTTTCGGTACAGTTTCGTTTTCAATTTTACTGTGGTTTCGTAAAGAATTTATAAGTAATGGATTTCGTGACCCGGGAAAAACTATTTTCCTAAACACCCATTCGAGTTTTCATTTCACAGCCAATTTAGGGGATGATTGTTTGTGTTACTGGTTGGAATTAACGTCTTGATAGATGTGACGTTGAATAATACCCGCCGCAAGAAGTTTGTAGGGTAGGGAATACAATTTTGTATATATTTGTCACAGAATTTTTAGATGAACAGTAAAGTTCTTCAATGTGTACGCTTTTGTAGTTCTGTTATCTCCTTGTTTCTTTGAGAACTATTTTTTTTTTTTTTTTACAATTTTTATATTTATTTTATATTACTAGATAGTACTAATATACAAGGTGTTTAAAAATTTACTTTAGACAATAAAACTGAACAACTTTGAAATCACGAAAAAAAATCAGCTGTTCCATACTAAAGTAATACCTTTAGTATTACTTTACTTTACTTTTACATAGCTGTTTTTTTTTCGCTCTTAATGTTTTCAAAGTTAATTTTTGATTACCTACCTTATTTAATATCTATCTGTTTGGCATGTAATATCCCCCTGCTGGACACAATTGCCATTGTGGGCCAGTCATTTCGGTAGTACCTACTCAAGTGCGTCCCAAAAACTTTAAAGGAACCCCAAAACCCAGCACGACTGTTGAATGAGCCGCGAGAGATGCTCATCCGTTTCACATTTAGCTTGTTTAACTTAAAGACTTGAATGAAAAATACATTAAACATTTTTCCTTTTAACATTGCGCAGTAAGAAAAAGTTGCAATGCTTCACGAATTTTATTATATTTTTTGCGCATTTAATTGTCCTGTTTCGTGATCGATCGATTTGGCACTTCGGGTTTTTTCGGATCCTCCGATGTTGATGGTAATGTGTGTTTCTTTTTTTTTGTTTTCGAGTACTGTTATAGTTTCATTCAATTGTTATTGTAGTGAGGACGAGTTTTTACTGCGTTTCAGTTCGTATGACATGTTTTATGTTTAAATTGATGTTGTTTTGTTTTAGCTGCTATTTCATGCTGTGTCGTATGAAAATAGGTAAATAACAATGTAGATCACCCCTGTTTCTCTTTATTAGATTTTCGCTTGGTAGAAATTCTCTCTTTTGACTGGCAAAGTTGCGGTCATGATCACTTTAAAGGCCTATTTAGTCATAAGCGATATCACCGTCATATCACTGTCGCGCTCGGTAGCGATACAGGTCCAAAGTGACTAATCAGAGGCCATAGACAAGTGACTATCGCTTCCAAAGCGTTTCGTATTTCTACAACGAATTTAAACAGGATTAACATAAGCTTTTCGATAGATTATGTCAGTGCTATACATTTTTGCCTTTTCAATCATCGTTATCGCTGATAAAATGTCACTTTGTCTTGGGCCGAGCGCGACAGTGATATCGCTTATATCTAAATAGGCCCTAACGGTTCGAATTTAGATTTTATGAGAATCCTTTACACATAAAGAAAAGTTTGCGATCATTAGCGACTGCACGACTTTTACCTTCCATGGTTGGCGAGTTTCTAGTCTATAGAAATAGTGGATGAATGTGAAATAATGGTGACAGGTAGGCAACTTCCAATATATATTTGAATTTAATAATTAAAAGAAATAAAGAAAATACGTTTATTTGCGGTAAACATGACGCAAAGAAAGAACACAAGCACAAGCTGAGGGAAAACATGCGTCACATTCACGCAAAACGGCCATCGCTCAGCATAATGCTGCGACCCTATGCGAGACAGAGCCCCAGCGCTGGTTTTCAGCGACAGCCGGCGTTGACGTGATGACGTCGTTGGAGAAAAGAGTTGAATATTGAATTCAAGCATTATTATAGTCATTTTATTTTACTCACAAAATACCTACCAATCTTAATCATTGCAGGCGTATCATGAGCACCGCTTTGTCGACGGAAGAGTAGACAAAAATGACGTTTCCTGTAGACAGTATACAGTACGAGATGGCAGCAAAGTAGAAAGAGTCAACTGCACTTTTTACGAAATTCACTCTTTTACATAATTCGACTCAGAATTCTTTGTTTTATCATAGGATTTGTCGGTTGTCAGTGTGATTTTGACAGTAAGGATAGAAAGCTTTCTTCCGAAATAGTCTACCTACAAAAAGACCTAGATAAAGATCATTAAAAAGGAAAGACAAAATGACAGATTGTAGAAAGATTTGTGGATGTCAAAAATAAAGAAACGAACTGTCACTTTGTATAGAAAAAGGTATGTCTATTCTTCGTAGAGATAGAAAGCGCCCTACGCCTGCAGGTAGGTACTATAACCTTTATCTATCTAACTATATTCATTAATTCTACATTATAAAAAAACTAAATCGATTACTAGCAACTCCGATATCATTGAAGAAATATAAAAACCGATAAATAGGCAATGAAAATTTAACACGACAAGCAACTTTACCGATTAATTAATAATTAACGAGGCGATACATCGATTAAATAAAAATCAACGGTATAACGAATCGATTTTTTTGTATCGATTATTATTTTAATCGGTGAATGAAGCTTACGGAGCCTGTCCATTGATGCTCATGGATGTTCGGTTGCGCAGGTTCAAAGGGACGTAACTTCGTTTTATTGGTTGGTTGTTCAGTTAGCTTATTGATTTCTGAAAGGCGTTTCAATTATGAATCGATTTTGATGATTCATTTTTTGTTTGGTCGGTCTTAATAAAAAATAAATTATATTAATGTTGCTTTCGTAGATTTTGAGTTAGCTTCAATAATTACGTAGTTTTCCCACTTTGCGTAAGTATGTAGACGATATTATTATCTTAGTTGACTCCGTCACTGTTATTTACGTAGCAGATAACGGTAAGTATACGAATTTGTGTGGGGTAGGTACCACAACTAAAAAGTGTAAAATAAAAACTTAAAAAAAAACAACCGACTTCCAAAAAAAACACTAAAAAAGTGAAAAATAAGTTTAATTTCGGAAGTCGGTGGCAAAAAACGAAAATAGAAAAGCAAAGACACCGACTTCCGAAATTAAAGTTATTTTTCACTTTTTTTTTGTTTTTTTTGGAAGTCGGTTTGTTTTTTTTTTTTAAGATTTTTTATTTTCTTTCTTGGCTTTGCTTTTATTGTAAACTGGGGATTGTTTGTTTTGCTTTCGATTGTTTTGTGCTTAACTTAGCTTTTGTTTAAAAAAATATAGTTAGTCATAAATTAATAAGCAGTCATTTCTACAATTACACAATAAATAATAAATTATTTTATGTAGAATGATTCTCATGGCTTGGTTTCTTGCGCTACATTTTTGTACTATGACTCAGAATCATAAAGCCCTCGTTAATAAAAAAAAACTAAAACAAAACTGTCATTCCCACAAAATAGACTTTGCCAATTCACAAAAAAAAATACCGAAAACCGGTATCAACTGTACTGAATCCAGCATTACATTTATACAATCGACGAGAAATGTTTCCTTTTAAAACGTTTTTTGCCGATCAAGAATTTCTGAGCGCAGCGCCCGCGCACTGAATTATGTATTGTGCGCAAGAGTTGATGAGAGCGCGTTCGATATTTGAAATGTGGGTTCCGTTCCTTTTTCCAATTTATACCCTTATCTTTGTTGATGATCGGGTATTTGAAAGTGTGATGCGGTTTTATACTATTATTACCTTAACAGTTGATGGCGATTGGAAATTCTGAATGTGGTGTTTACTTTATGACGTCTTTCAATGAGCTGGTTGTTTATTTCGAAATTATACTATTGCTACGGAGACTTACCTACTTTGAGAGGTTGCTCCAAATTATTGGCATCTTTGAAGAGCATCTTATGTAATTTTGGTAATTTTATACCTTGACATTTTTCTTACTACTAACTTCTTTTCTTACTTGTGAGTTATAGCAATAATAACCCCGAAACTGAAGTTATTTTCCTTCTCGAATTTAATCACTGCCTTAGGAAGCACCCAGTTAAAAACCAAACGTTTACCAATTTCTTACCATAGGCAATCTTTAAAAAAACGTGAGCAATTTACACGTTCTGTTGTATGTAAGTAATTGATATCCATTTCCGTATCAAAAAAATTACTATGAACAATTTTATAATAGCTGTATCGTCTGTGTCCTTCCTTACATTGTTGGTAAACACATTTGATTCACAGCGATGGAATTTCAGTTCAATTCAATCGCAGCCGTTTGATCCTGACTAAAAATAGATCACCCTCTCGTAGAGATGCGACTTTAGAATTTGTTAAGAGGATGAGCAAGAATGTCTTTTTATTGTACTTAAACTTAAAAGTTGCGCCCCGGTTTCACCCGAATAAATCTCGATCCCGTGGGAATATCGGGATAAAAAGTATCCAATGTCCTAACCCAGTTGATGTGCCTAACCTATGTGCAAAATCTAAAGTTCAGAGTTAGATTCCACTTTGAGGAACCCTAAAAAAGTAACAGAAGCATTGGTATTTTCGTTTATTAACAATAATTAATTCGTTTTTACTGTCCAATGTGAATTAAAATTTAAACAGCCGTAATTATTATTTTCAACAGTGCAACAGAATTTTTTGTGGTCGCATTTTGAAGCAGTTTTGGTCCTGCATTTCTGAGTTGACCGGTTCTAGTTGATTTACTTTTTCTAGGACCACTTTGTCCTTTATCCCAATATGGTGCGGTTGAAAAAGAACCAAATATTTTGTCACAGCTACAAAGATGGTCCTTTCGAGTTTTATTTTGAAAACTTTAATGTATTTAGCATTCTCCTTTTTAGCCACTTTGTAGACCAAAAGCTTTGTTTTATCTACACGAAGAATGAGTATAATAATCTTTCAGTTTTTACGAAGGTACAAAATTCATGGGAAAGGAATTCTGTTTCTCTGTTACTTATTCACGCCTAAACCACAGATCTGATCATTATGATATTTGACAGATAAGGACCTTAAGACCTGGAGAAGGACATAGGGTTCTTTTCATTCAGGATATTGGTATAAAAAAAAATCAAATACAAAGTTTACGCAGACGAAGTAGCGGGCAAGACCGCCCGTAGGTGCATAAAAATAATACAGGGTGTTAGGGTAAACACCGTTATCCTTGAAACCAGTAGTTTGGTGTCATTTATAGAACGTAAAATCAATGGAAAATTACAACATTTTTTTCTTTTTTTTTGAACTACATTTTACCACAAAAGACGCAAGTTTGTTGCCCTGTGCGCTAGATCAACGAACTTGCGTCTCAACACAGGCGAGGGGTGCGGGACGTGACCTGACCGGCCGCGAGCGCGACCCTTCCCTCAGTTAGTCAGTTGTTTCGCTAGCGAGCACGGTGTCGGATAGAAACTTTAAAAAATCTTTTAATGAATATAACGTTTTTTTTTGTTGTTACTCGGTCATTTGTTTTTATATTTAAGTCAACTACCCATGGTTTATGTGACAACGGTGTTTACCCTGACAACCTGTATAACGAAGCTTTTTTCCATGGTGCGCAGGGTGTGGAGCAGCTCCAACAGTATCCTAAGCTTGATTTCAAGTCGCATATGCTGTGTTTTCGTGGGTCACTGTTGTGCCATCTCACCCATGTGAGATGAAATAAACAAATAGTATTGGATGAAATAGTATTGGATTAGAAAATAAACAAATAGTATTGGATCTCCTTTTTGATTGGAGATCCAATACTATTTGTTTATTTTTGTGAAATGTCAGTTCTTACTAACATAATTGTAAGTCTTACTAACCATTTTTGAGTCATGATACTTGAATAAAGATAATTCTATTCTAGGTATTATATTTTACAAAGAATTGCGAAACGAAGATTTTAAAAGGTTGCTTATGAAACTAAAAATAGGCAAACCAAACATAATGCAAATCCGTTTATATCGTTAGAACCAGACAATAAACGTATCTTGTCCATCACATGTCCTTATGATTGACAGGTGCTCCCATTCCTGGTTTAGATGCTGGTATTTGGAGCAATTTTGAGCAAAATTCAGGATGTAAATGGCTTTGGTAATTAGAAATGTCTTTTTTTTACTTAAATTGGAATTATCGCAGTCGTATTTCTTTTGTGGTGAGGAAAGATTTGAGTACAAATGTGGATGGCTATAAAAGTACGGGGACCGAAGAAACGATGGATGGATTGTGGTGAAAGATGATAATTATGTCTAGAAAGTGGGTGACTTCTGAGACGTACGAGATCAACAAAATTGGAATAAAGGTTGGTGAATAAAGAAAACAAAGAAAGAAAAATATTTTATTTGGGGCACGCACAGGAAATACAACAATAAAAACAGAGAACATTAAAACTAACAAAATAGTGAAAAGAATAGGAATTAATGACAATTAACCTAAATAAACTTTTAAAAGGACTTCTGTAAATGTACTTTTCATTCCAAACATTTTTGGATGTTTTATTTTTCAGTTCTAAATATAGAACAAATCCCTTCAGTAAATAACATTACAATTAATCTAGAACTTGACACATTTCAAAGTACCATAAGCCACAGACTCGATAAATCAGGGAATTTAACATGGCCACAAAATTAATCTATCCAACAATGATGCTGGTTAAAGAGGTAGGCTCGGCGGTAGCATCCGAAGGATTTGAATATATTTCATATTTATTAGGATAATCCTCTTACGGTGGGCATGGACATGGCTCAGCGGACTGAACTTTGTGATTTGATGTTTTTTTGAGTTGGTTTTTGTTAAAGGTTAGTTTTGTTGTCTATTTTGAACTGAATTAATTTTTTAACTGTATTTTGAATTTGTATTTTGACCGCCTCGTTGGCTTAGAGGTCACATGAGGACCTGGTTCGATTCCCAGGTCGGTCAAAGTGTTGTTGTGTTTTTCAGGAATTTCTCAGTGATAGAGATGAGTCTGGAATTTGGCCCGGTTGATGACAATAGGCTTGCCGGGATTACATGGGACTTAAGCATAATTGGCGAAATGTGGTTGTACTATATATAACCTCTGCCTAATCCTTCGTGGTTCAATTTTAAGACTATAATGCATTTATTAGGGATATAGAACCAGTTAACGTTATTTGTAACTATCTTGTTTTATGTAGTTACCTAGATATAATTATTTTTCTTGCATGTTCTAATTGTGAATAATAATGTCATCAAATATGCATCCGATTATCCGATCACTGCTCATCACCATCACTATTACCTTATTAATTTTTTATTTTAGATTTTTTCCTTTGACTTCAACCCTGTGACCCATTCGGTATTGCAGCTTGCAGCCATGTTTTATAGCATAAAAACAGGATCAAAGCAGCTTCTAATTTTCTCAGTCTGGATAAAGTAACACAACACTGTTAGAAAGCTTTAAAAAGAAAAGAAACAGACAAAACAACGCAATTCCAATTAAAATTCGGCCCACTTCAGTATTGGGGCAGTCGAATTTCCCCCATTGCTTTGCATTTGGCATACTGAAAAAACAAAATTCTGCGCTGTTTAAGCTTTCCATGCTCGGTCAAAATACGAATGAAATACTCTGAATAAAAATGTTCTTCAATAGAAAAGTTCTTTCAGAACAAATTCGATAGCAATTTCAAGTTTCCTCTGAATTTTGAAAAACATGTTTTTCTTTTCCTCATGCAGCGAGAAAAACCAATTTATTTCCAATAAAAAGGTTGTATTTCAAAGTTTACTACTTTTCTTAGGTTATGGGTTCAATTCCCAGGTCGGACAAAGTGTTATTGGGGTTTTCCATCGGGAACATCTCAGTAGAAGCCCGGAGTCTGGATTTGTGCTCTGTTGATAGCAATAGGCTCGCTCCCTCATGGGACTTACAGCGTAACTTGCGAAATGTGGGTGTTACTATAAGTAAACCTCTGCCTAAACCTTCGGGCTTTACAGGCGTGCCGTTATGTTATGGACCCTGATAATACTGTAATTATTTTTATCACAATTGACTTAGGTACCCAAAATTGGGCACCGAATGCGGGCTGATCTTCGCTGTCTCATTCTGATAACTACGTATGCCTAGACCAGAGGCCCTAGACAAAGTGACATTCTATCAGCGATAACGATGATGGAAAAGGCAAAAATAAGCGATCGAAAAGCTTATGTCAATCCTGTTGAAAGTTGTTGTAGAAATACGAAACGCTTTCGAAGCGATTCATTTCATAACCCACTTACAGTACATAAGGCTTTGATAGTTCAACACAATTCATTGCGTTATATACGTTGTTGAGAAGGCAAATTTTTCAAACTTATGAAGCAATGGATTAGCAATATCCTTGAAAATCATTCAGATTGTGATTGAAAGTGTGTTACGCAATTAGGGCCTACCCACCTTCCTCTTTCCCTCCCTTCCTTCCTATATTTTATACTTAGCCAGGGGGCTTAAAACAGTCACTTTGGCAGAATCATAATAGGAAAACTGACAATTTATAATATGATCTGCGTGCGATTCCTATTACGAAATAATTCATCAATTTGACAGTTTTCTATGGAGATTCGTAAAATGGTCCACACATTATGAATTGCTTTTGTGTCAAATTGCTAATGATAGCTGGAAATTCAAGAAATGGATTGCTTTTAAAGGAATTACTAATATAATATAGGAATTATAATAAATTGATAATTTAAACTTATGAACTTACAAAATGCATTAAACTTCCATACTTTTTTTCTTTTTCTAGAGGAGCTCGTGGCTAAGTAATAACAGCCGCTCGGGTCGATCAATCAGGTTAAGCTACGCTTGCCGGGGTTGGTCCGTGGATGGGTGACCATTTTCACATATCGAGACTCCTCCGTGCCTCGGAAAGCACGTTAAGCCGTTGGCCGCCGCCCGGCTGTCATTTGTGGATCTTTGACAGTCGTTACGAGTCGTCAGAAGCACGAAAGTCTGACAACCAGTCTAACCAAGGGGTATCGTATTACCCAGTTACTGGGTTGTGGAGGTCAGATAGGCAGTCGCTCCATGTAAAATACTGGTATTCAGCTGCATCCGGTTAGACTGGAAGCCGACCCCAACATAGTTGGGAAAAGGCTAGGCAGATGATGACTTTTTTTCTTTTCTACCAGCCTCAACTTTGAGAGCCACAGTTTAAAAGATCCAGTAGCCAGAATATGAACGAGTATTTGTCGGCAACCACATAAGCCATTGTAAAGAGAAAATATTTTAATCTTATAAACCGAAGTTTGAAAGATTAATTTAACTTTTTTTTTTATTCCCATAAGGGAACATTTTATACTTATTTAAGTTAAGTAAGTTTAATAAGTTGACGTAGGTTATAAGCGTGTAAGATGAGGAATTAGTGAAGTATAATAGAGTGGATGTTTATAGAATATTTCAAGATTTATTGAAATAATATGAAGAATTTTGAATTACGGGAGGTGGACAAGTCTAATCTGAAGCTTAAAACTTGTACAGTAGGAAGGCCGCACGGGGGACGTTAGATAAAGGCCAAGCTATCTCAGTCTGCTAATTTTGTCAATGGCGCCCTCTCCCGTCTCACCCTTCATATACCTCAGGCGGTGACTACCAGTCGCGCACGGACTATAGGTACACAGCTGGGTTTTAAGATAAGACCTTAGTATCGATCGAAAACTACACAATAATTATAAATAATCGTTAATAGTCTTCGAGGAGCCCATGGCTAAGTAATAACAGCCTCACGAGTCAATCCATCAGGTTAAGCTATGCTTGCTGGGGTTGGTCCGAGGATGGGTGACCATCTTTTCATGTATACTGAGACTCCTCCGTGCCTCTGAAAGCACGTTAAGCCACTGGTCCCGGCTGTCATTTGTAAATCTTTGACAGTCGTTACGTGCCCTCAGAAGCCCGAAAGACGGACAACTAGTATTTCCATGAAGTATCGTGTTACCCAGTAACTGGGTTGTGGAGGTCAGATAGGCAGTCGCTCCATGTAAAATACTGCATCCGGTTAGACTGGAAGCCGACCCCAACATTGTTGGGAAGAGGCTATGCAGATGATGATAAATAATCGTTTAGTAATCCTAAATCTATTATAACTGAAATCCAACTTGTATTTAGGTATCTATCTACTCCAGGCTCGATGTAAGCTTTTAGTATGATGCTGCAGTTACAGAGTTAATAAATAACGTGAGATAGGTACTACTAAAGAAAACATAGTTTCATACTTTACCATACTGCTACAGATTTTCAGACTAAAAGCTTTTACCGTGGTAGGTAGATAAATTGTTTGAAAGGTTTTCATACCTGGAACAAAAATGAAAACAAAGTTAGTTATGTTTTAAACAACCACATCATTCTCTCTAAAAATTATTATGTAGGTTGGTATTTATTTTTTATCTCAGTACGTGGTAAGTGATGATCAGGCCGAAGGTGGAAGCGAGCTTCAGCCGGAATCCTCGACCACAGAGGAACCGGCTATCTTACCTCTAACTGCCAAAACAGAACAATACATTGTTGTTGACATTTAGATAAGATGGTTGTAGCTAGGCAGGAGGACTTAAAACAAGCAAACCGAATAGAAAATTTGGCCCCCACTGGGAATTGAACCTGAGACCTCTGTCTCTGAGACTGCTGGTCTAACCACTAGACCACAGAGGCGGTAAATAGGTACTGAAATCGCATTTAAATATTCTCTACCAACTTTAACAAGACAGGTTGTGGTGTATCTGAAATTAAATTTTATAATTGATTTCCAGTATTTTCATGCCGATTTAGTTGTTTTTTTTCTACACAACGACGTGCCATATTAGGAGCCATTTACCCCAATAGATGATCCACATTAAAAACCCATGACCCACCACCACGCCACTCAATTCGACTGATCTAATAACTACCCAACCACCCATCTGTTCTCAAAGGAAGTAAAGTACATCATCTTTAACTTTTAAGACCGCTATCAATGAGAACAGGCTTGTAAAGTAAATAAAAGCGGCGCAGGCACCTGACTTCGGACGATAACTATCGTATAAATCAACAGAATACGCTATAAATCCATCACCGGACGCCCCATAAAAACGACACTGATTTTTAGAGTTCCGTAGGCTGTGGTGGCTTAGTTTGAAGAAGAGCTTGTTTATTTGTGTATGAGAGAATATTTAAGCCCCTAGTACACATTGGGCGAGACCGTCGCTCGGCCAACGTGTACTGGGAGCTTTAAACAGCGACCATAATGATGATGTTCTTCAGAGAGCTCAGGTGCGTAGTACACAATCGGCGTGCGTGTAAGACCACACATGAACGGAACTAAGCAAAATGAGTATATAAGGATCAAAGTAGGTGGCGTTCGTAATATCTGCCAACCCCCTTGGAAAGAAGGTGTGAATTTGAGTATGTATTTATGTAGAACACTTAAAATAAGATTGTCATTACAACAAGCACAGAGGTGCGTACCTACTGCTTATAACATCAGAAGTGATAAATAAAACAAGGAAGTAAGAAAAAGTAGAAGTAGTAAATGTAATTATTTATATAATTTGCTTTTTTATACTTTATTTTTAAACTAGTTTGATTGATCTCATTCTTTATTTTGAAACTAGTTTGATTGATCTCATTCTTAATTTTATTCTCTTTCGTTTTTTTTGTGTTGTTTTTTTTCTTTTGACGTACTTCGCATGCCGAAAGATAAAATATGGTGATACCAAGACAGTGATAGGTATACAATTATGAAATGTATGTAAAACATCTGCCCATAATTTACCCATATTTGCAAATAAATGAAAATGTACAACACTGGTGACTAACGAGCTTTATAATACTGAAATTGACAAACAAAAGCTTTAAGTTTTTAAGTAAGTTAAATCTAAGCCATTAAATCCAAGACAACGAAGAAATTTAATCCAAGAGATACAAAATAAACAAAATCGACGGACAAACAGAACCCATTCACAAATTCCGTTAAAGAATTAACCAGATTTATATTCAAAACTTTAAAAGTTACAACAAAGCTGTTCCTTAGGTTTAATCAGCTTAACAATTAAGCCCGTATCCAATTACAAAGATATTATCATATTGGATGCAGCACATTCTACTGTTTGTTTAGGTGAAGAAATCAACCCTTTTCATATAGGTAGCGATGGGGTTCAATTAGTGGTGTAGGGGAGTTAATTGAAAATTACGGTTAGAATATGATCTATTACCTAAAATAATGTCCGGAGTGTTGCGCGAAACATTGCGCGGCAAGAGCGCAGCAGCAACACGCGGCGCTTGCAGGACACATTGCTGCCGCGCTCTAGTGAGGACTAAACCGACGAATATTTGCGCAGCAGTACTACTTCGCATATCCGATCTACCACGATGTACCACACAGGCCCATTGCGGGTTGGTAGATGTCACATGTCTTCGAATATTTGGTTCTAGGACATGCCGGTTTCCTCACGATGTTTTCCTTTACTGTTTTGAGAGCATCGGTACAACTCGTAAGTTGGTGCCGTTACCACTGGGCTACCACTGCTCTCAAATGATAATTGGCTACTCTCTGCTTAGATTCGTCTAAAATGGAAGCTGGGAAAAACTGTTACTCTACAGTTGACGGTACATACCATTACTAAACTTTCTGATGGGGGTATTCCTCCTAGTTAAAAACTTTTATTGAACCTTTAACAAAAGACGATGCATAAGAGTTCGAGGATAGAAGGATCATTTTACTATCCACACAACTGCCACTTTATGTGATAAAAAAGCCCTATCATAAATTCCCTTTAATACTTAATTTAAATAAATAACCTTTTCACCCGCATATTTAATTTAAAATCAAATAACTCCCTACATCCTTGTACACAAAGTGAAAAAAAAAGATCGTAATAGCATATTGTATTGTAACAGGATGGCCCATTGTCTGTCTACTATTCACCCTATAATGGTAACTTCATTCATTCAACCCCTTATTTAATTTACTTGGCGTTATAAAAATAGTGGACCCTTTTTTGTTGAGAGAACGATGAAGAATGAAGAATGATTTGTGTTTTGATATTTTTGTAATATGTTTGCTTATGGCCGATTCCTATAATTTACGGACCGTTATTGGTTAAAATTAAGAGTCTGAATTTTAACCAATAACTAAGCTCACAATTTCAATAAATATAAATACCTGTGAAGTGTCTAAACCTTCATCAATAAGGATCCTCAAATTGTCCATGATTGAGTTCCGGTTAAAGTGTCGAAGATACTTACGGAAGCTGTCAATAGAGGGCGCTTGTTGTAGACTTAATTTTGTGCTCTCTAGGTACAGTCACGAACTTTAATTGATGAGCCACCTTCAAACTTTTCAATTTTGCAGTTTCATCCATTCACGAGATTACACGATTAAACACGAACTCAAATCGCACGCTCGTAAACAAGATGACAAATAAATTACTTTTAATCGGAAATATCCATAGAGGTTGACTTTATTAGTTAACCTCTATGGATATTTCCGATTAAAAGTAATTTATTTGTCATCTTGTTTACTTTCATACATTCACGAGATTACACGATTAAACACGAACTCAAATCGCAAGCTCGTAAACAAGATGACAAATAAATTACTTTTAATCGGAAATATCCATAGAGGTTGACTAATAAGTTCTTAATGATAAAATTAAATACAATATTGCATTAAGTTTATCCAATCTATTTGATACCGACCTCCTTTGAATCATAGCTCATTAAATCGATAATTATGAAAACATAACTGAAGACAGTGACAGTTGAAATATCATGATGACAAATAAATTACTTTTAATCGCAAATAGTCTTATCCATAGAGGTTGACTAATAAGTTCTTAGTGATAAAAATAAATACAATGTTGCATTAAGTTTATCCAATCTATTTGATACTGACCTCCTTTGAATCATAGCTCATTAACTCAATAATTCTGAAAACTTAACTGAAGACAGTGACAGTTGAAATATCGATTTCAGAGAATTTCTCCGTACGCTAATGTTACTATGCAGCAGTAACCTAGCAACAATTGTTTATCGTTGCTAGGTAACTGTTGCTAGACCTGCAATTGGATGACTTTGAGTAGTCACTGCTGTCAAGTTTGTAGTTCTGCTCTCAGGTTAGCCAACCGGTAAAGATATAATTTTCTTCTTCTAATACGAAGACATATGACTTTGCGTGTCGGGAACCGAATAAACCCGATTTGCATTACACGGCTAAAATGCGAACAGTACCAGGTGGCTCATCAATTAAAGTCCGTGACTGTACGTAATGTAATCAGGCCCTGTTTAATGAAGGTTTATGTTTGGAAGATAGAGGTGTTAGAGGTACTTTAAAATGTGAAAATGTTCAACAATTTTAAAGTACCTCTATAGTGGAAATGAGTAAAAATACCAGTTTAACTAGTAAAAACATCGAGTCACAATTTTAACTCAGAGATAATATTAATTAAAACTTTTCAAAAATGCAGGTAAATTAGTGGTTTTCCTAACAGAATATTATGCGAGAATTTCCCCTCTGGCTGGAGTTCTTGTGATTACCTAGATCCGACCGGAAATCCTTTGCCATTAACTAATTTGTTTATAAGTTTGTGTTTCCTAATGATATTTTCCTTCCCGGTAGGTTAGTGTTATCTTAAATGGACTAAAAATCATTATTTATTACCGATATTAAAAATTCCCACGCCGAATTTGGAAGCAGCAGCCTCAGATGTCTATATTACGTTGAATCTAATCACCAATCAGAATCATCTTTTACAACACCCATGGGAAAACACACTTTGACCCATTTCAAACCCGAATCCACCATGTATAAACTAAATAAAAGATCCAAAAAGAATATAAAATATAATTATATTAAATAAGGTGATAACAAACCGATTATATGTGATAATTGTACGCACAGCGCTCTAAGTGATCATTACACTTTTATATCGGAGATCTCGTTAAGATTGTATGTTGAACATAAGTTATGTTATGTGCGTGACCTGTGTTGGTGTCAAGCTTTTATGTTGATGGTTACTGCTGGTGACTGTCGCTGACACATGGTTAGGAAGTTTGAGCAGCCGATAGTGCTTGAACGGTTGCTTGGCTGAATATTTTATTTTTTAATTATTGGTTTAAAAAAAAAAATTGGAAAGGTACATCTATAATACTAATGGAATAATTACATAGAGACAAGGGTCTAGTAGTCAAGGGTCACTCAATTAGGGGTGTCCTAAGTGATTGATACCCCTAATTGAGTGATATCTTTTAAGATACTGATACACCCTAATTTCTTTTTCGTGTGGTTAGTGTTTAACTTGCTGTCAGAGTTTTTATGCCACCCATGGGCTTCTGGCTCGTAAACCCTAATAATACGAGTATACTTAAAACAATATTAGAGTGTGTCATCATCATCATCGGTCCATCTTGTGGGGGGCCTTCCAACGCTACGTCTTCTGGTACGCGGTCGTCACTCCAGAACCTTTCCTTTTAGAGTGCGTGCAGTGATATTATAAATTTTCCACTTAACACTGGGCCTGCAGATCAGTATTTGCCATTGTTTATCACAATGCAGATGCCAAATATCTAAAGCTGAGGCACTCCTAGAAAAACACTACCATTCAAGAACAACATAATTATTAAAATCACCATTAAAATTCGACAAACTACGTACCAGTATGTATCCGCCATATCAGCATTCGTGACCAAAAGATCATTATTAACCTGGTTCAAGATAACACCAGTTTAAAAAAGGTTTACCGACAAATTTTACCGATACTGTGGGATGTACGGGAAGATGTTGGATGCAATTATCTCACGTAAACTGTTATTTAGTGCTTTTGGAGATTAGCGATGTTGATTGATCTTTCTTTTATAGGTTGGTGCAAAAGGGGCGTGAGAGTCATCATTATTTTTGTTATAATTACTTACTGAAAGCTGAGGTTGGGTTTTGCTATATTAAAACTTTTCCTTCATACCTATCAGCATCGCAGAAGCCGTCATGAAAATAAGTAAGAAAGAAAGAAAGAAAAATGCGTTTATTTATATTAACTTAAAACTGTACAAACAGAAAACAATCATTCTAATGCCAAAAGGGCCTCAGCTCTGCATAATGTCAGATGGCAACATATAGTGTACCACCTGACGCTGATTTTCAGCTGCAAACCACGAGTGTCCATGTAATGTAATGTTATCGCTAGATAAAACATCGAAATGAAATAATGAAAGGCGGTTTTTTAGAGTGTAATTTTGCAGCGATCCAAAACACATCGCCGACGTCGCCCAAAAAGCTGCCAAGCTAAAGTGGGACTGAGCCGCACACTTTTGCTGCATGGCGAACAGATCATGGGCTAAATCAACCACAAAAAAAGTCCAGGAACATGACCCATGACAAAGATGGCGGGACGAGAATGACGTCTAGAAGCAGGGTTGATCCACACTTACTCAAAATAGAGAGGATTGGAAAGCATAAAGGAAGGTATGCCCTGCAGTGGGTTAACAGTCAGGCTGAAATTAAAATAATTTTGAAAGTATGAGCTGGGGCCATATTATTATGAAGAATTAATGTCAGAGAGCGACGGAGCTATACATGACTTAGAACACCATCCTTCTCTCGCAACGGAATCATGATAGCATGAATACTTCATAATAAAGATCCTCTATATATATCAACCGCACGTCACTAACACTTGTACTTCGAAAACCGATCTTACTGCTACGACATAAAGGCGTTTGTGTAAACCTCACTAAGGTTCATGAAAGTGTTCAAAGATAAAGCCATGGTCAATGAAGGACGTCAACAGCCAGTGATATAGGTACAAAGCGCAACCACAGAGTTACAAGTACGCGGCGGGCCCGTTTCGTCAGGCAAATCCAGTTAGTGTAACGTAGTCAGAAGATATATGAGTTAACGTGATATAAAGAGAGGCAACTACTAGGTGAATATAACTGTAGGTAATTATCGCTGCACGACCTGAATTTTTGACCTTTTTATTTGTATGATTTTGCAGAGTGAACCATTTGTGTTCATCTGTGGCACAACACACCTTGACGTCTTACCAGCAAAGTTTGGACGAAAACCACAATATTCCAGAGACGTACCTAATTGATTCACAATCAAAATATTAAGACGAAGGCTTTGTTAGGCTCGAGACGAAACTTGTGTAGAGTTTAGTTTAATTTTCATTTAATATGCAAAATGGTTATATTGTAATTTGGTTGAGAAAACTCTAGAGGGCTTGTGACGGGTGTTTTAAGTCTGTTTATTAATTTAGTGTTTCAGAAGAAGAGAGAAAGTTTCGCAGTGAAATCGAATGGAGAATTTAGATTGTGTATGCAGCGATCTAAGCAGACCGCTGGAGATTTCATGATCGAATCGTGCATCAAGTAATGTCTCTATAGGCTGGAAAGAACTTTAGGTCATCCGTGTCCAGTTGCCTTAACGAAGTTTGAAGACGATCGATCTTACCGATAATATTGGTAACTTTTAAGTTACCGAGAGTTACGAATTAGAAACGACGTTATCTAAAGTTTAACCTAATGTTATCAAAATCAATCTTGGAAAAGGCTAGGAAGATTGATTGATTGAGATTGCATCCGGTTGGACTGGAAGCCGACCTCAACATAGTTATGTGCTGAATACTAGTAGTTTACTTGGAGCGACTGCCTATCTGACCATCACAACCCAATAACTGGGTAATACTATACCCCTTGGTAAGACTTGGAATTGGTTGGTTTAAGCTAAAGTTATAAACAGGAAAAAAAATGTTTTAGGTAATCTCTGGAAGTACCAGTCCGATTAGTAAAAAAAGCTACGAGAAATTGCCGAGTGACATAGGCTGTTCCGCTACGCGGACGAAGTCGTGAGCAGAAGCTTGTACAAACGATTTAAAAGCTGTATTAAAACCAAACTTTGTAAAAAAGGGTACTATAAAATCACAGACAGAATAGAAGACAAAAATGCATGGGATTGAGCTGCTCGCTCGGCTAAGCATTGTGACATTTTGAATATTATAGAAAGCCATAATAATATACCTACCAGTTTTATATACAAATTGACATTATTGAATATTATATACAAAATGACATGATGATTACTTATAAGTATTGTTTTATTGTGAATGTGAGGACTATGTGGATATTTATTTTTCGTTCTGTTAGTTTTAGCGAAGGTCTGCAAATTTGAGAACTTTATGCGACCTACCCAAACGTCCTTTTTTGGTATTGTTCGTCGAGTCGTTGAGCTCCTTAAGTTCTGAGTTGAGCTCCACTATTACTGACAAATGCTTGCACTGACTGGACAGGTCCACTCAAATCTGTGTGGTTCTTTCCTCAAAAGACCATTTCAGATTCTTATCTACATGGTCCTCATATGGCCTGACCAAGACTATGTCTGGACTTTAAAGGAGACGGTGACCTCTGAGTTTGTTTCGGCCTTTCTTCTCAGAGTAGTCAGATAGGAAACGCCGACCTCATCTAGCTTATTTTTACAACTTTTTAATATGACGTGTAAAAGTGATTCCAATATCCTATTTACAGAATAAACAATTTCATTTCATTTAAAAAAAAAAACACAAGAATCGCGGTTTTAGAATAAAAGCCAATTGCTCATGTAATTATGGTTCTAATACTTAAATGTGCAACAGAAGCTTATGAAAAGTGTCATATCAACTATCAACAATTTTAATAAGTTGCCTCTTTATGTCATGCGTAGGAAGAAAATAATCTTTTCAGATACTCATTAACATTACACATTCGATTTTCAATTGAAACAGATCATCAAAGAATGTCATAACATTCATAAAGTAAGTTTTATAGTTTGATACGAAATTGAAATGATGCAACAAAAATATATTGTAACTCATAACGGCATAAAACTCACTGAAATACTATCGACACTTGATCTAACTTATTATGGTTCTAATACTTAAATGTGCAACAGAAGCTTATGAAAAGTGTCATATCAACTATCAACAATTTTAATAAGTTGCCTCTTTATGTCATGCGTAGGAAGAAAATAATCTTTTCAGATACTCATTAACATTACACATTCGATTTTCAATTGAAACAGATCATCAAAGAATGTCATAACATTCATAAAGTAAGTTTTATAGTTTGATACGAAATTGAAATGATGCAACAAAAATATATTGTAACTCATAACGGCATAAAACTCACTGAAATACTATCGACACTTGATCTAACTTGTCAATGAATATAATAAAAACAGTTTATGAATAATATAACTCAATTTAATTTTTACATCTTAAAATATCAGTTTGAAATTGCAATATATTCATTGTGTAATCGTGTAATCAATAAAACCCAACTACTACTAAAAAGGTATAAACAAGACACCACAGACAGACAAATTAAAAATCCGGAGTCACATGTGTTAGGGCATAAATCGAACAGATTACGTGTGACTCCGGATTTGTAATTTGTCTGCCTGTGGTGTCTTGTTTATACCTTTTAAGTCGTAGTTGGGTTTTAGTTTTTATTACTTTAATTTTTTTTTGATTATTTTGGGGTTATAATATATATATTTTTGAAATGTGCTCAATAAGCCCTTTCATTTGATACCCAACATAGTACGACTAAACGACATTTTTTATTAGTTCCTGACTTTATTTCCTCTAGAGGGCGCCATTTTTAATGTGACGTCATATAGCCTATAACTAGCGGACGATCAAGACGCTTCCAACGGTACCTCATTTGTCAAATTGTGATGAGTGGTTTAGAAGATAGGAGGGAACAGATGAACATTCATACATACATACATACATGCATATATACCGGTCAAAATCATAACCCTCCTTTTTTTCCGCCGTAGTCGGGTAAAAAATAAATACACTTCTAGGGTTATTTACACAAATATGATTACCAACAAGCGACCCGCTCCTGTTTCGCACGGTTTTTAAAACTTACCACTTCTATCGAGATTTCTTTACCATTTGTAAGTTTAATATTAATTTATTATACGTAATAAACCTTGCGGAATAAATTCTCAAAATGATGGTGAAAATCGCATAAAAAGCCGTTGCGTAGTTTAGCAAAACAACAGAGACGAAATGTATAATTATGTATGTATTTTTTTTTACTTACTTTTTTATTACAATAATTCAATAATATACATCTAACACTACAATAATAATAATATACAAGTATACAAAAAGGGGGGAAATACTTAAATAAATCGTCCGCATCGCTGTCAGCAGCAGGAAAATTGGCCAAAAGGCTGGCAGCATTGCCGTTGTATGGCAATTCTGATTCTTTGGCTGAAAAACAGGTCAGCCCTCTGGTCACGTGAAGAGTCGACGAACTACTTGGCGATGTCTTGATAGATGTACATACAGAATTATACATTAGGTATAGATAAGCTAGACGGTTAATGAGGGTAAATTAACTTTACTTTGACGGTAAGCAAGCAAACACAACCTTTTTATATTTTTTTATAAAATGCATCTCATTCTTCAAAAAACAAATGAAGAATATTTTTCATATGAACTGCAACTACTATACAGAGTAAAGGACCACTATCTTAACTAGAATATCAGTAAATTCTAGACTCCTAGACCAACTACTGAAGCCGACTTTGAAGTCGCTTCCCTTTGATGTGCCGCCAACGCGTTACACGTGAAGGCTTATTACGGTAGCTTCCGTTGAAAGTACTTGCTATGAAGCATCGATTGTTTTTCATACTATAAATATTCTGTGATAAAATGATAGTGGTACTTATAGACTTCCTGTTATGAAGGATGGTTTAAGTTTCATATAAGCGTTGGTGGTTGGCTATATATGGCCACTTCTATTCTAAACAAGTTAAAGTATTCTCGTTTGTCATAAAATCAGCGTCTTTGGTATAAGTTATACCACTGAAAAATTAACTACTTACAATATAAAGTTAGGGGTTTATTTAAGTAATGATTAGCGACTGTTTAACCGTACCTACATTTTTGACGTTTGAACGTCACTTTACTTTAAGTAATGTTTATAAAAAAAAACATAATATTTATACTTTTTCTACCTAATATCGTGTCAAACTTCGGTAAGATAATAATAAGAGTAAGCTAATGGTAAGATTGGATTGCTTCGTGTCGGTTACATCGTTGCACTATGTTTTAATATTTTGGTTATATTTTTAGATTATAGCAACTAAAAACTATGTAAAATAAAAACTAATAATATTAAAGGGCAAATAATTAGCATTGCCATTCAACGTGGCAATGCTGCCAGTCTTCTGGACACCTTTCCGGATGACAGCGATGCGAACAAGTCCTTCGACGCCCAAGTATAAAAAGAAAGGACCTTTTTGTATTTATTGGTATATTTAGTGTAAAGGCTCTTACATACTGGCGCGATTCACCGCGCGACGCGACGCCGCCGCATTGTACGCCGTGAAGTTTTCTCAGAAATTGTTTTGTTAAAATTCGCGTCGCGCGGCGAATCGCGCCAGTATGTAAGAACCTTAAATAGTTAGTTCTGTTTTATAGGTATTGTAAATAAGCATTTCAATGTATACGACACAAAAGAATGCTGTAATATATTTTTTAACTAAAACTATGATCGAAGAAGCCCATTATTCTTCCATTAAATAAAAAACAGCATAATTATATAAAATACAGTTTTTAGGCACCTACATAACTATATTTTGACGCAATTTTTGTATCATTTCAGTGGAAAGACGTCCACTGCTGGACATAGGCCTTCCCCAGAACATTCAATTTTTATTATAGAGAAAAGCGAAAACCAAAAAAAGGTTTATGATAGATTTTTATAAAAATCATGAGACGATTCATCATTCATTAATATCTTGCATACTTCCTAGTGATCTAGGCTAAACAACTCCTTATTTTGTACCCACATTCAAATATCAATGTCGGTACCTCTAATACACTATCTACCTACCCTCAATCCATCACGTCGGTAGATACTAACAAACGCTATCAACACGTGATACCAAGACCGATGGGCACCCGGTTCTATTCCTATGTAGGTCAACTTACGACTTGTTTGTTTGAATTTTAATTGTAGCTAATGAGCTTTCTTAATCAACGTTTTTAATTATGAGTAGAATTTATGGGGCTTTTTGGTGTTTAAGTTTTGAATTTATGGGGTTTGGTGTTAGAAGTTGTGTGAAATTGAATTATAGCGGCATTTTTTCTCAGAAGTTACTATGAAATGCTTTATCAACGTCATTTAGCAGCGTTAGGCAGCTTTTACCGCAGTATTTTGCGTCATTGACTCTGTTTTTTTCCCGTTCGCATCCATTCCTTTGACGTCACCTCGTTGCTCGTTGCCCAAAAATCTGTGCTCCGCAAGCTTAGAAAATGAAAAATTCCCATAGATGTGTTTTTCCAAGCCAGTGTTGAATAGAGAAAAATCGAACGTTAGTTTAGGTACGCTATTTTACGCGCCAACAACACACATTCATAAAAAAGTACATCCCAAAAGCTACCTGTCCTTGTCATTCTATGAGAAGGAAATATAATTATGCTAATCAGTTTTATGACATTTTATGAATGAGAGAACAAGTCTATATCACATGCAGATGAGCCGGGATTTGTTTTCTTTTTTTAAGGGCTTTATCACTGAACAATAACGTCGCCCTGTAGCAGCAAGACAATGACTAAAACTAACAACAATATTAATAATCACTTAAAAACAAAAAATTGCATGTTTGTTTAGAATCTTGGCTTATTCCGATAGAGGACTGCATCGGGATTTCCTACACGCCTAATCATAAAATCTATGACAGATAACTTAACATATTTATGAGCACATGTCGACACATTATTGTTCCCCTCGCCTACATAAACGAATTATTTGTATGACATCAACCACTCTACTTCGTGCAAACTACATAATGTCGCAAGGTGTCGCCGCGACAGTTTGTCTAACTCGATTCTGTAGGAGTTACATTACACTTTGGTCTTTCACACTTACAATGTAGTTTTCAATTGTTATTTTGTGTAACTAAGTTGTATTAACTTCTGTAGTATATCCTGCAGACTTCAAGACAATTTTATGTGTACGACTGTGAAGAATAATAAACATTTATTCAAAAACAAAAACAATGAAGGAAAACATCGTGAGGAAACCGGCATGACTTTTTTATATTGGGGCATCATCAATAATTGGTAGGCTCTTACATACTGGCGCGATTCGCCGCGCGACGCGTCGCCGCCGCATTGTTCGCCGTGAAGTTTTCTCAGAAATTGTTTTGTTAAAATTCGCGTCACACGGCGAATCGCGCCAGTATGTAAGAGCCTATAGACTTTTACTGCGTGTTAGACTTTTACTTATTAAAACCCATCCTTGTTCCTTGCAACACGCAGAAACCGGCATGCCTGAAAGATATTTCTCGACGGCATGTGAAGCCAAATCAGAGGCCCATGGGCCGCTTAAAAACTCTTAGACCAGGTTAGTCACTAACCACACGAAAAAGAAAAGTACGTACTACTTGTGGAGGCTACTTTAACCAACAGCTACTTTAGAGGTATGAGGAACAGGGTGTAAAGTTCACTCATTCTCTTTAGGGAAGGGAGGATCCTTAGACCAGACGTGTATCGTGTCTGGTGGGCAACTGCCCAACGATTGATGTCGGGATCTTGTAAAATATATCTCCATCGCGCGGTAAACTTACTGCGCGATGCAGGATTTTGTGTGACGTCAGAATTTTTGTGACTACAGAGGCCTTAGTGCGAGTTTTTTTTAACTATCTTGACTTTACGCATCGACCGCGTTCAGCGCTCCGATTGGCCCTTCGCCAGTGAAAGCCAGTGAAGGGCCAATCGGAGCGCCAAACGCGGTCGATGCGTAAAGTGAAGATAGTTAAAAGAAACTCGCACTAAGGCCTTTGATGTGTAAGTTTGCATGTGGCAATGTAGATGCTGCCACACTACAAAAGCAACTGCTATTAACATTGGGTGGAATAGAATATAAATATCTTTACTGACACGTAGCCACAGACAAATAGATAGATAAAGCCAAACTTAACTTTTTAATGGAAACCCAACAGATTCAATTAATATCTTTCAACTTCCGTGGGACGAGCAGCTGATCGCTTCAGCATTTCTCACACCATCGCATAAAAACAATGAGATAGAAACAGTACAGTTATGTTATTATTACCATAAAGAGCCCATAATTATAATTGTGTAACACGGAGCGGTGGTAGCGCTTGCGCAATCTTGTACAGAGAAGATTCAGAAGGGTCACTTATCTCAACCGATGATGGGGCTTTCGCATAGAAACATCACCACTGCGCAAGCATGTTAGTAAGTATACGGAACTACATAACCATTACGCCTGTACTGTGACCCGTAGGGTGAGGCAGAGTTGTATCTATAGTACACCTACATTTCGCCAGATATGGCGGTAGTGGAATACTGAACTGATTTAAAAAATCGAAATATAAAAATAAATAAATAATAAGTTACAGTTGTTTCTTTTTTCGTGTTTGTCTGTATGTCCACGTTGTTCTTCTAAGCCACGCAACAGATTTTGATGAGGTTTCTCACCATCGTTTGGAGAATTTATTCCGGAAGGCTTATGTGTGTAATATGTTAATAATAAATTTACATAGGTAGATAATTATAACTAAGAAATCTCGATGTTTTGTCAAATCGTAAAACTACACAATATTTTTTTCTTTTTTATAAATGAAGCTATAATGTTCAGTAACTTGGATGGCTTGAATGTCGTAATGTAAACCAACCTATTAGTAATTAAGTTTCTCTATAAGTGAACTGTAATTAATTGTTTTTTGAGAAATAAATGTCTTTAAACCGAAATATTTTATTATTGTTACTATAAGGAGGCAAGTCAGATAGTGTATTGCAGATTGTGTGCTCATTATCTACACATGCCAGACAGGTTAACCACCAATCAGCTCAGCGTACCGTATTATCATCAATGCTAGTCTCTCTCAATTGCGCCACAACACTTAGGTTCTCCGCTTTCCGTATTCAGTCACCTTTTAGACTAGCCGGTCCATCAGGGGCGTCGTACTTTACGCATACGTGGTCTCCCCTTTAGGACTCGCATGCTCTAACGGCTATCGCTATCGGTCCTACAAAAGGCAAAGCGAGCATCACTGCAGCTACTTTAGCTTTCAAAAAGATCATAGCAGATATTATAAAACCACTGACCGCTGCATAAGCTTCCCTATAGTCCGGCTAAGCAACCCAAAGACCTTTGAGGTGGACCTGCGAGAGGATTTTTAGAAAAAAAAAATAAAGTAGCTTCGCCCCGTCTTGCATCTGTTGGTACTTCTGTCCCTTTCTATAGTATGACATCGGCAATAGGCGCACGCGCACCGTATCCGAGTGATCTGTATGCGCGGGAGTGGAGCCGTTATGTTCAGGGTTGATAGAGATTTTTTTAACAGTTTCGGAAGTCATGTTTTTTGTTTTGGGTTCTCAATAGTCTTACATGAATTTATTTTTTGTGGCGTTATTTTTATTACCCAATGTCTTCTTTTAAAATATTGATTAAGTAAATGCTTTGGCAATCATTTGAAGTTAATTTAATAAGGGGTTGATTCCACAGCGTTATGTCGAAAATCCTGGGTATAGATTTACTTAAAAATAAGAAAGGTAGTTTCTTGCAAACATTTTTAAATCTGGAGATGCTTGATATATTCGGCAGCCCTACAACTTAGGTGAGCCAAACTTTTTTGTTCTGTATCAAATGATGGGATTTGTATTATGATGATGGGAGATCTTGCGTTGTTATATATTTTTTTCTTATGTGTTAAGATTTTTTATGTCTCTTGAATAATTTATGACAATTTGTTATAACACTTTATACCTCGAATAGATCAAACTAGAATGAACAAATGACAGAGCTAATTCGAGACAAAAGGCTCGCCCCATATTACATGGGACTTAAACATAACTGTCGAAATGTGGGTGTTCTATAGATACACCTCTGCCTAACCCTTTAGGGATCCCAGGCGGATTCCCGGCCACCATAGGCGCGGGCTTGCGGACGGCGAGCAATGGGTAGCTCGCCGTCCGATAAGGACCAGGGCCGGGTCGATGGCGCGTTGTGTTCGCCGCACGCCTCAAAGAGATGTGAGCACAATCGGCGGGGTCTGCTAGGACCGATGCCTGCCAGGGTTGCGGGAAAGTCCGAAAGGGATACCGGGACCTTGGCAACAAGCAACTGAAGGAACACGGGTGGGTTTCAGTCAGTAAAAGTCTGACACGCCCTTCCGCTCCGCCCAGAGCAGGAGAACTCATTGGATGATTTTCAAAGAGATTTGAGGTTGTCAAAAAAAAAGGCGCTGCGTGATGGTACGTTATGAAGCGATTCATGAAATAAGTAGATTATAGTGACAGAACTTCTTAAAATGTCGCTACCTTTTTATGGTTAAGAGTATGACTATCGCAATAGTCCCACTTGCACAATCCATCCACCAGCCTATCGATCACCATACCATAGACGTTGGGCTATTGTCACCTCGCAATGGGCTATTGTTGTACTCTTAAATTATGAGTACCACAACTTGTCAACTTGTCACTGATACACCGTTACGACCTTTGACCTGACTGCAACATGGCATTGAATAGTATCTACCTTTCTGTGAACAACCATGACTTATGGATTTTTTTATTTGGTATTAAATAAATGATTAAGTTCAACTTTTTTGTCTACATTATTGGCTATCATTATGTACAGTCATGGACTTTAATTGATAAGCCACCTGGCACTGTTCGTATTTTAGCCGTGTAATGCAAATCGGGTGTATTTGGTTCCCGACACGCAAAGTCATATGTCTTCGTATTAGAAGAAGAAAATTATATTTCATATCTTTACCGGTTGGCTAACCTGAGAGCCAGAACTACAAACTTGACACCAGAGTGACTGCCCAAAGTCAACCAATTGCAGGTCTAGCAACAGTAACCTAGCAACGATAAACAATCGTTGCTAGGTTACTGTTGCGATAGTAACGTTAGCGTACGGAGAAATATTAATAGTCATTTCGACAAGTTCGAAAGTAACGTCTCTGACATTGATATTTCAACTGTCACTGTCTTCAGTTAAGTTTTCAGAAATAACGAGCTAATGAGCTATGATTCAAAGGAGGTCGGTATCAAATAGATTTGACAATCTTAATGCAACATTGTTTTTATTTTTAATTTTTTATCATTGAGAACTTATTAGTCAAACCTCTAAGAATATTTCTGATGAAAATTAATTTATTTGTCATCTTGTTTACGAGCGTGCGATTTGAGTTCGTGTTTAATCGTGTAATCTCGTCAATGTATGAAACTGCAAAATTGAAAAGTTTGAAAGTGGCTCATCAATTAAAGTCCGTGACTGTACATAAGTTGGAGAGGGCCTAGACAAGTGACAATCGCTTCGAAAACGTTTCGTATTTGTACAACGACTTTCAACAAGATTGACATAAGCTTTTCGATAGCTTATGTCAGTCCTATACATTTTTGCCTTTTCCATCATCGTTATGGCTGATAGAATGTCACTTTGTCTAGGGCCTCTGTTCACAACACCTGGGGACCGTATTGGGATGCATTTTGACGTAAAATTATGTAAGAATATCAGAGGGCCTAGTAGACAAGTGACAATCGCTTCGAAAACGTTTCGTATTTCTACAACGACTTTCAACAGCAGGCGTAGCATGGCGTTTTCTATCTCTACGAAGAATAGACATAGCTTTTTCTATACAAAGTGACAGTTCGTTTCTTCATTTTTGACATCCGCCGTAGAAATCTTTCTACAATCTGTCATTTTGTCTTTCATTTCTAACGATCTTTGTCTAGGTCTTTTTATATTTAGACTATTTAGGAAGAAAGTTTTCTATCCTTACTGTCAAAATCACACTGACAACCGATAAATCCTATGATAAAACAAAGAATTCTGAGTCGAATTATGTAAAAGAGTGAATTTCGTAAAAAGTGCAGTTGACTCTTTCAATTTTGCTGCCGTCTCGTACTGGTTACTGTCTACAGGAAACGTCATTTTGGTCTACTCTTCCGTCGACAAAACGGTGCTTACGCTACGCCTGCAGGATTGACATAAGGTTTTTGATAGCTTATGTCAATCCTATACATTTTTGCCTTTTCCATCATCGTTATCGATGATAGTATGTCACTTTGTCTAGGGCCTCTGATCTGTATGTAACTATGTATATGTATTTCTTTAAATCTGCTGTGATGTGATGGTTATGAAACCAACTGGCACAATATTTTTGTTCACTTTAGTGTAAAACGGGTTTGTTTGTTAAATACAATATTATCAATCCTAAGGTAATTCAGTGACCACACAAAACTTTGTTTCATTTACAAACCCTTGTTTAATATTTTTATTTCTGCCCTACAGGGTTCCCAAAATGGTCTTCTTACGCTATCTGCTTACCCCTCACCAGATCAAGCGTATCCCCATCAAAGGTTACCCAGTCCCACCTGCCCATTGTTGAACGGAAGTATTACGACAAGTAATTACGTATGGACGGAAATTGTAGCCAACATCAATCATTGTTGGTTATTTACATTCAATGGTGTGAATGCTGACTCAGGGAGGCCTTTGTGGCCTGTGGCCTGAGGCCATCTGGCTATAGGTTTAATGTGTCACGGATTCTGGGGGGCTGGCGTAATTAGGCTAGGCCCAGGGACAATATGACCGTGTAACTATAGGGAACCCTCTGTTTTTCCTTTTTTGTGGGATTTGGAGGGATTAAGAGAACGGAGCGGGGGATTACGAGAGATTACTGTTGTTAATTAACCTCATATTGTAGTAATTAAACTCTTGTTGTTTGTCGTATTAGATACTACAAACGAATTTTCTTCGTATTGGTTTTTTGGAAACTCCTAATTCATATGAGGACAAAATTAAATATATAGTCAAATTTGCTGTTGTCCGCGACTCCGTCTGCGATCCAGGATTAAAACTAGCCTATATCCTTTTTCAGGTCACGGTCTACCCATGTGCCAAATTTCATCTAAATCCGTTCAGCCGTTTTAAACGTGAAAGCGTAACAAAAATGCGTTTCACTTTCGCATTTTTAGTTCGCGAATTAGGATTATGGTGCCCATCTAACCTCGGACCACCCAGAAATGTTGACAGTTGACAGTCAAGAAGCTAACAAGACAATACAGTAGTCTTTTCTTACTTTAGCTAGAAAAAAAGATCGAAAGAGTCGGGTAATTATATCGATTTTCTTGGATGATTGTAAACACAATAGTTTTGCATGTTTTCGGATTTACATTGTAATTCAATGCCTATCATGTTTTCCAAACTGTGGGTGGACTTGCTCAATCCTTTGCAGGAAATACAAAATAATCCTTATAGATAAACTGGTAACTTCACCAAAACAACCAATAATTTCACTTCAAACATCTTATTCAATTGTACTACGACATTGTCTAAAACACAGCTTTTCGTTCCGGTACAAGAGGTTACGGTTAATATTTATGAGTTAATTCGACAACCGAATCTTGTACGGCAATACTTGGTCTACAGTCTACACAATGATCCGTGGGCGGCCCATTCAGAGGGTCACGATAGCATGTTCCTTTATGGAGTCAGTTTTGTAACAGATAAATTTATAGACGAGATCCCTTTAACGGTGAATGGGAATTGATAATGCGAAATGATGGTCTGCCAAAAGTGATGGGATTTAGGTGAGACCAATTTTGTGTGGGAAAATTCTAATTTTAGCCGTATGAATCGGTAAAAAGTATCAAACATCGTCTTTACCGATAAATTGCCTTGTGCTATGCATACTTTTACGTATCAGTAGATAGCGGTATTAAACATTACACAACTTGTAACAGGTTCGATTTTTTTTTAAGTGAAACCTTTTTTAGGTGCCTTGAGCACTTTTTGGGTGAACAAAAATCATGGAACTTGCGTCATCGTCACCGTCATGCTTGAAAAAATGTTTTTAGCGCCATCTACCGTCTACCGTTTGAATTACGTTGAGGTTACGCATTGTTGCTTAGTTTTCACTTTTATCGGCAGTCCCCAAAGGCTGCTCCGGATGTTTTTTTTTCTACATCTCTATAATAAAAATCAATTTCATAATGAAAAAAATAACTGGACCTTTGCCTCTATCAGCATATTCAGTGCTGTAAATGTAAACATTCTGAATTTCTCTCCTTTATATTATTTAGGTTATTCGGTTTCATATCGCCATGGAAGGCTTCTAACAAAATACTAAGCTGGGTTATACTGAAGTCGTAAACATAATATTGTTGTATACAAACCTCAACCTCCATACATAGTACAGTTATATGTATGCCTAAATTAAACGTATCATCAAAAGGGTCGTAATATCAAATCCATGAATATTAATGACGTAACAAACCCCGCGCAAAATGTTCACAGAATAAAGATCGTTTGTGTAAAAAAACATTATTGCGCTGGCAGAATGCTTTTTGTGACGTCAGCGCTACGCAAAAAGGGCGGGGGTACACTGTTGGTCCTTGATTGGAAATCTGTGTGTATTTAGGCCTAATAATTAACTGGCTTTAGGAGCATAGGTAGCGCGATCCTTTTGCTAATATAAATGTTACTGTGGACATGAAATTCATTGAGAAAGGGTGAATTTGTTGTCTTCACGATTGGTTTTATTGAATCATTTCTTTCAAGAATTTTTTTTTCATGTAAAACGATAAAAAAGTCGTTAAGAATTTAATAATTTTCGAACAATATTCCAGGCGTTGTAAATGTTTCAGAAGAGAGTAAAATATTCTGAAGTTATTTTGTCCGTACACTTATAATTTTTTAAGGCAATATAAACTTTATTATGACGGTTCACGGATGCCTTTTGTAGGTAAAGGCGATTTCTTTCAGTAGGTTTAAAATCAACGTTAAATTGAACGTAGAATAAAATAAAGAATCGAAAGTAATTAAACAGGTATTGTTTGTACAACAATAGGAAGTTTTTTTTACTATTTCTAAGTGAGGCGATAAAAATAGCTGCAACATAGGAAGCTAGCAGTTTTTTTAAACGTTATCAAAATGTGAAGGGTCGTTCTTTAAATGGTTGACTTTTGTGATGGACTCTTAGTACTCATATAGGTATACGAGCGGCACGTGTCAAAGGCAGCTTCATCCGCCAACACGCGTCGACGGCAGCCGTCGACGTGTTTTGACGGCTCAAGATGCCTCAGCCGTTGACCCGTACCGCTCATGCGAATGAGCACTTTTCATTAATAATTGGTCGGGGTTAAAGCCTTATCAAAAATTGGAACGTCTTTAAGTAAAGCTACAAGGTGTATCAGAAAGGTGTAGTCAATTTTAAATGCACCATCAAACTGAATAACTTTCTCCATTGGACAAACAATCGCGAAAAAATTATCAGCCGTACTCGACCCAAATGTCCCGTACATTTGGGTCGAGTAGGTATTTAAGTTTAGAATGGGGCAGTTGATAATTTGTGTGTCCTGTTTATTTATGTGACGATGATGGGAGGCAAAATATTGCAGGTACTATTGAAGTCCCTCTTTCATTATGACGAAAGTAGAGGATGTCTCTTCCATGTGCGTGCATTCCAACATACTCTATAGAAAATTCTAAACTTCCAAGTCAGACAGGAACTAAGAAACATCGGGTACATTCAAGTACAGCCACACACTATGCATTACACATGAACCCACAAGGAAACGGATGGATGAACAGACGTAACGATGTATGTTTGTATGGACATACAGACAGACTATCAGGTGTGTTTGTACGGAAGTCGGGAGAATGTGAGAGGATAGGTATAATACCGTGTATTATCCAAGGTTTGGTTAAAAGAAGATCTTCTGATACTGTTACGTTATTTCTTTGTTTTTAGTTTTGGAAATCGAATGCGTTGGCTGCGCTCACGCCTTTTTCGTTCTCTTTATTTATTTTTTAGATAACTGTCAAGGGATCACCCTGGTGTGATTTAATTGTTTCGGTGTTCATAGGTGTTCAAGTACTTAAATATAAATTTGCCACACCATTGTAATAAAGATGCGAATTTATAATAATTAAAAAATCTATAGTTGCTATATTGGATTGAATTCTTTGATGCTCAATGAGCCCCTCCCCTTTATTTTTTCTTTTTAATTTTGTTATATATGTAATTGTTTTTTAGTTAATTTAGTATAATATTTTACCAATATTTTTTTTTTAAAGTACAGACATATTGAAACTAGATTCCTTGGTTAAAAAACTGATATTTACAACATTTGAAGAAAATCTAAACTTGTATATTCTAAATCGCTAACACCCATAAACGTTCGTCAGTCGGACAAATTACTGTACATCCATTCCTTCTACATCATTTATAAACATACCATTTAAATAAAATAATAATTATAATTGTTCGTAAGAATACAACCCCATTGAACGTTATTGAAAACACCTCATTCTTGCAATTATTAACACTAAACCAAAGAATACTTCAAGTTATTACGGGCTATAAAAGAACGTTCTAAAATTAAAAACAATAGAATTTGAAATGAGTTCGTGTTTAGAATTTCAATGAAACCGTTGGCATTTTGATTATTTCAAGACATCTATTCAAGCAAAATCTATGGCGGCTTTGTCGTAACTGGCTTTAGAATTTTCTAGGTTCTTTTGTCGGACTGTCATTTGTTTTATTGATAGAACTCAATCAATAGATGGTAAGGTGGTATTAGTTGTAATTTGTGATAATGTGACGCCAAATTAACCGAATAGATAGCAATAAAACAATCATTTTTTGTTCATTTTCTTGTTGTCTTTTGTCTTCATAACGTCATATTCATGATTATCTTTATCAAATGAATAATATTTTTTAAGAATCTTTTTTAACAATTAAGTTTTATCATTGTATTATTCAATTCCGGATTTTGTGTCGTTAATGTCGTTGTTAATTTTAGCGATTCTGTATAATGATAGCGGGGTTTACAATCCCCAAGGACTCACATATAGGCCTTCCAGGAGACTAAAAAATGTTATAAATGATGAAATATAAAAAAAAAAAATATATATATATTTTATTGATTTATAAATGTATTTTCTTTCTTTCTTTATTATTACCGCAATTGCCATCCACCATCATAATCGTAATACCAGTAATTTACATGGAGGGACTGCCTACCTGACCTCCACACCCCAGTTACTGGGTAATACAATACCCTTTGGTAAGATTGGTTGGCAGACTTTCGGGCTGCTGATTACCCGTAATGACTGTCAATGATCTCCAAATGACAACCGGGATCAACGACTTAACGTGTTTTCTCAATGGATGGTCACCCATCCTCGAACCGACCTCGGCAAGCGTAACTTAACCTTCGATCAACCCGTACGGCTGTTATTATTAGCCACGAGCCCCTTCCAACACTACTATGAGAAAACGCATTGAACTAACTTTATAACCCAATACGCATCATAGTATTACAAATTCTTCCCACGCATTATATCCTTGATATAGCCCCCATCTACGAAATGTCAACGAATCAATAATGTGTCCCGTTACCTGCGCGCACGCATTCTCATTGCAATTCAAATCATGCGCCGGCGACGTGCGGGTGACGTTCTGTTTTGGGAACTTGTAAAGTTAGTCAAGTTCAAAGGTTACTTACTTACCCTTTTTAACGTAAAAAGGATGAATATGTTATTGCCTGCGTCTGGCAGACGCCACACAACTTTAGACAACTATTGTCTACAATTTAAGGCGATGCTTCGAGTTTCGCGAAGGAACAATATAAAGGATGGCAATGGCATGGCTATGGCATTAAGTCCGCCTCTGTACATTTATGTGCTTGAATTGTATAAACCTGTCTAGCCTTTTCCCAACTATGTTGGGGTCGGCTTCCAGTCTAACCGGATGCAGCTGAATACCAGTATTTTACATGGAGCGACTGCCTATCTAACCTCCACAACCCAGTAACTGTGTAATACGATACCCCTTGGCTAGACTGGTTGTCAGACTTTCGTGCTTCTGACGACTCATAACGACGGTCTAAGATCCACAAATGACAGCCGGGACCAACGGCTTAACGTGCTTTCCGAGGCACGGAGGAGTCTCGATATGTGAAAATGGTCACACATCCACCGACCAACCCCGGCAAGCGTAGCTTAACCTGTTGGATCGACCCGAGCGGCTGTTATGACTTAGCCACGAGCTCCTCCGAGTGCTTGAAGTGTATATAAAAAAAAGAAAATACAAATTCGAAACAGACGTTTCAGTCTATAATTGCATAATTGTTCCATAATTGTTTTTGTCGTGTTAGCAATGACCTAAATCTTCCTGGTGTTAAACGCTAGGTTTCGTTTTTTTGCTGATACAACCCGACGAAGTAATTGATATACGGCACGAAGATAGATGGCTTTATTATTCAGTACGTGTCTACTAATTCTCCAGACACTCTCACCTTGAAAGGTTTTTCACGCTGAAAAATTAAAGCAAACATGACCGTCGTGTTTAACTACCTATAAAATGTTTTTTCGTCCATTCTTGTTCACAATATTTGGTTATAATTATTGAACCTAGAACACATCTGTTTTACTCTCTCTATTAAAAAAAACACTGTTTACAAACATTAATAAATAATAACACTTTTAAATTTATAATTTATTATTACTTTTAAATGCTACAATAGATTGTAGGAAAACACAAGTGTTGAGAAGCTAGAATCCCTGATGAACTTCAAATTCACGACCTGTTGATTTCAACCCAACGCCTTACCGACTCTATTGTCAATAAACTTACACAACTGCTCAAATAGCTGCTAACAACTATTAGTCCTTAGTCTCTCAGTACTTAGTCCCCAAACAAAATTAGACGAAGCTTAAAATCGTCCAAACAAAGCGAGTAGGGCTGGGTGCACACGAGCTACAATTACCGCTGGGCATTGTTCGTGAGCAGCGATCGGCTCGTAATTACACGCCCTACTGACAGTTGAGGCTATGGCTGGACAATTTGTTGGTTTAGCAAGGGTTTAGGGCTGTGGTGTGGCCGAAAAAAGAAGTTATGTATATTTTTTAAAATCTAGATCTCCTAGATTTAAAAAAATATACATAACTTCTTTTTTCGGCCACACTACAAATATACCAACCAACTTCTACAAATATTTGCCATAAACATAAAAAAAATTCTTGAATTAAAATTGTATGTATATATTTTTAAATCTAGGAGATACAATTTTAATTCAAGAAATTTTGCTTACGTTTATGGAAAATATTTGTAGTTTTTACAGAGTAAAATATTTGAGAATACCTGTGGTAAGATCGATAAAGAAAGTAACATATTTTTAATAAATTGCAATCATAAATATAATAAAAATAAACAACCAATCACAAAAACGCTTGTTTTGCTTACATTTAAAGTTCTGACAAACATAACAATGATGTATAATTTTCCGTCATTAGAGTTTTGAATTTAAAAAAAGACTATAACTAAGTGAAAGCAACTGTTTTAAATTGTACACCCCTAAATTATGCACTGTCCAGTAACCACCACAAGTAATTACCGAATGGTTCCTGTCTGAACGACCGGTCGGTGTGTCCCTCTTTACGACCTAACGAACTCTGTCATTTTCTTGCCTCATTGCTGAGTAAGTGAATTTGTAAATAAATTAACTGTTAAACATCGAACAACTTTTGAGAAGTTCTTTTAAAGGTTTTTTAGAGACATTTTGTTGTATAATGTCGAAAATTTCGTGACATTTTACGTTTTTGCCGTGTTATCAAAATAAAACTTGGGTGTCTACACATCACGCTTGGCATTGTTTTGAGAAGTGAGCAGCAATAGAACGTTCCTGGCGTTTGGGTACCTATTGCAAAATACAAGATGAGAAAAGCGAATGAAATGAAAATTGACCTAGTAGTAGATTCCGATGGATAGGTGAATGTTGAGCAGCCACGAGTTTCCCAGTGTAGACTTTTGTTCCATACCTGTAACGAAAAGAAAAAGAAAATTAGTAACCTTGACAAATAATATCATAGGTATCACATAAGTAGTGTGGTGGAGGGGCACGTGACTATATAATAACATCCCCATGGGTCGATCAAAGGTTAAGGTATGCTTGCCGCGGTGGGTTTCGTGGATGGGTGACCATCTATCACATAATCGAGACCCATCCGTGCCTCGAAAACCACGTTAAGCCGTTGGTCCCGGTTGATGATCGTGACAGTGACACTGGTTTTCAGACTTTTGGGCATGGTGTTGGCTAGAAGCCCAAAAGTGTGTACCAGTACCAGTCTTACCAAGGGTTGTGGAGGTCAGATAGCTACCTATCTGACCTCCACAACCCTTAACCCAACTGAACACCAGTATTTTACATGGAGCGACTACTCGCTCCATGTGAAATACTGGTGTTCAGTTGCATCCAGTTAGACTGGAAGGCGATCCCAACATAGTTGGGAAAAGTCTAGGCTGATTGATTTGAAAAAAGTGATGTAGATTAGAAACTGTATCAACAATGAATAACATTTTCGTTCGAAGAACTCAGACAATAATTATCAAGATTTCCCTCTACTTAGAGAAACAATAGATGATACAGCTACACTTTTCTAAGAAGATGTAGTCAATTAAGAAAATTGATAGTCCTCAATTGATGCCAAAGTAATACACCAGTCGGGAAGTGATCCATTGTACGTCACTGATATATGCAAATATTGGGACGGTGCAAAGTATAAGCGAGGAGCAATCAAATGTGAAAACGATGAGAATGAATGTGAAAAACACACACGAACTGAATTAAAAGAAGTACAAGATAAAGAAGTACACAATTAAGTTACATGAAATTGTAAAAAATCGTGGCGGTCAAAACTGGACGTCCATAGGTAAATGAGCTAAGAAGATACAGTATCTGTTTTTTCAAAGGTGATACCAATAATCAAGTAGATGCTGGGCAAATAGTTACACCAGTACCTTGTGATAAATCTGATAATGGAAAGGAAAAGAATATGACAGATGAAGACAAATTCTTTAAAACTGACTTAGAAAACGTGCTTATTGATGAAGAGAAGGTTATGGATGTAGATATAAGGAACAAAATATAAAGCATATATGTACAGCTTCGTTTTAAGTTTGTACCTTGGGACACGTGACAAAATGATATTCTGATTGATTCATTAATCATGTTGATGTATAAAAAAACAATTATGTTGATGAGTTAAATATATTTCTGCTTAGAATCATATTAGATAAGCTTTTTATTACAAGTACGTACAAAATTGATTGTTTCGGCTCACGCTTAGTTACAAGTATAATACGTTTAAAATTACAGTACAATCATGTTATGGAAAGTTTGTTTTAAAGTGATTGTTTTTAAATTATCTTGTTAGTACACAATCTTCTGTATTGAAATAACTGGTTAAATATTATATTAATAAAAATAAATGAGTAGTAGTGCTTTAAGAAAAGAAAAGAAACAACAGTTTATCAGTAACATCAAACTATTTCAAGGTTTACCAATGCAAATATCAATTTGCAAATGTGAATATCTCTGATCCATCACCTTGTCTGGCTAAGAGTCCTACCCTTTCTTCTATAACTCGCATATTCAAATCTCTTATGTCGTCATTAAGTCTAAGATATGATTCTCACTGATCCAAACTTTCAATTTCATCACCTCAAAATAATTTCCCAACTTTTTCAAAGAAATTATGTAGCGACACGATAAAACTTTCATAGTGATTCATGTAGGTACCTCTGTCTACATCAGTACAGAACAATGCTTGAACATATAAAACAATAGTATCGTCTTAATGATCTCATTTATCCGATAGCTGATAAGCAGGAACACAACATAACAGGCTGATAACAGGCTGTTATCAACGGAATTATCATGAAGTTAATTTGAATCAATCTCACAAATGTTCACACACGGTCCATTGTTTTGGTATTATGTAAGCGAGGTTAGGCGACAGAAGGTTGACTTAATACTCGACGAAAGGTGAAAGTTTAAAAAAGGAAAGTTTTCTTAAGAAAAGCTAATTCATAAAAGAGAAAATCTGAACATATAAAAACTTTGAAGAAACTAAATTTTTGAGTCTAAAGCAGATTTAAGAATAGTAACAGTTGAAGATTCGGCGTGGAAAGAAAGCACGTAGGAGAAATCACAGACATTAGTCAATTTCTGTCGTTTGAGACTAAAAGACGGAGATAATAATATATTGACTCTGAATTTAGGAATGGGTCTTTCCATAAGATAACGTAATATTATTGTCGAGGTAATAATTATTTTCGGCTGTATATTTCGAGTAGATAGTAGCAACAATTAATATTTCTATTGTATTAATAAAATAGATTATATTAACCGTCTAATTTTCGCACAGACCATAAGAAATTTTTAATGATGTACAGTCACGGACTTTAATTGATGAGCCACCTTCAAACTTTTCAATTTTGCAGTTTCATACATTCACGAGATTACACGATTAAACACGAACTCAAATCGCAAGCTCGTAAACAAGATGACAAATAAATTACTTTTAATCGGAAATATCCATAGAGGTTGACTAATAAGTTCTCAATGATATAAATAAATACAATGTTGCATTAAGTTTATCCAATCTATTTGATACCGACCTCCTTTGAATCATAGCTCATTAACTCGATAATTATGAAAACATAACTGAAGACAGTGACAGTTTAAATATCAAGATGACAAATAAATTAGTTTTAATCGGAAATAGTCTTATCCATAGAGGTTGACTAATAAGTTCTTAATGATAAAAATAAATACAATGTTGCATTAAGTTTATCCAATCTATTTGATACTGACCTCCTTTGAATCATAGCTCATTAACTCAATAATTCTGAAAACTTAACTGAAGACAGTGACAGTTGAAATATCGATGTCAGAGAATTTCTCCGTACGCTAACGTTACTATCGCAACAGTAACCTAGCAACAATTGTTTATCGTTGCTAGGTTACTGTTGCTAGACCTGCAATTGGTTGACTTTGAGTAGTCACTCTGCTGTCAAGTTTGTAGTTCTGGCTCTCAGGTTAGCCAACCGGTAAAGATATGAAATATAATTTTCTTCTTCTAATACGAAGACATATGACTTTGCATGTCGGGAACCAAATAAACCCGATTTGCATTACACGACTAAAATACAAACAGTGCCAGGTGGCTCGTCAATTAAAGTCCGTGACTGTACCTATAGCCAACGTTGATTTTCTGTTTCCAACTTTCCTTTGACGAACATTTTACCATAGCTTGTGCTCGCTGGGGTTTCACACATAATGATTCCATAGACAAATAGTTATTTCATGCAGAAAGACATGTTACAAACAATAACTGAACTGTCAATGTGATATGAACATCCGTCATGTAGATTTTGAATGGAAATACGAATTTCGTAGTTAACATTATGTTTATTTGAACATTATTTAATGCAGAAAACAATAGTTTGAATGGATCAATTTAAATGCATCACAACGATACCTATAATCGATCAATCAGCCTAGCTTTTTCCCAACTATGTTGAGGTCGGCTTCCAGTCTAACCGGATGCAGCTGAATACCAGTATTTTAGATGGAGCGACTGCCTATCTGACCTCCACAACCCAGTAACTGGGTAATACGATACCCCTTGCTAAGACTAGTTGTTAGACTTTCGGGCTTCTGACGGCCCGTACCTAACGACTGTCAAAGATCCACGAAAGACAGCCGGGATCAACGGCTTAACGTGCTTTCCGAGGCACGGAGGAGTCTCGGTATGTAAAGATGGTCACCCATCCACGGACAAACCCCGGCAAGCGTAGGTTAACTTGATGGATCGACCCGTGCGGCTATTATTACTTAGCCACAAGCTCCTCTATTAGCATTGTGATTTCAAATTTTAACATGAAAATATAAATCTGATGGTATCGCCCATTTGTTTCCTAACATTTTGTTCAGAATTGAGTTTCAATAACTCAATTCTTACTACTTATACATAACATCACGCCTTGTTTCCCCGAAAGGTCAGGCTGAGGTGTACCTACAGTACACACACATTTTGCCAGTTACGTTTTAAGTCCCATGTAATAGGGGGTGAGCCTATTGCCACCAACTGGGCACAAATCCAGACTCCGAGCTACCTCTGAGAAATTCCAGATAGAAAAACTCAATAATACTCTGCACGACCCGGGAATCGAACCGAGGACCTCATGCTCAGCGGTAGCGCTTGCTACCACTAGACCAACGAAGCAGTCTCAATCCTAACTTTCTAACTAATATTATAAATGCGAAAGCGAGTTTGTTTGTTTGTTACACTTTCACGCTAAAACGGCTGAATGGATTTAAATGAAATTTGGCACATGGGTAGACCATGACCTGGAATAGGACATAGGATTATTTTTATCCCGATATTCCCAAGGGATCGAGAGTTACGTGTAAAACCGCGGAGCGCAGCTAGTTCTTACTAATTTTATAATAATTCATCTGTCTTTTACAAAGCAGATTTTACAAAAACTTTTAGTAAGATACTCTTAGTTAGGTTAAATTCTTCAGGATTAAAAACTGACTTCCTGTGTAGTTCTCTTTTCATTTGATTGCGCCTTAATTAATCTGAACTAATTACTATAATAACCGGGTTTCTGCTTGTTGCCTTTTCTACAAAGTAGCTACTTCTTACTTCAGAATTATTTTCCTTTAGTCCAGTTAGATTTTACTCTGTAGAAATAAAAGCTCTGTACTTATCAGTAAATTGAAACGTTACTAAGGTTGAAATTACCTACAAATAAACTTTATCGTTTTATGTCGTGCATGTGACATTCAACCTTATGGTGACAAAGCGCCCTCACGCCCCTAGCCGGCGCAGGAGACGCTCTGGGCTTCGGGAATCCCAGGCGGACTCCCGACCACCGCAGGCGCGGGCTTGCGGACGGCAAGCAATAGGTAGCTCGCCGTCCGATAAGGAACAGGCTCGGGTCGACGCCACGTTGCGATCCACGCGCGCCTCAAAGAGATGTCAGCACAATTGACGGGGTCAGCTAGGGCCGATGCCTGCCAGGGTTGCAGGAAAGTCTGAAAGGGATACCGGGGCCCTTGGCAACAGGCAACTGAAGGAACACAGGTGGATTTTAGTCAGTAAAATTCTGAAACGCCCTGCCGCTCCACAGAGCGGGAGAAGTAATTTTATGATATCAAACCCTCAAAAAAAAAAAGAAAAAAAGGGTGACAAAGCAATTACGAGGTCGACTATACGTGCCAAAAAGTGCACAAGTTTAGCTGTTGATATTTACGAAATCCTAATCCTAATATCCTCACTAGTTTACTGATATCACAACTAATATTGCCCATTGTGTCACCCTATGTTAAATTTCTACATTTGTATCTGTGTTTTTTTATGGTGTACATAATAAAGAGTATTCTATTCTATTCTATACTAATATTATAAATACGAAAGTAAGTTTATTTGTTCGTTGTTACGCTTTCACGTTAAAACAGCTGAACGGAATTGGATGAAATTTGGCACATGTGTAGACCATGACCTGAAAAACGAAAAAGGTAATTTTCAACCTGTATCGCAGACGAATTCACGGGCAATAGCAAGTACATAATATATTGTGGCGGTATCTACATCGCCACATGCGAACTACGCATCGAAGACCTGACGTCACATAAATCCTGCATCGCGCAATTAGAGTTTACCGTGCAGTGAACATATATACAAAAACCCAATATCAATCATTGGACAGTTGCCCGCCAGACACAACACCCGTCTGGTCGGCGGATCCTCCCTTTTCTATGGGGGATGAGTGAACTTTACACCCTGTTCCTCATACCCCTAAAATATAAAGAACTAAATCGTAATTCACTCACATTAGTACATACTTTGATAGCAAACAGCATATTTCAAATATTCGTGACCATTGTGCGATGCCGAGCAATAATTATTTCACAATTTTATCTTGCGTTCGATTATTTTATTTATAGACAGGGCAGTAGACGTTCCCACTGTGCGGAGCAGGGGGGTTCTTACTAGGGATGGGAAAAGGAATTTAAGGTTTATCGATACTTTTTTGCGTTAATGTGACTCATCATTAGTGTATGATTTTGTTATTGATCCTTTGAACCGTTTTGTATCTGTTGTTATAACATACAGTAAAGTATACAGTAACCGCTTTACTAATAAACGTTGTATAGACAACGCTTTGTCTTCTTCTTTCAAAAGTCAAATTACTTTTGAAAGAAGAAGACAAAACGTGTAACTATACAGACGCTATACAACGTTTATTAGTAAGGCAGTTAGAATATCCGAATCAATTCAAATACACACTTGATATTTCCATAACTTTAATTAGGTATATGTGTTGGGTCCTGGCTGGTGACGCCCAAGATTATTTATATGGTACTTAATCGTTGGAGCAGTCTATATTTTCGCAATCAAACTTAAACTCAATGCATTTATTTCAATTAAACCAATTATAGGCACTTTTGAATTGCCAAGGAGTCGGTCATTCAGAATTATGAAGTTAGTTGCCCATTCCAAAACGTAATATTTTCCTATGAAGAAAAACTGGCATGAAACTCCACGGACACTCTTTTAAAACAAAATATTGATACAAATATTGTGTAATATTAATTCAACTGTCTCTGCCCTAACTGACCAGTGATTGCAAGGACGCTTTTGTCAGTGTCATCCTCTAGATCACTTTCTATGGACAATCTAGGAAAATAAAAAGTATTTGGTCCATTTTTAATTCCAATTTTATCGATACGATCCCCTCCCAGCCCTAAATACATGGTGTTCGCGTGTAAGTAGTGATATCATCTATTTATAAGTGAACGTTCCGCTCAGCCACATATCACAAGTGAATGAACACTTTTGTTAGAGCACAACATTACTTACTTATAAGTTTTGTAGCTCTGCCGAGGACGGGATTAAAATTGTTTCAAGTTTTTGAGTAGTTTTTTAAGGTCGTTTATTTTGTGAATAAAAGCGGGGTCAGACTGGATGCGGAAGGCGGAGGACAGGGTGTTGTGGCGCAGCTTAGGATAGGTATATCTTTGTCCAGCACTGGACTGCGACAGGCTGAGTTGATTGCTTAGTTAAATTTCAAAATAATAAACGACTACACAATGAATCATTCACAAAGGTCATAAATGCTTAAGACTGGTCTGAAATGAAATGAAATTGAAATGAAATGAAATTGTTTATTCTGTAAATAGGATATCGGAATCATTTTTACATTAAAAATATAAAATAAGCTAGATGAGCTAGTCTGGCTACTGCTCTATCATGGGAGTCGGTAACCCATCGGACATTCGATTTTCGCACATGGAGAGTGTACTTCTCGGAGATCTCTCAGAGTTCCACTTATTACCAAAATTATTGGGGTAATCCCGAAACAAGCACGTATATAAAACCGTTAACAACCATAAACAATAATTGTCATTGTAAAATTTACACAATTCTACAACTGACCCTTTGTAATAAAAGTACAACTTTCACTTACACGCCCCTTATCAGAATGAATTAGTGTCATAAGCATCAATTAAAATTAATGAACACAAACCCACATATTAAACGAACTTCCTACTTAACAATTCTGCTCCACCCTTTTCAATTGTTAGCGAAATAACATAAATGCTGTGTCATTGTAAGTACAATGCTCTCATTCACTATGAGGAGTCTTTTCCCGACGTGGCGATGACAAAAAGAGGGTGTTGTGTTTCAATTGTCGGTATGTATGTGGTAATTAAAAAGATTGTCCGTCTTTCAGGCTTTTACAGGTGTGAGTACTATGTACTATTGAGCTACCATTTACCGGGTAATCTGTCTTTCATTGACTTGAATGTGCCCTGGCGGCTGGGAATGTCATGCTCACTTAAATGTCTCGCTGATGGTGGCGCGTGTGTTGGATCATTTAGCTCCCTTCAAAATGGTTGAGCTGAATGGTGCTGATCCATGCGTCATGTTCGTGAACGGGCGCCGTCAGTTGTGACTGGTCATCTCTTAGCTGCCATGGCTTATTTTAATTTTTGAATTGTTTGTATGTCATAATTGCGGACGCTTTTAACGCGCTTTTTACATTGTTCTCACATTTATAATTTCAACATGAATGATGTAACCCATATATTGTAACAATATTTTGATTTAAAAGAGTGTCCGTGGAGTTTCTTGCCCGTTCTTCTCCATAGGTACCTACTACGCTTTGGAATGGGCAACTAGCTTCATATTTCTGACTGACCGACTCCTTAACAATTCAAAAGTGCCTGTTAATGGTTTAATTGAAATAAATGCTTTGAGTTTGAGTTTGAGTTTGAGTTCGACTCATGGTTTTTAGCCAACTTTAGCTGTTAGTTTTGTAATTTAGGGACGAAATGGGAACATAAATGAGACAATTATGAATATTAGTTCAGTAACGAACTATTCAGTGATGCGTTGAGTGGATATTTTTAGAATATACCTATCGATAAATGAGCATCGATAACGTCGAATAGTGTGGAACTCTCTGCCAACGTGTGTTCGGGATTCCACATAATAATCCGTCTGCTTTCAAAGCAAGAATTAATAATGTTCTGCACCTACACTACGACGTAGGTATTAATGCCACCATTTTTCCAGTGTGATGTAGTGAGGGACGGAGCTATACAAGGCCGCTAGCACCATCCTTTTTTCGCAGTGGAATAATGATGGCATTAATACTTCATAGTAAGCCCACTGGGCTTGCTCGTGCCATGGCCTTCCATCAGGCGAGATCGAGACCTGGCTAATAGATCAAGAGCTGGCCCCTAACGCAATAAAAGAAAATTGTGAAACGTAAAAATTTCGTCAACCTTTATAATCACAATCAGCATTCAATTATCTTGTTTTAGTTTTCATTTCCATAACTTTTCATGCATAATGCCTAACAATCTCATATTACACGTAATACTACCGATAAAAACCGTTAAGATTCAAATACTGCTACTCGAACATGACTACGAGTCCCTATTACGTAAACAGTTTTCTTACACAAATTGCTATTGACAAATCAATTGGTATTACTAAACGGTTTCTATCAGACATAAGCTTATTTACATACCATACGATTTGAATTCAATGTAGCGGATTCAACTATCATTGAGTTTTAGAAATGCTACCGTCTGAGTGGCATTGAGTAGTATTTATATGTATTTGTATTTGTATTTATATGTATTTATACGTTGTTTTCACAGAGATAGTGAAATGTGGTCATGTCACGCGAGTAAATTAATTGAGAGAGTATAAACATGTTGCATTAATAAGTATAACGGCTCAGGATAGCCTTCACCAGAAGTGGTTATCGTATTAGAGGTTTAGCAATGTGATCAAAATGATGCTGGAATATAGCAGTTGGTCGTAAACGTGGTACGACATCCGCTCCCATCTTCTGCCGTCAGAAGACAGCCGCCACGCAACCATTTAGGCGAGGCTCTGTTAAAGTGACTGTCACCAGCCAGTGTCACTCTTATCCGACCTTTTTGGTGATTACAGTAAATAGGTAATAGGTAATACGGGCTGGTGGTGATTACAGTAACTTCGTAACAAAACTAGATGGCGCCACTTGCTGCGCTGTCAATTATTTGCAGTTGTAGAGGTAGCTGCATAGCCTAGATAAAATGTGTTTCTTCTACAAGATTAGAGTTTGATATTTACAAAAGTAACTTTCTTGGAATATCTACGTAGAGTTGGCTCGAGTCTGAACTCCATCCTTTAATTTTTCAATGACACAGGTAATGTTTGAGAATCGCTCGCTTTTCTACATAAAATTACAAAAAAACAGCTTTTCCAATATAAATAATACTTTCGTTTTACTGTCGGCCTACAGCTGTACTATTCTGTAAAAATCTCACCGTGAAAACTTAGGCGAAGTGAGCTTGGAGTGAACTGTCACTGCCTTAGTATCAGTAGGTATCGATGACAAAGACAGCTCACTCCGCGCTCTCTTCACCTAAGTTTTCACGGTTAGATGGTTACAGAATAGCAATGCTGATGCTAGGGATTAAGCTCACTTCACCTAAGTTTTCACCGTGAGATTTAAAAGATTAGATCAGCAGGTAGCATCCAATTCACCTTAATAGCAGGGATATTCACAAATGTTCAGTAATAAGCGAGTGTTGCATGAAATCACTGTGAAATCGTTCAAAGTGACGCTGCACGGTATTAGCGTTAATAACACTCACAGTTACCGTAGTGATGTGCAACGGGGCGGAAAATTGATTCAGTGAAGCTGTTGAATGGGTCGAAAACAATCGATTTAGAAGATGTACATTTTGACAGGAGGAGACCAAAGATTACAAAGATACTAATTATCTTTCAATCAATAATAATTATTAATTGAAAGATAATTATTATCTTTGAAAGAAGAAAGATCATCAAAGATCATCAGATTCTGTTCGTAAGGTAATTTCAGCAACTGACTGTAAGCTATCACTGGGCTTCTATATCCTTCTTAATATTATAAATGTGAAAGTTTGTGTGTTTGGATGTTTGTTACTCAATCACGCAAAAACGGCTGAATGGATTTGGATTAAATTTGGCAAACGGATAGTTTATAACCTGGATCAACATATAGGATACATTTTTTACCGATATTCCCACGGGATCGAGACTTACGCGGGTGAAACCGCGGGGCGCAGCTAGTATAATATAAATTGAAGCGGCTTTTACGTGTCTAGTCGTATGTGATGCGTAATTCTTCTAAACTAGTTAATTGATTCAGGCGTGACTTTTAGGAAATCCATTATAAAATACAATAGCGCTGGACGCAGAGATCTCTGCGTCCAGCGCTCGGTGTGGTAACACGTCACGTTCTGGCTTGCAATTGGTCAATCGTCATCCTGAAGATGCCTCGTTGAGAGGTGAAACACATGTCGATTTCTTACAGGGTTTTTATGACTCTTGAAGAATAGTCAAGCGGAATAGGTTACTAAATATATCAGCGTCTATTGTATCTTCTAAACTACGCAACAGATTTTGATGTGATATCAATTGTCAGTAGAATTTATAACCGAAGGTTTGTGAGTAAACTACGTTATTATTAAACTTATAAATTATAATAAAGATATCGCGATTTTTTGTTAAGTCGTAAAAAACCGTGCGAAGCAGGGGGGCGGATCGATAGTACAAACTGTACCTATTTCAAAATCTTAAAATAACAACGACAAAATATCTATTTCCATAATAGGTAATAGGTAATAGGTAATACGGGCTGGTATCCGCAACTCCACGTCAAAGCGCGTATTTTGCGTATGGGTGGGAAATCACTTATTCGATCCACCCCAGCTCCTCCAAGAAGGCCAGCAACGCCTTGGTGTTACTGACCATCTCTCTTAGGGTACCTGGGTTACCGAAGTACTTTGCCCTGTAAGTGGAAACCACCGGGCAGTGTAGTAGCACATGAGCTGCTGTCTCGTCGTCCTCCATGCAGGCCCTGCACAGCGGACTGTCTGTGACTCCTATGACAAAGAGGTGTTTATTAAAAGACCCATGGCCAGTTATAGCTGCTGTAACAGTTCGCAGCTGTTGTTTCGTTAGTCGGAGCACCCGCTTCGTGAGGCGGCAATCGATGGCAGGGAGTGCCTCCTTAGCCTGCCTGCAGTCACCTTGGTCCAACCATAGTTTGAGGTGTTGGTCCCTAGTGCGTTTCCTTACCAGAGAGCGTAGGTACCCGAAGGGGAGTGGCGCAATGGGTTCGGGCCCCACCGGTGCCATGCTCGACCCCCTACGGGCAAGTTCGTCGGCTGCATCATTGCCTAGTGAGCCGCTGTGTCCTTTGATCCATTGAATGGTTATATTATTGAGGTTACCCACCTGGTTTAGGCGCTGGTGACACTCGTATATCAGCCCAGAGTCAACAGTGTGGCTGTTTAGCGCTTGCAGAACAGCCATACTGTCTGAGAGTATTCGTATCGAGTAGTCCTCAACTTCCCTGGCTATGATGGCTGAAGCGGCAAGAGAAATACCCATGCATTCGGCCTGGAAAACTGTGTTGTGGACCCCCAGTGGTGTGGCTATGTGTATGTTGAAGTCCTCCGAGAAGATTCCAGCACCTGTGCCACTACCTGTTTTAGAACCATCCGTGAATATGCGTAGCTCTGCAGGACGCAGGCCCTCGCAATGGCGATCCTCGTGCAGTTGGATTCTGTATTTTTTATCAAAGATAAATTGTTTGGGTATCCGATCATTTATGGCTTTCGTGATGGGGAACTCATTATTGAGACCCTCGAGTAGCGCGGTGTGTTGTGTTACTCTCTTACCCCAGAGCTCTGTTGCATTAAGACGCACCGCAGCCATCGTCGCTTCCTGCTGTATGAACAGGTGGAGCGGGGGTAAGTCTAGCATGGCTTCAATCGCTGCAGTCGGAGTAGTCCTCATGCAGCCCGTGATCGCCACGCAGGCTAGCCTTTGCATGCGTTGTAGTCTGTTAGATGCTGTCACTAGCTGGGTGCGGGGCCACCAGACCACAGCCCCATACGCGATCGTGGGGCGGATCACTGCAGTGTACAGCCATAGTATGATTTTGGGGGATAAGCCCCACTTCTTACCTATCATTTTCCTGCACTGCCAGAAGGTGATGCAGGCCCTGTTTAACTTGTTGTCTAAGTGACTACTCCAGTTTAACTTACTGTCTAGAATGAACCCGAGGTACTTGACTTCCTTGGCCAACTGGAGTTCTGTATCGAACAGTTTTGGTAGGCGGTAGGGCCCTAAAGTTCGTTTTTGGGTAAACATGACTAGTTCAGTTTTAGTGGGATTCACTGATAGTTCAAATTCCCTGCACCAATTTTCTACGATACGTAGTGCTTGCTGAGTGAGATTACAGATTGTAATCCGTGATTGTACCCGTCACCTTCCCCGAGACGAGGATTGCGAGGTCGTCTGCATACCCTATTGTATAATAGCGGCTGGCGTTGAGCTTTGTAATAAGGTCATTGATGACCAGATTCCATAGAAGGGGGGAAAGCACCCCTCCCTGGGGACAGCCTCTGGCTATCATTGCCGACTGCTGCTCCCCTTCAAGGCGAACCACTCGTTTGCTTAGCATATTCGTAATCCAGTCCGTTAGTACCTGTTCTACTCCATGCCTGGAGAGGGCGCTGTTGATGCTGGTGAAGTTGGTTTTGTCGAAGGCTCCTTCGATGTCTATAAAGGTGCCCAGGCAGGTTCCTTTCTGGTGAATCGCTTCCTCAATCTGACCGACCACTAGATGGAGAGCAGATTCGGTTGACTTACCTGAGCTGTATGCATGCTGATTATAGTGCAGCGGTATGGTTTTCAGGGCGCCGTCCCTCAGCTCCCTATCACAAAGCCTTTCCAGAGTCTTTAGTAGAAAGGAGGTTAGGCTGATCGGTCGGTGGGATTTGGCGTTTGTGTAGTCACCCTTACCTGGCTTTGGGATGAATATAACTTTCACTTCCCTCCATCCTTTAGGAACATATCTTAAGGCCAGGCACGCTCTCATTAATGGTACCAGTCTTATGGCGACGGAAGCGCCCCCCCACTGTAATAGAGCGGGGAACACTCCATCCGGACCAGCTGCCTTAAAGGGATGGAAGCTTAGGATGGCCCATTGAAGTTTCTCCAACGTGATCACCCGGCTTGCATAGCGCCAATCATTCTCTGATGGTGTTTGAGTTACATCTTGCCAGTCGATTACCTGCGCGAAGACACATCCGGGGAAGTGAGTCTCAATTAGGACGCGTCTTGTTTCTTCAGGCGACGACGTGAGTGTGTTATCGGGTTTGCGTAGGCTGACGGGCCCAGATGTATTCTGTTGCGCCAGAACTTTCCTTACCCTGTTCGCTTGCTGACATGATTCAATGCTACCACAGAATTTGCGCCACCCTGAGGTGCTTCGGAATCTTATGCATTTTTTGTAGCTGGATTTGGCCGCATAGTAAATGTCCCAGTCCTCATCCGCACATGTGTTCATGGCTCTATTCAGGGCCGCTCTTACCTTACCTCGCTTGCGCTCCAGATCAGCGCCCCACCAGGGTTGCTTACCCGGTGTACTGCGCGGCGTGGTCTCTGGGCAGGCACTTTCGTAGCTGTCTATGATTGACTTAGTAAGGTGGTTTACTTGTACCTCAATCTGTGTCGTGTCCGCAAAGGTCGACGGATTGCTTAAAATCGCAAGCTTGCCTTCAAGATTGCGTGTATAGGTGTTTCGATCCGTGTTGCGCGGGTTTCGCCGCGGTGGTGTTGGTGGCACACAGACCTGGATGTCGAAGCGGATCCACCTATGATCAGAGCAGGAGGCCTCCTTGGAGACCTGCCACCCAGTGATGGTTGCCGCCGCGCTTTCAGTTGCCAGGGTGAGATCGATGATTGTGCGGCTTCGCCTGGTTACGAATGTTGGTTCGGAGCCAGTGTTTATTAGGGATAGGTTAGTCGAGAATAAGTAGTCAACCAAGGCCTTACCCCTCTCGTTTTGCGTGTCCATACCCCACAGTTGATGGTGAGCATTGGCATCAGCCCCGATGACGACCTCGAAGCCACATCTCTCGCAGTGGTTCACGAGACGGGCGAGGTCATGGGGGGGCGGCGCCTCCGCTTCGGGCATATACGCCGAGGCAAATACCACTACTCTCTCCGTGGCATCGTCGCGCTGTATAAGCAGCTTAGCTGCAGAGACATCTCTGCAACAGAAGTCAGTTAAAAGCTGTGTTTTAAGGTTACCTGTGACATAGATGCACGATCTGGGGTGATCATGATCTGAGGTTACTAGGAGCTTACCGCCAAGATTGGAGAGTCCTTGTATGCGGCCCGCCCTAATCCACGGCTCCTGGATCAGGGCAATGGCCGTGTGTTGTACCTCCAGCCACTTGCGAAGCTGAGCCGTCGCGGTCTGACTGTGGTGGAGGTTCGCCTGGAGGATTTTACAGGCCGACGAAAGGGACGCCATCGCTGGTCGCACCCTCCTCGTCCCCCCCCAGTTTGAGCCCGGCAAATAGGTCGCCCTCGTCGAAGCCGTCCTCCGCCGGGCCCGAAGCTGGCGACAGGATCATGTCGTCCAGCTCCTCGCCCGACGAAGGGACGGTATCCACGGTGGCGGTGGTAGGAGCGGCCAGCTCTGCAGCAGCAGGCTCGGCCGTGGTCGCGTCCGGGTTGTGTGTAGGGGGTGTGGGTCCCCCTGCTTCTTCCTCTGTTGGCGCCTCGCAGACGGTGCCCGTGGCGGCGTCCCATCCCTGCGGGACGTCGGTGAACCTACCGTTCCGACCCTGGAACTTCACGTACACCGTCCCTAAACCAATAGAGAGACGGCGTCCGGCCTCCATCAGGGTCGGGATTTGGTCCACAGGGATGCCGACCACCACGAACCACGCCTCGGCTTGCTTGTCGGCGTGCAACAGTACCCACCTCTTAATGTCGACCCATGGGTTCTGGTAACTGAGAGCGCGCCCAATATTGGTCGACTCTCCGTAGACCCCCTGCTCGTCCGGGATCATCTATTTCCATTAAACCCAGCGATAAAATAAGTTGTATATAGGAAGTTACGCATACGTATAAACCACAGTAAAAGCGAAATCGGTGGTAAAACCACACATTATACAAACAACAAGTAACAAGTTCTAATCTTCACATCGAATATCCATGTTTGAGTATTTTCCGCTATAAAATCGATGCGAGTCAATCGATTTCCGAATCGAACAGTGTGGTAGAATGTTGTTTGTCGCGGAGTCTGAATCAAGCAAGCTCTAAAGCGTGTATAAAGATGTAGGTACCTACCTATCAACTAAGAGCTGTGTTGTGGTGACACTTTACGTTAAACATTAAATAAATAAATAATGTGAAGGTATTTTATCTCCACAAACTACATTGTTAAACTAGTGGTGTATATATTAAAAAGGATAAAAATATTTACATTGGGTAAACTTCACTAAATTAATTAAGCAATAAAATTAAAATATATTAACCTAAAACAACGTAAATAAAATTATGACGTCGAAAAATTTCTCCTCATCGCTGTAGACTGGTCAAGAGACAAGTTTGACAGATTGCGACTTGAATGTGAACGTTTTCTAAGTGCGAGAATTGGCCTTCTGGAGTTTAAACTAAGCTTAGGCTTATATTTTAGAGCTCCATTTTAGAACTCCGCCATTATCATTATTACAGGTCTTCGTATGAATAGTAGTTTCCAGTTTTTTTTAGGTGACCAGCACCGTTTCCCATCTTTGAGGATTTGGAGTCAACAATGCGGCAAGAACATTTTTTTTTCTCTATTGTTGTAAATTCTGAGTTCAAAACAATTATTTATCACTTTTGATTTTTGCTTATTTTTTCTACTAATTTAATTCCAAACCTACTTAGCCTTCTTTAAGAAAGCTTTACTCGTGAATAAGTACATTATGTTTTAGACGTTATCTTATTCATACTGCGAGCAAGGTCATACAAGTGTACATATCACTTTCATACCGTCGATGGTAACTGCACGCCGTCGATTGTCAGCACACCTTTCTCAATCAGTTTCACCGCAAACATTTGTGTTCCGTCGATTTAAACTGAGCGTTTATAAGGTGCAACGCATATTTAGTAGCACTTTTTAGAAGTAATTTTATGGACTATTCGAGTGCTTTCATTGAAAGAATTTCCACTAGTCACGATATTTGTAGATCTTGTACACTTTGTTTACTAGGTAGGTAGTTAATTGATTAAGGCGTGACTCCATTATAAAACACAATAGACGTAGATATAAAAGTAACCTATTCCGCTTAACTATTCCTCAGGAGTTATAAAAAACCCTGTAAGAAATCGACAAGTGTTTCACCTCTCAACGAGGCATCCTCAGAATAACGATTGACCAGTCGCGAACCCGAACACGACGTGTTGCCACATCGAGCGCTGAACGCTGTGTTCCACGAAAATTCTTCGATACTATTATTTTATTAAAAGTTTATAAGTTATAGATAGACATTTATTTTATATGTCCTTCCAACTATTTCTTTGCAAAATTTTATCGAAATCCGATCAGTGGTTTAGGCGTGAAAGGTAACATACAGACAGACAGAGTTACTTTCGAATTTATAATATTAGTATGGATTCTCTTGGAAAAGGGACGACGGATATATTTTATACATAGTACACACGGCTACACATCAAGCTATACATTTCCAGTTTATGCTGATCTCGCATTTTAAAGGATTTCCGTACAATGCGAGGTCAGCTTATACTGAAAATGTATAGCTTGATGTGTAGCCGTGTGTACAAAACAAAGTCCCTTTTCGTGTCTTTCTATGACACCGCTCCGACCATCTGGGGGCCTACCACCACCACTTACAACAATATTATTTTAAGCTTACTTCAGTGGGGGAAAGAGATGGAGCTATACGTCTTATAGAGCTTCATCTCTTTCCTACGCTGAAGTAATATTATACAATGGATTTGATGGGGTTTTTAAGAAATTTTATATTTAACACAGCAAGGAAATCTCGATGTTTTGACATGGCCACATCAGTAGATTACCTTCTCGCGAAGCAGGGGTGGGTCGCTAGTAACATAAAAATCGGTGATAATGTTTCTAGATGAATTTCAAATATCATTTCAAACCAGTCAACGCTGCAGATTTTGATTAAAACAATAAAACAAAATGCTCTGCCAGCCAATAAAATTCAAAATTGAAGAGCAGATCGAAACTATCGAAGAATATTTGCAGAAATACAGAATCGAAATCGGCAAATCTAGACAACCATCTTTTTGTTCGTAAGTGGACGATGGTCTTTAACCCGATCGAGTGAGAATTTTATCGCCAGCGGCAAATCGATTGACAATCGATTCGTTAGTCGCTACCGTTGCTTATCGATGCTTCTTTCGCATCACTTCTTTTGTGAGCACGATTGCTTTTAGATTGCTATCGATCCGATTATGAGTTTTGGACTTTTTATGTTTAATATGTTCCGTACTTCAAAAGGAAAAACGGAACGGAACCCTTATAGGATCACTCGTGTATCTGTCTGTCCATCTGTCACAGTAAATTTGCTCCGAATCTTCTGGACCAATTTAGTTGAAATTTAGTACACATGTGATTTTTTGTAACCCAAATACGTACGTGTAAATCAATTTTGAATATGGTGGTCACATTTCGGGGGAAAATTGGAAATTAAAAAAAAATATTTTGCAAACCTTAACGTGTGATATATCAAATCAAAGGGCTTATTGTAAGAATCTCAAGTATATTATTTTCATAATTTTAAAATAACTTTTTTAAAGATATTTAACAAAATATATGAAAATTCACCATTGGGCCAAATATCTCCGCAAATCAGAGGCAAACATTTTGAAAAAATACAAGGAATGTTTATTTACTAATAGATTATAGGAAAACCTACGAAATGAAATGAAATGAAATTGTTTATTCTATAAATAGGATATTGGAATCACTTTTACACGTCATATTAAAAAGTTGTAAAAATAAACTAGATAAGGTCGGCGTTTCCTATCTGACTACTCTGAGAAGACAGGCCGAAACAAACTCAGAGGTCACCGTCTCCTTTAAAGTCCAGACATAATCTTGGTCAGGCAAAAAGACTATGGTCTAAAACATAGTAATAAAAAGACATACGTATAAAAAGACTATGGTCTTAAACATAGTAACCCTCTCAATATTGTGCGTACAAACTTACACTTGCAGTTGGAATGTATGGAAGAACATGTTACAACGTTAAGTTTGTTCTTGGTATAAATTCATCCCAACTACGGAACCCTTGATTGTGCGTGGTCCGACACGCTTTTGGCCCAATTTTTTACAAAAGTACTTATTATAAAATATGTATGTGTGTCTTCAATATTGTACGGTGGTACGGAACCCTTCGTGTACGAGTCTGACTCGCATTTGGACGGTTTTTACACGACAATTGCTGCACTTTTATTAAGGCTCTTACATACTGGCGCGATTCGCCGCGCGACGCGAATTTTAACAAAACAATTTCTGAGAAAACTTCACGGCGAACAATGCGGCGGCGTCGCGTCGCGCGACGAATCGCTCCAGTATGTAAGCTAACCTTCTTTTTATAACATCTTTTAGACATTACACGTCGTTAAAGTGACGTAATTGCAAAAGTTTTTAATACGTCTTGTTGATTTATATGCTACTGAAAAGGGAAACCTTAAAACTTTCTAACAAGAGAACTTTTGTTTTAAAAGTCATTATTTTCATGTGATTGTGTAAGGGAGGGTCTAAGGTGTAAAGGGGAAACTGGGTTACGCTATTGCCCAGTTACGGGAAAATTCGGGTGTCGCTTTTACCCAGATAAGGAGCAATGGGGTGACGCATTTGCCGGGTTACGGGGAAATCCGTTCCCCTTTTTACCCAGTTGTGGGGAAATGTAGTTATGGTGACGCTAGTTGCTCAGTTATGGGAAAATTCAGGTGCCGCTTTTACCCTGTTTTGGGGCAAAGTGGGTGACGCTTTTGGCCAGTTATGGTGCAAACGTTTTAGCCCAGTTACGAATTCAGATAGGTTTTTTTTTATGAATCGATAAAGTCTTTTTGAACACGATAGGCCCTTATTAAATAAGAAAATATTATATTTCCTTACGGTCTACATTACAAAACCAGTATAAACTATCCATTTTAAAGCTAAGCTTATTACACAATACCGGAAGATATCAAAGTGATAATTGCTCGCTGATATGCACCGGCATATAACTGATATGGTTCATGTTCATAGTCTGGTTGACCAACTATTTAAGTGGTTAACTTTAATAGTCAATTTTATCTTTAACTTTTAATGAGACTGACGTTTAAGGTTATCATTTTCACGGAACATAAAATTAGGTTCAAAATATACGTTTTGTGTGTCAGTAGCTATTTTTATTGAGATAAGGTAATGATGAGAAACCAAAACGCATCTTATTAGTTGGTAGTTTCCTATTTACTTATCTTCGTACGTAAATCACTACCGGATGATACTTTAAAATGCTGGAATAATCTTTTAAATCCATGGAAATCAATGAAATTATCCGTCTCAAAGCGGATAACTGCGAAAAGCAAAGCAAACCTGCAAAGCTCACAATCTCGATACGTTTATATTGAAAGAGTTTTTTGATTTCACTAGGTACTTTAGATAAAAAGCTAATTGCAACATAAAGAAAAAACAACAAGCACGTTAGCCAATTACCTAGATCCAGTAGCAAGCCACCTTTGAAAAAGGAATCACGCTTTTCGTTCCAATCTTGAATCGTAAGCCACAACTTTTAATTCTAACGAGCCTGCATGCCGGAAACCTTCTTTAAAAGAAAAAGAAATTTAAAAAAAGAACTCACAATATCACGATTCCCTCAACTGACAATTGACATGTTCGCACGAACGTAGCGATTGCGATCTCGTTCGGAAGCCGATTGTATCGATACTGGCATTCGAATAGACGACACGACGCGAGTGAAACTCTGTCGCATCGATTCTTATCGACGCCTTTGTTGGTTTTCGATGATCGATCTAGTTGTAAAGGTGAATTTGACAATAGATATTTATGATAGAAAAGTTAGAAATCTTGGATTTGTTGTGCGTATTGTGAAGTTCGAAATTAATGAGTTGGAAAAGTTTCTATAGACCATGATTGAAATAAATAGCCTTTTGGGGAAAACTACAGGGTAGTCTGAGATTTTTTTTGTTAACGTTTTTTTAATATATATATATATATTTATTTATTTAAACAGACAACAAAGATCCACTTACAAAAAATCCTTACAATACTAGATGTTAGTAAACAATTTAACTTATTTGCTATGTTACCTTGTAATTCTACTACCGACAGGGTGGTCTCTATAAGATACCTCATTATGGGGCCTTCATCAATACCGCCAGCAATGTAAAAAATGCAAGAAAAGTGCAATGTTATGTATTTATTTGAATTATAACAATTCAAATCATTAATATAACTCTCTAGGTTCAGAGACGACGTGCAGAGTAGGACGCTTTTATTAAACAAATGGAAACCATCTTTTCCTTTGCCAGACACTGCGACACTCTCCGACATCCCTAACCTAATCCCTAAGTCGCCTTTTATGACAGACAGGATTTTTTAAATTCTTTTCCGAGAGTTCCATTATTATACCAGAAATATTAAGAAGTCCAAGTCTTTGAATTCGGAAAATAGTGTTAAGAAAACAAAAACACACTTTTCCTTAGTCCGAACAAAACAAAAAACCGGCCAAGTGCGAGTCGGACTCCGGCACGAAGGGTTCCGTACCATTATCTATAAAAACGGCAAAAAACTCATGTCTGTTGTATGGGAGCCCCCTTAAATATTTATTGTATTCTGTTTTTTAGTACTTTTGTTGTTATAGCGGCAACAGAAATACATCATCTCTGAAAATTTCAACTGTCTAACTATCACGGTTCATGAGATATAGCCTGGTGACAGACGGCCGGACAGCGGAGTCTTAGTGATAGGGTCCCGTTTTACCTTTTGGTTACGGAACCCTTAAAACAGCAGTAATGGTGACTGCTGATAGAAGTTAAAACGTAATTGTAGTATCAATAAATTTCATAATTTGTAAATTAAAATTATTAATTAAAATATACAAATATGCTATCAATGCTGCCCAAGCGCAACACGTCATACTCATAGATACAGATATTATACTGCTAACATTAGCATGTCGGTGACGCGATACCATAACATTGTCCCCTACCGAAAATCACTGAAAGCGTATAAAGAAGTTTTCATTTCAAAAATAAAATATTATTTTGTTAAAGCTGTATAATTTAGGTCACGATTCAGGATAACTAGAAACAGTTGAACGTAATTGGCTAACGCTTTGAAGTTCGAACCTTTTACAGGCTCATAATTTTACACTTTACAGCTCGTATGTTTTCCTGTTCACGGCGCAAGTTATAAAAGGATGGAATAGTTTTTTTTTACATTAGCAATGTAGATTGGATATTATTTTTATTTCTTTTTGATAGCGTGGAAATCCTTGAGGGTTATGTTGGAGTTTTACATAATCAATCTTTTATAAATTATTCATTTTCACAACCTTTCTAACTAAGTACTTACCTTTAAATATTTTCATTTAGAGCTCACGACTGTATGCTCGATAATCCGAAGCTTTGGCCACAGCTGTTATTGTTTGTCTTTAGTGAAACATTTAATTGTCAGAAAATTACCTGTCAACAACAGTTGTAGAAAATATCACCAAAGCTGCGGTTTCGTAGAAAAGTGTCTGCAATTTACGGGCGAATGACGTCACCGAAACCTTATTTATGAAAAAAAGTTGGTTTGTTTTCCTAGTGTTTTTTGGCACCGTAAAGTCGAACGCTACTGCCATCATTTTCATCAGTCATCACGGCGGCCGTTACGTTGCGGCCACCACTCTTCTAGGGAACCGTAGCTTTAGTATGTAAAACGCCGACTGCTGTATGTTTTTAATTTGAATGGCTCGTGTCTGGTCGTTCATTGTCACGAAGTTCTTTACCAAGTGCCCTTAGATAATTTATTATTTCTTTAAATTAAGCCAAGATTTATTCATGATTTTTTTTATTTATCCATAATCAAGACTGGACCTGGTATTCAGCTGCATCCGGTTAGACTGGAAGCCGACCTCAACATAGTTGGGAAAAGGCTAGGTAGATGATGAATCAAGACTGGACCTTCACAATTAGCCAAACGATTATCTACATCTATACATAAAATATCATAAAATAAACTCATTCTTCTAAACTACGCAACACTTGGTGCGGTTTTCACCTTCACTTAGAGAATTTATTCCGAAAGGTTTAACATTAAACTAACATATACCTACTGAAGAAACTATGTTATAAAAACGGTACCAAGCAGCGACGAAGTTTCTAGTTTTAAACTAAACACTTACTCTTCTCAACACACGTGTCTCAATCTTTCCTCTCACTGGTTTACAAAAAAACAATAGATATATATTTAAATATAATATATATTATAGTCTACATTTGGACAAGGCTGACTGACTGACCATCAGCCGGATATCTCTTATCTACACGATCTATATCGACAGCTAGTAAAAGTTGATCGCTATCGCGTCACGATGACTAGTGGCCACGTATGAACACGCCATTATTTTTGTGTTCTTTTTTTGTGCGTGTGAGTATTTGCATTTTGAGGTAGGTAATGAATCTTTTGTTTCGTAATATTTTCAATTGTTTTCTTATTCTTTCAAGCCTTGAAAATAATTAATTATATTTTAAATATTTACCACAGGTTTCTTTGTCGGAAAATGGACATCTTTATAAATCTTTTGTTATTGATATTAATCAGTTCATTAATCATCATTTCAGCCATATAAAATTGAGCCAAAATATCACAATGCTAGATCTTAAAAGTTATGTGATCTGATAACGATTCACAAAGGTATTAGAAAATAAATAAAATTACAATGCCTGTCGCTTGACCTAACTTCCAACTCAGTAATTACACAATACCGCTACAATTCAACAAAGAAATAAAAACACAAGTATTACCTCACCTCCTACCGCTTGCACCACAAAACAACAATAGCCCTGTCGCGATATCTATGTTCCGACAACTCGAAGCCATCAGCCGGATCTCACGGATACTTATCTATGGTATCTCAGCATCGTTAGCGGTAAGAGTTGATCGCTATCGCTAGCGTGTGGATGATTTGTGGCTGACTCTGAACACGCCTTTATGCGACACTGTCTTTTAAGGAGCTTGATTGTGGTTGCATGTTTTGTGGGATTTTATTTATTTATTTTTAAGTTAGTTATTGTGTTAAGTAGGTAAGATAAGATCGTAAGCTTTTTGTAGATACTCGTATTTTTTGCCAGAAATTAATTTACTAAAAAGTTAAACACACTATTTATGGACCCTATGGTCCAAGAAGGTAAGAAGTTATACCTATGTACTTGCTGCTTTGGTTGTACTGATCCTGATTATTCCTATCTATTTTTATTGGATCAATTTTCTTCATTTTCCTGTGTTTTCATGGTAAGACGAATTGCATCAGCCTAGCCTTTTCCCTACTATGTTGTGGTCGGCTTCCAGTCTAACCGGTTGCAGCTGAATACCAGTATTTTACATGGAGCGACTGCCTATCTGACCTCTACAACCCAGTAACTGGCTAATACGATACCCCTTGTTAAGATTGGTTGTCAGACTTTCGGGTTTCTGACAACCCGTAACGACTGTCAAAGGTCTACAAATGACTGCCGGGACCAACGGCTTAACGTGCTTTCCGAAGCACGGAGGAGTCTCGATATGTAAAGATGGTCACCCATCCACGGAGCAACCCCGGCAAGCGTAGCTTAACCTGATGGATCATCCCATGCAGCTCCTCGCTATGGTAAGACGAATTCAAAACGTTAATTTAATATTACTTTCCTACTAGGTTTTCTTATGGCTGCTGTTACATTGAATACTGCCTATTAATAAAATCAAACACTAGCTTCTGCCCGCGGCTTCGCTTGCGTCGTATGTCGATAAAAAGTAGCCTATGTCCTTCCCCGGGATGTCATCTATCTCCTTGCCAAATATCGAAATCCGTTCAGTGGTTTTGGCGTGAAAAGGTAACATACAGACAGACAGTCAGACGGAGTTACTTTCGAATTTATAATATTAGTATGGATAACATCACGCCTGTTATTCCCGAACGGTTAAGCAGAAATTTACCTAATAGCAATCGATCGATCTATCAGGTTAAGCTACGCTTGCCGCGGTTGGTCTGCGGATAGGTGATCATCTTTACATACCAAGACCCCTCCGTGTCTCGGAAAGCACGTTAAGCCGTCGGTCACGTTGTCATTTGTAGATCTTTGACAGTTGTTACGGGTCGTCAGAAGCCCGAAAGTCTTACCAAAGGGGTATCGTGTTACCCAGTAACTGGGTTGTGGGGGTCAGATAGGCAGTTGCTCCATGTAAAATACTGGTACTCAGCTGCATTCGGTTAGACTGGAATCCGACCCCAACATAGTTGGGAAAAGGCTAGGCAGATGATGATGATGATGAGTATTATTGCAATTAACCGGGCACAAATCCGAACAAGGGCTGCTACTGATAAAGTCCAGAAGGAATAACCCAATAACAGTTTGCTCGACGTGAGAGTTTGGTTCTATTACCATAAATTATCATAATTACAAATATATAAAATGCTAAAACTGATCAATATCACTTCTAACATTATTATACCATACCACAAAGTCAATAGTGATGTAAATTGCGCAATTATTTATCGATAAGTGAATTAAATCGGAATGTAAGTTGTTAAGGAAAATCGATTGCTATGGCGATCGATTTCTTATATCGATAAAACCTTGTGTCGGATACTTTTTGCTTATATCATACCTACTCTCAAGGATTTGTTCTAGATTTTACACGAGTAACGTTTAGAATGTTGTTTTTGATTGAAAATATATTATATGTTTTGAAGTAATTGTTGACTTATATACGGGACAGTTAATACATTTTTTTTCATTATTCAGTTGATGATCTGTATCTCTAATGATCTTTAATATGACCACACCTTTGTGATACAAGCTGTATATTGATTTAAAATGAATACTATTATTTTCATTCTCATTATTATTCTCGTCTAGACTAGATTTTTGTGGCGTTCACTTTTATTCCTAAATACGAAGAAAAATAACGTTTTTTTTATAAAAAAATAGACAAAAGAAATTGATTGAAAATTCCGTCTAGCCATTAATTACTCTTGTATTTTAACTACTAGTGGTTAATTTATTTGCTTTTGAAACATTTTGGGTCAGACTTTACTTAGGGAGTCCAATGGTAATTCTTATTATAGTCATTACTAAGTAAGGACCTCTAATTTGTTGCTTGGACCAACAAAGTTGACTAGACACTTGTAACTACTAATTGTGTATTTAGGTAATATTCGCAACTGTTTCCAAACTGTTTAGCATTTAATGCAAATGTTTAGTCTAACTTTTGTACCCAAAAAAGGATTTTGACAGACAATCGGACAACAAAGTGATTTTATACGGGTCCCGTTTTTTTTCTTTTTGAGATTTGGATCCTTAAAAAGAAGTTACCTTCAGACTAGATACAGATGAGTTGCATTCCACCTTCAAAATTATTTTATCAAATATAGATATTTGTGTACTAACAACGAGAGTGAAATCAATCTTTTTAGTCACTACTACAGTATTTTTATCTCAATTAGCGACGCGCGCTTTAGTTGTGGTAACCAATTGTACCAACATGCTGTGAATGTGTGCGTGAAGACGAGTAGCGTCAGCATATAACACACACTCCTCCGATTTCGCTATTGTCTCGGACAGTACCGCTTACACACATTCACAGCATGTTTTTATACTTGTATCCACAAGTAAAGCGCGCGTCGCTTCTTGAGATAAAAAAAACTGTACAAGTACAGTAGGTTCGTTTTCTTTAGATTGAATTAAATTAAAACATTCACAATTGTCAGCCAAAACGTCTACAAAGCGATTATTGCTGGCATAATGCGTCTTTATAAACCAACAAAAGGCATTGAGACATAACTTAACACTAAATGTCAGCATTGTACAGCACTTGTCTCGAATAAATACATTTAAATCGCAAATACATAACAAATCTTCGCAAACAAATACTTGTAAAACATTTTAACAAATTTTATGTATCTAATTTGTTTCATAAGATAGTGCGACAGAACTGGCCAGTTATTTTCATTGTTCGGTCACAAACAACACGCATAAACAATATGCAGGACGTATTCTAATGTAGACTCAGCACGGTCTGCAGTGAGAGGGCCGTATTTGGTATAATTTTTTGTTTGTTATCGATACTGGTAATAAGTCACGCTTCACTAAATTTAGATTATGTTGCAGTAAAAATTTTAAAAGTGGATAGTTTCTATAGATAATTTTCAGTTCTTACAACATAAAATAACATCACGCCTTGTTTCCCCGAAGGGTTGGGCAGAGGTGTACCTATAGTACATCAACATTTCGCCAGTTATGTTTAAGTCCCATGTAATAGGGGGCGACCCTGTTGCTGTCAACTGTACACAAATAGTCTTACAACAATTTTATCTTAATTATAAATAGTGGTACCTACGTTTAGTAGAAACACGTGACTACCAAAGTTAATGAAAATGGGCTGCTACAGATATAAATTTATAATTTACTAACAAGTTGGCTGATTAAAACTAATGTACCTATTTCGCACATTATTTATCTTATTTCTGTGCCCAATTCCAAAGAAAATAACTTTCATGGCTGGGTATATTAATACCTATTAATTAATCGATATTATAAATTATGAACACAGAGAAAATGTCACAACAAAGTCGAGAAATCTACCCAACGATATCCACTTAACTAACAACTATCAAACAAACTTCGCATTTACACCACCTACATTCCGAACAACTGAGCATCGATAAATCGATTTCCATCTCGATTCAAAGTTCAATCGGGTAGCTGTCATCGGATCGCGATAGCGTCGCGAGTTTACCGATATTCCGTGTTGAATTGTTGATACAACACTAGTATCGAGTGGTAACTGATGAAAGGATACATTGTTCGACAGATTTCACACCATTTTGTTTGGTTTGATTGAAGTTTTGATAGATTGTTGATTTTAATCGACTTTAGAGTTTGATGGTAGTTTTGTTTTTCTAGATAGATGCCTTATTTTATCAAGTTTACGTTTTTATTGTTTTAAAGATTTCTTATGCCGTGATCCGACGGTGCGCCATATTGCAGACGGACACAGGCGAGCCCGCACGACGCACCGTGGGAAGGTGTAGGTACGTGCGGGGTATCGCATACATTGGAAGTTCCTCGGTGCGTGGTGCGTGGCGGTCTGTGGTCGTCTGCCGTGCGTGTCCGTCCACAAAATCGCGGATCGTCGGATTAGACTCACTCGCACTCCCATGAGTTATTTTTTATCTTCGGAAATTTTACCAGTACTAAAATAATCGTTTCGATATCACCTCCGTTCTGTAGTTTTTGCCTACCCCCATGAGAAGATGGCGTGAGTTTATGTGTAGGGAGAAACCTATGTTTTAATATTTCTTCCCTCTATTTTTCAAAACTCCATCAATGTAATTTATTTATTTATTGTTACACTAGCTTCCGCCCGCAGCTTGGCTGTAGGTTGACAAAAAGTAGCCTCTGTCCTTCCCCAGGGTACCATCTATCCCCTTGCCAATTTTTTTCGAAATCCGTTTAGTGGTTTAGGCGTGAAAAGGTAACATACAGACAGACAGAGTTACTTTCGAATTTATAATATTAGTATGGATTATTCACTTTTTACAAGCTATATATTAGCTTGTTTATTTCTTTATTCTTAATCGTTTAACTCTTACATATTGATCGTCTTATTCACAATTATTATTATAATCAAGTAGACAGAACTACCACCATCACAAAGAAGTGTAAAATCAAACACCAAGAGAGAACACAAAACCCTATTATAACTTTTACTTAAAGTTATAACGACTGGAAAGTGAGTTCTGATCACGTAGTAAGAAATTGATAGAAACTCATTCATGGCGGAGTTTCTGTCCAATGTTCTACGTGATGGTTGAATGAGGAAATTATTGTTATTATTATTTATTTTGATCTGTTTAGCTGTAAATATTTTATTGTGTTTGGGTTGTTGGGCGGATGGGTGACCGCCTTTACATACGAAAATCATGCAAAGCCGTTGGTCCCGGCTGTCATTTGTAGATCTTTGACAGTCGTTACTGGTCGTCAGAAGCCCGAAAGTCTGACAACCAGTCTTACCAAGGGGTCCGTGATACCCAGTAACTGGATTGCGGAGGTCAAATAGGCAGTCGCTCCATGTAAAACACTGGTATTCAGCTTCATTCGGTAAGACTGGAAGCCAACCCCAACATAGTTGGGAAAAGGCTAGGCAGATGATGGGTTTCGGGGTTGAATTCCCGGGTCGGGCAAAGTGTTATTGGGTCTGGATTTGTGCCCGGTTTATGGCGATAGGCTCCCCTATTACATGGGACTTAACTGGCGAAATGTGGGGGTACTATAGACACCCACATGTACTCCTATGCTTGACACTTCGGGGAATACGAGCGTAATGTTATGTTATGTTTATTTCCAAAAAAAAATCATGTCATTAAATGAAAGTTAATCTTTCTGTTCTAAAGATCGGTTTTTGCCATTGTTTGTGACAGAGTCCTCATCATGTTCACGTCGAATCATCTTTCATTCATAAATCATCCCTCACACACACATCCGTACATCACATATCCGTTTTATTCTTTTGTTTTCTCTCGCTCTCCATTCACATTTTATGTTCATCACTCTAAGGCTGCGTTTCCACCAGAGATGAGCGAGGATGCGTAGCGAGGGATGTGTTTGTAAAGAACCAATAGAATAGAATCATTTACCTCGCCTCGGTCAGCACAGCTCTGGTGGAAACGGCTCAGCGGAGCTAGATTTTTGCGCATACAAAACGAGCGAGGGATGTGTGCGAGGGACATGTACGAGGGATGTGTGCGAGGGATGTGTTGAGAAGGATGTGTTGCGAGGTTTGCGCATACTGTACCAGCCAGTCCATCCATCCTCGCACCACACATTAATGCGCATTTTCACAGCTCCGCTACACATCCTCGTAGGCACATTTTCATCGCACAGCTTTGGTGGAAACGCAGCCTTATTCATGGCTCATCACATCAGCTTTATTGATTTTCATCAACATTATTAGTCCAATCCAACCACAATCACGGCGTTCACCAGACGTATTGGCAAACTCAACTTGTTGTTATTAGTTACTAGCTGTGCCCCGCGGTTTCACTCACAAGTCTCGATCCCGTGGGAATATCGGGATCAAAGGTATCCTATGTCCTATTTCATGTCATGGTCTACCCCTGTGCCAAATTTCATCCAAATCCGTTCAGCCGTTTTAGCGTGAAAGCGTAATAAACAAACAAACTCACTTTCGCATTTATAATATTAGTTAGGATTACTCGACTGAATGACGCTGCAGCCTTGGGAAAGTTTCTAAATAAAATGGTTATAATTAATTGACGAATGATAACTAGAAAAAATAAAACTTCTGACGCAAGGAGAATTTATGTAACGATTTTCATTATTTTATTTTCGTTGGATCCCATCAGTTTTCGATTGAACTATTTTCATTGAATCCTGTGATATAACAACACGTGTACTTTCCAGAAGAAAAGTGATTTACCTCTATCAAACGTTAAAAAATGTAAACATTATTGATTTGTTTAAAAAAACAATCACAAATCAAAATAATAATAGGTATATTCGTACACAAATGGCTACCTAATATAAAGCTAATTACACAATAACCCCACTCAAAATATTTTAATCCACGCAATTCTCACAAATTGCTTATTGGCAGCAGGCGGCGAGGGTCGACCATAAACTACTGCGCGGCTAATTACTGGGACTCCTGCGCATAGCCGCAAATAGCGAGGGGGTAAGGGTGAGGTTACACAAGATAATAGTAAATTGATTTTATATTACATTCGTTTTATATGGTACTGCGTGTCATTGGAAAGAAAGAAAGAAAAATAGGTTGATTGGTTGGTTGTTGGGTTGGTTAGTTGGTTGGTTGGTTGGTTGGGTTGTTGGCTGTTTCAATAGAAAGAGCATTGATCTAAGGCTTGCATTGCGTGTTATCGATTTTAGATCATGGAGGTCGGTTATGATAACGAAAGATTCCCAATAAAATAAAGTATACGTAGATGACTTTTTACAACAAAGACCTACTATTCAAGTTTTAAGTAGGAAGCCTAAAAAGCTTTGGCTTTGGCTTTGACCATGCGCAAAAGGTGCGTTTCCATGGTGCGCAGGGTGTGGAGCAGCTCCAACAGTATCCTTAACATGATTTCGAGTCACCTAGACTGTGTTTTCGTTGGGTGCCATCTCACATGGGTTGGCACAACGGTGATCCTATTTGTTTGTTTTTGTTTTGTGAATTGTGAGTTCTTACTAACATACTTAGTTATAAGTCTTACTAACCATTTTTGAGTCATGTGACTTGAATAAAGAAAAATTCTATTCTATTATAAATACCACGACTAAATACCATAGCTATCATATTTTGCGTAAAAACTGTAAATACTTACTAATAAAAATTGTTAATATTAGTACCTAGTACAACATGATATTACATAACCGTGTAGTTCCATAACCACCGCATTAAAAACGTATGCGCCTACGCAGTAATACGCAACACAATAAACTTGCATCTAAATTGTTATTAAAAACTATTGCATTATTTATTACAATAATGTAACCTGATACTTCAGAATTATAGAATACTTAAACGGTAGTAAAAGTATGAAAGTCGGGTTTATGACAAATATTATCTAAAATATTGCTTGGTTTTTTAAATTTCTCACAGTAGCTATATGCTCTTAAGACTGGCTTTGACTGGACCAATGGGATTTTCCATAAGTATTTTTTTTTTCGAAATATCTTTTCCGCTTCGCCGAAGCTTTTGGATATTTTAATATATATTAAATTATTTTGGATGAGTTAGCTTAGCTCTGGAATGGTTGGAAGCCTTTGTCACGAATATTGTTTAAAAAAAATTGTCTATCAGAAATATTTAATTCAGAGTTCAGCGTAAATTATTAATTATAAAAATAATTTTCTGTCAGTAGAAAAGTCGCAGTCTTTGAAAAAACAAAATGGTCTTTTGACTAATGGCGCGAAAGAAGTAGGTACCTATATGTAAAGTATAAATTACGCTAAGGAAATTAACATAGCACCTATTAATTATCTTTGACGGGCGTTCGTCAGCAGTTTTTTGTGAAAAATGGTAGGAAAATTATTAATGACGTACAGAACATATTTTTTGTAGCAGTTTAATATTAAAAGGCCAGTCTTACTTATATAAAAGTCGGTATTTTATGCCAGTCACTTTTATGCAGCCTAGCAACCAGTCTGACGGTTTTCTTGCTAAATGAATACTTACATATTATAAAACAAAGTCATCCGCCGCGTATGTCTGTCTGTCTGTTCGCGATAAACTCAAAAACTACTGCACTGATTTTCATGCTGTTTTCACCAATGAATAGAATGGTTCTCGAGGAAGGTTTAAGTATATAATAACCGACATCTACGCGGAAGAAGCCGCGGGCATCACCTAGTATAGAATGAAAGGTTTCTCAGTAGCAGCCCGGAGTCTGGATTTGTGCCTGTTCGATAGCAATGAGCTCGCATTATCGCTTACATAGGATTTAAACATAACTGTCGAAATGTGGGTGTACTATTAGGTACAGTGGTACCCAACTGATAAGGCGCCTCGTGAATCATCGTTCGCACAGAAAAGAAAGTATAGCCCCGAAGATTAACGAAAGAACTTAAAACTTACAATCAACCTTAGATCAATACCATAAGATTCATAATACACTGCAGCTGTTAGTTCCCGTCTCAATCGCAAGTATGGCGGCTGACTAACATGCCACGCGGCGCGCGCTAACATGGCGGCAGCTGCCGACCAATAGCGGTACAGGAAAAAGCAGCGCGGTGCGTGGAGCATGCCGATTGGTCAATAGCATTTCCCGCGCTTTGAAAATTCATCTTCTGCGCAGGTACATCGGTAAGCCATATCAGTTGGGTACTACTGTACACCTCTGCCCAACCCTTCGGGTATTACAGGCGTGACGTTATGTTATGTTACGTAAAAAAAATTCTGAACATGGTCCCTTTCTAATCCCTATAGATTGTTGTGGAAGCCTATACTTTTTGACAAGCGTAAAATTGGAACGACACCAAAAAATTGTTAATTCAATAGTTTTTTAAAATAGTAATTAGTTACCATTTTAAAATTGGAAATGAAGATTTTCCAGTGCCGTGTAAGCAATCCGTTTTTGTTATGGTTATTTATAAACAAATACGGATTGCTTATACAATTTTTACACAACCCTAAAATGACGATCATTTATGTATTAGAGTCTGTCAAGGGAATCATGTCCACGACCATTTAGCTGATTTCTTAAAATGGCAATACTATTATCTGTCAAACGGATTGTCATATGTCACAAGTTCTAGTCTACAACATTTTGATACTTTTAGCTCAATTACCGAATTTTTTTTAGGTACATATTTTAATTTTACTGTGATGTGATCACGATTTCGGATTTAGATTCAGACATCTTAGTCATGAATTTAAAGTAAGGGATAGGATAACCGAAACGGAGTTGGAACCCTTCATAATTTTTGTGCGTAATGACTAATGATGATACTTACAGTGATTTCCCTTATGAAGGCATTGAATTTCTAGATTCTGTTTTTAGTTCTGATTGTGATTAATAAATACCTTCATCCGGGGACTTAGCGGGGATGTAGGTACTTGTACCGTATATTTTGTGTCTCCGAGATTCCAAACCGTAACCGGTGCCTTGGAGGATGCGCTTTTTTAATTCATCCCAAAGATTTTTTATTCTACAAAAATTCAAGTATCAAACCAGTTTTAAGCGTACTATATCAGTGTTGACCCCTGTAATTTTTTAAAATTTACCGCCTTTTTCATGGGACAAGACTCGCTTGACAGACTCTATTTTCTAAGTTACCTCAATATTGTTATTTGACCTTTAATATTTCCAAAATTTTCTTAAAAAGCCTCTGTATAAACGTAAATTTTCTACGCAAAACTAATTAATTATTTAATGGAAAATTTACAGTATGAACAACGTTTTACTCTGCCGTCAAGATGAAGTGATAGATTGTCATTACAGTCAGTGTCTTATTAGATTGGCCTTGATAACAGATTTCCTGAGAATGACCTTTACGGACCAACGGATTTTCTATTTAATTATATACTTTAGAGGAAACTTGGTGTCAGTAGTTTAGTTTAGGGCTTACTAATGTTTTGAGCATAATGTTTAAGTTGTTCGTAGTCAGTAGTAATAGTAGTGTAATTATTATAACTTTTGATAACAATATATATAATAATGGTACCTATATTATAACAAGCAATAACAGCAGAGTCGATCGATTAGGTTAAGCTACGTTTGTTAAACGCACCTTTTAAGTAGGTACAGAAAAATACAAGATTTATTTCTGGAAATAGTCTGTTTTCTAAATAAATACTTATTTCTTTTACACTGAGGTAAGCCTTATTATGAAGTGTAAAAAGAGTGATCATACATTAAAAAAAAATATAAATATACGCGTCGACTTGAGAACCTCCGCCTTTTTTTTCATCGGTAAAAAAATACGGCCGGTCACATGCCCATGGGCGACATTGTATAAAAATATTGCTCATTTAATAGTATAGGAATAACCGATGCAAAACAAACAAAAACCACGTGTCAAAGCCTAAGCTTTTAGCCCCCAACAAACACTATCAAATAGCACGTGTCGAAACCTAGGCTTTTAACCCTTAAACAAACAGCTCATCGGCATCGGACGGATGTGGAAAAACTTTAAAAGCCCGGTTTTACCGTTTTATTTGCTCTACACGTTGGTATTTATGCGTTTAGTGATGGGCTGCTTCCTGTCGATGGTATCTGCGATAAATTGCGTTTTTTTTTGTAGAAAAAGATGAGCGGAATTTTAAAAATAATATTGGGTTTGGCAGTGGGTGGACAAGATAAAATAAAACAAAAATAAAAACTAACTGTGATGCAAGATAGAACATTATGTATTGCGATTTTAATTTTATAGAGCATGTTTGTCAGGCAATGTAACTAGGGTAATATTCAGAGTAGTTTCGAAACCAAAATGATTTTTACCTAGGTATTTTCGGAAAAATACTGAGTGCTTGCTTTTAGGAGGACACCTACACCGCTACACCTAGGTAATATTTACTAGCTTTCACATATTATCCAATAATGTTCCTTATATGGAAAACATTTTATATTCATGTGTGAAAGTAGCACTAGTTTTTTTTCCCATACCTAATCTATGTAGGTAGGTACCTACATGAAGACCCACCTATTTATTTTTTATCTCGTCATACAATCGTTTTAAAATTAAAAGTTATTAAATTGAAATGTTATAATAGCGTGCAGATTACCTTCACCCATATAAGGGGAAATTAATTTTCTCCAATAATTATTTCTAAAAAGGAACTCTTCTATTAAAAAATGCAAATATTTAAATTCAAACCCAATTAAATGGACTTAAACGTTTTTAAATCGTTTTGATACTTACATAATGAACCATTTATTTATATTATTGATCACTACAGGGGCATTAGAAAGTTGTGCAAATTAATGAACACTTAAAATAATTAAAAGTCAATGACTTTGCATATTAATAGATAGTATTTTTAAGATTCATTTCTATCAATGGCAAGGTGGGTAAAAGTCTGTATAATGGTGCTATTAAGATAATATAAACAGTAAAACAGTTAAACATTGACGGAATAACAGCTGATGGCATTAGAAAAGATACGTCAAAGATATTTTTAATGTAAGTGAAACATAATGGCATTATTGACGGGTTGGATTGAGAGATAAAGATATCACTGTTCTAGATATTTTTATTGTATTTTTATTAAACTTTTATAGTGTTGAGATTATTATTTTATATTTATTTATAGTTTGCTGTCTATAGAGTTTAAGAATGTAAGAAGGATGGGATGTCAGTACAGAATGCCTTAAGCTCGACCAAAGTAATATGGCTGCCCAAAAAGCTACCTACTGGCACTGGATATTGTGAAGGATGAACCAGCAACAAGAACTACCATAAGGGAATTATGATGAACAATGAAGACCAGCCAAAGAAATACGAAGCAGAAGTATGGGCATTGATGAACGTTGATAATGATGACACGATAGAAACTAAGAAAGATTTTTTAACGACAACGGCGAAGCTCTGGGTCTTCATCTCATCTGATGGTAAGTGATGATCAGGCCAAAGGTGGCGAGCTTCATCCGGAATCCTCAACCACAGAGGAATTGGTTATCCTTCCTCCAACTGCCGAAACACAACAATGCTGTTAACATTGTTGTTATGGCGACAGACAGACTTAGAACAATCTCTACCACCAACCAAACCGAACAGAAATTTTTGCCTGCTCTAAATGGTCAGATGGTCTTCAGATGGTCTTACCACTAGACCACAGAGGTGGTAAAGGCGTTATATTGTATAACCTAGAATTTAGATGTTCATAATTCAAATACATGCTACAAAACGAATAGTTACTGCAGACTTCAAATCAATTTAAAACCGAACTTAAACGATTGCTTATAATATAACGTGAACACACCCATTAAATTATTGCTCCAGGCAATCTTCTTTATAAGGATCTGTACATATCTTACGTCAGTAACAGCTGTTGCGTAAAGAACATGAACGTTTTATATCTCATCAAATCATAAGTACATACTAGAATATTTCTTGGAAAATGATTTGATAACTACTAACAGAAGAATTGACTAAGCCTGATTCACAATATGATTTACTCTGGTCACCATTGACGTCTATATTAATTTAATTATTTACATCAGCTTCAAATACAAACTTACATTTATCAGCATTGTAACGAAAATATCTAACTAAATGTACAGGAAGTATATTTTGCTGACCGCAAATTGTAATTTGTAGTTAACTCACCAGAATCAGTGCATGACCTCACAGGTCAATCGAGAGGTCTTGAAAAAACAAATGCGTAACGACCACTGATTACTGAGGGTAAAAAATAAAGCAGAGCATATACTGAATGAACTTATCGAGTTTCATATCAAATAGGATTCATTGACACGGTTACGTCGATAACCTTTGGCATTGGGACATCATTACGATCGTTTCTAATGCTGTCTGTAATATGGTTGACGATAACTACTATTCTAATATATAACTAGATGAGACATAAGAAATTGAACGCCAATAAACTGTTAGGAAAATTAAATGAATGAAAATGTTGGTATAAAGAAATATTCATGGATACACAATTCACCAGTTCAGTGCACATAATTACAGAAATTCCTATTAATAAGGATCCGTTTGGGAACAAAAATGTTAAAAATAATGGTTGGTATTTTTCCTCGTACACGTACAAAAAATAACAGGGATGAGAGAGAACCACGGGCTAGAAAAAAACGAGGAATGGGAAAAAGCATTTCAACTTTACAGAGCGTTTGAATAGAAAAGTGATGTATACCGAACTAGATAAGAATTGCAAGGCACTAAATTCTCTTGTAAAACACATAAATCAATAAGGAAGTAATGAGGTTGAAGAACAGAAAAATTATAATTGAAACATGAAAACTTCGATACAAAAGGAAGGCCAGGCATAGATCAGAATTTTCATTGTATTTCTGGCACTCAATGCACACGAAAACACTAGTAATATTGTAAATGTGATTTCATACTCTCTTACACAAAATTAACATTTAAAAACTTGTCAGTGTCTTAATTCTACAAAATTAAAGCTCAACCTTCGGGATTTAAAAGTAATTAACCCGCGAAGTTACTCTCGCGACCTTTCCTGATAAGATTACCCGGAGATTGCCACACAGCCTTGATATTGTTTCAAGTTATTACTGAGAATAAGCGCATTTTCTACAACGAATTTAATTTGAGAGAAAATTGGAATTTGAAATTCTATCCCTATATAAAGTCAGACATGGCAGAAGGACGATGCTGATGATGATGATACTAACTTAATGATAAATAATACCTACATGTTTAATAAAACGATTTAATATTAACTAAACATTAAAAGTAATAATAAAATTTTAATACGTAATTATAAAATCAGGTCTCAAACACTGAAACGATTAATATTTTGACCTCGTCACTAATTACAATCAAATTGGGAAATCGCATCAACGTTTTGGCAAATCAGTAACAAATAATTGATGATCAAAATGCAATTATCATTTGACTAGATGACTTTTAACCTATTTATGATAATGACATCCGGTGAACTTGACATGGACAATATTATTATAGTACTCCTAAATGTTTAGAACAAGGAAATGAATGGAGCTGTTTATAAATACAGGGACATTTGTATAATTCTCATAATATTATCGTATGTTAAAGGTTAATTAGATTAATAGCCAATAACAAGTATTATAAAGGCAATAATCATTAAAGAGAATTGTAAATATGTTAGATTACAAGATACTTTATCTTTTATAAGTACCTACATTAAACTAGCAAACAATTCGGTTACTGACAAAATCCATCAAAACAAAAAAAAAATAAAGGGAAATAATAAATATGCGTTCCATGCAAATGAAAACACCCATGTGGATTATCTCCCAGGCAAAACTAGTGTTAATTAGATCCGCTGGAAAACCGCTTAGCTTTATTATTTTAATTTGATCCGAATCCACTTTATTGAACACATATTGAAAATAACTGGAACAGAATTTTATTAAAATACCTAACAGACAAATAATTTTACCAGGCTTTTTATTTTACTTTACTACAGTAAAAATAGTAGCCTATTGTTTTACCCAATATCAGCTGGCCTGCTAAACCAATTTCATTAATAAAATAAAAATGTGTTCAGTAAGACAATGGAAATATTCAAAACATAAAAGTCTTATCTGCCTTATCAAATAAACTTATCGACATCGCCATCAGCAAAGAAGTTACATCACTAAATTATTTACCGTCTCTCGTTTGCAAAAACCACAAGATCTACGCGTCATACAGTCTGCGCCATGTCGGTCTGGTTGCAGTATAAACAAAAAAACACAACCATAACTACCACAATCCTTGCAAACAAATAACACCTTTATCTCTACAACTTAAGAGTCTAAACAGCCGCAGAATTAAGTAAGTCAACCGCAATTCGAGACAAATTGTCGCGGATTATAGTTACTCGAAATTAAACTCTAAGTTTAAGTACAAAAAGTTGTAGTGTTAGTAAATTCAAGTTGGTAGTAGCAAAAAAATAATAAGCCTCTTAATACTTAACATTAATCATGAAGTCAATGGAACGCCGGCAAAAGTAAAATTAATCAGGTATTGGTTACAATTCATTGGTCAAACAAGGTTAAGTGCCAAAAGTATATTTAATTGCGTAAGGTCCGAAACTTATGCCTTATTTGCTTTAAGTAATTTGACAATTTTTTGCTGTGTGGTCTCTGGCCACCTTGTTTCTACTTTCGTAAGTGTTAAGACGCAACTGACGGATACTATCAGGTGAGTATTTTAATGGCTTACATTGATGACATCATATTGCACGAATTCATCTGACAAGCGTAGAGCACATATTGTATGCCAAGTATCGTCAGTAATAACAGTTCTAACATTACATACAGGTTCATCATTGAACGTTATCAAGCCTTTCAGTTCTGGTTTTCAATTATTTGTAACATAGTAACCAGGAGGTTGTAGTCCGTGTGGTGCCTCGTTGTCTACTCAAACCTGTTCGTGTTCTACATTTATAACATTACGTTCAGCGTATCTGACTAGATTATCAAATCCTACAACAATGCCTCATTCCAACTTAAGGGAGCAATTTGAATTCTATTAGCTAGATTGTGCACTTACTTGATAGCGAGTAAAACACCACCTGCATGCCTAAAAGAATGCCTCCTTACTTCTGCTTTGAGAACAGTTAAAATGGCGTCATCATCATCAAGTACTTTAAGTAATTTTCCATCTCAAGTACTTTTTCTAACAACATAATGACGGGAAGGGACCGTATATTTTTTTTCTTGAGTAATTTCAAAATGGATAATTTTGTTTTTATTGTAACTACCATGCAATACTTTCTTGATAATGTAATGATGTAATTTACTCGCTGCTTCAACATTGTAGGTATAGTTTTGACAACCAGTTTTTGTAAATTACCAATAATTTTCGAGCAAGCAAGATGAACTTATCACGATTAAGTAGAAAGTTATGTTCACAGGGAATTATTAGCCTCAAGATTCACGTAAACTTGCCTTTTCCAAATTGATATGAAATCTTCATCATGAATGTGGGTCATTCGTGAAATTGAAAACCTGGGAGGTCTTCTTTTGTTTTTATTTTATTTTATTAAAATAAAACATTCTTCCTTCATATAAGACAACATTTCATGAAAAGTTCTCATCAATGTGCACCGCTAACAAGACATTAATTACCGTGTATTAAATTCCACCAATATGTCGAACATGACACAATTCCATCACAATTAACCCCGCAAGCCATAATTAAATATCACTTAGCCTTTCAACGAAGATCATATCGGATATTAATGATGCCTCATTAAACTCAAATACTGACTATACTTAACGTTTTTGTCAAGGAAAAACTGAAGAGGATATTAGCAGCTGTTTTCTCATTGAAGTCATAACAAGGAAAGGTGGTAGAAGTCGTTAACAACGCTTTCACGACTTATATATTATTACTATTACCAGCCCTAATGGGTACGTGTGATATAGTATTATTCCAAGTAGCTTCTTGTACCAACTTAGTATAATGTAGTTAATTTAGAGTCCAGTGCAGACCATGATACGCCTATAAAGGCCATTGCAATGAACGACCCGTCACAAACATTATCATAATCGCCGCTCTTGACAAACGAATTGGCCATTGCAGTATGGTAGGGTTAAATTAGAATGGTGCTGCCCATCCCCCTGGCATGGTCTCCTGATTGCTTTTCACATTAATAGAGAGTTACACCAAATTTTATTGTCGACAGAGCAGGCGAATTATATTTGAAGGTGAATTCAATACATAACTGAGAACAAAGTGTTTACTTAAGTCATAAAGCCAATAAAATATTTCATTCAAGATAAATTAGGTCAGGGACTGGGTAAAAAGGCAGCGAATGATACCCTAGTTTTGCGAATTAATTATTTTATCTCCATTTATTATTTATTAAAGCCAGTGATGGGATAATTTATGCTCACTGACTTGGCTTTAAAGCTTATTTCCGACAAAAGGGCTTATTTATGAAGATGTTATAATATTTTGGAAATCATAAAGCAATAAATCTTCTTCAGATTGAATAAATAAAGTATTTCTGGTGGTTCCATAATAAACTTAGATTTTAAATAAAAACGTGAACAACTTTTTATCTCACTCCATATAAGCGAAGGTAACGAGACGTACATGTAATTCTTTTCACTCGAGTAAGAATAACCTAACAAAGGCAATAAGTATCGTTTAAAAAAGTTCCACTTTTAGCATCTTAGATCGTGTTCACGGTTCGTTCTTTTCTCCGGAATCGCCCATCTCGCAAGCTAATGTGCCTACTAAATAGCCTCCATGAATTATAAATGCATCGTTACTATCATTATTTACGGCATCCATTACGTCGCCACCGCCTTAGTCTTCTATATCTTTGGTTTAAACCCGTCAGTGAATACCAAACAATGAGATAGATCGCGCGTTTGACGGACCAATCAATTTCCTGTCGCGGTGCTTAGCACGGGCCATAATGGTTATGGTTTCCTTCGCAACTCGACTATTATCTTCACGGGTTTACACTGAATTATTTTAAACGTAAGCAGAAGCAATAAAGTTTTCGAATCCGGTTCCTTTATTGGAAGTCCCTCATGATGTTTCCTTAAGTGATTGTGAAATTGTGTGAACATTTCGTTTGGTTTGTGAATATAATGGGAAATAACTGTTTGGATATGATAATGCATTTGATAAAGTTTATCTCGTGGAACGGTCAGCTGGGCTATAAAGTTTCTAACTGACTATTGTATTGAAACGTTGATAAATTCGTGGAGTTGCTTGCATTTCGTTAAGTATCTATTAACATATCATAATAACAATAAACAAACGTCAGTATACAGAAGCATTAAGAGGCGTATCACAAGGTACAGTCTTGAGACCACAAACAATTCAACACAGAATTGCTCTTTGTTTTCAAATTATTACAGTTACCGTTCTATCTTGTATTTCTCCATATTCCATTATATGAAGGTAGAATGAAATTACCTGCAACAAAGTAAAATGTTTGATTAGCTGGATGAATATTTCAATATAATATTAGCTCCACCGTTTGCAGTCTTGATTAAACGTAGTTGGCGTTCGCGTACAATATTCTTAGTACGTGGTTGGTTGGATATTACATAAAACCTTCGCTCTATTGGTTTTTACTAAACAAAGATACTCTGATTACGTGAGTTTTAATAAAGTTAGTTTTAAAGGCATTAATGGATTACTTCTTATCAAACGTAAACATATTAAATTATAATCCTTCATTAATAAAGGAAACTAAAAGAGGCTTATATCCAATATTTTATGAAATGTACTGTTGACATGTGTCAGGTAAAGCCCCTGAAGCAGAAACACAGCAACCAAAGAGAATGTCTAACAGCAAACTAACATGTTATCTGCCAAATTACATACATACCTAATTAGAATTCCCTGCATATATCCTGTTCGTAGTACGTTGTTTGTTTTGTTAATTAGCAAGAATTACGATGATTTTGACATACGTTATTACTAACAATGGGAACATTTACTAGATTTTGCCCGCGGCATCACCTGCGCTCAGGTCGGTAACTAGCCTATGAGAACGTACTGCCTTGATAAAAGGTATCATAATTTCATATATCCTAACACTGGTTATAATCTACGAGCCTAATTGCCATTGCTATTATCATCATCATCATCATTATCAACATAATCATCATCATCTAGATGGCGCGCTAGTCGCTACGTCGCCGAATCATGCGTTTTGGCGGAAATGGGAACCGACCAATCGCGTGCCGCCGGCGAGCGTACATAGACAATCAATATTGGATTCGTCCAATCATGGGATAAATACAGAACATCAGCATTGACAGCCTTATTCCACCCACTGCTAAATATAGTCTTCCTCCCTTTTGTGCCATGATTCCCTGTTCATCTAGGTATTGACATTGCTACAGGACACAAATTCAGACTCTTGCCTGCTCTAAAAAAATTCTAATGAATAAACCCATTATCACCTTACCCGACCTGGGGATCAAACCTGGGTGTCAGTGGTCTCGCAATAATGAGTTTTTGACAGATTTTGTATGGCATATCTGTCAAAAACTGATAATTGTGAGACCACTGACATATTTGTAAATTAGTAGACTTGGCCCCCTGGTCGCTTGCGCTTGAGACCATTACCAACGCGTAAATGTTTTAATTTCCATTTAAGTTCACAATTAGGCTTATTATAAACTATAATTGTTACATCTCCGTTCTTATCTTAACGACTTCGATAACTAGGGTGACGGCAGTTATGTAAACATAGTGTTATTACTTATTAGTTTATTATTGCTTGTTCTATTATAAACCTTATCGGTGTTCATTCATTGGTGTGGTTCACATAATTATTATTGTAAACTATAGTAGCCTGTGATGTAAATATTTAAGAACTATTTTTGGTAGAGTAAAACGAAATTATAATCGTGTGTATAAACGATTGGCTGATTGTTTCTTGGCTTTCAACAAACCTTCTTTTCTCCTCTTTCTCTTTTCATCTTTCTTGTATCGGGTACGATTGAGTAAAGAATGTATTTTTAGGGTTCCGTACCCAAAGAGTAAAACGGGACCCTATTACTAAGGCTCCGCTGTCCGTCTGTCACCAGGCTGTACCTCATGAACCGTGATAGTTAGACAGTAAAAATTTTCTCAGATGATGTATTTCTGTTACCACTATAACAACAAATACTAAAAAACAGAATAAAATAAATATTTAAAGGGGCTCCCATACAACAAACGTGATTTTTCTGCCGTTTTATAGATAATGGTACGGAAACCCGACTCGCACTTGGCCGGTTTTTTAAATTAATCTGTATGACGATACAGGTTTAAAAAAAACATTATCTACTCAATCGTACCCGATTGAACTCCTGATTCAATTCTTTGAACTTTGTTCAAAGATTTACATATACCGTGATTACTTATTCATCATTTCAATAGCCTCTAGCCTCTAGCTCTGTGAGTCTTGAGATGATCAAACATACGTCCGTGCACTTAGAGAAGGCAGTTCCTTGCTGCCCAGATTATATTGAAGCCTTCATTATCTTCTTGTTTTAGAGAAGATGTTTCTCTACTCATGTTACTCATTGCTTATAAAATATATATGAGAAAACAAAGCACATCAACCGAATAGGATTAATTGGACCCAGAAATCAAACCCTTCAATAATTCCCAATGACCTTCAAAAACTTCAAACTACACATTTCAAAGGCACCCCATTAGAAGATGAATGACAAAACCTTCCCTACAAATTCACTTCACCATGAAACCTATCACGTACAAAGCGGTCGAGTTAAAATATTAATTATTCACGCATGCGTTCAAAGGAGCTGGGCAGAGCAAATCCTCTTAGGTAACTCAACGTTAAAGGTCGGGTTACTAGGTTATCTGTGTGGCCTTAGGATGAGGAAGATTGTTTGCTAGCGGGTTAATTATAAAGGCAGATGATCGTTGAGGTAGAGCGTTTAGTTTAGAGCCTTGTTGTTTCAATGAAACTATCTCAGCATAAGTTGTTAGGATAATTCAGGTATGTGTGGTTGAGGAGCTCGTGGCTAAGTAATAACAGCCGCACGGGTCGATCCAACAGGTTAAGCTATGCTTGCCGCGGTAGGTCCGTGGATGGGTGACCATCTTTACATACCCAGACTATCATTCGTGGATCTTTGACAGTCGTTACGGGTTGTCAGAAGCCCGAAAGTCTGACAACCAGTATTACCAAGGGGTATCGTATTACCCAGTTACTGGGTTGTGGAGGTCAGAAAGGTAGTCGCTCCATGGAAAATACTGGTACTCAGCTGCATTCGGTTGGACAGGAAGCCGACCCTAACATAGTTAGGGAAAGGCTAGGCAGATTCATTGGTATGTGTGATTAAGAAAATTTGCTTTGAAGACAGTGAAAAGGGAATAAATGAAAACGTGACGGCTAAATGGACAAGCAATACATTTTGCGCCGACAGCAAGTACCCATTTAACAAGGAACAAGGGCAGACAAAAGTAGTTATCCACCTTCTAGCAGAGAGATTAGTGATAGATTTTATCATACAGCTTGAATACATAATGAATAGGATATAACCAAGTCTTCTGACTATTTTATCACTAAACCTAGAAGAGAGATCAAAACCAAGACCACACATCACTAAATAATTTATGAAACCAATCTGCAACAAGTTCAAAGAGACAGACAATATTCCTCATAGCCTCATAAGCTTGCCACTGTAAGCTACCAAGTTACCCCATATTATGTTACAACTCACACTGGACAATAAACAAGGGGAGATAAACCATGTCATGTTTCATAGCTGATTACCTACTGTGAAAATAAAAATACTATAAACTTTCAGTGAACGTTAAAGTTATGTTCACTTCAATTTTATATTCTTTAACCAAGCTAAATAGGCAGATCCTAAGCGTGACTTCTGAACGTAAAGTCAGGATCAGGTCAGGCAAAATGTTATTCCTGCCAGGGTTGCGGAATAGTCCGAAAGGGATACCGGGACCCTGGCAACAGGCAACTGAAGGAACACGGGTGGGTTTTAGTCAGTAAGAGTCTGACACGCCCTTGCGCTCCGCCCAGAGCGGGAGAAGTAATTTGATGATATCCCACCCAAAAAAAAAAAAGGTAAAGTGTTATTGGGTTTTTCCATCAGAAATTTCTCAGTACCAGCTTGGACTCTGGATTTGTGCCCAGTTGATGGCAATAGTCTCGCTTTCTTTTACATGGGACTTAAACATAAATCGCGAAATCTGGGTGTAATGTGTAGGTACTTACATCTCTGTTTAAAATTTCGGGATTATAGACATCCGAGGAGCAATACCCGTATTTCTTTCATATGTTAAAAACTGTTTACGCTACATAATCATGTGTTTACTGGAAGGTCTGCACATGAGAATTTCAGTGGTTACATTTAGAATTTGCGTAGGCGTTGGGTCAAAGGTAGCCAGGTTACAAACCTCAAGCCTGAATGAGTGTGTATATTACTACTCAGAAGCCTCAAATTCTTTAGTCAGACTAATAGCATAGGACGAAGGTATTTTAGGATTAATAGGCAATAGACGTCTTTTATTGGCAACAGTATTATTTGTGAGACTAAATATACATCTAGTTTTTTATATATATTTTTTGATAACTAAATAAAATTTATTTTCGATTTTGTAGTAGGTACACATAAATTAACAAAATAAAGAAATCTATCTAGTTAGGTTAAAAGCCTTAATATCGCTACGAATAGACTGAGATGGAGTACATAATGACTTAGAGGTAGTTACTGAAATCGTAATGCAGGTATTTAAACATTGAGATTTAACCGTTTTACTCTTCAGCTAATTTAGATATAGATTTGATCGCTTATTCATTACGATTATTACCAAATAAAGTGTTCACAGTCTTTTCTCAATTTGTAAATAGTACCAGTCTCATGAAATACAATAGAATGCCAAACTAACGAAGTCTCAACAAAATTCCACTCCCACGCCATGAAAGCTTAATTAAAACTAAACTTTAATAAGCAGAAGTCAAAACTAAACAAATACAAAATAACTTCAAAACAGCTTTACCGTTGTCTGCAGTTGCAGTTTGCATAAACATCGTCATAACTCCTGAAGTAGTATGGAATGATACGGTAGTTCTACACTTAAGAGAGAATAGAATTACCGAGTATAATGAAAGTTAGGGAATTATAGAAATAATGTAGGATATTGACTACCGCATCAGAATTGTTTACAAACAGATCTGCCTAACAGCAGTTGATATAAAGGCTATAAGTGAGTGTATCAAGAAAAAATTACTAATAATTATACAATCGTTAAATTCCTTATTGTGTTATAAATGCAGAACCAAGGACAGAATCTACTCTTTTTAATACAGATTTTTTTTACCAAATAATAGCTAGTCCGCCCGCAACTTTGTCTGCGATCTAGGATGAAAAGAAGCCTATATCGATGGACATACGCTACTTTTCCAGGTCATGTTCTAACCATGGGCCAAATTTCATCCAAATGCGTTCTGCCGTTTAAGCGTGAAAGTGTAACAAACAAACAAAACAACTCGCTTTCGCATTTATAATAATTATTTAGGATAAATAAGTACATAAAAAATTACAGATAATTAAAATGTAATTGTTCTCTAATAAAATTCACACAAAAATTCACCTTTAATATACTTGAACCACTCAAATGCACAAGTAGTGGGTGTACAACGGCTTAAAACGCTTTCAACCAATAATGATACGCCATTTGATATTCTCGCGTTGTCAGCAAAATCAACATTGTAAGCAAACCAATTTTATACAATGTTGTGCCTAGAGAATAGTCGTATGTTACCTTGGTTATGAGCAATATCAATATTTGCTATGTATTACGGTAACTTAGCTCCGGTGTAATGTTTATGTTCACTGTACATATATAATTTAGTATTCACTACATCCAGGAAATATTTATCACAAACAGTATTATGTTCTATACATTGAATAAGAAGATGCTTTGACTTGTCTAAGGGGTTTTGATAGGTCCGGTCCGGTTAATGCTGATAGGTCCGGTTATTTTGGTGTACGTTTATTCTGTAAATTCAAGCCTAAATAGTTTTTGAGTACGTATTGAGATACTGCTTGAGTTTTTCTTAAAATTATTATTCGTAAAATAATCTCTTCAGTGTATGTCTTTTATGTGCTGCCTCGTTGGTCTAGTGGTCGCAAGCGCTACTGAGGAGCATGAGGTCTTCGGTTCAATTCCCAAGTCGAGGAAAGTGTGCCCGGAGCCTGCATTTATGCCCGGTTGATGGCTATAGGCTCACTCGCTATTACATGGGAATTAAACATAACTGACGAAATGGGGATGTACAGCTCTGCCTAACTCTCCGGGAATTACAGGCGCGGTGTTATGTTATGTCTCCAGTGTATATGAGTTCAAAATGCACTATAATACACCCAAAGTCCTTTGAATTTCCCAACTTTTGAAATGTTGAAACAAGTGCCAAAGGAGGTGTTACTAAAACTTTAATAAACGCGAAGCAAAAAATTTATCACAAAAAAATCATAAATCCCTCTTTCTCGGATAGGTTTAAACAGAAATGGTGATGGTGGCTTCGTAACTATAGACAATATTATTGGGATGTGCAACTCAAACTTGAGCAAAACAGATCCCGAACTATATCTTCTAACTCTGACGCAGCTAAACTTCGATCTTCGGATGACGTCAAAAGCGATACCGAAGCAAAACTATCAAAACAAAACACGATCTCTTCAGAATAATTACTTCTACCTACCCCCGGGGAGTCGTGCTTGATAATAGACAGATGTTTGACTTACACGACGGTATATTGTTATAGTGAGAAATGCTCCGGGCGGAACCTTTGCTTGAACTTTGATTTGCGGGGTTATTGTTTTTTTATGACCATGGAAGGTAAGATTAGTGAAGATGCAGATAATGCAGATTTTCCAATGGATGAAGAAATAAGTGACATAAAACATAACTTGGTTAACTGAGTACTCAGTTAACCAATTAGCTAAGTTTGGATTTGATTAAGACAGAAAGAAGATACCTAATTTAATAATATTATAAATATTTATTCAGTATCGAAGATAATTATTTTATATTAATAATAATAAATATAATTAAATGTTTTTTATTTTATTTTATAAAAAATATTTAAGAATGTAAATGTATAGGAAAGAAAATAAATAAACGGAATATAAATATTTATTCAGTATTAAAGATATTTTTTTGATATAATAATAAATATAAGTATTTATTCAGTATTATATTGGTGAAATATTAAAATAAAATCTTAAAAATCATATATAGAATACCTATTGCAATAATAATGATAACGACAATTGTCTTGACACACTGATTAAAAAAACTTCTTGATTTTTTAAGTGCAGCAGACCGACACAAAAATCTGTGAACAAAATGAGCTCTAAAAATGGTGTAGTAGAAAGTAAAGATTAACTCACTGGAGCAAAATCAGAAGCGGCTAACGAACTGTGCATTTCCATAATCACATAATTATAGCTAAAAGACAAATGCGAATAAAGTAAATCTTTCGCAAAATTATTCAAATGAGCACCTTTCACTGGGGCTTGTGCTCTCAAAATCTTTGTACAAAATTAGATTTTTCGATCATTTGTGTTATCCAAATTATGTAAGGTGTTATTGTTTTGCCATTTGCCGTACTTTATAGTTTTTTTAATAATAATATTTAATATACATATTTTACAAAAGGTTTATACTACTCGTTATTAGTTAGGTACTTCATTTAATATTTCTTTATTTTTGTGCAACATTAATGTATAAGTAATCGGTGTGGGAGTCGACGGCATCGATTTTTAAATGAAAAAATCTCATTACTTGATGGTTGATGGAAAGTCTGCGACTAAGTACTGAGTTATAAGAGGTACGTATTTTCTTTAACATTACTAGTATTTTAACAAACTAAACTCTACACGCCAACCTTTAAAAAAAACCTAAAAAATATTATTTCAGACTAAAAATACACGTGAAAGTAATTTAGTTTTTCAGACGCTTGCCCTAACGAGCCCAGGCAAACAAATATAAAATAAAATCAGCTGCTTATTCAGCTCATACTAGAGTAACTTCATTTAAAAAGATTACATTCATAAAAAAACCTTTCAATATTTTTTAGTTGCCCGAATTTTATAAACCTCAATATGAAAAGAAATAGGTATTTGTTGATGAAGCGTTTATTGGTAAAAGCTGTTTTTATAAAAGTTTTGGCAATTCAAATTGGAATTGATGTCCATTTTGAACACCTAGTAATAAGTATTATTAACGTTTGAGAGTGATTAAAAGAAGAAAGAGAGAAGAATGGCAACCAAATCCAGTTCCGACATAGACAAGTGCTTGTAAAGACATAAACACACATATTAAAGCAAGTGTCGTGCGTGACAGTAAAAATGTTACAGAGAAGTGTCGTAACGAACAGAATGTTACAAAAAAGTGTAGTGACGGTAAACATGTTGCACTTTTTTCGGTCTAGCTCTCATTCAAACTCTTAAACTCAAACGATTTATTTCAAATAAACCATTTACAGGCACTTTTGAATTCAAGGGGTTGGTCAGGCCGAAAGGTGAAGCTAGTTTGATGAAGCATTCTCCAAGTGTGCAGAGTATAAACTGCGACAAGAAACTTCGTTCCAAAAATTACAGCTTTAACAATTTATCACCGGATTTCACCCACAAATATCACTAGATTTCGATCACATTGCCATTAGACATAGCCTGCCCGCGACATGGCAAAACATTTATTAATGATCTCAATAACAATACACATTAAGAACCTTGAGGTAGTGTCAACATATGGTTATTTGGTCATTGTCCCTCTCCTTTCACTTTCGATTGCCCAATACTAATTATCTAATCTCGATCATTAATCTGGAGCGAATGGTGGCCCCTACTATGAGTGTGCGTAGGAATTGAATGCAAAAATTTTTAGTATCTTTTTGATTATTATTTAAGTGTAACAAAGAAAGTATAGAAAGAATACGAAAGAAAAATTGTTTATTCCGCACAAACAAAACGCACGTACACAACAAAAAAAGACAAAATAAAAAACAACAATTACAACAATGACAATGACAATTATCGAATGGAAACTGTAGGTATTGCCAACTAATACCATTATGCCTAGCCTTTTCCCAACTATGTTGACGTCGGCTTCCAGCCTAACTGAATGCATCTGAATACCAGTATTTTAGATGGAGCGACTGCATAGCTGTTCGCCACAACCCAGTTTCTGAGTAACACGATACCCCTTGGTAAGACTGGTGGTTGTCAGACTTTCGGGCTTCTGACAACCCGTAACGACTGTCAAAGATCTACGAATGACAGCCGGGACCAACGGCTTAACGTGCATGCCAAAGCACCACGCAAAGCGTAGCGTACCTTCCACCGACCCGTGCGACTGTTATTATAGATGACTAGCTGTACCCCGCGGTTTCACCCGCGTAAGTCTAGATCCCGCGGAAATATCGGGATAAAAAGTATCCTATGTGTTAATTCAGGTTATAAACTATCTGTTTGCCAAACATCCAAATCCATTCCGCCATTTTTACGTGAAAGAGTAACAAACATCCATCCATACTTACAAACTTTCGCGTTTATAATATTAGATAGAAGTTAGAAGTTAGATAAAGAAAAATCTATGTATATTCTACAGAAAGTGAGTTTCTTTCGAGTACCATTAATACCAACAAACTGGTAGTTACTATGATTGTTCGTTGTTCGCAAATAATGGGCAGCCAATTTTCAAGTTATAGCACTATTGTATTCGTATGTTACCTACGATTCATTATTATTAATCTTACTTCTCTAACTTTGATTAATTTTGGTTGCTGTCGATCAAAAGATAGCTATTTTTTGTTATCTTTCGGTGATTTATGCAAAGATAATCATCTCATCTGCCTAGCCTTTTCCCAACTATGTTGGGGTCGGCTTCCAGTCTAGCCGAATGCAGCTAAATACCAGTATTTTATATGGAGTGACTGCCTATCTGACCTCCACAACCCAGTAACTGGGTAATACGGTACCCCTTGGTAAGACTTGGTAATTTCTGCAAAGAAAATATTTTTAGTATTTATTTTGACTGAATTGTAACTAGCGAGGCTTCTTTTTTCTTATAATGTGTTTTTTTTCTCCGTTATGCTGTAATTATCATATTCTATCTAAGAAAAAATCTCCACAACGCCTTTGGGAAAGAGAAGAATCCCGAAGGTTTTTGTTTGTAGCTACTTAAGTGTGATAATAATCTATAGGAGCTACGTTGTAATAAAAAGTTATGTTTATTGTAAAAAATAACATAGCGATGGGAGGAAAGGGAGCTATAGGGGTTGGAGATTTTTTAAATATTATATAGGTACTTAGAGGAGTTCGTGTCTAAGTAATAACAGCCGCTCGGGTCGATGCGTCTGGGGGCCTAGACAAAATCCCTTTCTGTAAGCGTTAACGCCAACGGAAAGATCAAATTGTATGCAGTTGACAGCAGCAGTCACGTGACATCTCTAAAGCTAATATCAACTCCATACAATTTGATCTTTCCGTTGGCGTTAACGCTTACAGAAAAGGGATTTTGTCTATAGGCTCAGGTTAAGGTACGCTTGCCTAGGTTAGTCCGTAGATGGGTGGGATGGGGAAAGCACAATAAGCCGTTGTTCCCGGCTGTCATTCGTAGATCTTTGACAGTCGTTACGGGTCGTCAGAAGCCCGAAAGTCTGACAACCAGTCTTACCAAGGGGTATCGTATTAGTATTACCCATTTACTGGGTTGTGGACGTCAGTTATGCAGTCGCTCCATGTAAAATACTAGTATTCAGCTGCATCCGGTTAGACTGGAAGCCGACCCCAACATAGTTGGGAAAAGGCTAGGCAGGTTGATTGTGTTGGTACTTAGAGGTGTTTATGCGTAATAATTACAAACATTTTTCCTTTTTTGTGCAATTTAATTATTGTGTAAATGAAATAATAAATATTAAGTTAATGAAGATTCGTGTTGTCAAGTCATGGCTAGCTAAATGTCAAGACTATTAAATGCGATAGTTTTTATTTTTATCTAACAACAATCGCTGCATAATTATGTATTATTAGAAGTCTAGACCTTGAATAGATAATGGCTGCATCTGCAATGAGGAGGATTATAATAGCATTTGCTGTTATATTTTATTTTTAGTTCAGCTTGCTTTCATATTTTTTTTATAACTAGCGGCCCACCCCTGCTTCACACGGTTTTACCTCGTTGGTCTGACGCATGCACTATTGCTGAGCATGCGGTCCTGGGTTCAAGTCTTTGGTCGGGCAAAGTGGTATTGAGTTTTTAAATTAGTTAATTTCTTAGTAGCAGCCTGGAGTTTGGATGGTGTGGGCCCCGCTCGCCCCTTGGATCTTGCCCCATTCGATTAAAATGTTCCACTCATCCCATTTTTTAGGGTGTTTGGATGGTGTAGTGACCGGTTGAAGGCTATAGGTTCACCCCCTATTACATGGGACTTAAACATAACTGGCGAAATGTGGGTGTATAGTCACGGACTTTAATTGATGAGCCACCTGGCAATGTTCGTATTTTAGCCGTGTACTGCAAATCGGGTTTATTCGGTTCCCGACACGCAAATTCATATGTCTTCGTATTAGAAGAAGAAAATTATATTTCATATCTTTACCGGTTGGCTAACCTGAGAGCCAGAACTACAAACTTGACAGCAGAGTGACTACTCAAAGTCAACCAATTGCAGGTCTAGCAACAGTAACCTAGCAACGATAAACGATCGTTTCTAGGTTAATGTTGCGATAGTAACGTTAGTGTACGGAGAAATTATAAAAGTCATTTCGACAAGTTCGAAAGTAACGTCTCTGACATCTATATTTCAACTGTCAGTGTCTTCAGTTTTGTTTTCAGATTTACGAGTTAATGAGCTATGATTCAAAGGAGGTCGGTATCAAATAGATTGGGTAAACCTAATGCAACATTGTTTTTTTATCATTGAGAACTTATTAGTCAACCTCTATGGACAAGACTATTTCCGATTAAAAGTAATTTATTTGTCATCTTGTTTACGAGCGTGCGATTTGAGTTCGTGTTTAATCATGTAATCTCGTGAATGTATGAAACTGCAAAATTGAATAGTTTGAAGGTGGCTCATCAATTATAGTCAGTGACTGTACATGCTAAGGTACACCTCTGCCTAACCTTTTGGTGACATACAGGTTTGATGTTATGATAAGATATGGAATAATAATAATGATCCCTCTAAATTACCTTTTTGGAATCTTTCAGAGTTTTATAGCATTTTCATAGCCCATTTAATTAATAGTTTATTATTTTAACGTTAATAATATTACGATTCACTAAGCAGGTGTTTCAAACGAAAAGTTTTAATGGTTTCAATTTATCAAGTTCATTATCAATTCCCATCGTTAACATTAATGAGGTTCTTAATGAAACCATAAAGTCAACGGTAGTCGACTTAAAGATTTGTTGTCGATCATGTACGGTTAGAAAATTAAGTTGGGAGATAAAAATATTTATGCTAAAGTATTTGATACTGGGATAATTGTGGGAAAACAAAAATGGTAGTGACTTACTGTCTCTACTTATCTAGAATGCTTAAGCAAAACAGCAGAATATAATCATAGCATTATGCCTGTTTTCCCAAAGGGTAAGGCAGAGATGTAAGTACCTATAGTACACAGTACAGTTTTCAGTTATGTTTAAGTGCTATGTAGTAAGAAGGGAGAATAATGTTTATTTGGACACAGTTCTTGCAACACAAAATACAAATAAAAAAGTGAAAAAAAAATGTAGGAGCAGATGATCAAGAAAAAGAGTCTTTAGATTAGAATACCAAAATGTTGTTGTTTGGCACGGGATAGACAGTGACATCAATCAGAAACGTCCTTACCCCTTTGGCTCGACATCATCTCTCGCGCGACCTGCATCTTGCGTCTGCGACCGCGCGGTGAGAACAAAAAAATGTTTGATGTTATTTGGAGCGTGGCATGAGTCGCCGCGATGCGACTTGCGGAGGGGATAGCGGCGCGGAAACATACGACGCTAGACGCCGCAAGACGCACCCTATGTCGCGTCTGCGCACACAGTTGTGCACTATCTCCCGCGGTGAAGGAAGGGCTACTGAGATTGGTCGCCATAGACGAAATTTGGTCTGCAAGACTATCATCGTCTAGATGATTTAACAATGAGGTAATAATAGTCATCATAATCGTGAGGAAACAGGCATGTCTTTTTTTTTTTTTTTAATTTGGGTACTCATCCAATGACTTCTCCCGCTCTGGGCGGAGCGGAAGGGCGTGTCAGACTTTTACTGACTAAAACCCACCCGTGTTCCTTCAGTTGCCTGTTGCCAAGGTCCCGGTATCCCTTTCGGACTAACCCGCAACCCTGGCAGGAAATAGGCATGCCTTAGAGATATTTCACGATGGCATGTGAAGCTAAGTCAGAGGCCCATGGGCGGCTTAAAAACTCTGACACCAGAATGATAATGAGTGAAAGCCGAAAACAAAGAAAAGAAAAGATAGCATGATAGATTTTTTTCTTAAATAAAATCGGGTAAAAAAAAACATTGTCTCATACCTACTCGGACCACAATGTCAGAAAGAATAATGTCCAAAATGGATTCCGTCGGTCTATTTTTCCTCCACCTGAAAAATATTGTCCACTTTATCTCGTAAATTGAATTGCCAACCCTACCGTCCAATAACAAGGCTGTCATTCATTTCTTCGACACAAAACCTTTTATTAAATTACACGTGTATGTGGGTACTGTCACGTGAAAAAATATGTCTCCTGTTCGTCTGCTCTACAGCCATGAGCACTTAGAAAAAATCGAATTCAAAAGTGTTGTTTATACGATGGCAGTCACTGGACCCAGTGACTCGGAATTTCAACCCCGTCGCGGCTTCATGTAGTCGAGATCGTCAGTAAGTCAGACGAGGGAAGCTACTGGGCCCGAAAATAGACGGGTAGGTTGGTCAATTGGACTGAGTTGAGGGCGCGACGTCAGCACTGGACTGGGTTGAAACTAGTGTCTACACGAGCCGAGTTGCAAGTCAGCGCTGGACTGAATTACTGGGCTCGTATATTATAAAGTGACTTTAGGGTGCGTTTCCACTGAAGCCGAGTCGAGCGGAGCTGAGCCGAGACGTGCAGGAATCTTCCAATCACAAACGAGACGAGAGACGCGATATGGATTTCAACCATTGTGATTGGTCGATTCCTGCAGGTCTCCGCTCAGCTCCGCTCGTCTCCGCTTCAGTGGAAACGCACCCTTATACTCCTAAAGTTTTGTTCTACTGGTACTCAGGCCTGCAGGCATGTCTCAGGGTACAGGACGTAGTTTCACCCGGATGGACGCTAATTATTTTTCTATTTCTGTCTACCAGTGACAGTCCTGTCAAAATTGGTCCAGCCGTTTTGGAGAGTAGCCGAAGCAGATAGACATACAACATTTTACAGAATTGTTTTTTTTTTTTTCTAAGTTTCTACCTTGATACTTTATATCCATTGAGTAAAAAACTGTTATTTTGACATACAAACAGAAACCTCAAGTTTATTTATTTGTATGAAAGTTATAAATAATTATGTATATCTTCGATGCTTATTATTTCATAATCATGACGTGCACTATGATCCGCTATCATTTTCTAATCATAGCATAATTATAATAACGCGGGACTGATCCTGATGGAAAAAGTTCAATAACACTTTGCCCTGGGAATCGAACTCAGGACCCCAAGCTCAGCAGTTAGCGCTTGCGACCACTAGACTACAAATAATGCAGTACAATCAATAGTTTACCAGAAAAGAGCGTTTTCAATTTACAAAATGTATAAACACTTTTTGGCCGTGACTGTACAATCAGCCGCTGAGTTATTTATATGGGAGCTATGTGACCGTTCGCACGAGTTTTTACTGCATTATGTTCGTAAAAGTGTTTCATGTTAAAATAGGGGCCGACTTGTGCTGTTTGAAAACAATGTGGTTAACGGTTATATGGTTTGAACAAAAGTATTTGTCTCTAATTGCGTTTATTTCTTAAGAGGACAAGAGGGGCAATTCCTGTTTTAAGAAAATTCGCATTCGTATTTTAGGGGTATGAGGACAGGGTGTAAAGTTCACTCGTCCACCATAGAAAAGGGAGGATCCTCCGACCAGACGGGTATTGTGTCTGGCGGGCAACTGCCCAACGATTGATGTTGGGTTCTTATATGTCCATTGCACGGTAAACTTTAATTGCGCGATGCAGAATTTATGAGACGTCAGGTCTTTGATACGTTGTTCGCATGTGGCGATTTAGATACCGCCACAGTATCTTCAAAAGTACAATCAATTTATCTTTGCCTATTTTATTTAATCTACGCCAAGCAACAATGCTAAGAGCATCGCTCTACCTAGCCTGAGGGCGTTCTACCTTATGTTTGCCGATTCGCGGTCTCCACTCAAGAACACGTCGACCCCATAGGTAGTCATCGATTCTGCCCCTTATATGACCAACCCATTGTTACTGCAAGCATAGGCCTGTATAAAACGGTAATCCTACATCTAAAGGTGTGTACAAATATTGGTAAGAGCGCGGCAGCAACACGCGGCGTCGCGGCGTTTGCAGGACACATTTCTGCCGCGCTCTATTGTGGACTAAACCGACGAATGTTTGCGCGGCAGTACTGCGATCCGAGACACGCCGCGCACTTCAGTTGGCTCTACTTATAAGTCGTCCAAAAGCTATTACTGACGAATATTGCTAGAAATGTTTGTGCGCGGCAGGTATACAGAAGCGTTCGCGCGCGGCAGTCATCCAATCAAAGCGCGACAGCCGCCCGATTGCCGCCCAATGTTTGGACACACGATACGACCCACAAACGAAATTGACCCGAACAAAAATGTCACCATAATCTTTAATTAAGAAAACCGCACAAAATGTATCAACTGCTTGTCATTCCGGACCAGTCGTTAGAATTAATTGAAGGAACCGGGTTACTGTTACACTTAGATTAGTAATCTATCCTTATTACTGATACTGTGAGTTATTGCTTTACATCGCTTGGCATATACATCAAATGGCCGTTTTTGGCTTTTTGACTGTTTCGAGTTTTATGAGGCACAGTACATGGTGGGCTTGTTTTGGACTCGATAATAATTCATTATCGTTACCTAATCTAACAGTTAATCAGGTAGCTACATATACCTAAGTGCATTATATTATGTATTGTATGGACCTGTCCATGTCTTTGCCGAGACTCCTCCGTGCCTCGGAAAGCACTTTAAGCCGTTGGTGTCCGGCTGTCAATCGTGGATCTTTGACAATTGTTACGGGTCGTCAGAAGCCCGAAACTCTGACAACCAGTCTTACCAAGGAGTATCGTATTACCCAGTTACTGGGTTGTGAAGGTCAGATAGGCAGTCCCTCCATGTAAAATACTGGTATTCAGCTGCATTCGGTTTGACTGGAAGCGGACCCCAAAATAGTTGAGAAAAGTCTAGGCAGATTGATGGATGGACTGTCCATGGGCACATTATTATCTCTTGCTTTTGTTTTCCTTTAAGGATGCTGAAGCGTCCATTTTCATAAGTACGTAGTGGCTTTTTAATTTACTATATTCACGGCATTTCTCATGAAAATTAGGATGGAAAGTAGGACCGGAACTCTATGTGATAGGATCCTTTAGTTTCATTCCGTCCATTTTAAAATAATTTTACTCTGGTAAACTTGAGGAAAACTCTAATATTAATAACTAGGTACTAACTAATAATTCCATAATCCGGAAACGGAACTAGGTTGATAGTCGAACAATACCTATGTATTGTTCGACTATCAACCTAGTTCCGTTTCTAATAAATCACAGACTCTTTAGGAAACAATTCCTCCGTTGAATCACAAATTCCTTTATCAAAAAGTTTCTACACCGCAAAGTTTCCAATATTTTCAATAATGATGAAATAATCGTCTGTTGTCAAGCTTCCACCCTGTTTAATCCAATCTCTTTACTTCGGAGCCACGTGCTAGAACTTCATAAGTCTACAATGGATGAAGTTTCAGAGATTTCCAACTAGGTTACTTAGAAAACTAATAATTATGAATGCGAAATTTTCTGTTCGTCGAATTTGTCCAGATGGGAGCCCATAACCTGAGTTTTTACGTTCCCGTGGGTTAATTTAAACAATAGGGAATATGCATGTATTTTTTTAATATTTTTATTCGATAGTTTACATCGTCAAATAATAGTTTAAAAAAATTCGACGGCAAAAAACCAATTTAAAGTAGTTAAAAAAATGTTTAAAAATATCCAACCGAGCCGGGCTATTTAAACGCCCTCCATTCATATTTAAATTTGGCGCGCTTGGTGTGGTGACGTCACAGTCCGTGAAAACTGCAACAAGCAACTGTCAAGTCAACGTCAAACAACATTGACTTGACATTGACTTGACACTTGTTGATTGACTTGACATTGACATTTTGATTGTTATCCCGGATTGTTACGTCACATCCGCTCTTAGCCTTTTCAAGTATTTGAATTACCCACAGTTTTTTGGGACTTTAAAAAAATTAATTTCTCGCTCAAAAAGAAATTTTATTCAAAAATATTGATGGAGGCATAATTCTGACTTTCAATATTTGACCCATATTTGAATCACATGCATATTCCCTATTCATTGTATTTGAAGCATAGGTTGATAAAATATTTTTTTTTGCTTTCTGATCTCCGCACAACGCAGGCAATGTCGTAGGCAAAAGCTAGTCAGCTAGTATTTCCCGCAAGGCTTGGCAGAGATGGATAAGATCATTCACATTAGCAAGTTATAAATCCAATCTGATAGAAGACGAATATAATTGTTGTTAACTGGGTCCCGAATCTAAGCCACATCTCAGAATGTTCTGTCCAAGATTCGATAAAGCAGTTCAAAAATAAAAAACTCAAATAATTTATTTCAATAAAATCATTTACAGGCCAATCAGTGAGTTTTAGTTATTCATAAAAGTTGAAGCTAGTTGTCTGTTCTAAAACGTAGATCTCTATGGAAAAGAACAGGCAAGGCAACTCCATCGACACACTCTTTTAAATCGGGATATTACGAAATGACACATCATAAAACTAAAAAATAATCTATTTTCTCAACTCCAAGATCAAACGACATATTTGCGTGCCGACATGTGTAAATATTAGTAAATTAGAACAAACAGTGATCCTATTAACCTTCGACTGTAGTAATTGGAGCGAGCGACCGGGTTCTCAAACGATATAATTATTGGGTCACTATTTGGAAGCACTTTCTTAGAAATGGCCAACGAATTTACTAGAAGTGGCCCAGATAATTGGGCTAGGGGATTGGAGTAATTGAAGAAATTTGGGACTTGTCTTGCTTCTAAATATTTTAGAGATATTTTCTGTCCTTTCTAAGAAGGGTTTTCTTTGAACAGGCTGATTGTATAAAGATGATAACACTTTGTTTTTTAAATGGGACAATATAAGGGGTGATATAACCATGGGAGAAATATATCAAACGAGCTGCCGCCCGCGGCCTCGCCCGCGTGGTATGTCGATAAAAAGTAACCTATGTCCTTTCAAAGGCCCTAGACTATCTGTGTACCAAATTTCATATAAATCGGTTCAGTAGTTTTGGCGTGAAAGCGCGGCAGACAGACAGAGTTACGTTCGCATTTATAATATTAAATACGGAAGTAAGGATTGGTAAGGATAATGATGCTACAATTTTGACCATAAAAACATTATTAAAATAAAGTACTGTAACTTAAAGAATTAGATGAATTAAGCTAACTATATTGACTAGACTAAACATAACATAAAATCACGCCTGTAATCCCAGGAAGGCAGAGATGTGTTTACTCTAATAGTACACCCACATTTCGCTAGTTATGTTTAAGTACTAAACTAATCAACAAAAAAAATATTAGTGACAATGATGACAAACATAAAATAAACGACCCAACCTAATTTTTATAACAGTTTCAGACGTATAAAGGTATAATCATAATAAAAGTGATGGACAGAAAATAATAACACAATCATCATAATAACTTAGTACAGTTAGAATATTTACATACAAACCATCAAAATACTCCATTAAAATATTTGTCCACTGCTATTACTCACAATTTATTCTTGATACCGTTACAAATAATTTGATATCGAATACGGAACCGTTTAAGCAATTTTGGACAACATTCACAACCCAGATACATGTCGATAGCAAATGTCGAGTAGCCCACACGCAGCTCCAGTGTTTCACATCGATTTATGTATCGATACTATCGATATTGTTTAAATTATCTTGTTGATCTGTATCGATTTCATACGGGTTGACACTTACTCCTGAATAAACCTTGCACTTGAACCTATGTTTCCAACCTATATATTGGTTAGCACTACAACATTAATAGTAGTTAGTAACTATGACTAGTATAACTTCAATAATCGCCTTGATTTCTTCTGTATCAATCTCTCATTTCTTGTCTTGATTGATTTAATCATCCACAGCATTTTTGTTCTAAACATTATCTATAACCAATTTATTCTCCTCTATATCACCATCAACAACATCCACCATTACTTCCAAATTCAAAACTTGAAAACAAAAAACTATCGACTAAAAACATCGACTGCTCACAACAAGACACTCAATCCAACTGATTGACAGATAAATACACTTTTATTATAGCAATGATATTGTTTGGCATATACAAGTAGCAAGTAGGCGAAGGTCTTCGGTTTATTGACACTCTATTGATATATGTATGACGTGTTCCGGTACTTTGGTAGTGATCACTTTGAAAGGTGCTGCCGACTTTAGAAAAGTAGATAAAAGGTGTATAGATATTTGAAGTGTTAGTGTCTCTCTTTTATATTACATAATTCATAATCAGTCTATAATGTTCCCAGTGCTGGGGCTTGCCCTCTGTAACAGGAATTGGGCCGTTTATATTAATTGGGTTTTATAAAATGTGTCTTTAAAAACGTTATTGGGTTTAAACCGTTTTAATTAAAGTAAATAAATGCGAAGTTTGCAGAAAGACTTTTGGGAAAAGTTTTAAGTGGTATCGGTAATTTCAATGGATACGTTATGTAAATTATTGGCAAAGCATCGTTATATGAAGGCTTTTAAAGAATACTGATTAATTATTATAAAACGTCTAATTTTCAATTTCTAGATAAATATAAAATAAAAACGAATAATAAATTCAGTCTACCACCAATATCGAGACTACATCAAAGCTAAAAAGAATAATCTAGTAACAATAAAATCCATTATTTAACTTTCTTAAAGAACTATAAATCTTCAACTCTTTAAAACCGAATTATATTTGCCTTCACATCTAGAACAATATTTTGATATTGAAAATACCAGCGAAACACTAATAAATCACTCGACTAAACAAATATCGGGATACACTATGAAAATCGTTTTTAAATTGATTATCGGATCAAAAGCGCCGAATCGATTAAGTGCGATTTATGCCCGATTTTCATAGCATTTTATTATTAGATCAAAAGCTCTGGAGTTAAGTAATCGATATTTTCGATCGGGTTTATAATCGTAACTGGGATTAGTGTGCTGAAAATAGCCTTAACGGTATTAGGGTTGGCTATTTCAAGGAGAAACCGAGGTCAGAGACCGATAATGTAATTCGTTCAATGGTCTTGATTGAGGCAATGAATGAATGAAATGGTTGGGTGACTTGAATAGGTGCTCAAGATAGAAATGATTTTGATTGATGACATTTTAATCTAAACGTGGTAGAAAAATCTAGGAGACTTGTAACGTTTTCATTCAATTTAAGATAGAATGGTTCTCGTACTGAATGCCTTTATTTTCTAAGGCTGGTAATCTGTCGATGTTTGGACCACCTACCATAACGTGGTTTTCGTGGCAGAGGGCTTTTAGTCGAAATTTGGCCAGTCTTGCCAGTAACATGTTGGCTTTTACATGATCAATATCCTCCTGCTCTCATTCTGATTTACTTAGGATCAGTGTAGCATAAGTGATGAATATAAATGTCGATGGATGGAGCGGGAGAGAAAGGCAAAAGAAAAGATGGATGGATTGTGTGAGGTATTATATGAAAGAGAAATGATAGCGTGACGGTTGACAGGGGAGACTGGAAAAAGAAAACGTGTTGCGCCGACCCCAAGTAACATGGGACAAGGGCAGGCAGATGATGAGTGTAGCATAATCTTCTTCCTCTTTATAATGACATCTCTATTAACCGTCATCTCAACAATTACATCATATATATAGTCACTTTATCTTTCACACAATCCTTCCATTGTTTCATTGGTCTTCGCCTACTCTTGTAACCATAACGTAACATCACGTGTGTCTGTAATCCCCGAAGGGTTAGACAGAGGTGTATCTATAGTACACCCACCTTTCATCAGTTATGTATAAGTAATGTAATAGGGGGCGAGCCTATAGCCATTAACCGGGCACAAATCCAGTCTCCGGGCTCCTATAGAGAAACTCTTGATAGAAAACCCGAATAATACTTTACCCGACCGAACCGACTTTGGAGATCGAAACCTGGTGAGCCTGAGGTCATCTCATGCTCAGCAGTAGCATTTTTTTCTCTTATAACCATGCACATTTTTATATGCAATACTTTCCTAACGATATGTTCCTTATCTGTTGTAACATGATATACTTACACTTCTTAACAAATCTACACGTCCCATATATTATATACCTTATTTCCATGACATAGAAGATCCAAATCAGATTTATTTGTATCATTAACGTCTGGCCAAGCCGGATGGACGGACGTTCCAACATTAGTAGAGAATCCCCACTCCGGAATATGAGTAGCCCCAATCCGTTTGTTAATTTGATATTCTTAACCTAATTTCCATGTTTTTAGTAGCAATTAGGTTGAGATTTATTATGCATTTTTACGTAATTGGAAGGGAAATTTTGGAGGTGGTGTCAGTTACTAATTACTTTGAAGATGTTTACTAATAAACCATTTTTATCTTGCCTACTGCTTCCGTTCAAGAAGCGAAATTATTCATTACGTATTTCTTAAGTGGTGGTTTTACCTCAACGAATCCTTTTTCGTGATTTCCTCAGGGGATTTGAGCATAATATAATATTACTGGAAGAGGAGTATTTTCTTATTTATGGCTATATAGAGGGCTTTATTCTTCCTATTTTTGTAATTGTAACTATTATTCTATAATCCTTATAGAATCTGATCTTTCATTATCGTGGGGCAGTGCTTGGAATAGGAAGATAAAGATTTCACTTAATTTTTTCCGCTTTGTGATGTGATATTACTAATATTATAAAGAAGTAAAATTTGTGAGTTTGTATGTAGGGCGGTAATCTTCGGAACTGCCGAAATTCTTTCTGAGGGAAGCTACAGAGTAATGGGAAGCTACAGTATTGCCAAATATCATAGGATATATTTTATGAAAACATGAAATTGAAAGTCGCGGGCAGAAGCTGATGAAGTGATAAATGGAAAGATCGGAATCATTAATTAAAGTTAATCTTGTTCTAAAGCTTTGACATAAGGTAAAAATATTGAGATACAAAATGCAGAATTTTAATAATAGGACTAACTGCTATCTAGCGTTCAGTGGAGTAGGATTCAGTGCTGAATACAGCGGGACAATTCCCTTATTTTTAAGAACGTTCACATTCGCATCTCATTCGCAATCTGTTAAAAAAACCATCAATTTACCAAAATTTTTGACAAGATTGGCAGATTGCGACGTGAATGTGAACGTTTAATAAGTAAGAGAATTGGCCCTCTGATCTTTCTAAATCTTTATGTATGCTGTCACAAGACATGTCTGCATTGTGTTATATAATTCAACGTCAGATCCAGACCAGAGTAAGATCAGTGCAGTGAACCAAACATTATTCAGATCTCATCGCTCAGCTCTGCAGCGGATCCAGTCTACCGTATCTAATGCATCCTAGATTTTATCCTGGCTTTGCCAGGGTAAATATTTGTTTTAGACTGGCTAACTTGGTTCACATGAAAAGAGAATGTAGTGAAACTCTGTTCTTTTCAAATCGGCAAAGACTATTTGCTAAGTGAAGTTCATGAAGCTTAAGACTAGCAAGGTAGGTATGTCATTTAATATCATTATGCATAGAAATCTCAAAAAAAAACAGTGGGTCCCGCTTAATGGCAAACGACATTGCGGCAGGCCCAGACAGACATAGTAGAATGAGCAGGACTCCTTTAATAAAGAATGGTCCTTGGCAGTTAGAAAGACGGCGGTGGAAAGAGAATAGAGAGGCCTTTGCCCAGATCAGTGGGACAACAATGACAAGAAAAAAAAAATACTGTATTGAAAACGACGAAAATAATTTTGTATTTTTTTTTTATTAAAAGCCTTGTGCAATAATGATAATCTCACAGTTTTCTTGTAGATAGGTACAGTCAGTGTCTAGTTTTATTTCATAATTCTTTATTGAATCAAAAAGTTATCGGGAATGGAAATCAATTTCATAAAAGAATATTAATTAAATAAAAATGTAACGCCCCATTACCTCATCCAATTTAGGTTCGAATGTACAAATATTCATAGTGAATGCACCATATAACCATCAATATACCAAATCGATTTAATTCAAGTTTCAAATCGATAACTTTCCACAATTTCACTTCTAATTCTTTTTTATAATTTACGATGTCAGCTTCCGCTACTTTATTGCTAGTTGTTATCGACTACCTATATAATATTGGTACCGAGTTATTAATTTACATTTCAACATTTTTGGAATTCAACCTTAGATGTTATGGCTTTATTATTGATTTGAACTATTAATATTAGATTAGTATCTTGATTTGGTTTTTCTACTTTGGTATCGAATCATTTATAAGACCTCTAATTTGTTATAATAATGAAACACTGATAGCTTTTTTCATTTATGACACAATTATTTTTATATATGTTAATTTTATTGTTATAAGACTTCTTCCTTTAAACCGCTGTTTGTTCAAATTCAACCTCAAATTATACCGTAATAAAGTCATGACTACGTTCAGGTTCAAAACAATTATTTTCCAAAACAAACACAAGTTAGTCCAAACAAAGTGTCTCATGAAAGTTGTTCTATACAATCTAACCAATCAATTGATTCCGCAAAGTCTATCGATATTATAAATGATTGTGAAATAGGAAGTGCTGAAGGTAACACTAGGAGTGACATCAATACTCGTGAGTTTGCTCTGGGAGCGGCGAAAGTAATAGGAGATAGCGACGAAGAGGTGGCAGATTTTATGCTTTCTGGTTGAGAATCTGAGGAATCTAACAATTTTAACAAATAATTATGTTAGAAAAGCTGATCTCTTCGAACGTTTTCAACATCTTGATGATTATGAAAAGAAAAAAGTTGGTGCAAAAATATTAAATATTCAATATTTTTGCACCAATTTTACTATGAAAATATCGAGATTTTAAAGTGAGCTGCATAATTCGTTTTAATATAATGACGAACAGCACTATCATCAGTCAACCCGTAAACAAAAATCTTCAAAATGAGTTAAAAATACATCGACATTTTAACCACCTATGTAATAAATATAACATGACAGAAATCACTCCCATACAATTGAATATCTTCATCCGTAACCAGACCCTGGCTCCACAATTCATATGCGTTTAGCTGCATAGCAACCAACAATAGCAAGAAGTCTATTCGTTATATTTTTCAAAGTCGTTACCAGAAGGTTGATTTAATACCTCAGTTATGCAATGATATAAATCATGGGAATTTGTTTAGTAAAGAAATACTCGATGGGATAGAAATGGAAGATTAAGATAGTCTTGTTACGGAAATGAAAGATGGTTATCTGGTTTGTGTGAAATTTTGTAACGCGTTTTGGATGATGGGTGTTGGAATTTCAATATTTGAAGGTCTGATTTTAATTTGTGGAATAGAGATTATTTTGGTTATGAATATTAACTATACCTGCATAACATTTTGCCAAATTGTTTGAGTGATTCTGGTCATCTGTAAAATTGCTTTTAAGATGAAAACCGAAATGTTTTGACATTCTCTATTCATTCAGAATTTTGCCAATTCCTAACCTTTTAATTACGCTATGACATATTTTGCTTGAATAGCGTCCAATATTACCGAATATATTATCGGCCGATTCAGAATTATCATACCGCAATTGAATACCTTTGTCAATAGACTCGATAATATGTCTTTACGTAACATCATACTTTCAAAACAAACCCATAGCTATCGCCATGAATTTCTATGACCATCCCATAACAATCAGTTTATTGATCTCTCTCAGTTTGGAAGTGAAAATGATATCGTTCAGATCACCTTCGCCGATTATATTGTGTGCAATGTCAATGGCTGTGATGTAATAAAGGTCAGGAACGCGGACATTGTCAAGTTCAAGAACAGTATCTTTTATCTTTTCGTTTGTTGTTGTTATTGAGTCATCTGTGGCTGTCTGTAGATGTATTGTGTTGGATATGATTCTTTAATTCTTTTGTTTTGATTTCAGTACCAGTTCTATTGTTTTCAGTTTTTGGCTTTTGACTTTCGTGTGTATCTTCTTTGATGGTTGTCATTATTATAATAGGAATGGCGACTAAAAATTGCTGTCCGCCAGTAGATTATTAAAAAACATTGGACACGTATTTTTTTTCTTTTTTTACGTAGTTTACGGCGATACATTAAGCTAAAATGTGGCATGACGTCACGCCTATGTAGACTTTATACTTAGTTGTGACGTAGCGATGCCCACTCCCCAACTTTAATGCGTTTTATCTAAGTCATTTTTTAATCAATAGCAAAAAATACTTATCTAATATTTTTTATTATCTGTTTGATGGACTAAATTATAATTTCTTTTTTTTAGCCAGGCATCATTCCTATTGGTATAATTTGTAGATACCTTTATCAAGGTGGGTGTAGGCTCTGATTCTCTTTGTAGTAATATTACAGCGAGTATGTTTTGAAACTAAGTAGTATATTACATGCCCTTTCAAAATCTAGCTCAACAGTTCAACAAACCATACACTTAAGTTGAAACTAATAGGCCCTATTCCGCAAACGAGACGTAAACTGGCGTGCAAAATAACCAAGCAACGTTTACCAATTATCCATTTTAATCGATTCAATCGATTACGGGTGACATGAAAGCGTTGGGATAGAATCGATCGTAATCAGCACTATTAGTCGGGAATTAACCGAGATACGGAATGTAAATATCGATGTTTATCGATACTGATTAATCGGTTAAAAAAAATGCCTGCGCGTTTCTGTGTGATCATGTAATGTGATTTCATTAGTGTGTTCGTGGCTACATTCTTGGGTTTATAAAATGTTTTAAGTATTCATTTAATTACGATGTTCTTATTAAGGTTTGGGAATTTCAAAGCTTGCAGAGTGGTAAACCCTGACCATTGTGTTTTAGTTAGACAGGTTTTCGACGATAATCTCATTATAAACTTAGATTTCACTAACTTTAACATGAGAACAGCTGTGTTCTGTAGGTACTACAGTAATAATATTAGTTAATTACTTTAAGAACTATACAGGGTGTTAGTGTAAACACCGTTATCCTTGAAACCAATTGTTTGGTTTCATCTAAAGAACGTAAAATCAATGGAAAAATACAACTTTATTTTTTTAAAGAAAATTTACTTTTTCCCCAAGAATATTTCACCCTACACGCAAGGGCAACGACCGGCCGCGGCCGGCGGAAGGCGGGGGCGGGCGGGGCGCGCGGGACGTTACATGACCGGCCGTCAGCTGTTTCGCAGCGCTCTCGAACGCGTATCCATGAGTATCGGGACAGTGACGGATATTTACTTTTTAAAATCTTTTAATGAAAATAAGGTTTTTTTTTGTTGTTACTGGGTCAACTACCCATGGTTTGAGTGACAACGGTGTTTACCCTTGCATACTTTATAAAAAAAATAAAAAAAAACTAACAAGCTAACATGTGTATTCATGACGCAAGGACAGATATGCCATACAAAATCTGTCAAAAACTCATCATTGTGAGACTACTGACACGTTTGTAAATTAGTAGACTTGGCCCCTTGACAAAACAAAAGAATGATCTCTGAGAGGCCAGTGTCTGCAGTGCTGGGAAGATTCATCCAGCTTCTTAAGACGAGATTACATTATGATTTTTTGACATGATTGATTTTATTATTTGATTTTAAATGATCCAATACTAACATAGATTTAAGACCTTTGTAATTAATAATAATTATGGACAGATTAAGTCTGAATATTAAGAATGTTATTTATTGTCTTTATTATTTATCGTATCCTCAACATTTTTTCAGGCTACTAAAACAAGTATACCCAAGCATGCTTACCTCAAAATATATCCTGTTGCTAACCATACATATTGAACAAGTATACAGGTCAACATTCAACGAACCGACCTATTTTTACACAAAACTTTTAGTCACCTCTGTTACAATGCTTTGTAAACAAATGTTCGGAAAATGTTGACTTTTCCACGAATGAACAATCAATTTTGACGGAAAATGGAAATTGTGGGCCGAACATTTGCACGACAGTGCACAATTTGGCAATTGTTGTTGAAAAATCAACAGCGGCACGGCAGTGTAGAGGTTTTATTAAAATGTTGGCACCTATTGGGTGAAGCCCCCGTGTGTTTACTTGACCTCAGGTCCTAGACAAGTGACACTCGTTTCCATAGCGTTTTATAAGCTTTTCGATAGCTTATGTCAGTCCTATATATTTTTGCCTTTTCCATCATCGTTATCGCTGATAGAATGTCACTTTGTCTAGGGCCTCTGAGCAGGAAGCCTTATTGCGTAACACACTCACCATTACAATAGGTTTAATTCGACAGTGAAATACCTATTCGTAGAATTTGAAAAAGACACAACACCGTGTCTTTTTCAAATTCTAAGAAATATGTATTGAAATATATATTATTATGCAATTAGTATTTATCATAATAATAATTGTAGTTGACTGCCTCGTTGGTCTAGTGGTCGCTACTGCTGAGCATGAGGTCCTGGATTTGATTCCTGGGTCGGACAAAGCCTAATTGGGTTTTTCTATCTGTAATTTCACAGTGGCAGCCCGGAGTTTGGATTTGTGCCCGGTTGATGTCAATAGCCTCGCTCCCTATTACATGGAACTTTAACATGAATCCAAAAAAAACTAAATTATTAAGAAAATAAACTCCCTCATTATAGTCAGTGGGTGGGTACGTATCTACAAAGATAACGTGCCCCACAAGCAATTTGATACAGGTAGGTAAATACATAAAACTCCATCCATAATGTGTTATATATATGTAAATAGGTTACTTAACCGAACAAACCCTTAATGTGCATTAAATTCAATTTTGTTCGTAATTTTGTATCGATCGAACTCGTTACCATACTCAATTTGCATTTTCTTAATAACTTAATTCGTGTTTTTAAGGGCCACACACGTTTGACATAAGTGTTGCTTCACATTTCTTCGTTTACTTGAATTTCGCTTTGCCTTTTGGCTTTTTAGACGTGTAATAATGAGAAAGACAGGGTTAATTTAACAACTTTATTTTAAACTAGCTGCTGCTCGTGGCTTCACCCGCTTTTTATTCTTTTTGGGGTTATAAAATAAATATTTTTTGAAATGTGCTAATTAAGCCCTTTCATTAAATCCAAAATAAAAATGTTTTTAGTGCACGACTTTAGGTTCTATTCGCCATATTCAATGTGATGCCTATCACTAGCGGACGATCAAGACGCTTCCAACGATACCTCATTTGTCAAATTGTGATGAATAGTTAAGATATGAGGGAACAGATGAACATACATACATACCGGTCAAAATCATAGCCCTCCTTTTTGCTTCGCCGTAAAAATAGCGATTTTTTTATCCCTAAAAAACTGCAACTTCCTCTCGCTTTCCTCTATCTACTCCCAGATTACTTCCTGCACCTCTATTTCCAATTAAAAAACCTCCGAGTCGGTACACGATACAGCGCATAAAATCTTATCGGTCGCACTCTCATTATCATACTTCATTTGCATTGCTTAATAACTTAATTCGTATAAGTAACGGCCACACACGCTGAGCCGGTATTGAGCCGTTTAGTGATGGGAAACAGGTTTACTGAGGCCAGGCCTCAATTTCGGATTTGGGTGAAGTTTTGGCCTCAAATCTGTTTCGGGGTGGGATTTGTCTGGGAGCTTAGTGTATGCTGTGAGATATTCGGTTACATTATGTATAATATGAATTCATGAACATAACATAGCGTTACGTCTGTAATTTGTGTCTTTATTGAAAGTGATTTTCACAAAGAAATAACAGAAAAGCTTCTAAGAATTTTGTGTGTTGTCTCATACTATATTGTAACGCACTTGTTTTAGATATAGATAAAACGTAACTAGCCTTAACTAAACTGTTAGGAAAAACAGAAAATACGTTTAAAAAAATTGTGTCATGGAAGATTTTTTTTTTAAATATTTTAAAGTCAAAAAATCCTCGTCACCATTTTCATCAGGCGCATCACTACGGTCATTCTTTTTGTTCGCCATCCATATTTGGATCCACATAGTGCTGGTTATTAAATTTTAATACAAGATTTATAATTACGGGGAAAGTGTGTGTGCAATGTGAATGCATTGTAGTGGAAAACTACGCCATGCCAATTAAGGGTAAGCAGAGAGATGCGGAACTAAGTTGTAAAATTGATTTATGTAAATACTTAATTTTACGTCGACGTATTAAATAAAAGCCATCGGATCAGCCGACCCGAGAAGTTAAGCAGCGCTTGCAGTCGGTCTGTAGATGGTTGGGTCATTATTTTCATATTTCGACCCATTCGAATTTTAGAGAGCAGGTTCTGATTGTCATACCAGTATCGATGAAGATCGTTGGGGAAATCAGAAGTTCAATATTCTTATCATTTAAAAATGTCGGTATTGCCCAGAAAATTGTAAAGAAAGACACGTTAAATGAGGATTAAAGAAAAATAAAAGGATAATAATGACCGTTACAATCAATGGTGGATTGCAGAATGATAATAATCAAGTTGCTTACTAATAGCTTTTTATACATAACTAGTTTCCGCCCGCCGCTTCGCCCGCGTGATATGTCGATAAAAAAGTAGCATAATTATGTCCTTTCTCAGGCTCTAGACTATCTGTGTACCAAATTTCATTTAAATCGGTTCAGTAGTTTTGGCGTGAAAGCGCAACAGACAGACAGACAGAGTTACTTTCGCATTTATAATATTAAGGGCTAATTTCACCAAACTTTTATACCGAGTATAAGTCTTATCCTGCGAATAAATTTTGAATTTTTGACAGTTTTTCCATACAAAAACTGTCAGACGTCAATTTTATTCCCCGGAAAAAAGATATCTGACTTTGATAAAATCAGCCCTAAGTAAGGATTATTAATAGAGTCTATGTCCAGCAGTGGATTGCCATAGGCTTAGTCGATTGATTGTTTGATGGTCTCTACATACTCGTATTATGTAGAGAGGCCTCTCCCAGGCTGCTTCACAACACCCTGTCCTCCGCCTTCCGCATCCAGTTTGTACCAGCTATCTAGCGACCATACTGTTATATACTGTATGTTGTTTACTGTTGTTGTATATTGTGTTGCAAAATACCACTTTGCGGTAAAATTGTTTCAAGTCATGCAACAAAATAAAACCAAAAAGCATACAGCAATAAAAGAAAGATCATACAAATTATAATGTTGAACATAAAGCCACAATTACAACTTCGCAATCAATACGACATTAAAAACAAATTATGCGTAAAATGAGAACGAACCGGCTGATGTTCGAACCGATTATCATTGTATGCATTACATGACAAACATTCATCATCTGCCTAGCCTTTTCCCAACTATGTTGGGGTCGGCTTCCAATCTAACCGGATGCAGCTTAATACCAGTATTTTACATGGAGCGACTGCCTATCTGACCCCACAACCCAGTAACTGGGTAATACGATACCCCTTGGTTAGACTGGTTGTCAGATTTTCGTGCTTCTGACGACTCGTAACGACTGTCAAAGATCCACAAATGACAGCCGGGACCAACGGCTTAACGTGCTTTCCGAGGCACGGAGGAGTCAAACATGACAAACATTATGATTGCTATTAAAAAAGAAAGAATATTCTGATAGCATTATGCAAGACGCCACAATACCACAGTTATTTAAACTGCGTATTTGTAATGACATTCCCAGTTTGCTGAAAATAACAAACAAACAAATATTTATACAATGGTTTAGTCACTATAGCTAGTCAAAGATTAGCAAAATCCACAGTCGGCCCATCACTACTATTTAGTTCTTTTTTTATTTTCTTATTTTAATGGATTTATTTGTTATTTGAAAGTTCATACCTAAGTTTTAGTATTGCCAGTGTTTTCATTTATTGTCGTGTTGTCGCTTCCTATTTTCACTTCAAAGATTTTTAATACGATCCTCCTGTCCCTTGATATTCTTATGGCTAGAATAAGGATACGGCTGGAGTAAGGAAAATCATAAGAAGAAAATCTTTACTCTACTGAGTTGTACATGACCATAATGTTAGGAGGTTATATCATTTAATCTGGTGGCCAGCAAATCTTTTTGGCAAAATTTTATAATTATCAGTCCTTTAATTTAGTTTTTTAGTTATACCTATACAGCGTGCCGCTACAATGGCGACATTAATTTAACACACGTATACGTGTGTTAAATTAATGTCGCCATTGTATCTACAACTCAGTAGAGTAAAGATTTTCTTCTTATGATTTTCCTTGCTCCAGCCGTATCCTTATTCTAGCCATAAGAATATCATGGGACAGGAGGTTTGGATGCTGTGTAAATTATGTAGTAACACGTAAGTAAACCTGCTTCTGATGACTGTATGTAGGTACTTTTACTAATTTTCCATTCGCTACCATAAGTAGTAAAGAAAAAAGAAAATACATTTATTTGCGGCAAACATGATGCAAAGAAAGGACAAATGCACGAAAATAACAAGTTGGGGGAAAATATGCGTCACATCCACGCAAAATGGCCATCGCTCAGCATAATGCTGCAACCCTATGCGAGACAGAGCCCCAGTGCTGGTACAGTCACGGACTTTAATTGATGAGCCACCTTCAGACTTTTCAATTTTGCAGTTTCATACATGCACGAGATTACACGATTAAACACGAAGTCAAATCGCACGCTCGTAAACAAGATGTCAATTAAATTACTTTTAATTGGAAATAGTCTTATCCATAGAGGTTGACTAATAAGTTCTCAATGATAAAAATAAATACAATGTTGCATTAAGTTTATCCAATCTATTTGATACCGACTTCCTTTTAATCATAGCTCATTAACTCGATAATTGTGAAAACTTAATATTTCTCCGTACGCTAACGTTACTATCGCAACAGTAACCTAGCAACGATTGGTTATCGTTGCTAGGTTACTGTTGCTAGACCTGCAATTGGTTTACTTTGAGTAGTCAAGTTAGTAGTTCTGGCTCTCAGGTCAGCCAACCGGTAAAGATATGAGATATGATTTTCTTCTTCTAATACGAAGACATAGGACTTTGCGTGTCGGGAACCGAATAAACCCGATTTGTATTACACGGCTAAAATACGAGCAGTGCCAGGTGGCTTATCAATTAAAGTCCGTGACTGTACCTACTGCTATACATATTTATAATATCTGCTTCTTTTCTATTATGTCTGATATTACCAACCACTTCTAATTATCTATTCTATCGTCCCATTCTTTCTTTCTTACAGATGTGTAGACGTTTTTACTAGCTTTATATTAGCTTGCTCAGTTCGTATGTATTTCCGGTTACTCCAATTGTCATCGATTTTTCAAGCACTTCTTGGCATCCGATTGAGCTGAAACTTGGCATACTTGTATAACTTACCAAGACATTTTGAAAAAATGATATAGTGGAACTGGTCTGATGATGGAGGTCAATCAAACTAGATAGCACAGTCGTGTTTGGACTCATTAAAAGTGCTTTGACACTAGGTGGTGTTAAGGATCTGATGATGGAGCCAGACGGTGGCCCTTGCCAAAAAAAAAAAAAGACGGTGGCCCTGGGAAAACCCTGATTAGTTAATTAAAAGCTTGTTTTTAAAAAAGATTTTTACTTATATTTTATTTGATTATGAGTTAATTTTCTTTACTTAACTCGTATCCAACAATCGACGCCACAGAATATATTGAGTCATTAATATGAATTAATGGTTCTGTCGCTCCCCGAATTTCAATCCTCCACCGTGAACCCACATCGAGATGAAAGGGTTCCCTACATAAGCGGCTTTGTGACGCACATATTGTTATGGGTATTATAATAATTGATTGTAATTCAATTAATATAAAGTGCCAATTCAACGCTGCTGGCTTTGGTTCTATTTTCATGGGATTGGATGATATTATGGAAGGTAGTGTAGGTCAGTGCATGTTTATGAAGGAAGCCTTTCTCCGGATTAAAAGCTATTGTTATTAAGCTTTGTGTTATCATAATTAGTTGTTAATGGATTTGACATGAGTATTCTGTTGTTTTACTCTCGTATCGGGTTGAATTATGAGGAGCTCGTAGCTAAGTAATAACAGCCGCACCATCAGGTTAAGCTACGCTTGCCGGGTCGATCCATCAGGCTTGCCGGGGTTGCTCAGTGGATGGCTGACCATCTTTACATACCGAGGCTCCTCCGTGACTCGGATAGCACGTTAAGCTGTTGATCCCGGCTGTCATTCGTGGATCTTTGACAATCATTACGGGTTGTCATAAGCCCGAAAGTCTTACAACCAGTCTTACCAAGGGGTATTGTAGTCTAAACTTCGTCATTTCCTCGCATCGTCTGTGGAATTGCATACTTTAACTTCGTCACTCCAGGAAGCAATTAGTTTGCTGCAAGATTTCTGTTGGTTTCTCCGGAGATTTGAAAGCTCTTCCTTATAATAAGCTTAAGACGGTAATCAGCAAAACCCTACATTCACCGTATCAATTTCCCCACAGGAAGTAAAGATATCCACTTTAAAAACTGGAAAAATCCAGGTTCCACTGCTATACCTACTCATAACAGTAATATTCTTTTATCAGATTAAGTATCTTGGCCTGGCATGCGAGGTTGTCGTCATGTGGGATGTGAACTCTGCGATCATCGTGCTGATAGTCGTATCAGCCAATGGCATAATTGCCAAGAGCCTCGACTAACACCTGTGGAGGCTCTCGTTAGGTGGCTGGATCAAGGGCTTCTTCCAGACAGCGGTAGGTACTTTTGGACACGGCGCGTATCGTTAGGAGGTTCCTCTCTCAAGACTTCTGACTACCGGTAGCTTGGACCCGAAGCTTGGAGCTTCCCGATACCGATGGGCTACAATTTTTTATATTTTTTTATTATTTTTTTATGAAAATATTTAAAATTGTAATCAATATGCACATAAATGAAATAATCCTATCACTTCAACTCATCTTTGTATCCTCCCTCTTAAAAATTATGGGCATACAAAGCAACAAAACATACAAGCAAGTCATAAAATCGATGTGAAATATAATGAGGGTATCTGTTCCGATAATTGCGTGTTGCATCGGCTATCGTCGTGTGATGTCGGGTTTCTTCGGGTGTCCTCGGGCTATAGCATTTACTTTCTCCGTCTGGTCTGGACCTGCGTGATTTAGAGTGGTCTGGTATTTGGGTTGTCTCTTGTAAAAAATGTCTGGCTTTTTTGGTGGTTAAAAATAAATATAACTTGACAATTTTTATGGAGAAGTTTAAGAAAGTGTCCTTGGATTTTCTTGTGTGTTCATTTCCATTAGAACTGACTACATTATGGAGTGGGCAACTAGCTTCATGTTTCTGACTGACCGACTGGACCCTGGATAATTCAAAAGTGCCTGTAATATGTTTAGGCGTAATTACTTTGATATTCATCGTACAGGTACAGTCACGGACTTTAATTGACGAGCCACCTGGCACTGTTCGTATTTTAGCCGTGTAATGCAAATCGGGTTTATTCGGTTCCCGACACGCAAAGTTATATGTCTTCGTATTAGAAGAAGAAAATTATATTTCATATCTTTACCGGTTGGCTAATCTGAAAGCCAGAACTACAAACTTGACAGCAGAGTGAGTCCCAAAGTCAACCAATTGCAGGTCTAGCAACATTAACCTAGCAACGATAAACAATCGTTGCTAGGTTACTGTTGCGATAGTAACGTTAGCGTACGGAGAAACAATAATAGTCATTTCGACAAGTTCGAAAGTAACGTCTCTGACATCTATATTTCAACTGTCAGTGTCTTCAGTTTTGTTTTCAGAATTACGAGTTAATGAGCTATGATTCAAAGGAGGTCGGTATCAAATAGATTGGATAAACTTAATGCAACATTGTATTTATTTTATCATTGAGAACTTATTAGTCAATCTCTATGGATAAGACTATTTCTGATTAAAAGTAATTTATTTGTCATCTTGTTTACGAGCGTGCGATTTGAGTTCGTGTCTAATCGTGTAATCTCGTGAATGTGTGTAACTGCAAAATTGAAAAGTTTGAAGGTGGCTCATCAATTAAAGTCCGTGACTGTACATTAAAATGGTTATTTACAATATATAACACAACTACTTAATTGGTTTAACTGAAATAAATGCTTTGAGTTTTGAAAATTTAAAAATGTGTATGGCCATTTCAATCGATCTTAGTCATTCCATATCTGCCTTGCCTTTTCCCAACTACGTTGGAGTCGGCTTCCAGTCTTACCGGATAACTAAAGTTGAATATCAGTATTTTACATAGAGCGACTGTCTATCAACTAACAACCCAGTTACTGGGTAAGACTGGTTGTCAGAGTTTCGGGCTCTGACTGCCCATAACGACTGTCAAAGATCTTCAAATGACAGCTGGGATCAACCTACGTTTAGCCGGTATTACGCAGGGCCATTTGAAGAAGCTAATTAGAACGCAAAATCTGTAAGAAATTATCATTCACTATCATCTTCACCATAATGATTATCAACGAACTATTATTTTGTGTGGTTTGTACTGTATTTTTTTTACTTGTGCATAATAAGTTAATAAAAAAATTAAAAACATGTTTAGTTTTCACTGCTATAGAAGACATTTTAAGAATTTGCCCATATCATCATGCTTGGCAGATAGATTCTATAATGTATGATTACTGTTACCTGGTAACCCCTGTCATAATCATCTGCCTAGCCTTTTCCCAACTATGTTAGGGTCAGCTTCCAGTCTAACCGGATGCAGCTGAATACCAATATTTTACATGGAGCGATTGCCTATCTGACCTCCACAACCCAGTAACTGGGTAATACGACACCACTTGGCAAGACTGGTTGTGTCAGACTTTCGAGCTGACGACCTGTAACGACTGTCAGAGATCCACAAATGACAGCCGGGACCAACGGCTTACCGTGCTTTCTGAGACACGGAGGAGTCTCGATATGTGAAGATGGTCACCTATCCACGGACCAACCCCGGCGTAGCTTAACTTGATGGATCGACCCGTGCGGCTGTTATTACTTAGCCACGAGCTCCTCCCTTAGCCCTGGTAACCCCTGTATGAGCTTAATTAAATAATCCAAAATAGCCGTACAGTAACAGTTTTATTAAATCTGCTGCAGTGTTCAAGCATTTTTAGGGATAAAATAAATTGCATTTCATCTAAAATATTACCTAGAGCCGTCTAGCTCAGAAGAATGAAAAATATGTTGCAGACAACCCCTATTTTTCTTTAACTATCAGGTTGCGTTTCAGCTCAAACAGAAAGAAGCACAAGAAAATTGAGGAGAATTTCATAAAATATCGTTACATAAAAGCATGAAATATAGAGACAGTTTATAAACCATTTTTTTTAGGGTTCCGTACCCAATGGTTGCCAACGGGACCCTGTTATTATGGCTACGCTGGCCATCCGTCCATCCATCTGACACAGACAGAACCCTTCGTGTACAAATCCGACTCGCACTTGGCCGCTTTTCCATGTAAGAAATATGCAATTAAGTGGAAACAATTTACCTAAGTATATGAAAATAACAACATTATTTGCTAAAGAAACACTTCAAAGGAAAGAATACTCGTATAAGTAAAACATACATTTTCAGAAAATTCGCACGCATAGTTCCACACAGATTCGATAAAAGGAATTTCTTTGTATAAATTGTTACAATTTCCTTGTTTCAAAGCAAGATACAATAGACGTAGATAATATATTTAGTAACCTATTCCGCTTAACTATTCCTCAAGAGTCATAAAAAGCCCTGTAAAAAATCGACACGTGTTTCACCTCTCAACGAGGCATCCTCAGGATGACGATTGACCCGACGCGAAACAGAACACGACGTTGCCACACAGAGTAACAACTAAACTAACTATCTTAAATAACTTGTTTCAAAGTGTATTAAATATGAACCTTCTTATACATTAAGGTAAAATTACGATAAATGCAGATATTACGTTCCAATATTTATGAACTTAGGAAAAAACTTAGACTTTCGGTATTTGGCCTATTATGATTTTCATAAAAGAATGTATGTACATTCCTTTATGAAAATCATAATAGCTCATAATTCCTTCAGATCATAATTCCTTTATGAAATACCGTATTTCGGCCATGGCGGCCAAACTCAGCGGAGACTAGCCATCGACGCGGGGGATATTATCGTGCACAAGTATGTGCGCAGACACTGTGCACTCTCTGTTCCCTCACTCTGTAAGTCCGATGGCTAGTTTTTTTTAAATATTGTACCTTGTGCTTCTGAACCGAATAAAGTTTTCCACAAAATAATAATAAGAAAAGCTTCCCAGACATGTCCAAACATAAAAAGCGATCCACCCAAAGTTTCTGAGGTCACGTGTTCCCTCCAAAATGAGATTACCCTGAGTACCCCGACAATATGACCCCAGCTAATAAAGGATCTTTCTCTTACCCCAGTTATTCGTACGTTTTATTACGAGCAGCTAGTTTTACGAGAGTTGAATAGATTTTTTCGGGGACGATGTATGTGGCAGTTTTCTTAATATATTAAGGTCTGAAAAACCCTTTTAATGTGGATGCCGCTTGATTAACTTTTTTTGCTTGGAGACTTGAGAGGAATCTGAAATTTAATTTAGAAAACCTAGACATTTTTAGACAGCTTTAAGTACGGGAATGTGGTTAACTGAAAATTTTGGATTAGGTAATTAATTTATACAGAATCGGTATTGAATTAAAAAGTAGTGACAGCTGATTAAATTTATAATTAATTTTTTGCTATTCCTAACATTAAAAAAAATTCTTCAGTTACTTAGAATCTAACAATAATAATGATTCAAACTTTAAAACCATATTATTATCGTATCCCGTCCCTGACTCGGCAAAGTTTCGCCCATAATTATTTGAAAGAAAGCCGAACATAATATTTTATTTGGGACACGCTCAGAAAACACGAACAATAACTAAGCCGCGGGCAGACAGACAGACGGACATGGCGATACTATAACGGTTCCTTGTTGACTACGGAACCCTAAAAAAGGAGCGTTCAAATAGAATATTTCCTAACCCTATTCCATCTATTAATAATCGCCTTCTCCATTCTTCAACAATTCATCTCCATTATAGATATTGTTAGTCTTCCCATACGACATAGAAGCTTACTAAAGGCTTGAGTACTAAATCGGTAGTATCGCCTAGCCATTACATTTTCATTGCTACGGTTAGACTGGGCTCGTATATATCTGATAGGGTGGCTTGTATGCATGGGAATGGGTAGAGTAAGTCAGCAAGGGTTATGTAGATAGATTGAATTGCTATTGGTAGGTAAACCCACCGAGTTTTAGGTTCGAAAACATGTCTGGTCTAAATTTTGTTCTGGAAAATTTCTCTTTCATTTAGTGTCAAATTTATCTTAAAACAACCGAGAAGAAGAGAAAAAAAAATGTAATTTTTTTTTTTTTGTTATGACCAACTTGATCAGTCAAAAGATACTACAAAAAAAAAAAAAAACCGACGTCGAAAAAAACACTAAAAAGTGAACATTATTTCGGAAGTCGGAGACTTGGCTTTTTAATTTTTGGTTTTTTGCTACAACTTCCGAAATTAAGAATTTTTTTCAATTTATTAGTGCCTTTTTGGAAGTGGATAGAAAAAAAAAATTCAGACGAATAAAAAAATCTAGCTACTTTATTTTTACTATAAAGGCTCTGCTGGTCAGAAGAATCTCCTTTCTCCTGCCAAACATGGATTTCCAAGTAAAAAAAAAAAAACTGAACTTTTATGTACGAACAGGAATGTTCGTACATAAAAGTGAAGCGGCATTTCCTGCATATCAAAAAATAGGTATATGGTTCGACTTAAAAGTTAAAACCAAATCATTCGTTAACATACCTTTAAACACATTAAGATTTTTATAACTATAATAACACGCACTTTACATCCGTCGGGTGTCCATTAAGTTGTTTTAAACACAAAAATTATATATCTGCAGGTAAGTACTGAATATTTCACGTGAAAGCACGCGTTTACAAGTTCAACTGTCATCTTATCCGTGGCCTTAACCTGTAGTTTAAGCACGTTTATGTAAGGTTGTCGCGTGGGGAAAACTTGTTTACATCAAATACTGGCCGAAAAGAAATTATTTACATACTTTTTATGTAGGTAAAAAGATAAAGGAGTCTTTCACACAACCGGCTCGATAAAGTCAAATTAGCATAAGTCATGCAAACTTAAACTAAAGTAAGTCTTAACCGTTGTACTATAACCGTTCATTACAATTATTTGAATACGATTTTAATTCGAATCTTACAATTTGCTGGTTAAATAAATTCCTGTGGGAAAATGGGTTTCACGAGGAAAGAAAAGACGTGTGAACTGGTTGACGGTCCGTTATAATTGAATAATAGAAAACATTTGAATGACCGACATCAACGAATGAACGAATGAGTGAAAGATCGATTGTGATAATCGAGTGATTGAATCGAGTAGTTATTTTGATCTGCAAACACTGGGATTTTTGTATTATTTCAACAGTCCCCCTCAAAAAATACAAGTATACAGAAAAATAAGCTCATTTCAATCACATAACAAAAACATATAATAGATATAACAATCAAAATGTTGATTTAAGTTAATGATTAATCACTTCAAAATCAGATGAAATAAATCTTATTAATTAAAGTTTAATACAAATTTAAATTGTGTCTTAAATCTATAAACCTTTTGGTAGGAATCGCTTTCGTAAACATATCCGCTAGTTGATTTCCTGTGGAAATAAATTCTAGTTTTATTAATTTACTAGCGATTTGTTCCCTAATGAAATGGTATTTTATGTCTATGTGTTTAGATTTTTTATGGTTTGTAGGATTATTTGCAATACAAATGCAACTATTGTTGTCTTCGTATATTATTATAGGATCTTTTATTTGGATTAAAATGCTATTTAGTAGTGATTTAATCCAGACTGCTTCTCTTACAGCCTCAAATAAAGCCATGTACTCAGCTTCCGTTGAAGAGACGGCGACAGTATTTTGTTTTCGTGTATTCCACGAAATTGTACAATTATCAAAAGCTTTGAATAAATAGCCTGTTGTACTTTTTCTGTCGTTTTCATCGCCTCCCCAATCCGAATCTGCATAGCCAGTGATTAATTCCTTATAATCACTTTTATTATACGTCAATTTTATACCAACTGTACCTTTTATGTATCGCAAAAGATGTTTTAAGCATTTCCACAATTCTTCATTATTTTTAGATTGGTATCTACTCAATATACTTATAGGTGCACAAATATCTGGCCGTGTACAAAGCATAGCATACATAAGACACCCAATTACATTTCTACAGGGCGCTTCATAGTATGTGTCAGAATTTAAAGTCAAATAATTTAATTTATAAGGTAAAGGTGATTTAGAAGGGTTGCAATCACTCATAGAAAATCTATTTAAAACATTTTGTAGGTATGTAAATTGGTCTAATGAGATAGTATTTTTAGACCTTTCGATTCTGATCCCAAGGAATAATTTTATTTCTTTTAAATCAGTCATTTCAAATTTTTGCATAAGACTGTTCTTGTAAACTTGTAATGTATCAATACTTTGAGTGGAAATGATCAAATCATCGACGTACAATACTATATAAACATTTTTATCTATACCATTTTTATCTAATACATATAGACAAGGATCTACTTCCGAATTTTTAAAACCCATATCTTTAAGAACGAGATCTAAACGTTCGAACCAGCATCTTGACGACTGTTTTAGGCCATACAATGTTTTGTTTAGTTTACACACTTGATTATCTTTAGCTAAAATACCTTCTGGTACCTCCATAAAAATATTTTCTTTTAGTATTCCATTAAGGAATGCCGTTTTAACATCCATATGGTGTACATGTAAATCAAATTGATTAGCTAGAGCCAAAATGAATCTAAATGTAGTGATCCGAGCGACTGGTGCGAAAGTTTCGTTATAATCCTGCAAGTACTCTTGAGTAAAACCTCGAGCAACCAAGCGAGCCTTATAACGTACGGGTTCACCTAATTCATTGTTTTTAATAGTAAACACCCATTTGCAACTTATTATGTTGACATCTTTAGGTTTTTCTACTAAAGTCCACATTTGGTTGCTTCGAAGTGACTCAATTTCACTCTGTACAGCTTTTAACCATTTATCAGAATCATGTCTATCAAATATATTCTTAAATGACGATGGCAATGATTGCAAAGTAATCAATGACAGAAATAAATCAGGATCATGCATCTGTTTATAATTTTTCGGGGGTAAATTGAGAATTCTTTCACTTCGCCTTAAATTATTGGGTTGACTTCCTAATGACGAATTATCATTCAAAGAATTTTGAGGTTGACTTTCTATTAGTTTTGCCGAATCATTGTCGGGCTTACTATTTTTTGAGGGAATCACAATGTTGTCACTACTGCTACTCGTTGGACGCGATTGTGTAAAATTCAATTCATCGAATATGACATCACGAGCTATGAATACTTCATTATTTTCAACGTTAAATAATCTATAACTATTTGCATTGTAACCAACTAATATTGACTTAAGAGATTTTTGATCAAATTTAGTTTTTCTAGTTTTATTATGAACGTATGCAGTAGACCCAAACATTTTTAAATGATTTATTTTCGGTTTTTTACCATGCCACATTTCGTATGGTGTTTTATTTATCAAAGCTTTAGTGGGTAGTTTATTAATCAAATAAGTAGCTGTTAAAACAGCTTCACCTCAAAATATTTTATCTAATTTCGCACTTGCAACCAATGTTCGAGCCATTTCGGTTAACGTACGATTCATTCTCTCTGATACACCATTTTGTTGTGGAGTGTAGGGTACCGTTAAATGATACATTATTCCCTTTTCAACACAAAATTCTTTGAACTCGTTAGAAAGATATTCTCTGCCATTATCACAATATAGATTAACAATCTTAGAATTAAGTAAGTTCTCACTCTTAGCCACAAAATCCTTAAAACATTTAAATACTTCTGACTTAGAATGCATTAAATATGTGACTGTATAGTGAGTAAAATCATCAACGAAAATAGTAAAATAATTTTTATCATCAAATGTGGGTGGTGTTATAGGACCGCAAACATCAGAATGAACAATAAAAAGTGGTCTGTTATTATTGGATTTCACTTTTTTCTTAGCAAAGGGTAGTCGTGATTGTTTACCAAGTATACAAGGCTCACATAACTCATTACTAGGAATTACATCATTGATAATATTATTATCCTCAATTAGGTCTTTTAAAATATTAAATTTTTGTTTATTTAAATGACCGAGACGTTTGTGCCATAAATCATAAGGTTTAGAAGTCTCAGATAAATTTAAATTACATTGAGATCGTACTACTTTAAAATGTAACTTAAATAGATTATGACTACTTATACCGGACATTAAGCATTTGTTGTTTTTGTAAATATGAACTTTATTATTGTTAAAAATAACCGACATACCTGCTTCTTGAATACGATTTACCGATAATAAATTATATGGCACTTCTGGTGAATATAGAATATTATCGATTGATCCTTGAAAACCTAGATTACTAGTAACATTTATTTGTCCTTTACCAAATGCAGGAATGTTAGTGCTGTTCTTAGCTACCCCAATTTTTAGTGGAGTGGGTAACTCTAAGTATGAAGAGAAAAAATCCTTTGTATGTACAATGTGGTCAGTTGCGCCCGAATCTAAAAGAAAAGTAATGGTATCAGTAGTAGAATTAAGTTGCGAATGAAGTAACTTACATGTTGTAAACATAAAAGCGAAACTGTCCTCATCATTGCCGGAAGTCTGCATTGTATTTGCAGTTGGTGCCTGATTACTACTACCGCCATCTTGCTGAATTTTCTTGAAGTAATGGCAATCCTTCTTGACATGATTTCGCCGACCGCAATGATCACAATATAGCTTCGAAATCTTATGCGTTGAGTTTCCAGGATGTGGCTTCTTCTTATATCGAGTATTATCACGAAACTTTTTCTTGTCAAATCCAGGTCTTGATGTAAATTTCTTCGCAGATGTTTGTAATACTTTCAGTTCGGTTGTAGTATCAGCTTTTAATTTCACTTCGTGATCTAAAAGACGTGTCTTAACAAACGATAGATTTAATTGTTCTTCTCCTAACGTTTCTAATGCTGTAATAACGCCGTCGTAGGAGGTAGGTAAAGTTAACAATAAATGCGATACTTTGTCCATCTCATCTAATTTTGCACCAGCTGAAATTAGTTCCGTAATTATATTGTCGAAATTATTGAAGTGTTGGAATAACGTCACATCCGGTTGCAATTTTAAATTTAGTAATTGTTTTCGCAGAGCCAATTGTGTAGCTAAGCTCCTCCTTTCGTAAATTTTATCCAAATCATCCATTATAGATTTTGCCGTAGCAGCACCTTTTGCAAAATTAAAAAATGCATCGCCTAAATATTCCACTATCGTACCTTTTGCCAGCATATTTTTCTTTTTCCACTCTTCATCTGGGTTTGATGGAGGTAGTTCGTCAATCACACTCAACACTTGCAATTCTCCTAAAAGTGATCTAACGCGAAATTTCCACGTGCTATATCGTTCACCGTTAAATTGTTGAATATTCCTTTTACTTCGCGACTCCATTTTCAAATTATTTTAACGAACTAACGGTTGATTATTATTGAACACTAGTATACTCTTAACACTATATTACTACGTAGCCTGGGCCCATAACCTGTGGGAAAATGGGTTTCACGAGGAAAGAAAAGACGTGTGAACTGGTTGACGGTCCGTTATAATTGAATAATAGAAAACATTTGAATGACCGACATCAACGAATGAACGAATGAGTGAAAGATCGATTGTGATAATCGAGTGATTGAATGGAGTAGTTATTTTGATCTGTAAACACTGGGATTTTTGTATTATTTCAACAATTCCAATATAGAAAATCGAGTCCACTTTTAATCGGGCGTACTCTGAAAACATAACTATCATATCTCTAACAGGAAGACATCGCTTGACAAACAATCCCAAACAATTTCAGTACAGTAGGGGTCCCGCTTTTTTCCGGCCACATTGAAACCGTGTCATAACCGGACAAAAATAGAAACTAATTAATTACATTCCGGACAGCCCTACAAACACAAATTATTCCGGGAAACATTAACATTGTAATTCGTTAACCAACATTTTGCTCATCAAGATTTTATAATCTACCATTTTGGAAGAAAATTATTAAAATATGATTATGACAATGGAATTTTGTGAGTGAATCATGAAGACCTAATAACCTAATTTGAACAGTAAATACAAAGGAAAATACTGTTACACGTAATTTTAAATGTGTTTTTGTAACACGTTTAGCATTATGTAAAGTAACAAGTGTTAGCAATTTGAACGTCCTTTGTTTTTGGAGTTTTTTATCATTTTCATGAGAACATTGAATTTGTCAGTCCGCTATTTTAAAACAACAGCCTGATTGAAATATTTTGTTTATCTGAGTTCCATAGTAAATTATAGATACGTATTTATGATAAGATAAGCTGAGTGTGTGTGTGTGAGAGGGGCTTTTGGCTAAGTAATAATAGCCGTACGGATCGATCGAACAGGTTAAGCTACGCTTGCCACAGTTGTTACCTGGATGGGTGACCATCTTTACATATCAAGACCCCTCCGTATCTCGGAAAGCACGTTACGCCGTTGGTCCTGGCTGCCATTTGTAGATCTTTGACAGTTGTTACGGTTCGTCAGAAGCCCGAAAGTCTGACAACCAGTCGTACCAAGTGGTATCGTGTTACCCAGTAACTGGGTTGTGGAGGTCAGATAGCCAGTCACTCCATGTGGTATGCAGCTGCATCCGGTTAGACTGAAAGCCGACCCCAACATATTTGGGAAAAGGCTAGGCAGATATGAAAGGATAGCACAAGCCGAGTGTGCCCAATATGACAACCGATTGGCAAAAAGGACAACGTACAAACTTTCATACCCTATTTTAAAATTCGTACGAAAATTTTTGAACATTAATTTTCGTTTCACACAGAATTCTTGTGCAAAATGTAATGTGTCTAGATCCAGTAGTCCAGGCTGTGCGTTGTCTTTCAGTCACTGAATTTAAGATTTTAATTATGTAGAACATACGGATCAACATATTGCCTGTAATACCACTGCTAGGCGAAGGGATCCGCGTGCTCCACCTATCTTGAAAGCATAACACACTTACAATCCCAATGCCATTCATTTTGACAGTTAAAAAATATTCATTGCATTATTTAGGTACGTTGTGCAGAGGACGAATTAAAAAAAAAAAGTCATTGGATTCGTAGTTTCCATCAAAATACTTATGATTGTGATAAGCGGTGTTACGAAATTAGGGCTATATTATCTAAATAATTTTGTTGTAAATATTTATTTACAATAAAATTACAAAAATAATTATTAAATCAGTCTTAAGCTGTAAACAGACTGGATGAAAGCCATCAAGTCTAACATAAAATCTAAATCTAGTTGATAGCAACGACTCAACTAGATATTCAGATGAATAAAACAAGTTTCGCCACGTGCTTCTTGCATAAGTCCGTCGACCTGATTGCGCGTACGCTTATGTGCTATAAATGTCATATTATTTTGATATACTATCTGCTCTGATGACTCAATTAAATGAATGGTTTTAGATTTATGATGTAGTGGACAACACAACTGAGTGATCTGAGACGGGTTCCAATTTTTGGTAAACAAATTACTTTAAGCTTTGGTCATGCCGCGCGGGATGCGACTTAGGACTAGTCATTAAAACAATCGAAGTTTGCAAGTGGCACCCCGCGTCAGGCTCAGGATTCGCCTAAGTATAGCCAGGGCTTTATTTTGGCTTTATATTTCTTTTCTTCCGTAATAATAAATAATAAATGGAATTGAGTTTTAATTTCGTTTTTTATTTCAGATTGACGTGCCTCCTTTAATATGGAAATACGTTCCAAATATGGTACACTTATATCAAGAAAATACGAAAAACTACAAAGTAAACATCTCATAAATATTAATGATGGGTTGTTTGATCCACAGAGGGAGGTGTTAGTTTGTATGTTTCCATACGAATTTGGAGGGTCTTTTACGGGGTTTTCATTCTCGAGCCACGTTTTTTATATTACGAAGACATAGATTGTGGAAGTTATTGTCTATAACAGAAGATGTACAAAGGTTTTCGATATCGGAAAGCGTATTAGGGAACTCAAATGGAGTTGGGCAGGATACCTGGCAAGGCGCAGTGATTACAGGTGGAGTAAGCCTGTGACAGAGTAGCGTCCTAGGAGTGGAAGACGAGATGTCGGTCGTCGGGCGGCGAAATAGGCGGACGAAAATGTTATCATCTCGAGCAAAACCTGGATGAGGCTGGTACAGGAGCCTTTTTCGAGCAATGGGTGAAGTCGGACTGTGGATGATGAATGAAACGTAATAGACTGACTGATAGCCAAAGCATAGCTTAAAGCACTGAAGATGGAGACAGGAGTGTCATGAACTAAGAAAAGGATTTTGGAAACTCCATGAGCGAGTAAAATGACAAAATATAGTAATACAGAATGAAAGAAAATACATAATACTTAGTACAGACTAAAAGGTACACAATATTATAATAAAGAGTAGATTTAAAAAAAAAATTGCGATGTAAGAAATGAGTAGGAAAGAGTGCCTCACGTCTACGCCAATAAGGCCCAGTTCAGCAAAAATGCCAGACAACTAGAAAGAAAGAGAGAAATAGTGCCTGACGCTGGCTTTCAACTGGACCTGGAAAAATCAACGGGTTAGCTCCACTTAACCTACGTCGGCAAAGTCGTGGGCTAAGTTTCTAAGTGTCTAAGTCATTCATAAAGATTATCCACACAAACTGTTTCAATGCTTAAAAAATTCCAGTTATTGAGTTTAACAGTTTGCAATAAAATAGAAGTGCTATGATTGAGCCACATCCAGCAGCTGTGACCCATTTATAACAGCTGCTTGTAGTTTGCGCAGAGAGATGAGAGTTTATAGAAAAATATGTACACGCCCCGCATTTTAGTGATCATGAAGTTCTATAACAATTTTTACGCTCCAGACTTTTGCTATTTCAGGGATACAATTTCAGTTATGAAATATCGTCAAAATGGAATCCGTCCAAAACTTCCTGATATAAACTAAGCACTAGAATATTGGACATTACGTAATCTTTTTCAACAAAGACTTCCATTAGTTTCGCCGATATTTGATTTACTCCCGGTGCATCCTGTGCAATCAACCTAGCATTGACTTTGTTAATTGGCAAAAGTATTCCATAACGACCATGGCCAGTCTACAAAAGAAGTATGTAACATAAAATATATAACATAACAGCACGCCCGTATTCCCCGAAGGGTTCCGCAGAGGTTAGATTTTGAAGCAGGAGGAGGGTTAGGTTAGTTCAAGTGTACTATAGGTACACCCACAAGAAGAAAACAAGAAAAAGAGTAGAACAAGAAGACAAAACACACATTAAGAAGACACACGAGAAGAAGAACACACACGGTACTCAATACTCAATATATTTATTACGGTACAAGAATTATACCGTGTGGCGCGCTGGACGCAGAGAATCTCTGCGTCCAGCGCTCGGTGTGGTAACACGTCGCGTTCTGATTTGCAATTGGTCAATCGTCATCCTGAAGATGCCTCGTTGAGAGGTGAAACACGTGTCGATTTCTTACAGGGTTTTTATGACTCTTGAAGAATAGTCAAGCGGAATAGGTTACTAAATATATCTGCGTCTATTGTATTTTATAATGGATTTCTGCAAAGTCACGCCTGAATCAATTAACTAAGAATTATGTAATCAATTGAAAAGTACCATCACTTGGAAAATCAATCCGAATCAAAATCAATCAATAGACAAATTGAGTATTTCGACGGAGGCCTCTACTGAATCGATAACTTGCATATATTTTAAATTATATATTGTATTCTGTTAAGTATATCTTAAGCTGCATACTTAACTACATAATGTAGCAATTTATCATCAGTTTCGTCACATAATCGTCACGATATCGTGAGTTGTGACCACAAATTGGTAATGCATGGTGGGACTTGAGATAAACATAAAATTTTTGTTTTTGTCAAATTTTGGTCAGTAGCTTAGAGATTTATAAAGACTGACCATTTAAGCCATGCAAATATGCAGTTTTGCATAGCATCCAAACAGCCGATAGAATTGCTTTAATTGCTTAGAGCAAGTGAATTAATTAAGCTCTTAAAAAATTAATTCTGTGGGTATCTCCTTGATTATTGATTACATTATAATAATACATTTAGTCCTTAATAGATCTTAATAGCCCTTTAACCAATAAATCAAACACTCAAATCTCATCAATATAAAGTGCCTCCTACACTGTCTTAATCTTTGTTTACTGTCCGTCATTACAAGTCGTCGGCATCACCACCATCTCAATCGGCTTTATGTCAAGGCTAACCAGAACGTCTATCACCAATCACTGTAGCCGAATTGGGCCAATGTTGGTCAATACTTCGATAGCCAATGTTTGCAACACTGTTGTGCTAAAGGTCGGTTTATTATTAACACTTGATAAATTAGATGCTATAGAACGTAAATGGACAATCAATCGTATATTTATTCGTTTATATTGAACATCGAATTTACATTTTTTTCGCGAGTCTACATTGCGTTGTCCTATCAGTCAGGCACAGAACTGTTGATGTTGTCAATGATTGGCCTTTCCGACACAATTGCGTCAGCAGGTTTGGCCCCCTGGACAAGCGGACATAGGTTGACCTCTCAAACGGATCGCCGAAACAAGAGCTCTTGAACCCCCCGCATCCAACGATGAAGATGATAATTAGACTGACTAAAAACTATGACAAAGATAATCGTCAGTGGCCTAGAACTGGTCAATTTGTCTGCCAGCATACTTGCAAAATCCAGTGGTGTGCCAAATAAAGTCGCAATCATTAAATTCTAAATAATTCCTCTATTGTGTTGTAAAAGGATGTAGAAACACATGTTAATTAAACGTCTGTATAATTAAACGAGCAATTCTTTGAATTTCGCAACGCTTTATCGTAAAAATAGCCTATTATATCACTGATGATGAATCTTTTAACATTTAATTGTCTAATAGTTCGTGCCGTCATAAGGCCCAATAACTACAGCACTTAAATCGATAAGTGAAATTTCAAGGAGGCGTCACGTTTAGGCAAATTTCGTTACGGGAGAGAGAAGAAAGATATAGCTCTCTCTCTCACACTAAATCTCTCATATTGTTTATCTAAGAAGTTTCACTTCTATCAGGTCGTATGTAATGCACGCATTAAAAAAAAAATGTGATTTGGTTTGGTCTCGACTTTGATCTCAGAGTTGAACAAAGACTCATTGTGAATATTCAGCAGCAGAATATATAGCAGTCGTTCCTTGGTCTTTTTTTTTTTTGAGGTTGTGGAATCTTCAAATGACTTCTCCCGCTCTGAGCGGAGCGGGAGGGCGTGTCAGACTTTTACTGACTAAAACCCACCCGTGTTCCTTCAGTTGCCTGTTGCCAAGGGCCCCGGTATCCCTTTCGGACTTTCCCGCAAGGCCAGAATGTTCTGGAATGGCGACCGCGTACGGGTAGATGTAGCGTTGGAAGGCCTTCCTTCCAGTCGTTCCTTGGTCTGGATTTGTGTCCAAGAAATGGCATTATGATCGCGGCCACAATATTTGGGATTTACCTATAAAATTGCTGAAAAATTGTGCACATGTGATAAGCACTCCTGCCTACTTCTTTTGTATTCTCAAACGTAATATACATATATTATGTTTCCAATACAATACAATACAATTAAATCAAATAGGTACTATACAGGATGGCAGAGAGATGGACGCGCAACCGGGGGTTATCCCCGCCACCATGTCATTATCATCACTCATCATCTGCCTAGCCTTTTCCTAACCAAGTTGGGGTCGGCTTCCAGTCTTACCGGATGCAGCTGAATACCAGTGTTAGTATGTCATCATAATCACTGGAAAATTATAATACCATGTTCACAGGCCCATCCTTCAATCATCACATACCACCTACAAACTACTTACATATTCACAACACGATCAAAATAAACAGTAGGTACAGATACAAACAAGAACAGCAGAATCCAGTCGCTAGAACCTAATTACATAGAAAAACCATGAATCATCTATGTGATGGAATTCATAAGTGCTAAATATTGATTCACTAGCGGAGAAAATGTTCATGTAATATTGTGGTCTGACCATCTAAGAGCTAGTTTTTGTGGTCGCGGAAAGTGTGGTAACGATGCCGCATTTCTAATGGCAGTTATGATTTTTTAGGGTTCCGTCGGCTGAGTTGCGATAGGTCTAGAGTAGATTATTGAGGCTATTAAGTCTGTCAGTAAGAAAATCTCGAAATCTTTTCACAAGATTGAAGATGAGACAGATATAGGAAGCAGATGGCATAACAAAATTATTTTTTTGCTGGTCATGACAGCTTTTTGTGAAAACACTCCTAATGATGCTTTGATTAGCTAATCATTTACAGTTTTCTTTGACGTGGTATTCTAAAAACCAATATACTTACAAGAGCCTTATGAAATCAAACAAAATATTTTTTAAACCGTCAAAAATATTTCACTATTATCTTCGCCATCATCAACCAACATTAGTTACAGAACCCTCAGTTTGGAAGTAAGACTCACACTTGACCAGCTATCGTTCGTGTTCCTATTTTCTTATGGGAAAGTTTTCTTATGTTTTGAATCAACCGTGTGTGCCTTACAGTTCATTTATTTATTACTATGGTGCTTCTCTGTGATGAGAAGACGGTTATTCATCAATCGTTACTGGCCCAATGGGTTTTAGAATACCTATTGAACTTGTCAATGACTCTGCTAAGGACGAATATTGGAAAGTTATTTTTGGGAGGTTCAGTAACGTTTGAATATTTTAGTAGTACGTTAAAATTGAGCTGTTTTATTTCTTAATTTAGCTACAAGTAGTTAGACAATGTTTAATCATTTGTTTGATTTGATTTTATAAATTAATGACATAAAGTCTCTCTTTAGGTCGTATGATTTCATCATCAACTTTCACGTTTTGCGTAATAAATTCTCCTACCAATGGAATTTTCTGAATCAACACTCCATCATTGCAATCAACACCTTACGCCTCATCAAGTATTAATTAACGCAGTTTCCCTCACCATTCAATATACCAAAAATAAACATGCTAATGGCTTACTTGAATTTTAATGTTCCAGTCATTATTTCAATGATCCTCGCATCCTCATTCAGAACATGTCAATGTTCTCTCATTAAGAAAAACCTTGGTCCACTCATGTCTTTAAACACTATTTCAATGAAATCGTATGTTAAATTATTTATTTCTTCGTTTACAATTTGACTGTCAATAGATTTTCCCTTTCGAAGTATCTCGCAATTGTTGGGTGTGTTGTGGGTATTAATGATTGTTAAATGTACTATAAAGTTGCGTTAAGTGATTTTATTATTGCCTCATTGATATTACCATGTAGGTCTATGAAGGCTGGATGATAAAAATCAGAGGCTTTAGTATTCTAGGTTCGTGTGTTGTCAACTTTAAATTAAGGATCATTATCTTCAACTTCCTCAAACGTGTCGTCCGTGCTACTTGAGTCTACGAGCTAATCTCCTTCAGATTCTAACTATTATTAGTTCGTCGGAATAGTCGCGGATAGTAGGAACTATTCTATTATAATTATTATGTATTTATTTCTATATTGTATATATTGTTTCTGTACTGTCAAAATTTTAGAAAACAGGCAGTTTTTTTTTTTAATTTTTGATGCTCTGTCTTTACCCTGACTTGCAGTCGAATATAAGACTTACATATTTATTATGTAGGAAATATATTTAAATTTCTATTTCACCACTTACCAAGAAATACTGGACTATAAAAAATATTGTGGCGACATCTACATCGCCACATACGAACTACGCATCACACTGACGTCACGTATAATCTTGCATCGCGCAAGCAGGGTTTGCCGCGCAATCAGCATATATATACTATAACGTCCCGACATTAATCGTTGGGCCGTTGCCCGCCAGACAACACCCGTCTGGTCGGAGTATCCTCCCTTTTCTATAGAAGATGAGTGAACTTCACACCCTTTTTCTTATACCTCTAAAATACACGTTGTCGACAGGTGACGCAATCCGCCCTTTTCACTAACTTCCCCTACAAACCGCTATAATAAATGATCAAGGGAAAATAGACTATAATTACCTCACTGGATTAGTGATCGCAATACGATGATAGCAGGGCACTATAATCTTGGCATGACGTAAGTACCCAGATGTGGTTTGCACACTAGAAAAGATGAATGATCTTTTCTTTGACGTTTACAATATTGATGATACGTTTGAACATCGCAATATGTATATTGATAGTTTCTATGAAATAGAAGAACATTTTGTAAATGTATTTCTAAATGGTGTTCTGTGTCCAAAATTCTATATTCGCGATGAATTTCAATACGTGAACAATAGATCGTTTTGGCTTCCGTTAGTTTTTGGCGCAAGTCTTGGGCTGGAGCATCTAACTTTATAGCACTTTAAAGCTACATTGCATTGTAAAGTGGTCAAGTAACCGCAGTACAAAGTGTAGGTTCTCAAGGGGATAAATCACCGTTAAACTCAATAGCAATCTACGTTTACTTAAACGTAGATTGCTGATGGGTAATGAATTAAAATAGGGGTTACTACTGATCGAAGTGGCGATGCTTGGGGAGGCCTATGTCCGGCAGTAGACACATGATGACGATGATGTTACTATGATTTAAGAAATATGACGTAACACTTTTGAACCTATACTCATGCTCCTTTTAACAAGAAAAAATAGTTTGACTAATAAGTAATTTGAATAAAATTAGTTTCTTTTTTTTCCGGAGATATTAGGTCAAAAAAAAATCAGTTTACGCACACCAAAAACTTGTTAAGTTTCACCAAGAAGAATTTTTTATTTATTGTTAATATGATAAAATATACAATGTTCTTGATGTTCATTAATAACATTTTTAATATCCTCATTTTTCTAAACTTCCACTTCATCGCTCAAAGTCTAAAACTTGTGACAGCTACAACCACATTGTGGTCGCGGTCGCGGTTGTTCTAATGGTCCCTTGTAATTACTTCCTCGCTTACGTTACGACAGTTGCATGTGAATCGGGTTAGCCTGCCAAACCCCAAATTATTATTTATTGCATTTGTTAGGGGTTTCTGGAAAGTCACGTTTGATTCCATTGTTTAAACCAAAATTGTTGTTAGCGTTATTTTGTGTTTTAGCCTTGACAACATTGAGATTTTCCTGTTTTATTGCTTTATTTCTTTTAAATCTAGCTTCAGTGCTTTTAAACGCAGCCGATAATTTAAGTATAGAATTATCTACTACTGTAATATAATTTTCGCCAGCCATATTTTTGGTTGAACTTATTGCAAAATGATTGCAAGCCAGTGTTTACTTAGTTATTACTTGTAAGGATACTTTGCACGATTTACGACTTGACAAATCAATATTTCTTTATTATTATGTAAGTTTACAATCTATGTTTTGTACACTTATACCTTCAGGAATAAGTTTTTTAAATTATGGTGAAAACCGCTGCAGAATCCTTTTCCTTTGCGAAATATAGTAAAGCAACGCGGTCACATAGCCAGACACCATATAATAATTATATATATTATACGTATATATATAGAATACTCAGGAGGGCTCTAAGAGTCCTATTTAATTCTCACTAGGACTGTTGCAGATAGGTATGCGATAACATATTCGCACCAATGAATTCTATAAACTGTGTTTGGACTTTAATGAATAATATCTGGCCCGCTCTGAAGTCTATTGTGAACGGAGAATGGCCATCCATTGCTGGTATATCTTCATGAATGAATAGAGCATATTTTCTCCATAATATTAAAAAAAAAAGATTTTCTGTCATTTTGAGATCATTTTTGCATAACGGATGGCTTATAAAGAGATTATTTTTTAATGTTTGTTTGTTACTCTTTCACGCTAAAATGGCTTAACGGATTTGGATGAAATTTAGCACATGAGTAGACCATGACCAGAGTAGGATATTACCCACTTTTAATTCCGATATTCCCATGAGATCGAGACTTAAACGGGTGAAACCGCGGGGTGCAGCTAACCTCATAAACCCAGAAACAGTATCAACAAAGAACTTCAAACCACTCGAACTTCGAACTTCAAACCATACATACCCACCTTCGTAAGCCCCAGTTCTGTTCATAACAGCTTATTGACAGCCATTGAATATGCTCTGCATGTGACGTCATTGTTCCAATACAGGGACAAAAGGTGTAGGAGGCTTGTCAGAACAATATTACCCGTATTAACTATTTTAATTATCGTCTCTTTGAATGAAACTGTGTCAGTGAGTTTTTTGAAAGGTTATTGTGGAGTTTTGGATATTGTTCAAGTAAAGTATTGGAAGTATGCATATGAACCAATTTCTAAACGTATTGTTTTTCAAAGCTTCGATTGCAGCTTCAAAATGTTGCATTTTTTTTTTCTGTTTTTGTTTTTTTATGGTGTATTTTTCTGTTGTCATGCCAATAAACGCATTTTTCTTTCTTTCTTTTCTTTTAAAAACAAAAGAAACTCTTTTTAAAAGCTTTTATTTAACATAATTCCGTTTGTATGTCTTTTTAGTTCAACATTAGTAGATGAGCCATTTTTCAAACACTTTTCTAATAAAAATGTGAAAGTTTGGGATGTTTACTCAGTAACGCAGAAACGGCTGGGCGGATTTGGATGACTAGATCATAAAGGATACTTTTTATCCCAGTAGTACCTACGTACCTGTGGGACAATTTCAGACATCCACACGGAGCCGCTGGAAAAAGCTAATTGTACAATAATGCCCAAGGTTTTTGAGTATTTATGAAGCTAGAAGGCTTTTAAATTATGGTCATGTGATTGCAGATTTGTAATAGTTACTACGTGTGTACTTGACACGTCAACAGATGTTTTTGCGCGAATTTGTCACTGTACCGGCGTAAATGCGATTTATATCGTGTTTTCATTAAAAGTTTTTCTTCTAAACTTAGCCAGATATAATTAAAAGTGTTCCCAATTAACTCAACCACACTGACTTTTACGATCGTCAAAATGGTTTGAAAAATAATTTCCAATTTTCGTCATAACTTTCTAAACTATGTTTTTAATTAGAAATACTCATAAACTAACCCATCAGCGAAAATAATAAATTCTTATTGCAACACTAAAGCTAATATCTAACTAAGCGACAGGACATCACGTTGCCGCGTTGTCGTTTAAGCTTTGGGTACGAGCTACACGCTTAAGCGACACGCCTATGGCCGCGACCTATTTAATCGTCGATCGTCGCGTGCATTTGTGTCCTTTTTTGTTCGGAAAACCGGAAAGCAGACAGGGATTTCCGGTGTCTGCGCGAAAAATCGTATCTTGTATTCGCTCGAAGATCGTGCGTGGTTTTGCGATAGCGACTGCGGAGAAAACAAATGAAAGCAGTTGTTGAGAGCCATGAGAGCGCATAGCATAAGCATAATCAGCCTATAATGTTCCCACTGCTGGGACACAGGCCTCCTCTCTGTGAGAGGGAGTGGGCCGTAATCCACAACCCGGGCCCAGTGCGGGTTGGTAGATGTCACATGTCTTCGAATTTTTGGTTCTAGGACATGCCGGTTTCCTCACGATGTTTTCCTTCACCGTTTTGAGAGCAGTGGCGTTGAAATAATTTACACAAAGTAAAGCGCCTGTCACGGTTCGAACCTACGACCTACAACTCGTAAGTCGTGGCCGTTACCACTGGGCCACCACTGCTCTCTGAGAGCGCATGCCACGAGTTAATGTGACGCCTCTTGCGGAGCGACAGACGGAAACAGGTGAAGCGCGCGCGAGTTACTTCACGCAAGTCGCGTCCTAAGTCGCATTACTCGAGACCGTGAACCGGACCTAAGGCACTTGTCCCACCGCCGCGCCGACGAGGAAACAACTAGCTATCAACGAATTTCACGCTCAAGAAAAGTAAAAAAAAAAAAAAGTTTATTGCACTTATAAATTACATAATATCACATGTGAGCTGGAGATCACCTTTTAACCAAGTAGATGCTTGTGTTAGGTGACTCCGCTCTTCCACTATCTATGATGCGGGTATATAAATCTACAAAAGATTGTAGGTCCTATGTAAATAAAAGAGATATATATCTTACTGTTCTCAACGCCAGCGAGTACTTGTTTGAGGCAGTGACAAGAGCTATCAAAGAGAGTATTACTCGCTCAGCAAAGCTCGCTTGGCCAGCGAGTAATCCCTCGTCGCCGTCACGCGTCTCGCCAACTTTTTTGTTGCTAGCTCTACTCACTTCTCGCTAATCGCCGGCGGTGGGACCGGCGGACCACATGCGGTAGTAAAACGGTATGGGTTCTAACTTAGCGGTTATTGCACATAAACCATCTCGTGTGCTGACGCCCTTAGCAGGACGCGATTGGAGGTCGTTATTTTTAATATTATTTTCCTAATGAGCTGTAAGGTATGTGAATAATGTGATATAATTATTATGTTATATTTTCTGTAGAAGGATATATTTTATTTTTAATTTACACTTGTGCCTGACGCGTTTTTCGACGTAACATTCTTTATGCGCATTATGTTACTTGTGTAAATAATTACCTACGTCTTTTTTTTAAACCTACCAAATAAAGCTTACCACTATGACGTAAGTGCCGAAATTGGACGGTTAAATTCAAAATAAAGACAGATTCCACAAACATTTTGTACGGAGCTGTTAAAGTATCTTTATTCTAACATACCTATTTCGTAGGTCCCATAAACTATGAACGCATTGCTTGTTGTTGTTATTCATAGAAACTTCGTTGGTGGTACAAACAATAACCTCCAACCTATAAAACACAAGATTTTAATAACATCCCTATAACATACAGGGTGTTAGGGTAAACACCGTTATCCTTGCAACCAGTGGTTTGGTTTCATTTATAGAACGTAAAATCAATGGAAAATTACAACTTTTTTAAATTTTTTTTTAGATCTACATTTTACCACAAGAGACGCAAGTTCGTTGCCCTATGCGCTAGGGCAACGAACTTGCGTCTCAACACGGGCGGGGGGTACGGGATGTGACCTGACCGGCAGCGAGCGCGATCCCTCCCTTAGTCAGTCAGCTGTTTCGCTAGCAAGCACGGTGTCAGATAGAAACTTTTAAAAATCTTTTAATGAAAATAACGTTTTTTTTTTGTTGTGTTCGGTCATTTATTTTTATATTTAAGTCAACTACCCATGGTTTGAATGACAAGAGTGTTTACCCTTACATGCTGTATAACAAAAGAACGCCGATAAACCGCTCAACACTAACCACTCAATCCTCAAACAATGGGTATTACATCACTAGTATGTTCAACATAATTATGTCCAACATGTCATGTCCCAAGTCCCAATGTTGATGGACACGCCCAAATAATCCATTGATCAGTTCGACACTTGTATGAACGGGAACGTAACGTGTAAGGAGAAATTATTCGTCTCTGCTGAGAAGCTACTACAATTATTGATGGGATATTTCTAATGCCGGGGCTACACTTCGCGTTGTCGCGAACTTTTCTTCGTGCACTCTCTCTCGCACACCCCTCGATGTCTCTCTGAGCAACAGAGAGAGCACGAAAAAAAGTTCGCGATAACGGGAAGTGTAGCCCCAGCATAAGTGGCTTTTGACGCTTTCAATGAAGTATTGTCAGGAAATGAAACCAATTTGCTAATCATTGGGGAAAACATGAAATGTAATCATTTAGCAATGCACCATGTATGTACTATCGCGAATACTGGCGGTGAAACACGATACAAGGAGATCATTCACCGCCCATACATTTTTTGGCTAAATGTGATTTTTTTCTCTTCATTTTTTATTAGGGGTATGAGGAACAGGGTGTAAAGTTCACTCATCCACCATAGAAAAGGGAGGATCCTCCGACCAGACGGGTGTTCTGTCTGGCGGGCAACTGCCCAATGATTGATATTGGATTCTTGTATATATGTCCACTGCACGGTAAACTCTAATTGCGTGATGCAGGATTTTTGTGACGTCAGGATTTTTGTGTGACGTCAGGCCTTCGATGCGTAGTTCGCATGTGGCGATGTAGATACCGCCACAGGTACTACAAGCTATTACTTTAATTAGATTACTATTAATTATTTTAACTAAAACCTGCTGAAAACAGTATTTTTCAAAATCGTATAACAGCGCAGGGAATTTCCCTACAGGTTTGGTCCAATACTGAAGGGTGAAGAAAATAACATGTTCTAACGGAATATTATCATTTTATTTGCTTGTTTGACATTTTCATTATGAATGATCTCCTTTTCTTGTACATTTTGTCGATCAAAAGTGCCTTTTAATGGCCTACGCCTCGCCCTTTGTATGTTTCGTTTTTTTTTAAGTGTGTCATAGACAATATTGTCATCACTGTGTCTAGTTTTCTTTTATTGTTTCTATTTTTTTTTTGTATATTGGCACCTTGTAGCTATTTATTAATGTAATTAGTTATTATTTAACCGTGTGTTTGTATGTTGTGCTATCTTTTGTGTGCACCAAATAAACGTTTTATCTATCTCTATCTATTTACTTGAAATAAATTATTTGACTTTGACGGTGGAAAAGAGCTTTTGCTAATGGAAACCAAAATTTTGCCCAACTGCCACCTTGATTGGCTAATTATTTCATGAAGGCATGAACTAATTCTCATAACTTCTAATACCGACTCGAAGAAGGATTTCAAAGACAAACTACAAATTGGAAGCTTAAAACTTTCAGCTTGTTCAGACTCAGTTGCCACTTAAGTTACAAACTTGTTGCTGCTTCTACAGATTAAGGCAATGTTTTGAACTTGTATCCCATTTGTAACTATTATTGTTACTTAAGACGGATTTCTATATGAATCTGTTTGGAACTTTATACAGCAATAGCTACGCCCCGCGGTTTCACCCGCATAAGTCTCGTTTTCTTTGTAAAATTGGTAAAAATAGTATCTTATGTCGTAACCCAGGTCATGGTGTACATAGGTACACCATGATATTTATTAGCACATAGGTGCTAAATTTCATCCAAATGTTTTCAGCCGTTTTAGCGTGACAGAAAAACAAACAAACGCACTTTCGAATTTATAATAAGTTAGTATTAGGTACTAGCTGCGCCCGCGGTTTCACCCGCATACGCCTTCCCGTGGGAATATCGGGATAAAAGAATTATAATATTTCCTATAGTAAGTATCCTATTCCTATATCCAAGTCATGGTCTACCCATGTGCTAAACTTTATCCAAATCGGTTCAGCCGTTTTAGCTTGAAAGCATAACAAACAAACATCAAATACATAACATATTCGGTTTGCTGAATTAAATTAATAAATACACATTTTTTTCTCAATAATTAACCCTGCGCCTACTAGCTGATACAATCTTTAATTCAACCCCCACATCTCTAAATGAGTTATTAACAAAAACCATTCCTTATTATAGCGAATAGCAGATGTTTGGAACAGCTGATAGTATTGCAATAGCATAATGCAGCTGCAAGCATATTATGCAAGAAAGAAACTAACAATTATGTTCCACTACAATACCTAGTTCAAGACTATATATATATATATATATAAAACAAAAACCCTGTCCGATCCGAAAGGGGCCCATAGGTAGGTATGGGCGATATTTCACGTCACTAGTTACAATAACTGGCTACAGGGCATGTAACCGAATAACTAGTTTCGAGTCACACATAAACACGTGATTTTTGTAACTAGTTACATTACAATGCAGTGATGCAGTGATCGAATGAAAATCGAGAAACGAAACAAAAGTACTTTGCGAGCGCATGTCATTTCTTTCGCGCGTAATATGTACAGCCCTATATCTACTTGTAGCTACAAAAACTTATTTATTCAAAAAACTTAAAGCTAACGTAACGTAATGAAACGTATTACTTAAGCAACGAATTATATTTTCGTTTCGCAAATAACTGTAATACTTCGATATAATCAGTATGTTGGATCACCGAATAGAATTTGAAAAATAACTAGTTTCTAAAATCACTAGTTTTCAAAACAGGTGACGCGTTCCAAGTCACTAGTTATGTTACGTTTCGCGAAAATCACGTAACGACTCAAACCTACCCATAGGTAGGTACTACAATAACATTACCAGAAAAAATAAAATATTATTATTGAAAATAAAAAAGTTTTTGCAATTTGAAATTCACATTTTTAGTACCGAATTACCCCAATTTTATTATAAATAATAATTAGCTAATTTTCTGCAGAGGTCATTGCTATGACTTATAGACACCCGCTAGACGAAGGCCGCCCGCGCTCCATGTAATAACCCGGTAAAATTCCCGCTTGAAAAAAATGCGGTGATTATTTTTTTTCTTTTTTTCCAAAAAAAAACCACATAATCAGACTCTCAGTTTGATTCTTAACAACACCCTCAAGGGATCGGATCGGGTTTTTTTTACACGCTGTATACATTTTGTCCACACTTCATTTAAAATAACAGCCTTATCTGGTCTAGGGGTCGCAAACGCTACTTCTGAGCATAAGCGGGTCGGGCAAAGAGTTATTTGTTCTGGAATTTCTCAGTAGCAAGCCGGTGTCTGGATATGTGCCCGGTTCGCCCCTAGGTTCGCCCCCTGTTAAATGAGACTTAAACATAACTGATGGCGAAATGTTGGTGTATACACTAGGTGCACCTCTGCCTGACACTTTGGGGATTACAGGCCTGATGTTATGTTATGACATAGATTCTAATTTCTTACACGAGGGTGAGTTTCTTATCGTTCTGTTACGAGAGGTCAGGAAAATTTGTTAAAAAAAAAACATTATAAATTAGGAAGGAAAACGTCAGTTTTAATGTCTCTGACCTTGGCACTGAATTTGGGACTGGCACACACGAGAAATACACAGATGATGTCCGTTCTGAATACGGGATGACTCTGGCGCACCGCGAGAGCGGGGAGCCAGTGCAGTCTTTAACCTGATTACTTAACATTTTCTTTAAAGTCTAACCGCCTTACTAATAAACGTTGTATAGCGCCTGTGTAGTTACACAACGCTTTGTCTTCTTCTTTCAAAACTAATTTGACTTTTGAAAGAAGAAGACAAAGCATTGTGTAACTATACAGGAGCTATACAACGTTTATTAGTAAGGCGGCAGGTAATCAATTAATATTGCTTATTAATTGATTACCCTAACATTGGGAATCTATAACGGTTCGTATCAGAAATATGTATCTTACTTTGTAATCTAATGCAACAATCACACAAGAGCCCTTTTGTGATCCCACGACGGGTGCCTGATGGTTATCAGTAAGCTCGTTCTTTCACCCTATTCAATGCATAATAAAGTAAAAATAAGCAAAAATAATCGCACGTCAATGATGCCATAGAGCCGGCAGATGGTTTGAAACCACAAGAAAAGAAAGGCAGAAGTCTCATTCAGATTCTACTGTTGGTAGAATACCTTAGAATAAGATTCAACCGATAAAAATAATCTGGGGGCACAGCCAGTGCGATTGCTAAGTCATTATATTTATTAAAAGACTTACAAGTTCGTCGTGGATTCGAAACCAGACAGGCGTTTTACTTTGTGTAAATATTTTCATCACCACTGCTTTAAAAACGGTAAAGGAAAACATTGTGAAGAAACCAGCATGTCCTAGTCCTAACCAAACATTCAAAGACATGTTACATCTACCAACCCGCACTCAGCCCGTGAGGTAGATTATAGCCCGTCACTTCCTCACAAAGAGAGGAGGCCTGAGGGCCTAGAGAAGTGACAATCGCTTCCAAAGCGTTTCGTATTTCTTGACACTAGCTTTTCGATAGCTTATGTCAGTCCTATATATTTTTGCCTTATCCATCATCGTTATCGCTGATGGAATGTCAATTTATCTAGGGCCTCTTTTTCCCAGCAATGGGAACAATAAAGGCTGATTGATGCGTGAAGTGATTATGATTATGCATTGCATAAAGTAACTAAAACAAATAGACGATATTCCATTCAAATGTAACTTCAAAAAAGTTTTCTTTGAAATGACTTTTCCGTTAACATGCAGTTTGAATTTACCAGTACATATTATGAACGATTGTTTAAGTTAAACTTCTGTTCCATAGTTGTATCATACTTTTATCCACGTGCGAGTGGCGCTTTCATTCAGAAACCACATACCACCTGGCATTCTAAATTCTCTTCAACCAACTACCCAAATCCAACCCTAACATTCTGGCTCTAAAGTCCAAATTCCAATGTTGTCACACTGTAATTGGGGCGTTTCGTGGGCAGAATAAAAAAAAACGTCGATTTTGGGAATGGGCCGGGTTCGTTTCCACAAACTTTTTTTTTAACACAAGGTCATTTTACCGCTAACGGTGTGCCGGGTGCAATTTGTAGGTCAATCTGTATCCCGGCCTTGTGCAGATGTTTCGAGAAAAAAGCAACCTTTGATGACGTACCTGTAACAAAAAGATAATGGTACATTAGCGGTTGTTGAGTTTACGCAAGCTGTGTTATGTTTGAGCGAGTTTTTTTTATAATTCGGGGGCGGGTTTTGGTTCTTGGAGGAGCTCGTGGCTAAGTAATAAATAACAGCCGCACGGGTCGATTCATCAGGTTAAGCTACGCTTGCCGGGGTTGGTCCATGGATGGGTGACCATCTTTACATACCGAGACTCCTCCGTGCCTTGGAAAGCACGTTAAGCCGTTGGTCCCGGCTGTCATTGATGGATATTTGACAGCCGTTACGGGTCGTGAGAAGCCCGAAAGTCTGATAACCAGTCTTACCAAGGAATATCGTATAACCCCCAGTTACTGGGTTGTGGAGGTCAGATAGGCAATCGCTCCATGTAAAATACTGGTATTCAGCTACATCCGGTCAGACTGGAAGCTGACCCCAACATAGTTAGGAAAAGGCAGGCAGATTGATTGGGCGGGTTTTGGTTCTTGACCAGCACGACATTATGCCCAGCTGCTGCTTAGCAACCCCAGTTAGTTTTAGGATGTTATCTAGTTTACAAAACTTTTGCGTAGATTGTAAATAAATAAATAATAAATAAATAAATTTTATTTCAGAATTATCCATATTTGTTAGTAGTAATGTTCTTAACCTAGTGTTAGTAAATCCTAATAAATTAATAACAATAATAACATTAAATTAGGCGCTTGCTCTCGCGTGTAGGCCTATCAAGTGCAAAAAGATCGGTATTTTTTTTTACCCATTTTTTGATACTTTATCTTCAAGAACAAAAAAACTGCCAATCAGTGTTACCCTATCTTTGGACTATACCACCATGAATACACAGCACTCTCTCTGCCCAAAGCATTAATAGGTATCTCTGGCATCTCGAAATGCAAATGACACCTAAAACATCGTAAGTAACCTTAATATTGATCTGAGGGCCTAGACAAGTGACTATCGCTTCGAAACGGTGGAGTTTCTTGCCCATTCTTCTCCATACGAAAACTACCTTTAGGAAGGGGCAACTAGAATCAGTTCTATTTCTATGTATTTGACGTTCAAAAGTGCCTTTAATGTGCCTACTTGAAATAAATTATTTGACTTTGACTTTGAAAGCGTTTCGTATTTCTTCAACGATAATTGATCAGTGGCCCTAGACAAAGTGACATTCTATCAACGATAACGATGATGGAAAAGGCAAAAATGTATAGGACTGACATATGCTATCGAAAAGCTTATGTCAATCCTGTTGAAAGTCGTTGTAGAAATACGAAACGCTTTCGAAGCGATTGTCACTTGTCTAGGCCCTCTGATATTTCTTGCTATGCTTCTCAATCATTTCAACTTCGCACCAGAATAAAGAATATGCCCAGCACATACCATCATTGGTTTTATAGTTCTCCCATGTGTACTCAAGAGACGTGTCACTTGATCCTCGAAGACAAAGGGCAGGCTATCCATCACTGTAGACCATAGAGGGTTGACCCGTCCGGGTGTCAACATGGCGCTTGTAATATAAACCCTGGGTGGTTTGACCCCATGACCTGGGGGGATTGACCTTTTGTGCTCTGTTTATGTTGGTTGTTTTTGTGGTCATTTGAACACTCTAGAGAGACAAGATGTCTAACATAGTCCTAACTAATATTATAAATGAGTTTGTTTTTTACGCTTTCACGCTTAAACGGCTGACCGGATATAGATAAAATTTGACACAGGGGTAGACCATGACCTGCAATAGGACATAGGATACTTTTTATCCCGATATTCCCACGGGATCTAGAGTTAAGCAAGTGAAACCACGGGGCGCGGCTAGTGGATAATATATTTATTATCCACTAGCCGCGCGACTATGCATAGAACAAGCGATCATATTTTATCCGGTTAGATTTTTTATTTACCCCCGTATTTGATTAGTTTGTTGTACGTAAGCTGAAAACAATAAAAAAATGTTTGTTATCATTTTATGCCTTTATTAATTACTTAAGTTACTGTAGACCTTAAAGGGTTGACCCTTGTGTTAATATGGCGCTTGTAATATAAACCCTGGGTGGTTTGACCCTTAGACCTGGAGGGGTCGACCTTTTGCCCTGTTGAGCTCTGTTGTTGAAGGTCATTTTTGTTTTCATTTGCATCGCTTTTTTGAGGCTGATTGATTTCTTATTCTCTATTTTTATTCTCTATATTGAAAAGGATTTTTAATGCTCTTGTTTTATGTTAATTATCTAGGCTTTAATGGGAAAAGAAGGTCACAAAAAAGATCCTTGAATGGGACAGTGCCGTTTGGTTCATATGATACTGAAGTAAGAAGGTAGGTAATGTTGGTAGGTATATCATTAAATATAGCTCTTTCCTCCTGTTTCATATTTATTATTGTATTGTTTATATATATATATTTATATTGATAAGTATATGCTTTATGTATGTATGTATTTATAGTATATGTAAACGGTACACCACTGACTACCTGCAGTATTATCTCTCCTTCGCGCTTTAATCCATCCAAAGGTTGTCTGTAAAAGATCGCTCTTAGCGATAAGACCGCCCATTATGTCACCCTATGTTAAATTTCTGCATTTGTATCTGTATTTTTTATGGTGTACATAATAAAGAGTATTCTATTCTATGTCGATTGTCGCTCCGAGGGTCATATTCAGAGTATTTTGAGAACAATGCCTATTATTTTTAGCAGTTAGTACCAATTGTTATTAAACCTAAATAGAATCCAGGATAGAGCGATGAGAACCTTAAGATTGATTTCCTTTTTTTGCAAACAGTTTCACTAATTACCTAAGAAGAATAAATTTTATTTATTTATATTTAATTAACAAGTAACAGGACTCAAAAATTTAGTAACAATCTATCTTATCAACTATATTAGTACACTAACCTACACATTTAACCTAACACTGCCTTAAAGGTATGAGAATCCCTGCTACAAGCTTATAACCGATGTAGAAAGCTTGCAGCAGCGATTCACACACAAACAGTCCAGTCTGCTCGCAACACACTGCAGTATAATGTTGGGGCTGGCCCGCACCCGGCGCACCAGGGAAGCGCATCTTTTCCGCATCGTACTGTAGAAGCAATCGACACGCGCATCAGCAAACATCCCCGATGCGCTACAGAAGCGAAACAGCCCCATCGATACCCGGAACGCATTATTATATTGCACTCGAAGGGCGCTGTACGATTTTTGAGTGTAATCTACCCAAAGGCTGCACGTGTAAAATGAGGTGCAATATGCACGAAACAAGGTTCTTTTTACTTTCCTAGAACAACGTGAAAACCTGCGAGCGATCATATTAGCTCTCACCGACAGCGCCCTCCGTTCTCTTTCAATATTATCATCGTCTTTGAGGTCAGCGGTCAAAAGATGTCCCAAGTACTTTACTTTATATACCCTCGTAAGCGATATTCCGTTCAACTTGACCGGAGGAATAGCATCTGGACATCGACCACTGACACCAAAGACCATGACTTCACTTTTAGTGACGTTGTAGACCAATCCATGAAGTAAAGCATATTCTTCACAGATAGCCACCAACCTTCTAAGACCACAAACCGAGGCGCTCAGCAGCGCCATATCATCGGCGTAACTAATGTTGTTAACACATACACCGTCAATGTAACAGCCGGCACGCTCTCTGCTGAGCACCTCGATCAGCTCATTGACATACAGATTGAAGAGCGTGGGTGAAGTCAACCCCCCCTGCCTCACCCCGCACTCCAACCTATACGGCTCCGAAAAACATCCGGCCCAGCGTACCTGATTGATCTGGCCTCCATACCAGCATTTAAAAGTATTTATCAACTCTGGAGGAACTCCAGCTTCCACTAACTTCCTCCAGAGGACACTGTATGCGACCAGATCAAAAGCTTTGGAGAGGTCGAGGAAGCAAGCATACGTAGGAGTTTTCCTATCCGAGTAGTACCTCACAGCCCACTTTAGACACAAGATGGCACTTTCAGTCGACAGTCCGGATCGAAACCCGAACTGATTGTCGTGCAGCTGTACAAAGTTATTAAGTTGTCTGTTAAGCAGGCTGTCAAGCACTTTCGCGATCACTGTTGCCAGAGAAATGGGCCTGTAGTTGTTTAGATCAGCGATATCACCCGTTCTATTTTTAATAATGGGCACTACAATAGTTTTAGTCGTATGGCTAGGTAAATACGCATGACTCACACAAAAGTTATAATACATTGCTAACACTCTCGGTAAATGAGGGCCCGCGAACTTGAGGTGCTCGATGCTGAGACCATCGTGACCTGGAGACTTGCCTCTCGACATACTGTTAATAACACGTTTAACGTCCTTGGCAGTGAATCTCGTTCCAAGGTCACCATGGTCAACAACATCAGGCTCGGAAACGCAGGGACCCAGTGGAGACTTTATTCTAAAATGTTCCTTGAAGAGGTCAGCAATGCCTACAGGATCGCTCTCACCATTGACAGACACAGGGAGGCCAGGCTTACTACTCAGCCTATTCGTGTTTTTCCAAAACGAACGAAAATCATTGCTTGAAAATCTTCGAAATTTTAAAGCTCGTAAGTTTATAGTGTATTCACTTGTATTACATAAAAGCAATAAACATATAAAACAACAACCTCAAACACGTTTTCGAAAAGAAAATGTAGTTTTCGATGCGCTACAATTAACCGATGTGTAATTAACTTTTAACCGGTTTTTAATTATAACTTCGATTAGAAAAAATATAACTTTTACTTTTTGGATGTAACTTTTAGCAATTTATAAAAGCAGTCGGGAAATTAAGGGAAAGTGGGTATTCTGATTGAGTAACATGTATTAACTACATTTTTTTTTAATCTAGTACATGAAGGTTTTAGTCATAAAAGTTAAGGTTGGTGAGAGCTCGTGGCTAAGTAATATCAGCCGCACGTGTTGATCCATCAGGTTAAGCTACGCTTGCCGGGGTTGGTCCGTAGATGAGTGCCCATCTTTACACACCGAGAGTCCTCCGTGCCTCTGAAAAAACGTTAAGCCGTTGGTCCCGGCTGTCATTCGTAGATCTTTGACAGTCGTTACGGGTCGTCAGAAGCCCTAAAGTCTGATATCCAGTCTTACAAAGGCGTATCGTATTACGGGTTGCGGAGGTCAGATGGGCAGTCGCTCCATGTAAAATACTGGTATTCAGCTGCATTCGGTTAGACTGGAAGCTGAGTCCAATATATTTGGGAAAAGGCTAGGCAGATTTATTGATGAAGGTTTTAGTGACTTGTAAATACTATGACATGAGCTATATTGCAAAGCTCATGCTGGCATGAAAGAGGAAAATATAAAGAAGCAAACAAAATTAAAATTCAACATTTAAAAAACAAAAGGCTGTCACGCACTGGGGATTGTTATAATGCTGGGGCTACATTTTCCCGTTATCGCGAACAAAAGTTCGCGCGCTCTCTGTTGCTCAGCGAGACGTCGAGCGGTGTACGAGACAGAGCGCGCGAATTTTAGTTCGCGATAACGCAACAATGTAGCCCCAGCATTACCAAAAAAGAGGCGACTTATATTGTCTTCTTGCCTTATATAGGGTAAAAGCTAAGGCCAAAGAGTAAACCTTAACTAAAAACCATGAGCCCAATTAAAAATAAAAATTACGAGAAAGATAAACAACAACACATAAAAAAAAGGCATGCGGTCGGGGGGGACCCCCGTCAGGAACAAAGTTCCATACGCGATACTCGCACGCACAAACACACACTCGTATATAATAGAAAGAGAGAGAGAGAAAACCGCGTGGAGGGGGTAAGGATGAGCTAAGGATAAGCTTTTTCCTTACTTGACGACTACTACCAGTCAACTCCTACAACCAGCCGCAAAGAAACTTCATTCCAAAAAAACTGACAACCAGAAACAGTATTTACACATTCTGATCTTCCACAAATCCATTCCAATAGGAAGTCAATATCCGTTGAGGATGAAATGAGACGCACATACAAAACTAACCAGAAAGAAAGAGACGGAGCATCAGTAATACGATCGTCTGATCAATTTGTAAAGAAAAAAAGTTACAATATGACGGTTGTTGCTTCCGTAATAAAGAATTATTGGATGGCTCGAATTTCACGAACACAAATCTATTTATAGGGAAAATTTCGATAGAATATGAACTTATAGGAATCGGAAAGATTTATAGACTTAGGTAAAGTTTCTATTTTATTGCCTACTAGTTTTTCCCGCGGCTTCGCCCGGGTGGATGTTGGAAAATATCCCACGGGAACGTACCTACTACTGGGATCAAAAGTACCCTAGTTAATCCGTGTTATAAACTATCTGTATGCCGTTCTTGCGCCAATTCGGGACATACATCCAGACAAACAGACAAGCGGACAAAAATTCTTCGTTACTATTTATAGATTCACATAGGTTCAGCTTATTAGGTACACTTAAGGCTCTTACATACTGGCGCGATTCGCCGCGCGACGCGAATTTTAACAAAACAATTTCTGAGAAAACTTCACGGCGAACAATGCGGCGACGTCGCATCGCGCGACGAATCGCCCCAGTATGTAAGAGCCTTTATGATCCACCGTTGAACTTTCACCTTACAACCACAAAGAGGATCTTCGCTCAAAGAGTGTCCATGAAGTTTCTTGCCCGTTCTAACCTCTAAGCTCTAGAATGGGCAGCTAACATCTTTATTATTGTATTATATTTATATTTATTTTTATATACTTTATTGTACACCACAAATATACCTATAGAACAAAGAAAAACAAACATTACAAAATAATTATATAATGGGCATCTTTCTGACTGACCGACTCCTTGACAATTCAAAAGTGCCTGTAAATGGTTTCATTGAATTAAGCGAGTTTGAGCATAGCAAAAGCACTTCTAGGTTGTATACCACAGACAATCTCTAGTAGGTATTTTTTCGAAGCATAATGTTCAAGCTGACGATAAAGAAAAAAAAAATATTATGTGAGTTTCCAGGCACTTTGTTCTCACTCAAAACTATTTCTTAACAAATTTTACGGTACATGTATCATTTAAAAGAAGATTAACCGCAAAAGTAACGCTCATTATTAAATAATTACTTACAATTACTCTCGACCAGTAAAAGTCATATTTATTAACTTCTTACAAATCAATTTATCAAAGCTCATTAGAAAGAAATTGATTGCGCATCTAAAAGACAGTCAAAATAAAAATAGACAGAAGAATCACTTCTTAATATTCACGAAATAAACTTCTTTCAGAGAACATTAAATAATTCATAATAATATGTAATTTCCCAGTAGCAAACCGAAGTCTGCATTTATGCTGGTTGACCTTTTACATGGGACTTAAACATTACTGTGAAGGGTGGGCGTTTCGGCGGACTGTCTCATGTAATTTTGACGTTCGAAAAGTGCTGATTCTCAACCTAGTTTGAATAAATTACTTTTTATTTTGATTTTGACTTTGACTGTGCGAAATGTGGTACATCTTTAACTCTTTGGGGATTACAGGCGTGATGATATTATGTGTTATGTTATTAATTTATTTTCTTTAAAATGTAGCTATTGACTCTTTTATGGAAAAAATGGTAAACATGAAAACCCCTCAATAGGTAACCATGTTTTTTTAATGTTACAGGTTAGACAGGTTACAGAATCAAAATTGATTGATTGATGATCCGCCATGAACCGCAGCCGTGAGGTGCACAATATAAAATTTTTATTCTCATCTTTGTTTTGCAACAGAAAATACCTCATAAGAGCGTTGCAAGAATTCTTGAAACCGTACCACGATAACTTTCGCTGCCGTTCGTGCTTATTCCTTCTTACAGAGAGGTCCGTGTCCCAGCAGTGGGAACATTATAATATGCTGATTATGCTTATGCATATCTATTTGTCTCGTTTATCTTCTTAGCTGTCTGTGAATTTAAATATCACATGAATCAATTCCCTTCACGTTGACAATTTATGTAGTTAGCCTTCTGTGTACAAATTTTCTCAATAAAAATACTTAGTAACATTATTTATTATCCAAATAATCCGTTTTGATAGTCAATACATCGTTTGGTCACGGTGTATTATGTTCATAAAACAATCATTAATCACGGGAAAGTTGATGTTCATAACTTATTGCGAACATATTGAGGGATTTTGGGAGGATTTAGGTGCGTCAATGTTCAGACGTTTGGATAACTGGACGTTTAGGGTTCTGTACGTTCGTCAGAATGAAAAAACAGAACTTTTAAAGGATCACTCGTGTGTCTTTCTGCCTGTCTCGCTGGCTATCTGTCTGTCCGTATATTACATCCAATTTACTCCGAATCTTCTGAACCAATTTAGTAGAAAGTACATTCATGAAATTCTGTGACCCAAACACGGACGTGTGACGTAAATAAAATATGAATTTTGAATAAATGTATCAATACTTTTCGGGGGCAATTGAAAAATAAAAAGTTTCGCAAAGTGTACCGTGTGACATCTTATCTTAACTAATATTATAAATGCGAAAGTGAGTTTATTTGTATGTTACGTGATGAACGGATTTGGCTGGAATTTGGCACATGGGTAGACCATGACCTGGAATAGGTTATAGGATACTTTTTATACCAATATTCCCACGGGATCGAGACTTAGGCGGGTGAAACCGCGGGGCGCAGCTAGTATTTTCATTTTCGCATTCAAAATATTAGTTAGGATTAATTCTCTAATATTACTTCTAAATTATTCAAGGAGAGACGAGTTATTATTATATTGCATCGAGAATTTTGTTTTAGGCGCCATTTTATTGTTACGTGACAGAAAATTTCAATAATATGGATAAACATGTCAGTTTTCTAAAAAAAGACAGTTTTATTACAAAAATATTTTAAGAAACTTTATTAAAACAAATTAACATAAGTTATTCATTAATTGACTTTTTAATTTCATGCAAATTCTGATATCTAAATATCTAGGAAATAAAATTATTTCACTGTTTCGTAACTTCGCATAAATATTATTATTCGAATTTGATTATGGTCGTTTTATAACAGACAGATGAAGTGTTGAACAGTTTATTAAATTTATGTAAATTTTGATCGATATCTAAATTGTTATCTAATAGCCGTTGAAACTTGGGTGAAGTTAAAATTGATAGATAGCGCCAAAAGAGAATTATAGTGATGGTACAACAAAGTTATAATTTACAAAATAATTATAAATGTATAAATCTGCCTAGCTTTTTCCCAACTATGTTGCGGTCGGCTTCCAGACTAACCGGATGCAGCTGGATTCCAGTATTTTACGTGGAACGACTGCCTATCTTACCTCCACAAGTACACAACCCAGTTACTGGGTAACACGATACCCAACGGTTTTTTAACTGGCTGTAATAACGCTCAATATTCGTATAATATCGATGTTGGATGATAAATAAGATTACTAATAATTTTTATATTTAGGAGCTGGTATGTCTAGCTGGATATTTAACATTTCTTTACTTGATAAAGTTGTTTTATAAAAAGAAAGAAACAAAGAAAAATATGTTTTCATGCACCACCAAAAAAACGGATAATAAAAGATTCATCATCTGCCTAGCCCAACCCAGCTTCCCAACTATGTTGGGGTCGGCTTCCAGTCTAACCGGATGCAGCTGAATACCAGTATTTTACATGGAGCGACTGCCTATCGGAGCTCCACAACCCAGTAACTGGGTAATACGATACCCCTTGGTAAGACTGGTTGTCAGACTTTCGGGCTTCTGACGACCCGTAACGACTGTCAAAGATCCACAAATGACAGCCGGGACCAACGGCTTAACGTGCTGTCCGAGGCACGGAGGAGTCTCGATATGTAAAGATGGTCACCCATCCATGGACCAACCCTGACTAATCGATCTCTGCGGCTGTTATTACTTAGCCACGAGCTCCTCTTACGGATAATAAAAGATTATAAAGATTTTAAATATGATACAATCACAGGAATGATGATTCTTAACTTTAATCAGCCATAAATTAAACAATCAAATTAATTAACAATATTTATTAAAGTTACCACAAGTATCCCGCAGCGCGCCACCCGCCTACCGAAATAATAATTATTACTATTAATTTTATTACTTTAAAACTTGTAATATCTGTAATAATACAGGTAATCGGTTAAGCTTTTACAACGTAATAATAATTAACAATAACAGGTTTCATTGAAATAGTAATTAAAGACGAAACTTGTTACATTACTTTTAAATGGTTTTAAAGGATTTTATTGATATAATGTTTATGTTTAGGTCTTTTTTCATTAGAATAATTTCAGGTTTAAAATATAACATCACACCTTTAATCCCCGAGGTGTTAGGCAGAGGTGCACCTATATTAGGTACGACCATATTATTTTGGTTAGGCAGAGGTGCACTTATATTAGGTACGACCATATTATTTTGGTTAGGCAGAGGTGCACCTATATTAGGTACGACCATATTATTTTGGTTAGGCAGAGGTGCACCTATATTAGGTACGACCATATTATTTTGTTTAGGCAGAGGTGCACCTATATTAGGTACGACCATATTATTTTGGTTAGGCAGAGGTGCACCTATATTAGGTACGACCATATTATTTTGGTTAGGCAGAGGTGCACCTATATTAGGTACGACCATATTATTTTGGTTAGGCAGAGGTGCACCTATATTAGGTACGACCATATTATTTTGGTTAGGCAGAGGTGCACCTATATTAGGTACGACCATATTATTTTGGTTAGGCAGAGGTGCACCTATATTAGGTACGACCATATTATTTTGTTTAGGCAGAGGTGCACCTATATTAGGTACGACCATATTATTTTGGTTAGGCAGAGGTGCACCTATATTAGGTACGACCATATTATTTTGGTTAGGCAGAGGTGCACCTATATTAGGTACGGCCATATTATTTTGGTTAGGCAGAGGTGCACCTATATTAGGTACGACCATATTATTTTGGTTAGGCAGAGGTGCACCTATATTAGGTACAACCATATTATTTTGGTTAGGCAGAGGTGCACCTATATTAGGTACGACCATATTATTTTGGTTAGGCAGAGGTGCACCTATATTAGGTACGACCATATTATTTTGGTTAGGCAGAGGTGCACCTATATTAGGTACGACCATATTATTTTGGTTAGGCAGAGGTGCACCTATATTAGGTACGACCATATTATTTTGGTTAGGCAGAGGTGCACCTATATTAGGTACGACCATATTATTTTGGTTAGGCAGAGGTGCACCTATATTAGGTACGACCATATTATTTTGGTTAGGCAGAGGTGCACCTATATTAGGTACGACCATATTATTTTGGTTAGGCAGAGGTGCACCTATATTAGGTACGACCATATTATTTTGGTTAGGCAGAGGTGCACCTATATTAGGTACGACCATATTATTTTGGTTAGGCAGAGGTGCACCTATATTAGTTACGATCATATTATTTTGGTTAGGCAGAGGTGCATCTATATTAGGTACGACCATATTATTTTGGTTAGGCAGAGGTGCACCTATATTAGGAACGACCATATTATTTTGGTTAGGCAGAGGTGCACCTATATTAGGAACGACCATATTATTTTGGTTAGGCAGAGGTGCACCTATATTAGGTACGACCATATTATTTTGGTTAGGCAGAGGTGCACCTATATTAGGTATGACCATATTTCGCCAGTTATGTTTAAGTCCCATGAAATAGGGGACGAGCCTACTGCCATCAACCAGGAACAAACCCTGACTCCAGGCCGCTACTGAGAACGCGATTTGATTCACTCTGCGTCCAGCGCTCGGTGTGGCAACACGTCGTGTTCTGGTTTGCGACTGGTCAATCGTCATCCTGAGGATGCCTCGTTGAGAGGTGAAACACGTGTCGATTTCTTACAGGGTTTTTAATTACTCTTGAGGAATAGTTAGCGAATAGGTTAGTAAATATGAGACTGATATCGCTGATATGGCTGATAAAAATTTATGATGCGATTACGTCTGATATTTACCTCAATAAAAGCTTTTGCTCTCGAATTCATTCCTTGAGCCACTTACTCAAATCCTCGTGGACAATCGGATTAAATTTCCCGATACTTTTGATATCAAATTGAATCCTATGAAGATTGATAAATCATTTATTCAGTGCATACAAAAGTAATAGCACAACTCACATTTTCAAATTAGTTGTGTTGTGTGACTTGAAGATTTCATGGTTAGTGAATATTAAATATATTAAATATTTATATCTTGTATATATTTTATATAAATTAAATATTTTCAAAATAACTTAACTATGAATATTTGCATGCCAAAATATGGCGAAATGCTTTTGTAAGTGAAAATTTCACATAAGGCGTTAAGGCCCTCCTGCAGACAGGCGTAACGCGACTCTCGTAGAACAATTTCCATGAAGTTTCCATAGATTTTTTCCACCAGAGTCGCGTCTCGTCTATCTGTGGGAGCCTTAACGCCTTAACTGCCATTTTCACTTACAAAAGCTCATTACTGTAATGAATCGACAGAAATCTTGTAAATGCTTTCTCTACAATATTATAGAGACATATTGTTTATTTAATTGTTAGTTATTACTTACATTTACTGGATAATTAATATCACAGCTGCGCATTGTGAACATAGAAATATGAGCAATTTTCTATCAAGTGTGTGACATACGGTTGACTGGAATGTGCAACGAAGTTATGTGCCCTTACAGAGTCCATAAATTTGTCCATATAAGACTTTTGTAACATCTAAAATATTTTATGGAATGCAATAAATGAATAAATATGAGTTATATAAAGTTATGTTTATCTATTGTTACTGAGAAATGTATGTTGGCTTTGTCTTATAGTATAGCAGTCACATATTTATAACGAATATTATCATATATTTTGTAGATAAATCAAAGATTTGTTTTGTTTTAGTAGTCAACTTTTGCTTCATCCAAATAAGCTAATCGGGAAGACTTACATAAATTATATTATTTCAAAAATATTTATTCTTTATAAAAAATAGTTCTTATAATTCAAAACCTTCCTATAATTAATACTAGCTGATGCCCGCGACTTCGTATGCGATCCAGGAAAGTAGCCTTTCTGAAAAGTAGCCTTTCTCCTTCTCCGGGTCATGTGCCAAATCTCATCCAAATCCGATCAGCCGTTTTAGCGTGAAAGCGCAACCAACAAACAAACAAACTCACTTTCACATTTATAATATTAGTTAGGATTTGGATTTACGTTGCTTTACTCTCGTCTTTCGGAATACTTATTTACTGATTTGAACATAACATCAACTCAAAAAAATATATTCGCAAAACATTTACAAAGATTCGCAGTAATTCTATAATTCTCGTAATTCTAAAAGTACTTAAACTTTTATGGCACTTAAATCTTTAAGGGGAAGTTGTGCGCAGGAGGGATATTTACACAGTTAAGTAATACATTGAGGAAAATAGAATATTATGGTAATCGGAAGAAATTCCTGAAACTCGTCGATTTTTGAAAGTTTATTGAGTTATAAATCATTATTTTATTGAGTGTTGAGTTGTTTAGTTACGAGATTTATTTTATTGACTAGAGTTTTTAATACGGTAGGGAATATTTGAAGAATAGCCTCACAACTCATTAGACTACACTGATATCACTGATGTATGCCTAATGGGTGCCTGTGTGTGTGTGTGTGCAGTGTCTCAATATTATTTAAATATTATGGAGGTTATCTTTTCTCATAATAAGGGTTTCTACGAGTATCATAATGTATTTAAGAATAATGTAAAACTGTCGAAAAAGAAGTTCGGAAATTCAGCAATATTTGTTTTGGATGTTTCAGAAAAAACGTGTTTGGATTTCTGCCCGGGTAATGGCAATACATGGTACTTATACATAACTGGCAAAATGTAGGTCCCTATCTAACTCTTCTATAATACAGACAGGCGTGATGTTATGTCATATGTGATAATTTCACAATAAAAACAAGAAGGATTAAGTGGACAAAGGTTATTAGACAAAATTCAGAAATCCAACTTTTTTGCATGAACGATATGTTTTAACTGATAAAATAATCAATCTTATCTGAGTATCGGTACTAATATTGTATTTTAAAACTTTATGCTTTAATTGCTTAGCTAATTTGATTATTTTTAAAAGCTATTTACTAGCACCTTTGTCCACTTAACCCTTCTGCCAACAAGTTCGACCACCATCCTCAACACCCGTATGTATCCAGTAAACTAATATTTAACCACGACCCATCCCCCGCCGCGAACCATGTACCATATTGTATCCATACAACATAACATAGTACTTTATACTTTACACAATTTACACCGTGTCGTAACGAAGGCTAATTTAATAACATGTTTAATTGTCCTGTCGTCCATTGTTGGATGTCACGGTGTAATGGGGTTCGGGTTGTAATGGTACGTGTGTTTAATAGGAAACTTATGAGATAAATATTAAATTTATTTATAGTCTTATAGGAGTCTTGGCTTGAAATAAAGATTTTGAGTTTGAACACAGCTAAACTGCATTTAGACCAATTTTCACTGTCAGTTTTGCCGTCGATAAAATGACTATACCCGAATCGTTTTAGCGTAGCAATAGCGGATCAAATAAAACAAAAAACACACGAAGTAATATCAACGCAATCCAAGAGTGAGCCAAGAAAAAATAAACAAAAATCTAATTCCGTAACCGACCACACGCGTCGCCACTGTCGCCATACGTCAAAAATAATGTCCCATACAAGTGTATGTTATTTTTATACCATAACGAACAAACTTCGAGCATTAATTAAATAAACAGTGTGTTGGTGTGTTTGTTTGAGTTGTAGCACTGAAAAATATATGAGTTTGTACAAGAGGATTAAGTGAAAAAGGGTTGCGTGATTCATTTTGGTGGTTTCAGAATGTAAACGAAAGTAGACCCTTTTTTGGGAAAGAACGAAAATAATGTGTGTGTTACACATTCGTAAGTCATTGTTTTATGAAAGGGTTAATTGGCGTACTTATGTCAATATCTTTGCGTTGTAATTCGAAATCAATTGTGAAACAGTCTAAAAAAACAGCAGTTTTATTAAATAAAAATAACGGCATGCCCAGCTTCTCAAACCGATTTATTTGATTGATTGCATTTTAAACCGATTGCGACGAACATGATTGATTCATCCATTCAAAATTAAACCTAATAATTTTATAACAACGATATCAATTACAATACAAGTTTTACGACCATTACATAAAAGTAATATTTGTTGAACATCAAATTCTAATGTCGAAAACATATTAATGTTATTTTATAAATTCCTACAATACCGTTATATCTTCATAATTTCATTTTATTATTTATGTATTATAAAAACACAATGATTTTACGAGTTTCGAGGAAAAACAAAACATTTGTCTATGTTAGTGTTAACCCGTACGCGGCGCGTCTAATTTTTAATCTTTATTGGCTATTAAGCTTAGCGTGGCATCGGGTTGTAGACAATTATTTACTGTCTGGCTACAGCATAATGCTGTCCTTCTGTTTGTGTTCGGATAAATGCCTTTTATATACCTAATACACATACATAAAAAGCTCTTTAAGAGTAATTATATGCTTAAAAATCTCTGAAAAATAACTTTGCGGTGCGCAATTTTAACACGAAGCATAAAGCTTATCAAATTTTAGATTGCCAGGTCCAGTCATGGAATAAGTGGGGTAGCTTATTCCTATAAAAATAAGAGGAAAATACACAATGTCGTTACCGAACGGAAGCATCGAAGCGAGCTCCATTAACATGACATAAAAGTACGAGGGAATGATATGACATTTTACATGGAAATAATATCATCGATTACTAAAGCTACTATTCTGGGCTAAAATAGGCTTCCTATACACAAAACTGTTGCTAAGAACAACTAGAGTAGAGGATCATCACTCATCTATATTTATACAGAATGGCCCGAGAAACGAGGTTCCAATAAATTTTAGAAGCCTTAATGACCTCGCAGGGTGAGCACCAACGTTTTGACTTAGATCAGAGTCTGTTGTGCATTCTGTAAAAATCTCACCGTGAAAACGTAGGTGAAGTGAGAGTGGAGTGAACTGTCACTGCCTTAGCATCAGTCTGTAGGTATCGATGACAATGACAGCTCACTCCACGCTCACTTTACCTAAGTTTTCACGGTGAGATGGTTACAGAATAGCAATGCTGATCCGCCCGCTAAGTGTAGCCATTTTCTATTTTGACTGTGTCTATCGTTTAGCAGTGGTATTTTAGGGTTAAAACACTAAAATGTGGAGTTTTTATACTTATCATAAAAAACTGTTCGTTTGGTCGTTAGTTCCCATGATCAGCTTTCCTTACCTGCAAAAAAGGAAAACATACAATTATAATTGATTTACATTGAATTAGAGAAGAAATCGGGACGTTTTATGGCGAAAGCGTCAGGATTTCATGGTCATCAGGTTTTATGTTGATCTAAATATCATTCGCAGCCGTAAGTATCAAATATTTATTTATTTATAGAATTTATAGAACTAAGTTCTTATATTACCCTATTAAATGACTATTTCATGAAATCATGACATTTGAAGCCAATTCTAACTTAAGAAGTTGTTTTGCTGATTCTAATGAATATAATTCTGTAAAGAAAGCCATATTTATTTGTTACTAGCTGCACCCCGCGGTTTCACCCGTGTAAGTCTGGATCCAATGGGAATATCGGAATAAAAAGTATCCTATGTCCTGTTCCAGGTAATGGTGTAGCCCTGTGCCAAATTTCATCCAAATCCGTTCAGCCGTTTTAGCGTGAAAGCGTATCAAACAAACAAACTTACTTTCGAATGAGCTAATGATGCGAATCATAATTTTAATCAACATACAACCTGGCTCTGTCCTGCAAATTGCAAAAACGTAAGAAAAATTAATTTCGCGGGTTACCTCTGCGCATCCCCAGATCTGAAATTGCCAACCCGCAGTAAGAAAAAGTGGTTATCAATGTTCATTCATTCCCTATATGACCCGAGGCCTATGCATTAGGACAATTACAACCCAGCATTTATCACACAAAGCACTTACTGCCTCATACATTATGCCTCATACATTTTGCCCACAATATCTCATAGGCAATTCTCTTAATATCATTGTGTAGGGTAGCCGGCACTTATAATTTACTCATGTATCTCCCCTGGAGAGGCTTTTTAGTTAGCCATAGGGTGTCTTGTGTGGCTGCCGGCCATTAATGTGGTACGTGGTATTTATTGTGGATGTACACGCGAAGTGTGTATGCGTGATAGCGCTTAGGTTGGGTATTGCTGTAGCAGTAGTCCTATGTGTATGAATAGTCGAATTACTTACTTTATTGTCAAACTTTTTTGTATTGGTTGAAGGCTTTTGGTTACTTTTGAATATTGTGTTTTATTTATTTTTTCTTTGTTGAATGTGCGTTTTGTTTGTGCAGACAATTTTTCTTTCTTTTCTTTTCTTTTTCTTTCTAATGCAAGAACATTCTCTTTTTTGTTTTACAAAATTCTCAAAATGTCGCACTTACTGTTAGACATTAAAATAGACTGTTGAAAAAAAAAAATATTCTGTATTTTATGAAAATTATTTTCGACATAGCTAACAGAATAAGCAACCTGAAGTAGCAATGGGGTGGCCATATTAGCCGTAGAACAGATGACCGTTGGGGTAGACATGTTTTTGGATACCGCGAATCGGCAAACGTTAGGTAAGACACGCCCTCAGGCTAGGTGGAGCGACGATCTTCGCACGGTGGCTGGTAGCGGCTGAATGAATTATGCCAATTATGAATAACCGAGAATCGAGCTGAACTAGAGAGGTCTATGTACAGCAGTGGACTGCTGTAGGCTGATAATTATGATGAAAATTATTAGATCTATTAGAAAAGCCTTATCACCTTTTATTTTCTATCAATATTTGTTTTTTAATCTTTTCAAAATAGATCCATCAAAATGGCTTCGAATCCGGCACTGAATTGAAGAAATTGGGCCAACATTGCATAAGTTATGGCCAACATTATGTATTAAAGTGACGCCAACATTGGACAGTGACATTTTGCTAACTTGAACCTTAGTGTAAGTTCGACCATAAAGGTTAATTAGACGATGTATGTCAACAGAGGCTATTTTAATTACTCTCCGTATGGTAGCAATAGCACAATTCATTTAGTAGTAAGGTGGGTACAATGAAGTGCCTGTATGTGAAGTCAACTTAAGTAATGGAGGAGCTCTTTGTTTTTATGAGGTCCTAGTATTTTTTTTATTTTGTTTTAGCGTTTGCTGGAAAATGCTTTTTTGTTATTTTTAATATACTTATTATAATAGAATTTTGAATTTAAAAGCTTGTTCAAAAGTTACTACTTTTGAATAAGCTTTTAAATTCAAAATTCTATAAATTGTAATGCTTTTTTTTTTCACTCATCACTTATCTAATTCAAAATAGTGACACTTACTAAATTGACAAATTTGTGTATGGTTTCTAATATGGGTCAAGGACTTGAAATAAATGAATTTTATTTTATTAAATGTCAAACTCGTTTTCCTTTAAAAACCAAAGGACGACAGATGATGCTTTTTGTTATCAAACGTTTTTTTTGCAGAACGGTGCATTCGCTAGAATATTTATTCCGGTGAAATATTCCCAGGGGACAAGACAAAACGAGAAAAATATTTTCAATTGCCAATTTTTCATTGTATCCGAGAGTCGACGGCGACATCTAGCTATGTGTAAAGCGAGATTCATTGTATGTTATACATAGCTTTTCGGATTTATCGAACCATAGAAGCTAGCGAGGCCTTTCCACCAAAACCTCTGACATGTTCAACGCGGGTCTAATGTCAGTCTTACGTCACATATATAAATGTCATGTTGTTTATAAAGACAAATAAATCAAAACAGCAAAATATTTGACAGTTATTTGTGATTTTGCCAATTTTCTGAATGCACCCTCTTAAGCAACATACACCTGACAAGTTCCGTGACCCAGGATTTAGGAAAAGATATTATCTGCCTAGCCTTTCCCCAACTTTGTTTGGGTTAGCTTCCAGTCCAACAGCAGATGCAGCTAAATACCAGTATTTCACATGGAGAGACTGCCTATCTGACCTCCAAAACGCAGTAACTGGGTAATACGATACCTCTTGGTATGACTGGTTGTCAGACTTTCGGGCTTCTGACAACCCGTAACGACGGCTTAACGTGCTTTCCGAAGCACGGAAGAGTCTCGGTATGTCAAGATGGTCACCCATCCACGTACCAACCCCGGCAAGCGCAGCTTAACCTGTTGAATCGCCCCGTGCGGCTCCTATTAATTAGCTTTAGGAAAGAGATTAAACTACCAAATTCCGAAACACCCAAGACGCGGGCAATACTTCCTACTTATTCGGCGATCCATATAAAAGATACCAAAGCAAATTTTTGAATGATATAATCGTATCGTAGAAGTTCAAACCTTTGAAAAGCCGCGGTCCGCGCGTGCGCAAACAAAGAGACGCTGTTCGGAGTACCGATAGCAAAAAACGTTGCGTAATAGGATGAAAAAGAGTACCGTTGGTTCGTTACAGTGGGTTGTGCTGAGCGGCTGTTCGAGCCAATGCTATTGTGCGTAAGGGCTTTGCAGACGAGCCGATGCACGCGCGTTTTTTGTATAATTTTTTTCACCGATTTATGAAACTTGACACACGCATACGCAATATGACGATAAAACAAATACTAGAACTTAAAGAATCGAGAGGTATGATTCTTCGTTAAAAATGTGTTCAGATAACGGAAGATCTATCTGTTATGCAGTGTAGAGCAATGTTTTTTTTTTAAATGGTAAACCAACCATTTCGTTCAATAAATTTTCAGAGTGAATTGTAAGTCTGGAGAAATGAATGTTTCATGTTCTTGCTAGCGTAGCAACGTAGTAAATGGAAACGACGAAAATAATCAATTTCGAGACATTATATCCTGCGTATTGTATGTCAATATCCGGAATGTCAAAAACAATGCTTTTACGTTTCACGGCTGGTTTGACGACGGAAATTATCTGCATAAGAATATTATTTATATTTTGGCAAAGAACGGATAAAATGTCTTAATTGTATGTAGGTAAGGTGTACCCCGCTCGCCTCTTGGATCTTGCCCCAAATTACCGAAGTGTACCCACTCGCCCCTTTAAATATCAGATGGCCCCAGTCGCCCCTTTAAATATCAGATGGCCCCAGTCGCCCCCGATTGTTAGTAGGTTAAAAGTACAGTCAGCATTCTAAGTTTTTAAATATTAAAATAAATATTGTTTTCTTAAAACGTCAATCAAAACCCAACAAAAAGTACTAGGATTGCATGAATTCAAGATATATCATTAAATTATCCCAATATTAAGATTTGGCTTCTTGGTAAAAATAGTTTATTAAGTACCTAAGTTTAGTTACTGTTTTTAGGCTTTTTTTAAACTAGGCTTATGCTGTTATCTCGCATAGACTTTAATAAAGATTTAAGTATCAGTTGTTTCATTGAAAAAATCAGTAAAGTTTTTATTTTATTTTTCTCATTGTTATTCTATTCTACCCCTTAACAGCTACAAGGGAACAAAAACGCTACAACCGTAAAACCTCCCGTCTGAACCACTCCTTACCAGTCGACCTCGCCCATTGGGCAACAAAACAACCGCACAATGCACTGACGTACACTGAGAGAAAAATAGATGTCAACTGACCTTAGCAAAAGTCAATGTGGACACTGCCCTAATGTGCAACATAAATAGTCGTAAGTACGTTTACTATGTGGAACATACTTTTATGTTAATGGATTGAACATCTTCGCTACAATACATAAGTATGTAACGGGACACATCTGGCCAAGTTTTGAAGTTAAAGAATGTTTTTTTCGGTGGGTCAATTTTATGGCGTTGTGTTGGTAATGTTGGCTCTAATGGTAGTTGCCCAATGTTATTTCCAATGTTTGCATTTTTTAAGTAAAATAATATTTTAAAATTAAAATAAAATCCTCAAAAAATAAAATTATAACAAAATCTCTTGAGATTGATACACTCTTTGGGGATTAGCTACGTGAAAAATGTTTTTTTGATTGATCGAAAAAATATTCGGTCGTCATCTAATAAAAACTGCAATTTTATGGCAAGGTGCACAGAGCATATAACTACACGATTTAATAACCCATAAATAAATAATACAGCGAAATATTTTTTCTTTAAGAAGATTACAAGCAATTCAGATTCCACATTACTATTTTTATTGATTGTCTGGAAAAATTCATACAAAATATACAGCCTTTTAATAGTCATACATACATACAAAATCTCACGCCTTCTTCCCATGGGGGTAGGCAGAAACCACAGAACGCCATATGTCTTTTTTTTTTGTTGAGGATCGGAAATCATCAAATGACTTCTCCCGCTCTGGACGGAGCGGGAGGGCGTGTCAGACTTTTAATGACGAAAACCCACCCGTGTTCCTTCAGTTGCCTGTTGCCAAGGTCTCAGTATCCCTTTCGGACTTTCCCGCAACCCTGGCAGGCACAGAACGCCACCTGGTACGATCATGACTGACATGATGTTATACTTTTTTTAAATAAAAACAAATAAAAAACTGCGGTTTATAACTAAACCACGTAACTTTAAGCATAGATAGTTTAACGTACGCTAAAATAAATAAAATCCTACATAGTAATATCTATTTTATATATATTTTTTATACTAACATTTTTTATAGTGATGAGGAAAGTCTTTAGAATTAAGTATTTTGTGTACACACCTATGTGTAAGTATATTATTTTTTTACAGAAGTAAATTGACAATATCGTAAAAAATATACTGAGAACACTGTATGTTGACCTAAGATGGCATATTTTGATTTGATCATGGCATATCACAAAGAAGTTCCCATGGAAAATAACATGACAAGTCCCAGCCACTACCTATAAGTAGAAGTGTCAATAAGGTCAAGGGTCCTGTGGATATTTCTGGCCATTGAACTTCCAAGTGTCCTTGACTAGAGAAATCACTGGTTGAAAACTATTTGCAACTTATTGGCAATATAGAAAATAAATAAAACTATAAAGAGGTCGTATTGCTTGAATCTTCGACCTTCAAAGATGCTGGCCACTTGATTCAGTCCACATTCTTTCTCCTTATAGAACAGGGTGTGTCCAATAAATAAATAAAAACAACAGACGATCAGTCACCACACTGTATAAACAAAAACACTGCCATTACTATAAACATACACTGGAGGCCACAAAAAATGACTCACGAATGCACCATAACATACGCCGTACACTGCCGGCCACTAAAACTGGTACAAATGCGTGCAACTCAAAGCATTGGAATGTCAACGCGGGTGGTGATTGACAATTGACCTTTTAAGGAGACGCTTGAACATCAGTGTAAACATGACCCGAGGTTTGTCTGAAGGATTTAGAAAAGTATGGGCTTTGTAAATAATATGAGCGTATTGTAAATAGACTTACATAAATTATTGCTGTTTGTGAATATTTTAGGTTAAGAATATTGCGAATATTTAATATAATATTAAATTTCAGAATTGATCCTCGAAAAAGTCTGACGATATTATCCGCAGCACACGAATGCCATCTGCGTACCTAAATATGGAGGATTATGGAACACGAGAAAAAAACATTTTAGATAATGTCACATTTCTCACAATATTTTGATACAGTTGCTTTAGCTACATACGTAACTGGCTACAGCAACTCTATGAAAGTTTTGCGTGATAAATAAGAACCACGTTTGAAAATCGTATACCAACTGGCCACTATTTGACTTGTGTCAATTATTGTCAACACTATTTTTTTATTCAATAAAATAGGAACTCAATCAGGAATGAACTAATAATTGTGTACCTAATTTATAAATTGACAATAAAAAAAAAACATTGTAATTCCAGACACCCAGACACAATAAAACTATTTAGTTCTAAACACACAAACAAACAATAAAAAACCTATAAAATAATAACTCCAAAATTAGTTATGCGTGGCCCGTTGCCATTTTATGACCCCTTTACTAGGAACACATAGAAGCCGACTTGACCTTAAGGAACATCAAATTGACATTCAAAACTCGCGCGCATTCCTTTAGAAGAAAAAGTTATGTGTGTATGCGGCCAGCCTAGGATTCTAAAAGCTGAATATGAATCATGTGGCTTCTGTATTCAAATTTTTGACTTACACTGAATTTTTTAAAAGCAATTTGTAGGTAGTTTTGGAAATAAGCAATGTATAGTAATGTGGTTAGTTCAAGTATTTGTATGCCTATAGGCAGTTAAGTGTTGCTTGTAAAGGTTAGATTCCGAACGGTAATGTTGCTAAATATGTGAGCGGATGGTGCTGTGCAAGTACGGGAAGTATTTATCCTTGTTTGGATATTTATTACGCGTTTGGTCTATCATACTGATATTAAAGATGGAAGATTTTAGTTTTGTAAAAATTTACAAGTCTACAATCCGGCTTACTCTTTTGAAAGTGCTTATAATGTGTTGTTGGTACAGACGGCTACACACTAAGCTATACATTTCCAATTTACGCTGATCACGCATTGTATAGGAATTCCGTACAATGAGAGGTCAGCTTATACTGAAAATGTATAGCTTGATGTGTAGTGTACCCGTGCGTACATTTTTAAATCGTCTCGACCCTAACAAACTGCGGTTTTCTTGCAACCTTTGTTGACCATGGATACTAAAATTTTTCAGTAAAAGGGGCTGATAAAACAATAATATCATCATCATCATCATTTCAGCCGAAAGACGTCCACTGCTGGACATAGGCCTCCATAAGCACCGCCACTTCGACTATTATGAAACAATACACAATCAGATAAATAGGTCAAATCGGTAGCACTGCTGCCATCAAAATATTCAATTGATTAAACAATAGCAAATCATAAGGAAATATCTCTTGAAAAATTCGTTACAACAATGCTCGATTTTTTTGACTATGATCTTGAGGACTCGACTAGAGTAGTCGAGTCCTCAAGATCATAGTCACACGGTATGAATAACTTGTAGAACATCGTCATAAGGTCCGATCCAGTATTCAAGAATACAGCACACATGTTATGAATACAGTGACGTCATTGGCGGCCATATTGTTTGCGTACGCTGTACGTCACGCTTAGCCCTGCCACACACTGAGGTGTTTTAATATTTTTTTCATTCTTTTGTTGATCAGAGGGCCTAGTAGACAAATGACAATCGCTTCGAAACCGTTTCGTATTTCTACAACGACTTTCAACAAGATTGACATAAACTTTACGATAGCTTGTGTCAGTCCGAAACATTTTTGCCTTTTCCATCATCCTTATCGCTGATAGAATGTCACTTTGTCTAGGGCCTCTGGATTACACAGCAACGCAAGGAGTTCCTCAAGGGGTCTATTCATCATGATCATTTTTAATAAAATTGTCATAATATTGTGCGTTAAAATTTGTTTTTACTTCACGGTTATCGGAACTGTTACTCCGGAAAAACCTGGGCAGTCAGCCTATTTACTGACTTGCTAATGTTTTTACCACGTCACTAACAATTGTTATAAAGTACGAAAACTTAAAAGTACGGAAACTACAAAATTTTGACAGTTTAGGTAAAACTAAAAATAATTACAGATCCAAGACAAGCAAAAACTTTACAAAATGGATTACTGTTTTTGTCAATATAATCTACAGAACCTTCGACTTGTAATTTCATAAACAAGAGGCTTTGTACTTACATTTATTTCGTAATTACACGATTAAATCTTCTTTCAAGGCGTGATAAAACGTCGCGTCATCCGGCTGGCTTTACATCAAATCTACATACGGCATACAAGGTCGCGATGTTAACCAAACAATGTAAATAATCACAGATTTTGTTAAATGTCTGTGTTTGTTGTATTGTAATCCTTATTTAGTTACCTACACGTGTTTGTTTTGCAGGTTTGTTTCTAACAAGTTAAATTAAATAATGTAACTTTATTTTAATTGTTTACTAGCTGACCCGACACCCGACAGACGTCGTGTCCAAATTTATCATGCAAAAATCCCATAGACAAAAGGACGTTCACATTTTCACGATTTGAAATTTTTTGGGTAACTTTTCAAATTTTTATTTCCATAAATACCTACTACGACTATGATTACGAACATTTTAAAACAATAAATAGTCAAATCGGTCCAGCCATTATCAAGCATTTCGTTTTTATTTACATAGAAGATTAAATTTTGTGTCGGGTTTGGTATGCGTTGTTTGTATGGAATTCAATTATTTTGGTTTGTACACACGGCTACACATCAAGCTATACATTTCCAGTTTATGCTGATCTCGTATTATAAAGGATTTCTGTACAATGCGAGGTCAGCTTATACTGGAAATGTATAGCTTGATGTGTAGCCGTGTGTACGCTTGTTGCAAAAATGTTCGTGATATTTTTACAAGCTTTTATTTGAATCAACGTTTGTGCAAAAAATATATATTCTATATTTTATTCTTTATACATAAAATAAATGAAATAGTAACGAAGTCAAAACTGTACATTGAATATTTATGAAAAGTAATTGCTACGAGGTGTGGGAACGAGTCTGATGCCGAAAATTTAGTTTACAACGTTCCGGGTAAATTATATTTTACACTCGAATCTTTGACGATTTTTTATTTCAATTATTTACAATCTATAATTCTAACACATCCAATTATAGCAATTCTTGGCAAAACGTATAAATTCGTTCCAATTTAAAATTTATATTTTCGGAACCAATCAACAGCGAGCAATTGTTACATTAATTCAATCAGTCACAATAATTTATCAAATCGGATCACGATTTTAGGTGAAAAACTGGTTGCTTTATTTAAATTAAAATTATTTCTATCACAAAACAAGGTATTTTAAATTAAAAGCTTTATTAAATTTAATTGCTGTCTCCCATCTTAAAATTGGATTTCAACTCAAACTCAAACATTTATTTCAGTTAAATAATTTACAGACAGTTTTGAATTGTCAAGGTGTCGTCCAGTTAGTCAGAAAGTTGAAGCCAAAACGTACCTAGATCTTTATGGAGAATAAATCTCTTATATTATAAATCTCTTTTAAATCAATATTTAATTATGTTTTTCAATTTTTTCATTTCAATTATAAATCTCTTTTAAATCAATATAGGTATCACAAAATCCTGGGTATATTATAATTCTTAAAAAAATATTTAACCAAAACTGAATTATCGTATTGTTTCATCAATGAACAGCTGATTTTTTTTCGCGATTTCAGGTTTGATAGTAAAATTTGTTCATAATGATAAGTAAAATTTCGTCGGTCAGTCACCATAATATAGAGGTGAGGTAGAGATTCAGGGTGATACTGAAGGATGAGTGATATTCACTCATCCTCCATAAAAAGGGAGGATCCTCCGACCAGGGGGCCAAGTCTACTAATTTACAAACGTGTCAGTGGCCACACAATGATCAGTTTTTGACAGATATGCCATACAAAATCTGTCAAAAACTGATCATTGTGAAACCACTGACACGTTTGTAAATTAGTAGACTTGGCCCCCAGAAGGGACGATGATGATTTCGCACGATGCACGATTTTGCGTGACGTCAGTGTGATGCGTAGTTGTAGATGTTTCTTATTTTTTGCGTCATGTTTACCGCAAATAAACGTATTTTCTTTCTTTCTTACTTCTATGTCGCCACAGTTAAGACTTGAAAAGGTAACATACAGAGAGATAGACAGAGTTTAGCATTTATAATTTTATTATGTATTATCATAAGTGAATACAAAGTCCGACTGTTAACCGAAATGCTATTTTGTATTTATTACATAACACATGCAAATAGGGACAAACAAACCGCATACGATACCTAATTAAGTTAATGACCTTCTGTGTAGAACATTAACTTAAAATTAGATACACAATCATTAACCAGCGTAATAGTGCCTGTCCAAACTTGTGACAGTAAAAATAAGGTCCGGGCCGCAGTTGCGACATGTCGTAACTCGTAGGCGTTTGGTCGCCAGATGGCGAAGTGACGAAATCGCTATTTGTCTTAGAGACTGCATTTTTCAAATGCATTTCGGTGACCGCACGAAGATTGCCGAAGTTTGACACTTTGACAGCTGTCAACGATGTCATTATTTGAGTTTAGAATTGATTCGTAATGCATTGTGTAATGATTTGGTTTTGCAATAGCGCTGCACTGTTGCCTCAGTAGTAACTTTTTAGATAATTTAATAAACAAACAAGAAGTATCGAATTATGTTGATAGTATGCTCCTATGTAAAATCTTCGCATGAAGAGAAAGAACGAATATTGTCCCCTTGGTTAAATTACTGCCCTCTTTTTAGGGTTCCGTACCCAAAGGATAAAACGGGACCCTATTACTAAGACACCGCTGTCTGTCTGTCCGTCTGTCACCAGGATGTATCTCATGAACCGTGATAGTTAGACAGTTGATGTATTTCTGTTGCCGTTACACAACAACAAATACTAAAAACCGAATAAAATAAATATTTTAGGGGGCTCCCATACAACAAACGTGATTTTTTGCAGTTTTTATAGACAATGGTACGGAACCCTTCGTGCGCGAGTCCGACTCGCACTTGGCCGGTTTTTATATGCCTATCAGCTGCAACGAACCCAAATTACTATGTCCATTAATTTCAATTCTTCCATATTTCCCCTAAAAAAAAAACCTTTATGAGCATGAATAACACAATTCCCATAAAAAGTAAAAGGATATTTTAAAACTTTCTGGACCGATTACTAAAAGCCAGTAGGTACCTAACTAAAAACTGCAGTCAATTTATTAATTACAAAAAAAACATGAAATGGATTTAGATTTATTGGTTCCGTTGATAAGTCTAAATTAAAATACCAGCTTAGACTTTCAAACTTGAAAAGAATGTTAAATCGATGTTGTTCGACTTTCTGAAACTATCACTATCTTGTAGCTTTTAAAAATTTGTCGATCAATTCACACCAATTAACCTCACATAAAACAGCCAAAAAATCTTTTTCTTGCGAACGTGAATCTCGGTGAGGAGTGAATCGTATATTTTACGTACTCGTAGCTAATACCTCCTTTTTTTACAACAACAGGTATTTTGTCAAAAATCCGCCTAGCGTTTTCCTAACTATGTTGGGGTGAGCTTCCAGTCGAACCAAATGCAGCTGAATACCAGTATTTCACATGGAGCGACTGCCGATCTGACCTCCACAACCCAGTAACTGATGGGTAATACGATACCCCTAGGTAAGAATGATTGTCAGACTTTCGGGCTTCTGACGAGCCGTGACAACTGTCAAAGATCTACGAATGTACAACACTTAAAAAGTACTGTGTAAACTAAAATCCTCTAACAAATGACTATCAGGAAAAGGTAAAGAAAAATGATGCCTGCTACAACTACCTACCAACATATTCAAACTTGTCACAACGACATAATGTAGGTTTAGTTACCACGATCCAGGTCCGATCAGTCGTACTCAGCGCTTCAGCTCCACATGTATTATGCGCAATGCAGCTAAAGTGTGGAACTATCTGCCAGCGTATGTGGTCCCACATAATTATATTTAACTTGTAAGCAGCTAAAGTGTGGAACTATCTGCCAGCGTATGTGGTCCCACATAATTATATTTAACTTGTAAGCCTTGAAAGTAATAGTGAACAGGCATCTTCTGGGCACGTTCGTCCCATGGTAGACCTCTTCCATCGCTTTCCATTCGCAATAAAAAAAACAAAAACCATCCCGTTCTAAATCCTAAAAATTTTAGCAAAAACAGTTGGTAGTCGCAGAGAACATAGCGGAATTTAATGCAACACAATGAACATATCATTATTCACTTGTTTTTGAAAATAAAAGCTTTCTAACAAACTTATATCAACGTTGTCGGACACACGGTTGGTATTTTTGAACACTTAAAAATTGACTCTGACCGAAAATAAAACTGAAAGCTTTGGGTTTATGAATCTTTTAACTTTGTTAGTGAGAAATGAGGTTTTATGCTGTTTCAAATAGTGCTTCGCGCTTGTGTTTTGTTTTTTTTCTACATTTGTAACACTTTTACATTTTTACTATTCAATTTTTGACTAGACTGTGATTATTCACAGTAAAATGTGAAAAAAAATTGGGTAACAAAATTAATTTGAAGCATCATTAACTAAATATGTATTTTAAAGCTTCATTTAAAAAAAATCTCTCTTTGAATTTTCTATAATACTATAATACTAATGGTCTGATTTGCTATGCAAAAATGTAAGGTAATGATTAGAATACATATTATGTGGCTATCATTGATTCATAAAACACACCGACAATGCTGAATCCTTCAGAATGCAAAAACATCAAATGCTAAAACCATTAAATCACAAGAAACCACATGCTAACATAAATCAAAACTACTGACGACTTTAGCAGACAGTGCGACAACTTATGGCGAAGTGATTATTTTCGCGTATGACCTACCGTTAGGGTTGCTCACAATAAAAGCCGAGAATAAACGGAACGATAAATCACATAGCAATTCCAAGAGCGGTGTTACCAGTTGCAAACCATAAAACGTAATTGAATAATACCAAGCGTTTGTTAACCGAGATGGTGGCAATAAAAATTAAAAAAAAAGTGTAAGTACGACCTTCGTTTCGAGAATTCCGTAAAAGAATGCGGGTTACTGCAATCATTAATGGTAAAATAAAAACTGCTACTGTCCTCCACATTGCAAATTTTTTTTTTTTTTCGTCAAAATAAAAAGATGAAATCGTTTCTTTATAAAAAAATATGGCCAAAAATTAAACTGCAACCTTTCTCTTTCTTTCAAAATTCTCTCACCAGCTAAAATGATGGCCTACAAATTAGGATCCTTTACCTCGTAAAAAGAACTCTAAATATTTTTACCAAGGAATGCGATGCCGACAAGGTGTTTTATCGAGTCGATTTCTCGGGTCGTTGCGTTGGCATAACCTTGTAACAACGGCTGAGACCTTTACACAGTATTGTTACCAATGGGAAACTGAGGGATTGGGCTATTATGGTGAGGTATTCCACTCAGAGCACTGAACAGAGCATTTCAACGGCACCTAAGCTGTTCTACTAACCGCACTGAAACAAAATTTAATGGCAAACGTGCGAAGTTCTGGTTGGTCATATATTTACATTTAGAATACATTTTTTGGCTTTGGAACAACTTGTTGCATTCTTTTGTTTTTGACGGCTTGCTGGCTGGTTCTTCCCCAATTATTTAGTGGGATTCTTCTTTAGCGTGTCCAATTTGATTTGAAATCATTTACAATTGATCTGTGTGATCAATTCGTTTCTTTTATCAGAGAAGAGGCAAAGAAGGGAAGACGCTCTACAGTAGGACAAATGCACTACTGCACTACTTTTGTGAAACCTTGTTTTCGCAATATTTTCTTTAAAAGTTCATATTTAAGTTAATGTTGCTTTTTATTCTATTGATACAACTCCAGCATTATTATGATTCTTATCGTAGGGAAAAGTGCTTACACTTTGTGTTGCATATCGAATTTCCTTTCATCATCATTCTCCTGCCCTTAGGTATCCCAATTTATTTGTGGTCGATGCAACATGTACCTTTATTCCATACTTCTCTATTAGTCGTCATCTCGGTAGTCAACCCCTTTCTAGCCATGACATCTTTCACACACTCCATCCACACTGTCTATCCATCGTTTCTTTGGTCTTCCCTTACTCTTTTATCCATCCACATTCATACTGAAAGCTTTCCTCACGACATCCTTATTGCAAGTTGAAGGTATATTCATAATTATGTTATCTTTTTGGTAATATTATGGCCGCTCCTTTTTCATTCAGTATCCTCCATAATAGGAGGTGCATCCCTAAATTCACCAACTGTTGCTTCACCGACCAAAATTATTTGTGTGAGTAAAGCTATGTTGTATATAGTGTCTTGTTGTGTGTAGTTGTCTAGTTTATTTATATTATGACTAATTATTTAATAGGTATGTTGAAACTGTTTGTACTTCCCGTCACTTATCCATAAGGGTTCATTAGAAAACCAGAGTCAGACAGTATCTGTCTGGCATTAATGCTGAAATGAACCTTTTTGGCGCAGCTGCAGCACACTATAAATTGTTGTAAAAAAAATATTTTTCATTTTTTATTTTGTTATTTGTATTTTGTGTTTCACGAACTGTGTCCAAATAAACGTTATTCTTTCTTTCTTTTCTTTTATCGTGGAAAAAGTAACTACAGATTCTAAACCATGTTCTCTCCCATCTTATCTTATGGACTAGAACCTATCAAGAGGAGCAGCTTCCTTGTATGCTCATAAAAATAAACTGGGATTCCCAATCGATGCAATGATTCTGACATTGTCTAGCATCAGGCCCATGGCCATGGCCATCACGCCATGTTCAGCAATTGAAGTTTACGGAATGATTGGCCTAATCGTATCTACAGGATGCTCTTGCCCTGTTGCTGTATTGCCCTTTTATCTGACCATATAAGGAGAATGTGCAGCAGCTCCCTTGTTTGCTAATAACAATAAACCGGCATCACCAATCCATGTACCTACCAGTAGTGTTATTGGCATTGTCACAAGCTTCGGAACCATATTTAGCCATAACAGTTTACGTTTGCGTTTATAATGATTGTCAATTTTCACTTCAACAGAAAGAATCTATTTATCGGAAGAGAATATTTGTCGGGTTTTACACGATCCACACAGGAAATGCTCAGAAAGATAAGTAATATGTTTTACAGAAACGATATCTTAGTCGTTGCGACCACCATAACACCTTTTAAAGGCTATCTGAGTAACTGGACTTTATTTTGTTTAGCAGCATCTTAGGCTGTCTAGTTTGTTGTTAATCTGGGTAAGATAGGATGAGCATTTTCATGGCTAAGGCCGGGACTATTAGATCCGGGTTTGGCTTTGCTTTTGCTTTGCTTTGAGCATCATTATCACTACATATTATAAAACAAAGTCTCCCCGCGGCGTCTCTCTGTTCGCGATAAACTCAAAAACTACCGAACGGATTTTCATACGGTTTTCACCAATGAACGGAGAGATTCATGATGGAAGCTTTTAGTTTATAATTCATTTAGGTTTTTGGCAGAAATATTATGATATAAAATAGTCCAAGTAGGATGAATAAGTTAGATTTTAATCTAACCTACATGCTCGACGCAACATGCCTATACGACACAACGACAGAAAAAAAAATAGGCATAATGCTCTGCTACCCGTGCGAAGTCAGGGCGGGATGTTACTGATAAGGTACTGTCGACCACTCTCACTCATCGTTTACAAGAGGTTGAATTTAGAAGGATATTGGACAAAACCGAAAAAAAAAATAGCAGTCAAAATAAATAAAAAATTAAATCTGAACCCTACGGTATCACGGGACAAGTTAAAGAACCCATAAAGCTCTGAAACGATGAGATTATTAACCGACCAAATTAAAAATTTCAATTTCGATAACACAGAAGCTCACTGGCCTGTGTGATTACAATCATTCCCATAGCATTCTTTCCCTCAATTATCCCGACATTATTTACGATTACTCTAACTAATCTAATCTCTTAATGTTCTATACAGTCGTTCCATTTCGCGCTCTGCTGCCCCTACCTTGCACCATTGGCCTTAAACTGGATTTCAAACGGCCGTTTGAGGCCTCAAATGGCCTCAAATGGCCTCAAACCGGGCCCATATAACTGTTAGGCCCATCGTCCATGACGCTACTTAAAAGTAAGGAAACCAAATTCAAATCTTCGATGAGTACATGTCATAGTACTGCTATTTCAATGATGATCCGTACACAACGCGTTGTTTACTAGATCGTGATTGGTTGCGTCGTGAATGCAATCAATCAGCCTAGCCTTTTCCTAACTATGTTGGGGTCGGCTTCCAGTCTATTCGGATGCAGCTGAATAACAGTACTTTACATGGAGTGACTGCCTATCTGACCAGCCTATCCACAACTCAATAACTGGGCAATACGATACCCCTTGGTAAGACTGGTTGTCAGACTTTCGGGCTTCTAACGACCCGTAACGACTGTCAAAGACGAATGACAGCCGGGACCAATGGCTTAACGTGCTTTCCGAGGCACGTAGGAGTCTCGGTATGTAAAGATGGTCACCCATCCACAGACTAACCCTGGCAAGCGTAGCTTAACCTGATGGATCGACCCGTGCGGCTGTTATTACTTAGCCACGAGTAAACGCAGTGCCATTAAAATACTAGTGTTGTAACTAACTGGTTACTTTTGAGAAGCGTCGTTGACGACGGGCCTTAGTGTCTATGATCGCATAAAAATCAAATTTAATGTAATTTATTACGGAAGACTGTGGCAACCATGTTTGTACGTTCTTATGGCATTATGAAGTGTTTGTTATCACCTGAGCATAGATATTTTGTATCGTTAAAAGTTATATACAACAACATTAGGATTATTTTATTAGATTGTAAGTTAGATTGTTTACATTGTAATCTCTGGAATTGATATTCAAACGAGTTAACAACGAGTAGATCACTCGTTGTCAACATAATCTTTAAATTCTTATAAATCATTCATCAGACATCGGTCAGCATAATGCTGCGACCCTATGCGAGACAGCCCCAGTGCTGGTATTTAGAGACAGCCGGCGTTGATGTGATGACGTCAACCGGTGCAGCATAATAATGAGATAACGAGCATTATTGTGATGATGTACTTAACCTGGGGGCTTGGACAGATTGAAATTCTATCAGTGATAAAAATCATGTCAATCCTGTAAAAGAAATACAAAATGCTTTGAAACCGATTGGCACTCTTGTAAATATACTGTTTTCGAATCAATCGATCCTGTTTAATAATGATAACATAACTCCCAAAGTGCCCATGGTTGATATATTGTTTGCGAAATTAACAATGCATGAAAAAGATTTCGAAGATGACCCGCCAGCCCGCCACCGACAAGTAAGGATTCGGTTATCATCGGAGTTCTTTTAAAAAGATTATTATAAATACCCTCAATAACTTACCACACCTTTCATAACCAAAATGACAGCTTGATATAATAATAGCACTCAATTTGGGCTCACAAGAATAATTTGTTTGCTTTTGAGAGAAACCTCAAAGATTACCGGCCGTCATTTTCAAGTGTAAGCGGGTTTTTGTCACGTAAAAAAGTGTTTAAGGCAAGTGGGTTAAGTAATTTAAGTTAAAAACACTATTTTGTGGCTTGCTTACCCACTTTAATGATTTGGGATTCGGTGTTTCTTGTGAATACTCGTGATGAAATTCTGTTAAATATTCTTGATTGTTTAAGATGCAAGTGCCATCGTGACTTTTACAATCATATATAATTAATAACAGCCGCACGGGACGATCCTAAAGTTAAACTAAGCTTGCCGGGGTTGGTCCGTGGGTAGTGGAAGTGACCATCTTTACATACCGATACTCCTACGTGCATCGGAAAGCACGTAAAGCCGCAGGTCCTGGCTGTCATTCATAGATCTTCGACAGTCGTTACGGATCGTCAGAAGCCCGAAAGTCTGACAACTAGTCTTGTCTCATTTCTAGGAGATCACAATTTTTATTTTTTATTTAAAGGTAGGTATTTTTTATTATTTATTCAGAGAAAAGCAGTGCAAGCAGAGCAGTGGTGGCCCAGTGGTAACGGCCGCGACTTACGAGTTGTAGGTCGTAGGTTCGAACCCCGCCAGGCGCTTTACTTTGTGTAAATAATTTCATCACCACTGCTCTCAAAACGGTGAAGGAAAACATCGTGAGGAAACCGGCATGTCTTAGAACCAAAAATTCGAAGACATGTGACATCTACCAACCCGCACTGGGCCCGCGTGGTGGATTCCGGCCCACTCCCTCTCATAGAGAGGAGGCCTGTGTCCCTGCAGTGGGAACATTATAGGCTGATTATGTATTCAGAGAAAAACACTTATAAGCTTAAAAAAAAGACACACAAATGTACAATACATGTGGCCACACTGTCAAGAGTTTAGATAAGATTTAAATATTCTTTAGATACTTGAACTGGATTCTTTTCCAAAGTGTCTGGAATTTCAAGTAATACCACTATGTTGCTTTGACGTCCCGAAATGTCTGATACAATTCAGGGCATGTTGTAATGGTTCGCATTCTGCTTTGAGCTCATTGAAGTGGACTTCAACAAATCTGTTTAACCTTATATCTGGCTTTTAGGAAAAACCTGAAGTTTAGCCAGGTTTTTCTCTACCACAATGGTTTCAAATTTGTAACTCCGTAGTTTAAAAAAAAAATCGCGGTTTTCTTACTTTCATACATCACACTCTCGCTAATAAACATTAAGATTTATCTTGACGATAGTGTCTGTAGATAGCTCCATATTGTAACACTAGTTTCTAATGATACGCCATGATGAAGCCCATGGGCGGCATGAAAACTCTGGCACCAGGCTAGCCAAAAAGAAGAATGACATACTTTTTCTTATTATAGTTGATACGGATAATCAACATTTTTATGTTGACAACTTCATCATCATCATCATCATCAGTCTATAGCAGTCCACAGCTGGACATAGGCATCTCCAATTGCACGCCATTCAGCTTGATTCTCGGCAACTCTCATCCAGCTGCTACCAGTCACCCTGCGAAGATCGTCGCTCCACCTAGCCTGACGTCCTACCTTACGTTTGCCGATTCGCGGTCTCCACTCAAGAATACGTCTACCCCAATGGTCATCGGTTCTACGGTTAATAAGGTCGGCCCATTGCCACTTCAGCTTACTTATTCTGTGAGCTATATCGACGACTTTGCTTCTGCCGGATTACCTCATTCCGGATTCTACCTCTCAAATATACTATAAGCATCAACTTGCTACGATAAAATATTTCAACACAAAAGTGCCGTAGCCGGAACATTTCATCTCATACAGTACTATAAACCAACTGCAAAGGCTCTAAATACATCACGAACGCGTCAAAATCCTAATTATAGAGAACAGATAACTTTACAACGCACAAAAACGTTTTATCGTTGTCAAATTCGACACTTTGTCAATGACAGGTCAAAAGTGTCGACATGGAACGTTCACATCTCTATTATATTACATTGAACATCTCTATTTGCGACCAAGTGCTAAGTAATGATGTAATATGTTTTGGTTAAAGAAGTGGTTGATTTCTATGTATTGAATTCCTATATTTTGTTATTGCGAGAGAATCCGGTGGATGCGAGAAAAATGGAACCGGTCAAAGTGGCGGTGCTTGGGCCCAGCAGTGGACGTCTTTCGGCTAAAATGATGATGTAATGGATATTTAATGGCTTGATTTTTAAAGCCATAAAGGAAATCTTTTGTCGAGGAGCTCGGCGTGGCTAAGTAATAACAGCCGCACGGGTCGATCTATCAGGTTAAGCTACGCTTACCAGGGTTGGTCCGAGGATGGGTGATCATCTTTACATACCGAGATTCCGGGCCTCGGATAGCACGTTGAGCCGTTCGTCCCGGCTGTCATTCGTGGATCTTTGATAGGGGTTACGAGTCGTCAGAAGTTCGAAAGTCTGACAACCAGTTTTACCAAGGGGTATCATATTACCCAGTTACTGGATTGCAGAGGTCCAATAGGCAGTCGCTTCATATAAAATACAGGTATTCAGCGGCATCCGGTTAGATTGGAAGTCGACCCCAACATAGTTGGGAAAAGGCTAGGCAGATTGATTGATTGAAAGGAAATCTTTTGTCCTCAACAGTGGTATCATTCGCTATGACCTAAGGGTTTGTACACAAAACTGCGAATTCGTGCGAATTCGCAACGCAGAAGGTAAGCGCAGAAGAAAATCTTAGGGTACCGTCGCACTGTTTCGTATAAGGCAGGAGGAAACGCCCGGGTGTCACCACTGTGTGGATCGCCCGGAGGACACGGTGGAGCATACGGTGGAGGTCTGCCCCGCTTGGGCGGAGCCCCGCCGTGTCCTCTTGGAGGCGATTGGCGGCGGTGACCTCTCGCGTCCGGCTCTGGTCCAGGCCATGGTACGGAGCGAGAGGGCATGGGAAGCAGTCACCTCCTTCTGCGAAGCAGTAATGCTCGCGAAGGAGGAGGCGGAACGCGTGAGGGAGAGGCAAAATTTGCGCCCTCATGCCCCTAACCGCCGCCGCCGCTGGAGACGCCCGGGGCGTCGGGAATCCCAGGCGGATTCCCGGCCACCATAGGCGCGGGCTTGCGGACGGCGAGCAATGGGTAGCTTGCCGTCCGATCAGGACCAGGCCCGGGTCGATGGCGCGTCGTGTTCCACGCGCGCCTCAAAGAGATGTCAGCACAATTGGCGGGGTCCGCTAGGACCGATGCCTGCCAGGGTTGCGGGTTAGTCCGAAAGGGATACCGGGACCTTGGCAACAGGCAACTGAAGGAACACGGGTGGGTTTTAGTCAGTAAAAGTCTGACACGCCCTTCCGCTCCACCCAGAGCGGGAGAAGTCATTGGATGATTTCCCACCCTCAAAAAAAAAAAAAAAAAAAAAAAGGGTACCGTCGCAGATTTTTGCGATGCGACGTCGCAACGCAGTTTTGTGTACAAGCCCTAATTGGTCCTTTGTTCATCATCTGCCTAGCCTTTTCCCAACTATGTTGGGGTCGGCTTCCAGTCTAACCGGATGCAGCTGAGTACCAGTATTTTACATGGAGCGACTGCCCATCTGACCTCCACAACCCAGTTAGACTGGTTGTCAGACATTCGTGCTTCTGACGACTCGTAACGACTGTCAAAGATCCACAAATGACAGCCGGGACCAACGGCTTAACGTGCTTTCCGAGGCACGGAGGAGTCTCGATATGTGAAAATGGTCACCCATCCACGGACCAACCCCGGCAAGCGTAGCTTAACCTGATGTATCGACCCGAGCGGCTGTTATTACTTAGCCACGAGCTCGAGCTAATTGGTCCTTTGTTATGGGAGGCTATTTACGTGTAAATTCTTCTGATGAAAGATGAAAGAGATTTGATTATTGACGATGATAGTGGTCGCAAGCGCTACTGCTGAGCATGAGGTTGGGTTCGATTCCCGGGTCGGACAAAGTGTTATTGGGTTTTTCCATCAGGAATTTCTCAGTAACAGCTCGAAGCCAGATTTGTGCCCGGTTGATGACAATCGGCTCGCCTCCTATTACATAGGTCTTAAAAATAACTGGCGAATTGTGGGTGGACAGAGGTACACCTCTACCTAATCCTTCGGGCAAACAAGTGTGATGTTGTGTTTATGTAATCTTCATAGATTTAATCTAAATTCCCGCCTCCATTATGAAACAATTCGAACACACACACATCTAAATATTCAAACTACCGATATTCAATGCATCCTTACCGCTACATTGCCTCGGTGCGCCTGCGGCGAATTTGAAGCAAGTGTTAAACTGTTGAACATGATACCGCCAGTAAGTACATGGGTACACTCGGGAGGAAAAGTGAATTAGGAACCATTTTTTTTTTAAGTTCATCATTTTGTTATTAGAATAGGTTAAACGTGGAAGGAATGGAGGGAAGCCTTTGCCTAGAAGTGGAAAAGCACAGGGCTTTAAAAAAAAATATACTGACTGCCACGCCGATGCTATCAGTGGTCGAAAGCATGACTTCTCAATGATATGATCCTAGATTCTATCTCTTTCCGAACAGAAAAGTGCAAAAAACTTGCTCCTTATTCTATCTTAGGGCTTTTGTAATATAAAATAGTGAAAATATGATGTTATGCACCTCTGCCTCAGGCGTGAGGATTTTATGTTGTGTTGGGGGCTAAGATTACATCAAGGGGTCAATTATATTCGATAATCATCTTCCTATTGCTATGCAGATATTGACCCCTTCCGATTATGTTATTAGCTACATCATGAGATATCTAACATACCAATCGATTTGCAAATACAACTGATGTAATCCTCTAAGCCGTAGGCCAAAAGTTACGGAAAATATTATTTGTAATTACTAAGTTGAGCTTCATAAATATCTTTAATAGCTTATTTAATGTTTGTTAACTGCCTCATTGATTCTGTAATCGCTATCACGATTAAAAGCTCTTACATATTGGCGCGATTCACCGCGCGACGCGAATTTTAAAAAAACAATTTCTCAGAAAACTTCACGGCGAACAATGCGGCGGCGTCACGTCGCGCGGCGAATCGCGCCGTTATGTAAGAGCCTTAATATGAGATTTAAGTAAGCCATCCAGCCTTGTGAGTTAAAACAGTACCTACCTACAAGATTATTCATACCTCCGACGATATCATTCGGGAGTGAAATATTTATTTTATTTATTTCCTAAATAAAATTAAATATCATTTGTTATTTCCTTCCTCGACTGTACCCCCTCATCACTCTTGATGAATAAATGCATTATGTATTTTTTTTGCCATAACATCGTTTGGACACATGTGGGTCATTCTGTTATGGCGGCCATCAAAAACGTCAGGATAACGAGGGCTCATTAAGGGTGGCACTGGGATAAGAAATAGGGAACGGTTAGGTTTCAGAATCAGTCAGAATCAATTCGATTTTTTTTTAATCGAGGCTTTTTAATTAAGAATGTATTAAAACTATATTTTTATCATCTTTGTGTTAGCTACGGTACTGAAAAGTATCAATTTACTGAACTGAAAAAATTACAAATATTTATTAGACATAAATCAGTTGATCTGCCTAGCCTATTCTCAACTCTAATGGGGTCGGCTTCCAGTCTAACCAGATGCAGCTGAATACCAGTATTTTGCCTATCTGACTTCCACAATCCATTCGCGGGGTGACATGAAACCCTTGATAAAACTCGTTGTTGGTTTAGGCATAAATAGCCTGTAGAATGTAATAAAGAATATTATTGCAGGTATATTTACGTGAATGGCTCATTTTTTAAATTGCTAATATACAGGGTGATTGGAAGCTAGGTGCAAAGTCTTAAGGGGGTGATAGTTGACAGTATTTGGAGCATTTTGAACCATACTTGTCTTAGACGAAGTAAGTTTTTTTTTTTTTTTTACGTATAACTTTTTTTTATATCAATAAAATATCCCAATTTCTGACTGGTAATTGCCAAGAGTGCCCCAGTTAAAGTTGAAAAAAAAATACTAGACACTTTTAAAGTCGTAGAACACTTAGAAAATATGAACAATTTGCGTAGTTTAGGTATTTTTTTTTTTTATAAAATAGCCTCAATCTTTCAAATCTTTTTTAAAACATGCTCAAAATGCTCCAAAGGGTGTCAACTGTCACCCCGTTAAGGCTTTGCACCCAGCTTCCAATCACCCTGTATAATCAAACTCACTGTTGCCCGCGACTTCGTCTGCGATCCAGGATGAAAACTAGCCTATGTTCTTCTCCAGGTCATGGTCTATCCATGTGCCAAATTTTATCCAAATCCGTTCGGCCGTTTTAGCGTGAAAACGTAACAAACAAACATAATGTTATTTTTAGGATATCATACTCATTGGTTTGGCAGATAACACAAATCTTCTATCTTGCTACTTACATAATATATTGAATATCAAACGTTTCGTCAAATAATTTTCTTGAGTGTACTTATGTTGGCTGGTTTGCCCACACTATAAACTTATTATGTAATAAAAATCTTGTATGTAATATTATGATTTAGTATTGTATAACTAATAGAAATGGTAAATAAACGTCAATTTCATAACAATCTTCAAAGTTATCTGAACCATAAGTAGGTATTCTGGGTCATTTCAGTTTCAGCTTTAGTAATTATGAATCACACCTGGTTTCTGGTTTGAGAAATTTGAAATTGAGAACATGACAAACTCTACTACTTTAGGTGACTAATGTAACCCGTGAAATAAAAAATAAAGAAGGTTTTTTTTTTTGTAATGAAATTTTGAATTTCGCGCGCTTTCTCCATAAGCAAAGTGGAGTCTGTTCTCAACTTCAAATTCTCAATTCTGTTTTATCAAAAAAAAAAGTTTTCGCTATCTGATCTGACCAACCATCCATCGACACGGTGAAATTATTAAAGCCAAGAACCTATCCTGATTTCCAAATATCAAAATAAATTCAAAAGGGCAAAGATTATTTCAACTACATTACAATAATCAGCCCACTATATGAACATAATAACATAACATAACTGCACAAGTGCATAATGTTACAACATCAAAAAATTCGGTGACAAAACCAGACTCCAACAAAAGTCCCATTAAATTTTATTACGTTCTTATCTACTCAATACATTCAAAATACGTTAAAAAGAAAATGTTTTACATAATCCAGTGCTGGGTCGCCGTTGTCGAAAAAACATCAATGTTGGTGGCCTTAATACCAAGTTGCAGCTCAAAACAGTAGGCCGATTGTGAATCAACGAGGAAGTGTTTTTCGACGATATGGGTCAGCTTTGAAGGGTAGTGAGGGAAACGTGTCGATAGATTTGGGTTTTGTTTATCGATAAATTCAAATGCATTGCTCGTTGGTGAAGGATTTCCGTGTTTGGTTTAGTGGTGGATTGAGGTCAAAGGACTTACTTGTTGTGTAATTCTGCAGTATTTACAATAAAAGTATCTCTTACTTTATACTGTATCGATTTGCTTATCTTCGATTCTTACCTGTGAACAAGAGAAAAAATCGTCAGTAATATAGAAAAATACAATGAATAACTTAAGAAACTTAGATAATTAACTGCCAAAGCCAAATTTTACACACAATAAATCATACATTCTACTGCTGAAAAGCCACGCCTTACTAATTAAGAAATATTCGACAAATTAATAATCAACAAAAGCTAGACGCAAAATACAATTCATCATACACCACGATTTATCATTCACTAACACATCGACATGCCACATCCCTAACTGTAACGAATTGCATCACACTAGCCATCGACAGAGATTTAGAGCGGCGTTACGTTGGTTTACCTAATTTTTCTTTGTGGTAACATTGCTTCAACCAATCTCTCATTGTTTAGCCGAACAATGACGGCTTTGACTCCGTTCCGTGCCGGAAAATTATTAATTGAGGCCGCGAGGTCTTTGCGTCCGGTATTTTTTTGAGACCAGACGCCGCGACTTCCCATCACTAGCTGTCAGTTTTGTTTTTTTGAGTTTTGATGTTTGCGGCAGAGAGTTTTCTTTTGTGTCGGTGAACGATTATTTATGGTCGGTGTTCGCTTTGATTACGAAATTCAAGTAGTTAAGTAGATTTTTTAAGTACTAGACTTTATTAATCTAGATCCAGGCTTATTTAATTTGAAATACAGCTTCAGCTTCATCATTTCAGCCGTAAGACGTCCACTGCTGGACAAAGGGTCTCCCTCAAGCACCGGCAATGGACGTCCCCGGTTATGTGCCTCTCGTATCCAGCGGATTCCTGCGGCCTTCACCAGGTCATGGGTTCACCTAGTCCCCGGGGGCCTTCCAACGCTTCATCTTCCAGTATCTACGTGGTTGCCACTCCAGTTGTGCTATTCTGTAAAAGTCTCACCGTGAAAACTTAGGTGAAGTGAGAGTGGAGTGAACTATCACTGCCTTACCATCAGTAGGAATCGATGACACTGACAGCTCACTCCACGCTCACTTCACCAGAGTTTTCTCTCAAGTTTTCACGGTAAGATGGTTACAGAATAGCAATGCAGAACCTTACCAGATTCAGCAAGGTGAAATATTTGGTGGTTTTTTTTTTGCTTTTGCTGAGATAGGCTCATAAAAATACAGAAATAACGTTTTGAGAGCATTCGCTTGTGATAAAGCACGATGCTTTAGCATAAACGAATGATTTTCACGCCCCAATTATTTTAAAATGCAGACTGATAAAAATGTTTGGGTAGCAACACATTTGTTCGTGCTTCGATACTAGATTTCTGTTTTTATTTGACGTAAACACAGTTTTATGTTATGCAACACTTGTTTTTATTGCAATAAGATAATTTTTTATCTGAATTCAAAATAAGAAAACAATGTTTGACACCAAATACATTCAGCTTTGTCTGCAGGTTGCAAAATAAATTCAGGAACAACAGTAGTATCATGAATTGCTTTTTTACCCGACTGCCCCAGAAGGAGGGTAATGTTTTTTAATCAAACTTTTAATACTACAGTCCGGCCGTCGAGACAATGAATTTCTGACACCTGTTAGTTGAACAATTTCTAGTATTTATAGTAAAAAGGATCAAATTCGCAAAACACATATTCGTTAGTATGAAATTGACAGTTGTCAAGAACGCGTTTTCTCGACGGCCGGACTAGGTACTAAGCTAAATAAATATCATGAATCTGAATTAATGTTTTTCGGTTATTCAATCTTTATTTACTCATACAATTAACTTCCCAAAAGATCCAATCACCAATGTTACCGACATTTGCGTAATTAGAACACACACTTGTCCCAAAACACGTTTCAGTTGAATTAAAGCTTTACAATTATGTTTATTGATATCATCCGCCTGTTTTTACTTCCCGCTAATGAATCACTGATTTAACTCAGATCCGAGATAATAATAATAATAATAATAAACTTTATTGACATAAGTACATTTACAATATAATAAGATTCTCTAACACCTGCGCTAGTCAAGACTGTGTTGCAGGTGTTAGTGTCTTCCCCTATGGTGACAATATTCGTATGTCCTATCGAATTTAATAAAAGAAAAATAAAAGGTTACAATATAAATTAGTTTACAGAGGTGCTGCCATGCGTATGAGTTCGTGTGTGTATAGGTGGGTGTGAGATAATCGACGAGTTTCCAATTCTTTCTCCTACAGCTTTGTGAATGAACTTCCCGTTTTGATTTGTTTGGAGAAGCACCCTAATTGCGTAATGCACGATCGCTCAGAATTGGAATCGGTTTGATATTTAATTTTATCGAAAAAAAATATGCTTGCTGAATTGTAATGATACCTAATCTTTAATGAATAATGATGACTTAATAAGTATACACATAATTTCTATAATGTAATTTTGATGAATATTATCACGGTCTATGCAGGAGCTCGTGGCTAAGTAATAACAGCCGCTCGGGTCGATCCATCAGGTTAAGCTACGCTTGCCGGGGTTGGTCCGTGGATGGGTGACCATTTTCACATATCGAGACTCCTCCGTGCCTCGGAAAGCACGTTATGCCGTTGGTCCCGGCTGTCATTTGTGGATCTTTGACAGTCGTTACGAGTCGTCAGAAGCACGAAAGTCTGACAACCAGTCTAACCAAGGGGTATCGTATTACCCAGTTACTGGGTTGTGGAGGTCAGATAGGCGGTCGCTCCATGTAAAATACTGGCATTCAGCTGCATCCGGTTAGACTGGAAGCCGACCCCAACATAGTTGGGAAAAGGCTAGGCAGATTGATTTTGATTTTGATGACTTAATAAGTATCCACATAATTTCTATAATGTAATTTTGATGAATATTATCACGGTCTATGCACCATCTCTTCCTACCAATTTGTACGCCACGATATGCGGCTGAACATGTTAGAACTTCTGTATCTGTTATTATCTTGCATATGTATCATGTACACCATGTTTAAACAAATAAAATTTTACTTACTTTACTTTACTTACTTTGAAACAAATGTCTAATCTATTGCTACATAAGTTCGAAAAAAAATCGGCTCAACAACGTAACTTACGAACTAGCTTGCCCGCAGCTTTGCCCGACTGGATGTCGGAAAATATCTCACAGGAACGTACTGCCGGATTAAAAGTACCTTAGGGGTTATAAACTATCTGTGTGTCCATCCAAACCCGTTCAGCCGTTTTTGCACCAATCCGGAACATACATCCAGACAAACAAACGGCCAAAAATTATTCGATACTATTTCATATAATATGTATAATTGTTTGTTTATCAAGTACCTTAAGTATTTGGATTAGAATAGTTTTTTGTAATTTCGTTAGTATGCTTCGACTACTATTAAATATTATAGCCAGTCATTATACCTTTGCATAATTATTTCTTTTTTTGCAGCCAGTAGCTTAAAATACTTGTTTTTGACCTATAGAGATGATATTGTCTTCATTTTACCACATTCCATTCTCTAATCTATTTACTTACTCGGTCGTATACAATCTCAACCCAATGCATTATTGCTTCATTTAGTTGCAACATCCATATTATCATTCCTACTGAGACTCTTAATAATTTCGTGACCGACGTGCACGGTTCTCGGCCCAAAACTTGTGGTCTATGCCCTTGACCAACGGTCAAAATTATAGTCTTGACCCCGATGTCATTCTTTGTGACTCAACAACGAGCAATTTTTTTGACAATGTTCTATTATTCGTCGTCTCTTTCAAACGCATTGTTGTTGATAGGGATGTGCCAATCTTTGATGGCTATCGATGTTTATTTATTTATTTATCTGATCAATCAATCAAATTACGAAGATGATTGGCAATTCAGCTAATATATTATTTTATGGATGATATAGTGACATGACATTAACAACTTTATTTACATAAAGAACCGCTACAGCAATATCATTAATTAAACTTATGTAATCAAGATTTACAGCTTCAAAATCGCATAAATCTTCATAGCTTTTAATAGACATGTGCGAAAATCGTAATTAAGATAGTGAAAGGTACAATAACTAAAGTTAAAACAAATACAGGTTACAACTATAGTTTTCGCGTTTTGGGATGACAATAGCGGTCATTGACCCACCTACATTTTCTAGCTTTTTGTTTTCTTAAACTGAAATAAAGTCCGTTAACGTCCCGAATCAATATCTATCGTGATCTTCAATATGTTCGAATAACGAAAAACTATACCGAACATAGTTTATTGTTGGGGTCCCTTTTTTTTTTGAGGGTTTTTTTTTCTGTTATACTCGTATTCATCAAATTAAAAAAAAAAATACTTTTTTTTTTTCCTGTATCGTGGGTGCGTTTACAAACATAGAAACTCACATACACTAACACCCAGACCCGGAACAACTACTTGCAGATCATACAAATATTTGTTCCATGCGGGGATCGAACCCGCGACACGTTGCGCAGCAGTCCATCGCTCAGCCACTGCGCCAACCGTGTCGTCAAATGACTTCTCCCAGCGCGGACGGTAGGGCGTGTCAGACTTTTACTGACTAAAACCCTATTGCTAAGGTCCCGGTATCCCTTTCGGACTTTCCCGCAACCCTGGCAGATTGTTAGGGTTCCTACGGAGAGATATCAGGGAAAGGCCAATGACCGCTATTGCCACGCTAAAAAGAGACAACTATAGCTTTTTTTTTATATCTGACAGACTCCTTCACAATCCAAAAGTAAATGGTTTAGGCCCAAAAATCACATTAAAAGCCTTAAACGAATTTAATACATCGTTTACTAGCTGTCAAGGATGAGGGAAATGTCGTGACGAAATTAAGTTTTGAGTATGAATGTGGATGGCTATAAGAGTAGGGGAAGACCAAAGAAGCTGTAGATAGATAGATAGATTCATTTATTTGCCTGAACTACGGTATTTTACAGATTTAATAGCACATACACAAATAGTTCTTCATATTCCGCCTACTAAATTCGGCATGCAAATTTTTTGACAATATTATTGATTCTAATTATACAAAATAATAATTAAATTACATGTCATAAAAAAGAGTACCCACTAAATCAAGAATTGTTTACATTTATAACAAATACAAATGTCAAAGAAACTTAAACAAATTACAAATTGTTTAATCAATTTTATTTTCAAATGACAACCAAAGAAATGTATGGAATGTATGTTATGTATGAATGTTATGGCTTGAAACGGGGTGTCTACCGAGATGACGACTAATAGAGAAGTATGGAAGAAAAAGACATGTTGCGCCGACGACAAATAAATTGGTATATGGACAGGAGAATGAATAATGAAAATTATGAAAACTTTATTTTGATTGAGAACGATGTTCTATAACTGTTAATCATTTGAAGTTGACGGAGAAGGAATGATGTTTCAATTTTGTTTAGCGCTAAGCGCAATCAGTGTTTGATAGTGCAAGTGGGCCATTGAAATAAACAGCTTTGAGTTGTATGAATGTAATTGTTTTTTGTTTTTAATTTATATTTAACGCTTTTAACGTGCTTTCCCACATGTATAATTTCAACATATGATTCTCATGATGTAACCAATGTATTTGTACTCAATTTTTAATTTAGAAGAGTGTCCGTAGAGTTTCTTGCCCGTTCTTCTCCATAGGTACCTACTAAGCTTTAGAATGGGCAACTAGCTTCATATTTCTGACTGACCGATTCCTTGACAATTCAAAAGTGCCTGTAAATGGTTTAATTGAAATAGATGCTTTAAGTTTGAGTTTAAAACATTTTCATCGCACACAAATACGAAACGAACCTAAATAAAAACATCGCTAACCCAAGAACAAGACGTCACTAAATTACAAGTTATTACTAATGACTTAACTCATGATTATTCAATAGTAAAGACCTTCAACACGAACAACTGTGCCAACAACGTTTGACACTGTTTCTACACATGTGTTTAATATTTTTGTTAAAGCACACGTGGGAATGAATCATAAATTATAATATTATAGTGTTTGTTTGATATGGAATGGAATTTTAAAGATCTACGAAGATTTTGAAAGTAAAATTTTCAAATATGAAGAGAAACTTAATGATTTACAGATAGCCGAGTTAAATTAAACAATAGATATGGGAAATCTGTGAAATCATTAATTAAACGCTAGCGACTCGCCCCTGCTTCGCATGGTTTTTAGGCACATTATACCTTCCGGAATAAATTCTTTCTGAAAATTCCTGAAAATCGCATCAAATTCCGTTGCGTAGTTTAGAAGAACAACCTGATCACACAGACAGATACAAAAAACAAGTTAATGTATTGATGACTGATTTTTAACCCCCGACGTAAAAAGAGGATTTGTGTTATAAGTTTGACCGCTATGTGTATGTGTGTCTGTCTATGGCACCGTAGCTCTTAAACAGGTGAACCGATTTGAATGCGTTTTTGTTCTTTGACGTTTTCTAGCGATGCCGCGATGGTTCTTAGACATCATGTTTTATCAAAATCGGTTCAGCCATTTCAAGGTCATCGCCCCTGATGACCTCGAAACGGCTGAGCTGATATTTTTTTTTTAATTTTCTAGTATTTATTATTATAATAAGTAAATTAACAACAAAAATAGACCTACTAAACATGGATACAGATAATATCATCTAAACCGAACTACGCCATAATTATTATCAACACTACAGCAAAAATAATAACAAAAGAAGTATACAAAGCTCTTTAATTGAACCTCATAATAAGAAAGACCAAATTCATAAAGAAAGATACATTTATAATAAGACTGTTCACGTTGCAAAGTTATATTTCGGAGGACGGTCGGCCATGTTTTTTTCTTTCTTTTAAACATAAATCTTCACTTACTTAGAAACCGTCTTGGTTTTATTTTTAATTCGCGAATGTATTAGCCCTTAAGTTAATTACAACGTTGGAATGGACTTCCTTTAAAATATACAGGTATGTTTGTAAGTCAGTAACTTGAATCATCATAATAAGCCTATAATGTTCCCACTGCTGGGACACAGGCCTCTGTGAGAATGAGTGGGCCGTAATCCACCGCACGGGCCCAGTGCGGGTCGGTAGATGTTACACGTCTCCGATTTTTTGTTTTAGGACATGCCGGTTTCCTCGCGATATGTATTCCTTCACCATTAGCGAGCAGTGGTGATGAAATAATTTACACAAAGTAAAGCGCCTGTCAGGGTTCGAAAACATGAGATACAAACTCGTAAGTCGCCGCCGTTACCCCTGGGCCACCACAGCTCTTCAATGATATTATAATGAATGCAATGCGTTAATTAGTGTAGATGTGTATACAAGTGTTCATAACGGGATTATTATTGAAGAGACACCAGACGATGATATAATTTCAGTTTCGTTTTTAAGACTTGAATATTTTCAATGCTATAGTTTTTTAGTTGCAGTTGATTTCTTAACACACACGGTTGATAAACTAAGACATGAACCTGCAAATACATGCTACAAGACATTTTACAGTGACAAAGACAGTATTTGAGAGTTAACAGTTAACGCGGAAGGCGGAGGACAGGGTGTTGTGGCGTAGCTTGGGAGAGGCCTATGTCCAGCAGTGGACTGCGCAAGACGGTCTTGAGATCTGTCTCTGTTTGAAATTTCCGATGTTAGATATTTTTTTATAACAGCCTAACATTTCTCTAACTGATAAAAACAAAACAGCAAATAAAATAAATCTTGCTCGAAGCCAAAAAATCAATACCTAGCAATAAAATATTTTACGCTGACCTGTCTGCAATCGGAACGTATCGCGAAAACGTGACGTTAATAGAGATAGCCACTACTGTCAACGTAATATGACAGGTAAAATGGAACAAATCGAAGTGCTTTAACAGCATTTTTGTATGTAATAAACAATGAGGATAACGACGTTATATGACAATATTTATTGTACTTCGCATAAAATCTAACGAAGATCCCAGACTGCATAAAAAAAATTATAATAAATAGTTAGTCACTATAGTTTGTCAATTATCGACAAAACCCATAGTCGGCCCATCACTAATGTTTAGTTTTGTTTGAAAAAATTTAACTTTTTAATTCGATATTACAATTTATTTGATAGTTTCGAAATACTGCACTAGTATTGTTAGTATTTTTGGGCAGTTTCGTATTGTTTTTTCATTATATAAAGTACATACGCGTAATATAATTAGAATATTATGTTCCCACAGCTGGGACAAGTCTCTGTTCGAGAGGGAGTGGGTTGTAATCTACCACGCGGGCCCAGGTTTGGTCGATGTTACATAATTATCTTCGAATTTTTGCTTCTAGGACATGCCGGTTTCCTCACGATGTTTTCCTTCACCGCTTTGAGAGCAGTGGTGAAGATATTATTTACGCAAAGTAAAGCCCCTAACTGGTTCGAACTTTCGACGACTGCGAGATTGAGACCTAAATTCGTGAAATCACAAAATGACTAGTTACCTTTGTAAATACTAGACCTTTATTCAAAATATTTGTATCTCTTAGAGCAAAATCGGAATCAGAAAATCATTACATATTTCAAATTGAGGGTCTAACAAAAAGGAGTCGAAATCGAAAATAAATTATTCGTCAGCAGTTTCCCTAAGGACTTTGAGCAATCAAAGGTTATAGGATCGACAAATAAAATTTGACAGGAGATCCGGAAAAAATTTTGTATCAATTGTGTTTGAACGTTTTCGTGTCAGCATATTGTCAAAGATCAATTATTATTGTTGATGCTTCGTGAGATGGAACCTTGATTCTTCCCTATTATCTGTATCTTCCTCATTCTTTTGAAATTGATTGCACTAAGTTAATTGCTTTTGAAATTGGTGCCTTGCAATTTGTCTTAGATTGACCAATTTTATTGTAATGAACCAAAAGATAAATGTACTTATATTATTATATTTATTCATATTCTATAGAGTACTTACGAGGCATGTCTAATAAAACATCTTACAAATCTAACATAATAATTGTATTTTTACTGTCAATCCGTGATTATATTTTGAAGAACTTCATAGTATATTTCCAAGAATTTTGAAAAAATCATCGTTTTGTATTGGCATATCTATGCAACGATAGCAGTTTGCAAATTCCTATGATAATCATGACCTTGTAAAATACTACTGCAACAATCTTCAAATAGATTTACATAAACCAGTTTAACAGTCAACTGGAGATAATAATAGAATTCGTGACAAATACTGAGATATCTACTGATATCGTTGATTGATTTTAGCATTCATGTTTTGTTAACACTTAGAACTATGAGTATTGTATCTACCTTTGATAATTGTATGTCTAGATTGATTGATTTGATGAGTTTCGCGATGCAAAAGAACTAAAACAAACTGGCCAACTTTGTTATACTGGAGTACGTGACAGTAGACTCGCGCCACGTTATTGTACTGTCATTGTGCATTTCTAGTTTGCGTGCATTTGGCAGCTATCAGTTGGACGCTATTTTTTTCGACGAGGTCACTACTTAGAATTATATAGATCTTTGGTATCTTTGGTATTTCAGCTCCAGTACTTACCTACTTCTAAATCATGATCAGTCGATGTATTCTGTAAAAATCTCTCCATAAGAACTTTGGTGAAGTGACCTTGAATTGAGCTGTCAATAGTGTCAATCCGTAGTATTCCCTAGCATCAGATGGAATGACCACCACGTTCCTTTACCAAACATATGAGTTGAAACAAATACCAGTGGTATTTGTTGTTGGTATTAGAACGGAATAAATGACGGTGAGATTTTTGCAGAATAGGCCAGTTGATTTTTAGTAAAAACAAAAGAAATTATTTTATACTGAAACTATAAATGAAGAAGCAAAAGGAGAAGAAGAGTGTCTAAGGATTGTATCACGTGCTGATGGCGTTCTGTAGCTTCTGCACACCTTCATGGAAAAACTTCATGTAGGGCATCATCTAGGTCATATATATACAGGATGTGAGGGACGTCAACGCTTAAACTGTTGCCATGAATTCAGCACATGATTCTAAAACCGCCAGTCTTGAAGTTTTTTGTGGTAAAAAAAAGAAGCTGGTTCATACATTTTATGCGTATACATATTGCACTTTTGTATGATACAGATATTTTTATTATAACCCTTAAACCAGGTAGCCGGATAATAATACCAATATTTATGTATTTGTAATCACGGCTCTAATGATTTAGATGAAAGTTGCATATACGAGCTTGCTTACGGGGGCGAAAAATCGATCTAGCTAGAAAAAAAAAACAACCGGACAGAGCTCGCTCGACCAGGTACACTACCCTTATTACCACAAAACCGTGTTTATCAATTGTTTAGCCTTTTAAACACGACATTTTTAAGGAGTTTGACGTAAGATTGACATTAGACACACATGTTGAACAAGTGTCTAAGTTTTTGTAGTAAGACCTTATGTGAACTAGGTAATAGGGTAGAATTACTTAATGCTATATTTAGCTCTTTGTTACCAATAACATCCAAACTACCACTATTCACTTTAATAATATGTCCCATCACATCGGCAGAAAAAAACACATCTGCTCTAACGCTCATACTGAACGGTATGTCCCAAATAAATCGTCGTGTGCGGTGTCCAATGATTGAAAGCAAGTTATAAACATAATGATCACCATCGTCTCTCATTGGTTGTTTTACAAACTGCTTTATATTACTGGAATTTGTCAACATAATGAAACGGGAACTTATTTTGAAAATGGTCAGAATAAAGCAACAAATTCCTTAGTATTTTTGACGTCATTGGAAGATTTGGAGAATGAAGAATTTAGTTGACGGATTGAAACTTACGTTATCTGTGGTTATTGTTTTGTTTTTAAATTTGATTCTTTTGATAAAAACAGTCATCATCTATCCAGCCTTTTCCAAACTTTTGTTATAGTCGGCTTGCAGTCTAACCGGATGCAGCTGAGTACCGCATTTTACGTGGAGTCACTGCCTATCTGACTTCCACAACACAGTTAATGGGTAATACGATACCTCTTGGTAAGACTGGTTGTCAGACTTTCGGGCTTCTGATGACCCATAACGACTGTCAAAGATCCACGAATGACAGCCGGGACCAACGGCTTAGCGAGCTTTCCGAGGCGTGGAGGAGTTTCAGTATGTAAAGATGGTCAAATTGGTCAATCACAGACCAGGCACGGCAAACGTACCTTTACCTGATTGATCGACCCGTGCGGCTGTTATTACTTAGCCACAAACCCCTCCCTGATAGAAACATATTGACATTCATAAAATCAAATTCAACATGCAGAATTTAAATAAAGAAAAACTACTCCGGCTAAAATGAATGAACAAATTCGAATCGAACGTTTTCAAACTAAATAAATGAAATTTTGTTTCGATTGCATTCGATTGCAGCAACCAAATTGAATTATCGTTCTATAGAACTGATGCGCGATGTAGGTAGTTGCTATAGAATAGAACACAACTGTATATGCGATTAAGTTCTAATTGATTCTATTTTAATTCATCAAAACCACTCAATTATAACATTTATACCCTGGGTAATAAAGTCCGAAATAGCACTTAACCTAATCTCCCTCTTAAATGCATGTTTATTAATTAATGACAATAATTATGAATAGTGGTGCGCGGCATTGAGCTGCGCGTTTGAATAAATTTTATGGGCTCAAGTGTCAATTGACGTAAGTATTTAGGCCATGTGACTACATTCGTTATTATTTATTAGCCAATAAAAACTGAATTTCATGTTATAGTCATCATATTTTCGTAAAGTCAGGTTTTTGATGAGTAAAGTTGCGATTTCCGGTGTTAAAATCGACTAATTGGTACGAAATGGTGATCGAATAAATCGATTATGACTGGTTTGAAATTCGGGTTACGCGTGACGCGTGCATCACTATGCATATAAAGCAGTTTCGTGTCTTACTGAAGAATGAATGAATGACAGGCGAACGTATAGTTGTCATACTGGTAGGACGATTAATAGATGTTTAAAATGTCTGTCTTCACTATCCCACTAACCAATGTTAGTGGGATAAAGTGTTAGTAGTGGCAAAACCACATTACTTATTCAAAATCGGAATCGGCTATAAACAATGGAAAATTACCATTTAATAATTTCCATAGAGCATGGAATGGCCGAACTGGCATCGGCCGCCGAAGCGTCAGTGCTCTGTGATAACATTTCTAATGTGCAAATAATTTCAAATAATGCCTTTTCAATATTTAAATCTCGAACACCTGATCAGTATCGATTTACTCAGAATCGATATAATCAGTTCCCGTTGCTACCCTGTTATCATTCCTGCATGCGCCACACGTTTCAAATTTCGTATTTAGAATCCTCTGGAATAACTTTACGCGCGTGTAACTGGCCATTTACAATCAATATATCTACGTTACCAACTTTGTTTTACCTTTCAAAAAGAAAACTTACATTCTTATTCTGTTGATCTAAGGTTGAATATACATTGATGTATTTTTATATGAGTGTAAAGGTAAAGTTGTAAGTAGTTTCTTGTAGTAAAAACAGAATTTTACTTGCAAATGCTTAAAGGTACTCAGACAGGGCACCGTTAATAGGCGTGTATTGAATAAAAACTTTAACATCAAAACGTGTTGCAGTACCTAACCCTTGCAGTAATGTTATCTCGAAGTTTTATTCGATATTATTAAGAATCGAGTTAGAATCAAATCTGGAATAATAATCATCGACTTATATTTACTTATATAATTAAAATATAAGTATACATTGGGTAAACTTATTATACTATAAATAAGTAAACGGACTAAATAAATATAAAAAAACATAAAGACACTTGTAATCCAATCTACTGGTCAATCTACACAATCATCGCCTTAGAATTAGAATCGATATTGAAATAATTGGTTTAATATAATTGCGTGTTTTGATGTTATTTCCAGGATTAAACGTTGAGGATACACAATTTTTCTGAGAATTTATACAGCAATTAGCCTATTAGAACAATAGAGTAATTTATTATAATTGGTTTTTATAATAGTTACCTTTATCACAGTTGTTAATCAATAGACGCCATCTTTCTTATTAATAGTTTTTTTTTTCAATTTTCTGTCTTTTTAAATGACTAGTACAGCTCAACTATTGATTGGCCTTTTATAGGTCGATAACAATTAATATTCTATTGTGTCTCGTTAGTGACAGTTGTAGGTTTAATACATCCACAATACGGCCACCCATCTCAATAATAATATGACCAGGAATAGCGTGGGAGTTAAAACTTCACTTATTTGCTACCCACAACCTTCATTGCTGATCGTACACGGCTACACATCAAGCTATACATTTCCAGTATAAGCTGACCTCGCATTAAACGGAAATCCTATACAATGCGAGATCAGAATAAACTGGAAATGTATAGCTTGATGTGTAGCCGTGTGTACCAGTAATTTAAGAACTTCATGAAGTTTAGTTACGATTAAAGTAATTTTTTTTAAAGAGTAAAAGGTGTATCTAAGTTATATATAGGTTACGTATTTCTACGTAAAGAAAGAAAGTATATACAATAATTTAGCACTAACTAAAAGGCACATAATATAATATACAGCAGATATGCAGCAGGATAGTAAGTTTGTCTCGTACATTGAAGATTAGTTTCTTGAAAATCAACAATTTGGAAATTGCACTCCCCTTTCTCGATCCGATTGGTTTATTATGTCATCAAGCTTTCTTGTACACAATCAATCAGCCTAGCCTTTTCCCAACTATGATGGGGTCGGCTTCCAGTCTAACCGGATGCAGCTGAATACTTATGAGTATTTTAATAATGACCTCTACAAATCAGTTACTGAGTAATACTATACCCATTGGTAAGACTGGTTGTCAGACTTTCGGGCTTCTGACGACCCGTAACGACAAACTTTCTTGCACAAATAATGTATAATTCTTTAGGTATAGTGAATCGCTCATCAATGATAAGACTTGCACTGCGAAAATCGTTTACTGCTACAGCAAAAAGGAGCTGTCAATGTCAATTGTAACCACTGATTTGCGGTTGACTGTACCTAAATACTCATCATCATTATCATTTCAGCTGAAAGACGTCCACTGCTGGACATAGGCCTCCCCCAAGCACCGCCACTTCGACCGGTTCTGTGCTTCTCGCATCTAGCGGATTCCCGCCTACCTAATTAATAGTGAAAATATATTTTTACTTACCTTTATTTTTTACACAGGCTGTTTTTTTACCTTCTTCTTAAGGTATGCCAGAGACAACCGTTTGATACCTGAGTACATGTCGATATCTGAAGCCTTTATCTATAGGCACATCGCCAAGATAGTTCAGTTTATATCTAGTTATTGGAAGATATACACAATTTACAAATCTGTCCTACTGGTTCTGCGCATTTTGAAGCAATGAATGTTGGCAATCATCACTATATTTTATCCGTACATCGCGACTTTTGATAAAGATATTGGACATTGACAACCTCGTTTGCTATTCCAAATTCCAAAATTATAAACCGCTGGTATTAAAAAAATACTTCAAATTAGATCATAAAACTTTGCTTTAACTGAACTAAATATAAAGTAGATTTTATGTTTTTTAAATTACCATAATTTTCACAGTAAAAAGCTTTTACGTAAACTAGTCGAGCCTTGGAGCCGCCAGCACCACACTCGTCTCGCTCTCACTCAGTCCGCGAGTGCGCTGCGGGCGAGATAAAAATTGAATTTGAGCTCAGGTAGTATAGGCTCTTAAGCAGTTAAAAGCCGTATCTACCATATCCTTATAAATCTAACGAACCATAATAACTCTTCAAGCCTAAAATAATACTCAATATCTACAAAACCCACGCATGAATTAAAACCTCAACATTTTACTGGAACTAATAAAGCCTTACAGAGAATCGTCCATTATTTCACTCCTGTCAATAATTTGCAAGGCATTACACTTCGTTCTCACGTTGCGCCTGCGCAGTTTATAGGCGCGGATTAAGCGCGTACGCATACAATCCGGACTAATAATGCCAAGTGATTACTGGGTACTAATCCAGAGATAGGGAACATTTCAGTTGGAGTTACAATTAATGCTGCAACCAATAATCCTGAATGTGCTACTAGGATTCTTATGCTTTTTTTTTTTTTGATGGTGGGAAATCATCCTATGACTTCTCCCGCTCTGGGTGGAGCGGAAGGGTGTGTCAGACTTTTACTGACTAAAACCCACCCGTGTTCCTTCAGTTGCCTGTTGCCAAGGTCCCGGTATCCCTTTCGGACTATCCCGCAACCTTGGCAGGCAGGATTCATAAGCTGACACCTAGGTCAAGTTTTGAACATTCCAATTTGAATATAGAAGATAATATTAGGGCAAAGGAAGCTGCAGACTTTGAGGTACTAGCCTTAGTTAACAACTTTGATCAATATTGTTTGTTTGAAAATCAATAGATAATAAGCCAAAAATATGTCAGACCCACAGCGAAAGACCCAAACCCGGATAATGTGACTGCAGACTGTCATCAATGCGTCATTCACATGCGATGATACACCCCTGTCTGACCTTTCAGACCACACAATGTGCCCAATCGTGGCCACATTACTAAAACATATCCAACAAAAAACTCAATTCACATTTAACTTTAAATTCAATGTGTGTACTCTCTAACTGAGCAGAATAACGGCTAAGTACAATGGTGGCCATTGATTCGAGTTCAGCTTGAACTGTGTGGGTGGAAGCCTGCATTTATTGGATGGATATAATGTTGGGTTAGTAGATATTGACCTCATGGGGGCGAAAAGATTGGTAGAAGCATTAATGGAGCTGTTGCGTGATGCTGCTGATTGGGTACGATGGATGGATGTGTCATATTTGATTGTGGATAAGAATTTTTGCAACGTTCTGGTACTATGAGTGGATGCACTATGCAAATTACGTTTACACGTTTTACTTTGGGTATGTTATAAATCATTAGATATCAAGAGAAGTCAAAATAATTCATAATACTTTTATTGAAATACATAAATCAAATCAAATATTTAAAAATATACTAACGGTGAATACTAGGTGAAGGACAACATCGTGAGGAAACCGGAATGTCCTAAAACCAAAAATTCGAAGACATTGTGACCTACCAACCTGCGCTGGGCTCGCGTGGTGGATTACAGCCCACTCCCTCTCACAGAGATGAAGCCTGTGTCCCAACAGTGGGAACATTGTAGGCTGATTATGCTATGCTACACTGTGCTCTGTAGGAAGTGGCGTTTACTTATCTCATGACTAATCATATTACTACACAGAAAACTGCTAAACATTTACTCAGCGTTGACTAACATCTATTTATACAGTAAAACAATACACGAACAAACAGTCTCGAAGCACCTGCATAACCAACACGGAACACACTTTTATATCAAAACACAAACAAAATAACAAACAAGTTACAGAATGACTCACTGTGCGTACGCGCAAAATACAAGCGAACGTTGCAAAATTAATTTATTGTTGTAACGTTTCCAGGTTGAGAAAAGGTCGTATCTTTATTGAGGTAGTTGAAATGTGCGATTTAGAAATTAATTAAAATGGAAAGGTATTTAAAATAAGAATATTAAATATACTGAAGAAGGTAACAGCAACTGGATGAGAGTAGTCAAGTTTGTCAAGTTAAGTCGAGAGTTGAACTTACAATCGCAGACTGGTTCTCCGTCCTTATGTAGTGCGGTTGGAAGCCAACTTTGTCATAGAAGTTTAGACCGTGTGATTAAAAACCCAATTAACATTAAACAAAAGCCCAGTGTCAACGAACTAAGTGTCAAGGTTAAGTAACATAATTGAAAATGTAAGCGAACATAATTGAAAATGAAGAAGCAGAGTATGCTATTGCTGATGACGATGATGCTGATATACCCTAATAATCGGATTCTTTTGTTAATCCACATGATAATATTATAGGTATCATGCCTCGTCATCCATATGATACAGCTTTTATAATTAGATGAGTAAAACCCAGGGAACCCTTTCTTACAACTTTACAGGTTTACAGGTCACAGGTTTGAACAAATAAGTCATTGAGTCACCCTGCGTTTATGCATTATAATAATTGAGCCCTTACACCGGATTCCTGTCAATTTTAGGACCTGCACTTTGTTTGCACTTGGAGATGCAGTCAATGACATGGACCGGACGAAACATAATAATTATGAGGTTTTTCGGTATTGAAAAAAAAAGATAAAAAATAATGGTAATTTTAAATGTTTGAGTTGGTGAATGAGACAAAATAAATATTTTTGGTGTATTTTTGCATGTCGATGAAGTGGTGAGGAATTTTACCGAGTGGGTTCCTCCTACCTATTTGACAAGTTAGGACTGCATGCAGCGGTGGAAAATGATAGACTATACTGGTTAGCATAATATATAGCAGGAGAAAGTCCTTTTTTTACTAGCTAAGTAGTTCAAGAAGCTACAATTAGTAAGCAAAATGATACACTTAGTAGTGCAATAGTTTGGAAAAATTAATAATAATAATTATGCAATTCACAACAAATATCAATGGGGAATTTCAGGGTATTCCAACACGAAATGAGTAACTAACGGAACATAAGAACGTGATCATAACATAATAATAGTTCGCCAAAATTATATCACAAATAATATAGTATGGAGATACTTATTATCTTCACCTTCGTATCGAGTAATTTACGACTATTGGAATACTTTTACGAGTCTCATAATAAATCAAAACAAATAAACATAGTTATGGAAGATATATTATTAGTTACTGTTCCATTTATTTCGTAAATCATAGCCATAGGTTTACTCACACGAATAATTATTTTGGTTGGTGAAGCAACAGTTGATGAATTTCTGGATGATATATTAGGACGATACTGAATGAAAAAGGAGCGGTCATATTATTGCCTAAAAATAACTTATGAATATACCTTCATCTTGCGATAAGGATGTCACGAGAAAAGTTTTGAGTATGAATGTGGATGGATATAAGAGTAGGGTAAAACCAAAGAAACGATAGATAGACTGTGTGAAAGATGATATGGCTAGAAAGGGGGTAACTGCCGAAAAGACGACTAATAGAGAAGTATGGAAGAAAAAGACATGTTGCGCCGACCCCAAATACATTTGGATAAAGGCAGAAGAATGATGATGACATTCAACTAGCGATATTGACGATATTGCAATATTTTTTCAACAATAGTTGAGAGTGAATTTTAATTTTAAGCTCTATTTTTATTATTGTTTTACAAAACGATGTTAAAACAGCCTAGACTTGTCAAAACAAATTAGTAAACATCGTGAAACTAGGCATTACAATCCAACAATTTGTCGAAGACATAATTATATTCTGTTACTTTGACTCTAATCCACAACACATGTCAATAAATTAAACATATTATTAACCCTTTAGCACATTGCCAGAACTCGTAAACACTATTATGCAATATCTTTGAAACAGTATATTCCGTTATGAAGTAATAAGAATCATTTTAGTGTTATGAAGCAACCGACATTGTAAACTAAAACATTTCAAAGGAATTACTCTGTATTTTATGACTTGTGGTTTTCAAATACGTAGCATCTTTGAAACAAAACCTTACTCATTGAAATATAAAGAATACTATTTGAAACTTATTAATTATGTCATCTTTTTATGGTCAGTATCTGGTAGTGATATTAGTAGTTAATAAATCGTTACCCTATTGGCAATATTCATTATCTAATAATGGCGCTATCTCTTTGTCATTTATTTTAGCAGGAGGTATATGTGTAGGACACATTAAGGCTCCCGCAGACAGACGCAACGCGATGGTGCGACGCGATTCTGGTTGAACAATTAACACGTGTCGATTTCTTACAGGGTTTTTTATGACGCGTAGTTCGCATCGCTGCTGTCTGCGGGGGAGCCTTATCATAATGACGATTTTTATGATGATTCAGAAGCAATACACGTCATTTAAAATAAAATAAAACAAGTGAACACTCCACAATAACAACACAAACGTATAGCACTAATAAAACGCATCAAATTATCTATTTTGTGATTTCAATAGCGCATTGGCATGTCCCAACAACAACATTGTTGTTGCAAATAACTGTGTTGTTTTCATTGTTTTAGTGTCACATTGGCGGGAATGTTAGCCGTTTAAGGAATGCTGATGTTTAGCAATCTTTGGCAAGGTTCGGCTGAGAATTGTCTTCTTACTGTCTGTTAATGTTATCCTTAAGTTGTAAAGGTTGTGTCGATTTTATGAATTCCAAATATCTGTTATAGAGCTTTTTTATCAAATATTGTTTAATAAATGGCAAGAAATAAATTCGGGTTAGCGACTGTTTTGTATGAATACATTGTGATATAATATATGTGCAAAAATTTATGAATACATTTTTCGCGATTCAATTTTTTTTCTGTTCTGACTACGTATAGATTTTGGGCTAGTACTGTAGTAAATGAAGCGAAAAATTAAAGGATAAAGTTTTTGATGACGGGTCTGAGAAACGATTGGTTATACTTTACACGGAAACTTAAAAATTTAAACTATATCAAATCGATCTTTTAAAAATTCAAAGCAGCTTAGACAATACTGAAGTTAAAATTCATATTAGTCAAATCCTCTGTAGTAGATACGTCTCGTTAGTAAAAACATCATGAAAGATGCATTACCTATTGTAATTCAAACATAATCAAACACTATGAGTCAAAAACGACATTATTAAACCACATAGCTTCTAAGAAGTCACTAAGGAAAAACAAGCATTTACTAAGAAAGGATCGACCCTGATCAATGTAAGAAATATTCCTTAAGTTGAGCTGGTTCACAATAAAAGTATAAGGAATTTCCAATCACTCATTCCTATTTATAAAGGAGGATTTTTGTAAGAGGAATGATTATTGGTTATGAGGAAAATATTTACCTAAAAAATGAGATGAAAGGTAATACACTTTTAAATAATCAAATTGATATGCATACAGATTTTCAGAGACAGGTCTTTAACGAAATGTTCCGACGAAATAAACAATGCAACACAACTGACTATGAACATGATCTTTTAAATTATACTTTCTTAAATATTCAATTCCAAATAAGTGATATCTGAAGTAATTTCTACACGTACTCCTACATATACAATGTCAAGTATCCGATCTACTTCTTTCTCTAACAAAATCAACAAAAAAAAGAAATCCAATAACATCGTCGTACAAGGCACTTACGTACACGCAAGGATCTCAAATTGAAAGTCATTACGGAGGCGGAAAAACAAACGGACATAAGTGCAAAACCAAATACGAATGGGAGAGGAAATCAATCCAAAATTCGTATGTTTACTTGCTACCAATCGGCTAGGGAATTACAACGGATCGGCAAAGAGTAAAGATAATAATGAACATGCAGAAATTAAGAGCAATGTTGGAGATATTATTGATATTGATATACCTCAGACTGATGTTGAAGAAATGAAAATGTATGCTAAAGATATTGACGTTTAATAAACAACGATTTCACTCTCTGAGTTTATCTTCTACATTACTGTAATCGGTGAAGGAATACATCGATAACCTGGACTTATAGTGAATATATAATTTCATTTTTTATTTTATTGATAAGAACAATAGTATGTAAATCTGAAACTCGTCTTAAGCAAGGGTGTTGATCAACCCTCGTGCCTTCTCTGTATGAGAAGAGGCCTTTGCTCTGCTGTGGAACAATAATAGGCTGGTATTAAACAACATTAAACATGCGATAGTAACCTTGAACGACCTTGTTCAGTTTTTGCTTCCAAAAGAATGATAATTTGATTTTGATAGTGCGGTCGAGGTTATAAACTATGACAATCTTAGTAAATATTAATCGTTTTATAGCTTTTTTAAACGTGACTCCGTGTATGAGTCACGCCTCATTATTATACTATAATCATGGATGGATATTATTTCATTCTGAACCTTTGACTTGTATTACTTTGATACCGGTGTCTATTTTTTCCCGGATTTGATTCGGAAATACCAAAGCATAATTTTTTATTGTTATTACTACGTTGATAAAACCATTAATTATAATGGTTTGCGATAATTTTGCGTGAAGGAAGAGTATTTTTATATTGTCCGTGTAACTTTATAGTCTCTGCAGAGTCACGATTTTCTTTGATGGTAACATAATTTAGTACGCTCCAAATATTCCAAGAATTAGTGTTATCAGAGTACAATAGATCTGTAGTAATAGTTTATTTTTCATTATTTCCTTTCTGCTGCTAGTTTAACTATAATAAGCATTAGTTATGTTAAATCATGTATCATTAATTCCACTGTAATGATGGCTTCTTTCGTCGCATTTTTCCAAAGTTTTGTGTAGTTATGTAAGGATTCCAATTTGTTTTTTGTCTACAAATGCCACAAGTCCTTCACTATTCACTACAACAGGACAAAAATAACAACACATGACCTTAATCACCACCATATTATTCAGAATGATCCTAATGAAGCGTATGCGCAGATGCCCATATTAGTTGTTTCTAATTCTGTCTGTATGTCCGTAAGCTCATTGTTTCGCTCCAAAATTTTTTGTTCGCACAATTATACGCTTCGTTAAGCCAAGAAGACAAAAGGACTTTTTGTAAGACTTAAAGGATTTGCGGATATAAGTAGAGAATCATCAAAACAACTCCTGTGGTGGTATTCCCATAAAGCAGTTCCAACATAATGTACCTTAGTTTGAATGATGTAGGGTTTAAAATTGATGATACAGATCGTCGAATCAAGATATCAGCAAACAATTGAGTGTATCATGATTGACTTTATAGTCAGTCACGCCCGAATTTATTTGCATCTCACCAAATCGATCTTCACCTTTATTATTTGCATGCTACGGATCAGAATCAAGTTTATCATCAGCAAAATAAAGTTGGTACATTAAAACATGAAAGCATTAATACTGTGAATGGTTAATAATGTCTCGATTGACATTAATTCTTCCTTGTTGCGCTTCTGATTTGCATAATCTGTGAACTTGTTTCTCTTGTAAAAAATTACCGAATGAATCACGCAGTGATTACTGTGCTATAATCACATACGTGCTTTGTAATGATAAAAAACTTGAATGGAACGGGTAAGCAAGAGTTTTTCTTGGAATATTTTGCGCTTATTGGTGCATTCTTATATGTGGAATATATTGTGTTTCATTATTGTTTGTTTCAACACGGAATTCCAGAATTAATATTAAACTCCTATATTAAAATCCTCTATTATCTCGCACAGTGATCAAAAAGTCTAGTTATTTTTTGTTTTACCTCATTTTCAATTGAATGGACAACATAAAGCAGTAGTTTTACCCATTTTACAGTCAAATAGAACCTGGTTGTTTATTTGTTTGTGTTTTTTTTTTGTAGTATCTAGTTGTTTATTTTGTACTATTTTATCATTATCAATCAGAAGATCACACATAATAATAATATCTTCAACCAAAATCGATTGTAGATTCTACTATTGCGTCACAATATCAATGGGAAACTCAACCCGTCAACAACGAATATATTATAAACCTTGGAACATTACACCGTGAACGTGCTTCTTAACTCCATTGATGCATCTTATGGCGTTGGCGGTTACGTGAGCATCTCACCATCAACACCATTGATTTATTAAGGACGTTGCTGTGAATGTAGGCCAAGTATTTTATTGAATGCAACTGGATTGAGAGTTCTGTGTAAGTTGGTGGTTTAAAAAACAATATTGTTATCACAGTGTGTTGTTTTCTTCTTTCATTGTTTTTTTTTGTATATTGGCACCTTGTAGCTATTTATTTATGTAATTAGTTAGTATTTAACCGTGCTTTTGTGCTATGTCTTTTGTGTGCACCAGATAAACGTTTTATCTATCTATCACTACATATTATAAAAACATCAACCAGCTGGTTTTATATTAGACTAGGTTTTGCCCCATCCATTGAAGAAAACAGCATGAAAATCGGTGCAGTAGTTTTTGAGTTTATCGAGAACAGGACGACAGACAGACGCGGCGGAGGACTTTGTTTTATAATATGTATAAAGAATTTTTGTTGCTTTTGTGCTCCCCTATAGCTGTCAATTTAATGACAGGATAATTACTGGTCGTTATTTTTCCATGTGGTTCATTTAGTTTCGTAATTAGCTACGGGCGCGACACCTAGGGCATTGAACTACTTTTTTCTGGCATGGAACGACTGTGCAATGGGATTCGTGCAATTAGATTTGTTCATTCATAGATTCAGGTGTCATAAAAAAGCAGCCAAGTGCGACTCGGACTCGCGCAGTCCGAATACCGTAGAATATTTATCACTTTAAACCCATTTAATTTTTTACTTTATTTAATTTTTTTTATTTTGTTGTTATATAGGTTTGAAATTTTTACAGAGTGTGTGCAGCCCAGAGTATGGATTTGCGTCCGGTTTATGCTAATAGGCTCGCCCCATATTACATGGAACTTAAACATAACTGGCGAACTACTTTAAGTACACCTCTGCCCCCTTCGGGGAAACAATGGCGTGATGTTATGTTATGTAGTCTGAATGGGGAGTCCATTCAGAATAAGCTTGTTAAATTATCTAATTAGTCAGTGCAAGAAGGCTGTAGGTATTCAAGGTCAAATGTTTCACAATACTGTATGAGATGGTCGTGAGGTGATAATCAAGTATCAATGTAATAGTGATGTGAAACTATTTGCATGTCACGACCGAATTCCAGTACCTATAGGTATTAGGTACCTACTTGTAAGTATTTGTATTTATCGTTCCGAGAGTATTCCTGTGGCATGTTTCCTTCTTACAAACAAGGGTGAGTTTTCCTTAAATAATTGAAACAAAACAAGAGAGAGGGTCTAATCTGTATTTGTAATTAAGTACATGTTGGTTTTATCGATCTATCTAATCTAACTAATATTATAAAAGCGAAAGTTTGTAAGTATGGATGGATGGATGGATGGATAGATGGATGGCTGTTTGTTACTCTTTCACGTAAAAACTACTGAATGGATTTGGATGAAATTTGGCAAACAAATAGTTTATAACCTGGATTAACACTTAGGATACTTTTTATCTCGATATTCCCACGGGATCGAGACTTATGCGTGTGAAACCGCGGGACGCAGCTAGTATAACATAAAAATGAATAGAAAGCAAAACGCCTGTAGGCCATACTCTGAAACCGAAGACAGAGGTGAGTACCAGGTACAATATTATAATGACATTAAGATCGCCTACCCGCTGCTACTGAATAATGATCAAAAAAATCGTATATCACTTTGCTTGACCTAGGAATCGAATCCAGGATCCCCACGCTGAGCAATCGCGCTTGCGACTAACGAGGCACTCTCTTCAAGAAACATCTCAATAAAATCCATGTTTTTATTGCCACCTGTTGAGAAACGTTGAAATAATACAATAAGACAGTAGTCAACGCGAAATTCTCACTTTCTAATGTTCGCACATAAACATAATCAAATTATGTCCAGCCGACACGAGTGACCGTACTTTCGTTGAGCAAATATACCGTAAGGGCGAGGTGTGACTGCTAGCGGGGACATGATAATTATAGCGTAGCGACATGTTATAATTTAATTTCTTTGATGGTCATGAGATTTGCTTTGATGGCCAGATTTTTCTAAGGTCACACATAATCCATTTTCGCTTTTTTTTCATTCAAATATCTTAAGTATTTTATATTTGAGTTGAACTCTGACAGGATTGAATTATCTTATTGATTGATAGTTAGCTATTATGGTCATTATTGAGTACTATTTGAAATTCTGGAATTCATCTAATTGATACTTTCTAATTCCTAGTAAATATTGTGTGTAGGTCTGCATCACAATACGTACTACCTAGCTTCAAAGGAAAAAAAAACTGTTAGATAATATCTGTCTGTATTTTTTTTTCCTTTCTTATTTTCACAAAATTATAATCCTTCAAAACAACATTACTCATTGAAAAAAAAAGTCATAAAATATGCACATAAATAAAAGAAAGCCTCAAAATCTCTCCGCTATCAACGTGACCCATTCCTTCGGGCTTAGTTCAAACATTACTAGAGAGAGAGCAAAAACGGTGAAATTCTCGAACGACGTGTGAAAAATGGTTTTCATTTTAAGTTTGCTTAACGTCTACATGCTTGACGTTCTCCGTTTTGTCTTAAGATGTTTTTGTGTGACGTAGGTAGTTACATACGAGAGGAGAAAACTGCAGTTAGGTTGTTGGTTCGATTCCTTGCTCGGGCAAAGTGTTATTGGGTTTTTTCCATCAGGAATTTCTCCAGTCGGGAGTCTGGATTTATGCCCGGTTTTTGGCAATAGCTTCGTCATTACATGGAACTTGAATAAAATTGCCTAACCCTTCGGCGATTACAGTTCTGACGTATGTTATGTTACTCTATGGTCTTTTCTGTGACTAAGGGCTGATTTTACCAAAGTCAGATATCTTTTATACGTGGAATAAAAATGGCGTCTGACAGTTTTTGTATGGAAAAACTGTCAAAAATTCAAAATTTATTCGCAGGCTAAGACTTATCATAAAAGTTTGGTGAAATTCGCCCTAAGCTAAATACTAAATGCTTGTTAAGTTACGCCAAAAATAGCACTGGCACAGTTCAAAGTTCGAAATCACCATCTTTCGGTCGTCAATGCCTGAGCAATGTGGGTATTGGGTTATTATCGCATAATGCCCTTATTACCAAATAGGTAGGGGTATTACTGCGTAATGTTATACAAATAGTAGAACGATCGTACGTTTGAGTACACATAAAAATCAGATAACGAAAGAAATGTGTACCATTGAGTAATAGTTCTTAAATTAGAGTTAATGCTCTTGAATGTGGAACAGATTTCTAATATTAGCGTATTTTTTTCTGGAGTAGGTTGCTTAATCATCTTCACGTGTTGTTTTGTTACTATTTGTAGGTATCTGAATAAACAGACATGGTTTTTAAGAAGGAACAGATATCTTCGGCAGTATAAGAAATACGCTTAAAAAAAACTTCTGTTAATTAAGTAAGTGTGTATATTTTCGTGTGTAATTGTGGTGTTTTGTATTGTATTGTATTGTGTTGTGTGTGTAATGTGTGTATTTGTTAGTAAAGTAATTATTAGCGAGTGCTTAAACATAAATTTTTGACGTTCAAATGTCTCTTAACTTTAAGCAAGGTTTATAAATAGAGAGGTTTTGCCGAACATTACGGTAGGAAAGGTTATGTCATCGTTCCAAAATTCGGAATTGATTATCAAGTACTTAAGTATCATCAAAGGAGTTTCATAATATTACATAGTTTAAAGCTAGGCATTTTTCATCTTGTCAATGTGAATAATTTCAATAAAAACCGATAGCTTTACGATATGAGGACGACACTTAAACCTTTGCCCTTACTGTCGGGTAATAAAGCCTGATGATATAACCCCTTATCTCACGCATTACAACACAAGTTTCTCAAGCTAATATTTGCAACTAAACTCGTAAACGTAGTATTAAGGCTTATTTACACGATTCCAGATTCCAGAGTGTGTTTAGTTCGTTTTTGACTTTTTAGTGAGTGTTTATTACATTGCCAGTAAGGACGAAGAGCTTTCCCTGTCGGTGTCATCATTGTTGCCTTGAACGCGGTTTAGATGTGCTGATAGCATTTAGTTTCATTGGTAGGTCATAGGGTATGAGAAATTAAAGATGAAAACAGCCACTGCAATGCAATTTTTTGTTCACGATGACAGAAACAAAACTACAGTGGAGTCTGATGAGGTGCAACGAAGTATAACAAGAAAAATAAGGCTACGCAAACAGGGCCCTTGATATTTAGCTTCTTCAATTGTTTACACCGTGCAAGTCGCTAAAAAGCGCCCACACTCCATTAACTGGAGACGTGTGAACCGGGTTTAAAGTCTGCAACTAAACCGGTGACACGGTATTATAGTGTCGACATTGTCAAAGGTCGACACCTATAGAACAGGTTCCAGGTATTTTGCTACGACTCGTAATTAATTTATTTTGTTGACATCGACCACACACTTGGATGTAAAAGAATATTTTATAAAATAATACAAAGGTAGTTATAGTTTGTGGTGGTGAACAGATAAAAAGTTTCAATTATGTGGTCATTAATAAATAAAAACAATCTGGCTGACGTTTTCCTGTTTGTGATCAATGAGTGGATGTTGTAATGAATTAAATTACCTAGAAATTGATTAATTGAAATAAAGTGTCATTAACCCTCTGCGACTGACGTGCCGTAATTTTTACAATGCCACTGACGTAGTAGTATACTAGCCACCACTTTGGTCATAAGTTTATAATTACTTTTTAATTCCTAATGGTGTGATGTTTTTTTATTAAATTAGAGCATTTATTATTATTTTAATTTAATAAAAGATTTAAAATATAAAGCAAAGTCCACTTAACAGCATTTATTAACTTAACATAAATCGGTCTAAGAAACTTTCATCTACACAAAAAAAAATTACAACAACTCAAATATATCACTTTTCTTGAGAATGTTTTATATTTATCAAAGACAACACTTTTATTAATCTGACTTCAAAATTTGGACAATATTCATTGGTTCAATTGAGAGTTATTAGCCCTCAAACTCTCCCATTTTTTTACAGCATTGGAGGCAAATCGGCTTTATACAATCACAAAAACAATAAGTTTTTACTGTTTTTATTTTAGTTTGACATTTATTATGACATAACTTCCTTCCACTTGTTGAAACAGATCGAGTTTGTGGAGGTGGAGAGGGGAGGTCTTTATCTAAAACTCGACTAATAGTTACGCAGTTCTCTAGGCTATCTTTGGTTGTATACCCAGGTTATCAAAAGATCCAGCACTAAATCTTCCTAAATTCAGTATAAATGTCCCTCTTCTCATTTACTCATCAGTATATGAAAAAATTCTGATTGAAAGTCCGGGTCGTCATCTTCACAGTCCAGATCGCTAAACTCATGCTCACTTTCATCTTCCAACCCCTGTTCTACAAGCTGGTCATGGCTTTTATAAGTTCCAGCCGAAGTTCTTTTGGTACCGTGTGGACATTGGCTGTTACTTGAGTGAGCCATCTGAAAAAAATGTGTATAAAATATTATTTAGGAATTGAATAGGTACTTTAATTTACTGATGATCTTCGATCAACACACTACTACTACTACTAGCACTAGATTAAAGATTAGGAACAAAAACACATCGCTCAATTGGCCACGATTGCCTAAAACTTGACTATAAACCTTAATCCTAAAACATAAAGTTTATTATAGTTTGCAATATATTTACTACTTCGATTGAAAATTAAACAAATTTTTAAAATTAGAACAAAAATATCTATGGATATATAAATCATAATTTCTAAACAATATGGTTGAAAAAACTATGTTGCAAATTAGACCACAACATTATTTTGTGGCCTATTTTTCCCGTGCGTTTTTGATGCGCTCATCGGAAATCTAGTACCTACTATTGTTGATCGAAGCTGATGATTTAAAAAGAAAAATACCAACAATAAGTGTTTCTTTTTGTTTCATAATAGCCGATCACCATAAGTTACGGACTGTTGTCGTTTAAAATTAAAACACTTGTATCTTTACCAATAATGAAGTGAAGACCTCACTGCCTTGCACAGGTAAAATTAGCTTTAAAAAATGCCTGAGAAAAGTCTTTGAGGCTAAAAAAGTCTTTGAGGACTGCCGATAGAAATGAAAACTAAGCAACAATGCGTAACCTCAACGTAATTTAAGCGGTATACGGTAGATGGCGCTAATAAAAACAAATCACTTCAAGCGTGACGATGACGCGAGTTCCATGATTTTTGTTCACCCAAAACGTGCTCAACGCGCTTATAGAAGTTTTCACTTCAAGAAATACTGTAAGCAAACGATTCTTTTTTGTTTATAGGAACCGAGCAAATCAATCATACAATTTAATTTACCGACTCTTCAACGTCCTTATACTCTACGTTGCGCTAATAAGCAATATAAATAGTCAATAAAAGTTTTCAATTCTCTCGCAGAAGGGCGCGACACGACACTACTGGAACAATGTCTATGAAAACTTCCCGGAAATTGTTCTACCGGTGTCGCTTCGCGCCTATCTGCTGGACCCTTGACACAAAACAAACTAACAAAATTATTATTATTGTTCCTACACACAAAGAATAATAAAACATATGACGAACGATACATAACCGTCTAGACATCCCATAGACAAAACACTGCAGTGTCGAGCGAGCCAATAAGCAGCCACTTTTATGTCAACTTCAAATTATTTTAAGACTAGCTGTTGCCCGCGACTACGTCTGCGATTCAGGATGAAAAGTAGCCTATCTCCTTCTCCAGGTCAACGTCTATCCCTGTGCTAAATATCATCCAAATCCGTTCAGCCATTTTAGCGTGAAAGTGTAACAAAAAACTCACTTTTCGCATTTCTTATATTAGTTGGGATTACTCTTCAAAGGTTACGTAAAGAGATGGCGGGATGAACTGGATAGGTTCCACTAAAGCTGGAAGGAGGACGCGCGGGCTCGTGAAAGATGGAAGGAGTGGAGGGAGGCTTGTGCCCAGAAGAGGGACAGAGCAGGCTGCTGACATGAAGAACACACACAAGAAGTCTTACATAAACTTGACAGTAACAATAATTGTGTACCTTTGTAAACAAATAAGTAGATAAACCAACAATGCACTATGGTAGTTTTGAAAGACAATCTTGTAAGTGATAGAAAACTAGAAAATATGCATAGTAACTGATCGGAAGAGGAAGATTAAAGTACCTTTATATGGTACACATGGCTACACATCAAACTATTCATTTCCAGTTTATGCTGATCTCGCATTGTGTTGGATTTCCGTACAATGCGAGGTCAGCTTAATATAGCTTGATGTGTAGCCGTGTGTACGTATTACAAGGTAATACGCGCGCGCGGAGTTTGGAAGTTGGTAGTTTGATGCCCCCGTCCCATGGAAAGCATGTTAAGCTGTTGGTCCTGCGCCTGATCTCCCTCCGCTCGTGTCGGATTGCCGTCCCATCGGACTATGAGAGTGAGCGAAGAGAGAGAGTGCACTATAATATCTCCGGCCTCGAAGGCTAATCTCCGTTGAAGTTGGCCGCCGTGGCCGAAATACGGTCTGGAAGACTATATATTACATACATTTATAGGTAGATGGTACATAGTACCACGAAGAAGGTACAACAGGAGTTAGGACACACTTTTATAGAAACTCCACATAAAATATGAAATATTTCAAATATGCAAATCTAACCTTAACACAGACAGACTTAAAACTATGACCCAAACTATTAAAATAACACAAGAAGTATTTGCACGACACAAACAAAGAATTCCTATTTGAATTGTAAAACGCTTGCAAATAAGTCGATTTCATTATAAGGTTTTCCAACTGCATGAAATTTGAGACACGGTGCATGATATCACTTACATTGCAGTGCCATCAAACGACACGGAGAGAGGTAATAATCTATTTGGAGTAGTTTTGAATGCTGTCCAAATGATCGAGTAAAACAAGTCGGCATTTGAAGGTCACATAAAGTAAAATATTGCTTAACAGTATATTTGAATAAACAGACAGTATAATGATCGTGTAGCGTATATTTCAAACAGTCATAAATTATTTAATACGTAATTTTTTCTTGAAGTTTTTGCGTATCATTGTATATGACACAATGCCATAGTATGTATATTAGCTACATAATATTGGTGGTTAGTTTTTATATATTAGTTAAACTTTTTTGTGATAAAGGTGAATATACTGAAGTTCAAGCTGGTGCTAAAGTTAAATTTAGATTTAATTATAGCTGTCTTATTGATAGTGAACTGAATTGGGAAGATGCAACTACAACCTCGCAGAGTCATCTCGACGGTACGGCAGCAGTTTATCACACTGGCGTTTTTCTAGCAAGGCGATTATTTGTGAACGTGCTCTCCGCGGGTGCGAAGCGAACTAGCTGCGACCACGCGACGTGTTCTCTGCGTCTTCCTAATATTGTACACTCGTTTGTCTCGAACTCTCTCTCCTAATGATATGGATTGCATACATTTCGAAATTATAGAACTTATGAAATCAAATAACCTAGTATCATAATAGTGATGTAAATTTGCTTCTAATTACACAGCAAAGTGCATAAAACTATGCAGATATTGCTAAATATCCCAAGGATAATGAAATCATTTGCCAAGACGGCAAATTTTAGCACATCCATCAGCACTTAGTACTAACATTGCATTTGTAAGCAATTTACAAATTCGTCCTAGATTCCTTTAAAGGCTCAAAGCATAGACGCTTAGCTAACACTGTTACTAAACGGGACCCATCGATAAATCTATAGATTTTATCCATATTCTACTTTGGAAAGGCAAACAATACTTATACCATAAAAGAGGCTACAGTTATGCCAGCCCCCTTTGACTGCAGTTTGAATATATTTTCTATAAAGAGTCACACAGCGGCAAAGGAAGGTCACGATTTAGCTATAACGTTTGCTATTTTTGTTAAATTTAATCCGATATTGTTATATTCGGATTTGTATAGTGCATTTATTTGTTTAGTAGATCTATCTTCTGTTTTGTGATTTCTAATATGGAGTCATTTTGCCTTATTGAGTGAGTTCAACCCACATTTACCCACGATCTGCTTCGTGCTACCTTTTCGGTTCTTTGTCTGATTCAGTATGGATTGTTGTAACTCAATATTGAGAAACTTATTCAGTACTATTTGCTAGGTTAATACCGTCTTCAGCAAGTTTGTGACTGGAATGGTGATCACCTAAAATATTTCCTTGTCAAATACATGGTGCAATTTATTGTTATTAGTAACTGAAAATCTCTCAAGAGGTCATTGTACTCATCATTTGCATCGCTGAAATCACAAAATACCAATCAGCTAGTCCCTACATTTTGGTGAGTTATACAAAGATAATGTAAGAAGGAGCTATTTTTTTTTAAAAGTGAAATCTTCTAATGGCTCGTTGAGCTATTTTTGGTAGGGGAATATCTTATGTGTTTGCGTCACCGACATGCTACAATAGCAGTTCCTATATCAGTAGCTATAAGGGTGACGAGCTGTGCAACTATTTCAAAGTTTTAAGTTTTCATTTCCAGTCGAAGCCCTATGACGCCCTATCGTTTTTTTTTGCGCTGTATTTACAATGACGGCTTATAAAGTTTTTCAATTACACCTTGTTTAACAGACATGAAAAAACAAATGCAACACGTAAAACGTTGTTTGTTTCAACCAAAAACACTGAAAATTCCGAAGAACATTTCCTAAAAGCTACTGCCGCGTGACCTACTTCATACACTTACGCAAAGCATCCTGTCGCTGACAGGCACGGTATTATTTTTCTTTGAAAAATGTAGAGTGTGTTTGTATTCTTGATGTCAGATGACATTTGTGAAACTGTCTGGAAAAATAAGGAAATGGTGAGAAAATAACCAAATGGAGTAGATAAGTAAACAAAGCAGGAACTTATTTACACTAGATGTATGTGTGATTGTAGCTAAGAAAATAAATGATGACAAAGAAAATGGTAATACGCTATGTATTTCTAAATAAAAAAGATGTCTTCCAAGTAAATTAGTGTCATTCGTCTTTACACACTACAAAAACAATGATCCCAAAATGGGTTGATATTTTACTCATTCATATGCCCTAGTATAGGTACAATAATGTTTTGAACTTAGATACATTATCAGTTAGATGGGGTCAAATATTTTAGTAATCAATAACTCGAAGCGGTTTATTTCAATATATTGAAACATTGAATTAGCCATTTAAACTTAAGGCTCTTACAAACTGGCGCGATTCGCCGCGCGACGCGAATTTTAACGAAACAATTTCTGAGAAAACTTTACGGCGAACAATGCGGCGGCGTCGCGTCGCGCGGCAAATCGCGCCAGTATGTAAGAGCCTATCGTTTTAGATTGTGATTCCCTGGGGTTTTTAATCTTACCTAAACGTACCTCTGGCCTTCAAACAAAAATCTGTAGGTCAGGTATGAAAAAACATCAAAGTAAAGTCTATTAATTTTTTTTCCAATTGATGTTAGTTTCAAATCAACAAATTAACATCAACTTTATACCACGGTAAATTAATTGATTTTAGAATGACAAGCATTATGGATAAAGTCATAACACTAGCATTATCTGCCTAAAGTTAGTTTTTAAAATACTCATTTTTGTTTACATTTTTGGAAACTAATTTGTGATGCAGAATAGGTAGGTACCTATACAATTTATATCGATAAAAATCTCTTATGAATTTCCAATTCGAACACAGAGGCTGCAGAAATCTAAGTTGGAAAAGGAACCTTAGATTTAGATCTAGACCGGGATAAAGTAAGATGAACAGGATTGAAACCAAATAAGGAAACGAGAAATAAAGATATTTTCTCAAAGAAAACACGAGATGGAAATAGATATTGATTTCGTTTTATATATTCCAAGCCATTCCATAGAAACTTGAGATGTGATAATTAAACAATACAACTTTACCGCGCATCGTAAGGACCAATAAAATGTGTTATCATAACGACATGATTATTTACGACCAATCAGGAGAAAGCGTCAACTTATAAACTTTTTGTGATGTTCTTGAATGTTTGGATTTTTATGAGAGACGTTAAAACAATCGCTGAAGAGGAGCTAGGGGTATATTATTTTTATACCTATACTAACTTTGGCCGCGGCTTCGCCTGCGTGGACGTCAAAAATCATCCCAAGGGAACAGACTACCGCGATTAAAAGTATCCTATTTCCTAACCCAGATCTTGGTGTACCCATCATCATCATCTGCCTAGCTCTTAACCAACTATATTGGGGTCGGCTTCCAGTCTAACCGGATTCAGCTGCATACCAGTATTTTACATGGAGCGACTGCCTATCTGACCTCCACAACCCAGTTACTGGGTAACACGATAACTCTTGGATCTAAATTTTCTTTCTCTTAAATCTTTATCTACCCATGCATGGGCCAAATTATATTCAAATCTGGGTTATTCGTCAACTCGTCCTACATGCCTACGGCCCATCTAAGACGACTAGCAGAAAATCAAAGGAACGTCCTAAATGGGCCGTAGGCATGTAGGACGAGTTGACGAATTACTCCCAAATCTATTCAGCCGTTTTAGCGTGAAAACGCATTTATAATCGCTTTACTTTCGCATTTATAATATTAGTTAGGAAGTAAGGGTGTATGTTACTAAGACAGAAATCTTGAAAAGTAAGTACCAGGCTTTGAAACAATATAGGAACTGAAACAAACTTGAGTGGCCATAAGCTGTTATTAAGCTTGCTTCAATTCCTATATTGTTTCAAAGCCTTCTACTTTATAAGGCTTAGTAGGAAAGTCCCGGCTAATGAAGGAACAAGAAGGAAGAATATGAAAAGAACAAAGGCATAAAAAAATGACTATCGCAGCTAAATAAAACAAGGCTCTTTTACTTACAATTATGTACACGTCACGATATGGAAAGATTTTTCATCTATAAGAACAAAAGGACATTAAACCGTTCTTGGTCCCAGCCGTCATTTGTAGATCTTTTACAATCTTTATGGGTACTCAGAAGCCCGAAAGTCTGACGACCAGTCTTACCAAGGGGACTTCAACTTTCAACTTTATCAAAAAGAAAAAAGAAACCTCGGAATTCCAGAAAATCATTCAACATTATCAAAAAGGAAAAATAATCTTCTTCTAGTACTTATAAAATTAGTAGCTTTATGTAAAATACTGATATTCAGCTGCATCCAGGTAGACTGGAAGTCAACCCCAACATAGTTGGGAAAAGATAACCCATAGGAGCTGCTCTTATCGTGTAGTCGCCAAGTTTAAAGTTTTTGCCCTGTCTGGAGGCCTTCAACTTCCTAGGTTGACAGGCGAAAAAAATAACGAAAAGTGTAAAAAAAATCCCGCATCATCTCCGTAACTAAGTGCTTGATATTCGGGAATGGAGACTTCTTTTATTACACCGCACAAGAAAACAAACACTTAATATGTTTTTAGGGTTAAAGCATTTGACTCTATTAACGTTATTTGCCAAGTTTTGTTTTCAAACCAAGTCTACTGACCATATCCCAGCATAAAAGGTAATATAATGCAAATCTCTGCCTATACCTTGTTAAATTAAGCGTGACGGTTGTTATGTAAATAACTTAGAAAACACAAATAGTACGAGATGAGTAACACCATAGTAGGTTTGTGTTTGTGCCACATTCTCCGAAACACGTTAAAAGCTTGAATGAAACCTGTTTAACTAGATAATAAGAATATTCCACAGCTGATTATCTTCGTCAAAATAGTCAGATTATTACGTTCAGTTAACGTTCTAGTTTTAAAAGTATTAGAAGATGTTTTCTTTTTTCTTTTTGATAAAGTTGAATGATTTTTCTGGAATTTCGAGCTTCTCTTTTTTCTTTTTGATAAAGTTGAATGATTTTTCTGGAATTTCGAGCTTCTCTTTTTTCTTTTTGATAAAGTTGAATGTTTTTTTTTAAATTCCGAGGACATTTTTTTCTTTTTGACAAAGTTGAATGATTTTCTGAAATTTCCAGGACATTTTTTTCTTTTTGATAAAGTTGAATGATTTTCTGGAACTCCTCAGTAGCAGCTCTGAGTCTGGATTTGTGCCCGGTTGATGGCAATAGGCTCGCCCCTTATAACGTGGGACTTAAATATAACTGGTGAACTGTGGGTGTACTTGTACACCTCTGCCTAACCCTTGGGAGAATAAAGGCGTGATGTTATTTTATTTGCGTGATTTCACACTCGAGGTGATTTGGCAACGAAGAAAATTCTTGTTCGAATGTTTTTTGAGGAATTATTGTGCTAACTTATCTATTAAAACACTAATGCTACGGCTAAACTTCGCGTTATCGCGAACTTTTCTTCGTGCGCTCTCTGTTGAACAGCGAGTAATCGAGGGTGTGCGAGAGAGAGCGCAAGAAGAAAAGTTCGCGATAACGCGAAGTGTAGCCGTAACATTAGAGTCGAATACAATACAAAATATTATCATGTAAGCCAAATAGAACGACAGTAAAAGATGCCTCTAAAACAATCATCAAAACATCAAACAACTCATTATTATTTCCTAGTTAATAACTACTTAACTATCTTAATAAACATCCATTAATTAATTACCTTGCCATTAACTAAAAACAAAACAATAAAACCCTTTGATTGTCTTCAGCAGAACTAAACCATTGAGTTACAGGAATAATAAAACGTTGGTATCTCACTTTAACGAGTGAAATAACTTTATCTAATTAAACGAGGTTAGTGAACTGTTAATAAATAAAGCCGGTACACAATGTTGTAAAAGATAAAAGTAAATAAAGGGAAAGATAAGGAAGTGTTACATGCGATTTGGAAAATGTTTTGTTTTCAATAAAATTGGCCTCTTTTTCTCTATTTGGCTCTGAAGACTTTAAAAAGAAAAAAATAATAATAACGAACGAAATTAAAAGAGGATAATAGGTATAATCATTATCTACATGTTGTTTAAGGTAATGAATATATTAAGAAATTCGTAGAAGTAGAGGATAGGAAAGAAATTAAAAATGATTTTAGCTACACATGTTGGCATTGGAAAATATGGGTCTACCTAATCCTAATTCTAATTATCCATACTAATCCATACTAATATTATAAATTCGAACTAGCTAAGTGACTCTTGTCTGTCTGTATGTCAGTATGTTACCTTTTCACGCCTAAACCACTGAACGGATTTTGACAAAATTTGGCAAGAAGATAGATGGCGTCCCGGGAAAGGACATAGACTACTTTTTATCGACATACAACGCGGGCGAAACCGCGGGTGGTAGCTAGTAATATATAAAAACTGCAACTGCAAAAAACTGATGGAAGTCTAGCTATGTAGAGGTCACTAAATAAATAGTTTTGGTAAAACTATTTATTTAGTGACCTCTAGCTCTAAAAAATGCCAGAATATAATTATTATTATTTGAACATCTGTCATGTCGTGGCATTCTTTAGCGTTCAAACACTCAATTGACTAAATTATTTTATTGTGCCAATGAAGCTGCTCTTATTAGTAAACAAAACATTTATCATCATCATTTTTATTATTCTATGAATGTCAACAATTATGTCATTTTAAATACCGTTTGGTTTGGTCTTTGGTTTGGTCTTGCGTGGTCTTGTGTTTGGTGTTGGTGAATATTGGCTCCAAGATTTGATGATCAAATTAAAACCTGCCTAGCCTTTTCCCAACTATGTGGGGTCAGCTTCCGGCCTAACCAGATGCAGCTGCAGCTGAATAGGTACTAGTATTTTACCTAAAAGACTACCTATCTTAATTATAATATTCGTGCCAATGCGAGAGAATCAAAAGCATCAAGTTATCATAATGGATGCGTACACACGGCTACACATCAAGCTATACATTTCCAGTTTATGCTGATCTCGCATTGTATAGAATTTCCGTATAATACGAGGTCAGCTTATACTGGAAATGTATAGCTTGATGTGTAGCCGTGTGTACAATACAAATCTATTCTAACTAATATTATAAATGCGAAAGTGAGTTTGTTTATTCGTTACGCTTTCACGCTAAAACGGCTGAACGGATTTAAATGAAATTTGGCACATGGGTAGACCATGACCTGGAATAGGACATAGGATACTTTTTATCCCGATATTCCTTCGGGATCGAGACTTACGCGGGTGAAACCGCGGGACGCAGCTAGTACTTAATAACAAAAAGAGGTAAAATTTGTGAGTTTGTATGAAGGGTGTAATCTTCGAAACTACTGATCCGATTCCAAACTCCTTTCACTAATGAGAAGCAACAGTATTGCTTAGTGTCATAAGATATACATATTTTATGTTAAAACAAGAAACGCGCGGATAAATTCGCATGCAGAGGGTAGTATAATATATTCCTGTGACGACACTGACGACCATAACCTATATAACACGACAGCCCGTCAGCAGGTTCCATCACCAACCAACACATACCTAAATCCTTTGTTTACTCCGGAAGGACCAAAACCTTAAGTAACAACTTGATTGCTTAAGCGGTTATCAATCAAGCTCGTCGAGTCAAAGTGGAATGCGACCCGCGATAAGGAAGCATCTGCCTGCTCTAATTTGTTAGGTACTGCGTTTATAAGAGCATTGTGTCTTGCGTGATAGTAGATTTGATAATGAGTTACTTGCTTGTGAGCCTAATGTGTAAAGTTGATTGTTTTATTTTGGTCTGTTTGGTACACACGGCTACACATCAAGCTATACATTTCGAGTTTATGCTGATCTCGCATTGTTTAGGATTTTTGTACAATGAGTGGTCAGCTTATACTGGAAAATGTATAGCGTGATGTGTAGCCGTGTGTACCCGAGTACGGCGAAGCAAAAAGGAGGGTTATGATTTTGACCGGTATGTATGTATGTTCATGTGTTCCCTCATATCTTCTAAACTCCTCATCAAAATGTAACAAATAAGGTATCGTTGGGAGCATCTTGATCGTCCGCTGATTATAAGGTTATGTGACGTCACATGGCGTCCTCTAGAGGACATAAAGTCATGAACAAAAAAATCCGGAGTCACACGTGTTAGGGCTAATACGTGTGACTCCGGATTTTTTATCTGTCTATCTGTGATGTCTTGTTTACTAGCAACCTTTAATTGCCCTCAAACTTTACATACCATGACTCCTCCGGGTCTCGGAAAGCACGAAAAGCCGTTGGTCCCGGCTGTCATTCGTAGATCTTTGACAGCCGTTGCGGGTCGTCAGAAGCCCGAAATTTTGACAACCAGTCTTACCAAGGGGTATCGTATTACCCAGTTACTGAGTTGTGGAGGTCAAATAGGCAGTCGCTCCATGTAAAGTACTGGTATTCAGCTGCATCCGGCTAGACGGGAAGCCGACCCCAACATAGTTGAGAAAAGGCTAGGCAGATTGATTTAATTGCCCTCAAAGTTCATCAAGCAACGAACTAACATTGCTAATAATCTATAAATACCCCTCTATACATGCACAAAGATCACTCAAAAGTCAGACGTCACTCAGACGGACATTTGCTATGATATCATCTTGTTTCTAACTTCCTCCGTGTCAGTACTGGCTAGCAATTATCATGTACAGCTAATTACAAGCATTGCTCATGTTAATGTTTAGAATATGGTCTAGGTAGACATTCTGAATTACTGATAGGTGTGTAGGTAGAAATCTGTTGGTGCGTTTTTGGTCCTTGGGTACAGGTAACATTATTTTGATCGTGTTACCCAGTAACTGGGTTGTGGAGGTCGGATAGTCACTAAGCATTCATAATCAGCCTATAATGTTCTCACTGCTGGGACACAGGCGGCCTCTCAGTGAGGGGAAGTAGGCCGTAATCGTCCACCCGGGCCCAGTGAGTCAGTCATATGTCTCGGAATTTTTGGTTCTAGGACATGCCGGTTTCCTAACGATGTTTTCATTCACCGTTTTGAGAGCAGTGGTGATGAAATAATTTACACTTTCCGGGTTAAAACCTAAGATCATACTCGTAAATGCTCACTGGGTCATCACTGCTCATAGTTAGATAGGCAGTCACTCCATGTAAAATAGTGGTATCCGGTTAGACTGTAAGCTGACTACTAGCTGACTTTTTTCGTTCTTTATTTGTTTAAAGGCTCTTACATACTGGCGCGATTCGTCACGCGCGACGCAAATTTTAACAAAACAATTCTGAGAAAACTTCACGGCGAACAATGCGGCGGCGCGGCGTCGCGTCGCGCGTCTAATCGCGCCAGTATGTATGAGCCTTAATGGGGCTTTTACGCATATTGTATGTCAGTCCCAAGGTACTATTTGTAAAAGCCTTCTTTGCTAACGTTTTTTGTTTTTACATAGCGTGATTCTAGTTTCAAACTAATTGACTGCGACCTTCGAAAACTCACAACACAATTTGCTAATCGTTACGGTATTTAAAATTATTTCAATGTCAAATAAGTAGCAAAACATTTCCTGATTGGCAATTTCCATAACATAGTAGGTACAGTCAACCTTAAACCTACGACATAAAAGCGTGTCAATGACAAATTGTCACAAAACTCACTACTGATGTGCGGTTGACCATACCTTTTACAGAAAAATATTATAAGAAAATATTTTAAACCAAGCACTAGACTGATGATACCCTTTCCGGATGTAGACACGAGCAAAAACTTACATCAAACAAGGCTGAATAAAAAGCCTGACATCGCATAAACGATGCTATACATTCTTAAATACAGTTTAAACGTGAAATAAAAACTAGAATAGTCCGTAAAGTATTCGCTAGCAATTCGACACGCGGTATTAGTTACATCGGAATTTGTAACAATAATAAAATACCTAGATTTCGATTTTTTTTTGTTGTTATTTATTTGTATGGTTACATCATCGCGAGCGAATAGACGAGGGTTTTTTTTTCGGATTTCTTTTGTTTTGACCTTTTTATTGTTATAATTATGTGCTAAAAACCGCTGTGTATTTTCTTGTTCCGTAGAACTAAAAACCTGAGGTCCTCCAAGTTTAGATTTTGTATCAAATACATGACATATTACGCAATATCACTCCTAAGATTTCGGCAGAGGTGTACCTATAGTACACCCACATTTCGCCAGTTATGTTTAAGTATCATGTAATAGGGGGTGAGCCTATTGCCATCAATCGTGCACAAATCCAGACCCCAGGCTGCTACACGCCCTGGGCGTCGGGAATCCCAGGCGGATTCCCGGCCACCATAGGCGCGGGCTTGCGGACGGCGAGCAATGGGTAGCTCGCCGTCCGATCCAGGACCAGGCCCGGGTCGATGAGATGTCAAAGAGATGTCAGCACAATTGGCGGGGTCCGCTAGGACCGATGCCTGCCAGGGTTGCGGGTTAGTCCGAAAGGGATACCGGGACCTTGGCAACAGGCAACTGAAGGAACACGGGTGGGTTTTAGTCAGTAAAAGTCTGACACACCCTTCCGCTCCACCCAGAGCGGGAGAAGTCATTGGATGATTCCCAGCCTCAAAAAAAAAAAAAAAAAAAGGCTGCTACTGCGAAAATTCAAATACATACATTATGAATGGGAGCAAATATATAAATAATTCCAAAAGCACCAGATCGTTTAATTTATAATCATTAGTTTTAAATTACTTTTAAAACAGCAGCTCACTACAATCAACGTAAATAACAGAAAACAATTAGAAATAACTCCCTTTAATGACACAATAAGGTATGCCGAGCTAAACGAAATATTCCAACTAGTTATTCCTAATGAAGTGTGAGTACGCAAATGCCAATGAACTGAAATTACAATAAATATCTGCTAAGCGCTCTGCTCTTACCACTAATGACCGTCTTAATGTTTTGATGTTGCAATGGAATGTTGAGCTTGTTGGGCTCAACTGTACTATGGTTATAATACTGTTTTGTTTTAGTGTAAAATAAGTTGCAAAAAAAAAACATTATTAAGGTCTTGAGAAAACCTTTAAAAAGTCTTTGAAAGATCGATATTTTTTTTAAATGTAACAGTAAAATTATTCCTAAAGCTTCGGTTTTTTAGAAGAACGGTGGCCGTCACATAACGACCGCAGTGACGGCTGTCATGAAATTGATGGCAGCGGGATTTGACTTTATAGTGTATAAACGCTCTCTAGGAAAACACACCAACTTAGTTTCGTCAGTTGCTGGTAAATTGCGGACGCTATATGGCGGCCACCAGTCTTAGGAAACTGTAGCAAACTTAGCTATAGTGAAAGAAGTTTTGAAAACTGATCAAACCCCTGAATGAATTAACCAAGGGTTGAAGTTTATTCCCGAGTCATGAGAAACAGCTGGTGGATCCTCGTAAAATATTTTCCAATAGATTTTTTACAACCTAGAATTAATGACGATATTTTTACGAGCTTGATTCAGGTTTTAATTTAAAACTTCTAGTTTACAACCTAATGATTGCTAGATGCTCGATCGTGGTCAGTTCCTAACGAACGTAGCAATCAGGATTAGGTAGCCATTTTGACGTTGTGTGACGTCATATCGGTGCTTTGCGTCATCTTGGTCTGCGAAGCTCATCTTTGGCCGTCAGATTAGCTATTGCTCTTGACCAGTTAAGTTCCTAGTCTTCGTAGAAACGTCTCTTGTAATCTCATTAGCTCGGCCACCTTTACAAAATGTTTTCAAATTAACACAGAAAGACAATTGATAACCTAAGTAACTTCTTTTTTAGTTTAATAATTCTAATATCCCAAATTAAAAATGTAAAACCATCAAAATTATGATATAATCGGCTCATTTCAAATATCTCCAAATTATCAGATCCTACAACTCCATGATATTTTTTAACAAAAGAAAAAATTGGATAGCCTTAAAAAGTAGTAGTCCCTTTAAAATAAACGCATGTAACTTCTTCCTCTCGTCACACTCTCCAACGACCATCAAAACATTACAGCGATCATTAGCAAACGCAGCTTAGCAGATATTATTTATAACAATTTCAGTTCATTCACTCTCAGCTTACCTACCTTTGATTACCTGGACTTACGTGGTTATTAGGAACCGTCGTAAACACGACTCGATCTAAATAGTCTAAGAAATGGTTTTAACGAAGGTAATGTAATTTTGTTTTCTAACGATATGGGGATTGTAGGGTAGGTTTGTTTACTGAGAAACTGCTGAAATATCGTAGGGGTTTCCAAATGGATTGCTATCTTGAGCGTCATAAGGAAACACATGCATGCCAGCTGTTTGAGTATTTTCAGCAGATGTAAAACCTAACATTGTTACCATTATTCAGAATATCGGTGAAGGCACAGATTAGTACAGAACTACAGATAGTTCATTTCGCAAAATAATTTAAATAAAAATCCACTCTTGCTAAGACACAATAAAGTGCAATTCAGATCGCATAGCGCTAAGTACCTACAGTTATATTCACATAGAAGTTCGTGTAACTCTTTTAACTTCTGACTACGTTACGCTCACTGAATTGACGTGAGAAGACGAGGCCGCCGCATACTTGTAGCTACATACCTAAAATTTTGAGTGCACCTTCTGTACTATTCTGTGGTTAAGGTAAATATCGCACTGAAATGTACCCTAGGACCAAAAATTTATAGATATCTGGCAACCCGCGCCGAGTCCGCTAATCTCAGGCCAAGCCATCTCACAGAGAGGAGGATTGAGTCTTAGCATTGAGAACATTGTACTCCCATTAAAATATACAGTGTTTTAACCGCAGAACTGTCAAAGAGTTGTGGTGAAGTTTAGACAGAAGTATCTTAATTATCGATATCGATGATATTTTCTCCAATAAAGATCGATCTACCATTCTAAAGCTTCGAAAATCGATAAATTAACTAGTTATATTGCTTTTTAAATTGCAATCGAGCGTCACTTGTGCTCGAAGATATCTGACTACCGACATTCCTTCGGGCTCTTTACGACGACGTTTAATACAGTCTACAAGTGTTTAAAAGCTGCTGTTTACTATGCATGTTCAGTATCCAATATGCGTGATGCGTGGTTATTCATGAGTGACATCATCGTCACGCCATCAACCGAATAAAGGCGTGGCTATCGTAATGACGGTGGACCTTTTTTGTCAATGACTAAAAATATGTAAAACGCATTTTTTTTTTTCATTATTCTAGAATTTAAACTAGGATGATGACATAATTATGTTGTCATTTTGTATTATTTGATTTGTTTATTAGTGTCTTGTTGACGATGGGTCTTTTTTGTCAATGAGTAAAATGATGAAAAAAAGTAAAAGAAAATATTAAAAAAAATAGAGTCTTGGACTTCGAATGTACAAACAAAATAATCTTAAGATGAAACCGCAAAAAATATTTTATAACTTCACAACCTCTTGTCAAAACACACAACCATTTTGAGAGATTGCATCAACATTATTAGTTATTTACAATAACATAATATATCGAGAATCTCAGTATAGTGCTCTTAATCAATCAATGTTTGCAAAGTAAATGTCACGGCCATCTGAAACAGGTTTGTAAAAACTTTGGTAATCTTTGGTGTTGGTAATAACTAATAATGACGGTATCGCTAATAATGTGCATTGATTAGTCTTTAGAAAAAAATGGTGGGGAATTTAAGTGTTTGATATTCATAGTTTATTATTTTTAGTTTTTTTTTTTAATATTCGATAGAATATAAAGTTTGTGTGTGTGTGTTCGTGTTTGGATGTAGGAGGTACTGATCCGATTTCGAAAATTCTTTCAATGGCAGAAAGTTACTCCATTTTACCGAGTGCCGTATGTTTGTGATGTTTAATAGTATAGTTGACTACTCGCGGTCGCGGGCAGAAGCCAGATTTGTTACATAATTGTTTTTATTTATTTTTAATATTTCTAATCGATAAAATTGAAAATAATAAAGCCTTCATAATGGATAATCCCCGTAGTTTTTATTTTCCCATTATTTTTTCCTTGTTTTCAAGTTTGTTATTTTCAACAAGATTTTTACCTTGACCGTTTTTTGTTAAGGTTTTTGTACATTAGCCGGGCCATTAGATTTATAATAATAGACTAGATAATATCACTGCACTGCTATAATTCTGATGAACACATGTATGCCATATAAAGTTGAAATAACAATGTGCTAGTGTAATGTTACCAGGCAGCAAAAAATATTAAAAATAAACCTCATAAAAAGGCATTATTGATCCTTTTATAGATTTTAGGGGTGCATCACCCTTGGTAGTATCATCCCTAGTACAATTTTAATGAAATAAAAACTCTACTATACATATTATTTGAGTTGGATAAAGCTCTCAAAAACTTCTCATATTACATAGGTACTTAGATACGAAAAAAAACATTAATTTATTTCATTGAATGGGTGTGCAAGATATGATACGGTACAGGTAAATTAAATAGTACGAGCTGAAGAATACATTTCCGTTACAAAGTATTGCTATTGATCTAGAGGACGCAAGCACTACTGCTGAGCTGGAGGTTCTGGGTTTGATTCCCGGGTCGCGCAAACTTTTATTGGGTTTTTCCATCTGGGATTGCTCAGTTGCAGCACAGAGTCTGGATTTGTGCCCGGTTGATGGCAAATCGCAATAGGCTCGCCCTCTATTACATGAGACAAACATAACTGGCGAAATGTGGGTGTACTATAGGTACACCTCTGCCCAACCCTTTGGGGAATACAGGCGTGATGTTGTGTTATGTTACGTAGGAAGGAACCTATATTGCACTGAAGTTATTATTGTAAGACGAAAACAAAGAGAAACAACAGAATGAATATTAATCTCTTAGCACCTCATTCCCAAAGAAAAACCATACAATCAGACATCGCATCGTTCAATAATGAAGTGCTTAACTTGGTCCAACGGCTCGCAAGAATCTCGCTTGCCTTGGCTATTTCCTACTTGTTCACAACACTTTTGCTCGAGAGTATCGCCTCTGTACCAAAGTTATCGATAAAAACCGTAATCCGAACATTCCCAACACTTTTGGTAGCAGAAACGGTAGCGATATGCTAATGAAACTTTGATGCAACTTCTTGGTACAGGGTTTTCGGAATTGTGCCGAGATATTCCGTCGTTTTTTTTCTTCTTGTTTTGCCGTATTGTGTATCGAAGCTCGATAATGTTTGTTGTAATGTTATGGTTAATAATAATTTGATATTCAGTTTTAAGTAGGTGCGATTTTTTTTATTAATAAACACTTACCTACTTTAAATTTCATTGGAAAAAATCGAAAAAACTATTTAGCCAACAAAATATTGCTAGTTTCGTGTAGGTACTTACGATTTTTTATTTGACTGTATATTTCCTTAGTGATTACTTAAAATAATGTTAAATTAATTAACATAGCCTATAATAAAAGTAGTTTTCTAAATATTACATTAAAAATTATCATGTCATAGCTGACATCCAAAATAAAATATTCTTTTTTGTCCTCTTTAGGTCCTTTACCGGATTCGGAAGTGACAAAAAAGTATCGATAACTACAAAAGGAAGTCTCTATTAGCGTCGACGTGTTAATTTCTACGTAAACTTTTGGAAAGAATTTTTGAATAACACAAAATATTGTGGAATTTCTTTTTCTTATGCAATAGGGATTTGGTAAAGGTTCTTTCTTTACTGGGTTAGTGGGATTATGAGTAAGATATTCCAAGGCCAAAGCAGGTCCAAGGCAGGTCTTGGATTAATTAATTAATTTAATAATTTAAGCACACAAATTTACAGAGGCGGACATAATGCCATAGGCATTTTCTACTAGTCAACCTTTGGGCCATGCAGAGACACACAGTGGTTGGTGCAATATCAAAAACTGTGTAGCAAATATTTATTTAAATACGTAAATAAACATTAAAACTATATATATAATATAATATACCTAAATATAACTGAAATACAATGCCCGATTTTCGCTTTTCAATTCTTATATCGGCTTTGAATTTGTATCCTTATCAATAAAGGCTATCTACATAGTTTTAATAGCACAATATTGTATGCATGTTAAATAAAGATAACATGAGTACAAAAAGAAACCTACCGGTTTCCTCGAATAAACATTAAAGTCGATTATTTTCCGTACAACTTACAAGTTATAACTTGTTCGCAACATTAAACAGCTGGTTGAGCCCCAGTCTTTGTTTTTTCAATTCTCCATTAAAAATTAACATATTCATTAAGCATTTAATGGGTATTTTTAATTCAATTAAACGTACTTAGTACATGAGTTTGTTGCACTAAAGAATAAATAAACAATTATCTACTTGTAATTCTACAAGAACAGACGACTCTTGAAAACCGGTTTTTTATCGATACTTTTTTAAATGTAGAGGACATACCTACCTATCAAAATTAAAATGTCTACTAAATATATTCGTACGAAAATAAACATGAAAACTAATAATGTTCGAATCCATGCCTTTTAGTTTTATTTGCACAAGGTCTTGGCAATAGTAACACACCTGTAAATACCCACGGGTCAAGCAGAGGTGTACCTAATATAGTACACCCACATTTCGCCAGTAATGTTTAAGTCCCATGTATTAGTCCCATCAACCGGGTACAAATCCTGACTCCGTGCTGCAACTGAGAAATGCCTAATGAATAAACCCAATAACACTTTGTTCGACTTGGGAATCGAACCCAGAGTCTCATGCTCAGCTGTAGTAACTACTACAACTAGACTAACGACGCAGAGTTCTTGATAATAACATTAAGCCTTAGTTACTTAATCCAATAAGAACTACAACAGCCTTTGAGTCGTTACAAAGTTTTACACATAAACTAAATCGTGGTTTGACTAACTTTAGTTGAGAACTGTGACAAAATTTACTAAAGACTTCGAGCAGTTCAATGTCAAAGATTTGAATTTATTTTAATGACTTTGGATTTATTTGTATTCACTGTTTTATTTCATAATTCTCCTGCCCTTATCCCAATTTATTTGTGGTCATCGCAACATGTCCCTTTCTTCCATACTTCTCTATTAGTCGTCATCGTTGAATAATAAAACTGTATTCACTGTTTTATTAAACAACGCTAAGTTTCATCTTCTTTTATATAATGTTATATTATAAGACAATAACAAAAATGACGATTTTTCAATTGATACTTGCGTTTACTTAGTTCTAACTTAAACCAACGAAACGATGGATGGACTGTGTGGAAGATGATTTGGCTAGAAAGGGAGCGACTACCGAGATGAAGAATATTAGTGAATTATGGAAGAAAAATACTTGTTGCATCGACCTCAAAGAAATTGGGGTAAGTGCCAGAAAATGATGACTTATTTCTAACTTAACTTGTCTGATAGCTGTTGTAATGTGTGTGAAACAGTTTAAATTTTCTTTATTTAGTAGGTAATTTATTTTAAAATACTTGATAACATAGGAGGTACCAAAGTTAAGTATTCAGTCAGCTGTTTCGTTGACCTCGGTGTTGGAGAGATCGAAAATGTTGACTCGATCAGCTGTTAGTTGTGTTTTATCTCACACAACTTAAAATACTTAACAGATGTTGTTTACTCTCATAAAAGAGCATGCTCATAATTTAAAACTATAAATGCATCAAGCACATGTTTGTAAACTCATCACTTAGTTACTAAGACCTTACCGTTTTGCCACGATAGTGCAAACAAATCCTCGTCGCGAAGCCATTGTAGTTCGCTTATTATAGTAGACATATCAGCAACGAACGACATTAAAACATGATAGCATAACTCCACAACACATCAATATCACATCACTAGCACAAAAAGACCGCGAACCAATCAAACAGTCTTTCAGAGCACAACACTACAATCTGCTATTCACAAAAATGTTGAGAATGTCCAAAAAGCACTGAAAAACTTTCGCTGACAACGAAAAATCACCGATATCGCGTTACAATTGATGTTACGAAACGTCAGCTTGACAGATCGTAACCCGGGGTGAACGAACGGCATGCGCAGACGCAGCGTACGTGCGGTGCGCGCGATCGATGCCAACCGACTGGCTCGACAACTCGAGTAAACACTGGCGCAGCGGGGGGTTATCGATAACCTTCCGAATATCGACAAACAACATCACTAGTGCTGCTACCTCGTGTGAAACTGAAGGCCGGCAATTTTTACGGTTTAACGTAAGGTTAATGTAACTTGTTGGGTATTTTATTGATGATCTGAATGTAATGCGAGGTTCCGAGATTTTGTAACCGCTTGGCTCTTGTTGGGTTCTTTATTTTCGCGGTTATTTATCGTATTTTAAATATTTTGAATGGTCTTTTAAGTGAAGTAGAAGTTATAAAGATATGGATCAAATTGATGATTAAGATGAATAATGTGAGTAAGTTCTATCTGGGATCAACTCCTACGCAAGTTTTGTTAGGTAAGTAGGTATTGTCTTGTAATTAAGCTAAAGAAGATGGATTTCATCCATACATCTCTATTTGCCGTCATATCAGAATAATGACATCCTTCCTAAGCTATTTTTAACCGCCTCTGTGGTCCAATGGTAAGACCACCTGTCTCAGATCCAGAGGTCGGGGTTCAATTCCCAGCAAAATTTTCTGCTCAGTTTGGTTGGTGGTAGGGCTTGTTCTAAGTCCGCCTGGCTAGCTACCACCATCGTATCTAAGTCTGTCGCCATAGCAACCATATTAACAGCATTGTTGTGTTTCGGCAGTTGTTTGTCTGTGGTTGAGGATTCCGGGTGAAGCTCGCTTTCACCTTCGGCCTTCGGCCTGAGCATCACTTACCATCAGTTAAACCCAATGTGGTGAAAAATAAAATTAAAAATACACAATAAATCCATCTTTTTAATAGATTCCCTCTTGCCCTAAAGCCATCAGGGCCATAATATTACTACAGTGTAGGAAAAGGATGAAGTTCTACAGGACGTATAGCTCCATCTCTTTCCCCCACGAAGTAAGATTAAAATAATACTGCTGTAAGAGCTGGTGGTAGGCCCCAGCTTTTAAACTTGTCACATGCTCCCCTTTCTAAAATAATCACAATTCAAACATTAAACAGAGACATTTACAATCTTACTATAAATAACGCTATCTATTTGGATGTAGATAATAATAATTGTTAGTCAAACAATGTCATCTTGGAGTTGGGGTACGCGGGAGCAGGATTTCGTCATACTCGAATTAAATGATAAGAAATGTGGAGGAAGCAAGATATTGTGTGATTGGATCTATTCAATTTTAACTTTGGGAAAGCTTGTTTTATTAACCCTTCGCTTTTATATAATTGCTAATTATTGTGTACTCATTTGGGCCCTTTCACGTGTTAAATGGACTAATTAGCAATTATTAAAAATTGGACCGACCTATATTTTAAAAGTCTTATACCGAAATCCCACGATCCGCGATTTGCGGACGGACACCGGCGAGCCCGGATGACGGACCGTGGGAAGGTGTACGTGCGGGTATTCCTCGGTGCGCGGTGCGTGGCGGTCTGTGGTCGTATGCCGTGCGTGTCCGTCTGCAATATTGCCGATCGTCAGATTCCATTTGAAACCAAAAAAAAATTAACCACTTTACCCAAAAAGGTAAAAGGGTTAATTTTTTGTTGTTCTATATAGGTTAGTCTCACAGTACAATTAACCTACTGCAGATTAAAACTATATTTTCTGGGAATAAAACTAACTTGACCTTTTCAAAATTATTCGAAATTAACTGCTATTAAGGCTCTGCATAAATGTAGATGATAAAAACATTAAATGAAGTAATCGTCCATTAAACATACGACAAATAAAAAATAAAATTATACACCTCCTTTTATCATTACCGTTATTACATCTTAAAAAATAAAAATAAACTTTTTTTAACCCTTCATCGTATTATTAAAGACCGCCGCCATAGCCTTCATAATAACTAGCGTGTAGTTACATATTATAATGGTCTCGTAACAACCAATTATTTTGCACGGAAGTGTATAATTGGTGTGGTAGCTGGGCGAATACTCGCGGCCGCCAGTGCACGTAATGGCTTAAGTGCCTAAGCTCGAAATTATTAATAGAACAGTTTATAAGATTTTTGTTAAGCGTGTTACAATCAAATTGTTTAGATTCTGTTCTACTTGTTTTATCGCGTTTTGGTTTTATTATTTTCTACTTTCATCATTATTCTTATTCATGAAGGAAAGAAAGAAAATACGTTTATTTGCGGTAAAATATGACGCAAAAAAGAAAATAAACACAAAGTAAAAAGGTTGGGGGAAACATGCGTCACCCACGCAAAACGGCTATCGCTCAGCATTATGCTGCGACCCTATTATGCAAGACAGAGCCTCAGCGCTAGTTTTCAGGAGTTTTTTAATGACGTCGACTGGTGCGGCAAACTATTATTATAACGCTGTCATTATGGATCATCATTCTCTTATCGATATCCTAATTCATATGGTCGGTGTAACATGTCTTTTTTTCCATACTTCGCTATCAGTCGTCATCTCGGTAGTCTACCCCTTTCTAGCCTTTCCCTCCCCTAGCCTCCTTCTTTCTTACCCTTTTTTCTACCTTTCACACAATCTATCCATAGTTTCTTTGGTCTTCCCCTACTCTTATAGCCATCCACAATCATACTTAACACTTTCCTCACGACATTTTCCTTATTCTTCCACATCACATGCCCATAACATAAAAATTGATTTACCCACAGCAAATATTGTTCTATTGTATCATCATCTGCCTAGCCTTTTCCCGACTATGTTAGGGACGGCTTCCAGTCTAATCGGATGCAGCTGAATACCAGTATTTTACATGGAGCGACTGCCTATCTGACCTCCACAACCCAGTAACTGGGTAATACGATACCCCTTGGTAAGATTGGTTGTCAGACTTTCGGGCTTCTGATGACCCGCAACGACTGTCAAAGATCCACAAATGCCAGCCGAGACCAACGGCTTAACGTGCTTTCCGAGGCATGGATTGTATTGTTTTATTGCATACTTGTTGATATAGTTATTAGTTTTATTCTTTGGAAAATCACCTTAACTTCATATTGTTAGAAACATAATTAGAATAATATAATGTTAAGAAAAAACCCAATCATTTGAAGTTTTAATAATATTTTCGTCATCATCATCATCATCATTTCAGCCGAAAGACGTCCACTGCTGGACATAGGCCTCCCCCAAGCACCGCCACTTCGACCGGTTCTGTGCTTCTCGCATCCAGCGCATTCCCGCGGCCTTCACCAGGTCATCGGTCCACCTTGTCTTTCTTTCACTCGGTCGCCACTCCAGAACCTTTCGGCCCCATTGGCCATCTGTTCTGCGAGCAATGTCCCTGCCCAGGCCCACTGCCACTTAAGTTTGGCAATACTTCGGGTTATGTCGGTTACCTTGGTTCTCGTACGGGTCTCTTCATTTCTGATTCGACAATATTCTACATCTACATAATGTTTTATTCTTAAAACTGGTGATTACCCAGTGTGAGAAGATTATGCAAACATCACACTGTAATTTATACTAATTTCATGTAGAATTAGAATTCACTACTTTCTAACGTACCTAATTAAAATGTTAACGGGAGGTACTCGTGTCGTCATAGTTTTTATTATGCGGGTTATTTGAAATGCAATTAAACTAAACTCAATACATTCGTATTTAACAAAAAATACAAATCAAAACCTTCATCTTTATGAGTGGGGGGGTAAAAGGAGGGGCATACGTACATATGGGAATCTACGAATAAAAAGAACAACCTAAGAATATGAAACCAAAACTTAAATAAAAAAAATCTGCTGCTCCATACAACAGTCAAATACTAACACGATCGAAATGTGTGAAACAGTGAATTTTTGGTACAAATTTAAACTAGAAACAAAAATGAAAAATAATAAAATGTGGATTTTTTTTCAGTATTTTTTGGTTAAGTACTCATTCCCATGGGTTAATCGTGTAACTATTTTTTTTTTAAATTTATTACGAATACTTTTTTATCACACTAGGGCAATAATATTCCAAAAACACACAAAGACCGCATTAAACCCTTAATTTCCCCGACACACATCACTCCCTCAAGCTCTTACAAGACAATTAAATCCTTACATCCTTTTTGTTTTTCCTTTTAACACAAAATGGATTTACATACAGCTCGGTTCGCTCACAATCTCATTAGATATGTACGTCACAAACACTGAGAACGCGAGCACGCCTGCTCGAATCGCTAAATCTATTTACTTGTGCTTTCACTAGTAATTTTATGTGGTGTGTGTTATAATAAAAGCCGTTGGCGGTGTACAAAGTCATTAATGTAAGTCATTTAAAAGAAGAAAAAGAAAATACGTTTATTCACGGCATGACGCCGAGAAAAAGCACAAAATAGAAAAAAGTTGGGAAAAAAGGCGTCACATCGACACAAAACGGCAATCGCTCAGCATAATGCTGTGACCCTATGCGACACAGAGCTGGTTTTCAGCGACAGCCAAAAACCAGCATAGACAGCTTTGACGTGTAGACGTCAACCAGTACAGCGGTGAAACGTTTAACTGGCCATCTTCTACATAATATTACCGCATAAAAAATCCTTACCTTATTCAGAAATGTACGAACTTGGTTGTGATTGTGAACATACCTGAAATAAAATAATACACGTTAAATTCCTTAATTTTCAAGTAGGGTATATCTAGGAGCTACATTATATAAGTTTTATGTTACGTTAATGTCCCTACGAGTCAATATAATTTTAATCTTGTGTCAATATTCATACAAGTCATAGTTTGTTTAAAAACTTTGTTAAAAAACGTGAAAACGAAATGTAGTGTAACGCTTTTAACTTGTCCCACAAGCAAATGCACAATGAATTACGTCTTAACACTACACGACTCGTTAAGCCATTACTACACCAACTAGCCTTCAATTGTTTTACGACACTCGCTACTAAGTTTTACACGCATAACCAATCAGTTACACGTTTTAATGTTTGAAGTAATAGAATATTATATGAGAAAAGCATTTGGAATTCCATTCTATTTAGTAGCAGAAACATTCCAAAAACATTCCACTGAACAGTTTCAAGCTCATTATAGTACTGCAAAAACTAAGCGCGGTCAAGGGGTGCGATAATGGGTACATTATGCAGCTCGGGAGGCCCTTCAGCTAATAAATGATGTCGGGTGAAGAGGTCTGCAGCAAATAGCCAATGTTTGGCAGGAAGCTTTAATACTTCTCCCAAATATAGAGAGAGATTACGATTAGGTCCAATTTTCTAAGTGGATTGGTAGATAATGCTTCAGTCTATGTGCTATTGCTGCATAAAATAAAGTTCTTCTTTTTTTATCCTTCACTAACAAAACAAAAGCCTTCAACTGTAACACAGACCACTTACATAATACACGGTCAGTCACTGCAATAGCTCTCTCATTCATAAGCAACCTAGTTTTTCAAAAGAAAAATTGAGTAGAAAACGTTTATTTTTCTCAGTGAACTCGTGCCTAAAATCGCTTACGCCTATGCTTTATCCTACAATCCAAAAGTACGCATAATCTAAATACGTCTCAGCATTTCTTTTGTGCCTTATTCGAGTTGATTGCTACGCAAAAGGGCGTTCTGTCCTCCGCTCAGTTACATTAGCACAACGTGGGTGTAGACATCCCCTTAAAGTGACACAATGGAAATTCTTGTTTGTCCGCAAGGAATGTTTGCAAATTTTTCAGCTTGTTTACACCGTTTGAATTAGATTTGAAATGGGTTTAGTAGCTGTTTGTAAACTGTACCTACCTTTAATTTGTGCGATAAGAAACGAGTGTTATTATGGTCGTATTATGGTCGTTACTTAAGTTAGGACTTGTAGTTTCACTCTGTGATAAGGTCCTATTTAGGTCTTATTTTTTAACATCGACAGACGATCAAACTGTTTAGTGTCAATACGCTCTGGTATACCTAAATACACTGGTATACCGAAACCGGAAGGAATATTAATAAACTGTGATTGAATGATTATTTCTTAAACAAAATCATTTTCATCATCCTATCGAGAGCACGAAAAATAAAAAATAAACCGGCTAAGTGCGAGTCGGACTCGCGCACGAAGGGTTCCGATTATCTATAAAAACGGTAAAAAATCACGTTTGGCAGGCATTTTGTTTCGCGCGTAATTCGAAATTCAAATCTTAAACTAACATTTATCGAAATCAAGCGAGTGAGTTGCCTATAGGAGCCATATTTATTTTATTCTGTTTTTTAGTATTTGTTGTTATAGCGGCAACAGAAATACATCATCTGTGAAAATTTCAACTGTTTAACTATCACGGTTCATGAGATACAGCCTGGTCACAGATGGACAAACAGACAGACAGACGGACGGACACTTAGTAACGGGAGTCTTAGTAATAGGGTCCCGTTTTACCCTTTGGGACCCTAAAAAGATTAAAGCTTTCCGCAAACGCTTATACCTTGCACCACACTCCAAAGTATGACGTACATAGTTCTTACTTCTGACGCATAAGTGTAGTTAAAGTCGTCACGTTGAACCACTTCGCTCTTTAAGACTTTACTGGAAGTTGGAAAACACTAAAGTAGCTATTCAAATGTAGAAGGAAGTTTGATGCTGGTTCACGCTTTCAGACGACTTAAAGTACAGGTAAACTGAGTTACTGTTAGTTATGATGAGTTAAGTTTCGTAGCGAGTGAGGGCTCTCTTTTCAAAGGAAAAAGGGCTTTTCGAATGTATGCAAGTGTGAATAGCACTTGTGTGCTATACAAAAATGCTGGTTGATAGCACCTTAGCGTATTAAGGATGGACAAGCTGTCACCTGATAATAATATAAGTAGTATTTTACATGGAGCGACTGCCTATCTGGCTTCCACAACCCAGTAACTGGGTAATACGATACCCCTTGGTAAGACTGGTGGTTGTCAGACTTTCGGGCTTCTGACGACCCGTAACGACTGTCAAAGATCTACGAAAGACAGCCGGGACCAACGTTCCGAAGCACGGAGGAGTCTCAAATAGACGATATCACATAAACACTTCTAAAGGCAATGAAGAACAAAGAAAAATAACGAGGCGCTGATTTATAATTCACATGTTTATGTAGAAAGTGTTAAAGTGCAAAGGTTAAGGGTTTATGTAATGACTGACCTTTTACACAAACAATACAGTAGTCTCTTTATGACACGCGTGGGAATATTATAATAACATCTGTAATAATAACGTAATAACGCTTTTATTATTGTAGACGCATTTTCCGAAACAACGAATGCGGAACTTTGACTTAACGAATCAGCCCGTTTTGGTCATATTCCTCTTTCCTCGAGATCTTGTCTGGTTGCATTCCAAATCTGTCGAATTTTATCTGGGATATAGTCCCGTGGTTGCGGGACTGCGACGAGGATATTGGTCCTGCAACTGTATGTGTGTAGGGGAATATAACCGCACCTTAAAGTCGTAGATGAAAGTAGCTAAACAAGGCACATTCTAATATAATGTATTTTCCTGAATCTAATAAAATATTTTCCTAGTTTTTAAAACCTCTCTCTTCTTTTTAGGTGCATTCTTTTTTTTTTTGAGGGTTGGAATTCGTCAAATGACTTCTCCCGCTCTGGGCGGAGCGGGAGGGCGTGTCAGGCTTTTACTGACTAAAACCCACCCGTGTTCCTTCAGTTGCCTGTTGCCAAGAGCCCCGATATCCCATTCGGATTTTCCCGCAGCCCTGGCAGGCATCGGTCCTAGCGGACCCCACCAATTGTGCTGTCATCTATTTGAGGCGCGCGTGGAACATGACGCGCCGTCGACCCGGGCGTGGTCCTTATGGGCGAGCAATGGGTAGCTCGCCGTCCGCAACCCGCGCCTATGGTGGCCGGGAATCCGCCTGGGATTCCCGAGGCCCAGGGCGTCTCCTGCGGCGGCGGTTAGGGGCGTGAGGGCGCATATTTAGGTGCACTCTTGACAGAGCGGTCGTAGTCATCACGTTGCAGTGAGATTTCGAACAGCCGTGATTTGCCTCTCCATGTAACGCCAGCCTTCTCTGCCCGCTGTAACATTATGTGCATTCAATTATATGATTTTTAGACCTAGAAAATTATATACCTAGTCGAAACTTTTATAAAGTCAATATTTTACTTGGCCGAAGTTCCTGAGGATTGAATTTTCATAGTCCGTCTATTTAGAAAATCATTAGTACACTTCCAACTAAAAATACACACGCACTCATATACATACACATATCCGTTTCCTACACATGACACGCGGACGCAAAGCGTTCCGGGATGCGTCATTCAACGCATCACTCATAGCTTTGTACAGACCTGGGGGCCTACCACCACCGCTTACAGCAGTATTATTTTAATACTAATTACTTCAGTGTAGGAAAGAGATGAAGCTCTACAAGACCTATAGCTGTATCTCAGTCCCCCACGAAGTAAGATTAAAATAATACTGCTGTAAGCGGTGGTGGTAGGCCCCCAGGGGGCTTAAAACAGCCACTTTGGCAGAATCTTATTAGGAAAATATTATTATGAATCATCGTAAAGTCTCACAAACTGACAATTCATAATATGATCTGCATTCATATTACGAAATAATTCATCAGTTTGACAGTTTTCTATGGAGATTCGTAAAATCCACATTGCTTTTGTGTCAAATTAGAGGAATTGCTAATGACAGCTGGAAATTCAGGAAATGAATCGCTATTAGAGGAATTGCTAATGTGACCGTTTTAGGCCCACAGTTGTGATGTATGGTAAACATTTTGTGGTAGAGATTTTGCTTGTGATCATTCGAAGATATTCTGTAAGACCAGGGTTTCTATCTGACTCAATTTTTATTACTAAAAGGCTGACTTGGTGGAAATCCATGATAAAATACAATAGACGTAGATATTTAGTAACCTATTCGGCTTAACTGTTCCTCAAGAGTCATAAAAAACCCTGTAAGAAATCGACAGGTGTTTTTTTTCTCAACGAGACATCCTCAGGATGAGGATTGACCAGTGGCGAACCGAGCCGAGAGCCGAACGCCGAAAAGACCCGAGCGCTGGACTCTGAGTCTCTGTCCAGCGCTCGGGTTTTTTATGAATCTTGAGTAATAGTTATGGTGATGGATCATCATGGTTAACCTAGGGTCAGACTTAAAGCCGCCCAAGTACCTCTGACTTGGCTTCACATGCCGTCGAGAAATATTATCTCTGGCATGTCGGTTTCCTCAAGATGTTTTTTTTCACCGTTTTTAAAGCAAGCGATAATTATACAATCCGCAACCCGAAAAGCCTATAACTTGGCAGTCTGACGGTCACACCACTAGGCTATCATTGCTTAGATGATCTTTTAGATGAAATTCTGCGATCATTTATTACGACAATCGCCGTGGGAATGAATCGCTATGAATAGATAATATATTTTTAAACGGATCTCGAAGATACTCAATGAAACTAAGAAAAGATGAAATGTGAAAATGGACGAAAATATTTTTCAAGTTTTTCATCTATACTAATTACTATACTAATATTATAAAGCTGAAGAGTTTGTTTGTTTGTTTGAACGCGCTAATCTCAGGAACTACTGGTTGGAATTGAACAAATCTTTTTGTGTTGGATAGTCCATTTATCGAGGAAGGCTATAGGCTATATAACATCACGCTACGACCAATAGGAGCGGAGCACTAATGAAAAATGTTGCAAAAACGGGAAAAAATATTCCTTTTTGAGAGCTTCCGTTGCGTGCGCTGCGTAAACGGTTTAAGTTACGCGAAAATCATGTATGATGGAATTGTTCCTCTTTAAAAGTTCTAAAAAAAAATCCGCGACAGCATATGTCTATCTTTTAAGATTGACGCACTACTCACTCACCTTTTTTTATGGTAATCAAATTTGTTCGAAATTAATACATTAGTTTTATTAACATAATATTAATTCTTATTCAAATAAATATATTTAAAATCAAGGGTATTTATGTAGCAGTGAAACACTTTTTATTTCATTAGAATCGGATATTTAATTTCGAAGTTATCACGAGTTTATAAATGCAATACGCGAACTTTTCGAGGCCGGCGCCGCGCCTCCGCAGCGTTCCCTACTCTAGAGAGGAGAGGATGGGCACACAGGTAGACCATGACCTGGAATAGGATATAGGATACGTTTTATCCCTATATTCCCACGGGATCGAGACCTACGCGGGTGAAACCGCGGGGCACAGCTAGTCGGTAAATAATGGTCCTGTATAAAAACGACCTACCACGTCATGACATAATCACGCTTTTATGTATCCCCGAAGGGTTAGGCAGAAGTGTACCTACTCATATTTTGCCAGTTATGTAAAGTCCCATGAAATATCCCAGTAACACCTTGCCTGACCTGGAAATCGAACCCAGGACCGCATGCTCAACAGTAGCGCACACGCAATACGCTACTGCGCTACGCGCTGTCCTACCAAGTAGTGCGTACATTATTACCAATCATTTTATATTTCTTATTACGTCACGCAAATCATTTTCAAATAACGTGCCGAACTCAAATTCAAACCCCGAAGCAATCGTTCCGTGACACTTCGTAAACAATTACTAAGTATTCCGATGCGTGAAGTATACGGCCAGTATTTTAAGATCTATGAAGTTCCTACCTGTAATTACTCTTTGTACAAAATGTAAAGGGATTAGAGAAAATTAGAGGTCTTGCTAAACTGGTTGAATGTAAGGTCGGTAAAGTCAGTAGCATTATTGTTACTCGGTACCTTTTTATTACGTCTTTCTTGTTTTTTTTTCTTTTTTGTTCCTATTGCATTGTTGAAAATAGATTTGACGTAATGATATTTTAAATTCAGAACGCGTCCGAAAAATATATTTTTTATTTTAATTTTTCCTTGTTCTTTTTAAGCATTTTCCCAGTGGAAATGTTAGAAATATTTGTACCTGGTTGCTTCAAAATATTGGCTTTAGGCGTGTCTGGAATTACAATAGGTACCTTGTTGTACGTAGCCTAAGACAGCGGGATTAGACAACGTTGCCTTATTTAAATATGTTACTGTAGGTTTAAGATATTAAGATTTATTTTTGTTTTGTTAGGATGTTTTCCCTACTTGAAGTTTCTTTATAAAATAAATATTTGCACTTATTTTATTTTTCATTTTTACAAATAAACTCTGGCATCCGCACACACCCTATGCGATTAACTGTATGATTATTTTGGCGCGACTAGCTAAAGGTTAATCGTTGCAGAAAAGTTTGTGCTCTGTGTTTCGAAGAACTACTAGTTAGTTCCCCTCAAGCAAGGAAGTACTTAAATAATCCCCTAGAAAGCTCTTAACAAAAACAGCTATCAATTTCCATATTTATAACGTTTACTTTTAATTTACACTCTCCTTTTTATATAAAACATATTGGCACGACCAATGGGCGGAAGTTAAAATACTGGCTATCAAATTTCAGCAGGAAATTGACATGACGGCGCGTGCGCGAAAGTAAACCAAACTTGACTCACACGGTGGTGTGGGACGAGGCATAAGCGATAGCGGTAAGGACTTCGAAATATGTTTTTGTATGTAGTCGTCTTGTCTTTTGAAGTTTTGGCCGGGGAGGCTAGATAATATGTCGTCTTCTTTTTGCGTGGTTAGTGACTAAACTGGTGTCAGAGTTTTAAAGACGCCCATGGGCCTCCGACTTGGCTTCACACGATGTATTCCTACGCCGTTTTTGAAGCAACTGATAATTATACAATACGCACAAGAATCCAAAAAGTCAGAGGTGCCTTGGGTTCGAACTCGAGACCTATGACTTGGCAGTCTGACGGTCATACCACTGGGCTATCACTGCTCTCGTGATCGCTTAGAATAGGACGGGCGTTTTGGGGGACTGTCATATGTAATTTTGACATCCAAAAATTCGCAGCTTAATTTGAATAAATGAGTTTTGATTTTAATTTTGAATATAATGCAAATTGGTTAGCTAATATATAATAGCTAATAATAGCTCCATATAGGGATATATGGAGCTGTTGACGTGGGGTATGCGTTGCAAGGAATATCGTGACATTTGCTTCAAGATCCTGTGAGTAAAGTCAGTTTACTGAAGATTTGGGGGAAAACTGTCATAACCAAAAATGAGGACACGTCATAATAATTATGTTTGTCTGAATAGATCATTATGCTGGTGATAGTTAAATGTGCCAACCCAAGGTGACAAGTTGGTATGGACCAATTCTGCTGAATACGTAATTTTGTACCAAGACTCCTCCGTGCCTCGGAAAGCACGTTAAGACGTTGGTCCTGGCTATCATTTGTAGATCTTTTCGTTACGGGTCGTTAGAATCCTGAAAGTCTGACAGCCAGTCTTACCAAGGGGTATCGTGTTACCCAATAACTGGGTTGTGGAGGTCAGATAGGCAGTCGCTCCATGTAAAATACTGGTATTCAGCTGCATCCGGTTAGACTGGAAGCCGACCTCAACATTGTTGGGAAAAGGCTAGGCAGATGCTGATGACGTAATTTTGTAACTAATGCCTTCTTGTAAAGCTCTCGGTAACTCGAGAAAAGTTCAAATATGACAATTTATTAAGGCTGTCATGACTAATCGCTGTCAGTTCATAAATTAAAACCGTTTCTCATTAAGGATTTATATTACATGTTACAGTGGCTAGTGTTACTGCGAATTTAAAAAAAAACAGTTCCGAATAACTTCCTTATTCTGTCTGAACGAGTCACTATTTCATTATTAACTATCTCTGTCTCTTTCTGGTTTTCAAAGATAGAAAAGGACAGGTTTTGTTTAAATTTAATTGAAAGATACGGAATAAGACGATTGATGAGTTATTTTTTTGTATAGTCGCCCTTGTCTTGACATTTGATAGTCGAAGGGTGAAGGACTAAGGAAACTCATTGAATGGGCTATTGTTTTAAAAAGATAATGAAATGACTCATTACATCATTTGAAATAAAGGAAGTTCGAAGTTACTTACATTCTTTTTGTTGTGTTTGCATTTGTTTTTCTGTAAGTAACTCAAAAATAGAACTTTCGTTGTTTCTTTTATCAAATGCGATTTAAATATTAAAGTGTTTCTTCGAAATTACACCGCCTCCTTAACCACACAATAGAAAATGTGTGAATGCTACTGAGGTAAAAAAAAAAGATGGTGACAAAAAAAAATTAGCTCCCTTATTTGATAAAATTCTAATCCTCATCTGCCTAGCCCTTTTCCAATTATGTTGGGGTCGGCTTCCAGTCTAACAAGATGCAGCGGCCTATGTCCTTCCCCGAGATCCCATCTATCTCCTTGCCAAATTTTATCGAAATCCGTTCAGTGGTTTAGGCCTGAAAAGGTAACATACAGAGTACAGACAGACAGACAGAGTTACTTTCGAATTTATAATATTAGTATGGATAAACATACCTAAATCTCTTTTTTATTTCAAGAAGTCTCCTTTTTCATATTTTCCGCTCGTTATGGTCTTTTCCCAGCCTAGTACCCTTTCTGTAGACGTCAAATTCGTCCCACTTGCGAATTAAGTCATTCTTGACCCTTTTCTACTCAGTTAACCTTTATCTCTGACTGTTGACGTTTTCCCTTCATTCATAAATCATTATTCAAATACGACCTTTGATCATACAAAAACACGATCCCTAAAAACATTACCCTTCTTCTGGCCAGTTGGGTAAAAGCTTAAAATCACAAATGAAATAAATACAGATCTTTAAAAATCTACATTTTCAGTTTTCTTTACTTCGACAAAGGGTATTTTTTCTTCCATTTTTGCCAAACAAAACTGGGCTTTAAATAAACAGAGTCAAGTCCTTGAACGGCTCGGGTTAAACGCTCCGCATCTGTGTCCAATATTGCAAGTCAAACAAGGACTCTTTGTATCTAATTACAGAAGAAAATAAAAAGACATGGCCTTTAGTCCATGTGGACTTTGCGTTGTGACTTGTGACTCATCTAGTAAAAGTGCGCTTTATGCTTTGTGCCCCGTATGGTAATATGGAAGTGTGGACTTGTCCATTCCTGAACGCTCGTGTCATGATTATGGTTCAAGTGCGTTATTCTGTTTTTACTTGACTGCCCCTGAATGAGGGTAATGTTTTAAAACGAAATTGCTTGAAAACTGGTTGATCTTTCGTGTCGTGACTTCGGACCAAGACTGGCTGGTTTTAAAGCCATGGATTTGTAGCAGTCATCATCTGCCTAGCCTTTTCCCAACTATGTTGGGGTCGGCTTCCAGTCTAACCGTATGCAGCTGAATACCAGTATTTTACATGGAGCAACTGCCTATCAGACCTCCACAACCCAGTTACTCGGTAATACCATACCCCTTGGTAAGACTGGTTGTCAGACTTTCGGGCTTCTGACGACCGTTACGACATGGTTACGACTGTCAAAGATCCACAAATGACAGCCGAGACCAACGGCTTAACGTGCTTTCCGAGGCACGGAGGAGTCTCGGTATGTAAAGATGGTCACCCATCCACGGAACAACCCCGGCAAGTGTAGCTTAACCTGATCGACCAGTGCGGCTGTTATTACGTAGCCACGACCTCCTTGTAACAGTGCTGCCAGTATTGGACACGGGACTAAACACGCAATGCCGGCTCTTCTCCATAGGAAACGACCAATTGGAACCGTGCACCTAGCTTCTGACGTTTCATAAGTGCCCATGTAGGTTTATGTGAAATAAAATATATTGATTTGATTTGAATGATTGCAAATGCGCGTCCAAGTCCTGGCTATGTGTCGCAGGGCCATCCCGAAAGCTTGGAACAGTTTCATTCCTCACAGTTGTGATGTTGGAGCAGTAACTCTAAAACCTGTGAAGAAACCAATCATGTCCTAAAAGGCTAGAACCAAATAAAGGCATGACGTGCGGTCCACCCAAATGCACTGGGTCCGCGTGGGGGACTTAAACTCAGTTCCGTTCATAGCTTCCTAGCTATGAGAGGGACTGAGTCGAAAGAAGTCGGAACAGGAGGGGAATTCATCTTTTAGGCTGATTATCTGTATGTCTAGCGGTGAAATATGAGGACTTGAACAAAAATCAATCAAAAGCAACAAACCAATGTAGGTAAATGGTTCAGTAGATACCTATAGTAATATGTCTGATGAAAGGGACTTTAATAATACTAGGTACAGTCGAACAAGCTATTTGGTATACAGGCAAAATATATTCATATTCCATTACACTGACAAAATTCATTTTGATTGTGTGTAATTTAACTTTTTGAGCTTAGGAGAGTGACGTCCGAAAGGGATACCGGGGCCCTTGGCAACAGGCAACTGAAGGAACACGGGTGGGTTTTAATCAGTAAAAGTCTGACATTCCCTCCCGCTCCGCCTAGAGCGGAAGAATTCATTTGATAATTTGCCACCCTCAAAAAAAAAAAGGAGAGTGACGTAAAAAAAATGTTAACATACTGAAAACACTCACGAAATTGTAAAGTAGTTGCAAGTTATCTGCCTGTATACCAAATAGTTTGTTCGACTGTACACAACAATGCCATTAATTCTGCCAAGTCTTTCCTAGAACCCTGCCACGCCTAAATTCATGCTCTAATAGCTGCAATGAAGTTGGCTTTATGGGAGATTGTTCTTGTACACACGACTGTTACTTGGAATCCTAACGATAACTTAATTACGGCCGATGCTAAACAAAGGACTATTCAATTTGTACCGGTTCAATGTGCTAGACAATACTTAATTGGCAAACATGTTTATTGTTTACTGAAGTGCCATCTAAAACTATCTGTAGTGTAGTGTCTGTGGTCAATCAATCTGCCTAGCCTTTTCCCAACTATGTTGGGATTGTTGGGGTCGGCTTCCAGTCTAACCGGATGCAGCTAAATACCAGTATTTTACATGGAGCTACTGCCCATCTGACCTTCACAATCCAGAAACTGGGTAATACCCCTTGGTAAGACTGGTTGTCAGACTTTCGGGTTTCTGACGACCCGTAACGACTGCCAAAGATCCATAAATGACAGCCGGGACCAACGGCTTAACGTGCTTTCTGAGGCACGGAGGAGTCTCGGTATGTAAAGATGGTCACCCATCCACGGATCAACCCCGGCAAGCGTAGCTTATCCTGATAGATCGACCCGTGCGGCTGTTATTACTTAGCCACGAGCTCCTCCGATATTTTAAAGAGTATCCTTATAAATCTTTTAAGTAAAATACCTATTACCAGCATCAGCAGTCATAAAGTCATAACCCAAACTTATAAAATAACTAGCTTCCATCCGCGGCTTCGCCCGCGTGGTATGTCGATAAAAAGTAGCCTATGTCCTTCGCCAGGATGCCATCTATCTCCTTGCCAAATTTTGTCGAAATCCGTTCAGTGGTTTCGGCGTGAAAACGTAACAGACAGACAGACAGAGTTACCATCGAATTTATAATATTAGTATGGATTATTTCAAGTAATACCTCTATATTTGTATGAGTATGAGTATATGTCTTTGTCTTAACTTTCGTATACACCTTACCTTATATTATTCTTTTGGTTTTATCTTTTTTCTTTTCGCAAAGATATTTTTCCCTCACAAGAAGGATCTGTTAATTGGATGTTCAGAGGTGTATTGGTCGTATCTTTTCCCTAATGGACAAATATGAGGTCTTTGGATCTTTAGTTGTCGATATGAATAGGTACCAACTTCTTGAGAAAAAATATTATTTCATTTTGTCATAAGACGGAACCCCCCTCCCATCGCAATATGGCAAAGTAATACCATATTAAGCTGATTACTTTGTTCATTATACCTTTAATTTGAATAGCCTGTTCTCTGGTTAATTATTTATTTAGCAGATAGGTTATCATTGAGAAGTAACTTTAGTTTATAGCTTATTTATGTACTGTAAACCTGCTTTATCTATAATGCAATACGATATATATATATACAATATATTTTCTCTTTGGTCCTCTCACTTAGAGCATCCCTGGTTGTCTGGTAGAGAATGCCTCAGGCATTAAGTACGCCTTTGTACTTTTTTTTGTGCGAAAAGTTTAAATAAATAAATAACTTTTTAGGTACCTTCATGAGGACATTTTACAACATTTTACAACTTCCAGACTTTCGGGCTTCTGACGACCCGTAACGACTGTCAATGATCCACGAATAAAAGCCGGGACCAACGGCTTAACGTAACCCGGCAAGCGTAGCTTAACCTGATAGATCGACCCGTGCAGCTGTTATTATTTAGCCCCGAGCTCCTCAAACTCCTCAAACAACTCATTCACTAATTACCCCTACTTAATAAAGTATGCCTGTATGAATAACGCCATTGCAATCGATCCAAACCCACATAAGCCTACGGTTGGCATACCCATTAGAAAGTACATCGACCTACGACAACCCTGACATATTGAGCTCAGCATGTATAATCATTGTTTTATTATAGCCATTATACAATTATGATTTACGTTTGATTAATTAAACATAAGTTTATTGTGATGGTTCGAGGTTTTGCAAGGCGATTAGTACATTCTGAAAATACCAAATACTATCCTCATTTTCGTTGGTGAGATAGGTGTGATCTCAGACTAAATAAAAAACCAAGACAGAGCGCTGTCAACAGTGACATGAAGCCGGTTTCGTAAACATGTGTGCCCATATTTTGGTGTAGTTTGATTGTAAATGGTTGTAAATGTGTGCGTTTGAGCATGTACGCACAGAGCGTTGGTGTAGTTTTGGCATGCTTCACTGTATTGTTCGCAGCGCTCTGTCTTGGTTTTTTATTGGATCTGAGGGTGTGATGGCCTAGTTGTTAGAACTCTGCTTGTCATGCACGAAATAACTTCGTGCATGAATATATACTTATGAATTGTAAACATCGCATTGGTGTGATGTTTACAATTCACAAGTATATTTTGGACATTACTGACATCATCAACTGCCTAGCCTTTTCCCAACTGTGTTGGGGTCGGCTTCCAGTCTAACCGGATGCAGCTGAATACCATTATTTTACATGGAGCGACTGCCTGTCTGACCTCCACAACCCAGTAACTGGGTAATACTGGGTAATACCTCTTGGTATGAATGGTTGTCAGACTTTCGGACTTTTGACGACACGTAACGACTGCTAAAGATCCACGAATGACAGCCGGGACCAACGGCTTAACGGGCTTTCCGAGGCACGGAGGAGGGTTACCCATCCACGGACCAACCCTGGCAAGCGTAGCTTAACCTGATGGATCGTCATCCATCAGGTTAAGCTACGCTTGCCAGGATTGGCCCGTGGCTAAGTAATAACGGTGGCACGGGTCGCAGTACGGCTGTTATTACTTAGCCACGAACTCCTCCGTGGAAACTTAGTACTTATAAAAAAAAATGTTTTGTCATAAATGGCCTAATGACCCTAATATTAGCTACCCATATTAAAAACAAGCTCAGTTAATAAAATAAAAAAACCCATTCAAATAAAACCTAACCGAAGTCCGATTATAAAAAAAAAACCACCATCCGCTTTCATACTAGTCAAGTCTAAATAAATGATTCTCTCAAACCGCCATCTTGTCAAACAAGACATTTAATTATGAGCATTAACCTTTAATTAGAAATTGATAGAGACAAATCGTACAGCGAGTTAATCAAAATAATATTGCTGTGAAATAATAGGCTGTCTTCGTTGTGATTTGCATAGTTGTTAAGGGGTATGTTGTTCTTATGGATTATATATTTTTGTTTAATTGCGAGAAGAAGCACAACATCGAAAGTGGAAGGAATGGGAAGGCCTTTATCCAGAATAGATTGGGACAGATCAGAGGGATAATTCCCGTAATTTTTAAAAACGTTCGCATTCGCATCTCATTAGCAATCTGTCAAAAATACAATTAATTTACCAACATTTTTTACAAGTTTGACACATTGCGACTTGAATGTGAACTGTGTGTTTATTATATACGAGAATTAGCCTTGTTAATAACTATAATTAAAAATCCAACAGACTTGTAGAATAAGTCGCCTGCGGATAGTATGTATCATGTTCTACATGTATAGAAGGTGACTTATAGTCTATCAAAAATATTGATGATTCAAAATCTTTATGGAAAATCAAAAATAATCTGAATCGATATTTATATACTTAGATAAGTAGATATATGCTTTATGTATGTATTTATTTATTGTGCCTAAACGTATATGTATACCACTGTATTGCCACCTGCAGTATTGTTTTCGCTTCTTACTTTAATCCATCCAAAGTTTGTCTTGTACAACATTGCTTTTAGCGATAAGACCTCTCATTGTGTCACCATGTAAAACTACATTTAAATCTGTAATTTTTATGGTGTACATAATAAAGAGTATTATTTTCTATTCTATTCTGAATCGAGACGTTAAACTTGCCCATAACAAAGCTCCGTATTGAAAAAGTTCGTCCCGCTATTTCGTCCGTGACTAATTTACATATTCTCTCCTTTCTAGTTTCGCGGGAAATAAATTATGACTAATATCAGGTAACAATTAATTTGAAGACGTTTGTAATTTATTAAATAACTAACTTATCATGAAATGTATGATAACCTACTGTAGAGTTACAATACTTGTCATACAACGTAATTTGTAAAACGTCTTGGGAAAACTGGTTTTGCTTGATTTGCGAAATGGCTATCTTTTCTGGGAAAATTAAAAAAAAATAAAGATTTTATAAAAAAAAAATCTTCGTGTTTTGTATTGACTGCTCAATCTTCCAAGGTTTGAGCCCCAACCCTGGAAAAATTTAAATTATTCCAATTTGGACCCAACAAAATTTTGCCTTAGCAAAACTTTTTGGCATTCATAAAGTGAATGCCAAAACTCAACTGTATGGCAAGGTCCTCGCGCACATCTGGGAGTGGCGCGAGGAGATGAAGCGCCGGGGCGTAACTCCGCTGCCGCGAGAAATCGCGGCTCAGCGGACAGAGCTCCGGCAGGATCTCATGGCGGCATGGAGAGTGCGATTGTCGCAACCCAGTGCTGGGCACGCCACAATTGCGGCGATAAGTCCCCTCTTTGAGGAGTGGCTAGAGAGGCGCCACGGCGTCCTCACCTTCCGCCTGACGCAGGTCCTCACCGGACACGGTTGCTTCGGGAGGTTCCTGTTTCGTATAAGGCGGGAGGAAACGCCCGGGTGTCACCACTGTGTGGATCGCCCGGAGGACACGGTGGAGCATACGGTGGAGGTCTGCCCCGCTTGGGCGGAGCCCCGCCGTGTCCTCTTGGAGGCGATTGGCGGCGGTGACCTCTCGCGTCCGGCTCTGGTCCAGGCCATGGTACGGAGCGAGAGGGCATGGGAAGCAGTCACCTCCTTCTGCGAAGCAGTAATGCTCGCGAAGGAGGAGGCGGAACGCGTGAGGGAGAGGCAAAATTTGCGCCCTCACGCCCCTAACCACCGCCGCCGCTGGAGACGCCCTGGGCGTCGGGAATCCCAGGCGGATTCCCGGCCACCATAGGCGCGGGCTTGCGGACGGCGAGCAATGGGTAGCTTGCCGTCCGATCAGGACCAGGCCCGGGTCGATGGCGCGTCGTGTTCCACGCGCGCCTCAAAGAGATGTCAGCACAATTGGCGGGGTCCGCTAGGACCGATGCCTGCCAGGGTTGCGGGTTAGTCCGAAAGGGATACCGGGACCTTGGCAACAGGCAACTGAAGGAACACGGGTGGGTTTTAGTCAGTAAAAGTCTGACACGCCCTTCCGCTCCACCCAGAGCGGGAGAAGTCATTGGATGATTTCCCACACTCAAAAAAAAAAAAAAAAAAAAAAAAGGGGCAAAGTGGTATAAAAAATTCCTGCATGGAAAAGCATGAATGAATTTTTGGTAGAATAAATATGAATAAACTTTGATGAATTTATGCCTTGCTAAAAGATTGGCTCTATTCCCTGCATGGGACTTAAAACTTAAAAGTACCTACAGAATTTGGGGCCAAATGTATAGGTATGTTATTATACATTTTTGTATTCTATGGGAATATTGAATATAGACGAGATTTTTTGTTTCGAATTAAAACTAATTTGGCTCTAGAAAGTATTACACAATAATTAGATAATTCTATTTGAAACCTGTCAACAGTAACATGATACTTTTTGTTAGCATTTAATAAAACAAATAGCGACAAATTAAAAGCTAATTAAATTAATTAGGTATGTTGAAGCAGTCATATAATAATGTTGAAATTAAGCTTTGTGGTTAAAATATATCAAAACTGATCAGTTCATTGTCATTCATTCATTTATGCAGGTTATGGTGCAAAAACACCAAGGATTCTGCGTTTGGTAAGAGTCTGTTACGTTTTTGTTCGTATGTTTATATTTCCTAGTGAAATTCACCAAAATTCGGCTGAAGTTCGGTCGAACTTTTTATTTTCACCGAATCTTCGACCGAAATTCATATTCGGTTCAAACCACGTTGGGCCCATCTCTACTTTTTACCATTTACCTATAAAACCCTAAAATACCTGGAAATAAACTAATTCTACACATTAACTCGACCTCAAAATTAATCAATAAGCCTATTAGAGCCTATTATAGATACGGAAATTCCATATGAACAAATCTATACTGCCAGAGGCACTGTCAAACTTGTATATAATATTATATAGTAGGTAGAAATTAACCATTTGTTAATGATGATGCTATTAATTATAACAAAACTCGCGTGATTAGGCTAGTCAGATAAATAAAATTAATTAACTTTGACAGAGGAACCGCTCTTATAGAAAGTTGGTCGCAAAAATTATTGCTCACATTCCTTCTATTGGGAAGTTTGACCAAATTGAGATTTATTTTTGGTTGTTTTTATTTAGGTTATGCTATGCCATGCGTAGGTAGTTATTTATTTTTCATTGGAACAAATTTAATTTAGTTTTTTCTGCTAAAACACATGACACTGAGATAATCCAAATCAATTAAGAACCTATTTAACAACTACAGCTAAAATTTAAATGAGTAGAATCCAGCTCCTTTGTCACCGGGTGCTCGCTGTTTTAGAACCCAACGGCTTGCCACGATACGATGGGAAGGCACCAGACAGAATATGTCAGAATAAGCATATTGCCTTGGAAGTAAGGTCGGCCTTTTTTGGTGTGGGATGCCACATCTCTTGTGTCGAAACCCTTGCGCGACCTCACCTTCCTAGAACGACGGGCAGTGCTGGGGCGGCTGCTGCAGGTGCGGAAAACCTCAAACGGCGAAAATATTCCATTTATATCATCATCTGCCTAGCCTTCTCCCAAATATGTTGGGGTCGACTTCCAGTCTAACCGGATGCAGCTGAATACCAGTATTTGACATGAGGCGACTGCCTATCTGACCTCCTCAACCTATAATATCTGACCTCCCTAATGAGATTTATATGTTTGAGCTATTTGGGGTTTAAACACTAGGGCCATGGGATCCGAGTGGCCATTTGGTTTTTCAAGACATCGCACAGCTTTTGGTCGACTCTTCATGTGGCCAGAGGGCCGGCCTATTTCTTGGCGAAAGCCCGTCAGCATCGCCATATAACCTGGCAATGCTCCCAGCTTTTTGGGTTATTTTTATTTTTACAGTGATGCGGTCGATTTTTTTGTAGCCCTATGATTCTTTCCCCTCCTTTTTTATATACATATACTTTTATTATAATTGTTCTTCTTAAGTCTGTTAACTGTACATTATGTAAATATTATCTAGCTTCATTTGGATTTGATTCAGATTTCCTAACTTACTTATTTAGGTATGTTGATTAAATTTAGGTATTCTGAAGATAGCATTTAACCGCCAGGTAAAACGCATAAGAATTATAATGACTAAATCAATCATTTTATTGTAATTTGTTGCACGATGCGTAATAATTATTATGTGTGTAATAAAATATGTGGGACTTTAATAGTACAATTCACAGAAGAAATTATAAAGTCGATAACCACGATAATAATGCAAATATCCTTGTCCTACAAGTTAAATACACTACGTTATTAGAATTACAATCTTGGCATATTTTAATACATTGTCATACCAGGAAGAACATGACTGCCGTATTGGTCTAGTGGTCACGCTACTGCTGAGCATGAGGTGCGATGCCCAGGCCGGGCAAAGTATTACTGGGTTTTTTCATAACGAATTTTATTTCTCAGTCGCCCGGATTTACCTTTGCCCGGTTGATGGCAACAGCCTCGCCCCCATTACATGGAACTTAAACATAACCGGCGAAATGAGGGTGTACTGTAAGTACACATCTGCCTAACCCTTACGGAATTACAGGCGTGATGTTATGTATATTTATATAACAGGAAGAACAATATTCACCGATATCGAAATATTATTGCGACACGACGCGGCATAACGTAAGCTAAGTATGTCCTAACTTAGCCTTTCGACTGACAATTAATTAAATATAACATTATAGTTATCTGTCTAGCATTCCGCCGGTGACTTTGATGTTCACATAAAACTTAGAGAAAATAGAATACAATTTATTAGCAAATTGAAATTCGAAACTTGTATTTGGACATTTCATTTTATGGTCGTGTATTTTTGCTTGTATTTTATGTAATAGTGTATGCTAATTATGTATGTGACTGAAAGTTTTTTGTCGTCTAGTATTAATTATAGTAATTTGTTTGTGTTATTTATTTAATTAATAGTTATAGAAGTCAAGGAAGTAATAAATGTGCAGAAAAAGTTTCGACCAAAAAAACTTTTGCTTTCGTTACTTAATTATTTGTTATTAAATACAGTTTTATTAGCTTGTCTTGTGTGTTCAACATCTGTTATATGTAATTACGTATGTAAAGCTTGTTAGTATGTTAAAAACAGAACCGTTCCGTTTGCAAATGTTAACCCACTTCCAATCACTCCTGGCTATTGATTACGTTTGTTGACGTACTCGTGTTTTTTTAAATAAATCAGAGGCCCTAGACAAAGTGACATTCTATCAGCGAATACGATGATGGAAAAGGCAAAAAATGTATAGGACTGATATAAGCTATCGAAAAGCTTATGTCAATGCTGTTGAAAGTCGTTGTAGAAAAACGAAACGCTTTCGAAGCGATTTTCACTTGTCTAGGCCCTCTGATTGTACTGTAGGTTGTTGGTCCAGTTTAATTAGTTCAAAACTTGTTCAAATATTTTATAGACGAGAAAATTCGACCTATTCTGTGTCGATTGATGTTTCTCAAATTGAGCATTGATCACAGCACTTGCCAATTTATTGGCGAAGTTTCTTGCCAATTCTTCTCCATACGAAAGCTACCTTTTGGAAGGGGCAACTAGAATCAGTTCTATTTCTTTGTTTTTGACGTTCAAAAGCGCCTTATAAGTGCCTAATTGAAATAAATTATTTTACTTTGACTTTGACAATTTCAGACTATTCAATGCTGAGGTTTTCCATGAAGTTTTCCCTCGTAATTAACTTAAGAATCAGACGTTGAAGAACTCACAATTTTAAATGCAATTTGGATCTAATTTAATATCGAGAACCTACGCAAAATAAATAGCAAGCATTCCAAACCTCCTAGGACGAAACAAATGAATGTTACGTCCCACCACGACACAAAAAAGGACGAAAACAACTATGAGCCAACAAATATCTGAAGCATCCGTGCAATGTGCAATGCAACGCGTTTCTGAGGTGAACAGTCAGATGTATAAACAGAGGGCGGGGTGAGCGACCGATGTGCATCGCTGTCTATGGTAGAGTGACTGTGAGCGAGGTGATTTGATGGACAGATTGTAGAACTTAGAACAGTATTGCTTATTGTGGAAAAGTTTGTTCGGGAGGTGCTAGAACGATATTCTGCAACTCTTTAGACTTTTAGGGAGTAATTCGTCAACTCGTACTACATGCTTACGGCCCATTTAAGACGTCTTTTGATTTTCTGCAAGTCGTCTTAGATGGGCCGTAGGCTGTAGGACGAGTATACGAATTACCCCTATTAGGCTACCAGATAAATTGAGGTAACAGTACTGCTGTATCTTGATAAGAAGGGTATGGAAACCCTCTTTTTTTTGAGAGTGGGTGTGTATGAAACCCTAAGGCTTTGTACACACACGTTTTTCGAGCCGTGAAAAACTACGATTTATTCGCCGTGTGTAGCAACAGTCGTCAGTGTTGTATGGATCACTATGGAAGCTTGTTGACGGACACATTTTTACTACGGCGCGGTTCATGCGCCGTATTGTAAATAAACCGTGCCGTGTGCGACTGTTTTTTAGTCACTGAAACAAAATACTCAAAACTGAAAAGTTATGGAATCAGTTTTATGTGCGTCTGGATGAATACAAGCTTATTTTGGGAGTGATGACCAAATTGTAAACGTAGGAATTATGAATCTGGGGTTGGTGACAGTTCTGCCATGCTAGCGAAAGTATGTTCTGCATTTCTGCATACGAACATACTTACGACACATATCGGTAGCACGGCAGAGTTGTCATCAGATGTTCTCTGACTTTCTAGATCCCAAGTATCTTATAAGCACTTGGCTTGTCTCTCTAAGTCATCACTCACACACGTAAGGTGCCGTCTCTAAGTAATTGACCTCTACCTACCTAATACCTACTATGTTTGAAGAAATAATCCTTACGGACTCGGCACGTGTAGACTTTAGAGTGTCGGGATAATTTGAAAAGCGCTTCACATATGAATGAATAAATAGATAATCTACGGCTTTCTTTACCTTTAAGACTTTATTTTTCCCCCAAACTATAACTTTATTTTTCCTTAGAAAATGTTTTTTTTTTCTTTTTTTTACCATTTTGAGTTATTATGAGATTAACTTAGTTAAACCTAGGTAGAAATGTCGTCAAAGAAAAATATCAAAAAGCACTTTTTGGGTAAATTTTATGAGTAAGACTCGTCTCATCACTCATCACAGACGAAGAAACTTTTTCACGATGTTTTTCTTCTAAAACTCAACAACACTTTCACTTCCCTGACTGATTTATTTATGTCTATAGGGTCGATTGATGTAGATAATCCGCAAAAAAAAGCTAACCAATCAAAGAAAACTTCTAAAACATGGTCACCCTCTAATCCCGCGCCATTGATGCGTCTACGCACGCACACATTGTATGGTAATCGTAGCGCATGCGTCGTGTCGCTAGCGCGGAAGGGATACGATTGTTTTCGTATTACAAGGAAGCGACACTCGTGTGATGGGCCGCGTATCGTACGGACGTGTTGGCATTCGGATTATATTATATTTGATTGATGCATCTTTGAAAGTGGCGATTCGTTTAGGTCTAAGTGCAGTCTGGTGATTTCCTGTATATGCTGATGGATGAATTAGGTCTTGTCTGTTTACGGTGATTATCGTTCGTTATTAATTACGCTTTTGATCTTTAAATTATTCTGAGAGATTATTCTTCTGAAGAGCTCGTGGCTAAGTAATAACAGCCGCTTGGGTCGATCCATCAGGTTAAGCTACGCTTGCCGGGGTTGGTCCGTAGATGGGTGACCATCTTTACATATCGAGACTCCTCCGTGCCTCGGAAAGCACGTTAATCCATTGGGACCGGCTGTCATTCGAGGATCTTTGACAGTCGTTACGGGTCGTCAGAAGCCCGAAAGTCTGACAAAACCAGTCTTACCGAGGGGTATCGTATTACCCAGTTACTGGGTTGTGGAGGTCAGATAGGCAGTCGCTCCATGTAAAATACTGGTATTCAGCTGCATCCAGCAACATAAAACGAATTTATTTATTTATTTGTTTTATGTTTACACTCTGATCTAACGAAAAGCAAATAAAATTTTAAAAGATCCCACTAACTGGGTTGTGGAGGTCAGATAGGCAGTCGGTCCTTGTAAAACACTGGTATTCACCTGCATCCAGGTTAGACTGCAAGCCAATCCCAACATAGTTGGGAAAAGGCTAGGCAGATCCAGAGGTGGCATGGACTGCTAATGAATAGTAACAGTATTGATGTGACCTGACATTGACATACCTAGAGTATCGAGACGTACATTGGCAAAATTGAGTGACGTGGTCCCTCCAAGCAAGCCACAAATCAAGAATTGAAAACTGCGATGCAAATAAGGTTCATAATAGATAATTAAGACACTCATTTTCATAATATTATCAGAATTATTGGGCGAAAGAGCTTAAAGCTCAAAACCTGGGTCATTTTTCTTGAGAATCCCTAAAAATTAAGAATTTCTACGCATTTCCCTTGAGGATTCTGGATTCTCATATAAAAAAATATAGGTCTCACAACGCCTACGCCCAAGATAAATCTTATTCAGTTAAAGTTGGCGTGGAACTATGTAAATAGGTTAAGTTTGTGTGACAAAACATTCTCAAAAAATGCTACTAATATAAAGGTAAAAAAGTAATACGAAAGTTACACAATTATGTTTTTTGGCTTGTAGGTAGTAGGTACTACGTTTACACAGCGACTTAGCAACGGATCGACGTGATTTTTGGAATCGAGATCATTCGAATTAAGAATCGATTTAGGTTCAAACGGTTTCGCGGTTCATTCAATGATTAAAAGATCTACTAATAATTATTTGTAATTTTACCAAACAAAAAACTATCGACAAACAAAAAATGCTTTTTTTCGATATCGTTTCAGGTATTCGGCCAAAAAATAAAATCCTTTTTCAGCCGGACTCAAATTCGAGTTTCGCCTAGATCTTGTTTTATTACAAACTAGCTGTGCCCCGCGGTTTCACCCGCGTAAGTCTCGATCCCGTGAGAATATCGGGATAAAAAGTATCCTATTTATTTAAGACATTTATTTCAGACGTAGTCCATATACTGTTAGTAACACAAATACCAATACCTATGTGTTAATCCAGGTTATAAACTATCTGTTTGCCAAATTACATCCAAATCCATTCAGCCGTTTTTGCGTGATTGAGTAACAAACATCCAAACACACAAACACACAAACTTTCACATTTATAATATTAGTAGGACTAGCTGATGCCCGTGGCTTCGCCTGGGTGAATGTCGGTTATCGCGACCAAAATTAATCATGTGATCCCGTTTTTCCGACACCTCTAACATTTATCATTATACATATTGTAACCAAAAACTTGACAAATTATATACTTAAACCTTCCTCGAGAACCACTCTATCCATTGGTCAAAACAGTATGAAAATCGGTTTGAGTTTATCGTGAACAGACAGACAGACGCTACGGATGACTTTGTTTTTACCGACTTCAAAAAAGGAGGAGGTACTACGATCGGATTTTTTTTTTTTTTTTTTATGTTTGTTCATGATTACTCCGCCGTTTGTGAACCGATTTTAAAAATTCTTTGTTAGTTCGAAAGGGATGAGATGGTCCCATATAAATTTTATTAAGTTTGCTTGCGTAGTTTTTGAGCTAGCTTCAATATTACGTATTTTTCCCACATTCTATGTAGACGATATAATTATTAGACTCCTTCACTGTTATTTACATAACAGGTAGTAACTTGTGAGGGGTAGGTACCACCACTAAAAAGCGAAAAATAAAAACTATACATTTATTATAAAAACTTTTTACAAAAAAAAAACAACCGACTTCAAAAAAAACACTAAAATAGTGAAAAATAACTTTAATTTCGGAAGTCACCGTCTTTGCTTTTTATTTATATTTTCGTTTTTTGCCACCGACTTCCGAAACTAAAGTTATTTTTCACTTTTTTAGTGTTTTTTTTTTAAGTCGGTTGTTTTTTTTTTGTAAAAAGTTTTTATAATAAATGTAGTGATATATCTACAGACAAGCCTCGTCATCCTAACGATATTTAGGTATTCTTAGACCCAGAACGATCAATTTCCCGTACCTACGCGTTTCCTTCAGACGAAATCCACTTGGCATACCAAGTCCATAGCTCATCCAGTCGTTATCCTGACCACCTAGGTAGAATTCACTGTAAGTGCTGCGGATACAGACATCTGTGTGCAGGATCGGAATCCAAATGTATCGACGGAGCTAATAGATTTGCTATTAGGCAGGGTAGGGATGTCCGCAGACCTGAGTCAAGACTGCCTTTAGACAGACTATCGCATAATAAAACAACTAGTAATGCTCCTGTTTCGCGATCTACTGATGTGGTTTTTGACATAATGTTCAAAATATTCAGATTTCTGTGCTGTAATTAATTATAAACTGCTCATCATAATAATTTGACAAATGAGGTATCGTTGGAAGTGTCTTGATCGTCCGCTGGTGGCTACGTGACGTTATGACGTCACATTAAATCCGTGTGACTCAGTATTTTTAATTTGTGTATCAGTGATGATTTGTTTATACCTTTTTAGTTGACTTTTTTGTCGTAAAAATAAAAGTTATAAAACTTTTTATTTTGTGGGTGCGGGTTGGTAGATGTCACATGTCTTCGAATTTTTGGTTCTAGGACATGCCGGTTTCCACACGATGTTTTTCTTCACCGTTTTGAAAGTAGTGGTAGGCTCAAACCCTGACAGGCACTTTTTACTTTGTGTAAATAATTTCAATTTACACAAAGTAAAAAGTGCCTGTCAGGGTTTGAGCCTACGACCTACAACTCGTCAGTCGCGGCCGTTACCTACCACTGCTCCTGCACCTACCAAAAAAAGGTAGGAAACCTACCTAGGTACAACTGTTGCAATACACACACAATTGGGTGCGACACCACGAATTGCAATTACTCAATAGTAATTGCATTTCGTGGTCATTTCAATCGATTGAAACTGACGGGTAGCTAAATCAATTACTTCGCTTCACAGGTAGGTACAGTACGAAACAACTTAGATGAAACATCGGCAAAATTCGTAAAACCGATCACCATCCGAACTAAGTGCGCCTTTAAAATCACCAATCTTTATTACTGCTTTAGGTGAAAATGATCTTTACGCAACCGCAATAACTTGTAAAGTCATTTAACCAAATACAATCGTAAAATTGAAATTAACCGGGATGTAATGCAAATTTTCAAATTTATGCTACATCTAAGTTGTATCGTACTGTATTCTACTTTAATTATGTTAAGTACCTAGGTATTGGTGGTATAACTTTAATTGCACCAAACCAGTTTCAATTAGTCTTGACTTTTTCAATAAAAGGTAATAATTTGATTCTTTCTTTCTTCAAGAAAGAAAAAATATTTATTCTGCAAGAACAAAACGCACTTTACAAAAAAAAAAAACATAAAATACACACTTGCAAAGTTGCCTCGTACTCAACCATTAAAAGGTTGACAATTTTGTCCATTGTACTATTGATGTCAGAGCAGATCAGAGACAAAACAAATATAATTGCTTAATTACGCAAATCACATCAAACAAACAATTCAAAATGCTGATTACCGCGTGGTAATTATCAAGTGTTATTCTAAAATCAAATGAATTGACATACATAGTTGACTTTTGTTTTAAAGTGAAAATTACATTATTTGGAGACAAGGGTTTGAAAAGACTGTACCCAGTGGGTTGTGGAGGTCAGGTAGGCAATCGCTCCATGTAAAATACTGATATTCAGCTGCATCCGGTGAGACTGGAAGCCGACCCCAATATAGTTGGGAAACAGGCTAGGCAGATGATGATGTTAATTTACAAGATGGTTAGAATCCAGAATTCAAGATTATTATCTATAATTATTTAAGTCTGAAATTGAAATTAGGTGAAAACATCAGTCGTAAACTAACTATAACTTCGTGAGCACAAACTTATAAGCAAAACTTTTAATAAGTAAATACTTACTTCATAAACTTACTTAAAAACTAATCGCAAATAGATCGCTGAAAACTTTTAATGTGAAAAGATCTGCTAGCAAAGTAATCTAACTTGAGTTTTCTGAAAAGCTGCAAAAGTAGAAAAATAATTACCTAAACAGTCGATAATGCTCCGCTAAATCATTTTTTTTTCTATTTCTTGTTGTTTTAAACAATGTTCTATCAAAGTATTAAGTAAGCTATTTTCAGATTGTTTTCGATTGGAATCCGACCGCAATATACGAGTAGTAAGGAAATACCTATATAGACGGGCGAGCTGCCTATCGTATCGAGGTCGTAGGCATATTTCCAGATAGACATTTAGGTGGTTAAACTACATTATGTAAGTATGCTTAATTGAAAACATTATTTCAGTTCCCAATGTGGAAAACAAAACAAAAATGCGTGTACTTGTAAGCGCCTACTAAAATTTTCATTGCAACCAGTTTAAGCAACGTGGCTATGCTAGTTTTGCTAGGCGCATATTTTCATGTTAGGCAATGGTGATGAGTGAGTGTGTGTGAAGACGTGTGATGGCATTTAAAACATAATAAACAGCAAACTATTCACGATTAAAATTAAATGATAAATATTGATTAACCACTCTTATTAACAGCAAAACATGTATCTATCTTTGATAATGATTAGTTTTACTTTAGTTTTAGTTCAATAGGTAACCATTTTGTAAGTACTTATATAGAAATTAAATTACCTACAACGGCAAGTTAATACGAAGTTTAGTTCAATTGAGTCTAATTAGTATCCGAACCTGTAAACAATTAGGTAAACAACAATGGCTGAACGCCAAACTTTAGCCCGTATTTATACTCACGATGATTTGATCGACAACAAACTTTGTTATTGTTTGGTTTGGCTGAAGTTACATTAATAAATTGTTCCGGTACCTAATAATAAATTAATACCCTAACAAATTGTTATGCGCTGAAATGTATCAAATCAAATCAATTTATTTGTGAAACATAGGTATTAACATTTTAGAGTGATCTTAAGAACTAGATAGTGCGCTATGTTTTGTCAATTTTGACATACAAATATTTATAGAAAAAATATGCATGCATGCGTAGTTATGAACTTTAAATATGAAATTAATAACATATTGGAATTGAATAGAGTTTACATTAAATTACAATTCTTGAAATCGTCTTTGGTATTAAATTATTATCATTTAAAAAGTCTTCAATTTTATAGTAACATTTGTCAATTAGTAATAATGTGAGAGCTTTTTTAAATTTTACTAGAGGCATATTTTTGATATTGTCAGGTATTTTATTGTAAATTTTTGGTGCAATGCCAAAAAAACTCTTTTGCATTAAAGATGTCTTGCATTTTATATTACATAACTGTGACAAATATTGAGAACGTATTGGCATTCTTTTTATGTCAGACATTTTTGCGAACAAGTGGGGGTTGCTTTTTATAAATACTGCAGATTCTAATCGGTCTGATTGTATGGTTTTCAAAAAGGAAAAGGTATGTAATCAAAGAAGAATATGGTGGAGGCGAATGAGCAGCCGTGGCTCAGTGGTAATAACCGCGACCTAAGAGTCGTAGGTCGTAGATTCGAACCCCGACAGGTGCTTTACTTTATGTAAATTATATCATCACCACTGCTCTCAAAACGGTGAAGGAAAACATCGTGGGGAAACCGGTATGTCTTAGAACCAAAATTCGAAGACATAAATGACATCTACCAACCCGCACTGAGCCCGCGTGGTGGATTACGACAAATTCCCTCTTGCCGAGAGGAGGCCTTTGTCCCAGCAGTGGGAACATTATAGGCTAATTATGCTATGTGAAGGGGAGTAACAGCAGTGTCCTCCTGTCTGCGACTTATATATTCAATAATAATAATAACTTAATAAATATAATATTATAAATACGAAAGTGAGTTTGTTTGTTTGTTATGCTTTCACGCTAAAACGCCTGAACGGGTGACATTTGGAACATGGATAGATCATGAATGATACTTTATACCATGCCCCCTCTAAAAAGCTTATTTTATTCACTGAAAACAATGAATAAAAAGCACTTTTAATCACTGTTTTGGTGTTTGAATTTAGAACACCAATTTGTTCGAACTCCATCTCAATGATATCCAAACTCCTATTTGATTTGATTTTCGAACAGGAGTTTAGCATTAGAATTAAAACTGTTTTGTGTTCTTTGCTGTCATTAGTAAATGGGCGCTATTTTAAATATTGTAAGTTGTACGAACAAAAAGTTTAGGGTTACTTAATAATAAATCGATTGAAAATGTTTTCAAGTGATGAAGATGTGTTAACACCTGAGTTTATGAAAGAGAGGGCGGCCGATATAGTAGAAAGCTTGCTAACCAACAAATCACGGCTGGTTTACATCAAAGCCTACGATGAGTTTGAGTGTGAGTTTGTTTGTTTGTTTGAGTAAATGGAAAAATGAAAATCAAGCTGACCAAATTTTCAGAGTCTGTTTTCCTATTTTAATGAGTTGTCGAAGAAAAAGAAGTCATCGACCTTATGGGGTATGTATTCTATGCTACGGTGTAGGTACTATAAAAACAAGGCATAAAATTGACATAACAACATACTCGAAGTTGCATGTTTTTTTTCTCGTAGTCATGGTATAAAGTATAGTATGCAACTCTTGAATAAAACGGATTTATATCGAGGGCCATGAATCGCTCGTGTCGTTCAGGATTCTAACACTTGAATCCCTTTTTTTTTTTTTTTTTTTTTGAGGGTGGGAAATCATCCAATGACTTCTCCCGCTCTGGGTGGAGCGGAAGGGCGTGTCAGACTTTTACTGACTAAAACCCACCCGTGTTCCTTCAGTTGCCTGTTGCCAAGGTCCCGGTATCCCTTTCGGACTAACCCGCAACCCTGGCAGGAACACTACGGTCGTGATTCAGTCGTTAGAATCCTTCACTTGCTCGTGATTCACCTATGGCCCTCGCCTTAAATCCGTCCTTTATTCACTTATTGCATAATATACTATTTTATCCCGATATTCCCAGGGGATGGAATAGGGAATATGCATGTATTTTTTTAATATTTTTATTCGATAGTTTACATCGTCAAATAATAGTTTAAAAAAATTCGACGGCAAAAAAGCAATTTAAAGTAGTTAAAAAAATGTTTAAAAATATCCAACCGATCCGGGCTATTTAAACGCCCTCCATTTGGCGCGCTTGGTGTGGTGACGTCACAGTTCGTGAAAACAGACAAGCAACTGTCAAGTCAACGTCAAAAACTCCTTTTTCTATGAGCGTTTGACATTGACTTGACACTTGTTGATTGACTTGACATTGACATTTTCATTGTTATTCCGGATTGTTACGTCACATCCGCTCTTAGCCTTTTCAAGTATTTGAATTACCCACAGTTTTTTGGGACTTTTTAAAAATTAATTTCTCGCTCAAAAAGAAATTTTATTCAAAAATATTGATGGAGGCATAATTCTGAAGTAACATAGTTTATAGAAAAAAATATTTGACCCATATTTGAATCACATGCATATTCCCTATTGGCTTGATAATAATAGTCCACCCTTCTAAATACATCGAACGATTTTTAGAGGTCTTGCATTCTTTTTCTTGTGGTTAGTGACTAACTTGGTGTCAGAGATTTTATGCCGCTCATGGGCCTCTGACTTGGATTTTTAGAGGTAGGTACTAAAAAGGAAGAACAAACTTTATTCAAATAATAATCAGTTTGACATAACCTGGGGTTAAACAATATTGATAAAGTAACACGAGAAAGATAACCCAACTGCAATTACCAGCCAATATTATGAATTGCGGGTGGTCTCACATAAACTGACACGACCTTGTAACCATGTAGTAAAATAAAAACAGTAGTAAATGCTATTACCGAAATGGCAAATATCCAAGACTCCACTTCATGGTGGTACGATTGCGATCAAGTTCGGTTTTTTAAAGGTTTATGTGAATGCTATTGCTTTGTTTTGTTTTGATTTCTGTGTTAAAAAGAGAAGAAGTATGTACTTCCTCTCATTTATGTTTTTTTTGTCTATTTATGCACGTGTAGATGATGATACACGTGCAGAAATACAGGGTGAAATTGAATTCATGGGCATCCTCTTAAGGCTCATTGTACTCATCATTATGAACAACTTTCATTAATAACTGATTACGTTCAATGCAGATCTTCTGATGACACTTTATTTAGTTACTAGCTGCGCCCCGCAGTTTCACCCGCGTAAGTCTCGATCCCGTGGGAATATCGAGATAAAAAGTCCTAGGGGTAAAAATTCTAGGTCATGGTCTACCCATGTGCCAAATTCCATCCAAATCCGTTCAGCTGTTTTAGCGTGAGAGCGTATCAAACAAACAAACTCACTTTCGCATTTATAATTTTAGATAGGATTTGACTCTAACATCATCCGCTTTGACGTTTAAATCCTCGTAGTCTAATTTTAGACATTCCCAAACATCGTTCGGCTGTCGTATTTGCATCAGCAATACAAACTCGCGTTAATGAAGTTAACAAACATGATGTGTTAAAGGTCAATTGGGAGCATGATGTTAATCTTTACATCCTACTGATTTTATACACCACCCCTGGTGGGAAGAGCTTTGGATATTTACTTTTTACTATATTTGCTTTCATTCCTTTCACTTTTAATTATTTCTTATTTTGTAAAATATCAATAATTTTAAGATAAGAGCTTAAGCGGAGGTTAGATCAGACTGAATAAACCGGCCAAGTGCGAGTCGGACTCGCGCACGAAGAGTTCCGTACCATTATCTATAAAAACAGCAAAAAAATCACGTTTGTAGTATGGGAGCCCCCTTAAATATTTATTTTATTCTGTTTTTTAGTATTTGTTGTAACATACATCATTCAAATTTTCAATTGTCTAACTATTACGGATCATGAGATACAGCCTGGTGACAGACGGACGGACGGACGGACAGCGACGCCTTAGTAATAGGGTCCCGTTTTACCCTTTGGGTACGGAACCCTAAACACATGTGTTGTACAAGGTACTACTACTATTATATACCGTGCGCGACTGCTAGTCACCGCCTGAGGTATGTGAGCGGTGAGACGGGAGAGGGCGCCATTGACAAAATTGGCAGACTGAGATAGCTTGGCCTTTGTCAACCTCCCCCTATAGTAGTAACTTGTATTCTTGGATCTTATCAAATGTATCCATAATCATTATTTTTCATCAGTTTCTAGCCAGTGGTGCCGATTTTGTTGTTCACAAACTAAACTACAAAAACGCCTGTCACTACTCCATACAAGTTTAGACGTGATTAAAAACTTGCCTACTAAAATTACGTCAGGCGCTGATTAATTTGACAGGACTAAAAATTAAAATTAATCTTCTATCCTTTTCTTAATGAAATAGAAAGAAAAAGATGCACTGAACTTAAGTTTAGTTTAGTTTGTGAACAATAGAATCGGCACCATTGACAGCCTTTTGCCACCAGCTGCTGAACCTAGGCCGCCTCCTTTTTATGCTTTCCTAGTCTGTGCGAGTCTCATCCGTCTAGTCTAGTTTTAATTCGCACAAAAATACTATGAACATCCCGAAATCCACATATTGCAGCAAAGCAGGAACAAAACTTCAGAAGTATGAGGCTTCATACTAGTTCGCATCAAAAAGCGCGGGTATTCGGAAAACCTTTGAAGAATCCTCTTTGCCGCTCTCGTGGATTTCGAGAGGTATTTTAATTGCACATACTTTTGTCTGTACGCTACGAAATAAATATCGTGAATAATTTCGGGATTTTTGTCGTCCCATTTTCACAATGGTGGAAAACTTTGTTTTACTTACTTGAATGCCTTTTATCTACTGATGATCATAAATGCCTGCTTCGTTCTGAATACATACATTCATGCAAGTGATTGGTATAGTTTGACAACGTTCAAAGATTGATCGTTTATCATCGGAATATGGCGAAACAAAAATGAATTTATATCCCCATCTTAAGGGCGCACCCTACCTGAAATTGCTTAGCATGATCCTTCGTTATGCCGAAAATACTGCAGCATTAATTTTGAAATAAATATGTTCAAGTTGAGGATTGATGCTAGGTCCTATGTTTGGCGAAAACACGATTAAGTACATAAAATGTTCTCTATAGAAAAAAAATCCAATGTTACCTCTGAACAGAACTATAAACCACTGGTATTAAAAAAATACTTCATGAAACTTTGCATAATAACTGAACTATCTATAAAGCAGGTCTAATGTTTTTTTTCTTTTTAATTACCATTATTTTCACCGTAAAAAGTAATTACCTAAACTTTTCGACGCTTTAGAGCCGCTAGCACCACTCCGTCTCGTTCTCACTCAGGTCGCGAGTAGTATGGTGCGAGCGGGGTAAAATCTGCGGTAGGGTGCGCCCTTAATCACAATAGTGACCAACTGCCTCGCTGGTCTTGTGGTCGCAAGCGCTACTGCTGTGCATGGGTTCCTGGGTTTGATTCCCGGGTCAGGCAAAGGATTATGGGATTTTTTCTTCTGGAATTTCTCAGTAGTTACCCATCTGTCCCTAACGATCGTTTCAGTCGTTTAGATGTGGCTAACAGACAGAGTTACTTTCGCATTCATAAAGTATGGACATTCACAACTTTTCAACAAACTATTTTGTTTCTTTTATGTCTGTGACGTTCTTAGCTAAGAACAGGCCGCTATTTTTTCTTTTACGAAGTAACTGGCTGAAGGATTATGTCGGTTGGATGAGCAACAACTTTTTTCTCGTTTTTCACAAATCTTTCAGGGCTTTAGCGGCTTTTCTGATTCATCAGGCATGATGGAGTGTTATCCTGTCGCTCACAGATTACCTATTTAACACCATGGGTATTAAAATTACGTTTTTTTTGCGGCAGTGGTTTATACATTTGTATTTTCTCCTGTATCTTGGATTCAGAGAATAAAAATCTCATATACCTACCCGTCATCACCTACCTAGGGTACCTACTTGCATACCGCAGTGGCTTTTAGATACAGATTGTTGCAGATTGATCTACAGAAAGGTTGCTTGCATGAAGAACCAGGTAATGATTTATGCAAGCATCCAAAGAAACGGTTATAATGGTTTACCTGTTTTATATGTTAATGCGGGGCTATTTTACCTGCACCGATCGGTACCGACTTATCTTTATCGATAACCTGCGTCTCTCTATAGAATCTCTCTATATCTGGGCGGAGCGGGTGGGCGTATCAGATTTTTACTGACTGAAACCCACCCGTGTTCCTTCAGTTGCCTGTTGCCAAGGGCCCCGGTATCCCTTTCAGACTTTCCGGCAACCCTGACAGGCATCGGTCCTAGCGGACCCCGTTTTACTATGGTTTACCTGTTTTATACAGTATGTTAACTAACAAAGGGCGTTCCCGTTAACCTGCAATGGTATAGCGTGTATACATGCTAAAAAAAATATTACCACTCAAGAAAAAAAAAAATTTTTATTGAAATGTTCACAAAAAGATTAAATTTAAACGTAAAAGAAACCCTCTGTACACGCACTCTTGTATTTCAACGTAGAATGTTCGATTTCGTTCGACAACGTTTATTTTGCGTAACAATTTAATATTTTTTGTGAATATTTTACAAAACAAAAATAAAAAAAACTTTTTTTTTTTAACGGTTTTATATTTTTAGCGTATACTATTGCAGGTTAACGGGAACGCCCTTTGTTAGCTAACATACTGTATGTTAATACGGGGCTATTTTACCCGCACCGATCGGTACCGACTTATCTTTATCGATAACCTGCGTCTCTCTATGAAATCTCTCTATACAGGGTGTTAGGGTAAACACCGTTATCCTTGCAACCAGTGGTTTGATTACATTTATAGAACGTAAAATCAATGGAAAATTACAACTTTTTTTTTAATTTTTTTAGATCTAAATTTTACCACAAGAGACGCAAGTTCGTTGCCCTATGTGCTAGGGCAACGAACTTGCGTCTCAACACGGGCGGGGGATACGGGATGTGACCTGACCGGCAGCGAGCGCGATCACTTCCTTAGTCAGTCAGCTGCTTCGCTAGCAAGCACGGTGTCAGATAGAAACTTTTTAAAATCTTTTAATGAAAATAACGTTTTTTTTTTTGTTGTGTTCGGTCATTTATTTTTATATTTAAGTCAACTACCCATGGTTTGAATGACAAGAGTGTTTACCCTTACATCCTGTATAAGTACCCTGAGATCAGAATCTGTTATCTAGACCCTCATGCAGAAGTAGACAGTTGAAGGCAAATTGCGTAGCCATCACGCCAAACCGACGATTGTCCATCATGCGTTAAATTCTAATTGCGCGATGCAGGATTTATGTGACGTCAGGATTTTTGTGTGACGTCAGGTCTTTGATGCGTAGTTCGCATGTGGCGATGAAGATACCGCCACATCTTCATACTAGGAAGTCAGGGTTTGGCGTGATGGCTACGCAATTTGCCTTCAACTGTCTACTTCTGCATGAGGGTCCATCAAAAATCCAACGTCAATCATTGGGCAGTTGCCCGCCAGACACAAAACCCGTCTGGTCGGAGAATCCTCCCTTTTCTTTGGTGGATGCGTGAACTTTACATGACTCACGACTCACTCATTTACGTGACTCATTAAAAAGATATATTCTGAATTCATATACATATATTTCAGCCCCTAACAAACCCCTACAGCTCAGTATCTCCAGCCATCTTGAGAGGATTATTTCTCAATTACTGTAACACGATACTTTTAATTAAACTGAAATCTGTTTTGAAGGAACTTGAACCCAAATTGCCAACAAAAATGCCAACGATTTCGAATCGATTTGCATAAACTTAATGAAATATTTGTTTTTTTATTGGTTATGTTAATAAAAGTTATCGATACTTAAAAGAGGGTTTCATGAAAGGGCCTTCATTATTGAAAATGCCTACTAAGTCTGGCGCACCCTTAATAATAAACCAAGCTTGCTGACTTGGTTATCTTTTTATCACGACATCAACGTGAACAATGTTAGTGCTGTCTCTCCCCGAATTCTCAGACGCCATAATAGCTCTTATATCGCTACAATACATCATCAAAGTGGCAGTAACAGCAGGCGACCTAAAAATAAGTTGTGTTTGAGAATACATTTGTAAGAACCTTACAATATGAGATTCCGTGGTAGTACCTAAAATATTGCAACTGCATACTAACTCTGCCTATTACCAGTGATCGCAAGCGCAATAATACTGCAAAATTGCAAACAGTACTTGAAACAGGAGCACCAAATCCTCCCATCATAATAAAACAAATCCATAAATCGCAAACCCAACTTTTAAACCAAGCAAACTTCGGTACTAAACCAGCCATAACAATCTAGTCAATTTCACAAACCGTCCCTTTAAGTACAGATATTCAGACCTCTTTATCTACACCACTATAATAGATTTTATGGCCCTTTTTATGCTAGACCCTCCAATCTAATCTGGCAGAGCGTTTGATAAACAAAAAAAGTCATAAAAAGCCATGCGGAAAGGGCATGTCCTTGAACTTGCCCTTTCCAGTACTGGGCTTGGATAATTGACCTTGGTGAGGTCATGGGTAGATATTTAGAAATTTGCATAAGGAATCGTTTTGGATTCATCGCGTGATTGTAGGGTAGGAGTACCTCAAGGACATGTTTTAGGACTAAGTCAGATCTGTTTAAAAATTATTTCGCCAGATTGTAGTCTTTGATGAAAAATCAACATAGATTATAATTTTTAGCACGAGATTACTTTGTTTTACACTACAATTGCCTTCTGTCATGTTTCCAAATAAAGATAACAGACAAGAAAAACAAAATAAGAAACAATTGAAGCAGAAAATAGCAGCTATGTTTAAGATACTGCACCACCTGTGCACTATATACGTGCTAATATCCCAGCACGAGAACAGTTGATTAAATTATAATATTCCTGTTACGAAGAAACTCTGTCTGCTCTCAATTGGATTAAAACATTACGGAAATCTTGTGGGAAACATGAATGTAAACTAATTATTCTTTTTTTTTGTTTATTTTTTATTCGTACCTACCTACCACAGATTCGTACAAAGATTTCGTGCTTTTATTTAGCTTTTATGGTGTAGCTCTGCTACCTTATTTGTCACAATAAAGAGTTTACGTACACACGGCTACACATCAAGCTATACATATCCAGTATAAGCTGACCTCGCATTGTCCGGAAAACCTATATAATGCGAGATCAACATAAACTGGAAATATACAGCTTGATGTGTTGCCGTGTGTACCTAAGCCTCCTAACTTTTAGAATTATAATTATTATGTACTAGCTCCGCCCCGCGGTTTCACCCGCGTCAGTCTCGATCTCGTGGGAATATCGGGATAAAAAGTATCCTATGTCCTATTCCAGGTCATGGTCTACCCATGTTGGCAATTTCATCCAAATCCGTTCAGGCGTATTAGCGTGAAAGCGAAACAAACAAACAACAAACTTACTTTCGCATTCAAAAATATTAATATATATATATATACAACAATAGTTACAATACCTACCTGTTTTAGAGTTTTATTGCAACAGCAGGCGTAGCATGGCGCTTTCTATCTCTACGAAGAATAGACATAGCTTTTTCTATACAAACTGACAGTTCGTTTCTTCATTTTTGACATCCACCGTAGAAATCTTTCTACAATCTGTCATTTTTACCGACTTCAAAAAAGGAGGAGGTAGTACGTTCGGATGATTGTTTTTTTTTTTTTTTTTTTTATGTATGTTCACCGATTACTCCGCCGTTTGTGAACCGATTTTGAAAATTCTTGTTTAGTTCGAAAGGGTATACTCCCGAGATGGTCCCATATAAATTTTATTAAGTTTGCTTGCGCAGTTTTTGAGCTAGCTTCAATATTACGTATTTTTCCCACAGTCTATGTAGATGATATAATTATTAGACTCCTTCACTGTTATTTACATAGCAGGTAGTAACTTGTGTGGGGTAGGTACCACCACTAAAAAGTGAAAAATTAAAACTTTTTACAAAAAAAAACAACCGACTTCAAAAAAAACCCTAAAAAAGTGAAAAATAACTTTAATTTCGGAAGTCGGTGGCAAAAAACGAAAATTAAAAAGCAAAGACACCGACTTCCGAAATTAAAGTTATTTTTCACTTTTTTAGGGTTTTTTTTGAAAACGGTTGTTTTTTTTTGTAAAAAGTTTTAATGTCTTTCATTTCTAACGATCTTTTTCTACGTCTTTTTATATGTAGACTATTTCGGAAGAAAGTTTTCTATCCTTACTGTCAAAATCACAGTGACAACCGATAAATCCTATGACAAACCAAAGAATTCTAAGTCAAATTATGTAAAAGAGTGAATTTCGTAAAAAGTGCAATTGACGCTTTCTACTTTGCTGCCGTCTCGTACTGTCTACTGTCTACAGGAAACGTCATTTTTGTCTACTCTTCCGTCGACAAAACGGTGCTCATGCTACGCCTGCTGTTCCCTTTTACTGTCTCGTTGGTCAAGTGGTCGCAAGCGCTACTGCTGAGCATTTTTTTAAATTTTTTATTGTGTTATGGGACTGCTCTTGACCTTGATCTCGCCTGATGGAAAGCGATAGATGAGGTCTATGATGGAACGAGCAAGCCCAGAAGATGCCTGTTCACTCTTGTTTTGAAGGCTGACGGGTTATACGTGGAAGGGAACACAGATGCTGGCAGAGAGTTCCACACTTTGGCCGTGCGCATAATAAATGTGGAAGAGAAGCGCTTAGTACGACTAGACGGTATATCGACCAAGTGTGGCCCCGCTGTACGTCTGGTGGTCCGATAGTGAAAGGGAGATGGTGGGATCAGATCGTGAAGCTCTTGCATGAGGACCTGGGTTTGATTCCCGCGTCGCGCAAAGTGTTATTGGGTTTGGAATTTCTCACTAGCAGCCCGGAGTCTGGATTGTGATGGCAATAGGCTCGCCCCCTATTACATGGGACTTAAACATAACTTGCGAAATATGGGTGTAGTAACACCTCTGCCTAGCCATGAAGTTAAACGTTCTTCATAATGTTTTTTATTTTATATAAATTAAATCCAGTTTTCTTTTACACCATTTGCTAATGTTTAAACGTCCCGTTTTTGTTTTTGTTTTTGTATAATAAGCCTTTGTTTGTTACGAAGAATCACTGACTCCTAAGACACAGGCACATACACCTAGTTTAGGAGTCAGAGTGTTAAAATGATTGTGACCTACATACAAGGTGTTAGGGTAAACACCGTTATCCTTGCAACCAGTGGTTTGGTTTCATTTATAGAACGTAAAATCAATGGAAAATTACAACTTTTTTTTTGATTTTTTTAAATCTACATTTTACCACAAGAGACGCAAGTTCGTTGTCCTATGCGCTAGGGCAACGAACTTGCGTCTCAACACGGGAGGGGGGTACGGGATGTGACCTGACCGGCCGCGAGCGCGACCCCTCCCTCAGTCAGTCAGCTGTTTCGCTAGAGAGCACGGTGTCGGATAGAAACTTTTTAAAATCTGTTAATGAAAATGACGTTTTTTTTTTGTTGTGTTCGGTCATTTACTTTTACATTTAAGTCAACTACCCATGGTTTGAATGACAAGACTGTTTACCCTTACAGCCTGTATAAGCCTTATTTGCTCATAGTTTTTGGCAATTTTTTTTTTTTTTTTGTGATGACTATTTGTGAAATAAATAAAATTTATTTATTATTATTTATTATTAGCCCTTTAGGGAATACAAGTGTGATGTTATGTTATTTACTTCTCTTCTACGTTTTCCTCTATAGACGGTTATTTTTAATTCACTGTTTACCTTTCAGAGCGTAAAGGTACTCATGATTCAGACCAACTTTCACTATAAGACCAACTCTAAAATATCGAAAAAAACAGCAGCTGTTTCATACAAAACTGCAATATTTACCCGATGAAAATGTATGAAACGGATGTTTTTTTTTGCTATTTCTTATTTGTTCCCATAGTGAAAATTGTTTATGAATTGTTGATGAGTACTTTCATCCCCTGACAGGTCAGGTTAACCTACGCTTGCCGGGGTTGGTCCGTGGATGGGTGACCATCTTTACATATCGAGACTCCTCCGTGACTCGGAAAGCACGTTAAGCCTTTGGTCCCAACAATCATTTGTGGAACTTTGACAGTCGTTACGGGGAGTCAGAAGCCCGAAAGTCTGTCAACCAGTCTTACCAAGGGGTATCGTATTACCCATAGTTACTGGGTTGTGGAGGTCAGATAGGCAGTCGCTCCATGTAAAATACTGGTATTCAGCTGCATCCGGTTAGACTGGAAGCCAACCCCAACTTGGTTGGGAAAAGGCTAGGCAGATGACTTTCACCTGAAAGGTTAACATTGAATTAAAAAGCATCCATCAAGCATAAATCCTCTGGCCTCAAAAGTCTGAACATCCTACGCTTCTTTTCCTATTCTGAGTAACCAGTATTAAGTACTCTAACTACAACATCATTTTTCTTGCAAAGCTTCCACCCACGCTGTTTCTATTAATTTTAATTGTATTTCCTCAGATTTAGAGTTGCTTTTACAACACCCACCTGAAACCAGCCCACATGGTTTATTTGAATCTACGAGTACTTACGAAAAAAGCAGCTCAATTCGGAATTAATTTAAACTTAATAACGGGACAATAAACAATGTTCCAAGCTTTTCTTCAGAAATTGAAGAACAGCTGTGGTTTCACAAGAAATTCAATTTCGTATAACGAGTAAATAAAACGTTATGAAACGCTTTAGGCTGTTCGCACGTTCTAGACTTTGCGACTATTTGCCCAAGACTTATTGTCGCACTTAATATGTGTTGTTCGGTAAATATTAGCTGGATTTATCGGAGTTTAGGCTTTTGTGGGCGTCAAATTTATTGGTAGGTATTACTTTATATTATAAATTAATAATAATTGATTCGATAGGTATTTGATTTGGTATTTTATTGCGTCGAATTAAAGATAAATTCAGTGTGTGATATGATAATACATAATACTTTTATTTGTTTTAATGAAAGTTGTGGTTTTCTTTTTTCTTTATTGATAAATAAACGAATGATTTGATAGATTACTTATGCCTTTAGTGTTATCCTGTAACACCCATATTGTTTTCTTACCTGCCTAGTTATACAAGTAGTTAATTGATTCAGGCGTGACTGCGGAAATCCATTATAAAATCCAATAGACGTAGAATCCAGCGCTAGGTGTGGCAACACGTCGTGTTCTGGTTTGCGACTGGTCAATCGTCATCCTGAGGATGCCTCGTTGAGAGGTGAAACAATCGATTTCTTACAGGGTTTTTTGTGACTCTTTATATCCACGTCCATTATAAGTTATACAGGTAATCGTTATTCTAATTTAATACTTCCATAAATCAATGATCTCTGACTGATCTGACCTGATTGCCTTGTTGGTCTAATAGTCGCAATCGCTACATTACGGCTGAGCATGAGGTTCTAGGTTCGATTCCCGGGTCGGACAAAGTGTTATTGGGTTTTTCCATCTGGAATTGCTCACTAGCACTCCGGAGTCTGGATTTGTGGCCGGTTGACGGCAATAGGCTCGCCCCTATTACATGGGACTTAAACATAACTGGCGAAATATGGGTGTACTATAGGTACACCTCTGCCTTACTCTTCGGGGAATACAGGCGTGATGTTATGTATGTATGTATGTATAAATCAATGGTTAATTCACCAAAAAATACAATTGAATCCATGATAAGGATATTTATTGTTCAGACATTCCTTCTACAAACAATCATTCGTTTGAAATAGAAGAATTTTAAGGTTGTAAATGGGTTTGAAATCGACTAGTAGATTAACCAACATCATTAAAAGTTTGAGCCACTGATTTAATGGAGGTACTAAACGCAAGCGTTAAAGACACTTCCTTCAGTCATAATTCTAAACACTTTTTATGTTATTCTTTATACCATTTGAAATAAGATTAGATATTTAAATAAACCTTTTTTACAGTCCGTTCAGCCGATTTTGTCTTCTATACCGTAGGCATAAGGATGGCATTAAAAGCAAAAAGGTGGTTACAATACCAACTGCTTACTGCAGCTGCCATTATTCATGCTACCAACACAAAAGAAGTCAAAAACGTTTGAATGGACTGTAAAAAAGGTTTATTTAAAGGTCTAATCTTATTTCAAATGTAGTATAAGTATTCTTAATTTTCGTACTTTCCTTCCTTTCATCACTTCGTAACTTAGGTAGGTGTTTGTAAATCGTGAAAGTTACTTTCACGATTTACAAACACCTACCCTGTTACAAAACCATTAAGCGTTTTAATTACATTTTCATCACCTGCTCTTCAGTCTCTCATACATAATTCAATTACAAAGTTGTCGTCAAATCGCAAGTTTGGAGCCAACTTTTATTCAAAGTTAGGTCTTCATTTCACACGAGTAACGTAAACGTATCGTGTCACGTAAACGTTTACACTCGAAGCTTGATTGAAAACGTCTTTATTGTGAGTCTTTCTTTCGATTTGTTTTGTTTTGTATATTGTTGCAGCTCCTGTGCATTATGCATTGTTATTTTGATACATTTTGGGTTTTATTTTTGAGTTTCTTGCCCGTTCTTCTCCATATGATGTACTGACTACACTTTGGAATGGGCAACTAGCTTCATGTTTCTGACTGACCAACTCCTGACAATTGTGCCTGTACGGTCGCGGTCTGAGAATGTTTACCACCTTAAGGTTTATAATTGCATGCACACATCTATGTCACAAGGTCGATGACAATATAGGGATTTTGATTAGGTATAGAGCACAATACTGAGTTTGTTTCGGCCTTTTTTCTCAGAGTAGTCAGATATTAAACGCCGACCTCATTTAGTTTAAAAATGTGATTGACGTTTAAAAGTGTTTGTACAAACCTACTTACAGAAATAAATCAATTATCATTTAATATTTTTTCTAAAACAAATCTTTTTTAACCAAGCGAGGTTGAACTTGTTACTAAAAATGCAAAAATAGACAATTTTATAAAAAACATTTTTATTTTTTTATAGAAATTATCAATAATTTATAGTTTTAATAACTAGTATAGCCTCCATCAGCAACTATGACGACACGTAGTCTATCTCTCATAGATGAGACAAGCCGCGCGCATAAATCTGTCCCCCTGATATCATCCCATACCCGTGCACAATGTGATCTAAGAGCTTCAGGATTTCTTTCGTTCTGACAGTCCCAGCGTTGAACCATTATGCCCCACAGATTTTCAATCGGGTTCATATCTGCTGAACGAGCAGGCCATTTAATGAGACGAATGTCACGGTGCATGTTGAACCACGCCATAGTAGCCCGGGCCTTGTGTATCGGTGCATTATCCTGAACGTAATCAATTTGTGGGAATTCTACTGCAGGATACACAACGAACACAGTAGGCAGCATCACCTCTTCCAAAAGTGACACATAATTATTCGCAGTAGCCCTTTTTCTAACGACGTCAGTTCTCCGACGTCATTGTGGCTCATCCACCTCCATAAGTTGACTGTTATGCGACCAGATTCATTTTGAGGCACGACATGAGCTTCATCATACCGAGTGTGATTATAACGCCATAAAGTCAATCTTCCAATTTGACTCGATTTAAAAGTTTTTTCGTCGGTAAATATAACATTCGACCCTCAATTCGACCAATCAAAATCAAGATATTGTCGCGCAAAATTAAGTCGGGCAGTTTTGTGGTGAGCTTTGAGTTTCACTTTTATAGCATGACGTCTGTAGTGTAGCCCTGCTCCGTGCAAAGCTCGTCGAATCGTCCGAGGACCCACATCATACAAAGCAGCAAAATGACTGGTTGGTGTGAAGCCGCGCTCTTCGTAATGTCGAACCATATCAGTTATTTGCGCGGTGGTTAGTATCGCCCGTCGTCCTGAATTGCTTCTATGATCTGCCCTTCTTCGCCATGACGCCGAATCCAAAATCTCACGGTGAATCGAGATATATTGAGCTCTCGTGATATCGCACTAATATTCAAGCCATCTTCGTGGAGAAATAATATTTCAGCCCTTTGTTGCAGGGATATACTAGCCATTTTATTTCTATCAATCTATAATTACTAAAATTCAAACCTATTTTCTTTGTTAAATGTCAACAGGTGTCAACTTTAAAATGAAGAAATAAAAGTAATACGAAGGAGGTATAGCATTTTATGTCATTATGGTAATGTGTCAACTTTAAAATTAAGAAATAAAAGTAATAAGATGCAGATATAGCATTTTAGACTTTACTGCGTACAATGTGGTAAAGAAGCTAATTTGAAAACTGATAAACATTTTTAGACCGCGATAGTACGTGGTTAATTTAAAATAAATGGTTTGAGTTTGAGCTTTTCAGGTTTATAAAGGAGTTTCTTTTGAAGGCAACTAAGGGCCAGTTTCTCGAATGATAAAAACAAAAAAACTGCTGTGATTGGTAGAATTATTTATCACCAGCCAATCCCAGTAGGTTACACGCGCTTGAGAAATTGTCACATTAAGTTCGCAATCATTTTCGTTCGAGAAACTAGCCCTATGGGAGATACAATATATTATTAGGTATTTTGTTGCTAACCATTTCTCTCCAGATAGTTGCCCCAACCATACAATTTTGTAGAAGTTTTAGGTAACAATTGAAGCCTGAGCGCCTGAGTGTATAAGACGACATTGTGTGTGGTAGTTCCCAAAAAGTAAAATTCTGACAATAATTTCTACTTAGACCATAAAGAAAGGGTGGCATAGATATCTTGGAGTTTTGACTTTTTTATTTCATTCGTTTCGTTTAACAAAAACGCAGTCCGATCCGAAAAGGGCAAAGGTACTGCAAAAACATTACTAGAAAAAAAAAAAATATTAAGTATTATTGAAAATAAAAAAGTTATTGGAATTTGATTGAAATTCACATTTTTGTACCTAAATTACCTCAATTTCATTATAATTTAACAAATTTTCTGCAGAGGTCGTATTTTATGACTTGTAGACACTCGCTAGACGACGGCCACCTGCGCCTCATGTTATAAACCGGAGAAATTCCCCATTGAAAAAAAAAAATACGGCGTTTTTTTTTTTCTTTTTCCAATAAAAGAACACCTAATAATTAGACTCACAGTATGATGATTCTTAACAACACCCTCACGATTCGGTTCGAGTTTTTTTACACGCTTTATATTAAAATCTTTTTAAAATCTTGTGCACTATAATATCTCCCGCGCCGATGGCTAGTCTCCGTTGAGATTGGCCGCCGTGGCCGAAAATACGGTCTGGAGGACTATTATTTTATTTATTATTAAAATCTTTGTTATTCAAAGCAGTCTACAGTCCTACAGAAAATATTAAAAGTTTGAGGTGAGTTTTCGCTAACTACTGTGGATAAGGTCATCTTCGCTCGTGGGATCTTTAATAATACTTGTAATTTTCTTTACCAGTGCTAAAAGTGTTTCCTCAAGACCCTATATACTCTAAATAGGATTTTGAGATTATGTTATGGAAATCATGGGCGTTTGTAATATTGTAGGCGATTATTAACCATCAGTCGGATTTGAAAAATTCCTTTTGCATTTGATAGGCCAATTCTTGAGGAGGTTATAAACTATTTAACATCAAGCTACGATCCGGAACCGAGCGAATAGAAAAAAAGTCAGAAATAACGCTAAGCGAAAAGGATGTAACAGCGCGGACGGGCGATGCGATGCGACGCCTGTCTGGGGAACAAGAAATCATACGCGGACAAAATCACGGGCAGAAACTAGTAAACGATAAATTACTTGACAAATGTTAAAAAAACTATTAGCATAGAAAATGAGACCCATCCTCAGATTGAGAAACCCTGCATCGATTTTTAGGGCCCTATCACATTGGCGATTTGCAAGCGACCATCGAGGTGATTGTTCGGTCGCTGCCTATGCGTAGCGAGCACACCACGTATGAGCAACGTGTTCGCTGCGTTGGCGTAATCAGAGCGATTGACGTGAGTGTACAAGAGAGAGCGAGACAAGCGATTGTACGATATTGTGAAAACGCGGCGTACACGTCGCGTAGGCGTGGTTAGCTCACGTCGCAAGTTCGCACACACGTTCTCAAATCGCCTCGCTAGAAACACGCTGACTGGCAAATTGCAAGTGTGATAATAATGGTCTTAACTGACCTACAACAGATATAAGTTACCCTCTGCACAAAAGTTTAGTATTTTCTCATTTACATTCCAATTTCAAAACGAAAACAAAACGACATCACAGCATTCAGTGAATACCTGAGAATTCTCGCAAATAGTGCGATCCTTGTGTTTTAATCACTCTTTTGTTTTAAACCGTGGTTTACATTTTAAATACGGTGTGGATTTAATAGTTGCTTAGTTTGTGGAGTCGACGGAGCTGACAACCCTAGTCTTTGGTACGTTTTAATGTAATTTCGAAATTAATTTGCATTTAATTTTTGTGGAGATGAAGCAGTGATTGCATTTGCATTGCTGTGAATTGTTATTTACTTAGTTGAAGGTACCATATTAATAATAATATAATCATACCATGCTTTATTTTTATTTCAACGATTTTGGGGTTTACATAGGTATAATTAAAGATTTACCTAATTAATAGAATTTAATATGTAATAACCTTTATGACCTTTCATTCTCTTTCTTTCGTGTGACTACAAAACTAACATGGCTTCATAGTTTTATGCTGCCCATGTCTGACCTTTCATTAAATACCAAACACGATAAGTGAGTACAAAAAATCGGAGAAAAAAAAAATCTCTAGTCTAGAAAAAAAATGGGTAACACTTTACATCGGCTATAAGCAAACAGCATGCGGCAAGCAGTTTAGGAGTTAAGTGGGAACAGATGAACATGCATACATACGGTCGCTGTCTGAGAATGTTTACCACCTAAAGGCTTATAAATGCATGCACACATCTATGTCAAAAGGTCGATGATAATGTATTCTAAAAATTCAAACCTATTAAATGTCATTATGGTAATGTGTCAACTTTAAAATTACGAAATAAAAGTAATAAGAAGGAGATATAAGCATTTTGAACTTTACTGCACACAGTATATTAAAGAATCTAATTTGAAAACTGCTAAACATTTTTAGACCGCGATAGTACACACGGCTACACATCAAGCTATACATTTCCAGTTTATACTGATCTCGCATTGTGTAGGATTTTCGTACAATGCGAGGTCAGCTTATACTGGAAATGTATAGCTTGATGTGTAGCCGTGTGTACATAGCCTGTTAAAATCATAACCCTCCTTTGGCTTTGCCGTAGTAGATGGGTAAAAAAGTAATAGTTTCCTTTTTAGGAAACTCAATAGTCTCTTTGTCTCTAAACACAAAAGTGTCATAACCTCTTAGCCTGCAGTGCATAGTGCCCACGTCATTAAGCTCGTGATCGACTCATAAGCCGAATGGCCGATTGTTTTAGCTAATACATTTAAATGACGCCTGATTGTCATCGAGTCGTGGTTCGTGACGAGAGGTTATTGGATTGTGGTAGGTTAATATTATCATTTTAAAACAGATATCTGTGTCACAGAATAATAAAGTAACAGTATTATATCTTGACAGAGACCTTAAAATAATGACCTACGGCCGCTCGATATGTAAACCTTCCGCGTCTGTGCGTAATAGCCGCGCACTCAATACTGTTGCGTACTGTACTGATATACACATACGAGATTTCGGAAGCGCGACGTTTCGGTCGTTTTCTATAAATATAATAATACTGTTACTTGTTTATACTATGCCTGAACTAGGATACATAAGTGGTAGGTACTTGCCTTCATTCTAATGACTAACGTGTGAATGAGGTTAACAAGATGCATATTATTATCATAATGCATCTTTTCTGCACATGCATGTATGTGCATAAAAGATGCATTATACCCTTACACGTTTTATCAGAAGTTAACATACCTACGCATAAATAATTTGTAGAAAAAACAATAATTAACGCACAACAGGTACCAAATAATATACACCGTGTATAATTCTGCTAGTAAAGTATAAATTATACTTAGCATAGTTTCTGCCTACCCCCATGGAAAGAAGGCGTGAGCGTTATGTATGTACCTAGGTACTTATTTAAAAAAAAAGCTTTCTGCGTTACCTAAATAATCTCATTAGTACGTTTCCTCAGCCAAGTTAATTAGGTAATCAAATTTAAAATATGTAAGTACCCACGTCAGCAAAAAAAATTAATAATCTGATATGTAAACATGTTGTGTTACAGAATATAAATCACTTAAAAACACAAACAAACAAAAAGAAAATATTAGTGTTCTCAAATTGGGTTCTTTCCAATAATATTAATTATAATAACATTGGTTCTTTCTTATTAATTTTACCGACATCAAAGAAAATTATTTGTTTGAAATTTTTAATAGGTACGAAATTAAAATAATGAATTATTATCAAGATACATAAAAACGTAAGTATGAAGGCCGCTTTATATTATTACGCAGTTGACTGACGTCATCAGTGTAAATTATGTTTAGCACGCAGATACTAATCAGCAATTTCAACCTGTCCCTCACAGCCCGGCTAGCTCAGTCGGTAGAGCATGAGACTCTTAATCTCAGGGTCGTGGGTTCGAGCCCCACGTTGGGCGCAAACTTTTTGCCAGAGCAGATTACTTTTTTTATCTTTTCCCTGTTATTTTTCGCAGTTTTCCTACTTATTTAACTTAAAAATTAAGTTATTTTTTATTAAAAAAATCATACCTGCAATTTTTCTTTCTCTCATCTTCCTCCATAGTTGCTCAGCTTTCCTCATAGGCCAGTTCTCGACCTTGGCGCTGAAACTCCTGAAGAACTTGTACTCCTTGAAGTGGGACATTCTTCTCTCCATCTTGCTTGGGGTATGCCCTGGTGGGGGCGGCGAAGGCGCTTTAGGCGTAGTCGACGGCGAAGGTTCCGTAGTTTTATCAATTTTGTTTTCAATTTTATTTTCAATTTTGTTTTCAATTTTATTTTCAATTTTGTTTTCAATTTTGTTTTCAATTTTATTATTTTCAATTTTACTTTCCATTTTATTTTATAAATTCAACTTTTGCAATTCTAATTTCAACAATTTACTTAAATTGGGATTAAATTTTTTGGCCCCGAATTCAAAATTTAAACTTCCATTTAATCATCAACTTATCTTTTAATTCTATTGATTCCATTTTCAAATATAGTTATATTACATTAACAATTTTTATGAAAATATTGATTTAATGCTACATTATTTTTCTAATTCCACTTATTAAAATTCACTTTTATTAGATAACTTCACTTAAACACAATTTAACTTTAACTAATTTAAAACACTTCGCTGGACTAGTTTCCAATTTCGCCCAGTGTTTTCGTTAATTAGCCTGAAACAAATAAAGAGCAAAGTTTATTCATTAACTCGGGTATTGGTTGAGCTAATTCCTTTAAATTGGTGAAATGAAACAGTGAGAATAGTTATTGAAAGCGGTAGTTAAAAGTAACGATAAGTAGATTAAAGTTTATAGATTGATTTGTCTTTTTCATTTTATAGGTGATAATTCCCATTAAGGGCCTACCCAACCTCAAATTGCTTAACATGATCCTCCGTTATGCCGAAAATAATGTGGCATTAATTTTGAAATAAATATATGTTAAAGTTGAGGATTGATGCTGGGTCCTTTGTTTGACGAAAATAAGATTACATAAAATATTCTCGATAGAAAAAAAACCAAAGTTACCTCTAAACCGACCGCTGGTATTAAAAAATTAGATCATGAAACTTTGCACACACTACTTAGGTAGGTACTGGCTTAACCGCCGATGGTACAACTACCAACCAAACCAAACAGAATTTGTTGCCACTGGTAATCGAAACCCCGGGATGTATGGATATGAGACAGGTGGTCTTACCACTAGACCACAGAGGCGGCACACAATTTCTCATGCTACGGCTACACTTCGCGCTATCGCGAACTTTTCTTCGTGCGCTCTCTCTCGCACACCCCTCGATTACTCGCTGAGCAACAGAGAGCGCACGTAGAAAAGTTCGCGATAACGCGAAGTGTAGTCGTAGCATCAGAAGCAGTCCGGAGCCTGGATATATTATTTGGCCGGTTGATGGCAAGCAAACCTTGTTGGAACGACCCTTGTGGGAACGACCCTTGTTCAAGTTATTTCTTGGTCACAAGACTGATTAATTAAAAAAAAACATAAAAAGATTTTTGGGTTCATTATAAATTTTTCAAATTATTTGACTACAAAATGGACATTTTATTCGGCGGTCCTTTTACATGACCCAGTAACTGTGTCATTGTATGCCTAATGAATTTTTATATTAAAATTCATCACGATTCGTTTCGTAATTGCACAACACAGCTGGGCTGTCAATTACAAAAAGATTTATTACAAAATTGAATAATGATACAATGATTACTCATGTAAATGGACGAGATTTCCTGTTCGAAAATTAAACAATTAGGTAGATAAAAAAGGTACCTACTCATAGGTATACTACTACACTAGCCATACCACAAAACCATGTTTATCAGTTGTTTTGCTTAGCCACCTTTTAAACATGACATTTCTGTATGGAGTTTGACATAAAACTGACATTAGACACGCGTTGAACAAGTGTCTAAGTTTTTGTGGTAAGGCCCTCGTCAACGGCAGAGGAAAACGCAACTTTTTCACAAAGAGTTTTAGCTGTGGTTGACCATGGTTTTGAGAGGTTTTCCATGTTACACCACTCGTATCAATAAGCCAGGCCGTCACACCTACACGTATCCGCCCATATCTTGAAAACTACTGAACCGATTTTGAAACCTGCTCTGTTCCCTTAGTTGAAGATAAAAATAAAATAAAACTGAATCCTAATCAAAAAGGTATTCACACCATTTTTCATAGCCTCGCGCTCAATTAACTGGCACTAGGACAAATTGTATTACCTACCCGGTACATACCTACTACGGTTTCCAAAAATAAATCGCGTTTACTACTAATCTCCTAAAATTAATTTGCCCACAAAATCGAAATATTGAAACGGCTTCAACATAAAAACCTCGATTTGTTCCGAATCGATTGGGGATTTAGCTGACTTCTGATTTAATTCGATTTAGAGCCCTTCCAAATATATTTCAGGAATCCATTTTGTTGAAGGTTTTAGGGGACTTAGCAGGCTTTCATTCACGTCAACCATTTAGGATAATTTGTATGCTGTGTGTCAAGCCATATTTTGAAAAGCACCGAGATATTTATAATTTCGCTTATATGAATATTTGTAATTCAAAATTTGACCTAGTTTTTGGAAAAGGCGATAAATCTGTTTTTTTTTTGTCTCTCGGTTTTTTGCAGTGTTTTCTAAAGTTTTTATGCTGCTTAAGTACAGAACTGAATAGTAGTTTTTGAGTTGCTGAAATTTCAAGCCTGACTTAAACTAGGCCGATGGTATCGCCATACCTAGTCGTCTGAAGCAGTGCCAAATTAACTTTCCAGCAGTTTCATAAATAAGAATCAATCAAAGAGTTATGTTCTCATTTATAGGTACAAATGAAAAATCCGGAGTCACATTAGGGGGTATAAATCGTACAGATTACGTGTGACTCCGGATTTTAAATTTGTCGGTCTGTGATGTCTAGACCTTGTTTAAGCCTTTTTAGTTGACTTTTTTCGTAGTTGGGTTTTATTTTATATTATTGAAATGTACTATTTAATTTGCCCACATGCCATATAATTTTTTTTTTTTAATTATTTTACTTCCTCTAGAGGGCGCCATAATTTAATGTGACGTCACATAGCTTATAAGCAGCAGACGATCAAGACGCGAACGATACCTCATTTGTCAAATTATGACGAGTAGTTTCATAACTTCTAATGAGGGAACAGATGAACATACATACATACATAATTATATACCGGTCAACATCATAACCCTCCTTTTTGCTTCGCCGTAGTTGGGTAAAAACCAGACTCGTTCTTAACAGATTGGTCAAATCTCGATGTTTTGTCAAGTTGTAAAAACCATGCGAAGCATGTCGCTATTTTTGGCCAGGAATTCATGACATCACTACTTATGATAAAACAAAGTCCTCCGCCGCGTCTGTCTGTCTGTCTGTTCGCGATAAACTGAAAAACTACTGTACCGATTTTCATGCTGTTTTCACCAATGGATAGAGTGGTTCTCGAGGAAGGTTTTAGTATAAACCTATATCCACGCGGGCGGAGGGCATCAGCTAGTTGAATAGTAATTAATAAAAATATCTAAAAATTCTCCTCTGTTTGCGTTTCTATAAACTAACCCATAGCCTAAATTATTATGCAGGATCCATAAATTAGTTCGTAACATGTCATTAGACCACCGAACCGTCCTTAAGGCGTGGTCTACACGCACCGACCAGCTTTAATTTTACTCCCTTCTCTCACCTTGGCCTTCGCAAATCTTGTCCAAATTTACAAACCACTGAAGGACTTTCTGTTTGTGTGTTTGGGCCTTATTATTATGCAAAAGGTTAGTGTAATAAAGGGTTTAGAGGCTCTAAAGGTGAAAGGTTCACCTTATTTCGTAGTAATTTTGTTGTCTTCTCTAATGTTTTTGTTTTAAATGTCAGTTAGTTGTTGGTGAAAATTACTGCGTTTTTATCCACATAAGGTTTAAAGTGCTAAAAATATTGGAAGGTGACTTTCTCTCATTTTTAATTTCATGTCTAAACCTTTGACTTAGGGTTCAGCTATGACGAACACCGTACTAAAGAAGAAAGTTTGTTTTTTAATGTCTGTTTATGAATGAGGCCTATACCCTTTTATTTTTATTTTTTTTGAGTTTGGGAAATCATCCAATGACTTCTCCCGCTCTGGGCGGAGCGGAAGGGCGTGTCAGACTTTTACTGACTAAAACCCACCCATGTTCCTTCAGTTGCCTGTTGGCAAGGTCCCGGTATCCCTTTCGGACTAACCCGCAACCCTGGCAGGGAGGCCTATACCCTAGCATAATCAGCCTATAATGTTCCCACTGCTGAGGCACAGGCCTCCTCTTTCTGTGAGAGAGAGTGGGGCCATTTTGATAACCGTTTAAGATTCATTTGTTTTTTTTTGACAGTTCAACAATATTCATTGCGTTATTTAGGTACTTACGTTGTATTTTTTTTCAAACTTATGGAGCGGTGGATTAGACATTTGTTTCAAACTGATTCCGATTCTGATGATCATGTATTACGCAATTAGGGTCCGGACCTTGAATGTAGGTTAGGAAAGCCTCGAATGAATTTTGGATGCTGGCAAAGTGGTGCTGGATAAAAATGTAATAATGAACTTTTGGGACAGTTTCGGTTAACCTGAATTGGGCACATTACAGGCCATACAGGCAAAATTACAGTCAATTACAGAATACAGAATAGTATACGTATATATAGACCATGTCAATGAATCCTAAAACACTTACATACAGTTCGTACTTAAGTAACAAAGGGCGTTCGTTAACCCGCAATACCATACGGGCCGCATAAAGGCGAAAATAAAGATGTTTTTTTTTTAATATTTGTATTGAAATATTTCCGAAACTATAAAATTGTTACGTAAAAGAAACAATCTGTACACGCACACTTGTAGGTATTTCAACGTAGAAAGAAAAGTGTGACAAGTGCGCGTGTACAGTGTTTCTTTTCCGAATAAATTTAATATTTTTTGTATGTTTTGAATATTTTACTATAAATATACATTTTTTTTTTATGGTAAGTTGCTTGTATAGACGCTGTACTATAGCAGGTTAACGGGAACGCCCTTTGTTAGATAATATACCTAGTGTATATTATTATCACAAAAACAAATGACATAAGTACTCGACGTCCCCGAAAAAAACGATCGTCGTCATTATATACCGTAAAACATTAACGACTCCCAAGTAAATCAAAAGCAGAAGTTAAACACTCCCATGAGCATTTTGTACGAAGATCGATGAAGAGCCAAGGAATTACCGTAATTGAATATTCTGAAGTTTGATCGACTGTTGACTTTTGCTGTGTGTGTGTAATGCTGGGGCTACATTGTCGCATTATCGCGAACTATACTTCGCGCGCTCTTTGTTGCTCAGCGAGACAGCGAGAGAGAGCTACGCGCGAAGTTTATTTCGCGATAACGCGACAATGTAGCCCCAACATTAGAGTAAAAATGGTGAACTGTGTGCGTTAGAGTGAAAAGTGTTGAAGAGTGTAAAAGGTGACAAGTAAAAAAGTTATTTTTTTCATGGATGTTACCATAACTAATAATTGAAAAAAAAAAACTATAAAAAAAACCTGCCCCAAACCAATTCGTATTATATTCGCCACTACTTGTTATGTAAACAACAGTGACAAGAAGTATTATAACATCATCAAGATACACGAAGTGGATTAAACACGTATTATAGAAGCTAATTCAAATACTACCCAAGCATTCAAGCAAGCAAGTCATTCAAATCTATAAGGGACCACCACGCAAGCGATTTTGATAATTCTTTTTTTGTTTCAAACTCAAAAACTCAAACTCATAACATAAATAATCTCCTCGTTTTTCCAAGGCGGTTTAACATTTTTTTTATTTCATGAGACAATGTTTCAGTGACATCATTCCATGGTAAATTGAGGACGCTATGTGGTGGCCACTGCAGTCGTACGAAACCCTCGCTTTAGATTGGAAGGTGTGCAATTGAGAACTGGCTGTGTGTGTGAAGGAAAATTTTCTTCTGAGAGAATATGCGAGTTTGTTTTGCGCGTTTGATTTCCGTTTAGGAGATTTATTTTTCTGCCTGAAGTGCGTGTTATTTTATTAAATTGAGTTAACACGATAAAGACTTGGTTCTTTTTGTACGAAAAAGGCCACGGGGTCATTTTCGTACAATTATATTAAAAGGGTTATCTAAGGGTTTTATTCATATACGATGGTTAAAGTTAAGTAATGATTAGCGACTGTTTAACCATACATTTTTGACGTTTGAACGTCACTTAACTTTAATCATCGTTTATGAATATTTATTTATTTATTTATAGGAGAACCAACAGCTGTAAAAAATAGAAACAATTTTATAAGAAACAGAGCCAATTAAGGTTCTCACGGGTAAAAACTGAAAAAGTAATAGAAATCTTAGGATCACTAACAAGCACGATAGAAAAGAATATAATACATATACATATTATTTTTATATATATATAAATTTAAGGTACAATAAGCACTAAGCAGTTTAAAAAAAGTCAGCGTTCAACCGATTGCGTGCAGAATGGGATTTGGTGGTAAATGGGTCAAATGAGAACTCTTTACAAAGAATATTAAAGTCCTTACTCGACCCCTTTGTGTGGAGAATGTAACTTTCAGATTTAATTGAAAAACTCCAAGTTTTTGGTAAAAATTTCATACAGGGTACCTGAAACAACCGGTTGGTAATTGACAAGATTTTTTTCTTTAGGCAATTTTTGATAAGAAGTAAACTTATGGCTTCGTTAGTGCTTTACTATAGAATATAGATGGTGCTAATACCAGTTTTAAGTTTTCACTTCTTTCAAATATAATTTATTTTGTCGATATCGTATTAGGTATTTTATTTAAAACTTTCACAGTTTTTCAACAATTACATCATCAATTTTACGAAGAAAAGGGGAAAATCAAGAACCATTGAGAATGTAGCAAATCATCAGTCAAAGCCTATCGCAGTCCACTGGTCGACATAGGCCTCTCCCGGACTGCGCCACAACACTCTACCTTGATGAAGAAATAAAAAATAATAATGTAAATACACATTTGCAAATAAATATTTGATGAAGAAATAAAAAATAATAATATTATTTATGAAAATATATTTTTGTTCAAAAGGTGGCTGGAACAGACTGGCACATCCAGTCTGTTCCAGCCATGAAATTATCAGTAGTCTTAAGGGGTCTAACCTGCATAACAATATTATCTATATAAATTGAATGAACCAAGTGGGTCACGGACAGGGCTCAAGGGACGCTGAGGGACGGCTTTTATTCAGAGAGAGTTAGCTTAGGTACTTATACACTGCGACTGCGGTCTTTTGGGTCCGAGATTTTGTTTATGTAGATTTTGTTTTTCTTTTTTTGTGGTGTGATGTATGTGGTTCAGTGAAAAATAGATATTTTTTTAAATACTTTACAAAACGTTTTTGATGAAATATATTAACTTTAACTGGGTTGTGGAGGTCAGATAGGCACCTCTTATATAAACTACTGGTATTTAACTCCATCCGGTTAGACTGGAAGCTGTCCCCTACATAGTCGGAAAAAGGCTAGACAGATGATGATTTGCCGTACCTTTAAAGCGTAGCGTTATTTCTTTTAATTTTTGATTTAATTGTAGTTAAAGTAAAATGAAAACTACGTTTAAACCGACCTATAAACTACTATGATAATAAGACTTCTAACAACAGTAAGGTACAGCCCGGCGGCGGTCGAGAGAATGCGTTCCTGATACCTGTCAGTTGGACAATTCATTTCTAGTAGCAATAAGGATCAAATTCGCAAAACACAGTCATATTCGTCAAGCCCAGCCGGACTGTAGTGTGAAAGAATGTAAGAAGTGACAGTATCTGCTCATTATATGAACAACTTTTAGTATGGTACCACCTAGTGAAGACCCCGTTTAGCTTCGACATTAATTCATCTGATTCTCGGATCTTCTATTTTAGTTTAAAACAATCTCGACTCTTCACGTGACCAGAGGGCTGGCCTATTCTTCGGCCAAAGAATCAGCATTGCCATACAACGTGGCAATGCTGCCAGCCTTTTGGGCACTTTTCCTGCTGACAGCGATGCGGACGAATTTTTTGATGCACTTTAATAATTATTTCCTCCCCCTTTTAACATACTTGTACATAATTATTAGTATTGTATTATAGTGTTAGATGTAAAATAATGTGTAAATTGAATCATAATAATAAATAAATAAGTCAATCTCATAAATACATTTTTACTAATTTGATCTGGAAGAGTAGTGCTATTTTCATTTCATACTTTGATTGTATGACCACTCAAAGATTCTCTGCAGAGAACTTAATCGAATGTAGCTATGTAGGCCTTTTACATAGCCTTGGCAGAGCCTCTAGGTACTAGACTATGTCACTATGTATTGGAACATAACATCGTCTGTAATCATTGATGCTTGCCAATTTCCCAGAGTATCGTTACTCAGTAGAGCTATCAATTAATAGTGTGTGGAGATTACCACTTGATTGGTCTACATCAGCAAAGAGGGTATGCCAAGCGTAAGATCCTGTAGTCTGTAGACCTCCAACTGTCACTTACGGGACACAATAGAATTTTAATTGTTATCGGTCTTCTAAAGGCCAATCATACACGGCGTAACATCCATTAGGTACATATTATTATTATAAAACAAAGTCCTCCGCCGCGTCTGTCTGTCGTCCAGAGGTCTTAGTTCGAGTTTCTTTTAACTATCTTCACTTTACGCATCAACCGCGTTCGGCGCTCCGATTGGCCCTTCACTGGCCTTCACTGGTGAAGGGCCAATCGGAGCGCCGAACGCGGTCGATGCGTAAAGTGAAGATAGTTAAAAGAAACTCGCACTAAGGCCTCTGTTCGCGATAAGTAAACTCAAAAACTACTGCACCGATTTTCATGCTGTTTTCACCAATGGATATAGTGGTTCTCGAGGTTTTAGTATATAATAACCGAAAACGCGGGCGAAGCCGCGGACATCAGCGAGTTGTTCAAATAATTGTAATACCTGCATAGTTTTCAACTGTCATGTCTGTCGGTGTTTCATGAGGGTCTAATAGGCATGGCGGGCTGATACCAGTCGGGGGTGCGGCGCATGTATAAGTATCTCCCGAGCCCCCGACTCATGGTAGAAGTAGGAACAGTGGGGTTTTAGTCGGTAGGAGTCCGACATACCCATGAGGATTTCCCCACGGAAAAAAAAAAAAAAAAAAGTTCAGGCAAAGTGTTATTAAGTTTTCCATCTGGAATTTCTCAGTAGCAGCCCGGACCCGGAGTCTTGATTTGTGCCCGGTCGATGGCAATAGGCTCGCCCTCTATTACATGGGACTTAAACATAACTGGCGACATGTGGGTGTACTAATTGTACACCTCTGCCTAGTCCTTCGGGGATGAGAGGCGTGATGTTATGTTATGTTATTTCATTCGATTTTTTGTTGATGCCTTTCAGGTTACTTGAAAAGTAAATAATTCAAATCAATCTGTCTAGCCTTTTCCCAATTATGTAGGGGCGGCTTCCAGTCTAACCGGATGCAGCTGAATACCAGTATTTTACATATAGAGCGACGGCTTATCTGACCTCCACAAACCAGTAACTGGGTAATACGATACCCCTTGGTAAGAATGGTTGTCAGACTTTCGGGCTTCTGACGACCCCTAACGACTGTCAAAGATCCATGAATACCAACCGGGACCAACGGCTAAGCGTGCTTTCCGAGACATGGAGAAGTTCTATATGTAAAGATGAACCCATCCACGGACCAACCCCGGCAAGCTTAGCTTAACCTGATGGATCGACCCGAGCGGCTGTTATTACTTAGCCACAAGCTCCTAAAACGAAAATAATTACAGGCTGAAACGTAAATACTTACAGGGGCCTTATTATGAACTCTTATTTCCAGGCAGTTTACGGCGTAAACAGAACTGCCTTGCAATTTCGTATTATGAATCGTCAAAACCAGCCAGTCAGCGGTCACGTGACACCCTGGCCGCCTTCTGCCCGAATATTGCCTAGCAATACCGTACTACGAACGTTCGTTTGAAATTTCTTGACATATTAAAACTGTTAATAAGTAACCTCTCAATCCATTCAATATAAGCTCCTCTGAAGCAGCTTTTATTGAATGGATTGTGAATTGTTTTAGATTTATTTGTTGAAATTATTCGAGCGTTATCCAGTTAACATAAAAAATATCAGGTGTGACGAATATGTACCGTTTGAGTTTCTGGAAACTCTAGAAAGTAGCACTTCTGACTGATAAAAACATCGAAAAAACGATAAAATTGTAAAACTCCCACAATTTTCCAACAGAACATAAGTTAGGCGCCGACGAGGGCGAAAACTCTCATCCGCTGAACTATGTATAATAATTACAACTGCCTTTTAATATCTCGTTTATTTATTTTCGTTCTTAATTATACATTTTTAAATATTTTGTAAAAGTCATTAAAAACATCATTTGAAAATATAAAAATAGGTCCGCCGGTATCGGGAGCAGGGTCCAAGCTACCAGTGGTTAGGGCTGCAGACTTGCAGAGACAGGAACCTCCTCACAATGCGAGCCTTATCTGCCTTCTGAATCAGGCCCTTGATCCAACTGCCTAACGAGAGCCTCCAGAGCTGCTGGCCGAGGCTTTCGGCCATCAGCCAGGCCATTGGCCGTTCTGACAATCGGCACAATGCAATGATAGCCGAGCTCATATTCCACATGTCAACAACTGCCTCTATTATAATATTATCATCTATTATGATGAAAACTGATTTTAAAAACACTTGAAAACCACCACACGGTTGTGTGGCGTAAGTATATTCATCCACAACCATATCCATCCCTAGCCATATTTTTGTTTATACTTCGAATCTAGTAGGTACTTAAAATTAAATAAAAATAATTTCTTTGTGCAACAATGACAACAATAAACGTCCATGAAGTTGTCAAATTCCCAGCTGAAATTTCACGTTCGGAAACTTAATCTCGCGTTACAATTTGCAAACACACAAAATTATTAAATGAATTAATTATATAAGTAGCACAATATACATTGCGTTCATATTTTCACCTACTTTTAGTAACTAGAATTATTTTTATTTATTATTTTTCATAAAATACGTGATTTAAATAAAATCGTAACTTACCGATAAATGTCATTGTGTTTCTGAATGATACGGCAGAGAATTACAAGCCAGCCATAGACAAACTACCCAGCGTGAAGTCGGTCAGAATTATGAATGTCATAATACGAAATTTAACCATGCAGGGATCTTATTGCAATGGTAATGGAATCACCACTGCTCTCAAAACGGTTAAGGTTGACATCGTGAAGAAACAAGCATTTCTTACCGCCTGGCCACGGGATATTCCGCTGCAGCGAATTATCGCGCGGTGCGATCGGCGAAGCGTCTCGCGACTAAAACAAATGAATAAAAATGTGCTGGCCACCGCACTGCCCGCCGCACCGCCGCCGCCGTTCGCGCCGCCCGCCGCACCGCCGCCGCCGTTCGCGCCGCCCGCCCGACCCGTGGCCAGGCGGTTAGAACTGAAAATTCTACGACATGTGCCATCCCCCAATCCGCACTGTGCCCGCTTGGTGGATTACGAGCCGCTCCCTCTCTCAGAGAGGAGGCATGTGTCCCAGTCGAGGGAATATTTTAGGCTGCTTATGCTTATAACAGCAGTTTGTAGTTTGCGCTGGGAGATAAGAGTTTAAGTATAGAAAACTATGTACCTACCTACACGCTCCGCATTTTAGAGTGGTTTTAAGTTATTATTGTGCTATTGCAGGGATACAATTTAAATATAAAAAATATCTCGGAGGTATCGATAATTAGTCGATTGATCTTTTTAGCCATAAATTATTCGATTGATCGTTTTTAGTTATCGGCCATTAGGAGTTGAGCGGCTAATATTATAAACGCGAAAGTTTGTAAGTATGGATGGATGGATGGATGGATGTTTGTTTGTTTACTCTTTCACGCAAAAACTACTGAATGGATTTGGATGAAATTTGGGAAACATATAGTTTATAACCTGAATTAACACATAGGATACTTTTCATCCCGATATTCCTACGGGATCGAGACTTACGCGGATGATACCGCGGGGCGCAGCTAGTACATAAATAAAATGTTAACTGTTACATTTACTAGTGCTGATTCGCAGTTTAATTAAAATAAATGCCTATGAAAATGTTGAAATATTCAACAAACCCTGGATTCATGGAAACTATACAAACAAAAAAAAGTATAACAAAACCCCAAAAGTATTTCTCACATTTCTCAGAACAATGGACCAATCCTCCCCTCGTATTTTTATGTAAAAAATGTTTACAAAATTCCTTGGAAATAAGTATGACAGTCAAGGTTTTTAATAAGATCTTTATGAAAGAATGACGGAAGCTTTCAAAATGGCGATAAAATGAAGAATTTAGAATATAAAGCACTCTGAAATTTTATTCGTCCAAAGGCTATGGAAGGAAGATAAAAATAATGGTAAAATAATTATTAGCCTGATCGAGACCCCTCCGTGCCTTGGAAGGCACGATAAGCTGTTGGTCCCGGCTGTCATTCGTAGATCTTTGACAGTCGTTGAGGGTAATGCTGCCAGCCATTTGGGCACTTTTCCCATTGACAGCGATGCGGGGAAATTGATGCCAATGAACTCTTTCCCTTTTTTAAAGTTTTTTTTTATAATATTCTTACTTGTACATACTATTTATTTATTTTATTATTTATGTACACACAGTAAAATACAAAATAGATACGACATAATTAAAATATGAGTACAAAGGTACTGCTTATTTCTTAAGAAATTTCTTCCAGCAGACCTGCGAAAGGAGAAATGAGAAAGAAATGTAGACAATAGTGTGTGAGAACAAGAAGAGAAAAACATGATTATGCGAAGTCTTAACTAAAAATATCAAATATATTGTAAATTAACATATACTTAAATAAATACTTAAAGCTTAAATATATAAACATAAATACACTATAGGTACCTATATAATAATATACTCAAAGTTGAGAGGAAAGATAATGCTCTTTTACACGAAGTTTGAATAGAGAAACAGTTTTCAAATCACGAATGCTAGGCGGAAGAGAGTTCCATAATCTTACAGCATGGACAGAGAAGGAATAAGAATAATAGCTAGTTTTATGAGGATGAGATTTAAGGAGGGATCTAAGGTGTGATCTACACGGTGCGTCACTAGGACGAGCGTAAGAAAAACTCTCACGCAGGTAGCACGGATAAGACGGGTTGTGTAAGATGTTGAGGAGGAGACATGAAATCCGAGTGTTCCTGCAAAGGCGGATTGGGAGCCACTTGAGAGCACCACTTGGGAGCTACTATATTATATTTACGTGTTACGTTACCTTGTATATTTTAATAAAGGTTTATAGCTGAATAAATAAAATAAAAAAATTAAAAATAATTTGTTGTTTATTAGTAATAGCAACTAATAGCTATCCGAAATATTAATTTGACCGCTCCAAATGATTTTGAGTACGCACGACTACACATCAAGCTATACATTTCCAGTATAAGCTGACTTTGCATTGAACGGAAATCCTATACCTATTTATTTATTTAATACTTTAAGCACACAAATGTACAGAGGCGGACTTAATGCCGTAGGCATTTTCTACCAGTCAACCTTTGGGTGATGCAGAGACAAACAGTGGTAGGTGCAATAACTAAAGCGTGGAATAAATATTTATTTAAATACTTGAAACTGTTAAAACTATATATGTATATATAATATATAATAATCCTAAATATATATGTATAAATATAAGATCAAATACATACACATAACTACACGAACATACTAAAAGAAATAAGACAAACAATGGGAAAACATTACCGTTGTGATGATACTGCCAGCTTCTTGCGAATGTGCTCTCGAACTTTAACTTTAAAGGATAATCGGTTGGTTGCCATCCTGATTTCCTGGGGCAGCGCATTCCACAGAGAGATAGACTGAACGAAGAAGGAAGAATGAATGAAATCAGTGCGATGAGTGGGACATTGGAGAAAACGATTGTGTGATGAACGTAGAGTTTTACCTATAATGCGAATGTATAGCTTGATGTGTAGTGTGCACAAGTTTTAAATAGATAGGTATGGATTGACAAAAATAATGAAAATTAAGAAAACAATTAAAACATGAAAAAGAACAATAAATAATAATAATTATATTATAATTTTATTTCAATAAATTTTTGTAATGATAAATTTCACTGTTTCCACAACGTAATCGCTACTTTTACTACATGTGCGGTAAAAACTATAGATACATAAAGATCGCCATGGTTTACCCTAACGTTGTATGTTATAATGAAAAACAAACAAGACTTTGTTTAGCCTGTGCTACATTTTCCTGACAAAAGTTATAGTGCAAAAGTTGATAGTTTAATACGATACAAAATTTCAGCTAAATGCGATCTATAATAAATACAACAACGTGTATTGCCTATACACTTATTTAAATTATGCTTGGCGATAAATTTTTTGGATTGGTTAGTAACGAAAGGGTGAAGGGCATGCCGATTTGGGGTCTGTCTATTTGTAAAAAAAATATAATATAACATTTAAATTAGTATTGCGTAATGTAAATTATTTTGCATAGCATTGTATAAAATTAAGTTTGTTCGTTGCGCCATTTCTTCTTCTCAGCTAAAGCACTAGGAAGTGGTGAAGGGCAGGTTTTAGGAGACTATCGTATATATTTTTGACGTTCGAAAAGTGCTGATTCTCAGCCTAGTTTGAATAAATCACTTTTGATTTTGTATTATTTTTGTTGTAATTTTGCCATTTGACTAACTAAATAAATAAAAACTTTATTCGGTTCAGAAAATCGGAGAAATATTAAAAAAAAAAAACTAGTAAGTGATTAGTAAGTGACAGGCCTTAGGCAATAGGGAATTTCCTGCGTCGTGAGATCAGCAAAAGTCAAAGTCAAAGTCAAATAATTTATTTCAACTAGGCACATTAAAGGCACTTTTGAACGTCAAAAAAACTTTTTACTGAATTAAATCTTTTTCTGAGCATTTTAGTTTATGATGACTTGTATTGTTTTGTATCTTTACTGTATTTGCACCACAAATTATTATTTATTACATTTTCTAATTTAATAATTAATCAAATCATGTTTAAAAAAAAAACAACATTACTCTAAAAAGAATTAGCAATACTCATATTTTAGGAACATTAGTTAAGTGGTCTATAGCTAAACGTAAACAATAATTTACAATCAAAACTTCAACAAAATATCGCCTGAAATCCACGAAAGATAATGAATATAAAAAATAATGTTATCCCCAAAATAAAAAATAAACATCATCAAATATAATTTCCGCAAGGCCAAAACTATAATTGCAGTAAATCTTATCATAAATTTCCGTCCGTTACGATTGCACGGAAAGAAAAACATTCGATAAATCATTTATATTGACTCACCTCACTATATGTCTTTCATTTAATAACACTAGCACTAAAAACACATCACTACACTGAAAAATAAACGCACTTATTTACAAAAAGCACTTACGATAGTCGATAAAAAGTTGAATCGCTCGCGACTTCGAGAGCTGAAGGGAGCTCGTACGAAAACCGTCCTAGCTTGCCACGAGAATCTACAGGTCTGACCGCAATGCCACAGAATTTCCCGCTCCAAAGCTGGAAAGAGACGCCGTCATGAAAATCTTACAAGTTAGAGCGAGATAGGCATGTTTCGCGTGTTTCGCATCTGCGGAAAAGCTCGCAAAATATACATAAGTATGCTAGTGTATGCGGCGGTTTATATAGCAATTCACACCATCCGATAGCTTATGTTAAATTAATAATTCATTCACTATGTTTGTTCTAGTTTTCCCATAGTTTAGTTATAACCAAAATTGTTTTTTAAACATACCTATATTTTTAGTTAGTTTAGTTTAAAAACCAGGTGCGATGTTTAAACACTATTTGGGATAACATCGTTTCGTTTTATGGTTTTCGCGTGCGGTTTTGGGTTTGAATTCTTAAAATTGTTACCTTTTCGCTGAAATGTACGCAATTTATGACAATTATACAGGCTTTTAGCTTTGTAATGAGATTAATTTTATCTTTGTATATTTACCTGAATGTTATTTTGCTAGAAAACATAGAAAACATAAATTATTATACGAAAATATGTAGTTAATGCGATGGAAATAATACTAATGTTCAGACCAAATAAAAAACCCAGACAGAGCGATGCAACAGTGACGTGAGGCCGGTTTCGTAAACGTGTGTGCACATAGTGAGGTGTAGTTTGATTGTAAATGTGTGCGTGTGAGCGTCTGAGTTCTAATGGCTAATATCTGTATGTATCCACTGTAATTTGAAAACATTGTGAAAGGCATTTATTTTTAAAAGAGTAACCGTGGAGTTTCTTTCCTGCTCTTCTCCATAGGAAACAACCAATTGAAATCGTGCACCTAGCTTCTGACGTTTCATAAGTGCCCATGAGACATAAAATAATTTGATTTGATTTCGAAAAACCGCATGCTATTAAGTCATCGATATCGTTTTTGTTTCGGTTTTTTTGTTTATCCTGAATCACACATCACACTAAGTAATGAAAATCACACAGATTATGATGATACCCTTCCTTCTGGCTTCGCCTTACTCGGGTAAAAAATGGAAGAGGTTCTGAAGTCGACGAAAAAAAACAATTGTACATACTACAATTGTTTTTTTTTCTATAACTATGCCTAACTTTTTCAGCGTGTCCCGATTTTGACGAATCTTTTTTTATTAATTGTGTCATAAACATCATTGTAGACTTTTTTCTGACTTCTTAAAAAACATGGTTACTAAAACTACGTATTCTCTACCATAAAGGCTCGAGCAGATCGGATGCGTATGCGTAGATACGTTACAACTCAGTGGTACGTGCACGTCTACGCATACGCTTCCGGTCTGCTCGAGCCTTTAATATCACTGTTAGCGGTTATTAGTAATCACATGGATTGTTGATATTTACACACACGATAACGAAAACTATTCTATTGACATAATTCCTTCCTTATGTATTAATTCAATGAGCATTCTTAAATAGAAAACTAAACACCTCCTAAATAAATATTTTCAAATTCACTGTTGACATCCGTAGAACTCATATTATCATACTTGGCCTATAATGTTCCCACTGCTGGGACACAGGCCTCCTCTCCGTGAGAAGCAGTGGGCCATAATCCACTACGCGGGCCCAGTGCGGGTTGGCAGATGTCACATGTCGTCGAATTTTTGGTTCTAGGACATTACAGTTTTCTCACGATATTTTCCTTCACCGTTTTGAGAAACAGTGGTGATGAAATAAATTACACAAAGTAAAGTGCCTGCTTGGGTTAGAAACCACAACCTGCAACTTGTTAGTCGGGGCCATTACCATGGGGCCATACCATGGGCCCATTACCATTGGTCCACCACTGTTCTTAAGATGACACAAAAAATATGAATTCGCTATTTTGGTTAACGTTCACTCTGACCACAAATCCTATTGACTTTCACGCTTGTGTTTATTTCAATGAATATTATTTTGTAGATATTGGCAAGAGTTCAAAATAATAGCAATTACGATGTGCCTTTTATTTTTATTTTTCACCATCGTATTTATGAATGGAATTATTTATAATCGGAATTGAAAGTTTTAAAGAAACAGCCGAGACACACGGGCTAGGGCAGGCCACGATGAATTCGCGGGATGAAATGCGCGGTATCGCAAAAATTTGAATAAAGAAAGAAGACTTTTAAAAAAATAAAGACATTTTTTAATACAAGCATCTGTAGTGAAGGCCATGGATAAGATTTTTTTTAAATTTTGTACAAATTTTAAAGAAAATGTGATATTTAAGTTAATAAATAGGCCTTTTTTTCAGAAGCAGCACGGAGTCCTTTTTTTCCGGTTAGATTATGTTACTGAAGATTCATGTGAGGGATTTAATGTACAGTCGAAAAAATTGAATTCTGACCCACCATAAGCTTATTTTCTTACAGAAATTCAAATACAATTAGGTCGACATTCGCGTAAACATACATTTTCTTGGTAACGAACTTGTCATCTGCCATCTTTGTTATTTTGACGGTTTCAAACGATTTATCGTCAAAGTGCGTCATGATTCACTTAGTCTGACTGTACATTGGCATGATGTTATTTTATGTTTATTTAATATAGCAAGGTCTGAACAGTATATTATGATTGATCACGTGTTCCGTAATTAGGGTGCTGGAGAGCTCTAAAACTCACAAAAGGGATCATCTTCTGATATGAGCAGATCTAGACCACAAACCTACATGACATCTAGATAAGTATTAATCTTCTACAAGCTAAACTGAAACTAGGTCACCTGTTATAAATTTTAACATAAACGCCTTGATATGATCTCGGCACTCACACTTTATTAGCAGATCAATATTCCTATATACCTGCTAGTCGTTATCTTATAATGTACTTAGTGCTCATACACACGAGCGGCCCGCGTCAACGGCAGAGACAACTGCAGCCGTCGACAATGTGCAGCTCGTGTTTTTGAGCACCGTACAAGTTCGATTCAAACTTAAGGCTGTAGACCCTACCTCAGATTTTATCTCGCTCGCACCATACTACTCGCGGCCTGAGTGAGAACGAGATGGAGTGGGGTGCTGGTGGCTCTCATGCCTCAAATAGTTTAGGTGATTGCTTTATACTGTGAAAATACTGGTAATTAAAAAAAATGATGCTGCTGTATTTTCGCGCTGCTGTATTATGCGAAGCAATTTGAGGTAGGGTAGGGCCTTAAGGCGGCTCGGAACATGAGGCGAGTCGCTGCGCAGTAACAATTTCATTTGTCAGCGGGAGTGAAGGGTGGGGGGTACTGCGCAGCGATTAGTTAACTGCCGAGCCGCCATTAAGTTTGAATCCAACAATACCTACTCAAATACATGAGCAGTACGTTGTCACTTGTCGACGGCAGTTGCCTCTGCCGTTGACGAGTGCCGCACTAACTGTTTTCTCGCGACTTCATTTGCAGAAAAAACTTTACAGTTCGTTGACCCAACCCAATAAATTGCGTGTTTAGACAATAAATACTCATACAACATGATCAATTACTTCATCATTTGTTTGATTTGTACATTAACTCAGCCTATCGCAGTCCACTGCTGGACATAGGCCTCTCCGAGCTGCGACACAACACCCTGTCCTCCGCTTCCGCATCCAGTCTCTCCCAGCCAACTTTTTAAGGTCGTTGGTCCATCTTTTACACACACACACGCCACACATCACACCATCCCTCCCTTACTCTACATCAGGTACGGGTATGGTCCATCTTTTACACACGGCACATAATCTCAAATGTATTTTTATATAATTTATTTTTTATCTTTTTATTATATCTTCTCATTTAGTCTAGGAACAACCTACCCTCTCACTAGGAGTCGGGCGTTGGTAGCTGAGCCACAGTTTTTAACTTTTGCAGTTATCGTTTGACATTGTTTGTCTTTGTATGTTTATGTTTTTTTTTTGTTCCCAATAAACGATTATTATTATCTAGCTAGGGGTCCCACACGGATCTCTGCCTTTTCGCCGAAAATTGTTTGCCAGATTTTCACTTGGCAACTAACGTTTTGCAGAATTTTATTTGGCTGAATAATCATTTGCCAACTTATCATATAATTTTATTTTATTTCCCAACCTCACAGTTACCAACTGTACGTTTGGTCTGCTTTTCATAATGACACTTTTTAAAATGCCAACTTTCAAGTAGAGTTCAATTAAAATGAGTGAGTGTATTGAAGAGTCCTCAGTGAGTGAGTGTTTTTACAAGCTTTATATTAGCTTGCTCTGTTCGTATGTCGTTCCGGTTACTCCTTTTGTCATCAATTTTTCAATCACTTCCAGGCATCCGATTGAGCTGAAACTTGGCATACGTATACAACTACCGAGACATTTTGAAAAAATTATACCAAAGAGCTGGTCTGATGATGGAATCGGAAGTTGGGCTTGGGAACTCCCAAATCAAACAAGATAGCACCATCGTGTTTGGACTCATTGGTTACGTATTAACTAGTACTTTGACACTAGGTGGTGTTCAGGGTCTGATGATGGAGCCGGTAGGTGGCCATGGGAAAACCACAATCAAACGAGATAGCACCATCGCGTTTGGACTCATTGGTCATGTATTAACAAGTACTTTGACACTAAGTAGTGTTCAGGGTCTGATGATGGAGCCGGAAGGTGGCTTGGGAACTCCTCAATCAAACAAGATAGCACCATCGTGTTTGAACTGGTTACGTATTAACTAGTACTTTGACACTAGCTAGTGTTCAGGGTCTGATGATGGAGCCGGAAGGTGGCCATGGGAACTCATCAATCAAACCAGAAAGCACCATAGTGTTTGGATGCGTTGGTTATGTATTGACAAGTGCTTTAACACTAGGTGGTGTTCAGGGCCTGATGATGGAGCCGGAAGGTGGCCATGGGAAAACCACAATCAAACAAGATAGCACCATCGCGTTTGGACTCATTGGTCATGTATTAACAAGTACTTTGACACTAAGAAGTGTTCAGGGTCTGATGATGGAGCCGGAAGGTGGCCTTGGAAACTCCTCAATCAAACAAGGTAGCACCATCGTGTTTGGACTCATTGGTTACGTATTAACTAGTACTTTGACACTAGCTAGTGTTCAGGGTCTGATGATGGAGCCGGAAGGTGGCCTTGGGAACTCCTCAATCAAACAAGATAGCACCATCGTGTTTGGACTCATTGGTTACGTATTAACTAGTACTTTGACACTAGCTAGTGTTCAGAGTCTGATGATGGAGCCGGAAGGTGGCCATGGGAACTCATCAATCGAACCAGAAAGCACCATAGTGTTTGGATGCGTTGGTTATGTATTGACAAGTGCTTTGCCACTAGGTAGTGTTCAGGGTCTGATGATGGAGCCGGAAGGTGGCCATGGGAACTCCTCAATCAAACCAGAAAGCACCATAGTGTTTGGATGCGTTGGTTATGTATTGACAAGTGCTTTGCCACTAGGTAGTGTTCAGGGTCTGATGATGGAGCCGGAAGGTGGCCATGGGAACTCCTCAATCAAACAAGATATCACCATCGTGTTTGGACGCGTTGGTTATGTATTGACAAGTGCTTTGACACTAGGTGGTGTTCAGGGCCTAATGATGGAGCCGGAAGGTGGCCATGGGAAAAACTCAATCAAACAAGATAGCACCATCGCGTTTGGACTCATTGGTCATGTATTAACAAGTACTTTGACTCTAAGTAGTGTTCAGGGTCTGATGATGGAGCTGGAAGGTGGCCATGGGAACTCCTCAATCAAACAACATAGCACCATCGTGTTTGGACTCATTGGTTATGTATTAACAAGTGCTTTGACACTAGCTAGTGTTCAGGGTTTGATGATGGAGCCAGAAGGTGGCCATAGGAAAACCTAAATCAAACAAGATAGCACCATCGCGTTTGGACTCGTTGGTTATGTATTAACGAGTGCTTTGACACTAGGTAGTGTTCAGGGTCTGATGATGGAGCCGGAAGGTGACCATGGGAACTCCTCAATCAATCAAGATAGCAGCATCGTGTTTGGACTCGTTGGTTATGCATTGCTTTGACACTAGCTAGTGTTCAGGGTCTGATGATGGAGCTGGAAGGTGACCATGGGAACTCCTCAATCAATCAAGATAGCAGCATCGTGTTTGGACTCGTTGGTTATGCATTAATAAGTGCTTTGACACTAGCTAGTGTTTAGGGTCTGATGATGGACGGAAGGTGGCCATGGGAACTCCTCAATCAAACAAGATAGCACCATCGTGTTTGGACTCTTTGGTTATGTATTAACAAGTGCTTTGACACTAGGTAGTGTTCAGGGTCTGATGATGGAACCGGAAGGTGGCCATGGGAACTCATCAATCGAACCAGAAAGCACCATAGTGTTTGGACTCGTTGCTTATGTATTAACAAGTGCTTTGACACTAGGTAGTGTTCAGGGTCTGATGATGGAGCCGGAAGGTGGCCATGGGAACTCCTCAATCAAACAAGATAGCATCATCGTGTTTGGATGCGTTGGTTATGTATTGACAAGTGCTTTGACACTAGGTGGTGTTCAGGGCCTAATGATGAAGCCGGAAGGTGGCCATGGGAAAACCTCAATCAAACAACATAGCACCATCGTATTTGGACTCATTGGTTATGTATTGACAAGTGCTTTGAAACTAGGTGGTGTTCAGTGCCTGATGATGGAGCCGGAAGGTGGCCATGAGAAAACCTAATTGTTTGGATTTGTGAAGATGATAGAACAGATATTTAAACAAATCCTAATGCTAAAAAGTAGAAAATAAAATATAAGTAAAAATCTTTTTAAAAACAAGCTTTTATTAACTAAAAAGTACTAAATAAAACTGTCGTAAACATAATATTTTCTTAAAAGCTTGAGGCTTAATGTCCTTCTTAAGGTGGAATCCGACGGTGCGCCATATCGCGGACGGACCCAGACGAGCCCGGACGGCAGACGACCACAGACCGCCACGCACCGCGCACCGAGGCGCTTCCGACGGTGCGTGATATTGCGGACGCACGCACGCGGACAAGCCTACGCACACCAATGCTCTTCCAACGGTGCGTGTCGGTCTGTGTGGGCTTTGAGATTAGAAGTCTACAAGACATACATTACATTACCATGAAAGTGAACCAAAGTCACCGACCTAACAGTTCGTTCTGCTCGCTTCGGAATACTTCGGATCACATCGGACGAGCGAATCCAACAATAGGCTCGTCTCCGGCACAATACGTCATTATAAACTTATCATACGACATAGTCACGAGCACTAATATGTATACACTTAGCAACTTTTAAAAGTGATTTTCTTCTACTGTATTGATTGTAATTTTATGATATAACGAACATAGTATTTTTGAACCCCTATTATTATGAAATAGGTATCATCTCAAAGTTAAAATCGTTATTCCACGAGAAAAACGTTATCGAATTTTGCTCAGTGTATACATATTTTTGCTCGGGACTGTACGTCACTGTAAAGGCTCTTACATACTGGCACGACTTTTTAACCGACGAAAAAAAAGGAGGTTCTCAAGTCGACCCGTGTATACATTTTTTTTTTTTAAATTATGACCACGAATAACTTTTTCTTGAGTAGTCCGACTTGAACGTTTCTTTTTTTATTGGGAAGGATATACCTCAAAGTTATTCCCATTTCAAATAGAAAACAAAAATCCATCCCCTTTTTATGTTGGGTTATCATCAAATGACTTTTCCCTCTCTGGGTGGAGCGGGAGGGCGTGTCAGACTTTTACTGACTAAAACCCACCCGTGTTTCTACAGTTGCCTATTGCCAAGGTCCCGGTATCTCTTTTGGACTTTTCCGCAACCCTGGCAGGCATCGGTCCTAACGGAACCCGTCAAGTGTGCTGACATCTCTTTGAGGCGCGCCTGGAACACGACACGCCGTCGACCCCCGCCTGGTCCTTATCGGACGGCGAGCTACCTATTGCTCGCCGTCCGCATGCCCGCACCTACGGTGGCCGGGAATCCACCTGGGATTCCCGACGCCCAGGGCGTCTCCTGCGGCAGCGGTAAGCGGTGTGAGGGCGCTTACCTTGCCTGTCCTTCACGCATTCCGCCTCCTCCTCCGCGAGCATTACTGCTTCGCAGAACGAGGTGACGGCTTCCCATGCCCTCTCTCTCCGTACCATGGCCTGGACCAGGGCCGGAAGCGAGAGGTCATTGCCGCCAATCGCCTCCAAGAGCGGTGCTCCGCCCAAGCAGGGCAGACCTCCACGTTATGCTCCAACGTGTTATATGCTCTACCGTGTAAAAAAAATCCACCCCGTAGAAAAAATGGGGTTGATCGATTTTTCACCTACTGAATTTTCAACTGTGAACCGTTTCTGTTGAAATTTCACACACATACGTAACTAATTTAAGTAACAAATTTTGAGGCGGCGCCGAACACACATTGAACGAAGATTCATCAAGCTACCATTATACCTACGCTGTAATTAATAAGTACCTACCTAATTAATTTGTTTGTTTGTTTGGAATCGAACCCGGGACCTCTGGGTCTGAGATGTCTTACCACTAGAACACAGAGGAGATATTTAACAGTTTGTGTAAAAATCCAAAAATGCCTATGTCAAAAAATTTGCTTACTTACGAATCTATTTATGTGTTGTTTTTTTTAGAAGTCGGTTGTTTTTTTTTTGGCTTTATTTCTCTTTTTAGTTGTAGTACCTACCCCACACAAATTGGAATACCTTTACCTGAAAATGTAAATAACAGTGACAGGAACTTTTTATAACATCATGCATCCACATAGGCTAAGTGGCAAAATCCGTATTATTGAAGCTAGCTCAAAAACTAGCCAGTCAAAGTTAATAAAATTTATATTGGACCACCTCTGAAGTACACCTATGACTACTAAACAAAAAAAGAATCATCAAATCAATTCATAATTGGCGGAGTAATGGCGTAAAAAACATACAAAAAAAATACATAATAGTTGAATTGAGAACCTTCTTGAAATCGGTTAAAAAGCTACCATTGGTAAAGAAAACGATTCGTTTTTGTTTTACAGGAACCGAGCATACTTCGCGGCTCGCACCGCACGGCGCACCTTTGAAGTTTACCGACTCGCCGCGGATCGGCCGGACCGCGGCGCACGTGTCTGCGCTACCACGCACGATACGATTCCCATGGTGCGTGTTGGTCCGGGCTGATCCGCGTGCGTCCGCGGCCAGTCGATAATTTCAAGGGGAATGTACCCAATCTCGAACGCACGGCGACAGACGTGTCTGCGATACCCCGCACGTACCCCTTCCCACGGTGCGTCGTGCGGGCTCGTCCGTGTCCGTCCACGATATGGCGCACCGTCGGATTCCACTTTTACACTTAACTTGAATATAAGCCTCAAGGTTTTAAGAAAATATTAAAGTTCTATGTTTACGACAGTTTTATTTAGTACTTTTTAGTTCATAAAAGCTTGTTTTTAAAAAGATTTTTACTTATATTTTATTTACTTTATCTTTAATGTGACCTAACCTAACTTAACTGTTTCTTTTTACAAAAGCGATTCACTTCTGGCACTTCGCCGGCCGCTGCCGCGACACGCTCGCTACGCTCGCTCGGCTCGTGCGTTGTTTGTCATACTCTAACCTAACCTAACCTATCGTAACCTAAGATTGAAATGTTTGACAAATGATAAATGTCTCAAACGTTGTGTGTCATTATAATAATCAGCTTAACAATAATTCTACCAAATGAAACGTTGTCATACAAAAATTTGCTAATCGTTAGTTGTCAAAATGAAACATCGGCGAAACGTTGGTTGGCAAGTGATAATCTGCCAAACAATTTTCTGCGAAAAGGCAGCATACCGTCCCACACACGCTTGCCGATACGCGGTCTCCACTCGTCTGCTCCACTGACCATCGACAAACATGGCTAGCCCACCGCCATTTCAGCTTGCTTGATTTGTACGCTCGTCCGTAAATGACGCAAGCTTATTGCTTGCGTCATTTACATAATAATATTATTGTGGACCTACCAACCCCTGCTTCGCGTGCCTTTGAAAGGAATTGTGAGCGTGTACGCAATTAGACACTGTCGGGATGGAGTTTTGAAAAATCCTTTGGTGAGAAAAATAATTGGAAGTAAAGACCTTCTATCATGATTCTGTTTTCAGTGGCTTAGTCTGAAAATAGCGGTAAGGAAAGAAATGTCGAATCAAAAACTTTGCGCACAGAATACTCGGCTAAGCCGGCGGCGAGCGAGTCCATGCCGGATAAACGGCATATTGCCATTTTAAATATTATATTTTATTTATTAACATTCACAATTATTAGGTATTTTTATACAACATTATTTTTTGTTTATGCTAAACCCGAAAAGGGGTCATGGTACTCATCATTTTGAACATTTTTTTTCTATGGGACAAACTTTGAAATCGCGAAAATGAAAAAAATCTGCTGTTCCATACATTTTGTCGATTTAAGTGAATACAAATGTATGGAGGAGTCTGTTTTTTTTTTGCGATTTCGTTGTTGGTCCCATAGAAAAAGTTGTTCAAAATGATGAGTGCAATGACCTCTTTTCGGGTTTAGCATAAACAAAAAATAATGTTGTATATTGTATTTCTTCTATCTAATGTACCAGTTTTTAATTTATTATTATTGATGCGCCGAATGTTCGGCCGAATATTCGTATTCGGTACATTCGGCATGTTTTTTCATTGTTCGTATTCGGCCGAATATTCAGTTGATTTGCTGAATAATTACCGAATGTTTAAATTATTGTTAATATAAAAAAAAAAAACATTTTATTAAACAGTAAGGGCCCTAGCACACGGCGTATTTTAAACGCGCAGACGACGCACAGACGACGCGCGTAAACGCGCTTCAAACGAGATTTGAACGCAACCTTGTAACCTAAGCACATGGGACGATCGTGAAACGCGCGTCTACTGCGTGTATACACGCAGATACAGCGATACAGACGCGCTATAGTCACTCGTAGCTTCCGTGTTTTGGTCAGAGACTCCTCGTCAGTTGCACAATCAGGGTCCGTCAACTTTGTTCGCCAATCATGCGGCAAGGGGACGGGAAAATAATGCTACCATTACAATAAATTTATTTGTTTTTATAGGAATCTATGATAGCAATATTGCGGGCCGTGCGGTGGCGTGAGCGCCCGCCCCTTCTGTACCCCGTCTCCGACCCTTTGTACGCACTTCAAACGAGTTTCGAACGCGCTTCACACACGCATTTGTATTACGTTTCACGCGTGTTTAAATCTATAAAATCGCAAAACTCGGCATCCACGGCGCTGAAAACGCGCGTATTGGAAACGCGCGTCGTCTGCGCGTTTAAAATACGCCGTGTGCTACCGCTCTAAAGTAAAGTAATTACTAAAAAAGTGTGGTTTATTCCGAAAGTTGTACATAGTTTTTTGTAAATGAAAGAACTACTTTTTGTAACAAGTATTTATTGATAAAATAAAAAAGATTAACTTGTCACTTGTCACACTTGTTTTCCTACGTTGAAATACAAGTGTGAGTGTACAGAGTGATTCTTTTACGTTTAAATTTAATCGTTTTGTGAACATTTCACTCCTCAAATTTAAAAAAATTTTTTTTTTTTTTGAGTGGCTATATTTTTTTTAGAATGTATACACGCTATACTATTGCAGGTTAACGGGAACGCCCTTTGTTAGTTAACATACTGTATAATGAACTTCAATTCCGAGATGATTTTTAAACAATATTATGTGAGAACTGCAATATATAACCGAAAGAGCGATGCATTGACTGAGCGAGCCGTGCTAGCGAGAGGGGCCGCGGGTTGCGCGCGGGGCAGAGGCAAACGCCCCCCGGCTCTTGCAGAGCGCCGTACCGACGTGTACAAACCTGTTCACCGCGCAGAATTGAACCGAATGATTCGGCTGAATATTCAGTTCGGTTCATTTCAGACCGAATATTCGGCCGAACATTCGTATTCGGTTAAACCTACATCTGGCGCATCTCTATTTATTATTTATTATTATTCTAGCGTAAGACACTCGTGTGTTGCAGCTGAAAATCAGTGGCAGGTACTAAACTTTGTGTTGCCTTCTGACATTATGCTGAGCTGAGGCCCTTTTGGCATTGTAATGATTGTTTTCTGTTTTTATAGTTTTAAGGTGTTTTTTCTGTAATGCCAATAAACGCAGTTTTCTTTCTTTACTTTCTTTCTTTTTTCAAAATCCAAGTTTGCACATATTTTCACACCCATCCTCAGTGGTCTACGCTTTGCGTTGACAGTCAACCAATCTGTCAGGGAGCTGTTCGTCTTTTCGTCTTGTTTTTCTTAGACTATCGATACCAAATCCCGGATTCGCGCATAAGGCAAAGTTTACTTAAGTTTTTCTATTAGGGAGGCGCTTAACACACGATAACTTGAAATGGAAAGCGTAGTTTCTGCTTAATTGAAAAAGTTGTAATACGTAACTAATACCTAAAAGTTAGTACTTTGGACTTAGCGCATTTTGTTGGGTTTTGCAAACGTATAACACTGCTAGTAGTTAGAAAGTTCTGCCTACTTTTCTATATCCATACTATCCATAATATTATTATAAATTCGAAAGTAACTCTGTCTGTCTGTCCGTCTCTCTATCTGTCTGTCTGTATGTTACCTTTTCACGCCTAAACCACTGAACGGATTTCGATAAAATTTGGCTACTTTTTATCAACATACCACGCGTGCGAAGCCGCGGGCGGAAGCTAGTGTTTTATTAAACTTTATTATACAGGGTGAAATTTAATTCGTTTGCATCCTCTCAAGGGGTCATTGTACATACTCATCATTATGAACAAATTCCACTATGGGACCAGCCCAGAAATTGAAAAAAAAAACAGCAGTGTCTGTTCCCTACATTTTGACGATCTATGCGAACATAAATGTGGGGAACAGCAGATTTTTTTGTCGCGTGACTTTACATTCTAATCATTAAAGAAACACGAAAACACGCAATAAATATTTTTTTTAAAGAACAAAAATATTTGGAACCAATCGTAAAAACACAAAAAAAACCAAAGAAAATGTTTTATATGTTCACTCTTTCTATATTTCTCAATCAAACCCTGAAAATCGGAAAAAGGTCTATCTGCTGTATTATGTAAAACAGTACATAAGCCCATTTATTATGCATGTTTCGGAGCCGGGTTCTCACTCAGTTACAATAACAAACCATATCGCAAACACAAACAAAACTATGCCTGCAAACACGGCTACACATCAAGCTATATATTTCCAGTATAAGCTGACCTCGCATTGTACGGAAATCCTATACAAAGCGGATCTGATTAAATTGGAAACGTATAGCCGTGTGTACACAACCAACATGTTTAACGAAAAATTTGTACACAATTTGTTTTATTGCATACAATTTGCTACCTATCCATTTTGTGGAATTGGAATTTTAATAATTCTGAAGTAGTTGCTTACCAGTGAAATTTTTTTTTTTTTTCATCGAGCTCGCGATCGCACTGGTTCCTACAAAATAAAATATTTTTGCGAAAATCAAACAGTAGGACGACTTGGTTTAAATAAGCTAAAAGTATCGTTTTCTTCTCAATCTTTTCACACAGTATTGTAAGATTTTTTCATAATTCCGGTGAGTAATTTTCACTACGATATTTTCCGCAGTTTGCCTTGTTTTTTAATTAAAAAAAAATGTAAAATGCAGGATACAGGTAACGTTCTTAGGTCTTGTATTAATTTTTTAAATGTCTTTGACATATCTCGGGAACCTGGAGGCCCGGACCTTTGGAAGGCCTACGATGGGCCGAAGCCAACTCGCAGAGGCCCCTTAGACATTTTTAAGTGTTGAGGCACCAACCGACGATTATTCCTGTATGCACTATGCAAGTGATAACCCTCGGTTGGTGCAAGACTATGGGTTTGGGTGGCTATAGTGGATTGGTAATTCGCATTATTATTATTATGAGTAGGATAGAATATTAGGTAACTAATTCCAATCAATCAACTCAGCCTATCGCAGTCCACTGCTGGACATAGGCCTCACCCAAGCAGCGCCACAACACTCTGTCCCCCGGCCTTCCGCATCAAGTCTATCCCAGCCAGTTTCTTAAGGTCGTCGGACCATCTAGCTGGGGGCGTCCCACACTACGCTTGTCAATACGCGGTCTCCACTCCAGAACTCGGCTGCTTCACCGGCCATCGGTCCTTCAACTTCACTTCAGTTTAGTTATCACTAATTCCACTACCACAACCTAACTATTTCATGTGCATTGTCTCACAAAATACTTAGTATCAATAATCAGCCCGCCATTTAATGATATGTTCAATATTCTTGGGGTTTTGCCAGAACCGACCATTGTTTGAGCTTGCAAGGACACAAGATCTATAATAGCACAGAGGAATTACCTCTACATATGTACGTACCTACGTAATAATAATCAAAGGTATCTTTGTTATAGGATAAGCATCACCATTGACCTATTTATTAACAGTGTTACTGTTGCCGTTTTTAGCTACCGCTTAATGGCTCCCACAGACGCGACGGTGCGACGCGTTTCTGGTAAAACAATTTCCGTAAAGTTTTCATACAAATTGTTCTATTACAGTTGCGTCGCGATGTCGCGTCGCGCCTTTCTGCGGAGGCCTTAACCCCGTGGCCTAATTAAATGCGATGGTCGTGCGAGTACACGTTACTGTCATACTATTAGGGTACATTTCTATTCATCGCATAAAAATCCCTTGCCGTCCCGAGCCGCCAGTGGGCCCATTGTGCGGACAAGGGAGTCTACTTACGCACATACTCGTACAACCTCGATTACTCTGCGATAGCACTTCAATATGCTGTGATATCGCCTTGTTACCACTGCCATACTACTACAATACTGCAATAGCTATAATATATCGCTGGAAAAAAAAATCTTCTCATTTTGCTACCACACCGACGCGGACGCCGCGTTTGAAACGTCTACGCTGCAAATACTTTAAAATATGTTTTATTTATTCACGGCAGACAAACTAATCGTATCCAGAATTTTAACCAAAACTCAAACTAAAATATTTATTTTCTTTTTTAATTATTAAGTAAGTACCCACAAACTGCTGAAAGTTCAAGAATTTTAGCAGTTTTCACATCACACGGGCCCGACCGTCGTCCCTCTGGCACGTAAAGTAGCGGTCACTTTTATTACGGCGTTAATTACTAACTTTAACACTAACAGAAGTTTCGCGAGTTTTTATGTACAGTTGGGAACATAAGTGGTTGGATAAATGAATTGAATTGGATAGAATTGAACACAAACTTGATACTTACAGATTGCCCGCAGATATTATTTATTACCGGCGGATTTTTCTTTCATTTCATAACAAACCTATGCGACAAGAGGCCAATTCTGGTAAAGCATGGCATTCAAAGCAGTTTGGCTTGCACGTGGTATTTTTTTAAGGATTGAGGAAGCAGATATTTTAGGTTGAGAGATTTGTGGAATCTACACAATGTTGGATACGACATAAGGTGTTCTGAGTGTAATGAAAACTTCTAAGTACTTAGTAAAAAACGAGGTAGTCGAAAGCCGAAAACGTCTAGTAATTGCTTCCGGCCAGCTTTGTTATTCAACAAATACTGCCGAATGTGACCCGAACTAGTATCCAGCGCCCCTGACCCTCAGCGGGCACATAAAAATGGTACAGCAACTACTTTTATTACTACACTAATTACAATGGCGCATGTAGCCCCGACACTTCTATAAATAATAGAGATTTATTGGTTTAAAATGGGAGTTTTTTAAACCTAATAAATATGTTTTACCGAGACATGGAGACACGGCACACCCTGTTTAGTTTTTATTACGGACTAGCTTTTGCAGACAGCTTTGCCCGAGTGGTTCTCGGTAAATATGGACTATCGGGATTAAAAGTAGGTACCGTATGTGTTAATTCAGGTAAACAATGTATTAAGAGGAAATAGGGTCTCCATAAAAACGCTCTCGCCTGTTTTCTCTCTAGTTTATGACCTTAGAGCAATGATTTCTTACTATGCCCCTATGTTTTCCGTTTTGATGATACATTATCTGTAGATGCACTAGCACCCTCAGAAAATGCTCAAAATTGCCTGTTTAGGCCTATTGTACAAAGACAGATTCATGAAAAAAGAAAAACATAGGGGAACAGTAAATATCTTTATAAAATATCTTTTAAATTGGTCCAATATTGGACGAGGAAATAGACGAGAGCCTAACTTCGAATTATGACTTTTTGTATGGAGAAAAAACCGACCCTATTTCCTCTTAATCCCGTAATACATTGATTTCATATAACTCTGTTGGTTTACGCGGCCCACGCCCAGTAATGCTGCCAGTCCTAGCCGGCATGATTTTTTCCGAAATCTTGAACAATCATCGTCATATTTTAGCCAATTTATACAAAACTTTAATGATAAATCTTCCTCATGAATCTCTCCATCCATTGGTGAAAACCGTATGAAAATCCGTTCGGTAGTTTTTGAGTTCAACGCGTTCAGATAGACAGACTCGGCGGCGGACTATGTTTTATAAAATGTTAGTGATTTGGAAAACAGTTTTGCTATAGGTTGGCAAACCAGTTGACCCTGATGTGAAGTAATTATTGTTGCCAATGGACAACTGCAATGCGAAGGAAAGGGTTGCCGATCAGGCAAAGGAAAGTTGGCAGGGTATCCAAAGCGAGACAATGCAATAGTTATGTAGGTACCTGCTATGAGCAGTTGAAACACTTCCCTGGACGAACTTTCCCAAAGATACTCTGGATAAACGACGGGCATCGCTACCCTTGTCGCGCCCGCGATATGGCGCCTTTTTGTGGGAGCCTTAAGGCTCTTACATACTGGGGCGATTCGTCGCGCGACGCGATGCCGCCGCATTGTTCGCCGTGAAGTTTTCTCAGAAATTGTTTTGTTATAAAAACTTTTTACAAAAAAAAACAACTGACTTCAAAAAAAACACTAAAGAAGTGAAAAATAACTTTAATTTCGGAAGTCGGTGTCTTTGCTTTTTAATTTTCGTTTTTTGCCACCGACTTCCGAAATTAAAGTTATTTTTCACTTTTTTAGTGTTTTTTTGAAGTCGGTTGTTTTTTTTTGTATTTTTTTTTTATTTTTCACTTTTCAGTGGTGGTACCTACCCCACACAAGTTACTACCTGCTATGTAAATAACAGTGAAGGAGTCTAATAATTATATCGTCTACATAGACTGTGGGAAAAATACGTAATATTGTAGCTAGCTCAAAAACTACGCAAGCAAACTTAATAAAATTTATATGGGACCATCTCGGGAGTAAACCCTTTCGAACTAAAAAATAATTTTTAAAATCGGTTCACAAACGGCGGAGTAATCGGTGAACATACATAAAAATAAAAAAAAAAACAATCATCCGAACGTAGTACCTCCTCCTTTTTTGAAGTCGGTAAAAATTCACGTCGCGCGACGATTCGCGCCACTATGTAAGAGCCTTTAAATAGAAAGGCTGCAGGGCACTATTATTACAACCTACAGCTATTCCTGAGGTATAGCTTATTCAGCCTATAATGTTCCCACTGCTGGGACACAGGTCTCCTCTCAGCGAGAGGGAGTGAGCCGTAATCCACCACACGGGCCCCGCGGGGTTCGTGAATGACACATTTTTTCGAATTTTCGTTTCTAGGACATGCCGGTCTCCTGCACCGTTTTGAGAGCAGTGGTCATGTAATTATTTACACAAAGAAAACCGAGTAAACCGGTTCGAACTCTGCACGACTTATAACTCGTAAGTCTGGGCCGATACCACTGCTCTGAACAATTGCCGACAGCAAAATGACATCCAATCATAATATAATCACATTAATAAAGATAATTAGCATAACGAACAATATCATGAAACGAAATGAAATCATGAATTTAAATTCGCCATTGCATTCCCTGGCTTACTGTTATTTAATATTTCAGTAGCTATCCAATCCACGCAATTATGCTTTCAACGAAGATCTCCAATTCCTTAAGCAGCAGTTCCAATCCATTGGCCTTGACCTCAACTACTCAAAATGCGAAATTTACCCTTGTGACAATACTGACAGACAATTGACTATTCAGAAATTTAACTCAATAGCCCCAGATATAAAAGTTTTGGAAAAAAGTTCACTGCACCTCCTAGGTTCCCCAATTTTAGAAGACAGTTTCTCACCTTTCATTGATGAAAAAATTAAACATTTCAATGACATTTCGGATAGACTTTCTAAAATTAACCTACATTCGGCATTCACCCTCATCAGATACTGCTGTTTCGGTCCAAATTTTATGTATTTTCTCCGCTCTTCACCTTTATGGAAAAAGCCACACCTTTTAGACAAAATTGATCAAATCATTCGGAGCACTCTAACATCAATCATAAATGTGGCATTGGACGACCGTGCGTGGCTGCAAGCTACACTACCCATTCGCTTCGGTGGGCTCGGCGTCCGCAAAATTTCCAGTGTAAGCTTACCGGCGTTCCTGTCCTCGGTCCACAGCACCGAAAAGTTAACCACAAGAATCTTAACTGCTTCTCAGGTTGACTTTGAAGTGCCGTGTTTGACTGATGCAATGAACGCCTGGAAAGTGGCCTGTCCGGGTACGGACAAGCCCGAGAACCCGTTCTCCCAGAGACAGTGGGATGAGCCGCTCTGCAGGTTGGTACGGAATAACCTCATTAATACGTCCACCAATACTGCTGAGCGTGCCCGCCTACTGGCTGTGGGGGAATGGGAGTCGGGCCTCTGGCTTCAGGCGCTACCGTCACCCAACATAGGCACTATGCTGGGTGATACCACTTTCCGGCTCGCTATAAGTCTGCGTTTGGGCGCTCCTTGTGGGGCCCCACATCGCTGTCAGTGCGGTGAAGCAGTCGACCGCCTCGGACACCATGGCCTTTCCTGCAGCAAGAGCGCCGGCCGGTTGGCACGGCACGCAAGCATTAATGACATCATCCGTCGGGCTCTTGTCACCGCCGGGGTGCCAGCTGTTTTAGAACCCAATGGCTTGGTACGCGACGATGGGAAGAGACCAGACGGAATGACCATAATGCCTTGGAAGTTGGGTAGGCCTTTGGTGTGGGATGCAACCTGTGTCGACACCCTCGCGCCATCCCATCTTCCTAGCACGGCGGGCTGTGCTGGGGCGGCTGCTGCAGGTGCAGAAAACCTCAAACGGCGCAAATATAACAACCTTATTGGTAGCTATATTTTTGAGCCGTTTGGGGTTGAAACACTAGGGCCGTGGGGTCCGAGTGCTCATCGAGTATTTCGGGACATCGCCAAGCGGTTGGTCGACTCTTCACGTGACCAGAGGGCTGGTCAATTTCTAGGTCAAAGAATCAGCATTGCCATCCAACGTGGCAATGCTGCCAGCCTTTTGGGCACTTTTCCCACTGACAGCGATGCGGAAGAATTTTTTGACGCCCTATGAGCCCTACTTTCTATAATACTTTTTATTTCGTTTTGTATATAATTTTAGTGTTAGATTGTATATAAAAATATATGCTTTCAACGTCAACTATTATTAACGAGTTACAGAGCGGTTAGATCAAACGATAAAGTTTAAATTAGATGTGGTTCCGATTCCAATTTTTCATAGCTATTTTTAGAATGATCGGTATTCTAAAAATAATAATATATAAATTGGAAATGGTGTCTTTCTTCTTTTCACATGTCAATTTCAATTGGGGATGTCCATTTATTTATTTACACAGACAACATCACGCCTGTATTCCCCAAAGGGTTAGGCAGAGGTGTACTTGTACCCACATTTCGCACGAGGCTTAGGTCTTTGCAGCACCTGCGTGTATTTGGTTCTTGTATTCTTAAAATATAGGTACTGTGATAGCCAATTATTCTGACAAACTCGATGAATTCGATAATTACAGCAACATCCTTTACAGTATTTCACTGTATAGTGCCAACCGTTGTAAGGTCCTTCAAAAGTTGATGTTCACGTTTTACGATGTGGATACATTTTCCTGTTGATTTTTGTAGCGCTTTCTTCCGGCACTATAATAATTAGAAAACGCTGCAAAAACCAACAGGAAAATTGTAATGTAATTATTACAGCCCAATCACATTCCAATACGATTTTAACAAAACAAATACTGTTAGAAATGTTTATACGATTCTAGACATTAATTGTGTTTATTTAAGAGGCATTACGGCTTGCGTAGTAGTTACATATGGTTTGCAATGTCTTGTCACTAACAAATTCGATATTCATTTATTTTAGTTCGTTGTATTTTATTTTTGTACGCAATTTCGCCACAAGAAATGGTGAGCAGTGCGTTTCTTCTGTGAAATACCGCGTTGTAAAAAACAACAATTTTAGAAAACCAGATAAACGTTGAGTCTTGGTGGATTTTGATAATACAAACATATCTACATACATAAACTACAGAATGCCACCTGCGATTCTTACATAGTACTCTTTTTGCTTCGTTAAGGCTCTTACATACTGGTGCGATTCGCCGCGCGTTGCGAATTTTAACAAAACAATTTCTGAGAAAACTTCACGGACAATGCGGCGGCGTCGCGTCGCGCGTCGAATCACCCCAGTATGTAAGAGCCTTTAACGTTTATAGGTACATTTGGTCCTAGACGTACCTACACCGGACTATACTATTATTATGTCCTTTTAGGGCGCGGGCCACACAGAACAGACGTGAGACAGGACGCAGACTTACTCTGGCACAAAACGTATAGAAAGGACAAGACGCAGTCGCGTCGCTTTTCCATCTGCATACTATTGCTGCGTCTGCGTCCCGTCCTCGTCTCTTCTGTGTGACCAGCTCCTAGGGACTCATAGGGATTCCACTCACATCAGCTTTTTATACCTTCTGCTAATAATCATTGTAAAAGGAATATCTAGTTTATTTGTACTTCTTGACTTCGTTGGTCTCGTGGCCGCTAGTGCCACTGCTGAACATGAGGTCCTAGGTTCGATTCCCCGGATGGGCATCGTGTTATTGGGTTTTCGATCTGTAATTTCTCAGTACCAGCCCGGAGTTTGGATTTGCGCCCTGTTGATGGCAATAGGCTCGCCCCCATTACGTGGGACTTAAACATAACTGGGGGCCAAGTCTACTAATTTACAAACGTGTCAGTGGTCTCGCAATGATGAGTTTTTGACAGATTTTGTATGGCATATCTGTCAAAAACTGGTCATTGTGAGACCACTGACACGTTTGTAAATTAGTAGACTTGGCTCCCTGCAGGCGTAGCATGAGCACCGTTTTGTCGGCCGAAGAGTAGACAAAAATGACGTTTCCTGTAGACAGAAGATAGAACGAGACGGCAGTAAAGTAGAAAGAGTCAACTGCACTTTTTACGAAATTCACTCTTTTACATAATTCGACTCAGAATTCTTTGTTTTGTCATAGGATTTATCGGTTGTCAGTGTGATTTTGACAGTAAGGATAGAAAACTTTCTTCCGAAATAGTCTACATATAAAAAGACGTAGACAAAGATCGTTAGAAATGAAAGACAAAATTACAGATTGTAGAAAGATTTCTACGGTGGATGTCAAAAATGAAGAAACGAACTGTCACTTTGTATTAAAAAAGCTATGTCTATTCTTCGTAGAGATAGAAAGCGCCATGCTACGCCTGCTGGTGTAATGTGGATGTACTATAGGTACACCTCTGCTAACCCTTCGGGGAATACAGACGTGATGTTATGTTTGTTTTTATCTTATAGCCTAAGGAGAAATTGTTGATACTAAAATTAGCAACACTCTTAGTCAGAAGTATTCGTTTCATAAAACTTGTTATTGAAAACGAAGCTTAGCCTTGATATTGAAAATTATATAAAACGAATGATACGAGTACAGTAAGTATTACGTTTATACTAAAAAAGTTTATTTATTTTGGGAATCAATAGCTGTTTTATGTTTCTTCTAACGATTGTAGTTTTATTTTTTATTTTATGTTACGTTTATGTGTTTTAAATGTTTAAATAATCGTATTTAGAGGTCGTTCGTAATGTGGGCAACGAGATTGTGTATAGTTGCTGTTTGTGAAGAAAAGTATTAATTTAACTTTATCGTTTTAGATTTTTCTAGGGGAAAATGTTCCTACAGAGTAGTATTTAGTTTGGAGACCATTTCCGATCGGATGACTCGATGATTAAGACTAATAAAATGAGCTAGAAAGTTAGTTGTATTTTCAGACACTGAATATTGTATTTTGTTGTATTTCATGCCACTTTATCAATGGAGCAGATATCTATAGGTACATTATACTATATAAAATAGTAACGAAGTCAAAATTTAACATTAAATGTTTTTGAAAAAAAAAAAAGTTGCTACGATGTGTGGGAACGAGTCTGATGCCGAAGTTTTTTTTTTTGTCTTGGTGTACTTTCTGGATTGGTGCAAAAACGGCTGAACGGATTTGGATGAAATTTGGCATACCTACAGATGGTTTATAGCCTGGATACATAGGGTACTTTTGATCCCGGTAGTACGTTCCCGTGGGATATTTTCCGACATCCACACGAGTGCAGCCGCGGGAAAAAGCTAGTAAATTAATAAAAGCACTTTCGTCGAACATCGTTATTATTTCTTTTTCAAGTTGCAGTTGTCAGAATTGTAAAATTTTACAATCCTGACTCCCAAATGAACATCATCCACAAATTACGTATAATTCGAGTGCATCCGCTGAACAGACAGAAACAAGCAACCTTCACCGCGCCTTGATCTAAAAACCATCTCTTTTGATTCAAGCTTATGTAATTGATAAATAAAGGCGATAATTTTAGAAACTTCTCGTCTTGTCATAAATACTATTGAACATTGATGGTGAGTAGATAGGTACAGATAGCATCAAAAGCAAAGAGCTTTGTTGAGTATCGATGTCAAAAAAAACTGTCAGATTAGGCCTCAAATTCAGTAACGCGGACATTACGTATGATAGTTAGATATTCTGCTATTTTTTATGCATGACAATTAAGATACTTAAAACTGATGAATCGAATTCTTCCACTAGTAAACATAGCGATAGAAAAGATGACACTTGTTTTGAAGTAAGATTAATAATGCTATTATTATCAGCGAAATAATAGTAGTAACTTCTTATTATTAAGAAGCCGAAATATCCCAGATCTATGAAAGTTTACGATTGGTGATTCTTTGAATAAGAAATTGAGAGTGAAAGTTAATTTCAACATTCCGAAATAAACAGTGAACACTATCTTATTCCGCTGACCGTACCGATGCATACGTTTCAAGAGGCCGTCTATTTTGGTACAAAATCAAAACATATTTTGTAATAAATTCTATAATTAATGTTCTGTTATATTTTAGAGTTGAGCTGGAGAAAGAAAAGCAAAATTATATGAACGCTTATTATATCCGTTATTGTAAGAGATATCGAACATTTCTAGTTTATAAGTAATTTTGTTTTGCTTGTGCTTTAATAAGTCTGTTAAAAAGCTATGATTAAGTCATTGGCCTTGGGTTGTCGAAAATCTGACAGGCAGTTTTACCAAGGTGTATCGTACTGTATTACCCAGTGCTTGTGGAGGTCAGGGGAGTTCCTATATTTTTAAGAACGTTCGCATTCTAATCCCAGTAGCAATCTGACAAAATTAACCTGACAAGTTTTTGATATTAATTGTCTCTGAGATGAGGTTGTAACTTGAATTTGTTTTTTTTTAAGTAGGTACTAGAATTCTGCCTTATTGGAGCGACGACTTCGCAGAATGGCGTGCAATTGGAGAGGCCTATGTCCAGCAGTGGACTATAGGGTGATGATGATGGGAATTCTGATATGCAGTCGCTCCTCCTACTGAACTTTGGAATTCAGCAGCAAAGTGAGACTGAAAAGCGATGCAACATGGTTGGGAAAAAGCGTGCAAATGACTGCACAGTTTTGTTGGGGGTTTAAAATTATTCGAGAGCTCACTCCCGTAGCTAGGTACCTACCATTATTCTTCACATAACTCATAATCAGCCTATAATGTTCCCACTGCTGGGACACAGGCCTCCTCTCTATGAGAGGGAGTGGGCCGTAATCCACCACGCGGGCCCAGTGCGGGTGGGTAGATGTCACATGTCTTCGAATTTTTGGTTCTAAGACATGCCGGTTTCCTCACGATGTTTTCCTTCACCGTTTTGAGAGCAGTGGTGATGAAATTATTTACACAAAGTAAAGCGCCTGTCGGGGTTCGAACCTACGACCTATAACTCGTAAGTCGCGGCCGTTACCACTGGGTCACCACTGCTCTATCCATTATCCTTACCAGCTGAGAAAACCTGAAATCTGACAATGTTGTCACAGAAGTATAGTTTTACAAACTAACTGAAATCACAACGTACGTACGCTTGTTTATAACGTATTGGTGGTCACAAAGAAAGGGTTTTACGAAATTGTACCTTTCAAGGGATCAAACGGCGACTTAGTAAAGGGACTTATGGAAACAAAGTTGCTGACACTTCTTGCTGACACGTCCTTAAGTTTTCCTCGCAAAGGCACATTGAAACACAAAGTATAAAGAAATGATTGAGGTAAGAATTCTGAAAATACCCTCCAACAACCTTAGTAAAATGCCGAAAGGCTAAAAGGTTCTGGAGTAGCGTCCACGTACCGGAAGACTTAGCGTTGGAAGGCCTAACACAAGCTGGACCGATGACCTTGTGTAGGCCGCAGGAATCCGCTGGATGCGGGAAGTACAGAACCGGTCGGTACAGAGCGTGGCGGTAGTTTGGGGAGGCCCATGTCCAGCAGTTGTCTCTCGGCTGAATGATGATGATGATGATGAATCTTAATAAAAATACAATAAAAACAAACATAAACTTGATACAGCATCCAGAAGTAATAATTTTAGAAATAGCCTCACATCACAAGTACAGTCGACCGCTTGTCAGCGTTACCAATTGGACATTGACATCGCGTTAGCGTTAAGGGTGAATTGCTGTGCAGTTGACTCTACCTATGAGTGTCAGAATGAGATGCTCTGACAAAACCGAAGTCTTTCCACTCGATGTACCATGAAAATAATTTCAGGGTAGTATCCATAACGGTGATGGAAAACATCGTTAGGCATGTCCTAGAACCAAAAATTCGAAGACATGTGACATCTACCAACGCGCACTGGGCCCGCGTTGTGGATTACGGCCCAATCCCTCTCAAAAGGCCTGTGTCCCAGCAGTGGGAACATTAAAGGCTTATTATGTAGTGTGCAAAACAATAGGTATGCCCAAAAATAATTGAAACTTCTCGATCGAATATTCCAAACATAATTTTAGAATCTAAACAAATGAGTTCTCGACCAAAAGTGTTGATTGATTCCGTCGGCAATTTATGCTTCAAAGATTTTTTGCTGAAATATTTTTCAGCCAGATTTCCAACCTTCATAATGATTCATCACTGACAGATAGTTTCGGTAAACAAATCGATGAAACACGTTTCGGCCAAACTTAGAGCGTCCTTTGAAAATAAGCATTACCAGATTTACCAGCCTTTCATTTGCATTTCTCGACTCTTTAGGAAGATAATTTTCGAATAGTTTTCTTTGTAAAATAGTGAGACGTATTTTTGAAAAGTTCTGAAATCATAAATTATTTTTATTTTTATTGTCAGGCTGGGAAGAAGTCAGAAGGGTTCCTGCGGAAAATAATATTGAATGGTTAATTCGTTTCATGTAAATATGGTCCACTAAATTCATTTTTGGGCATTTATGTACCTCAAAAATGTTGCTCATGCCGAAAAAAAATTCTTTTAATGCAATTTTTTTATGTTTAGTCTATTTGTATAAACTCACGCCTTCTTGCCATGGGGAGGCAGACACTACAGAACGCCACCTGCAGGCGTAGCATGAGCACCGTTTTGTCGACGGAAGAGTAGACAAAAATGACGTTTGCTGTAGACAGTAGACAGTACGAGACAGCAGCAAAATAGAAAGAGTCAACTACACTTTTTACGAAATTCACTCTTTTACATAATTCGACTCAGAATTCTTTGTTTTATCATAGGATTTATCGGTTGTCAGTGTGATTTTGACAGTAAGGATAGAAAACTTTCTTCCGAAATAGTCTACATATAAAAAGACCTAGACAAAGATCGTTAGAAATGAAAGACAAAATGACAGATTGTAGAAAGATTTCTACGGTGGATGTCAAAAATGAAGAAACGAACTGTCACTTTGTATAGAAAAAGCTATGTCTATTCTTTGTAGAGATAGAAAGCGCCATGCTACGCCTGCTGCTACGCTCCTTACATACTCCTTTTGCTTCGTTTACGTTCATACACGATGTATGAACGTAAACACACGCACCGTGCGGTTAGGAGCACAACGCATCTGCTCTTTCTGAAGAATATTATCACCAATAAGGTTACTATACATTGTAGCATCTCATCAACGCGCAACTTGTCACTATGGATATTCAATGTGGGCATTAGTTTTGTACCCTGGAGCCTTTTCTTGTACCAAAAATGTAGTTCATGCAGATTTGTTATTAAACATAAATACATACTTAAACTCACACTTTCTTCCCATGGGGGAAGTCAGAAACAGAACGCCACCTGATACGCTCCTTACATACTCCTTTAGCTTAGTAATTTATGGGCATTCCTTTTATACCCTGGAGCTTTCGTCTTTTTTCTTTTACATTTGTACACCCCAAATTATCCCTTATTTATTAATTATTTATTAAAACATTATTTTTTATTTTGTGTTTCACGAACTGTGTCCAAATAAACGTTATTCTTTCTTTCTTTATTTTTACCGACAGATGTTATACAAAAAAAACAATTGAAATTACAAAAACTTTTAAATACATAAACAACTAATTATTTTGCCACTAATTTGCTGCAGTGTCTTGTTCGCTCAAGGAGTGGTCACAGAATAGGATCGTCGGACATACGTCCAACATTTTTATATCATTCTACTTTAAACAATGTGTACTGAACCAAGAAATAGGTACATGCTATCTTATTACTGTGGAACACATAAGAATTCCACGGAGGAGACCGGGGAGATGTGGTGTAGGTTTTTTTGGATGATTTTGATTTATTAAGTATACTAATAGTTTATCTGTGTATCGAATATAATATCCTATGAATAAATTACTTTGTCTTTAAAATATTAGTGAACAGAAAAGGACTTGAATTCCTCTATGAAAATATTCGATAAATTTAGTAACAAATCGAACTCTAAAACCTATGTCCTAATTCTATTTAATTTCATAACTTCATAGTTATAATGTCTATAAAACAAAACTGAACAAAACTGTGTGTGTAAAAAAACTGACACCATTTTTTTTTTCATTATTCATTTATCGAGCATGAATCACCTTCTAACAACTAAATGTTTTCACTCAAATACGCCATTTTTGCTATTTCCCATACCACCTGCTCACTGTTCCCCGACCTCCTTGCCCAGCTGCTGTCGGGCGATGTAATCAAGGCGGGAAAACAAACATGTTGGGACCACTAAGGGTAAAGAAAGGAGTTTGTTAAGAGGAAGGCAGTCTTTTTCTAAAAAAAAAGGTATGTTTTTTTTTTGGAAATTTATCAAGATTGTGCTCGCACCATTTATGATAATTTCCCACCAGCACGTGTAGCAAGACTACCGTAGAAAAGGGTTTTGTCGACGGAAGAATAGACAAAATGACAGCTTGTGATTGTGAAATGTGAATCTTATCTGTCATTTTGTCTATTCTTCCGTCGACAAAACCCGTTTCTATTGTGGTCATGCTACGCGAACTGCACATATGTAAATTGCCTACCTACAAGTCCACCTTGTGGGAGGCGTTCCAACGCTGCATTTTCCTGTACGCTCCAGAACCCTTTGGCCCCATCGGCCATCTGTTCTACGAGCAATGTGTCATGCCCACTGCCAAGTTTGGCAATTCTTGGCAATTCTTCGGGCTATGGCGATGACTTTGTGACTGCCGGAGGAACCCGCTGGATGCGAAAAGCACAGAACCGGTACCGATAGGTTACTAAATATAGTATGTCTATTGTATTTTATAATGGATTTCCGCAAAGTCACGCCTGAATCAATTAACTATCTTAAGTTAACCAAGCAGTAGGCAATATAGAATCTTATAGGTAACTAGCTGCGCCCCGCCGTTTCACGCGCGTAAGACTCGATCCCGCGGGAATATCGGAATAAAAAGTATCCTATGTCCTATTCCAGGTCATGGTCTACCCCTGTGCCAAATTTCATTCAAATCCGTTCAGCCGTTTTAGCGTGAAAGCGTAACAAACAAACAAACTCACTTTCGCATTTATAATATTAGTTAGGATACGAACTGAAACGTACTTTTCTGTATATTGATGAATTGAAGATTCAGAAATCATGCATAATAAAGTTATCTATATTACATTATTTACTTTGGAGCGGTCAAAGTCAAGGTCAAAAATCCACGAATATCCTAATAAAACAGAGGGACATACAAATTATATATTCATTGAATATTTTCTACCACTGGACTTGATATTGAAAAATAAATATCGTAGGGTTGACGCCAGTGTGTCAAGTCGTAAATCCTACGCGTATTCCAGTCGTAACTGAAAATATTGCTTCTATAAAAGAGTACACTGATGTCGATTACATCATCGCTTAACATCAGGTTAAACAGAGCTAGTCCAAGAAAAAATAAACGGATAGAAAATCTTCTGAAAATTCATAAGGAAGTGAATTTTATAAAGTTGAATATTTATATTTCTAACAACTAAATGTTTTCACTCAAATACGCCATTTTTGCTATTTCCCATACCACCTGCTCACTGTTCCCCGACCTCCTTGCCCAGCTGCTGTCGGGCGATGTAATCAAGGCGGGAAAACAAACATGTTGGGACCACTAAGGGTAAAGAAAGGAGTTTGTTAAGAGGAAGGCAGTCTTTTTCTAAAAAAAAAGGTATGTTTTTTTTTTGGAAATTTATCAAGATTGTGCTCGCACCATTTATGATAATTTCCCACCAGCACGTGTAGCAAGACTACCGTAGAAAAGGGTTTTGTCGACGGAAGAATAGACAAAATGACAGCTTGTGATTGTGAAATGTGAATCTTATCTGTCATTTTGTCTATTCTTCCGTCGACAAAACCCGTTTCTATTGTGGTCATGCTACGCGAACTGCACATATGTAAATTGCCTACCTACAAGTCCACCTTGTGGGAGGCGTTCCAACGCTGCATTTTCCTGTACGCTCCAGAACCCTTTGGCCCCATCGGCCATCTGTTCTACGAGCAATGTGTCATGCCCACTGCCAAGTTTGGCAATTCTTGGCAATTCTTCGGGCTATGGCGATGACTTTGTGACTGCCGGAGGAACCCGCTGGATGCGAAAAGCACAGAACCGGTACCGATAGGTTACTAAATATAGTATGTCTATTGTATTTTATAATGGATTTCCGCAAAGTCACGCCTGAATCAATTAACTATCTTAAGTTAACCAAGCAGTAGGCAATATAGAATCTTATAGGTAACTAGCTGCGCCCCGCCGTTTCACGCGCGTAAGACTCGATCCCGCGGGAATATCGGAATAAAAAGTATCCTATGTCCTATTCCAGGTCATGGTCTACCCCTGTGCCAAATTTCATTCAAATCCGTTCAGCCGTTTTAGCGTGAAAGCGTAACAAACAAACAAACTCACTTTCGCATTTATAATATTAGTTAGGATACGAACTGAAACGTACTTTTCTGTATATTGATGAATTGAAGATTCAGAAATCATGCATAATAAAGTTATCTATATTACATTATTTACTTTGGAGCGGTCAAAGTCAAGGTCAAAAATCCACGAATATCCTAATAAAACAGAGGGACATACAAATTATATATTCATTGAATATTTTCTACCACTGGACTTGATATTGAAAAATAAATATCGTAGGGTTGACGCCAGTGTGTCAAGTCGTAAATCCTACGCGTATTCCAGTCGTAACTGAAAATATTGCTTCTATAAAAGAGTACACTGATGTCGATTACATCATCGCTTAACATCAGGTTAAACAGAGCTAGTCCAAGAAAAAATAAACGGATAGAAAATCTTCTGAAAATTCATAAGGAAGTGAATTTTATAAAGTTGAATATTTATATTGTTGAGCTCTTCAGTTCTTAGTTGAGCTCCACTATTACTGACAAATGCTTGCACTGACTGGATAGGTCCACTCAAATCTGTGTGGTTCTTTCCTCAAAAGTCCATTTCAGACTCTAATCTACATCGTCCTCATATGGCCTGACCAAGATTATGTCTGGATTTTAAAAGAGACTGTTACCTCTGAGTTTGTTTCGGCCTTTCTTCTCAGAGTAGCCAGATAGGAAACGCCGACCTCATGTAGCTTATTTTTAGAACTTTTTAATATGACGTGTAAAAGTGATTCCAATATACTATTTACAGAAAAAAAAATAGAAAACTGAGCTGAATTCACTAAGTCACATAGCTACAAAGGAAGGAGAGTGCGCAGCAGATACAGATAATTTTGAAATCAAGTTTTGCCATCACTCTAAAAGAATAATAAAAACCTAGAAAGAAAAAGCAAAAACTGCCCCTTATAACTGACCCCTTAACAGAAGTCCAGAGCAATACGCAACGAGCATTGTTTTAATTTAATAACAGTCACACGCTCCCGTAAGGATTCAAGGGGACAAACGAAAAAATTAGTTGTGACACCCCTAGAGACCTCGCCTACTCGCCTTTTCTTTATAAAAGCAGGGTCCAGAGCATCCAGTCCTCACACACAAAGTAGCAGCCCTGAAGTCAGTACGGCTTCTCCTGTACAAACTGTGGAAACATGGTGGAAGATTTAAACGGAAAATTCAAGTGAGTACATTGTATTCTTATGATTATTTAGTAGATAGTTTTATTTTTCAATCTTTAAATTCCAAATTCATAGCATTTATTTATATTCAACCATTTACAGGCACTTTTGAATTGTCAAAGGTGTCGGTCAGTCAGAAAGATGAAGCTAGTTATCCATTTCAAAGCGTAGTAGGCCCCTATTGAGAAGAACTCATATCATTCTCCCGCCCTTATCCAAGAACTAAAGCACTTTATATGGAAACTCCATAATTGGTACTTAGTGCTTAGGTACTGGATAATTTAAAACAGGTCTATAAAATAAGCACCTCTTCGTTATGCCACAGAATTTTTATATTTTGTCAATTATGAGTTTATTAAGCAATGTTTGTGAACTTAGATACCCACTATCTTTCGCTGGCTAGGCCACCGGGTTTTCCCTTTGGTTTGACATGTTCTTGAAAAGTGAAAAGCTCTTGTCTCATAGACACAACAATTGTGTTTTCCAAATATCACTAAAATTATGTGGTGGTGTGACGATCTACACGAATTTGTGAGGTAGACGGAGCCAGATATCGCGTAAGATAGTTTTCGAAGAAGAACGGGGAGGTTCTAACACAACAGTGGAATACAATTAAGGCGAATAAAAAAAAAACCTTACCGTTAATCTGATGTTTGTAGTTTACCCTATTTTAATTCATGTACCTTATTTCTGTAAGAATGTGAAGATTGCCTTATTTATACGTTATCTCGGTTACTCACACTCTGGTAGCCATATTATTATGCACTGAATTAGGTTAGGTTTAAAATCCCTTTCTCATAACTGCCAAATCCACGTATTCTGTAGGACTACGGGTAGTCAGTAAAATAAGTGAGATACTTAATTTAAAATTATAATAAATATTTTTTGTTCACAGATTCTAACAAAATGCGCAGAAAAGTACAAACGTTTCTCTTATTCGTCTTAATAATAACCACTGACGTCGTCCTTGGCAAAGCAAATAAAACTAAAACATTTAAAACTAATCACAAGAAACATAGTTCTTTGAAAGAAAAGTCTGACAATGATCGCTTCAAAAGATCCCTAAATAACGATGACGACCGCCCATTCTGGCCAAACAGGGGAAAAAAACAAATCGGCAATGACCCAACCTATTACAACACGAAATATGACAATGATTTTGAACCTAACCAAAAATTTGTAAAGTCCAGTGATAAAGTATTGAAAGAACAACCATTTTGGGGAAATAGAGGAAGACGCGCAAGTTCCATGGAAAATGTGTACGGATATACCGTCGATTTTCCCGATTATTTCGTTAAAAACTGCGAACACTGCTCGGAATTTATCCAAAAGCCTGACGAATATAGAAATATTAAAGATAGAAGAGATGAATTCATGGCTCCTTTCTGGGGTAGCCGCGGTCGAAGAAATTCAGCAGAACTTGAAAGATCAGAAGACGATCCTTTTTGGGTTAACAGGGGTAGAAGGCAAGAACAGGAACCCTTTTGGGGTAACAGAGGTCGCAGAACAGAAAATGAACCATTCTGGGGCAATAGAGGAAGACGCGAAGAAGAACCATTTTGGGGCAATCGTGGCAGACGTGATGACGTGGAACCATTTTGGGGCAATCGTGGAAGGAGGGACGACTCAGAGCCATTTTGGGGTAATAGAGGAAGAAGAGAGGCAGACGAACCGTTTTGGGGTAACCGAGGAAGAAGGGAAGAGGAACCATTTTGGGGTAATCGCGGAAGACGAAAGGTTTCTGAACCAAATTGGATTCGTAAGCAGGATTTAAAAGAATCGATACTGAGTGCCATAAATGACGTTGAAGACGACATCGACAATCTCTCACGGCTCAAAAAAAGTAATGTTGACCCAAATTCCTTTTGGAGTAACAGAGGAAGGGATAACAAGCTATCAATAATATTTAATGGGCCTGCAAGAGGTAGGACTAATAAATTAGGAAGATACGGGCAAACAACTGAACCCGGTACTGTCTTGGATAACCAAATGTACGTCGATGTGCCAAAGTATATTTTAGTTGAAAGATCCGGTCGATCTTCAGCAGAAACTGATGATCCTTACTACATATCGAGAGGTAAAAAGTATTATATCAATTACAATTTGGAACAAGCAGCCAGAGACAGACGTGGAGCCATAGAAGAAATAGTTAAATCGGTACGTAATGATCCATATTACATCGCAAGAGGTAAAAAGAATATTGATGCAACAAAAAATGGGACCCCTTCAATGCATAAGGATGAGTATATCAAAGCCAAAGAATTAATTTGTGCTGCAATTGATCTGATAATGATCAAAACCGATGGAGCCAAAGTAAAACGGGAAATTGACGATAACGATCGAGACAGGCGAACTATACTAAAGAAACTGGCAGCTCAACTTCAAATAGATCCATATTTTGTAAGTAGGGGCAAGAAAAATCAAATTTCCGGTGACAAAGATAATCTTCAAGATTTTATAATGAATGTAGCTGAAAAATGTAACTAAAGTTAGCTTAAGGTTTCTCATTTGATGTTGTCAAAGATATATTTATGGAATTTGGTGTTACTACTCGGTAATAGACAGGTTTATCGATAAGTAGTGATTTCCTAATAATCGATAGAATCTTAGTGCAATTATAAAATTTGTCTGTGACCTGATCAAATAAAATATAGATTATTTATCATAGCTTGATTTATTCGCTTTTTGTTGATACCCAACATTTCCTAAACACAAAGACAGATACGAGTATTAAAGAAACAACACAGAAAAAAAAATTTAATACTAACAGGTGTTAAATATTTAAACTAAATATTATTTAGAAGTAATCTTTCAGGACTACCTTTGATATTTCGTAAATGTTTATAAGTAATAAATTCTCACCAGTTACTGTTACAAATCTTAGTAAAATAAAACACAGTCATGTTAGTGCGACTTTTTTATTATTCTGCAATATTATAAATATAGGATACATCGTCCAAACATCCTATTTTAAAAATTTCTTGCTCTTTATGTCAGATCAGGTAACATTTCAAAAAAATTTGAGCAATCACAAAATTACATATTTTTTGACCAGATTTTCGATGATGTGGCAAGGTACATTCGGAATAACAGTTGTATAACTACTACTAAGCTAAATGAGAAAAAATAGGATACAGATTGATTTTGGTTTCCAAAACTTATTTCGGCTGTTACCCTTGATTACTTTCTCAACTTCTAGAAGATTCGTGAAAAGTGAATAAGAAAGATTTGATCTAAAAGATAGTTCTAAAGATTACACCTAAATAGACGAAGAGATCAGTCTAGATTTTTAATTAATTTTAGACATCAAAAATCTTCTTGCAGATTTGATTAGATATAAATATTTTAAGCCAAGTTTCTAATAGATAAAGTCTAGTGAAAAACAAAATTGAGCTAGTAAGCACGAGTAACGGAAAATCTGAAAGCTGACGATGAAAGTAATGAACAATTTAGAAGACCTAAAAGTCCCTTAGGTAGATCAATTTATCATTATTTCAATAGCCTACAACAGTATCACTACTACTCAGACAACGATAATATTATAAAGACACATACTATGTCTTGATATGGGCTGGATACATGTAAATAGTTCTAAAACACTTGATAGAAACGTCTATTAGGTACGCAACAGGCCATTATACAGATGGTCCAATTTATTTAATAATACTGCACGTTTAAATTAATTTTGATACATTGGGGCGAATTGATAAAATTTGACATTTCATGTCCTAACGTTAATAATCTCATATCACGCTCACAAGCGCAAAACACAAAAAGATTTATTATATTTTTAACATACATCAACGTTTCGAAATGAAAGCTGGAATAATACTAACATTCATTGACGAAAACATTTAAAAAATAAAACCTTCCACTGACGTGTGAAACGTACGAAGAATATTCAAAACGTCAATTAAAAAGTCCTTGACGCGGTAAACGTCAGAATGCTCTAGAACCCTGTAGGCCGTGAAATTCGTTCATACTCTCCACAGTAGGAGATGATTGGTCGAATCTTCTCTGCCTGCGTCTTCTGTCATTGTAGAACTCCTGAAGTCCTCGTATCCATCTCCACCAGATATGATGAGAGTTTCCTTATTATTCTGAGTTGGCTCAGCTTGCTTCTGTAGTTTCTCGGCGTTTGTCGACCTGCGACTTAGTGCCTTTGTCTTCAACGACGTCTGCGTCGTTTTTGCTGGCTGTTTTTGTGCGGCTGGGTTCTCGACGATTGTCAGGAACCTCACGTGGCCGGTATGCCCGTAGGTTATACCTGAAAAAAAAAGAGCTCACATTAGAATTCTCATTCGATCCTCCCGCATTGGAAATTGGAATCCTTTTTATCAGGCCTAAGAAACGCTGACGTGGGTTAACGTTTTTGACTGATTGGCCAGAGTTGGTTAAAGATAAACAGAATTGGAATGGTATGGGGGAGACCTTTGTCCAACAGTGGGACCACATAGCTTAACTTTTATATACAAAACCACCACCTATAGTTTGAAACAGTACCCTTACCAGTAAGATGCGGCACAGTGAAGGCTCCAGTCCTGGGGTTAGGCGAGTTGTGCAGCGGCGCCGTCAACAGCACGCCGGCGCTGGTGCCCACCCACAGCGTGTCGCGGTGCGCCAGCAGCGCCGTCACGCGCAGGCACGCCGCCTTGTGTTGGCGGATTATGTCGTCGCAACCTGCGGATTACGTTATCAGGTTAAATACTGTAATTACATCATAAAAATTATTTTAAGAAACTGGGGGCTAAAGTACTGACGCCAGCCTTTTAATTGAGTACACTCACGCACACCAATTCCTTAGAATATGATAAAAAACAGGATTTACCATCAATATTGTCCAAATTTTTAGGTCTGTTGGATATAAAACAGGTTTCTTTGAAGGAAATAAAGAATTCAATTACGTTGGGGCAAGACAAGGATTTGAACAGAATGGTGTAGATTTATTGGAGTGCATGAAAAGAGTTTGTATGAGTTAAGATGGTGTACCTACAATCTATAAATCTTAGTGAGTCAACTGAATGGCCAATCTTATCTTCGTGCACTCATAAAGCATACAAACGTTGTTACATGGTCGCTGAACACTGCTTACCATGCAACATTTTAGTAACTTGCGGCGTGATATTGATCTCAGCCAGCTGCTCGCGAGTGCTGGAGTTGTAGCACCGCAGCTGCGCCGCGTTGTGCAGTGACAGCCATATTGTGCCACCGGCCACCGCCATGTGGCTGATCGGCTTCGTCTCTGAACTTATTTGGAATGTTTCGTCCACCTGGAAACAGAATGAATTAAATATTATTGAAGACAAGACAACAATAATAATATTATGGAAGCTACTCGTAGCACTATAAAAGTTACTCATATTTTTAAGTACTTCAATATATCTCGTGTATTCAGCTGCTACAATGGCATTTCTATTTATTTTTCAATGGCGAAAGTTTTTTAACTACTGATTTTGCTCTTCACTATTATTATGTGGTGGTTATGATGTGCACATCATCATCATTTACCTCAGGCTCTTGAACCACGAGAAATCGTGATGATCAAAATCATCATACTACTGTATACTGTATGAATCTGTGCGTGTCTGTGCTGAATAAATGTATTTTCTTTCTTTATTTCATCTTTTCCTTTTTTCTTTCTTTTCTTTCTTTTTTTGTTTTCTATCTTTCTTTCTTGAAATAATTTCGCTACGTGCGAGATTTCTATATAAATTTTATTGACAGCAGTTACCTGCAGCGTATGCGGGTTGATGATCTTAATGGAGGCGTGCGTGGCGCACCACAGCTTGCCGCCCGACAGCAGCATGCTGCTCACGGGGCTGCTGCCCGAGCCCACCGGGATCGTGGAGCGCTCCGACCACGAGCCATCTGGGGACGACGTCGAAGTAATAACTCAACTGTTTCTTTGCCCCATGCCAAGAAACAGTTGTAGTTAGTAGGATCTAAATATGCGGTTATGGTTGAAGAAGATTGTGATGATAATAAGAAGAAAGTACAAGATATGAAGGGAAAGAAAGGAGTTTCTACTGATATAATAATAATAACATATTTATTGTGATTGTGATTTTCTTTTTCTTTTTAGTGTTCCTGCATGTTACTCATATAGTTTTTTAAGTAAAAGTAATACTAACACTATGGGCATTGATGCCCGACAATCATCATCTGCCTAGCCTTTTCCCAACTATGTTGGGGTCGGCTTCCAGTCTAACCGGATGCAGCTGAATACCATTATTTTACATCAAGCGACTGCCTATCTGATCTCCTCAACCCAGTAACCCGCCCTTGATGCCAATAAAATATTTTTATTTTTATTTTATCTGATTTAAATACATCGGAGCGGCCGAGACGGTTATCCTACCAACTACCTCAAACACATAATATCACGTCTTTACAGTTCAGAGCATTTAATACTTTATACTTCAGTCTGACGAAATATGGCGAGTGTATTTTTGCTTACCTATATCCCGGCTATAAACGACTAGATCGCCGTTGCCAAGTGCAACAAATACTTTTCCCTCCACATATCTGAAAATAAACAATCTATTATTAGATATAAGCATATTTTTGTCTTTTCTAGTATTGCTTCCGAACTTCTATCTCACAAAACAGGTGGCGCAGTTGATGTATGAAAACAGTTTACTAGGTACCAGTACCCAGATATATTTGTCCATAATGTTGGGATTGAATAAAAAATCCTACTTACTCATTTTGAAAGGCAAACCATTGATTCAAAGATTTCTAAATCTCTGAATTGGAAGTAAAACTCCTAATGAACGGTCATCCATTAGATATATGCAATAGTCTGTCAGTTACGTTTTCAAACCTTATTTCGACGACATGACTTATTTTGCATGTTGTGCTGTGTCTTTTGTGTACACCAAATAAACGATTTATCTATCTATCTATGTATCAATCCAGTAAAAGCTAGTTGTAAGGCTATAGAATATACTCACACAATGGAATGAACGCCCGAGTTATGCTGCAATTTTACTTTGTTTTTCTTTATCCTAATGTTGTCGAGACAGTTGTACACATGTATACAGCCATCTTCCGTGCCCAGCCACATTGTGGGCTGGTTGGCTGTGGTGCCACTGTCTTCTGAAGACTGACGACTGGCCGGCGATGATAGTGTGCCTGGAATTTTGGAGACAGCTTTTAGAAAAATTGGAGGTTCAATATTTTGTTAAGTATCCTATGTGTGCTTTGTGAATGGTGTTCTATTAGGGATCATTATTCTTCTATGCATTGTAGGTAGTTGTGGGGCAAAGCAAAGCAGTGTTGTAAAAGACTTGCATGCTTAGCATGACCACTTCTGTCTCTTCTCTTCGAAAAATAGACTTATGTATCTGTTTCTATACAAAGTGACATTTCTTTACTCCATTTTTGACTTCGCGCATAGATATGCGAGAGCAGTGGTGGAGCCGATTTACGAGTTACAGGTCGTAGGTTCGAACCCAGCCATGCGCTTTACTTTGTCTAAATAATTTCATCACCACTGCTCTCAAAACAGTGAAGGAAAACATCGTTGAAACCGGCATGTCCTAGAACATAAATTCGAAGACATGTGACAGCTACCAACCCATACTGGGTCCGCGTGATAGATTACAGCCCACTCCCTCTCGATGAGAGGAGGCCTGTGTCCCAGCAGTGGGAACATTAGAGGCTGATTATGCGTAGATATATATTATATTTCTCAAGTCTGTCATTTGTTTATATAGTGGTCATGCTACACGTGCTGGCAATCAGGTTTGTCGTTTCCATTAATGATTTATAAGGCCACGTCCTAACCAAAAGCGATCGCCGCGAGAGTATGAGATTGTCGCATGTCTGAATACGATGTAATCGCGCCATCAATCAAGTTGCAGTTGTACGTCATAATCCTTGATGATAATGGTTTATTTCTGTAAATTGTTTAAAATCATTATGTCTATAATACGGCGAAAATAACTTATGTTTGAAAATTAGATAAGTTAGGTGGTTCCTAACTGATTAATCTGAGAAGAAAGACCGAAAAAACTCAGAGGTCAGTCTCTTTTAAGTCCAAACATAATCTTATTTAGGCCATAATGAAGACCAAGTAGATTAATTTAAATTATTCAAACGATCGTGTCGATCGTGTAGTCGCGCGACTGTCGTTTTCAATTAGGACGCGGGTTTAGCCTTAAGTATTCCACGTTCAGTAGGTACCTACCTAGTTTACTACTCTCTCTTGTGTACTTGATTGTGTTATTTGACAATGTTGTTAGCAGTTCTAACAAAACGTTTAAATATGGTGTGATCGGATGTAAGTCATGTAATGAAACAATTACAAATTATTGGAACCATCCAAAGCTATTTATTTTGCCAAGCATATTTTATTATTCAGGGAAAAAGCTTAAATCTAGAAAATTCCGTAGAAAGCTTCATAGTGAGCAAATTTTTTAAGAAAGCGCTTAAAATCATGCAAAATTGAATATTACGATTTTCTATATTACCCAACATGGCACGTCCAGTTACTAAGTTGCGTTGGAATAGGAAATATATATGTAAGTAAATAAATTAACGGGTAACATTGATATATACTGTGTTGACATTATTATAAAGTGTGTAAAGAAAATACAGAAAATCTATAGACGAAGGGACTGAATTGATAATCTATTAGATACGAGTGTAACATCGAAAAGGAATATTTCAAGAAATATACCAAATTCTACTTTAGTGTGGCACTTTAAACATTGAAAAACATTGTATAAAAGTGAATAAGGTAAAAGGAATTATTAAAATCAACAATCAACAATAAGATAATGAAAAGGTATTATTAAAATCAACAATCTACAACGACAATGGAGAATCTATGACTCAAAAGACTAACAAAGACTTTGGATGTAAAATATCACAGAGAAACCTAACTAAAAACTTATGAAACTCCATCAAAATCTTACCAGAATTAATCCCCATAGCCTGTTTATCCACCGCTGGGTTGGAACTGGACTTCATCACAGGATGGACCTGGATACTCTGCCCAGTATGTGGGGTGCTCAAGCTCTTGCTATGGTTAGGAGTCAACGTGGTTCTGTGGTTGCCCAAACTGGCTGTCAGACTGCTGTGGAGACGGATGGTTGCCGACTCCTGGCTGCGTTCTGATTGGGCGTCTTGATTCTCACTGGTTGAGGAGCCGTCGTCTTCTTCGTCGCTTGAGGATGAGCTGTGAAAAACATTATAGGCATGTCTAAATATGACGTATGGTTGGAACAAATCTGTATCAAGTTAGTTTGTCTGCTCTGAACTAGCTGATTGATATATTGAGTGTTCTCAGTGGAAGGGCAGAGGTTTTAACAAAGGAGATAGAATTTCAGATTACTCCAGATACATAGTTGGTCAGTTAATTGATTCAGGCGTGACTTTGCGGAAATTCATTATAAAATACAATAGACGCTGATATATTTAGTAACCTATTGGAGTCTGCGTCCAGCGCTCGGTGTGGTAACACGTCGCGTTCTGGTTTGCAATTGGTCAATCGTCATCCTGAAGATGCCTCGTTGAGTGGTGAAACACGTGTCGATTTCTTACAGGGTGCCATAAAAACCCTGTTGAAGAATAGTCAAGCGGAATAGGTTACTAAATATGTCAGCGTCTATTGTATTTTACATAGTTGGTGATAAACCAAGTAAGTCGATAATTTAAAAAAACTACTATTAACCCTAAGCATATTTATCTATCTACGTAAGTTTATAGTATCTTTGACGACAAGTTTATGGAACAGTGGCTTTTCCCTCTAATAGCTCGCTCTAGGACAAATATTTGTATGCCCTACAAATATTTGGTCCAAGCCTGGATGTTTGTATACCAACGTGATTTGTTTGGATAACGGCATCCGTGTCAACTGAAATTCGGAACTATGGGGCATAAAATCGGTCTGTTTGTCCTTGATTCAGATAATTATTTTCATTCAAGTCGCCATTCCTGATATGTGTAGAATTTTTGGCTTTTATTATAGTCTGATATAAACATTTTTTGGTTTCCTAAATAACGTATTTTCTTTCTTTCTTTTCCTAATGTATTTCGATATTTCAATGCGAAGTTCCTTACAGTGACTTCAAATAATATGACGTAAAGGATGTGATTGAAATGATGATTACAGAAACTCAAAATTAATATCACGTAAAGGATTTACACTAATGAAAGAGCAGGTACTCCTCAATCTATAAGATAATTACAGAGACTCAAATTAAAATCGGATTTTACTCTTTTTCTGCTGGCGTCTTTTAACTGGGCAAAACCTAGCAACTGCTATTATCAGTTCCTTTATTCCCTACTATTAGTAAGTTCCCTTCCCCATAGCTGGTGTCCCCAACAAAATACATCCGAAAGTATCTGTAGTAGTAACCAATTCCAAGAATACAGTACGTATTGCCAGTAAGTTCTATGAAACGGACCTGTCCAGCCGGATATTCTTGCAGCTGTCATCAGGGTCAGATATACTGATACCGGGTTTTACTGAACTTGTGCTGTTCAGCGAACTTGTGCTTCTGAAACATTAGGAAATAGATATTAATGAAAATTACAGTAATACAATATTAAAGCTTGATCTAAGAGCATTCTGGAGATGAGATGACTAAAATAATAATGTAAGATTCATCATGTGGATAATTTTAAACATTTTCAATGGACCTGTGGTTGAGACCGTATAAATAAAGAGACTTTTTTTAATCCTAGTTCCAGAAAAGACGTTCTATTCTCTTTTGGGGTACAAAAAAACGTCTCATATCTTCCTTTTTCTTAGTGATCAATATTATTTTTGATTCAGAAATCAAGTTAAGAAAACTCACGGTATATCCAGCGTCTGTTGCCGAGTAAGCGCGGGCGCAGGCGGAACGCACGCGACGCACAGAATACGCGCGTTGCAGACGCCATTGCATGACGTCACCTGCGGCTTGGGTGACAGCGTTAGCACGCAGACTTGACCTACGTAGCCGTCACTGTTGCAAACCTGAAAATAGGGAACAAAATCATTTTAGAAGGTGGAAGTAAAAAAATAATTGTTGATTTGATTAGTTTAATCAGTGACATTCTGATCAGATCATGTCCCACTTGATGGAGAGTCCTAAGTGCCCGTTCACCTGCACCTCGGATGACCTAAAGAATGCCACTATCAACGTATACAACAACTATGCTATCAACGTGGCATACCCAAACAATATAAAAATAAAGAAATAGACTACTATCAACACGTAAAGAAGAAGAAGCCAGTGACATATGGAGCTATTACAAATATGACACATAATATATTAAAATTAACAGACGGGTAATCGAAATCGTCCAAAATGTGTTCGAAATAAACGTGTTCAAAAGTAATTGTAATTTGAAATTTTATATTTTCAAGAAATCACTTTTGAATAGGTGAACTTACATAGTTAGCAAAAATCATGACAAAGAGCATTTTATAATAAACAGTCTTGCTGGTATCATAATTATCATCATTTACATCAATAATGTTATGAGCCCATTCTATTCGATAGTAATTTTTTGTACCAATCGGAATTTCCTTACCCAGACATCAGGTGACTGTCCCTTCGGTGGCAGGGTGGGAGCAGCGCAAGTGAACTGTAGACCAGCGCGAGTCTTGCGAATCGGGACTGGTGACAGGAACTCTGGTGCTGGACGCTCTTGACCGTACACACCTGGACATGCGTTGATAGAATTTTAATTGTTATCGGCCATTAGAAGGCCAATCGACGGTTGAGCGGTTAACAGTGATCTACATACATAATTTTATGATCCTAATCCAATACTGTGATTTATTTCTTCTAAGAGTTATGTGTATTTTAAGATTGCTTATAAACTTACATAATTTCTGTTTAGTCTCATTTATTAACTCCTCCCAACTGCTCCTCTTCTCTGCTTTCGGGTATATAATTGTAATATTCTCCGGGCCATTTCTGAAAGTCACAATGGTAAACGTTGAACTAAAAAAAATATGTCGTACTAGCTTTTATTTGTACAACTGCTGCGTGAGATTTACTAGATCATCACTAGTCCAGATTCCATCAAAGCCTATTAGCGACTCATATTCGACTTTTGGGTCGGCAATCGTTTAAAATCGTCGCGTTCTTTTAGTACTTCACTCTACGCTAACTATATCCCTACTTCTGTATATATAATTTGTAAGAAATTAAATACTCACGAAGTATTCAAACTGATCTCCATATAACACAGCTGCGTATCACTATTCTGCCTGTCCGACAGCTGCCTGTTCAGCGTATGCAGCATCTCTCTCACCATCTCCTCCAGTTGTAAGTGCTGCGTATGTAACGCCGCCACATTTTCTGATATCTGCGTCAGTGTGTTCACGTCTTCAGTCAAAGTTTCCACCTCATGCAAAATCCTCCTTAGGTTCTCATCTTTAGCTGTTGGCAAAGAATTTTATTGATGGATTGGTTTTGAGAAGTTACTAGAAGGATTAATTCAATGGAAGTATGATTGATTGAAGTCTGGGTTTCCGGAATGTTTTTGTTTGCTCATTGGTTGCCAAATATGTTACAAAAGTACAAAAGTAGTGAAGGTAATATTAAGTTATTTAAGTATCATGTGAATTTTTCAATTCATATGTACTGTGAGTTTATCTTGAACATTACTGACATTGGTGAAGAAAAATGTCGTTAGGAAACCTGGACTAGTTAATATGAGTCAGAAATCATCAACCCGTCTTCAGCAAGCGTGGTCATTAATGCTTGTGCCTTCTCTATAGGAGAAGTAGCCATTTCCCTGCAATGGGACAGTAATAGGCTGGTATTATTATATATATTATTATTATTGTAAGTTATTTAATCTGGAAACTTAAGTTTGGTGTAAAGCCCCTAAAAAAGAATTTCATTCAAAGAGTTTCGTGCTTCATGAATAAACATCAGGCGACGATTGGTTACAACATTTGCACATTCGCGATTCTTAAATTCAACATAAGTGCTTCTATATTTCTACAGTGAATATTGGCATTCAAAGTAAAACAGGATATCCTGTTTTAATATAGGAACGATGAAACTCAAAAATTCTCAAGCTTTTATTTCATCTCCTAATAAAATTAAATCCAATGCTTTTAAAAATTGTAAAACAACAAATACTGAAAGAATAGTTGAAGTATTGACTAAATCCACTTTGAAAGGCATTAATGAAGACAAGATAAAATCTTAATGTTCCAACTTAAATGTGATTTTTATCGTCGCTTCATTCGATGTTCTAAAAGTTTCAAGCCCCAACAGATTGCAGAATTCAGATCGTATCACAAACGATAGTTTACTCTGTAAACTTCACCCGCGTTCTTTTTCATTCCCTCGGCATCGTGGAAAGTTTATTATTGATATCGAATCAATATTTCACCATTTACAATTTGACCTACTTCGCGACGTTACAAAGCAATCGCAACAATTTCCTCGCTTTCCGATTGTTTATTCCCAAGATGGAAACTGACCTTTCTGAGGTCTGCTTGAGTAATTTTCATAAAAACATTTTTGTCAATAACCTTTTGTAAACGGCTCTTTCATGTTTTGTTTGGCTGTAGTTTCTTTGTGGTTTGTGTTTTTATTTTTTATTTTCTAGACATATTTTTTTGTCTTTGTGTCATGCTGATTGAACCTACCTGAAAGTTTTTATTCGAGAAATATTTATAATTTTTGTTCTTAATAATTATTTCTCATACGAATTTTATTATTGCAAAATGTTTTGGTAAGTTATTTTTTACTTCATGTCTGAGTTAAAACTACTAATATCGTAACCAGACGCTGATAAATTAAAGGCTGAACTGCTGAATGCAATGGTCGCAACATGTGACAATAACTAACAGGATGAGGGACAACAAAAAAAAAAAAAAAAAAGACAACAACAAACTTACCGTCCTTGTACTATGTTTCTACCTAAGTACTTAGATATGTTTAATTAGATCGTGTAAACCAAATGTTTTTAAGACGAGCGCTAATCCTGCCGACAAACTGCCGCGCAGTTTGGCAGGTTTATAAAATGTGTACAATGTTTGGTCAAAATAAATGATTTATTTATTTTTTATTTATTTATTTTTTGATGTGTCCATAGGGTGTGATATAATTATGAAACAAACATGTTCCAATCATTGTTAAATTTAAACATCATACAATCCTATAACAATATGAAACGGAAGTTTTTGCAACCTCAAAACTTTTTCTGACACCACAAAAGCAGCTCAAATATCCAGATTGAATTAACAGATAAGTTCAAAATGGAGATTACCTTTAACAATCTCGAGATCGGCCAGCGATATCCTCATGAGTAGTTTGTACTTATTTCCTTCCATCTGACTCGCTAGATTACTTTGGTATGTTCTGAAAATAAACAAAAAATTACATTGCGTTTTGTAATTACGAAAATTAGTAGTATAATTATTGGTATTTGACTTATTCACTACTCGTTTTTTTGTTTATTATTCTTTTTTTTGATGGTTGGTATATTGGCGTGTGCTAGCTGACATATGGCTAATAATTAGATTTATGTTTTATATTGCGTAATGTAAATGATTTTGCAAACTTTTGTATAGAATCAAATTTTTCTAACTGAACAGACAGCTGTGCTGCTGGGGAGTTTGTTGCGCCACTTCTTCTTCGCAGCTAAAGCACTAAGAAGTGGTGAAGGGTGGGCGTTTTGGGGGACTGTCTTATGTAATTTTGACGTTCGAAAAGTGCGTATTCTCAACCTAGTTTGAATAAATGACTTTTGATTTTGATTTTGATTCGCCATCAATAATATTGGTTTCTCCCTTACTCATACAAATATCTTATCAACCTCGCGTCAATACATGAAGAAATGTCTATTTATGGGACCTTGATTTTGCTCCTATAATAAATTGAGGTTCGGATTCCATTTTTAAAATTGATGTATTGTATTGAAACACATAGACATAACACCAGATAGCCTAGACAAGTGACAATCGCTTCCAAAGCGTTTCGTATTTCTACATTGACTTTCAACAGAATTGACATAAGCTTTTCGATAGCTTATGTCAGTCCAATACATTTTTTCCTTTTCTATCATCGTTATCGTTGATAGAATGTCACTTTGTCTAGGCCCTCAGGACTGTATTCCCCGTCGGACTAAGCAGCGGTGTACCTATATTACGCCCACAATAATTCGCTAGTTATGTTTAAGTCCCATGAAATAGAGGGTGACCCTGTTTCCATATACCGGGCACAAATTCAGCCAGCTACTGAGAAATTTCTAAGAGAAAAATCCACTACGTAACACTTTACCCGACCTGGGAATCGAACCCAAGATACTGTACTAAAATTATCATTCAAAGTCGAGATGACCACAAAAATGCATGGTTTACAGACTAAATATATTAGTTATATGGATAAATTTATTGATGAAATTCATCTCAACTTACGGTGTAGGCTTCTTAATCGTTCCCGTCCTCCTCTTAACACTAGTTATCAACAGAGTATCATTAAACAGAAAGAGAGCTCTATCTTTTATAGTCCCCTGAGCTGACGGCATTGTCACGGTCTCGTGCCTCAAGAACATACGGTCCAGGGTCACCAGGTTTGATAGACCCTCAATCATTTGCTCCAGTTCCCTCAAGGTTTGCTGCTGCTGCTCAAGTTCTAAGCTCTCCCGTTCTGTACAATTTATCAGTTCTAGTAAATCATGTATTTCCTTTTGAGCTTCTACTAGAAGTTTGTGGTCTGGATGCGACTGGTCTGGAAATAAATGAATAATCAAAGTAAAACAATGGAGTATCAGTGCTAATAACTAAAGAACGTTTTGAAAATCTAAGGCTAAGAACTCACGGATCGGTTTTCACCCGCGCCCGCCGCGTTTACGGGCGGTGATCTCAACCGCGACGGCTGCGTGACCGCGCAAATCACCGCGGTGGGCGCGGGTGAAAACCGCTCCGTGAGTTCTTAGCCTAACGGTGTCTATGAGTGACATCCTTCATGATTATCAATTTAAAAACAAATGAAAATCTCTTTCAATTTTCAAATTCTGAACGATCTTCATTTGTTTTGTATTCAGATATTTATAGAACTCCAAAGGAAGCAGGCACAGATAGTGTTGGTGTAATTTTGAAGTCGAATTACAAAAATAAATCATGGGTACTTAAAGAAAATTAATTTCGCACCTGCACCTGCACCCCACCGTATAAAATATTGTTTCCAAGCGACTTAAGGGGAGTGCCATCAATAATGAGGGACAAAATTTATTTGACATCGTCGAAGTTATTGTTATTCTAACAGCGAGCTAAGTGTAAGCTGTTGCTTAACATAAATGTTGAAGGAGTTTCTATTGTTAAAAATCCACTATAACTATAACAGTTTTTGGTCCTTAGGGCATAGACAAGCTTCAAAAGCGTTTCGTATTTCTACAACGACTTTCAACAGGATTGACATAAGCTTTTCGATAGCTTATGTCAGTCCCATACATTTTTGCCTTTTCCATCATCGTTGTCGCTGATAGAATGTCACTTTGCCTAGGCTCTAAACTCATAAAGTAATCATTAGCTAGAGTGTAGAGTGTGTTGTTATTAGATACGAACTGTTTGATAGCAGTGCCTAAAACCTGATTCTTATTGTTGATTTGAATGAAGTCATATATAATCAGTTAACTGTCTTCATTTTTGTAATCCAATACATAAAATTAGATTATCCAAGATTATCCACGATACCTGACTGGTTTACGAATTTTTTTCAAGGACTACTTTCAATGAAGCACATTGATTCACTACAACTATTTGGACAATCTATACACGGCCCGATTGAACCAACTTGCTCTCTCAAGAGGTGGTCTGCGTCCCAGCATTGGGGTGAAAACATTATGGAAAGATTATATACGGTACACCACTGACTACCTGCAGTATTGTCTCTCCTTCTTACTTTAATCCATCCAAAGGTTGTCTGTAAAAGATCTCTTTTAGCGATAAGACCGCCCATTGTGTCACCCTATGTAAAATTTCTAATTTATGTCTGTAATTTTATGGTGTACATAATAAAGAGTATTCTATCTATCTATATATGAATGTCATCATTAACAAAGAGTATTTGTATGGTGTACATAATAAAGAGTATTCTATCTATCTATCTACAATCATATGAATGTCATCTATTTCTATTCCAACTAACCTGTATGCTTTATCAGCCTCTGTATCAGCAGTTTATAGCTCGGGAACTTCTGTACCGGTTTGATCAGCAAATTGTCCAATGACAGCTTTCCCTTGTGGTCTCTTGCCATAGCATCAAGGAACTTGGCGAAGGCTGGCCTGGATGCTGAAGCTGTCTTGATGGTCTCCTTCGCTTTCTTCAGGTTGTTGATAAATGACATGTAGGTGTCGATTACGGTGGGTTTTGTGAACTGTGAAAGAATTGACAAAACATCAAGATTTCTTAGTTAATGTAACTTTAATATTAACGTATTATACACTTAAACCTTCCGGAATAATTTCTCTAAACTATGGTGAAAACCTTATCAAATTCTGTTGCGTGGTTTATAAGAACAAGGCGGACTAACAGACGAACACGAATAGTGTGATTAACCGCTCATGCCTCTGGCGGAACCGCATCGGTTATAATAAGTATAGATTAGGTTTAACAGCCATGTTTTGGACTTAGTTAGACTTGGCTTAAGTTCAATTCAATTTAAATTATTTTAATCTTTAAAGATGATTGAGTTCGAAGCATTGAGCAGTTCCAAAGAATCTTCAATCAATATAGATATAAACGGGAAACTTACATGGCGATGAGAAGGGATAATATTACAAGTAAGGTCATCTAAAACATTTGTAATTAATCCATTATTTTGAGGAATTATCTTATCCGTCTTACTTTACAATGTTGCGGTAAAAGAGTAAAATATTATATATATTTACTTGTTATGAATACAGAGTACTAGGTACACTCAACACAAGTATTTACTCTACGTAATCCCCTCAAACCTGAAAATACTTCCTATGCATCATAGCTTTCCATGTTATAACTTGAACCTTAGTTACATAGTATACGATAACATATAATATACTCATATCCGCTCTGCTTGTCTCAGTAATCCTATTTACTTAGTTTGCTTCCTATAATCTACTTACCTACGCGTTCTGGATACATGAAAGCGCCTTTTACATTACTTGATATGGTATTAGGTATTAGTCCATACTGGTTCTTTTATTGTCTCTGATATTGACTTATCATTAGCATATTTACAGGGTTGTTATATAATCAGCGGGCTTAAAACGGCCACTTTTGCTGAATCATGATAGGAACATATTATGAATCATCGTAAAATGTCACAAACTGACAAATTCATATGATCTGCGTGCTTGTTGTGATTCATATTACGAAATAAGTCATCTCATTGACAGTTTTCTATGGAGCTTCGTAAAATGGTCCCCAAATTATGAATTGCTTTTGTGTCTTAGAGTAATTGCTAATGACAGCTGGGAATTCAGGAAATTAATTGCTTTTAGACGCATTGCTAATGTGGCCGTTTTAGGCCCCCAGATGGGGTAGAATGTTTGTGTTAAATATTGTGCACCTCGGAGGAACGAAGTCGGAGTTCGGAGTACTCTTGTAACTAAATTATTTACTAACTTTATTTTGAAATAATATTATTAATAATAATATTTTTCTCGTTAGGCTGTTGGATGGCCGGATTCAGATGGCAGTACTCCTTGATACGGCTCGCATTGTGAGAAGGTTCCTGTCTCTACAGCCCTAACCACCGGTAGCTTGGACCCTGCTCCCGACACCGGCGGACATCTATTTTTTATATTTTTAAATGTTTTTTTTAATTATCATTTTAAGAAATATTTAAAAATGTAATTGTTTAAGAAAAGAAATAAATAAACGGAAATATTTTCTCCATTTTTAGTAAAAATTATCCTCACAAATCACAGTCTACATTCCTTTTCAAGAATTTCCTCAAGTCCCAGAGACATTATTCAAAGAAATTCTTGAAGTGACATTGAGCGAAGCACCCACCTAACGAGGTAACTTCAAAAGGGTGTGAACCGCGATTCCGACGTAACCCCTCTCCAGACGGAGGAAATCAATGTGAATTTCCACGAAAACTAGGGTTGTCACTTTAAAAATAGACCAGTCGACTTTATTCTAATGCCAATCCAAATGTCATGGTGTCAAACTTTGTACATACAGGATGTATCAGAAAGCTGTGATGACCATAAAACTGAACAACATTTTCCATGCGACCAATATCGTAATCACAAAAAATATCGCGAAATATTCAGTAGTTCCATACATTTGGGTCGAGTTGGTATTGATTTTTTGTATAGGACGGAAGAAGTCTAGGTATAGTACACCCATATTTCTTATACACATGCAAGACTATACACGAGACAGACTACGGGATGTTAGTGAAAAATTCGTAATAGAAAACCTAATAACGTTATTCTTTACGTAATCATTAGTACCTGGACGACCAAGCTCTGTTTCTAGTGAAAATAGAGAATACTCATATTTTATTTTATTTTATTTTACAGTTTTTCGAAAACTTACAGCTAAACACTTTTGCACGATTGAGAATAACATAAATAAGGCCAATTAAAAGTTTTCACGGATAATAGAGAGCATATAAACATAAAATATTTGAGAAGGTAGACTGTATTTTGAGTAAAAACAGTAGATATCATTAGTAAAAATGTGTTTCAAATAGCGTAATCTTTATTTTACTTGATCAAAAAGAAACCACAAAGAGTCCTTTTTATTTTGAATATAAAGGATAGTTCATACTAATTCCATGTAAGGTACAGTCAGGCTAAGTGAATCATGACCCACTTTGATGATAAATCGTTTGAAACCGTCAAAATAACAAAAATGGCAGATGACAAATTCGTTACCAAGGAAATATATATTTACGCAAATGTCGACCTAATTGTATTTGAATGTCTGTAAGAAAATGAGCTTATGGTGGGTCGGAATTCAATTTTTTCGACTGTACATACTAATTCCATCCTGAAATGTCATTATTCTTAGGTAGCTATCTTGTTCTAAACTTTAGGCGACCGAGTTCTGCTCAAGTGAAAATAGAGAATACGAATTTTCTCAGATATGAGACCTAGCTAGATCCACTTTTAGCACCCCTATATTGTAAATGTTGCAACAACGAGAACGTGATTACAAATATTATTTACATACGGGGTGAAATTTTATTCGTTAAAAACCTCATTAAGGGTCATTGTGCTTATAACTATGAACAACTTTCACAATAAGAACAATATAGATATAGCGAAAAAATAAATCAGCAGTTCCCTATATTTATTTATATACTGTTTTTGAGTAAATAAATATTATTATATATTTATGTTCGCATAGCTCTTCAGGTGAAAGTGAAAGTTGTTCATAATGAGGAGTATAATCACCCCTTAAGAGATTTCGTGTACGAAAAAATACACCTTATATATATTATAAATACAAATATTATCCATATAGTATAGGATAGGTGTTTGTAGTCGGTGATAATATCGATTATTCCTGAGTAATTTCTCAATCTCCTTAGGTAAATACAATCAAGAAGAAAGTCTTCGCTCCATCTTCATCAATCACTATTGGAAGCTAATGCTATACTAATGCATAAAAATATATAACCTTATGTGAAGAAAAGCGAAAAGAAAAACGCGAGTAAACTGTACTGTACAAGTATAAAATTGGGTAGATAGTAAAAAAAATCAGCCAAGTGCGAACCGGCCTCGCACAAGAAGGATTCCGTACCACCGTACAATATTTAACATGTTTTTTTCATACTTTATTTACGTAAAAACAAACAACAGAGATTAAAAAACACAATTCTGGTGCCCTTTACTATTTACAGTAGTAGTAGGTAGTATACAATCTGATGTGAACAATAAAGTGTCTACCAATTAAGGTTCAAAAGATACAGCCCTGTGACAAACGGACGGACAGCGGAGCCTAGTAACCTTTGGGTTCGGAACCCTAAAAATTAAGTGTTGAACTAGTTTTTTAGAATTCCATATCACCTTCAAATTTTTTCTGACTAGACAATTTTATTTTAAATAATTCAGTTAGACGTCCAATATTTTGAAACATCTCTCAAAATTATAATGTAAGAAGATGAGTTTAGGTCTCCATTGACGCAATAAAGGCATTTGGTTACTTTATTAAAAGACATGGATCAAGTTGCTTTACTTAGGCACGTCAATCTCCATTAACCTTTGCAAGACGATCATGAATTCTGATGGCGGAAATACCACAAGAAACCTGTATCATAACTGGTGAAATGTGGGTGTACTATATACCTTTGCGTACCTCAAATACAGGTGTGATGTTGTTATGAGACCTATAACCAATCATACATACAGTATGCAAGGGTAAACACCGTTGTCACTCAAACCATGGGTAGTTGACTTAAATATAAAAATAAATGACCCAGTAACAACAAATAAAAAACCTTATTTTCATTAAAAGATTTTAAAAAGTAAATATCCGTCCACTGTCCCGATACGCATGGATACGCGTTCGAGAGAGCTGCGAAACAGCTGACGGTCATGTAACGTCCTGCACGCCCCGCCCGCCCCCGCCAACCGCCGCCCGCCGTGTTGAGCCGCCCTGCACGCAAGTTCGTTGCCCTTGCGTGTAGGGTGAAATATTCTTGTGGAAAATGGTAGATTCTCTTTAAAAAAAATTTGTATTTTTCAATTGATTTTACGTTCTATAAATGAAATCAAACCACTGGGTTTAAGTATAACGGTGTTTAAAAAAACACCCTGTATATGAATCATCATGATTAATCATATATGAGAGCAATCATAAGCGAAAATAACTTCCAAGTTAAGAAATACAGAAACAAAATTACGAAGTACACATTTGAATTATTGAGAAAAAAAAACAGTTGCACACAACAAGATCAAAGCGTATGAAATAGCTAATATTAATTTATATTTATTATTTTCGGCGCTGTCCTATGCCTAGCAAAAAAATCATCATATTATTCACGAGTAATATCATCCCTTAAAACATTTAACAATACCATTATAATAATATTTAAACAAATAAATGATTCAATTCTGTATTATCAACTAAGGAAGAGGGACTGAAAAAACTCATTTACAATAGCAGAGCTCAGAAGTGTGCGGAAAAGACAGGCGTTTGCTCAGCAGTGGGTCAATCTAAATATAATAATATATTGATATATACAGTATGTTAACAAACAAAGGGCGTTCCCGTCAACCCGCAATAGTATAGCGAACATTCAATGGTTAAAAAAAAAAATTACCACAATTTTTTTATTATAAATGTATTGAAATAATCATAAAACTTTAAACTGATACGTAAAAGAAACACTCTGTACACGCACACTTGTACTTTTAACGTAGAAAGACAAATGTGACATGTGTGCGTGTACAGTGTTTCTTTTCCGTATCAATTTAATACACTTGTGAATATTTTACTATAAGAAAATAAAAAAGTTTTTTTTTTTATATTATAATATTTTTTTAGCATGTCTAAACGCTATACTATTGCAGGTTAACGGGAACGCCCTTCGTTAGATAACATACTGTATATAGACCAATATTGTTATATTTAGTGAGGATCAAATATTTAACTTACCACATCTAAAAACACATCGCCAACTTTCTGTTGCAGGTCCCATTGTTCCAACCTTCGCCTCAACTGCTCCAGGAACACTTGGTGCACGTTCAGGATCCCTGGCACTTGGTAGAAGATCTCGTCCACCAGGAATGCGTCCAGGAGACCCGCGTTCTCTGGACTCTTCAGAGGTTGGAGATATTTCTGTTGAGAAAAAAATGGATTTAATTTGACTTTAGGCTGATTGATTTTAAATATTGTTATTGCGAATCTTATGTGTATGTATTGACCAGTTTCATTTTGTATTCAAACGCATAGTTTGGTTTATAAAATTGAACAGCTTATTTATGATTATAATGTGCAAAATATTCCGAAAGTTATCTGAAGGTGGGTAAACAGGCTGATTTAATTAGCTGGTGCAATGTTTCAATACACTCAACGTCGTTTTGAAATTCCTTATTTCCTTTCTTGTCAATGTATTTACCTCTGTCGAAAACCCATAAAACAGACTACCTAATATCATTATCATCATCATTTCAGCCAAAAGACGTCCACTGCTGGACATAGGCCTCCCCCAAGCACCGCCACTTCAACCGGTACTGTGCTTCTCGCACCCAGCAGATTCCTGCGGCCTTCACCAGGTCATCGGTCCACCTTGTGGGAGGCCTTCCTATCCTACATCTTTCAGTATGCCTACTACCTAATATACACTCCCCATTTTCAATTTCAATTCTCAATGTCATAAAAACTACTTTTGAACAGGTACAAACCTATTCTAGCAGACTGCCTAAATTCGAAACTAATTATTATTGCAAAAGCCAGGTAAACATTTCAGGTAAAGGTCAAGTACGTGAAATTCGGAGACTGGCAGTAATAAGTAGAACTAATGCTGCATTCCAATTACAATAATTACATTTTCTGCTTCATTATTACACCAACGGAGAGAATTGAGTAAACAACACTTACCATTTTGCTATTAACGAAATTGCAGTAATAAAATACTATTACCAAAGAAGTAACTACATAGAATTTGTGAAACCAAAACCATAATGTCCTATGACAGTTACGTAAAGCCCAAAGTCTGACAACCAATATTACCAATGGGTATCGTGTTACCCAGTAACTGGGTTGTGGAGGTCAGATAGGCAGTCGCTCCTATAAAATACTGGTACTCAGCTGTATTGGGTTAGACTGGAAGCCGACCCCAACATAGTTGGGAAAAGGCAGATATATAGAACACCCCTAATGTCAAATGACTAACAAATCCTACTTCAATACAGGGTCGAATAAAAATAACAAAAGACGGTAACAGCTACCGAAATGGTAACAAAACACCATAGTTACTTGAGTACGGGCAAACACTTAACCCCTTCACCCCTTTCACCCCTTTTGACAAAGAGTGTGATAATGAGACACTCATCCAAAACAAACTACCAAGTACCTACAAACATTCTGCTCGGCAGAATATCATAATTTAGCACAAAAAAAATGATCACTATTTTAAGCATAAGCATAACGTTTCCACTGCTGGGATACAGGCTTCTTCTCTGTGAAAGGGAGTGGGCCGTAATACACCACGTGGGCCCAGTGTGTGTCGGTAGATGTTGGTTTAAGGATATTACGCACGCTTAATCATATATACTGACCGATTAGTGTTTCGGTCAAAGTTTAATTAAGTATACCAAGAAGTTTATTTTAACGTCCTCTTTCGGCCGATCTCGGAATTTTTTTGATATCTTATTTCTAGACGGAGTTAAACCTATATCTGTCTCTTTCAAACGCAAACGTTTCGGCAAACGCTTTTACGAGACAGAGCCAGATATCAGTTTATGCGTCAAGGACTAAGATCGTAAACATCACATGTTTTTATTTAAAAGTATCAAATTAGTAGTTAAGTTGCTTTAGTGTAAAAATCAAAGGGTAAGTTTTATTGAAATTATTTATAAATGTGACCAATTGTTAAATATGCCTATACAGGCTGTAAGGGTAAACACTCTTGTCATTCAAACCATGGGTAGTTGACTTAAATATAAAAATAAATGACCGAACACAACAAAAAAAAAACGTTATTTTCATTAAAAGATTTTAAAAAGTTTCTATCCGACACCGTGCTCTTTAGCGAAACAGCTGACTGACTAAGGGAGAGGTCGCGCTCGCGGCCGGTCAGGTCACATCCCGCACCCCCCGCCCGTGTTGAGACGCAAGTTCGTTGCCCTAGCGCATAGGGCAACGAACTTGCGTCTCTTGTGGTAAAATGTAGATTTAAAAAAAAGAAGAAAAAAGTTGTAATTTTTCATTGATTTTACGTTCTATAAATGAAACCAAACCACTGGTTGCAAGGATAACGGTGTTCACCCTAACACCCTGTATAGTACAAAATAGGATCAAACTATTCATGAATTATTTAGTGTTAGTTCTGTTTTATACAAAAACATGTTAACAATTCTTTGACTGATTGTGTATTATGCCTATATTTTATAAAACTTTTATATTAAACTGACGCATCTTGAGGAACAATTTTTTTACCCGATTAATTTATAGTAAAATATCTAAATTTCTTTAAAATTATATTCAGATACAATACTCACTTTATCAACTATCCCTACAATACATTAATTCATTATATAAAGCTATTTTCTTTGAGTAATAAGCCATTTTGTAAGGGTTTGCTAAATCGTTTTTTGCGATTTCTCGAAAAACGTCTTTTTCAGTTGTGTCAGAGGCCTTAGTGCGAGTTTCTTTTAACTATCTCCACTTAACGCATCGACCGCGTTCGGCGCTCCGATTGGCCCTTCATTAGTGAAGGCCAGTGAAGGGCCAATCGGAGCGCCGAACGCGGTCGATGCGTAAAGTGAAGATAGTTAAAAGAAACTCGCACTAAGGCCTCTGATGATTAAGCGTGCTTATGCCGTTTCTCATGATGTTTTCCTTCACTGTTTTGGGTGCAATGCAATGGGGATGAAATAAATTACACAAAATAAAGTGTTTGGGTTCGAACCAACGACCTAAAAGTCGTAAGTCGGCGCCAGTCACTACTAGGGCCACCACTGCTCCCATAAATGTTAGTATTTATACAATAAGGATTCACATAATAGATTATACATGAGTAACTATGTAACATCCTAACTTAACTAAAACTATTAACAAACTGAAATACCTATGGCGTCAAAAAATTCCTTCGCATCGCAATTGTCTGGTAATGTAGCCAAGAGATTGGCGGCATTGCCACGTTGTATGGTAATGCTTAGCCTCTGGCGAAGGTAAAAGCCAGCCCATGGGTCATGTGTCAACCAGCTGTTTAGAAATTTCATTAAACAGACCATGAGCACTCGGAACCCACGGCCCGAATGTGTCAACCCTAAAAGACTCGAAAATATAATTACCGATAAGGTTAATTTACTTACGCCACTTACAACAAAAAAAAAAAGTAAAAAAATAATATTATAAAAGTTGTAGGTAATATTTTGATCCAACCGTCGTCGTGTCGGGGGACGGCTAATGCAAACGCCAACACACACTAGGCATAATGAATGTATGCTGTTGGAGAAAGGATAGCTGCTGTTAACTTCCTATTTTCATTAGCCGTCCCCCGACACGACGACGGTTGGATCAAAATATTACCTACAACTTTTATGATATTATTTTTTTAATTTTTAGACGCTTTGTTTTTGTCGGGGGTTTTTTAAATTTTTAATTTAATTTTTATTTCCAGCTTTTTAAATTTTATATTATATTACTAGTAGAAAAGCTACGATCAAGACGCAGCTCGCCGAAATCTGCGTAGCTGTACGTTTTTTGCCACAGTGAAGCTTGTTACCTACTAATTCACTCTCATTTATCTTTCCTACTCCATCATCAGACTTTGATCACCATCTATCTGTAACCTATTTGTTGAGACCTTTCCAATGAGTCTGTGGCGGTATCTACATCGCCATATGCGAACTACGCATCCAAGACCTGACGTCACACAAAAATTCTGACGTCACATAAATCCTGCATCGCGCAATTAGAGTTTACCGTGCAGTGAACATATATACAAAAACCCAATATCAATCATTGGGCAGTTGCCCGCCAGACACAACACCCGTCTGGTAGGAGGATCCTCCCTTTTCTATGGTGGATGAGTGAACTTTACACCCTGTTCCTCATACCCCTAAATTGGTCACCCCGAATATGAACGTCAACGCAGCCTTCGTACAACTACTCCAGCGTGACGTCATCATCATCACTCCCGCAAGTTTTCAGTGAGGCGAGTCACACAGCCAAGCCAACACCCGAGGCGTCAACGGGTATCCTGACCACCAGCATGCAGCGAACGCGTATTCCTGGTCATCACCCTCAGCCTCATCACCCCGACCCACTGGGGAATCACCTCAATCACCTCAACCTCATCACCATGAGCCACTGGGGCATCACCGCAATCACCGCAATCACATCAATCACCACAATCGCCGCAAACAGTTCCGACCCACCGCGAACAATGCGGCACCCGGTTCCGACGCACTGGAACCACAACTGGCACTGGCAAGCATCGCAAGATACAAGACTCAGCCCACTATCGACCTCCGGTCTCCGGAGGGGAGTGATGTGGCGGTATCTACATCGCCACATGCGAACTACGCATCCAAGACCTGACGTCACACAAAAATTCTGACGTCACATAAGTCCTGCATCGCGCAATTAGAGTTTACCGTGCAGTGAACATATATACAAAAACCCAATATCAATAATTGGGCAGTTGCCCGCCAGACACAACACCCGCCTGGTAGGAGGATCCTCCCTTTTCTATGGTGGATGAGTGAACTTTACACCCTGCTCCTCATACCCCTAAAAGTCCAAACACGATACCTCTGCTGTAAGTTCGTGAGGGAGTTGGGTATCCTGCAAATTCCAGGTGATGCTGCAGCATCAGCTCAAGGTTACTACATATATTCTTTTCATATCATTGAAATAAGAGAATCCTAAATTTCCAATCGATTAGACCTGTGGAAGATGCTCACATCCATTCATCAACTAGAAAAGAGCTAATAATTTTCAAACGGCTGAACCGATTTTCTTGAATCATAGCTAAGAACACTCTCGATTAAGTGACCTTTCAAACAAAACCAAAAAAATCAAAATCGGTTCAGCCGTTTGGCAGCTACGATGGCACAGACAGACACACAGATACACAGATACACACGTTAAACTTATAACACCCCTCTTTTTCCGTCGGGGGTTAAAAATAAGGTTCTGTTGACAATCTTATTACAAAAACTTTGTCAAACATAAGGAACCCATAATCATCAACAAGCACGCACGACGAGACTCGATTAGATAAAAGAACAACTTTCGCCAGTAAAACTCACAATACCTTTTTTATATTTTATGAATTTTACAACGGTAATATAACCCTAAGGCAAGTATACTTACAAGGCTATAAACATTTTTCTGCCGCAAAAAAACTGGAGACCATAAAAATATAGGCAAAATTCTTATCTTTTGAGTGAGAAAGTTTTGCGGCAAACATAGGATTACTTTGATGTTTCGTGTCTCAACTTTGACAGTTTGGTTACCCTAATCAAAGAAAAGGAAAGGCTTCGTTCAGGTTGAGAAGGTGGCGCGGGTGCTAAGACAGCGCGAAGCATCGAACATATGAAACCGCCGTTTGCGACCATAGTATAGTGCCTACATATTTTGGCGGGAGCCTAAGGCGATGAATCTGGATGCCTGGTTTCTGGAGGCCCTCGATAAATTCTCTCTCAATCGAAAAGGTCTCAAATTGAGCAATTGTTTTTTCAATAACAGAGTGTTCAGGAACAAAATATCAAACCATTAGCAATATTGAATACATATTGATAAACTTCTGCTAAGAAACCTCGGGAACCGGGGTTGACCGACGTTCCGCGCGTGGTTTACAAACGTTTCTATCGACATCGATGTAAACTCTTTCATCAATAGGTATTAACTAGATTTCAGTCCAGAATAGTGTTACAAAAACTGGAACACAAGACATATCCTACCGACAGCCCTAGCGTGCGATCGCCTATTGTTTTACACTGTCAAAACACGTCTACCATCTACTGTCTGCTACAACAACTCGCGATGCACTGTCAAAGTCAAATAATTTATTTCAAATAGGCACATAAAAGGCACTTTTCAACGTCAAAAACAAAGAAATAGAACTGATTCTAGTTGCCCTTCCAAAAGGTAGTTTTCGTATGGAGAAGAATGGGCAAGAAACTCCACCGTTACTCCACCGTTATTTTTTTTTACATTATCCTACTAATATTATAAATGTCAAAGTTTGTGTGTTTGGATGTTTGTTACTCAGTCATACAAAAACGGCTGAATGGATTTGGATGAAATTTGGCAAACAGATAGTTTATAACCTGGAATAACACATAGATAAGATAAATAAGATAAGATAAAATCATTTATTTGCTCAAACATGAGTAAAATACATACTTACAACACAAATTGTCAGCATGCAAGAGATGTTAAAAGGAAAGATAAAAACAGATCATCATGTTTGCCTTAAACAATGGCATGCAAATATTAATAAAATAAGTTATAATGTCAATCAGTCTAATTATTTAAAAATGTCATGATAATATTAGAAAATTAAAAATAATAAATTAGTAAATACATGGTCAAAATCTCTCATCTAAAAACTCATTTAAATTATAATATGCTTTATCTGCTAGAAAATTTATAACTTTCTTTTTAAACACTACGTCAGTTAATTGCTTCCAGCTTTTAGGTAGTTTATTATAAATTTTTGGAGCCATGCAAAAGACACTTTTCCGCATAAGTGACGTTCGATACTGATGTAGGCAAATTTGACTATTGTCACGTCTATTACGTGGAAATCGATCTGCCATGCGAGAAAACAGATGAGGGTTGGACCTTAAGAACAATGCATTTTCTATTATGTATAATGAAGGCAATGTCAAGACTTTGTATTTTTGAAAATAAGGCTTGCAACTCTAAGTGGTTGCCAGATTGAACATTGACCTAATGCAACGCTTTTGTGTTTTAAATATTAGTTCCTGGTCAGTCGAGTTACCCCAAAAGATAACACCATATCTTAAAATGCACTCCACCAAGCCGTAGTATGCGGTGAGCAAAGCATCTACACTAATTACTGATGCCAGTTTGTACAGAGCGTATGCTGAGGTACTTATTTTCTTACTGATAATCTCTATATGTGCCTTCCAATTTAATTTATTATCAATAGTAAGTCCTAAAAATTTTGTTATATCAACTTCGTCAATGTTATTATTATTATAGTTTATGTCTAGATTATTATTTAATGTCAAAGAGCGTTTACTGAAGTGCATGATTTTAGTCTTATTTAAATTTATTTTTAAATTGTTATTATTTAACCATTCTATAATTGCAATTAGCGAGTTATTAATGTCAGATTTATATGTGTCTCGATTTTTACACGCAATTGTCACTACGCTGTCATCGGCAAAGAGGCTCATAGGTTGTTCCGTGGACTTAGGCAAGTCATTAATATAATAATGTAAACAGGGGAGGTCCCAAAACACTTCTCTGTGGGACACCATACACTACTTCACGTTCTTGCGACCGATGTGACTCTTCTCGTTTTTTAATGATGTAGATAGAATACTTAATTAGAATACTTTTTATCCCGATATTCTTACGGGATCGACACCCACGCGGGTGAAACCAAGGGGCGCAGCTAGTTTTGTATACATCAACCAAATAATTATTATATGAAGACGATGCACCTAGAATAAGGTGTACCACAATAGGTAAAAAATTAAACTAAAAATTTAAAAAACCCTCGACAAAAACAAAGCGTCAAAAAGAATTTTTAATTTAATTTTTATTTCCAGCTTTTTAAATTTTATATTATATTACTAGTAGAAACGCTACGACCAACACGCAGCTCGCCGAAATCTGCGTAGCTGTACGTTTTTTGCCACAGTGAAGCTTGTTACCTACTAAGTTACTCTCATTTATCTTCCCTACTCCATCATCAGACCCTGATCACCATCTATCTGTTACCTATTTAATTTTGTTGAGACCTTTCCAATGAGTCCAAACACGATACCTCTGCTGTAAGTTGGTGAGGGAGTTGGATATCCTGCAAATTCCAGGTGATGCTGCAGCATTAGCTCAAGGTTACTATATTATTTTCATAATTATCATTGAAATAAGAGAATTCTAAATTTCCAATCGATTGGAAGATGTTCACATCCATTCATCAACTAGAAAAGAGCTGATAATTTTCAAACGGCTGAACCGATTTTCTTGAATCATAGCTAAGAACACTCTCGATTAAGTCACCTTTCAAACTCAAAATCGGTTCCGCCGTTTGGCAGCGCCATCGTTGCTGCCAAACGGCGGAACCGATTTTGATTTTTTTGGTTTTGTTTGAAAGGTGACTTGATCGAGAGTGTTCAGACAGACACACAGATACACACGTTAAACTTATAACACCCCTCTTTTTCCGTCGGGGGTTAAAAAGAATTAAAAATGACGCAATGACAAATATATTAATTATGTGATAGATAATATGGGTGCTCACATATTTACAAACATTGTAAAATGTAACCACCTAATCGCGCCCGCTACCGCTGGTTACGTGTTCACCCCGAACACCTCCAACGGGGAGGGAGGGGTGAAACGCACAAAGATACGCCAGTGAAAGTTCTTAATGTTGAAGATGGAAATTTATTTGGAGACGCTGAACTTGGTTTTGGAGGCGCAAAACGGAGTTCGGAAGTAAATCTTGTTATATGAATATGGAGTTTTGGATGAGTAAGATAATGACTGAGATTAAATTATTACAGATAAATGGTGCAGGATATTAAGATACGATTAATAAGGAATAAGAGATTTTTGTATATTTACTATTATTATTTTTTGTAGGGTATATATTTTTTTCGATCTTATTTTCAGTTACTGATTGAAATATGTCTTACAATAATCCGATTATATTATGTAATAGGAAATTATCAACTTCTACGACTTCACAATTTATCGTTGCATGATGTACATGTGCACTGATCCATCAGATGTAGTAGACGTAGTCTATATGAACGTTCACATTCGCATGTCAAAAATACAATCAATTTACCATCATTTTTGACAAGTTTGACAGATTGCGACTTGAATGCGTACGATTTTTAAGTACGAGTACTTTGACCGGAATTTGATTTGATCAAGTGTAAACTTTATCTTACGACTAGCTTCCACCAGCGGCTATAATTTATACACTATGTTACTCTGACAATATAGCATTCTTCTACTAGTGATTTAAAAAAAAAACCCTTTTATTGGTTTTTGAGTTTATACATTACAAACAAAAATACAAATCTTTTCTCTTTTTAATGTTAGTTTAGAAAAGCTATATTTTTGCCATTCAGACCATTAGCAGAAGCCTTGGAGCAAACGTCACGGGCAGGCACGAATCTGGCCTAGAAAATAATTAAAAGTACCCAGCCGACACATTTCTATGGCCCTCTGTTAAATTTGTCCTTCGTCTGACAAGGTTGAGGCGCAAAATGGGCAAAAACAAAAGATCCACTCCTTGAAACTGTGTTGGGAACCTTTGGATAATGTTATGACATTCGTTTTAGTAATGGGATCGCGTTGAAATTGCAGATACATCTTTTTAAACTGGCTCGGAGTGATAGAGACAATACAACTGCCATATAGGATTCACCTGGAGGATGTTTTGGCAGAATCTCCCTCAGTGACAAAATAAGAGACATCATTTTTTTTAAATATATTTTTATTAAACTGTATACCTATAAAGGTTAATTATTTATTTGGGCAAAGGGGGATGCGGTTAAGACTTTTCAGGAATAATATAATAATATTTTTTTTTTTTGTTTTTTTTTTTATGTTAGCCTATACTGTCCCACTGCTGAGCAAAGGCCTCCCCCAAATCCTTCCAAACATCCTTTTCTAGGGCTACCTCGATCCAACCCTTGCGGTACGCGTCTAAATCGTCCCTCCATCTCTTCCTGGGCCGGCCTCGGCGGCGCCGTCCATCCTCAGGCACCCACCGTGTGGCGACTGTTGCCCAGCGGTCGCTATGCTTGCGGCTGACATGACCCGCCCAATCCCATTTTAGCTTGGCAGCCTTTTTGCCTACGTCTAGGTTCCCCGTTTTGGAGCGCAACGTGGTGTTTCGTATTCTGTCAGTTCGGTTTACGCCCAGAATGCTGCGCTCCATTGCTCTTTGGCAAACCCCAAGGCGGACCTTTTGCGACTCGGTGAGCGACCAGGTCTGGGCACCGTAGGTTAGGACGGGCAGAATACACATATCGATGAGTTTTCGCTTCAGGGAGATCGGTAGATCGCCCTTCATTAGCGTCTTCATGGACCAGTAGCTTTTCCAGGCATTTTCGATACGTATAAATAAAAAATGGAAATTGAATATTATTTTATAATAATTATTATGTCCAATTATATTATCATAATGCATCAGCTTACGGCGCTCAGACAAATAGTGTAAGCAAAATGTAGTTATGATTACTTTGGTGGAAGACATGTTTGTGGTGTGGTGGAAGACATGTGGTTTTGGTGGAAGACATGTTCGTGTAATGTTTTTGAATCCCCGGGCCTTCTGTTTCTTCGTTATTAAGTGTTTTAAGGGGGATGGGGGGTGACGTAAGGGGGGAACACCGGTGACAATAAATAGCCCGACCCACATGATGGAAAGGTAGAGCGGAAAATTTGAGTGGGAAAACCACTGCGGAATTAGGGCTGGTCAATTTAATGTACCGGTTGGTTCTAATCCGGAAAAAGGAATAAAAAGTCTGCTTTCGTGATTTGCATAAATGTCTCCGTGTTTTTTCGATTCAAAGGACGTAGTGGTTTTATCTCAGGTAGGTATTTTGTGGTTTTCTATTTTCTTTAGAGTTGGCAGTGATGGTATCTGATGGATGATACATTTTGGATTTTAACTTCGCAAGAAATGAAATGAAATGAAATTGTTTATTTTGTAAATAGGATATTGGAATCACTTTTACACGTCATATTAAAAAGTTGTAAAAATAAGCTAGATGAGGTCAGCGTTTTCTATCTGACTACTCTGAGAAGAAAGGCCGAAACAAACTCAGAGGTCACCGTCTCCTTTAAAGTCCAGACATAATCTTGGTCAGGCCATATGAGGACCATGTAGATTAGAGTCTGAAATGGTCTTTTGAGGAAAAAACCACACAGATTTGAGTAGACCTGGCCAGTCAGTGCAAGCATTTGTCAGTAATAGTGGAGCTCAACTCAGAACTTAAGGAGCTCAACGACTCGACGAACAATACCAAAGAAAGGACATTTGGGTAGGTCGCATAAAGTTCTAAAACTAACAGAACGAAAAATAAATATCCACATAGTCCTCACATTCACAATAAAACAATACTTTACAAGTAATCATCATGTCATTCAATGTCAAGACTAAGACTAAGAAAAATTATTAGGTATTGTAAAAACATGATCGTATACTTTCCGTTTCAATCTACTATTAAGAAAACAGCAGTTTAGAAACTTAACAAAATATTACTAGAAAGTACGTAAATATGTATGTTCAATCATTTATAAAGAAAGCAATGAATCCTGCATTTGAATTCACTGAAATTAAGACGACACTAACTGACAGCACAATTACCACCCCTGAATATATCACAAAAGCACTAACATTCACAAATTAACGCCCTTTCATCTGCTCATTAATTCTCGAACAAAGAAAACGGAAGAAATACGGAAAGATTGATCAGAAAGTCTACTGTGACAGCCCTGGATTTTCGTCGTCTCCATAAATATAACGAATTTGTCAGTCCGCGGCTAATTCCGGCCAGATTAACGGGCCGCTTGAGTTACTGAGTTATTATAATAATTTTACGACTTACAATTAATTTTCATACTGATCTTAGTGTTGAGGAAAAACAGACAGTTCCGTTGGTGGAGTTTTAGCGAGATTCCTTGATGTTAGTCACGTTTTGGATTGAAAAGAAATAACACTAGAAATCAATGGATCGATAAACCTACGAAAATCGCCTATATAGCCTTTTCTCCTAGGTAGATAATGAGATCGATTTTCGTAGGTTAAACAAAAGTTACACCATATTTCAGGTTATTGGTTTGTTCCCCGCCTGTAATACCAAAATTCTACAGATTATAATGCTTGTTTTTCTCTTTTAAGTTATGTGTTTTTGCAGGCGGGTTTTTATTTTTTTAATAATTTGTTTTATTTCAAGCTTTTTAGTTTTATTAATTTATATATTTGGAATTAACTCATTAGTAGCTTTTATTTGATACCAATATTGTAATTTATTTAAAAAAAAAACCTTTCCCTCACTTGTTTTTTGTTTGCAGATGAAATATAATTATAAAAAATATATAGCCTACGTCACTCCCACAATTAAGACGAACCTAACGACATCTCGTATGTTCAAATCCATCAAGCCGTTTAGGCTACAGAGCGTGTCAAAGAAATAGACATACATACATACATACATACAATACAAACATACATACATACTCTCGAAAAACATTACCCTCCTTCTGGGGCAGTTGGGTAATAAAATTCTGTGATTTTGACATTACAAATAGACACGTCAATTTTATTGATTTGTATGTATGCATAGATGTATAGATTTCTGCACAACTTTATGCCTATATTCCGAAAAGGGAAGGCAATAAATCACACACACACTACTCGCACTACACATATTTTTCAAAAGAATATCGTCCTTATAACCCAGTTTTACCTTCAAACTACGGCAAGGCTTACACGTGTAGAACAGAGAAGGCAGCTGTCATCCCAGTAATCCCCTAAGCGGGAGTAGCGGGACTAGATTACCGAAAAATGTGTCATCTTACCCCAACATTATATTACTTTAATAAAATATCTTAAGATATTTTCTTACCCTATCCCGATCCTCTGTTATGCCGAAAATACTGCAGCATTAATTTTGAAATAAATATATGTTAAAGTTGAGGATTGATGCTAGGTTTTATAAAAAATACTTCAAATTAGATCATGAAACTTTGCATGATAACTGAACTAACTATAAAGCAGGTCTTATGTGTGTCATTTTTTTTAAATGACCATTATTTTCACCGTAAAACTTTATTTTCACCGTGAAAATTACCTAAACTTTTCGACGCTTTAGAGCCGCTAGCGCCCGACTCCGTCTTGTTCTCACTCAGGTCGCGAGTCGTATGGTGCGGGCGGGATAAAATCTGAGGTAGGGTGCGCCCTTAAATTCCCACAGCTGACCTAGATACACATCGCTAGTAAGAGCTAAGAATTTTAGAGCCTGATGCTTGAAACTCGAGTATAAAGTTTGAAACATCGTTGAAAGGAGATTTCCAAGAAAATATGGCACAATACTTTTTGATTGCAGTTGAGAACTTGTTATGATGTATTGAGCGACACTTTCAACAGGTTTGTGAACTACTTCTTATTCTTTGAAAATACTTCATATTATTAGCGATTTTTTTTGTTTTTGTCTTCCGTTGTATATTTATACCTAAGTATGTTCAACTATGCTAGATTATTTTTATTGATGATCTAAAAATGAATTTCTTAAAAATGAAGCTGATCTTAAGCGAGGTGCAAGGCGGGGCGCGCGCCGTGAGCGTTGACGAATGAGCGGCGGAACGTCGTAAGCATTGACGAATGAGCGGAAAACGCCGTGAGCGTTGACGAATGAGCGGCCTGCACTGCCCCCCGTCTCACCGCGCAAATATCTAAGGCGCAGTAGAGCGGTTTCGGTCAAACTAGTCAGAATTTGGACAATATATAAATAGGTGCAATGTTGTTATTTATTTAGTCGTTATAATCAGTCACTAGTCCACTACCTAATAAAGACATCTACAATGTACGGGAACACTTAGAATATTATACTGATGTCTTACCTTTACTAATATCTCCAGTGCTTCCACATAGGACTTTTCAGTCTCATACAATTCAACCACCACATGTGTCCGTGTGTCCTGTAACAAAAAAAAACCTTTATCAGTATACAATACAACAGACGTAGATATATTTAGTAACCTCTTCCACTTAACTATTCTTCAAGAGTCATAACAAACCCTGTAAGAAATCGACATGTGTTTCACCTCTCAACGAGGCATCCTCAGGATGACGATTGACCAGTCGCAAACCAGAACACGACGAGAGGCTTATATCTTTTTGGCTAAAAGGCTCTTCTGTTCGATTCGCAAGGTCTTAGTACTGATCCGTGACCAAAGTCATAGGCCTTTTAAAAGATTCATATTATTATGTAACTTAATTTTATCTGCATAGGTACGTTTCCAAAATGTGAAAGGTCTTGCTAAACTTTGAGCACGACCTTTTAATATTGACGAAGATGAGAAATATTATTAATAAGTTTTAATTCATATTGTTGAGGTAAAAAAAGGGTAGCTAATTCGTATTAACCTCATTAAAAACGTAAACCTACTCAACAATAATGGAAATACAACCCACAAAATCACTTTCAGCCGACATTAAGACCCAAAAATTACATATTTATGAATATTACAGAAAAGGCAGAGTTTCGAAGGATTATCGAGCTAAAAGAAATTTATTTAAATGAAGCCATGACGTTTGCATAAATATACAGTGGAGAATCGCCATAAAATAGATGGGGACAGAAGGCCAACTCCGAGACGCGTACGTACAGAGATCTCAATCAAATGCCAGTCGCGAGTGCGCTTGGTTTATAAGATGGCAGTGACTGGACCCAGTGAGTCCGGAATTTCGGACCCAGTCAGTGTGTTCATGTAGTCGAGATCGGCAGTAAGTCAGGTGGAGGAAGCTACTGGGCCCGAAAATAGACGTTTAGGTTAGTCAACTGGACTGGGTTGATACTAGTCTCCACACAAGCTCAGTTGCAAGTCAGCGCTAGACTGACTTACTGTACTGTCACATTGCTGGGCTCGTATAAACCTGCCTTTTCGTAAAGTGTATCTATGTGTGCGTGCGTTTTCACTCTTTGTATGTAGTCAACCTTCTGTAACTATGTATTCAGTGGTATCTCGATGTACGCCTAAGTGAGTACAGTCGACAGCATAAATATTCATACGGGTTAGATGCGGTGTTGGAGCAGGTAAGGAAGGGAAAGGTAAAAATGTGGTGGGCACTTTTTTAGGAAATATTTTGGGTTAAGTACCTACAAGGGTTTTTGTGGATTGTATACTCCAGATTAATGATTACTCGTTTTCAGAAAAGAACTGGTTGGATTTTGTTGACTTTATATTTTTATTAGCTGTTTCTCGCGACTTTGTCTGCAATCTAGAATGAAAAGTAGCCTATGTCCTAAACCAGGTCATGGTCTACCCATGTGAATTACGTACGCAACGATTGCTATTAAAGAGGACGAGGCCTTAAAGTCTGTGAAACACCAAGTTATTAGACCGACTTAAAACTAGACGAAAAAACAGTTTTTTAATTAAATAAAAGCCTTCTTATACCAACATACTTAAGCAATGAGTTTGAGTTCCCGAGGATTTCCGAAAGTTTGTTGCGAAAGACCTTTCTACGATCTCTTTTTCCTTAATTTTAAGGTAAAATTCAATGCTTTTGAATGTAACTTTTCCGAGAAAATCTTTGCTTTAGGGAATTCTTAAGTAAGTACTTTGTGTGACAAAATAAAAGTTTGTTTCTGCAATTCTGTATTTTGTTTGAAAGGAGGTTTTTTTACCTACCAAAAACCTCACAAAAAAAGACGTGTTGACGACAGACGTTGACGTATCGACGGCAGACGTTGACACGTGTCAACGGCTGCAGTTACCTCTGCAGTCATAATATCAATTAACATTATTTGGGGCCAGTCGAAACTCAATCATTCTGCCTAGCCTTTTCCCAACTATGTTGGGGTCGGCTCCCAGTCTATCCGGATGCAGCTGAATACCAGTATTTTCTAGGAGCGACTGTTTATCTGACCTCCATCAGTAACTGGGTAGTACGATATCCCTTGGTAAGACTGGTTGTCAGACTTTCGGGCTTCTGACGACCCGTAAAGGCTGTCAAAGATGCACGAATCATAGCCAAGACCAACGGCTTAACGTGCTCTCCGAGGCACGGAGTCTCAATATGTAAAGATGTTCACCCATCCACGGACCAACCCCGGCAAGCGTAGGCTAGCTGATGGATCGACCCGTGCGGCTGTTATTACTTAGCCACGAGCTCCTCTATGATTATGATACAGAAAAGGAACCGTAATCTAAATAACGAATGGTAGCCCCGTCAGATCAGACGTTCGAACCTATATTTATTACTAGACTAGGCCATTTAGTCGAGATTTTATCACTATGACCTTATAAACGCGGTCAATGGGCACACGATTCCTAAAATGAATAGGAAAACAGAATCACCCACACGTATCTTTCTAAAAACATGTCCATTTAGGACACGATGATAAGATCATTGTTACGTTTTTTTTAACTGGTGTCAAAAATTTGTTTTCATTAATTCATCTTAAATATAATAAATACATCTAACACTAAAATATATAAATTATGTACCAGTATGCAGAGTAAAAAAAAACTAATCTAACTATAATTATAATATTATATTATATTATAAACGCGAAAGTTAGAATGGATGGATGGATGGATGGATGTTTGTTACTCTTTCACGTAAAAACTACTGAATGGATTTGGATGTAATTTGGCAAACATATAGTTTATAACCTGGATTAACACATAGGTTACTTTTTATCCCGATATTCCCACGGGATCGAGACTTACGCGGGTGAAACCGCGGGGCGTAGCTAGTAAAAAATAAAGGAAGAGCTCATTGGGCATCAAAAAATTCGTCCACATCGCCGTCAGTAGGAAAAGCCACGTTGGACGGCAAATGATGATGATTGGTTCGACAGAGTGGGAATAGCGAATTTAGTTATTAATGTATTTGTATGCAATACCTAAATCTTTGTTATTTAGTAGTGGCCCAGAAAATATTTTCTATTAATTACGAGCTGAGATCAAAAACCAATAAACACACTCTATTTGACCCCTTTTTGCAGGAATACGTACACATAAATACACTCCGTGTGGGCCTTTCAAAGAGAGAGTATGTACCTTTGTCTTCTTCAGCACAAAGGAATAAGCTCGGGCATCCGCCCATTTCGTCCTCTGGTTTGTTATCATCGGTATGGCAGGCTAATTTACAAGCTAGCATTGTGTCAGCAATAAAAAAAATAGTCTGTAAGTAATTCAATCAATCAGTCTAGCCTTTTCCCAACCATGTTTAGGTCGGCTTCCAGTCTAACCGGATGCAGCTGATTACCAGTATTTTATATGGAACGACTGCCTATCTGACTTCCACAACCCAGTAACTGGGTAATACGATACCCCTTGGTAAGACTGGTTGTCAGACTTTCGGGCTTCTAACGTCTTTTGACGTCCGTAATGACTGTCAAAGATCCACAATAATGACACCGGGACCAACTGCTTAACGTGCTTTCTGAGGCACGGAGGAGTCTCGGTATGTAAAGATGGTCACCCATCCACGGACCAACCCCGGCAAGCGCAGCTTAACCTGATGGATCGACCCATGCGGCTGTTATTACTTAGCCATGAGCTCCTCTGAAAGTCTGTAAGTAATTATTAACTGTAATTCATAATATGGTGCACAAAATAAAGAGATAATCCGTTCTATTCTATTCTAGCAGTCAGATGCGAATTTGTAATGAACTACATAGATAGGTAATATTTGTAAAGATCACAAACACGTGATAAATTGTAGCATTCAAGCTCCCGCAGACAGATGCGACGCGACGGTGCGACGCGGCTCCAGTAGAACAATTTCCATGAAATTTTCACAGAAATTCTTTTGGTCGCTTCACCCTTCCGCTTCACGCCTGTCTTTATAAGCCTCCTCAACAATCCTTTTACAGCTTTCTCGTCATGTACAGTCGAACAAGTTAATTGGTATACAGGAAAAATATATTCATTTTCCGCTACACTGCCAAAATTCGTTTTGATGGCTTAGGAGAGTCCCGTAATAGAATTGTTGACTACTGAAAACACTCAAAACTCACAACTGTTTAAAGTAGTTGCAGGTTATATCCCTGTATACCAAATACCTTTGTTTGACTGTACATTATCTTCTTTAATAATGCCGTCTATACTATTAGTAGTTAAGGCCTTCTGAGCGTAAAAACGAGGGCGCTACGCATCTCAAACAGTCCTAAGTAAATATTCATTTAGTGTGCGTTTCGCAAAGATTGGCCGCTGCCTCCGGGAGTACAATAAATATCATATTTTTGGGAGGTATTCTTTTTCATTTAAAACTTATTTTTACAGCATCAATCCTCAACTTTAACATAAATATTTATTTCAAAATTAATACTGCAGTATTTTCGGTATAACGGAGGATCATGCTAAGAAATTCGAGGTAGAGTAGGCTCTTAAATAGGACAACCTTTCATCATCTATAGCGTCACAATACACATAGAAGGTACGCCGGCAACCTTCAACTACTAAAACCATGGTTACATAAACACCTCTATACCTTTACCCTACCAGTCTGTCTGCCTACCCCTACTTAACCCCCCTACCCATCACTCCGCTACCTTTGACTTCCCTTCTAACTATACAAACCGTAATAAAAGTGTCATTGACAACTAAGTAAGTGTCATTCAGAATTTCTTTGATTAGGGTTGGCGAGCCCATTCATTTGTTATTTTTAGAGCGAAAATATAATGGAGGGAAGGAAGGAAAATGGATGGCTTTTCCTGTTCATTGTAGAGGTAATGTTGTGGTTTATGTTGGTCGATAATACGTATAGCTAGATAACAATTAAATTTAAAAAACTAGTGCTGTGTACAGCTATAGGTACTAAGTGCTGTGCGCTTCTGTAAGTGACGAATTCACCTAAAACTGTATATTTATTTTATTATTTATGTAGACACAGTAAAATACATAATAGATACGACATAATTAAAATATGAGTACAAAGGTACTGCTTATTTCTTAAGAAATTTCTTCCAGCTGAACTTTTTTTTTTTTTTTTGAGGGTGGGAAATCATCCAATGACTTCTCCCGCTCTGGGTGGAGCGGAAGGGCGTGTCAGACTTTTACTGACTAAAACCCACCCGTGAAATACATAATAGATACGACATAATTAAAATATGAGTACAAAGGTACTGCTTATTTCTTAAGAAATTTCTTCCAGCTGACCTGCGAAATTGTATTGTGATTTTTTTATTTTTTTTATTTTTTTTTTTGTTCGTGTATTTTTTAGTGAGTAAGTCACTATTCATTTTATACCCAACAACAAAAATTTATTCACTCTCATCATCCTCTGCCTAGTCTTTTTTCAACTATGTCGTGGTCGGCTTCCAGTCTACCCGGATGCAGCTGACAGTATTTTATATAGAGCGACTGCCTATCTGACCTCCACAACCCAGTTACTGGGTAATACAATACCCCGTGGCAAGACTGGATATCAGACTTTCGGGCCCTACCCGTAACGACTCTCAATCAAAGATCTACAAATGACAGCCGGGACCAACTGCTTTCCGAGACACGAAAGGATCTCGATATGTAGTGGATGGGTGACCATCCACGTACCGATCTCGGCAAGCGTAGCTTAACGTTCGATCGACCCGTGCGGCTGTTATTATTTATTCACTCTCATCGTAGTAATTTCTGGTAAGTAATATCAACCGACAGGGCGGCTAACAAATCCCGCCAACAAAATGAACCCTACGAGTATACCCTTTTAATATTTAATATGACAGACAGCCCTGAAGAACACGCACTACAGTTTACAATTACTATATACAGAGTGTAGCAGAAATGTGTTACCATCAAACTGCGCAACTTTCTCGATGGTACAAACACCGTAATCGCGAAAAAATAATCAGCTGTCGTATATAAAACTTCAATACCTACTTGATCCAAATGTAGGTATGGGACACCTGGGGTCCTAAAACAGCCACATTATTAATTCCTCTAAAAGCAATTTCATTTCCTGAATTCCCAGCTGTCATTCGCAATAGCTCTAATTTGACCCAAAAACAATTCATCATTTGTGGATCATTTTACGAATTCCCATAGAAAACTGTCAAACAGGTGAATTATTTTCGTAATTTGAATTCCATGCAGATCATTATTATGAATTATCAGTTTGTAACATTTTACGATATTTCATAATATTTTCCTATTAAGATTCTGCCAAAGTACCAGTTTTAAGCCACCTGAATTTTATTTTGCGAAGACGATTTTGGCCTCATGGACAAAAGGTGTTCTGTACCAAAGCCTTAATTATTGTCACACATTTTTGATACACCCTGTATTCAGAGTGTAACAAAGTGCGACGGTGACATGTACAGCCATTCACAACACGTTTAGCAGACAATTGTGACACTCGCTTTGTGTCATGTAATTAAGTGCAGGGATGACGTAAAAACAGGTTGAATACTACTTTGTGACGTCATAAGATGTGGGATTAAGATTCGGGGTAGTGTTTTGTTATGTCAGAGGTATGGTTGGTTAATTTTTATATTATTTTTTAATCTCGAAGACTTTTTTGACTTCATGTGATTGCTGTTTGTTTTTTCAATTTGGAGTCTGACATTTGCACCTGTCAAATTAGTCTACGAAATAAAAAACAGACTAAGATGTCGGAGATTGATGATTTGAATAATTTGCGCAGATTATACTTGGATATTAATATGCTACACATTGCATTGCCATTTTAATTTTGACTAGGTAGTATTATTTAGGCTGTGAATAAGTACCTACCTATAAAATATAACATTTATCAGACAAGGCAGTGGTGGCAGCAGAGGAGTGGTGGCCCAGTATGAACAGCCGCGACTTACGAGTTGTAGGTCGTAGATTCGAATCCTAACATCACCAGTGCTCTCAAAACGGTGACGGAAAATAGCGTGAGGAAACCGGCATGTCCTAGAACGAAAAATTGGAAGACATGTGACATCTACCAACCCGCACTGGGCCCGCGTGGTGGATTACAGCCCACTCCCTCTCGAAGAGAGGAGGCCTGTATCCCAGCAGTGGGAACGTTATAGGCTGATTTATTATATGTTTATGCATCAGACAAAGTAATTCTCTTTCTTGAAGACGTGACAGCAGGAAAACACTTATATTATACTTATATTAATATGAATAGGTACACCAATGTCCTCATAACGCTCCAATATTGAGCCAATAATTAGTACAATAATAAAATAGATCGCTAATAATGACAACGACATTTCCTGTTTCCAAAATATAACGTAAACAAGGAAATACAAAATTAGCACATCGTTCACGAGCATTTAAAGCTATCAACAACGCATCGCTTTTGTATCGCATCGCATCGACGATGGATTGAAGACCTAATAATATTCAGTAGGAAATATAAATGTTAATAAGACCACAAATATCTTTGTGACATTCACAATCACTAGCGATCCACCCCTGCTTCGCATGGTTTTACAAAAAAATACAAAAAATACTTAAGTCTTTGGTCTTAAAGTGTTTGGTAAATCTCCCAATATTATGCTTACAAACTTACATTTGCAGTTGGAATGTATGGGAGAACATGTTTTTCAACTACAATGTTAAGTTTGTCCTTGGGATAAATTCATCCCAACTACGGAATTCTTCATTGTGCGTGGTCCGACACGATCAGTAATCTTCCCTATTCGTAGTAGAATCCCGGAATCTGAATTTGAGGCTTGCCTTATTTGCCTTATTTTAACATGACTGTCGAAATATTGGTGCACTGTGCAGCTTCCTACACATTTTCAGGTACACAGTCGTGATGTCACATTATTATTAAAGATGTCTGTAGAAAAGATAAATTGGTAGAAACTACTTCCTCAAATTAAGCGCTCATTTTGAGAACTGTGTGTTTAATATTATGACAGTATAAAAGACACTAAGTGTCTTTCAAGAAGTCTTCTTGAAACAAGGTTTTGACAGCAGAATGGTGGGTTTTAGGACTAAACAGACACTTGTCAGTATGAATGAATCAGTAACTTCCTTATGAGGTAACAGTTTTCTTTGAGTTAATTGTTGATTGATGCTAGTGTGATTAGTCCTTTAAAGTACAGTATGAAGTAATAGTTACTTAGTTAGAAAATACTGTTTCTCTTTTGTTCAATTCTCTGAATGACCCAATATACCTTTGTTTACGATTTATTATATGATTGTTTTTTTTCGTTTTGAGGTTGGGGAATCATCAAATGACTTCTCCCGCTCTGGGCGAAGCGGGAGGGCGTGTCAGACTTTTACTGACTAAAACCCACCCGTGTGCCTTCAGTTGCCTGTTACCAAGGGTCCCGGTATCCCTTTCGGACTTTCCCGTAATCCTGGCAGAATTATATGATTAACATTTTATCGTGTTTATAAAGTTACTGAAAAAAAAATGTAAACGATGCGCGTGTTACTAACTACTTATTTCGCAACCACATTTGGCTACTGTAGGTAGTGAGAGATAGCCATGGCTACGAAAAACAGTCTGTTAGCGCCCCTTAGAGTATGTAACACATGAGGTGTATATTTGCAGTTGAAACAGAAAGATTCTTCACAAAATACAATAGACATAGATATAATATATTTAGTAACCTATTCCGCTTGACTATTCTTCAAGAGTCATAAAAACCCTGTAAGAAATCGACACGTGTTTCACCTCTCAACGAGGCATCCTCAGGATGACGATTGACCAATTGCAAACCAAAACGCGACGTGTTAATGTACGACGTGCGAAGAATAGTCAAGCGGAATAGGTTACTAAATATATCTACGTCTATTGTATTTTATAATGGATTGAATGAATGACGCAAAGTCACGCCTGAATCAATTAACTATCATAAGATTCTTCACCTAATCATACCTAATAACATAAACAGATAACAAACAAACAATACATTCTATTTTCAAAACAAATTCAAAATCAGAACCCCGTCTCGAATGATGCAACTTTGCCAACACAGAAACAAAACACAAGCGTTCGCGCACGTGAGGTACTAAAGCTTTCAGCGGTCGCTACATCGCAATACCCTGTTCTCGTTGTACTTGCATTAGTAGCGACATGCGAAACTGAAGCGTTCTATCTGGTATCCTCTGTGTGAGCGGCTTCGCTCAAGTTTTATATGGATAGGCCCATGCATTGGGAACTATATTCTTCCTCGAAAATATTCCAGAATTAAAAGTGAGTGGAGAGTGGTGGTGAGTGGAGAGTGGTGGTGAGTGGTGAGTGGTGAGTGAGTTCTTGTCAAACCTATGTTACTTTGTAGATCAAGCCACTTCTGTGTCATTGAGGAATACAGATCGACTAATAGGGGTTCGATCCCTAGGTCAGCCAATATTATGGGGTTACTCTATTAGGAATCCGAAGTATAGGTTTCTGTCTGGTTAATGCCCATAGGCTCGCCTCTATTACATCTACATAAACTAATATTATAAAGCGAAAAGATTTGTATTTTTGTTTGCAATTAATAAACTCAAAAATTAATTTTAAAAATTCCCCAACCAGTAGAATGCTATACTATCACTGAATAACATTAGCTATTATATAAAGATAACACACGGGCGAAGCCGCTGGCGGAAGCTAGTGAGACATAAAATAACTGGCAATGAAAATCTACTGTACAGTATATTCACTAACAAAGGGCGTTCCCGCTAACCCGCAATAGAACAGCGTCCTTATATGCTAAAAAAACATTACCAAACACAAAAATATATATATCTAAATACTTAAATAATGACATATTCACAAAACTATTCAATTGATACGTATAAGAAACACTCTGTACTCGCACACTTGTATTTCAACGTAGAACAAGTGACAAGTGTGACAAGTGTGCGTGTACAGAGTGTTTCTTTTCCGTATCAATTTAATATTTTTTGTGAATATTTTACTACAAAAACAAAAAAAACTTTTTTTTATGGTAACTATCGCAGGACGCCCATCGTTAGATAACATACTGTATAACTGATATTCTTGTAAGTATATCAATTTATAACTAACGCAAGCTTCCCTGAAAACATTATTTTGAATAAAAATGAATGAGATTGCAAACTAGGAAGAAGACAAAATAAATTGAAATTCCAATAAGCGGTAGCTTTTTGCATCGAAGCGGAGATTCAGTCACGCCTGGCCTCGTTGGGTGAATAGGAAAGTATAGTTTATTGAAATTAGATGAAAAATTTAATTTAATTTAATTTATTTATTTGCCTTATAATACAGATAAAAAAATAAAGAAAATATTGTTATTTTCATTTATTTACATGAGTCTTTCTTTTTTTTTTCAAAGAATATAATATTATGTAGAAACTGCACCAAAACGTGCAGTGATACACATTCACAGCGTGTTTGTACACTAACGGCCAGTTTCTTCATCACAAGTAACAGACAAAGTAACAGTCAACTGCTCTTTTGCGCTGTTGTATTTTCAATCCTCAGCGCAGAGGCGAGGGTTGTAAATCCAACAGCACGGAATAACAGTTGACTGTTACTTTACCTCAAGTAAAGCGCGCGTCGCTTCGGAGCTAAAATACTGTATCCTAAACCGCTGAATTCGCTAACTTTCAATGTGCAAGGATACTTGTGCAGTTTGTAACTAGATTACCACCGTGGAAATTCTGACACTAAGTGTCTCACTTTCGGAAGTTTTAATTTGTACGACACACAACTTGTTGTTTTGACGCGGTTTCAGGTTGAGAGGCCAAGACTTACCGAGTTGTAGGTCGTAGGTTCGAAACCTGACAGGCGCTTTACTTTGTGTAAATTATTTCATCGCCACTGCTCTCAAAACGGTGAAGGAAAACATCGTGAGGAAACCGGCATGTCCTAGAACGAAAAATTCGAAGACATGTGACATCTACGAACCCGCACTGGGCCCGCGGGGTAGATTACGGCCCGCTCCTTCTCACAGAGAGGAGGCCTGTGTCCCAGCAGTGGGAACATTATAGGCTGATTATGCAGGTTGGTTTTAAAAGTCAACATGAGAGTGATTTCAGCAGTTCGATCATTGAGATTTCTGAACACTCGTCTGAATTGGTATCATGACCATGATTCCCGCTGAAAAGTCTCTGACTCATTCACAGCTTGAATGTGACCGCTCCAATTTAACGATGAATTTATAGTAGGTAAGAGTCATCAAACTACGAGCCACTCAAACCTCGTGTTTGAAACGATAGCCCCCAAACATCAACAGTATAATTACTACAAATGATTACTAAAACGCATACGTTTGACTAAATTGAGCATAGTGACTCACAGGTTTTTGGAGTGATCAAACAATATCATTACGTTATTGTGATACAAATTCCTGCAATGTCTAAAATTAAACTCTTTACCTACGCTAAATTCAGAGTTTTAAAAGTTTTCTGTGACTCAATTTTGTATTTTTAATCTAGACTAACGACTAGGGGATCCTGAAATAAAAAGTGATTTAAATATAAATGTAGTAACGTATCGAATTTAAAGTAAATCTAAGTAATAACAGCAGCACGGATCGATCCATCACGTTAAGCTACACTTGCCGGTGTTGGTCCGTGGATGGGTGACCATCCTTACATATCGAGACTCCTCCGTGCCTCAGAAAGCTTAGGAAAAGAATAGGCAGATCGATTGTATCAAATTTTCGTTCGCAAATGAATCAGTTATAAGGATATAAGGTGCTGAAATAAAAACGGTATAGATTCATGTGTGCGCGTGTGCAGTTGATGTCAATGGTGTTAAAATATTTATTTTTCAACGTTACAAATTCGAAGTGATATTAATAGTTTTCCTGTTGATCCATAAAGTGAAATTAGGTGATGCAAAAATGAGCTATATTGTCGAAATGTGGATGAGGAAAATATAATTGGAGATTCCGAAATAGAATTTGGTTGAGTACCCAAAACGATTTTATGAAGTCAGTAGTGATATCAAAATGTGGTGATTTTGCCAAATTGCAATGATACCGCCTACGTTTATGAGTTGAATTCATAGGTATACGAGTATAAGGAAGGTGAAGATCATAAAACCAAACATACAGATCGTAATCTAACAAATAGGATATTATAAAATGAAATTGTAGTTTCAAGTGAAGTTAAATCTAGATTTAGGGGGAATATGCTAAAAAATATACAGAGTGTAAAAAAGACCTACGATTCTGTACCTACATCAAATTAGGTAACATTGTATAAAAATAATTCCTGGGCAACGACTTTTATTTTTGGTGTGAATCGCTGTTTACAGTAGTGCGCAACGTAACGCACGCAAAACATTGTGTTTACGGCATTTTTTGTGGGGGTATTTAAAATTAAGCTAAAACTTGACCTTCAATATCTCCGTAACCAGAAGGTTCCCAGGTATAGTCCAGAACAAAAAAAATATCACAATGACGGGAATTACAAGTGACTTTCAGATTCGTCAAGTGTTTTTTTTTTCGTTATAAACCTGTCTCGATCTTCATCATCCTCCTTTAAGACTATTTGGTGTCCGCACAGCGTCTTCTTCATCCATACAACGATCTATTAAGTAATCACATTATTCACATCTTTCTAGCCATATCATCTTTCATATATTCCATCTATCGTTTCTTTGATCGTTCTCTACTCATAGAACCATCTAAGCCAAGGCTGTCTCGATATTCACTCCACTAGTTATAATATGCTTGTCAATGCCCAATTTTACCTACGGATTAGACTTTCATCGATCGGTAACTTTTAGAAATCGGGCATTAGTAAATCAATTAGGTCAGTATAGCAAGCTTTTGTGTTACGTAACATACTTCGGTCACCGCCACTATTATCTTGGTATCAGTGAATAGTTTATGCGTTATCGTGGCAACTAGCAGGTGTACCTCCCGCCCGTAGTTCTCACGGTATTACAGACGTTCAATATTAATTTACTTTTATCGTGTGGTTTATGAGTTCGTGTTCTCTTCGCTAACTGTCGGAGTTTGTTTAAGCAACAGCTTTTATTTTTTCTTTATTTTCTTTCGTTTCTTTCTTTCTTTTCTTTTATTAATACTGGACAAGTAAGTTAAATTTTTGTCTGATCACACGTGCTATTTGGTATTCCTATACAAGCTCTTGCCGAGTTGAGGTGGATCGAATAAACGATTTCCCACCCGTACGAAAAATACGCGCTTTGACGTGGAGTTACGAATACCAGCTCGTTTTACTTATAATATGACCTTTAAGCTCTTACCACCAATTGACAGTTTTTTCTATTCAAAAACTATAATAGCAGCTTCACAGATTTTAAGCGGAGGAAGAAAAATGGTTCAACTTATTCTAAAGTAAGACATCGCTGTCTATTCAGATGCTGACTTAAGACTAAAATCTTAATTACCTCATTAGACTTTGACATCAATTATTATTGGTAGACATTTCAATCCTACAATATATATATATATATATATATATATATATACCTATATAAGTAGGTCAAATTAGTCGACTCCGTTATCGCAGACTATCGTGCCTACCAATCCCATAAAGAATTGCGTGTCCACAAAAAATATTCCCGAAAACGTCATCTGTTCCCTGTTATCATTCAATACATCTATTAACACGTTATCAGGGCATTCGCCGACCTCGGTCCACTCGTGGTCGATCGATATGCCATTAATTATGTCCCACTGTGGCTACTGGAAACTTCGGCGCGATATTGTGTTACAGGCTACTGTGAATCAGGGTTGGTTGGTTTAAATCAATTTGATTTAATGTGACTGTGATTTTATATAAGAAAAATAAAAAAAATATCTTAACTAAAGAAAAAAATGATAATTATAATTATTAAAGAAATAAATATAATAGTCAATACGGTAAAAATTAATAAATTAAACAATAATATAATATCACGCCTGTAATTAGCGAAGGGTACATATAAGTGCCATGTAATATGGGGCGACTCTATTCCCATCAACCGTTATGTACGGTGTCGAGAATTTTTCCAGACGTTGAAGCAATGGATTTTAATATAAAGAAAAAAAGAATAACATTTATTTGGACACAGTTCGTGATACACAATATACAAAAATAAAAGAGATAATAATGTTTTAACAATAATGTGTGCCTCACGGCTGCGCCAAAAAGGTTCATTTCAGCATTAATGCCAGACAAATGCTGTCTGACGCTGGTTTTCTAATGAACCTTTAGGGACTAGATATATTTCCTTCAGTTTGTGAATGTGTTACACAATTGAGGTACAGATTTCAATTAAAAAAACGCAGATTTTGCTCAACCCTGGAATGGAATGAGAGTTGATGCTGCTTTTAATGATGTGGCTGGCAGAAAAGTTAATTGTATAGCTCATAATGAGTGGCGGTGAGCTGGAGTTAATTACTTTGAAAATGAATACAGATATTGATCTACTCTCGTCGTATGGACCACCAATAAATATCAATTTATTTTACTGCAATGGTCTGGCAAATAATGGCGTTAAACAAAGGGCCATGGGAGATAAAATTGGAGTAAATTCAAGGTGTAATCGAAGCGTCTGAATACGTCTTAAGGGGGTAATTTCATTATACTCATCGTTAGGAAAAACTTTTATTAGGAGACAAAGCGAAATATCGCGAAAATTAAAACAGCTTGTTTGCTATATTTTCTCGAGTTATTTCAACATAAATGTATGGAGCAGACGCACAATGACCCTTAAGATTTTCAGCAATTTCAATAATACGTTATAAATTCTGGGAAAATTATTATCAAATTAAAAGATTTGGGATGAATCCTGATATAAATTTAGGGAAACTAGGTTACAAGACATCTAATTAAGAAACAGCGTTGCTTTATAGCAAAACTCATGTGGATATTCATAGTATTTTATATAGAAATGCCTTTAGAGACATTTAAATATATTAACAACTAGCTGCGCCCCGCGGTTTCACCCGCGTAAGTCTTGATCCCGTGGGAATATCGGGATAAAAAGTATCCTATGTGTTAATCCAGGTTATAAGCTATCTGTTTGCCAAATTTCATCCAAATCCATTCAGCCGTTTTTGCCTGATTGAGTAACAAACATCCAAACACACAAACTTTCACATTTATAATATTAGTAGGATTATTGTATGGAAAACTACCCTTGTGTGTTCGCTCGCGTAAAGGTCAGATTATCCCACGGGAACGCAGAATTTTCGGAATAAGAAAAGTTTCCTATGTGTTAATTCAGGTTACAAACTATAAATGTGTGCCAAACATCCACATGCGTTCAGCTGTTTTTGCGTGATTGAGTAACAAATATCCAGACATTTAAAAACGTTCACATTTATTTTATAATATTAGTAGAATACAGTAGGTTATATTAGAAGGCTAAACTAATTATTATTATTCTCAATACCTACCCTCCATCTTATTTATACCCAGGATCAATATTCCGAGAAGCTGCTTTAATAACAAGGATTCTACAAAATCCTCTACCTAAATATTTCATAGTGGGTATAGCTTCGGTAAGTGTTATTCACACCCTTAGCCCCGACCGATAAACACCGAAGTTGGTCAAGGTGAACCTTAATAGGTACCTACATTTTGTTGTTTATGGCTCAGTAAGGGCTGAATGGCTCTTATTCATGTTGTCAATTCTAGGTTCTAATACGCACAATGTACTATATTTAAATTACTGCTTCGCAAAAAGGGTACCAAGGGTACAAGGTTTTGCCTGACCAAGCTGATTATGTCTGGACTTTAAAAGAGACTGACCTCTGAGTTTGTTTCGGCCTTTCTTCTCAGAGTAGTCAGATAGGAAACGCCAACCTCATCTAGCTTATTTTTATAACTTTTTAATATGACGTGTAAAAGTGATTCCAATATCCTATTTACAGAATAAACAATTTCATTTCATTTGGTATAAAAGGGTAGAAAACTATTGATAATTTAGAAACCCGAAAAGTATTAAATGGGTAGAATTCAAATGATCTTGAAGTTTTATTTATCAGTTGTAATAATAATCAAATTCTGACGTCATGATTTGCACTCGTTCCTGACCGATTGGCCCAAGAAGACAAGAGTGAAAGAAAATTGGAAAGCTATGGGGGAGACCTTTGCCGGGGGACAACAAAGGTTAAAGTAAAAAAAAGGGAGCCAAAGAGCAAAACTGGTACTTAATCGCTTTCAATTGGATTGACATCATGTTTTCGGTAGCTTATGTCAGTCCCATACATTTTTGACTTTTTCATCCTCGATATCGCAGCAAGAATTTCACAATGTCTAGGCCCCAAAAAAATGTAGGTAGATTCCAAGTTCCGTTTCCAGACATTCGTGTCGAGCCGTAAGTACGTTGACCCCATTCCGAAATGAACCCTAAAATCGATGCCCAATAAATACTGAAAGAATTTCTGCCCCTAACATCTTTCTGATGTGAGAAAATCCCAATATCCAATTCCGCAGAATAACCGGCATTCTTAGAAACGGTGGAAAACCCGAAATCTCACGGGACGTGTTGGTCATTCCCTTTTCGGTCATCCAATCCGGTACTCGATCGATTATCGGGAGTTCGGGACCGACTTGATACCCTCTCGTTTAATAAATCATAAAGTTCTGAACGAAATGATAACGAGGGGAGGTCTTAGAGTGGTATTGGAAGCTTAAATGGTAAGGAAAGTTCTCGATGGAAGATAGTATTAGGGTTATAATTTAAGCACATCGTTTTCCCCGTTCTATATCTTGGAAATTTTCCGATGGAGCAACCTTAGAAATTTTATTTTGGTCAATCAGTTTTTATAGTAAACTTTTGGGGACAAGTTTCCTCTTTACTATGACATACACAATTACCCATGTTGTATTAAGTCATCTAAGTATTGGTCAGGACATGTTTGGTATCAGCCATCAACCCATTCTGCTATACTCATCACCTACCTAGCCTCTTCCCAACTATGTTGGGGTCGGCTTCCCTTCTAACCGGATGAAGCTGAATACCAGTACTTTACATGGAGCGACTGCCTATCTGACCTCCAGAATCCAGTAACTGATGATGAACCATTTAAGCACACTCATTATAAACAGACAAGACGAAAGGAATATAAAAATACGTAAAAAAGTGATGCTTATTGATATAGAAATCTCTTCCAGCATACCTGCGATAGGAAAGTAGATAAAAAGATATTTACACAACGTAGAAAAGAACACAAAAAACTATTCACTTTAATTCCTGAACATGGCCCAAAATGCCAAAGCCATGTTATACTTATACTCCATTTGAAATAAGATTAGAAATTTAAACAAACCTTTTTACAGTCCATTCAACCGATTTTGACTTCTATATTGTAGGCATAAGGATGGCATTAAAAGCAAAAAACGTTTCACAATACCAACTGTCTACTGCAGCTGCCATTTGTCATGCCACCAAAGCATTAGAAGTCAAAATCGGTTGAACGGACTGTAAAAAAGGCTTATTTAAATGTCTAATCTTATTTCAAATGGAGTATAGTTACGAAAATCACAAAGTTCCTGTAACCTTTTAGAAACGTTTTTTTTTTCTTACAAACGAATGGAGCGTAAAATATTTTCATGAAAATTTTTCCTCCTTCTTTACAAATCTCAAGGAAAAGTGAAAAGTTATGAACCCATAAAAAGTTATTTCAACAGAAACCGTAATACAACTTCCTTAATAATTTATGTAGGAAACCCCTTAACCAGCTAAACTTTGAACAACTTCATACTTTCTATAACATTGCTCTATTGATCACGTTTTTTGCAAAGAAAATTAAAAAGATAATCAAGTAATAAAAGTTATAACAGTTGAATAAATGTGTTAGTACTTTTGTTTTCATCAAGTAATATCGATATTTTCGAATGTGTTCTCAAGCCCTGTTTCTTTTACTGTATCCACGCCCCATTTTATGACTACAGGCTGTTTTTTTTAATTTATGATTAAAAGTCTACCTTTTTAGCTTTTGTACTTTGTCAGACAGCAGTATTTACTAGCACTGAACAATGTTTTTTAACAAAACGCTGTTTGAATGTTACGCTACTTATTTAAGTATAAACAATATTCCTTCATTTTGTTTCTCCACAATTTCAATTTAAGGTGAAGTGGTTCCAAAGCAGATGTTTTGATGCGTTTCGACTTCACGGAAAATCAATTTTTCTCTCACAAAAACAACGTTTAGTGAAGTATGAGGCCCGAAACACGATTGACAAAACTTTCCTCGATACAAAACAACCGCAAAGTTTCCTTAAAATCTGCTTTTTAAAGAGAAAAACCTATTCCATTCGATTGTTATCAAAGCAATTGTAATAAAATTTTGTCTACGTGTTCACTATTAAATACTTTAAGGGATTATGGTCTTATTTTTCTATATACTTAAACACAAATAAAATTTTAAAATTAAATATTTGTAAACTTAGTTGCGCGCGGGCGGGGACATACCACCCCCCTCGGTTCCCGTCAGTCCCACTTCGCCTTAACTTTTATTACCAGACCCTTATTCCACAATTAACATAAGTTCACAAAGTTACCTGTAATAAAAGTAATTTCCACTCCAAAGTACACTTCCAAAATTTCCTTTAATCATACAAGTAGAGTACCCATGTTCAGTATGTTCCCAGATTTTAAATCCACAAAGCGTTTTCAGAACTCGTATTGTTGACTCTGTTTACGAGGTTAGATTTAGGTAAAGAGGTTGAACCGAAAGCCTTCGAGCCGTAAATTACGTTGTTATGACATACTTCGTGAACGTACCTTGTGTTAAAGCTTTGTTGTTCCCGTTATGGTTGTTTTGTTCGATGCTTTATGGTTATTCAATGTTTTAATACCTACTAAGGGTATAAACACATGAAAGAAGGGTAGTTCTCCATAAATATGGTGAACTAGAAAACTTCAAACAGATAATTGAGTGTGGTAGTCAACATTTATGTTCTTTTTTAACCGACGAAAAAAAGGAGGAGGTTCGCAAGTCGACACGTATTTTTTTTTTACAAGCTTTTGTTTTATTTTTATTGTTTATAAAGAGGTGTGAGGTGAAGAGCCCTGCAGTAAGACCTTCGGGTGATATCTATCTATACATATAATAAATCTGTAGAGGAGGCGTTTCTGTACAATGAAAAAAAAAAAAAAAAATTGGTTGGTTGTCCAAGAATAACCAACAGATTCCATTTCTACCATTTTTGGAATTTTTGTCTGTTTGTCTGTTTGTCTGTCTGTCTGTTTGTATGTTCTTTAGTTTGATTGTTCCACTATCACGTAAAAAGTACGAAATCAATATGGTTAACTTTTATACTCAAATATTGTGTGTAACTCGATGTTTCAATTAGTTTTTGTTTCATCGCAATCGCTTCAAAATATCAAAAGATATATGAATTTAAAGTGTTCAAGAAGGAATTTTCATTACGTAATGTACATACACGTAACGACATCTATTGACGCGAAATGATACTTACTTCTTAATTACTAAGTTTGTGAGATCGTGTGTTGTTATATGACCGTCATTTTCTTTACGCGGAAACTTAACGCGATACATTGTGTATAGAATATAACTCTAAAGTTAGATTAATTAAAATTTTCCAGATGCGTTGTTTATTTATTAGTTTAGTATTAGTGCGATAGGTGGCGCTACCTATCTTTCAAATCTTGATAATCATGAAAGAATAGTGACAAATGTTAATTTCTTAAAAAATATAGGTATTTATTCTTTAATTTTTCACTTTTCTACATAGTTTATTTAGCTTACAGAGTGTTCGAACGTTTTCCCATATATTTTGACAGTATCATTTCGTGCTCGATAGATGGCGTTCTTCGTTTAATGTCATTTTCTGAATCGCGGTGTTAATAGTCTCCGTCGAAGAATGACTTTCGCCCAGATATCCCAAATAATTTTTAGTGTAGGTATCTTTGTTTTTGACTTCTTTAGTGTCGATAATATAATAATAAATCCCCACCGCCGTATCTCTACGTTGACGTCGTGGTGGGGCTTGCGCGCTCCGAACTCTAGGTCTGTGCCGGTAGAGTTTACTTTGCCGGAACGGGTCTAGGATGAGGAGCCAGACCAAGAGAGATACAAAAACCCGCAGGGCAGCTTGTGGCGAGCTGTTGGGCAGTAGCGACCCCACGGACCCTACCTCCCGGGAGAAGTCTTGTTCCTCATCTCTGGCTTGCCTTTATTGGCTGGCTGGAGTGAACACTGACGAGGAACAGAGCTCCCACCTCATTCTTGCCTTGATTGGCCGGCTTGAGTGGAGATTCGCAAGAGCAAACGTGCTCGGAGGAAGGAAGTATTCCAGTAAGTGCTCGTAGGGATCTTGACCATCTTCCGGGCTCTGGGATTGTTCTGAAAGCCGTGGAATACCTCTCCACTCCTCAAGCACCTCAGGATATGTTGCCCCCTTGTCGCTACGTCACTATGTGCTAGCGACAGTTTCTGGGGGCCCATTATTGAGTGTGCAAGTCACCCCCTGCCATCTTATCCATAATATATATTATATATCATTGGTCAGGCAGGGGTCATAGTCCTTCCATAGTTCCTGGTAACCATTCCACTATAGCCAGCCAAACCCATAGCCCAATGTTTTGTTTCCATGTACTGCAATAGTCCTACACCAACCGGGGATTGTCCTTGGGTGCACTAGCATAGTGCATACAGGGATAATCGTCGGTTGGTGCCTCATTCCAATTAAAATTGTCTAAGGGGCCTCTGCGAGTTGGCTTCGGCCCCTCGTACGCCTTCCAAACGTCCGGGACCCCAAGGTCCCGAGATATATAGACATATAGATATAATAATAAATAAATAATAAATTGTTGGTTGGGTTGTCATTCGTTGAAAGTATTGATCTTAGAGATGGGTTGTAACAGGTGAAACACGATATCTGTGATCACTGTGACTGTGACAAAAAATAACAGATCCAAATATCTGTTATTAAATCACAGCCTGTGATTTTTGATAAATACGTATCTCAATCGAATATCAACTTTTGATTTAAAGTCGAAAATCGTATCTATCTGTTATAAAATCACAGCCTGTGATTTTTGTACAGACGATAAATACGTATTGACTCAATTGAATATCTTCTTTATTTCTTTTCGTTAAAGTCGAAAATCGTATCCGAAGTTTTAACAGTAACAGCTTTGAGGATCTGTGATTTTAAGTAACAGATATTTTTTATCGTTAGGAGCAATTGCTATCTGCTATTTTATAATATCTGTGATTTCTATCTGTGACGATAAATACGCCTCACTCCTAATTGATCTGATTGGTTTTGATTTGGTATTTTGGTTGGTTTCGTTCATTAGGTTCAAATTAAGAAGTCAAGAAACGAGTCGTTACAGATCGATTCAAACTTAATGGCGGCTCGGAAGTTAGCTTTTAGCTGCGCAGTACCCCACCCCTCACCCCCGCTGTCACATGAAATTGTTACTGCGCAGCGACTCGCCTCATGTTCCGAGCCGCCATTAAGTTTGAATCGAACTGTACTATACTTCGTAATTTGTTCGTATGATTCGTGACCGCCGTTCATTCGATTAGATCGTTGTTGGCGTGTGTAAGGCCTCGGCCTCAAATCTTGCGGGCAGCGGGGCGGATGGCGGCTCGGAAGTTAACTTTTAGCTGCGCAGTACCCCACCCCTCACCCCCGCTGTCACATGAAATTGTTACTGCGCAGCGACTCGCCTCATGTTCCGAGCCGCCATTAAGTTTGAATCGAACTGTACTATACTTCGTAATTTGTTCGTATGATTCGTGACCACCGCTCATTCGATTCGATCGTTGTTGGCGTGTGTAAGGCCTCGGCCTCGAATCTTGCGGGTAGCGGAGCGGCGGCGGCGGCGGCGCGGGAGCGGGGCGGGCATCAAAGACCCGTTCTCGAAACTAGCGGGCAGATCGCGCGTCACTATAGCCACGTAGTGTTGTGTTCACGATTTTGTCGTCGAGATATTTGTTTTTATTCGAGAAAGAAATGACTGAACAATGGCGGCAACATTGTTTTGATTCAAATTTATTCCTAACGCTCAATTTCTTGTGGGCAACAACACTGCAATGCAGACGCGCGGGCAGTCACCGCTTGAATGGAGTGCACCGCTCGCTGCCCGCCGCCTCGCCGCTGCCGCGCCGCTGTTTTCGAGAAACGGTCCATTTGATTTTACGCATAAGATCCTGCTGCGCCCGCGCCGCCGCCGCCGCCGCCGCCGCCGCCCCGCTGCCCGCAAGATTTGAGGCAGAGGCCTTATGGTTGATTTGATTTGTTCGACTATCGGACAGCAATAAATACACAAATATTGGCACATGTTTCTGGGGAAAGTCAACAATATACATCGATAAATACGGTTCCCGAAGAAGAAGATGCCACACACTATCCCGTAGAGTTCTTAGAATCCCTTAACACACCCGGTCTTTCAGCACACAAAATTTGTTTAAAAGTCGGAGTGCCAATAATTCTTCTCAGAAATTTAAGTCCTCCCAAACTTTGCAACGGCACTCGGCTCATAGTCACCAATCACCAACAAAACGTCATCGAAGCCGAAATTTTAACAGGTTGCGGCGCCGGTGATGTTGTTTTTATTCCAAGAATTCCTCTCATTCCCAATAATTTCCCGTTTAGTTTTAAGCGTGTGCAATTCCCCGTCAGCCTATGTTACGCCATGACCATTAACAAAGCTCAGGGCCAGACATTATCCGTTGCGGGAGTGGATCTTAGTATTAGTTGCTTTTGCCACGGCCAACTTTATGTAGCTCTTTCGCGTGTGAGCAACCCTAGCAACTTTTTTGTGTACGCTCCAGGTGGTTCCACCGCTAATATTTTATAAAGAGAAGCATTTTCTTAAATAAAAACACAAGTTTTTTGGCAGTTTCTTACTAGGAAAAATCACCAGGCCTGGTCGAAAGATTCCCCCTTTTTAAATGAAGGTACAACTTTTCTAAGCGACATATTATTGTTTTCCGACATCCATGCGAACGAAGTCGCGGGCACAGCTAGTAATTAATAAAATAATTGTTTAAATTAACTTGAATTAACAGATTGAGATTGAGGAGGAGCTCGTGGCTAAGTAATAACAGCCGCTCGGGTCGATCCATCAGGTTAAGCCACGCTTGCCGGGGTTGGTCCGTGGATGGGTGACCATTTTCACATATCGAGACTCCTCCGTGCCTCGGAAAGCACGTTAAGCCGTTGGTCCCGGCTGTCATTTGTGGATCTCTGACAGTCGTTACGAGTCGTCAGAAGCACGAAAGTCTGACAACCAGTCTAACCAAGGGGTATCGTATTACCCAGTTACTGGGTTGTGGAGGTCAGATAGGCAGTCGCTCCATGTAAAATACTGGTATTCAGCTGAATCCGGTTAGACTGGAAGCCGACCCCAACATAGTTGGGAAAAAGCTAGGCAGATGATGAACTTGAATTAACAGATACATTTATTTTCAAAAACTGTCCTTTAATAATATACATAAACTACCGTTGTAACGATCTCAACAAACGTCCAGTCACCATGAGTTTATAGCCAGCCGAGCATTCTCCAATATAGAACTCATTACTAATAATGACTATTGTCAATGGAATATAATTCCGGACAAAAAAAAAAAATAACAACCCCTCTTTTTTCCCCTTGTGTTGATGCTTCTTTTGTTCCATGTCAATGTCAAAGCTAAGGTATATATGTCAACCATTTCAAACTCGTGGGTAGATAAAGGCTTACGTCAAGAGGAGAGTAGTAGCATTCCTCTAGTTAATCTATACTTAATAAGAATTCAGTGGTTCGGTGGAATTAACATAAACTATGTATAATTTAGATTAAGGTCGTTGCACAGTACAATATAACAAAAGTACCTGTGGAAATATATAAAAAAACAATACAGGTGCAGAGATGCCAATGAGGGTTTTCCAAAATGACGTTCACTAGGAGTGCGTTTCATCAAATAGTTCCTATGCCGTACTGTTGACTCCTTACTCTCTGTTTGTCAGGTTTGTTGACTATGGCAATATATATATCATTCCTTTACAATAGTCTATTGTGTGTTTCAGTATTGTTCAGTAGCTGATTTTTTGCGAGGCCGCACATCTGCCAAAATTACTCCAAGTAAAGTTCGCATCCGTAATGTTTTTAAATTACAAGCTGACATTACGATACCGCGTAGTGTTTATAGAAAACATATCATCATTATTATCATTTCAGCCGAAAGACGTCCACTGCTGGTCAAAGGCCTCTCAAAGGATCGCCACTTCAACCGGTACTGTGCTTCTCGCATCCAGCGGATTCCTGCGGCCTTCACCAGGTCATCGGTCCACCTTGAGGGAGGCCTTCCAACTCTACGCGGTCGACATTCCATAACATTCTGGCCCAAATACATAATAGATGAGTTTATTTACAATTTTAAATAAAATATACAATCTAACACTAACATTATGTAAAAGGGAAAAAATAAAATATAAAAGAAGAGCTCGTAGGGCATTAAAAAATTCTTCCGCATCGCTGTCAGTGGGAAAAGTGCCCAAAAGGCTGGTAGCATTGCCACGTTGGATAAATTAGCAATTTTCGTCGCGTCTGTTTCTGCTCTTACAGTCGAGTATAATGATGTAGGGACATGCGGTCAAGTCTACATTTCGATAGTAAATAAAACCTATCCGAATGCCAAGGACGGTATTCAATATTGACGTCATCCAGTCATAACTCACGGTCTAAACTACCAATGTAAAAATTACATGTTGAACATTAGCACAACTGCCAAGATAGTGGTAATATGATCGTTAAAAAATATATTTCGGGCTATTAAAATGTAATATTAGGTAACCTTGACCTACCCTTGTTTTTTGTCTTTTTTAATATCAAATAGATGAAGTTTCTAGAAAAACAGAAAATACCATTTATAAAGAGAAAATACTTTCAACGTTATATCATGTACCAGGCGTCCATAAACGTCTGAGGTCTACCATCAACATACTACAAAATAACTTAACAGACATGAAAAATTAAGTTATCCCTTCTCTTCTTCATCCTATTAACCTCTGAGGCAGGTAGACAGACATGGGTATACACATGGGTGTGTCGTATGATTTAACGGTCAAAAAGGGGATTGCCCTAGTGATTTTTGGATCAGATATTTTCTACCTTTCATTTTTTGTCTTCAAAACAATTTAATGAAAAGAAAATATACTTTTAGCGAGGTGATTATTGGGATTTATTGCTCTTATTTATGCCAGAAGTATTTATAGAATATAACTAGTAGTTATACGAACAGTAGACCTCGCGACCAAAAACTTTGATAGGGAGAAGGAATCGCCCGTAACTTCAGCCAAATCTTTGGATTTCGTGTTTAGGGAGTAGGAATATCGAGATAAAAAGTATCCTACGTCTTATTCCAGGTCATGGTCTACCCATGTGCTAAATTTCATCTAAATTCGCTCAGCCGTTTTAGCGTGAAAGCGTATCAAACAAATAAACTCACTTTCGCATTTATAATATTATATAAATATAAGTATAAGTAAGGATGCCAAAAGTATATACTCATCGTTACAAATTAAGGAGAGTCATTTAATGCTTTCCGTAATGATAATGTTTCATCATTATTTCCAGCCATCCCCAAAAAAAAACAAAACCTCACGGTCAAATAACCCTTTGTTTTTAAAGCTACACAATTTGAAAAACACGATTAATTTACCGCCAGAGTTTGGTCAATGCTCATAAAAAGCGCCTAAAGCCATATCAAAAACAGGAGTACCTTATTTAATCATGAAAGGCCTTTCGTACAAAACATTCAACACATGCCTGAAACAATTATGAGACTTCACGTTTAATGTGAAAAGTTTTGTAACAATTTTCAGTGTGGAACGCTAAAAAGGTTTACGAGAAAAGGTTATTTATGTTGTTTTTAACTAAAGAAAGAAACATATTATTTATTTGGGACACGCACAGGAAATACAACAATAAAAAAATAACATTAAAACTAACAAAATCATGAAAAGAATAATAATGAAACAAGAACACTTAGGGTGCGCTTCCACTAAAACGGAGACGAGCGGAGCTGAGCGGAGACGTGCAGAAATCGTCCAATTACAGACCAGACGAGAGACACTATGAGAATTTCAACCATTGTGATCGGTCAATTCCTGCAGGTCTACGCTCAGCTCCGCTTCAGTGGAATCGCACCCTAACCACCAACATAGTGAAGATAAAAAAAAAAATAAGAAGACCTGCGCGAGGCCAAAAAGGCTCCTATCTTAGCATGATGCTACGATATTTGAGATTCTATGAGAACTTTGAAAATGGAACTCCAATTAAAGCGGTATAAGAGCAAGGCTATAATTGGGATGGATACTGAGACGATGAATGAACTGATAGAGATGTATGGCAGAAGGCGACATGTTCCACTGACTCCATATAAAATCCATACAAATATAAAATCCATATAAAATCTCCATATAAAAGATAAGGGAAGGACGATGATGAAGAGAATTTATTTAACATTTTTTCCTCGAGTCGTCATGAGCAAGACTAGCTAGAACATGCTGCGATGAAAAGATTGGCCAATCATCTGATAGCGGGACTGGCTGCCCAGAGTAGAGGCGCTACTCTGGTTTCAAAATTAGAATCGCACTCCTTGGTAAATTAACTACAAAGCACGTCAAACCGTTAGTCCTGCGCCTGACCTCTCCCCGGTCGTGTCGGATTGCCATCCCATCGGACTATGTGAGTGAGGGAAGAGGGAATGCACCTGTACAGCTCTCCGTACACACTTGTGCAGTAAAATCTCCCGCGTCGATGGCTAGTCTCTGCTGAGATTGACCGCCGTGGCAGAAATTCGGTCTGAAGGACTGTACATATTTAGGAGTATGAGGAACAGGGTGTAAAGTTCACTCATCCACCATAGAAAAGGGAGGATCATCTAACCAGACGGGTTTTGTGTCTGGCGGGCAACTGCCCAATGATAGATATTGGATTCTTATATATATTGTCCACTGCACGGTAAACTTTAATTGCGCGATGCAGGATTTATGTGATGTCAGGATTTTTGTGTGACGTCAGGTCTTTGATGCGTAGTTCGCATGTGGCGATGTAGATACCGCCACAAATAAATTAACTAGTGACAGCAGCAGCTTACTCCTGAATAAACTGTCACATTGCTAAAAGTTCACCATTACTATGCCATGTACATAAAATAAAAAAAATAAAAAATTGGGTCTGAGGTCCCTTGTGGCTGGGTATTACCTTCACGGCCTTCATATACACGAATACTAGACTAAACAAATATGGCTACTGCCCAAACATTCGTCTTTAGGGGTTACTGTGCTGCTAAATATGTCGTCAAATAACAAGTTTTCTAGTTACACGCAAGAGAGAACTAATTAAAAAAACACGTGGTTATTGGAGTAGATATGACTAGCAAACCGCCTCGCCAAATGCCTACATCAGTTGACGCACATACAGTTTCGCTTACGCATACAACTTCAGCTACACAAAGAGCTGCTAATTAGTTTATAAGTAATTTACTGTTAATTTTTCAATTTTTAGTCACTTTTTGGAATATTTTGTGCATTAGTCTCAATATTGTTAATATTAAGGGAAAGAGCGAGATTGCCTCAACACAGGTATTATCAATAAAAAAAACTACCTACTGGGGTTGTCTCATTATTTCCATGTAACTGTTTTGGGACAAACAATTTTTTTTTTTTTCATATTCATGTTTTTTTTTCCAAACAACCAATTTACACAATACTATAATGAATTATACACCAAAGCCTTTCTCACGAATCTCTCCATCCATTGGTGAAAACCGTATGAAAATTTTGGTAGTTTTTGAGTTTATTGCGTTCAGACAAACAGACGCGGTAGACAGACAAACAATAATGTAACAGAAAATGGTGACCTTTTACACTATTGTGAAAAAGTAAGATAAATTAATTGATAGCACAGGATTGGAACCGTTATATTAATGGCTGGCGGGTCAGCTTGATGATTCTCAAAAGCTCAAGAAGCACAGCATCGTGTTAAGGCTCTTACATACTGGAGCGATTCGTTGCGCCACGTGAAGTTTTCTCAGAAATTGTATCGTTAAAATTCGCGTAGCGCGGCGAATCGCACCAGTATGTAAGAGCCTTTAAGTGGAAAGAGATGAATGAAACTAAAGAAACAGTAGGTTAGTATCTCTACCATTAAACCTCGCCGTAAGTCTCAGATTTACCACCCATGGTTAATCGCATTAGGCTATAGAGAGATCCGTACTAATGTGTGAAAGTGAATTAATCTTGCTTTCACGCTTCGACGACTAATCCGATCGCCGTGTAATGGTCACGTTTGTGTAGTTTGTATCACAAGATGGACATTACCTTACTAGGTACACTGTAAAGCCTGTAGTATCTGATTAGTAAACTTTTCATCAACTCTTATCTATTTAATCAAACAAAATGGTTTAAGACAATATTCTGCGCGGACGTCATATAAATTAGGATAAGGGCAAGGAAATGATGACATAGGTTACAGGTAGGATATAAATGGACATAATCATAATCAGTTCATAATGTTCCCACTGCTGGGATACAGGCCTCCTCTCTGTGAGAGGGCGTGGGTCGTTATCCACCACGCGAGCCTAGTGCGTGTTGGTGGATGATATTTGCAAACAGGTCAGCAATAGGTTTTCAGTGGACAGCTGATGTCCATGAAAAACTGTCCAGAACATGCAACATAGTAAAAGATGTGGAAGACTAAGGGGAAACCTTGGCCCAATAGTAGGACATTCGTCATCTACCTAGCCCTTTGAGTCAGCTTCCAGTCTAACCGGGTGCACCTGAATACCAGAGATACAGTTTAGGAACGGTCGCATTCTAATCTATCTCACTCGCAATCAGTCAAAATACCTCTAGTTTACATAATGAAAATTCTTTGAAAGAAAGAAGGAAAGAAAGGAAGAAAGAAAAAATCGTTAAAGAAATAACACAAACACAAACAAGAACAAGTTGGTAGAAAATATGCGGCTTTGACATTGATTGTCGCTGAGATGAGATTGTAACTACATATTAAACGTTTTTAAAAACGGAAATCGGCCTTCTATATTCTCAGCGGTGGTGGGACAGAAAAGTTTAATGGAATACAGGGTTAGGAAACGGTGAATTTTCACCCCGAATCCACGGCAAATTGAATCTTTACCCATCATCGTCTTACTTTCCCATGAAAATAATCCTGAAGCGGTGACTAAGCTAAAAAAGCGCTGAGTCAGCTAACAGAGTAAATTAAGCGTGAAATATGTCTAGTCAGAACCGTCGTGAGGTTATAAATTATCTGGATCAAGGTTAAGTGGTTTTGAGATATCGGGTTAAAAGGTTTGGGGGATAAACTAGATTAGGTAAATGTTTGGGTGCTACCGTCATAGATGTAGAGAGTGGAAGACAGTGATGTTTGGTTGATGTTTGCTAGTTTGGTTGTTGTTTTGTATCAATGTATTGCTAGAGATTAAAATGTTTGAAAACATGGTATTTATATACGTACAGCTTGTAATAAGACCCATCAGAAAGCTTTCTATACATTCTATACATAAAAATCAACCAAATTCCATTTCTATACAATCTGTAATAAACCTATTTTTCTTTCTTTCTTTTCTTTTACATCATACTAAGTAAAATTTTACAAAAATAATTGTTGGGAAACGACTTATATTTCTCAATATCTCCGTAACCAGAAGGTTCCAGGTATGGTTCAGTACAAACCTATGATCACAATGAAGGGAAGAACTCTCGGCTTCGCGGGTCTTTTATCTACACCCATGCTATAAATCCTCTATAAAAGCATCTGAAACAGTTAGCTTATAGCCAAAATTAAAACATCCAGTGTCATAGTAGCCATAATATCATCCAAACGGGTGTTATAATGTTCTACTGAATTTCATTATGCAACTCATTTCAAAAATAGAACATTGTCATTCACGAGCGTTTCACTAACAAAGCACCGTAATTTAAAAACAAAACACATTCGAATTCGAAAAATTCGAATTCACGTCGTACCGCGCCATTTTTGTTCGATATTTGTATTGCAAAGAAACTTTTATAGCAGATTCATATCATGGGTATAGATAAAATCTTGTATGCAACTGTATATAATTAGGTATTAAAACACTCATGTGATAGGTACTATAAAATAAACCCACATTCGTGTTTTAATACCCTTTATTATTATGACAGTTGCATAAATAACTATAAAAGACCCGCGAACCCCATAATGCCCATGTAGTTATTGGTAATCAATGTACTTATCTATAGTACTGGATGTACTAATAGGGAAAAAAAAACTAAACGTTTAAAAGTCCTTCGTTTTGTATGGAAACGGTTCAAATTCTCCAGCAAATATTTTAAAATTTTAATGTGTTTCGAACGCGAATGTTAATCTGAAACGTGTGATTTCATTTCATTTATATTTATCTACCTACCTTCACCCGGGGGTGATAGTCAAATAAACTATAAAACAGCAATCTCTTCTTTTCGCATAATGTTTTTTTTCCTAATATTCTTTGGCTTAACTATTTTGGTATAATTTTATTTAGATTTATTTATTTATTTGCCATCAATGTAGGTACAAGTTTAAGATGATACAAATAGCTGAAGGTTACCGCTACATTCTACCTTACGGCATGCAAATTCATAGAAACTAATAGATTACATACAATATTATTATAAATTAACAACTAACATGTCATTCTAATTAACACTAGCAAACATAAAAAAGGAAATAATAATAATCATCAAATAGTCAATTGCACATAAATAAATCTTGTCAATAAAATGAATTTCATTATCTTGGAATTATAATTAAGTGAAATATTATATTACAAACATAATGTCATTTACAAATTTTATTGTCAAATTTCTTTATCATTTAAAAAGTCATTGATACAATAATAACATTTATCCAATAATAATGCAGTGAGCTTAGATTTAAATGTTCGAATAGGGTGTTCTTTGAAACTGTGCGGAATTTTATTGTATATGAGAGGTCCCATCGACATAATATTTTTCCTTAGTAGTGCTGTTCTGTAATGGCCTGTAAGTAATAAGTTTTTATATTGTAGTCTCATTGGTCCTGACCGCATTCTAATATCGGCTAGCGATGGAAATAAATCTATATTAGTTTTAACAAAAATTGCGACCTCTAAAATGTACAGTGATGGGAAGGTGAGTACTTTCAGCGACTTAAACACAGGTACACAGCTATCTGTAGTTTTCAGATTTAACATAGATCTTATGCAACGTTTTTGGGCTCTAAAAAATATTATGCTTATTTGGTATTTCTTTGCCATAATTGTTTTTGGCATACAGTTTATGTTAACATATTTATCTTGTTGGGTAATTTGTGTTGGCATAAGTTTATTCGCATAATACCCGGAACCGAACTAGTTAGATTAGGTTAAATATTTTTACTCGAAAATAAAATGAGTTTTATGGCAATTTGTAAAACATGAAAGCTTTAACACTGAAACGATTTTACTACCCTACATAAATAATCCAATTTTCTTCTAGTATACAGGAAACTACTTAGTTCTTATATTTTTGTTCCTGGCTCTTAAAGCACGTTTTTCTCAGTACCGTTGACATAAAAACCCATTAAAACTCCAGCTCTCAGTGGGAGAGTACTAAAAGGTACCAGTACAGTAAGTGCCTCCGCAGACATCCGACTGTAGTTTTATTTTATTTATTTTTGTGATTGTGAACCTTATTTCTACAGGTGTTTCGTATTAATTTTAAAACTACAAACAAAATAAGCTATTTCAGGAATACAATTTCATCTAAACTAATAATATTAGTTATAATTATAGATAGAATACTCTTTATGATGTACACCATAAAAATTACAGACATAAATAATCCATATTATAATCCATACTAATATGATAAATTTGAAAGTAACTCTCTCTGTCTGTCGGTCTGTCTGTCTGTATGTCGGTCTGTCTGTCTGTCTGTCTTTATGTTACCTTTTCACGCCTAAACCACTGAACGGATTTCAATAAAATTTGGCATAAAGATAGATGGCATCCCGGCGAAGGACATAGGCTACTTTTTAGCGACATACCACGCGGGCGAAGCCGCGGGCGGAAGCTAGTATTATTATAAAGAGAAAAGATTAGCATTTTTGTTTGTAATGAATATAATATACTAAAAGTACTGAACCGATATTAAAACATCTTTCACCAGTAGAACGCTAGATTATCACTGAGTAACATAACACTGAGTAACGTAACATAACATCACACGGTCACACCACCTTATAGTACACACGGCTACACATCAAGCTATACATTTCCAGTATAAGCTGACCTCGCATTGTACAGAAATCCTATACAATGCGAGATCAGCATAAACTGGAAATGTATAGCTTGATGTGTAGCCGTGTGTACACCCATATTTCGCCAGTTATCTTTAAGTCCTTTGCAACAGGGGCGAGCGGTAGGCTCCTACTAAGAAATTCCTGATAGAAAAACCCAATAACACTGTCCGACCTGGGAATCGAACCCAGGACCTCATGCTCAGCAGTAGCGCTTGCGACCACGTGACAACGAGGTAGTCAAATTAATTTAATAAAGAATAATTTGCAAAGTCAGTAGGTAAGCTTAACTTGATTGTCATTAAAAGTAATGAGTTCTCAACATCGAGACAGTGTGACAGCAAGACAGCTTGACACTGTGACAGCTGACAGTGTGTTCATTATAACTTGACCCGTGACGCGATTGGTAGTTCTGATCGGTCAGTTGCCATTTTGAACTCTATTGGTATTGAAACTAAGTTTGATATGCTATGGTACCAACATGACGGCAAGGGACAAGTTAGAGTGAATGGCCTGTACAATTCACATAGCGTGAGCATGTCTAAGCTGACTAGATCTGCCTAACATAATTTTCATGCTAAGTAGTACATTTAATTTGGATCGATATTGCTTTTATCAATGAGAGCTCGTGGCTAAATAATAACAGCCGCACGGGTCTATCCACCAGGTTAAGCTACGCTTGCCGGGGTTGTCCGTGGATGGGTGACCATCTTTACATACCGAGACTCTTCCGTGCCTCGGAGAGGACGTTAAGCCGTTGGTCCCGGCGGTCATTTATGGATTTTTGTCAGTCGTTACGGGTCCTCAGAAACCCTTTGAAAGTCTTGCCAAGGGGTATTACCCAGATAATGGGTTGTGGAGGTCAGATAGGCAATCGCTCCATGTAAAATACTGGTATTCAGCTGCATCCGGTTAGACTGGAAGCTGACTCCACCATAGTTGGGAAAAGGCTAGGCAGATGATGTAGTGTGAAGTAGGACAAATTGAAATAAATTCAGAGTTTGTTGTGCGACTCTCGTTGCGACATTTTCCAACGGTTACAAATACTTTGCTGAACGGATGAATCTGCGTAGCAGTTCACGATAATGGCGAAAACGTTTCATTTTCTTTGCCCCTTCTAAGATTTAGCAAAAACGAAGATACCTTTTACAGGTGATTTTCTATTTTTAACGGACTTCTTCAAAAAGGGGGAGGAATAACTTTAATTAATATCGGAAGTCGGTGTTTCATTCTAGACTTCGGTTTTTTTTTTGGAAAAAGTTTTAATCTTCTTAATAATTATTATCCTTAAACACATCTTGACACAATAACTTTACTCATTTTAGCTGTTGAGATTGGTTTCCCAAAATATAATCTTGTAGGGCGAATGAAATGACAATAAAGTTTTTACCACTGAATGTTATAATCATGTCGCTCCATGTTGCTAATTTACTTTATGTATTAAGGTTTAGTTTTCCTACCCGTCAAGGGACTTATCAAGGAGACAGATAAACAAGAAGATTTAATAAAAATCCTACTAAGGTAATCCTACAACGAGGGTGAAAAAAGTCGACGACAGTTTTTCATCAAACTTTAAAATACCCAGAGTTTTTTCATTCCGGTGAAGTAAGTTATAAGATGAGCAGTGGTGGCCCAGTGGTAACGGCCGCGACTTACGAGCTGTAGGGCGTAGGTTCGAACCCCGACAGGCGCTTTACTTTGTGTAAATAATTTCATCACCACTGCTCTCAAACGGTGAAGGAAAACATCGTGAGGAAACCGGCATGTCTTAGAACCAAAAAAATTCGAAGACATGTGACATCTACCAACCCGCACTGGGCCCGCGTGGTGGATTACGGCCCACTCCCTCTCATAGAGAGGAGGCATGTGTCCCAGCAGTGGGAACATTATAGGCTGATTATGTTAAGTAATAAGATTTCTAAGATTTTTCCACCGAGTTTCTAGATGGAAATTGATTTCATCGAATGAAATTTATGTTTTATACTTACAAAGGAGTACGAAGAAAAGAGAGTACTCGTAATTAAATGTAAAGAGTACAGACTTTTTACATTTAATAACGAGTAGTTTCTTCTATGATACGTTTTTTTTCTAATAAAACTTCCCACAGGCACAGTATAATAAAGTAACAGTATTATATTTCGGCAGCGACCTTGAAATAATTACCCACGGCCGTTCGGTAGATATAAACCTTCGGCGTCCGTGCGTACTGTTAAACACAGATTTCGGAGCGAGTTGTTTTGTCCATTTAGATCCGGTATAAATATAATACTGATACTTATTTATACTGTGCCACAGGCATCAGTTTTATTAGAAAAACCTTGAAATTTCTAATTACTCGAAGGTTTTGTTTTAAAATCTATTTCTAGTTACTTTCCAGCAAAGAGTAGGTAGGATTTTTATGACCCCGTGTGTGTTATAGAAGTCGAATGAAGAATACCCTTGTATATTCAAGACCTAGGTATATTGTAAACCATACTTTATTACTCGAAGGTGCATAAACTATTTTATTACTTTATGTATAGGTATTTACCTTTTCAATTTTATTAGATTTGTACAAAATCTTCTTACAGTCTAGTCAATTTAGAATTTCATTTGTAGTTTGTAGGAAGATTAGGCATGTAACATGCAAACACACACGCATACACGCACCCGCGCCTCCCGCGCCCCGCGCCTCCCGCGCCCCGCGCCACGGGCCTCGCGGTCTTCCGCACCCGCTCCGCGCCCAGCAGTCCGGCTCGCATCACGCCCGCAAACGGCACGATTTTGTACTGTCTCGTCTCGGTGTCACTCGAATTTAGTTAGACTTTTAAGTATTAATATACAGTATGCAAGGGTAAACACCGTTGTCACTCAAACCATGGCTAGTTGACTTAAATATAAAAATAAATGACCCAGTAACAACAAATAAAAAACCTTATTTTCACTAAAAGATTAGAAAAGTAAATATCCGTCACTATCCCGATACTCATGGATACGCGTTCGAGAGAGCTGCGAAACAGCTGACGGCCGGTCATGTAACGACCCGCGCGCCCCGCCCGCCCCTGCCAACTGCCGGCCGCCGTGTTGCCCTTGCGTGTAGGGTGAAATATTCTTGTGGAAAAATGTATATTTTCTTTAAAAAAAAAGTTGTGTTTTTCCATTGATTTTACGTTCTATATATGAAACCAAACCACTGGTTTCAAGGATAACGGTGTTTACACTAACACCCTGTATTTTTTGTTGTATCGGTCAGTGATTATAACATTCAGTGGTAAAAACTTTATTGTTATTTCATTCGCCCTACAAGATTATATTTTGGGAAACCAATCTCAACAGCTAAAATGAGTAAAGTTATTGTGTCAAGATGTGTTTAAGGATAATAATTATTAAGAAGATTAAAACTTTTTCCAAAAAAAAAACCGAAGTCTAGAATGAAACACCGACTTCCGATATTAAAGTTATTCCTCCCCCTTTTTGAAGAAGTCCGTTAAAAATAGAAAATCACCTGTAAAAGGTATCTTCGTTTTTGCTAAATCTTAGAAGGGGCAAAGAAAATGAAACGTTTTCGCCATTATCGTGAACTGCTACGCAGATTCATCCGTTCAGCAAAGTATTTGTAACCGTTGGAAAATGTCGCAACGAGAGTCGCACAACAAACTCTGAATTTATTTCAATTTGTCCTACTTCACACTACATCATCTGCCTAGCCTTTTCCTAACTATGGTGGAGTCGGCTTCCAGTCTAACTGGATGCAGCTGGATACCAGTATTTTACATGGAGCGATTGCCTATCTGACCTCCACAACCCAGTAACTGAGTAATACGATACCCCTTGGTAAGACTGGTGGTCAGACTTTCGGGCTTCTGACGACCCGTAACGACTGTTAAAGATCCACAAATGACAGCCGGGACCAACGGCTTAACGTGCTTTCTGAGGCACGGAGGAGTCTCGATATGTAGAGATGGTCACCCATCAACGGACCAACCCCGACAAGCGTAGCTTAACCTGATCGATCGACCCGTGCGGCAGTTATTACGTAGCCACGAGTTCCTACTTCACACTACATCCTTAAAAAAAAACTGAACTCATTAACATTTTCTTGCCGTTGTCCGATGTTACTCGGGGTCGACGCAACACGTTTTCCAATGAAACTGTTCTGACAGAATACAACTTCTTCCAACAAGTCCTAAACTGCCAAAGTCGAACACCGATCAATAAGCATTGGATACAAATACTAACAGCGGCGTGTGATCGATCACTAAAGAGTAAAGACGTTACACACGGAAGGAATTTATGTCGCTCATAAAAACGACAAAATATGATTGAAGAGCGTATTTTACAAGGAAATGTTTTGGGGTAGGCGTGCTTCATTTCCCTTCTCTTTGACTGTTCGCGTGTGTAGTTAAAATTTTGGATGAATGATGCTTTCATGTGGAAAAATTTTGAAGAAAAATGGGGTGAAAAAATAATAGAATGGTTTGGCATTATTGATTATTAGTTGGCGTATTTTCGGTCCTGACAAAAAATGCATACCTAAAAAAAAACAATATTTTAAATCATCAGCTTTGTATTTATTTGTAAAATCACGAGACGTAAAGTAGAAACTTGCTACCTACCTATATTTTTTTACGAAGAAGGTTACACTTCATAATCAACAGCCCGACGTCACCCACTGCTGAGCATAGACCTCTCTTTTCTTGTGCCAGTCCCCACGACACCTTCACTTGCTACACACTTATTCTGAGAAAATCTATTCATTGCCATCATAATCTCTACAATAATTTTCTATTCCATCCATACCCAAAAATATTTCACCTTCAGGTTTTTCTCTTTTCCCGTCGTTTTAACGAAAACAGCTACCTATAATGGTACCTATGGATAAATCACGCAGTACCTTTTCCGCCCACTCGGCTATTACCACTTTGCTTACCTTTCCTCCAACTTTTGGTGCCGGGAAAGCGAACCCTACATTTTGTTATTCTTTAATTACTCGGCATTGATAACGTTAAATATTTGGGTATTTTTTATGAATAATAAAATGGCATAGTGTGTTTCGGACCTCGCAAGGTTCGATTCCGTAGTATTACGGAAATGTAATATATTTTGGAAAAAGCTTTTGCAAAATTATTGTTGGAGTGGCCAGTCCGCCACAGAAATACTACGTAACTAAAGTGTGTTCTATAATCTCGTAGTCTAATTTGACATTTCAATTGATTGTTGTTTGTTTTTTCAATACCTAAGGAGTTTGACATTTGCACCTGTCAAATTAGTCTACGGGAATAAAAAACAGACTTTACATAACTAATTTCCTGACTGACTACTACATATTGGGGTAACACCGTCACTAAAACTCATAGGAAATCAGAAAAAATCTAAATTGCATCTTCGAAAGACATGAAACTATTATAATTTTTTATTCATACAACCCTGTTACCGTCGCATAGTTAATTTCACATAGTCTTGGATACACAGATGTTGGATGTTTTACCACGGAACCCTAAAAAGGTAAAATTGTATAATATTTTGTTCAGTAATTTGCCTCGTGGTAGCTTAATTGCTTCCTCACTGATTAGGGGCGAAAGAAAACATCGTTTAGTGAAAGTGAAAAGGTTATAACAGTTTCTAAGAGAGTTAATACCTCAACGGCTAAAGTGTTGGCCTGGCGATCGAGATTTTATGTTGGATAAACACTTAAATTATGGTGGTTGTAATAAAATCTCAATCTCAAATAAAAAATCAACCTTGTTGGATTGTGTACAGTCACGAGCACCAATATGTATACACTTAGCAACTTTTAAAAGTGATTTTCTCCTACAGTATTGATTGTAATTTTATGTTATAACGAACATAGTATTTTGGAACCCATATTATTATGAAATAGGTATCATCTCTAAAGTTTGCAATCGTTCTTCCACGAAAAAATGCTTATTGAATTTTGCTAAGTGTATACATATTTTTGCTCGTGACTGTACACACATAGAAACATTTGCCATTTCGTTCTACATAATTACAAACAGGCGTTATTTAAATGACACTTTAAAGCTTGATGAAAAACACTACAAGAATTTACCGGCTAATACAGTATTCAACTCACAAAAAAGATTTTTAATATTTGGATAGCCATCCGGCTCGAAGGACCATTATCAGCCCTAAGGATTTCTAGTCACCGTAAAATAGAAAACCATCATTTGTTTCAAATTCAGCAGATACATTATCTACATCGCCAGCGAGAACACTATCTTTAACTAAAAAAATCTTCAATGGCTTTTACCTGAGCCGCCGTCACAGTAATAGGCAGCACATGTGGTTCTTCTACCCCACTCCGGGAACTTCGACTGCCTCGGTCCGAACTCTCTTCCTCCGAGTCCGAAGCATGGAACGACAGAGACCCAGGACTGGGGTCACTGAGTCTCAACTTGAGGCAGTCTCGACGCATCTTGAGGTGGTTTAGTAACTTTTTAATTTAGCACTTTTTATGTGACATGTCTTTGGATTTATCTTTGGGAATGTTTCGTTTTATTAGGTAAAGGTTTTTATTTAGTTTTCAATTGTTTTTTTGCTCATTTTTGTTGCTGAAAAGTGGAAAAGGCTGTTAGATGTTTGAAGTCACAGAGCGCGGTGCAGAACGGCAAGGCGGTCGTTGAGAAAATAATCTAGGCGTAGTTTTCAGTAAGCTTTATGTGAGAAAAGTTTATTATACGTTTCAATAATTCAAATAATCTTATCATCAACCATTTTAGAAATGGGAACAGCTAAACCAAATACATCGAACACATTTTCTGTCTCATTCAATAATAACCCCAAAATACCCATTATTTCCTTCATTCATAAATCACAGTGAAGCCGTCGATATTCGTTGATGTGTCCCAGCCTTACGCCCACGTAACATGACACCTCACCACGTAAGGACTCTGTTGCGTCCTTTCATTGTCGCACTTGTATAACCGGCTTTATTGCGACTCGCGCTCGTTAGCACATGTTTTCTTCGCACGATTTTTCTTTTAACAAACAAACTAACATGTTGTACTTCAGAAAACATTCGTTTTTTAAGACCAGAAAGATGAAGAGAAATTGTTTCAACTTTTATTTCTTTCATATCGTTGTTTTTATGTATATACTTTAGTAAAGCATTTGGTTTAGTAAAACATAAATTTTTGTCATGTTTACTTTGTAAAGTATTCCTGAGATTTGGAGTATTTGGAGCGTATAGAAACGGTTTGGTCTGGAATCGTAAACACCGATTCGCTAAGTACCTACTAAGCTGATTTCAACAATTGTAATTTAAATTCCTGGATGCTTTACAAAACGTAGCTCTAAACTATGTTCTAACAATACAGATTTTATCGTGACGGTTTGTATTCTTTTTGTTTCTAAATTCCTCTTTATTACCGTTTCTATATTTACCACTAAATCTGAATATTTATCTTAACTTCCAGCAAGATTTTCATTTTTCTATGTTGGCAATTTCAGTGAACTTCCAAATTTAATTTAAACGGCTCCATTATCATTACCTACCTTTACTATAAAACGGTCAAGGCGAAAAATTCCATCAAGATCCAGACCAAGGAATTTACTCCAAATTCGAATACTTCATAGCATATCCATTCAATATAGTCCACACCCGCGAATTCCACAGTTCACATCTAGTTCATTTCAATGAAATACTCCAAGATCAATTAGGACTCGTAAACATAGAAATTGAAATGTAAACTAAACCGATTGATTCGCAAATGTGTCTGTATATTCCTTTTGTATACAATGTTGGAATGAAATAAACCAGGATTGGAAAATGTCTAGAAATAATCGAGTGTTTTGGTTCAGGTAACTGTGGGAACCTGGGAGCTATTTGATTCATACAATCCAACCAACCCTGGAACACAGCTATAGTATGCTCCAAAAGTATCGTATAAAAGTGTAAACAAGCCCGTCCTGTTCAGATTAAATTCTTAGGCAATCACTCACTAAAGGGAATTAAAACACATTCACCTGCATTAAGTAAGTTTCAACGTTATTAAGTCAACACTCTTTCCATCAATTTTATTATAACATAAATTTTACAATAACATTTTTCGAAATTTGAGGTTATAAAATTAACCTCCAATTTTGAGGTTCAAATAATCAAATCAAAGCACTCAATTTGTAAGTGGCACTACAAATTAGCATCCATAAATACGTTTTCTGATCCATTTGTTAACATTTTCATCAGAAACGTTTGGAACAAACCTTATGTGACATGCTGGAAGGGAACCAACGCCTACTTACAATAGCCACACTTACGCCTTGGCTCACGCTGCATGACTAATTTGTCACTTATTCATTAATTTGCTATGCATAGCACCAAGCGAAGCTTCTACCTGTGTAGCAACGCATTCACAATCATACTTGAATGACTTAGGGCGAATTTCACCAAGAAACTGAAAGCGATCGGAACATAACACGTTTAAGAGCTGTCAGTATCATTATTTTCTCTGGAATATTGACACTGACAGCTTTTGTCCTCGGTTTAGATTGTGCTGACCGCGTCCAGTTACATCGGTGAAATCAGCCTTAAGTCATTGCAATGTAACTATTATATCATTGTTATAAAGTATACATTAAAATGATTGTCGTGAATTTAATAAAAGATTTGACAATCATTCTAATTCGTGGCTTACCTTACCTAGATACGGGTTACATTGCAATAAATTACTAATGGTTTTACGTCAATCGTGAATATCCTGATTGAGAATGAGAATGTGCTTGTCATGCTGTCAGGTATTGATGCAAAATCTGTGGCTGATTGATAGCTTTCATCGGTATCTGTCAGAAACAGGTGTATAGAATCATAAAACTTTGGAATTTTAGGAAGTTTCGATGTTTATTTTGAAGTAATGGAGTCGTTTATTTATGAAATAAAACCCCCAATGATCATCTAAAAATAAATGAGAGAGGTTCCGGGTTCCATTCCCGAGGGGGCAAAATTTTATACTCAGTTTGGTAGGTGGTAGCGCTTGTTCTAAGTCCACTTGACTAGCTACCACCATCTTATCAATGTTGTGTTTCGGCAGTTAGAGGTAAGATAGCCGTTCCTCGTAGACGAAACTCGCTTCCACCTTCAGCCTGATCGTCACTTACCATCAGATGATGAAGGCCAGGAGCTTCCCCGTTATGGGAAAAAACCATTTGAGAAAAAGCACCATAATTGAATAGAAAGAAATTTCTAGATTTACTTCATTTCTTACTTGCAAACTAAAGACTAGTCGCGCTAATAACTTCTGTTTTTTTCTTGTCATCTTGCAAAATGAACCACTTTTTTATTTTACCCTGTTACAAGTTAATCAAAGTGGAAGTGCAATTTCCTAGCAGTTTCCGCTGTAATGAACATAAAATTAGTTTAGAAGTAGATGCTTCGTCACTAGACATAAAATATAATATGTTTAGAGCAAACCAATTATGTAAAATTGCGTAGCATTTTAGAAAAGGATGTTTATAACATTTTTGTCATAGGAAAGAAGCTTTCTTGGCTAAGTATTACACTATAATCATCATTTCAGCCGAAAGAGGTTCAGGCGGTGCTTGGGAGAGCCCTATGTCCACTGCTGGACGTAGGCTTCCCCCAAGCACCGCTAGCACTTCTACAGGATCTGTGCTCCCGCATCCAGCTGATTTCTGCGGCCTTCACAAGGTTAGCGTTCCACCTTGTACACACGGCTATACATCAAGCTATACATTTCCAGTTTATGCTGATCTCGTATTTTATAGGATTTCCATACAAGGCGAGGTCAACTTATACTGGAAATGTATAGCTTGATGTGTAGCCGTGTGTACCTACGAGGCCTTCCAACGCGACGTCTCCCGGTACGCGATTGCCACTCCAGAACCTTTCGGCCCCATCGGCCATCTGTTCTGCGAGTAATGAACCCTTTCCACTGCTTCTTAAGTTTAACAATTCTTCGGGCTATGTCGGTTTCCTTGGTTCTCCTGCGGATTTCTCCATTTCTGATTCCATCACGTAGGGAAACTCCAAGCATAGCCCTCTCCATTGCCCTTTGAGTGGTATCAATAAATACTAAATACTTTTCTTAATGGTTCTTCTAGAGAACTTATAAAAGTTTATCTCTCTTGTTCCTACTTATTGAACAACAATACTTTTTATAAACAAGCTTCTAAAAGGTAAATTATCTTATGTCTACTTGGTGTAGATATTACATTAATTAGAACATGTATGTGTCTTTGGGGTCGTGGCTAAGTAATAACAGCCGCACGGGTCGATCCATCAGGTTATGCTACGCTTGCCCCGGCAAGCGTAGCCACAGACCAACCCCGGTTGGTCTATGGATGGGTGACCATCTTTACATATCGAGTCTCCTCCGTGCCTCGGAAAGCACGTTAAGCCGTTGGTCCCGGCTGTCATTCGAAGATCTTTGACAGTCGTTACGGTTTGTCAGAAGCCCGAAAGTCTGACAACCACTCTTGCCAAGGGGTATCGTATTACCCAGTTACGGGGTTGTGGAGGTCAGATAGGCAGTCGCTCCATGTAAAATACTGATATTCAGCTGCAGTCGGTTAGACTGGAAGCCGACCCCAACATAGTTGGGAAAAGCTAGGCAGATGATGATGTGTCTTTGAAAAAAATACAAAAACTAATTAGATTATTGGATAAAGCGATACAATGGTACGTATATCGTTTGCCATTTTCAAGCACCGCAATCTGCTCCATCTATTGATTCTGATCGGGAAAATCCGTTTGAAGCTCTCTATTATGAAACGTTGGATTAAAAAGTCCGAGTCGAAAAACAGCTTAAGCGGATTATATGAGGGAAATACTGAAGCTAGACTCTTTAGTTTTCAGTTTTATGATTTTCTTGAACGAACGAACTAACTGCCGCCATGCTGCTTCACAATCATTAGATAACTTTGAATGACCTGCATTATCTTGACAAAATAAATCAATCTGCCTAGCCTTTTCCCAACTACGTTGGAGTCGGCTTTCAGTGTAACTAGACGGAGCTGATTACCAGTATTTAAGGGCGCACCCAATCACAAATTGCTAAGCATGATCCTCTCGTTATGCCGAAAATACTGCAGCATTAATTTTGAAATAAATATAACTTAAAGTTGAGGATTGATGCTAGGTCTTATGTGAAGCGAAAACACGATTATATAAAATTTTCTCTATAGAAAAAAATCTCTGCACAGAATTATAAACCGCTGGTAGTCAACTGGCAAAGGCATGATAACTGAACTAACTATAAAGCAGGCCTTACGTGTGTCATTTTTTTTTAAATTACCATTATTTTCACCGTAAAAAGCAATTACCTGAACTTTTCGACGCTTTACAGCCGCTAGCGCCCCACTCCGGCTCGTTCTCACTCAGCAGGCGTAGCATGGCGTTTTCTATCTCTACGAAGAATAGACATAGCTTTTTCTATACAAAGTGACAGTTCATTTTTGACATCCACCGTAGAAATCTTTCTACAATCTGTCATTTTGTCTTTCATTTCTAACGATCTTTGTCTAGGTCTTTTTATATGTAGACTATTTCGGAAGAAAGTTTTCTATCCTTACTGTCAAAATCACACTGACAACCGATAAATCCTATGAAAAAACAAAGAATTCTGAGTCGAATTATGTAAAAGAGTGAATTTCGTAAAAAGTGCAGTTGACTCTTACGTCATTTTTGTCTACTCTTCCGTCGAAAAAACGGTGCTCATGCTACGCCTGCTGGTCGCGAGTCGTATAGTGCGAGCGGGATAAAATCTGAGGTACGGTGCGCCCTTAACATGGACCGACTGCATATGTGACCACCACAATCCAGTTACTGGGTAACACGATACCACTGGGTAAGACGGGTTGTCAGACTTGGGCTTCTGACAGTTAAAGATCAAAGTGATCCGTAACGACTGTCAAATATCTACTTTCAGCCGGGACCAATGGCCAACGTGCTTTCTGAGGCACGGAGGGGTCTCGATCTATGTAATAGATGGTCACTCATCCACGAATCGACCAAGCGCAAAATTAATCTCTAAATCTGTCATAATTATTTTGACGGAATGAATTACTTGTCAATTACAGTTAACAATTGAATAATTTACAGTAACAGTAGTAGCGTGAGGAAACCGGCATGCCAGAGAGATATTTCTCAACGGCTTGTAAAGCCAAGTCAGAGGCCCATGGGTGGCATAAAACTGACACCAGGTTAGTCACAAACCACACGAAAAAAAAAACGTAACAGTAGCAAGTATTATAAGCTCATAATTAGGTATACTTATAATCTAAGCTCATATATTAATAATTATACTTATAATCTAAGCTCATATATTAATTTATTTCATTTCGCTCTGTATAATTATTTTTGTCTCGTTCCTAAGCTTGAAAATGAGTCCTAATGTTCTCTGCCAACCACCCAACTAAATTGTATAAACTTTCCCATCTGCTGTCTAAATCCATTTGGCAGTGTTTTGCATCTGTTGCTTAGAGCTGGCAATAGTGCTATAAGCTGATAGCATTGAATTGCATTTTAGTACTGACAATCGACGTGAAATAAGTGCACTGAAAACTGCTTGAATGATGGATAACATTAACCATAATCATAATATTTTTTTATTTGTGTAACATAGGTAGTAAATACAGTTCTTATATTAAAGTTCATAGGTCGCTATGTAATGCCAAGAGGCGTACAAATATGGTTGCATGCGAAATAAGAATAATATGGAATCATTTCTACAGTCAATGCATAACATTTATGAACTTTTAAAATTAGAAGTAGTAGTGAACACGTATCAATCAATCTGCCTAACCTTTTCCCAAATATGTTGGGGTCAGCTTCAAATCTATCCGGATGCAGCTGAATACCAGTATTTTACATGGAGCGACTGTCTATCTGACCTCCACAACCCAGTAACTCGGTACCTAATACGATACCCCTTGGTAAGACTGGTTGTCAGATTTTCGGGCTTCTGACGACCCGTAACGACTGTCAAAGATCTACAAATAACAGCCGGGGCCAACGGTTTAACGTGCTTTCCGAGGCACGGAGGGGTCTTGGTGTGTAAAATGCTCACCCATCCACGGACCAACTGCGGGAAGCGTAGCTTAACCTGATTGATCGACCCGTGCGGCTGTTATTTCTTAGCCACAAGATTAACCATTTATGAACTTTTAAAATTAGAAGTAGATAAACGCATTGTATATTAGCCGAATAATATGTATATTGGAAGAGATAGGATACGCTTTCTTGTACACCAAAATTATAACGAAGATGAAAACATCAAAACAGACTTTAGAAAGTATGAATCATAATATGTAATATAAAATGAAGTACGCACAATAATTGTCACCTTTATTCTTAAATAAATCATGAGAAAGACATCCATCACAAAATTCATGAAACAGATAATTAAAATCTTGGAATGCAAGATACTAATGTCATGAGTGAGGAAGCCGAAACTATAAAATCTACCAGAAAAGATACTTTAGCGTGGTATAACAATGATGTTACAAGGACTTTCTAAATATAATAGTATATCGTAAAATTATACGATGTACGTGTTATTGAGTCGAAACACACTCATCAAGTGGTCTTGGTGAATTACCCAGCAATATATTATGAACTAGATTAGATTGGCACCAGGTGGATGGGGACGCCAATGCGAAAGTGATGGTTGCATTATAGTTTACCTTGAGAGCAATAAGATTGATAATCCATTGAGCTGCAGAATAAGCGAAATATGGAATTGGAAAATAACGCATTATAGTAACCAGTCAAATGAAATATTAATGTTGACATTGTTCGAAAAGATTTCCATCTAAATATGAACCTTAAAATACCTCAGAATAATTTTTTTTTTTTGTATAACTGTGATTGGGAAAACTTAGGATCAACAATGTGTATTATAGTAAAACGCTAGCAAGCTTGATTTCAAAAGACATTTTAAAATTCAATGCGATACATTGGCAGCTTGTCACCCCCACATAAGGTACACCTATACTTCCAATTTCCTTTACTATTGTCTGCTTCGATATTCATATCGGCTGTCAAGCTGAAACCTGAAACGAATCTGGTTTCAAGGATAGTAGATTTGAAGTCGGAAATGGAAATTTTAAAGTGCAGAAGCTCCATGTAAAATACTGGTATTCAGTTGCAACCGGTTAGACTGGAAGCCGACCCCAAAATAGTTGGGAAAAGGCTAGGCAGATTGAGAACCCCTAAATCTTAAAGTTATATGGCTCTTCCTTCGGAATATATTTGTGTGTTGAAAGAATGAAGGCTAATGGCCTCACAACGTTCTGTCGTATAAACACGATCAGAGGATTATCAGATAAGCCCAACCCGGGGCTTCCTATCAACAGGGCTTTAGGAAAATGGTTTGCATTTTCCTAAAGGATTCCTCAATTTTAAATGAACTCTCGATAGAAAAGGTGATGAATAATTTATGGATTCTTGTCTTCGGTATTGGGATGAAAACATCTAAATTATCCAAGAATGAACCTTTGGAATGGGCACAGTTTTGTGGAAATTACTTCAAATGGAGGAAACTAACTAAAACTGATGAGAACGAAGATGTCATCAAGATTTTTTGCTTTGACATAATTCTGATATCTATAAAGAATTGTTATATTTGGGGAGTGAAATGTCACAGGAATTAACCTAGTCATATTTAAAACGATGTTTATTCCTTTACTGAAGAAAACGTGACCAAACATAATAAATGTAAACTTAGTTTAAACATCTGTAAGGATTTTGCTTCCAAACTCCCAAGCTTAGGTAATCCTAAAGGAACTGGAGTTGAAAATCAAAAGGAAATAGTTGACAATATTAAAGAAATTGCTCTAGGAAACTAGAGAGCAGTCTGTGTTACCAGTACGAACTGCCCCGACTAACGAGTAATCTGTTGTAGGTTTGGGTTTGAACTCAGCCAGGCCGCTTTACTTTGTGTAATTTATTTCATCACCACTGCTGTCAAAACGGTGACCGAAAAAAACGTGAGGAAACCGGCATGTCCTTGAACCAAAAATTCGAAGATATGTGACCTACCAACACGTACTGGGCTTCGCGTGGTGGATTACGGCCCACTCCCTTTCACAGAAAGGAGGTCTGTTTCCCCGCAGTGAACGATAAAGGCTGATTATGCTCTAAGAAAATATTAGATGATAAAAATGATATTTGATTATGAAGGATCGCATTTCGATCAAGGATTATTTTTTGGGTTTATACTGTACAGTACGCCAACGTCATTATGATACATGGAATTTAAGAAAGAGCCACACGGGTAGGACTGCATGAGAACACGCTTTACTAAATCCGTGTTATTTTTAAGTTCTCTTATTGTAAATGTATTGTTTTGATATTATTGTTTTGATTCTATTGTGTGTTTTGTTTGATTGTTTCAAAGAGGCAGAGGCATTGAAGAGATTTAGATCACCAAGTCAAATCAATAGTTTAAAATATTAGTAAGTATTTTTCAGCGAAAATATTATTTACACGTTCTGAGTTTGAAAGGAGAAGTATTGTTTACAGAATGTCTAAGAGTAATGATAACAAACAGCTGTTTTACAGGTATTTTTGTGAGAAGAACACAAGTAGAATTAGATCAGATTAGAAAATAATAAATCCAATAAATCTATGGTAATCTATAGGAAAACCCAAGCATTTGTTGACTGAGACAGGTTGAGATGGATTCCATTTTTTCTAAGGCATGAATATTATTTCAGTCTTAAACTAAAGTAAATTCTTCTTCCAAACTTTATTGCTTTTTAAGACATTAAAACACAGGTACTCCTTTGCCAGATTCTTCAAATCTAAACAACAAAGGAAATATGCTTCTTTGTGGTTGTAAAATTATCGTTCTCCCCACAAACCCATACCAAAGGTTGATTCGTTGTTATTCTGAAATATTTTCAGAATCAGCTGTGACCTTTGACATTTTAATATTAGAAGAGGGTAGTTTTAGTTTATAGCGTCCTACGTGTTTTCTTTCTCTGTAACTTGATTAAAAGAAAATAAATTTTCGTATGAAAACGGGCACAATATGGCAGACTGGGGGCAAAATGCCGACGGCAATGTACCGAAGGACGCGTTATTTTGTTTGGTTTTACGAAGGTTTATGATTTTATGCTCTCAGTATTGTTGGAAAAGGGGTCATTCTAGGTTTGTTGGGAAATTGGTGTTGATGGCAGTTGTTTATTGGTATATAGGGCACCTTTATTTGACAGAGAAAGTATAATATATAACGATTGGTAAGGATTTAAGATTATAAATACAGAACTACGTTAAGAACCATTTGCTACAGATACAGAAGTGAAAGAATTTGGAGAAAACACAGTGAATGGATTCGAGAGAGGCGTTCGATCAGATGTAAAATCTCGTTTATTAATTAGTTTTCACACATTGCAATGAAAATATTATTTTAATCTGGGTCAATAAAATGTATATTTAGAATTCACGGCTAAATACAGAGCAGAATAAAAACAAAAATGTTATTGAAATTCAAATTCCTATAAAATTATCAGTAGGTAGCATTGAAACGATAACATGATTTACAACATTATTATCGCTTACAATATTAGGTACATTTTAATTTTCCTTCTATTCACAGTAAGCGAACAATATTTAAAAATACAACCATCATAATTATCTCATACATACGTAAATTCAATAATGTTTACATCGAATGCGTTGGATGAAAACGAATTCCGAATCAAATTAGGTTTTTATATCCATCCTGACAACCAATTATGGGAAAATTCCTCGGAAAATATAAAGGAACACGTTACGCACTTGTCCGATGTAGCGAAATAAACGTCGTCTATTCGGTGAAAATACACGCAATATTTAGTACGCGACCGCCATGCCGATCTGGACCGTAAAACGCTTATAAACACTATTTTTGTATCGTTATTTTGTAAACGTAATCGATTATAAACGAAACACTGATAATAATCACCAATCGTTGGAATCACTGAAGATTTTTTATTTCAATATCTATATTTTAACACAGCGTTCTTTTATTTTTAATATATATTTTTCGGATGGCGAGACAAAAAAGCGCGGGGTTGTGTTTGGGAGCGCGTAACGACGCCCACCGTCGACAGTGGCGCCGCGCGCGGCACTGGCTGGAAATCAACTGGCTTCGGGCAACAGGAACGTTCCATTTCACCAACAAATTTACATTTTCAGTGTCGTTCAACCTTATTGTTAGTGTCGTAGAGTTTAAATTAGTTAATTACTTTGATTGTTTGTAATATTATGTGTATCTATATAGGCATTAGGATGTCCCTTTTGTTCAAAGTGTTCTTGTTCCGCGCGTTTGACTAGATTCCGTTTCATTTGGGCAGTATATAATCGTTACATTAATTTCTGTCTAGTATTGTGTCGACCTATTTGTTTGGTGTTTGTAATTATATAATTCAGGTTTATTTATTCGATGAATAGAATACTAACAACATAAACAGTAAACATTTACGTGTTTATATAGAAATATATTTGAATTGTACATATGTTTATATTTTGAGTAGAATGGTTTTGTTATGAATATTGCAGACTATTTTTCTTTAAATAGGTGAATGGAATTTTAAATGCTCAAAGTAGGTAGCTATTATGAAAAGCTTTTTGAATACACGTTGACTGATTGATAAATGCGTGTAAACGGAAACTCACTGAGTAACAGTGAAGGAAAACCTCAGACCAAATAAAACCGGCCAAGTGCGAGTTGGACTCGCGCACGTAGGGTTCCGTACCATTATCTATAAAAACGGCAAAAAAAACACGTTTGCTGTATTGCCCTCTTCAATATTTATTTTATTCTGTTTTTTAGTTTGTTATAGCGGCAACAGAAATACATCATCTGTGAAAATTTCACGGTGCATAAGATACAGCCTGTTGGCAGATGGACAACGGACAGACAGCGGAGTCTTAGTAATAAGGTCCCGTTATAACAATTAAAATTCTGTTGTGTCTCGTTACTGATAGTTGGAGGTTTAAAGAGAAAACACTGCTTTAAGGCTCGTGCAAACTGGCGCGATATCGCGGGCGCGACAGGCAGCGCTACATTTGTCGCGCCTGTTTGTGGGAGCTTTGGAGGAACTTAGAGGAGCTTGGACGAACATTGCTTAACATAACCTTTTGGCTGTTTTCCCCGAAGGGGACACACACCTACAGTCACGAGCAAAAATATGTATACACTCAGCAAAATTCGATAACGTTTTTCTCGTGGAATAACGATTTTAACTTTAAGATGATACCTATTTCATAATAATAGGGGTTCAAAAATACTATGTTCGTTATATCATAAAATTACAATCAATACAGTAGGAGAAAATCACTTTTAAAAGTTGCTTAATGTACACATATTAGTGCTCTTGACTGTACATCTACTAAAAACAGCACTAAATTCCTTGAAACCGTCACACGTAACGTCATCTGTCACACAACACATAAATTACAACCGCATCATTTAAAAAAAAAATTTTGGACAGACTTTATATTTTTTTCCAAGAATATTTTATAAGCATTAACCCTAGCACAGCTGACTGTGGTACAAAAGTCCCAGCTATCATAATTCCGTTTAATAATAACTACGACCTACTTCATGAACCCACCTGTCAAATCGTATTATTAATCTATCGATGTCTAGAGCGAATATTCATTATTAAATGTTCAATCTATTTAAAGTCTATTTGATAGTAATGTGCTTTGAATAATATTATCTGAAAAGTGTCTTTTAGTAGGTATAATAATAATATAGCTTTTTAGGCGTTATTCTCAAATAGGTATAAGCATTTTATGTGGTTCTAGAAAAGGATTATGCGTTGATCTTGCTTACTATTAGTAGTAGGTAGACAATTTCAGACAATTTTTATTTTTAAACCAACGTCATTTTTTAAGGTTCCGTATCCAAAGAGTGCCACCCCTATTACTAAGGCTCTGCTGTCCGTCCGTCTGGTATGCGGCTGTATGTTTTGAACCGCAATCGGTAGACACTTGCATTTTTCAGTGTGTCTTCCTAAAGAAATGTATATTTTTCGGAGTTTTAAGAAAATATTTTTAAATATTGTACGGTTGTCCGGAACCCTTCGTGTGTGAGTCTAACTCGCACTTGGCCGCTTTTTTAATTTAATAAGTCCCACTGCCGTGAATCTGAATCAGTGTTTATTTATTTATTTTATTCGGTAAAACAAATAGTTACAACAAAATATATTAATAAGCAGGTGGTAAGAAAAAAATAAGTATTCTCTGATAATAATGCATAGTAGTGACAACAACATTCTGAAAATGATCGCTGCCAGACCGGACTGTCCCTTTCAGGAACACTAGATAGAGACAGTCCTAGGTTTACATAAATAAATAAATAATTTGTGGAAACTAACAATACTAACCTACTTATTTAAGCACCATTGTTACTAACACCAAAATACTAACAATATTATGGACTTAGTCTGAAATAAAGTTTAATTTAATTTATTTATAATGTCTCCCTCCACCTTTCAGAGGTTATATTAAATACTTTAAGCACTAGTAGAAAACTCCACAAAGGCGGATTAATAAATATTTTTGGATTTGTAAGATCTAAGCAAAGCTTAGAAATGTTTATAGCAAATATTATGCAAATGTGAGTGGGTGTAATTCCGTTTGAAAAGCAAACATAAAGGAGTTTAGAATATGCTTTACTAGGAGATTCTACAGAAAGGTTTCTCTTTCGAGCTTATTTTATCTCAGAGGTTATTTATGAAATCTCCTTTTTTAAATTACTTCGCTAAGAAAATAATGTACTTAATACTTATCCTCAAGAATAATTAGGTATTGACCTAAAGTAATTAATATTCCAAGCACGCTATTTCCCTTCGTGTTAGGTTCCGTGTTGAATTTTAAATGAATTAATTAAAAGTAAGGACTTTTCATTACTTAAACATCCTTCAATTAATTAAATCCTTTGGATACACAGACTTTCTAACCTTTCTACATCAACTAGCCTATTAGTTCTTTTTTTAATAAAAATTGAACTTAATTCTAAAGTTAGGTAAATCTTTGTATTGAAAATTACCAACATTGGGCGATTAAAAAAATAGATACACAATATTTTCTTCTTTAGATTATGAAGAAGAACTTAATCCAAGCACATTTCTGATTTGTTAAAGAAAATTAGTATTATTAATAAATAGTATCATACGTTAACGTGATCTACAAATAGTGTTAAAAATATTAAATAATATTTTTTTACTTGTGATTTTAATATTTTACTTAATTTCCAAAAAATATTCTCGTAAGAAAAGTCAACTCCTCTCATAAATACGGCTCATCTGCACATAATAAACTCACCTCTTCTCTCACACAATAATTTATAACATCCACAAACTAACTCCCTCCTTTATCCCCTACTAAGACGTAAACGTCGAAAAGTTTTGACTGATACAAATCATCAACGTAATTAATAATAAACTGAAAATAAACTCGGGTCGCTTCATCATAAGTCGGGAATTTCGCAGCGGTGGCAGGGTTAAGTGAGATCCAATTATTGAGCGGAAGTAGGAGAAAAGGTTGGGCATATAGCGATTTTTTGCCTCGTTTTCATACAGAGAGCAAGGTTGGTTATCAAAACTGCTAATGAACTGCTATTACTTAACAGTTTCGATAACGAACTTTGCACCATCTTTTTATTCTACGGAATTGCAATGTTGCCATGATATTTCAAATAAGCCTAATAACGCTCCCACTGCTGGGACACAGACCTATCTTCGAGAGGGAGTGGTTTTATTGTACTGTAATCCACCACGCTGACCTAGTGCGGGTTGGTAGATGTCAGATGTCTTCGAATTTTTGGTTCTAGGACATGCCGGTTTCCTCACGATGTTTTCCTTCATCGCTTTGAGAGCAGTGGTGATGAAATTATTTTACACAGAGTATAGTAGGGCCTGAGTTCGAACCCACGACCTACAACTCGTAAGTCGGGGCCGTTACCACTGGGCTACCATAGCACTGCCCTCCATATTTAAAATTACATATACTGGATGTATTTGTAAAGCATGATGCTAAAGGGCGCTTATTACATCCATCGATGTAATAAACGATGTTTAGATTTATTATATTTTAGTGTTAGGTCTAAGTAGTTGGCTATTATCATTATTTCGTTGTATATTTTTAAATTATAAATCAAGTCTTACTGTAAGGTTTTCTTTTTTGATGCTGCTTTCAAGTCATTGAATAAATACCATTTATCCATTTTCCAGAAATTTCAAAGTAGTTTTTACATAAATTCCTTACGATTTTTCTCAAAAGTGAAACTTCAAAACTACAAAATCACAACTGGTAGCATAGACGTATATTATTTACGGACTATTAAACGTTGTGATTTCAAAGAGAAATGCCTCTTTATATAAATAATTTAGGCGCCACAACGTATAAAAATAAATACATTTATGTACGCAAAAACCAACGCATAAAAATAACAACATTTACGCAAAAACAAGTACGCAAGATCGTTACGGATTCGGATGACATTTTTTATGACTTTTAAATAAAAAACATTCCATTTTTACTTAGAGCAGTAAAACTGGAGTCAATAACATAATAATTATAAGCACCCATGGGCGGCACAAATACTCTGACAACAGGTGAGCCACTAAAAACAGAAAAAAAAAGTGTCATGAACTTAGTTGGTGAACTGACTAATAATAATTTCTGTCGATGAGCTGGGGTCAATTTCAATAAAAGATTTGACCCAAAAACGGAAAAGGAGCCACAACTACTATTGCTTCATGACCTACCTATAAGCCCGAAGAAAGCCAATAGGCCCGAAGAATTTGAAGAGCCTATAGACTGCGATAGACTGTACCGTTACGGTATGAGTGTGGTGACTATCCCCAGAGGAAAAGCCCTGGTGATAGAGGTTCCCATGAGGATAATACATTTGAATAAAGAAATATACCGTTTGTATTTACCGTGTGGATACGGATTAGGGATTACTTACTGTACGAGGTTTCATGCGGGGACTACCCGGTATGATGCATAATCAGAGATGTATGAGATACCTCAAAAGAAGTATCTGAAATATAAGGTGCAAGATACCTTTAAGTAATGTGTTAGAAATAACAGATACAAGATACTTTTAGAAGGCAAGATTTGCTGCACAAAACCTTAAAGTTATGCATTATGCTCCTTATACGCCGAATATTAGTATCCCTAGCGACGTCTACAAGTTATTTTAAGAGTCAAAAGATTGTATCTACCAAATAAATATGATGAGAGTCGCAGAGAATCGAGCTGAATGGAGTGCAATCGGAGAGGCCTATGTCCAGCAGTGGACTGCTGTAGGCTGATAATGATGATAATGAATAAAAATGATGATTTAAGTACCATCTTACACAACTGTCGTAACTTTTTTTCTGCATTTTCCCCACAAATGGGGACATCAAATTACAATCTACCAAAGAAATAATCTATTTCTAAATTAGACTGAACTCTCTTATCCTGCGTAGGTGTCAAAAGACAATACAATTTACAAGAATGAATACTGAAAATAGATCAAATGTGAATAATATTAGGGTAAGCTTACACGGGCAATTTTAATAGGTGTATTCTGGATAACATAAGTGAAAAATGACGTCACATACGACAACATTGGCATCAGAAAGACAATATTTAGAAAATTGTTTCTGGAAATACAGCCACACTATAATGAGCGCAAAAAGAAAAACTTAATAGATTAGGCAATATGTGAAGCAATATCGGATAAATAGCCGAAACAATGGAATTGCTTCACTATATCCTATAACCACAAACCCGCCAGTGGCCCGCGTGATGGGTTACGACCCATTTCCTCTCACAAAGAGAAGGCCTCTGTCCCAACAGGAGGAAAATTATAGGCTGATTATGTTACGTGTAAACTAGATTGCTCCACAACCTCCGGCAATAATTGCTGACAAAAATTGCCCGTGTGAGCATAGCTTTAGAATTAAGAGCAATCAGACAACGGACATATGACGGGATATTGATGCAGACTCCTACGTAACGTGTAAACAAGATGCTACAAATGTGTGGGTGGGTGTATATACCCCTTTATGTGGGCGTACGGGAAAATTTGTGAATAGAATCACGTGTTTAGGTGCCAGACGTGCTGCACACTAGCTCGTGTCGAAATTAATCGGCACAGCTGGGTGGAAAGTCGAATAAACGGTATGTTGATTAAAGAAAAGCTTTCCCGTTAACCTGCAATAGTATAGGATCCATCAATGCTAAAGAAAATATTACAAAAAAAGAAGATTTTTATTTATACAAATACTAATTCACGATTTTTTAAGTGAAAACTTCTTTTCCTCGAAGTCGCGTCTTCGTCACCGTCACGCTTGAAGAAATGTTTTTAGCGCCATCTACCATATAAGTTACGCATTGTTGCTTAATTTTCACTTTCATCGGCAGTCCGCAAGGACTGCCCCGTTTTTTTTTTAATTGATACGTTTAAGAAACACTCTGTACATGTGCACTTTTTGTACTTCTCTTTCCACGTTGAAAGATAAGGGCGCGTGTACAGAGTGTTTCTTTTAACAAGATAATACGATCGGGAAAAAGGCTCGGCTAAGCCTAGTCGAGCGATAAAAATCAACAGCAACAAGCCAATTCAGTGAAGGTAGATGTTGAACGGAGTTTGCCGATCGGCAAGAGCCGAATGAAAGTCGAATATATGTAGTGATTGCTTCGGTTCGGCTTTGTTGTTCAACAATGTACTAACGAAACGACTCTGACCCACCCGATTGATTTTATACTGGCGATTGTGTTACATAAACAAGAAAAGTCGAAAGCTTTTACTGAGGGAACGGCCGTGATATACAGACAGACTGACACTGAGTTACATCTTAAGATTTCTGTTTTGGCCTTTTCGCTACCTACGGAACCCTTATCAAGTGAAGCTTTAGGGTAAAACTAATAATGACTGACGTTCCTAATAGTATCTTTGGGATACGGTCTTGAACTCGGTTAGTCAGTTATGTTTATATTAAAGGCTCCCGCAGACAAGCGCTACGCGACGGTGAGACGCGACACCGGTAGAACAATTTCCGTGAAGTTTTCATTGACATTGTTCCACCTGAGTCGCGTCGCGCCGTTGCGTTGCGCCGTCGCGATGCGCCTGTCTGCTTTACGGTAAAATTGCCAATTACTGTAAGTTGGGCCAATGATAGGAAAATTAATTAACTTCCCTTTTTTCTTGTACGATATCAAACCCAGTAAAGAAACTATAAACTTGATAGAAGACTTAAAAAAAAGAAAATGAACAGTCAGGAAAAACATATTTTTTAAGAAAAACAAGAGTAGCTACATATTGCAACACCAGTCGACAAATGAACCATTTCCTTTGACATATAAACTCTGAGACAAAACAATATTTACAAACGTTCCACAACCAACCAATAAAGAAATAATAACTGTCCATTTTATCTGGGAAGACGTTACAAAGAGGTTTAAATGTACTTTATATTTGACTTTTATAGAACAGCCTACTTAGCTGTGATAGTTTTCCTTTTAATTTCGTTGTATATACATACTACTGCCGTGAATTTTTTCACATAGCTAAAACCAACCATTTTACTGGCAGGGGGGGGGACACTCCTGCCAGGGTTGCGGGAAAGTACGAAAGGGATACCGGGACCTTGGCAATTAAATAAGCAACTGAAGGAACACGGGTTTTAGTCAGTAAAAGTCTGACACGCCCTTCCGCTCCGCCCAGAGTGGGAGAAGTCATTTGACGATATCCCAACCTATAAAAAATAAAAAATTTGGAGGGGACACTGCTGACTCTAAAAAAAATTAGTACTTTAAAGCTTAATATTTCGCAAACGGATCCCTGAATCCTAAAATAGTTTTCACAGACTCACAATATTTTTAAACGACCACCTTAAGTGGAGGAGAAGAAGATTCCTAAAAAAATGTTTGTTCATCATTTTTTTGACCACTTTGTCGGCGTGATATGTATACTCATATCAAATTACAGCTTTCTAGTACTAAGAATCTCTGAGCTATACCGCCGCCGACAGACAGACAGACGGACAGACGGACATGGCGAAACTATAAGGGTTCCTTGTTGACTACGGACACCCACATTTCGCCAGTTATGTTTACGTCCTCTGCGATAGAAGGCAAGCCAATTACCATCAACCGGGCAGAAATCTAAACTGAGAAATTCCAGAGTTGCAACTGAGAAATTCCAGATAGAAAAACCCAAATACAACTCTTCGTAACCTGGGAATAGAGCCCAATACCTCATGTAGCGCTCTCAGTCGCGCTTGCGGCCACTCGACCGAGGAGACAGTCAACGAGTTCTGCCTACAGTTATCTTTTTATCACCTTCAAAACGAATCTGCGGACAGTCGGGGTATCGTTAAACTTTTAGTTATACTTAACTGTATGCGTTCATGACCCAAAAATGTTGGCAGTCAGTCAAACGTCCCGCCGTATAAACATTGTGTTGATATTGAAGTTCTTGATTCAGGAGCTCGATGGAGTAATGGATGTGGAGGTAATTAAGGATAGCGAGAGTAATTCTGATTATTTTTGGTGATTTGTTTTGATTTTGACCGAGAATAGGGTTGATTATGGGTTATTTCCTCATTTTGTAAACAGGAGGTCGTCATAAATAGGACGAATATGTTCGTAATAGTCCGAATCATGTTCTTCGGGAAAGTCCGAAAGGGATACCGGGACCCTTTTGCAACAGGTAACTGAAGGAGCACGAGTGGGTTTTAGTCCGTAAAAGTCTGACACGCCCTTCCGCTCCGCCCAGAGCGGTTCTCCCACTCTGGGCGGAGCGGAAGGGCGTGTCATTCGACATTTTCCCACCCTCAAAAAAAAAAGAGAAGTAGCCAGTCTTAGTGAAAGACAGAATTGTATGGAACAGTAATATCAATCAATCTGCCTAACCTTGTCCCAACTATGTTTGGGTCGGCTTCCAGTCTAACCAGATGCAGATGAATACCAGTATTTTACATGGACCGACTGCCTATCTGACCTCCACAACCTAGTAACTGGGTAATACGATACCCCTTGGTAAGACTGGTTGTCCGACATTCCGGCTTATGACGACCGGTAACGACTATCAAAGATCCACGGATGACAGCCGGGACCAACGGCTTAACGTGCTTTCCGAGGCATGGAGGAGGAGAAACAACAATATACTGTGTATAAAATACTTTGCACGAGTAACTGCTCGTAATATCAGTTGCTACAGAGGACTTTACAACTAGCATAAGTAGGTTAACAGCTTTTCTGGGAGTTTAAGAAAAATAAAGACAGCTTCACCTACTTTTTATGCCACAAAACTATTGAAGGAAGTTACCCATATAGCATTTACGTGGTCATGATAAAATAACTGGAAACAGCACCCTAATTGCGTAATTACCTGACGTCACATAAAATCCTGCATCGCGCAATTAGAGTTTACCGCGCGATGGACATACCTATATACAACATCAATCGTTGGGCAGTTGCCCGCCAGACACAACACCCGTCTGGTCGGAGGATCCTCCCTTTTATATTGAGGATGGAGAACTTTACACGCTGTTCCTCATACCTCTAAAACACGATCAATCAGAATTCGAATCGGTTCGAAACAAAAATGTCTAATCCGTTGTTTTGTGTAGAAACGACGGCGGCTACTTTTCTTAGCGTGTACAAGCGGCCTTACTGTGCGTGGGTCGACATGCAGTTGCCGTATCGATATGTATCGTCCCATCACTACAAACTGTACGCAGGTGCTGTTCGGAGACTGAAAATAATATGAATAAACTGTTCCACCGATCCGCACTTATCAAAATTTTGTTTCAATGCTATTAGTAGACGTGCTCTAGTGCGGTTGGGAGAAGTGCCGTTCAAATCAGTGCTAAAAGTGGAAGCCCTCGTAAGTTGTAAGTTCGTTATTTACGTTGTTGAGCAGATTTTTTTTCGAACTTAAGAAGCAATGGATTAGACATTTGTTTCAAAGCGATTCCAATTCTGATTGATCGTGTATTACGCAATTAGGGTGCGGCTTATTCTATTGCATACAAACATTTTAAAAAGCTACACAAACAACAAAATATCAATCTGCCTAGCCTTTTCCCAACTAAGTTGGGGTCGGCTTCCATTTTTACCATTCTAACCGGACGCAGCTGATTTTTTTTTTTTTTTTTTTAATAAACTTTGCCCCACACTAAGAATTTCTTCCTGTATCGTGGGTGCGTTTACAAACATAGAAACTCACATACACTAACACCCAGACCCGGAACAACTACTTGCAGATCATACAAATATTTGTTCCGTGCGGGGATCGAACCCGCGACACGTTGCGCTGCAGTCCATCACTCAGCCACTGCGCCAACCGTGTCGTCAAACCAGCATTTTACATGGAGCGACTGCCTATTCTGACCTCCACAACCCAGTAACTGGGCAATACGATACACCTTGGTAAGACTGATTGTCAGAATTTCGACTGTCAAAGATCCACGATCCACAGCCGGAACCAACGGCTTAACGTGCTTTCCGAGGCACGGAGGATTCTCGGTATGTAAAGATGGTCACCCATTCACGGACAATCCCAACACAAACAAAAAATAGGCCCCCTTTAATTAGACATGCCTCTAGACCTCTCCACATGTTCATTCAAAGTAACCGGCGAAATGTGGAAGTACTGCGGGCTACGGGTACACGTCTGTCAGGCCCTGTAGAGAATACCAGCCTGATATTATGTTATTTTACTATTTTTTTTCACAGTTTGCCACACTGTCATGGGGTTCTTTCGAAAAATTATTTTCAAAGTGCATCCGGTGACCTGGTGAAGGTTGCAGGAATACGATAGATACAAGAAACCCAAGATTGGTTAACGTGGCGGCGCTTTGGAGAGTCCTATGTCCAGCAGTGGACGTCTTTCAGCTAAGATGATGATAATGATAGGTCACCTCTAATAGTTCTTTAATAGAGATTTTTCGCTTAGTAATTTACATTACATTTTCTCTTAGTAATTTACATTACATTTTCTCTTAGTAATTTACATTACATTTTCTCTTAGTAATTTACATTACATTTGCTCTTAGTTATTTACATTTCATTTTCTCTTAGTAATTTACATTACATTTTCTCTTAGTAATTTACATTATTTCATTTACTAAACTGCTCCATTTAAAGCTAAAATATTGAAAGTAAGTCTAGCAAATATGTTCTAGTTTTCCAGACAATTATTTCTTGATTTCCACGAACAATTGTACGAAATCGATTCCGCTTCGGTATCCGTTCAATTGGAACCGGAATGTCGGGAATCCTATTCAATGTATGCGAACTAATGCTGAATTTCGTAGTTTAACTACAGGTAGAAAAGGTACAATTTATATTGTACAATCTGCCTAGCCTTTTCCCAACTATGTTGGGATCGGCTTCCAGTCTAACCGGATGCAGCTGAATACCAGCATTTTACATGGAGCGACTGCCTATCTGACCTCCACAACCCAGTTACTGGTTATCACGATACCCCTTGGTAAGACTGGTTGTCAGACTTTCAGGCTTCTGACGACCCGTAACAACTTTCAAAGATCTACAAATGACAGCTGGGACAAACGGTTTAACGTGCTTTCCGAGGCACGGAGGAGTCTCGTTATGTAAATATGGTCACCCGTCCACAAACCAACCCCGACAAGATTGATCGATCCGTGCGGCTGTTATTACTTAGACACGAGCTCCTCACAATTTCTATTGTACAGAGGTATATTATGTAAGGGGTGATGGACATGATTGACTACCTCGTTGGTCCAGTGGTCGCAAGCGCTACTGCTGACCATGAGGTCCTGGTTCGATTAACGAGTCTGGCAAAGTGTTATTGGATTATTCCACTTGGAATTTCTCAGTAGCAGCCCGGAGTCTAGATTTGTGCCCGGTTGATGGCAATAGGCTCGCCCCCTATTACATGGAATTTATATATAACTGGCTAAATGTGGGTACATCTGTGCCTTACCCTAAGGGGAATAGAGGGGTGATGTTATGTATTTATTTAAGTATGTAACTCGTTTATATTATTTTAATTTCTCATATCGCTGGATTTCTCGTATGATCGCTATTTTAATTAATGCATTACAGCTGTGAATCTTAAAATACTTCATGCCCTATGATCGATTACAATTTTAATCATTTTCATAACCTATAATTTAATTAGCTAATAAAGCTGTGTGCGCAACAGCGTCGTAAAATAATATTACAGTAGGTACATTATTAGGTGGCTATAAATATTTTTAGGGCGATGTATAGCCGGCTTGACGACGTGGTCCCCACAATGAGATCACCATGGTATTAAAAATCATTTGATCATGATCGTGATGAAATTATTTAGTCATCTGTTTTTTGCAGTAATTTGTATATTGTATTTGGTGGCAAACAAGTTGCCGCCCACTTGATGGAAAGGTCACCACCGCTTTTCGCCCGCTGCCAAAGAGGCAAAGCAGAAGGTAATATGCCACGCAGGAAGTCACCGATGAGATGGACCGATCAAATTTGATCGGTTGGAGGCCCTGGGGGCCAAGTCTACTAATTTACAACCGTGTCAGTGGTCTCACAATAATCAGTTTTTGACTGATATGCCATACAAAATCTGTCAAAAACTCATATGTTAAAGACTTGGACCCCAGGTAATGAATGCACCAGCCAGTCAACTAACAGAACCAGGTGGAGAGAGATCGTGGGGCAAGCTATGACTACACCTGCGCGATTGGACAAAATTCATCGCGACCACGAGCGCTCTGTCAAGCTCAAGACCGAAGTTCAGTTGCGGGAAAGTCCGAAAGGGATACCGGGACCTTAGCAACAGGCAACTGAAGAAACACGGGTGGGGTTTAGTCAGTAAAAGTCCTCAGCTCTGTCCAGAGCGGGAGAAGTCATTTCATGAATTCCAACATTAAAAAAAAAACAAGTTTGAAGACGAAAAGAGGCACCGCAGTAACGTTGTTCTCATCCCAGGAACAAAGCCGTGCCGTAGATGTCCCATGTGCCTTTATTAACTCAAGAAAAATAATCGTCATGAAAAAACAAAGAACCCTCACCACCATTCAATGTCACATTACATAAACTGAAGAAGTAAAACACAAATCATGAGTCATACAACTGTTGATAATTTTTACCGCATTTTAAACCGTTCAGTAGTCTTGCGCAATACTTTAGCCGAATACCTTGGCATTGGCATTCGACTGAAATAGATAGTGCATACTTAGATGCCATCTTGAATAAATTAGGCGGGAATTATTCAAAATTCGAAGAGTCATAATTTATACGAATCGAACGTTGAAATGTGTAAACGTTCTGAATTCAAACTGTCTGATATGTTATGAAATGTGACGTCATAAGTTTGAATTTCGAAAACACTGGCGGTATAAAAAAGTTCTTGATGCAAATTCTCTTTTCGAAGTAAACTATTAAATTGTTTTTAAATTAAAATAGTTTTAACCGCTTCTCAAAGTAGTTTGTGCTACTCTCGGAGCGGCTAGCTGCTTTTTATAATTATTTTAACAAGCTGTGCCCGCAACTCTACCCCCGATAAAAGCTCGTAAAAATACAGTACTGTAGAATTAGCACAGATTAAGGACTAATTTTTTTCCCACTCCCTCTCGCAGAGAGGAGGCCTCTATGTTAGGGGTTTGGTTTCCGCACTTAGTCCCTAAGGTAGACCATTGTGCGTGGGCCATTGAGAGGAGGCCTCTGTCCCAGCAGTGATTATGCTAGTTGTTGATTCTACGAGTACCTAAGTCTGACAGTTAATAAACAGAAAAACAGTAAAAATTCAAGACTTAAAGTAGGTAAATATAAAAGTTTAGTCAAATTCGCCCGCAAAATTAACCGTCTGTTACTTTTATCATACATATTTAATTCTGTACCAAGGCTTTAATAAATTATAATAAAAAAATTAAAAATATTATTTATTTATTTTACCATTTAAGTACACACATAATAAACAGGCAAGAAGAAAAGAACAGAAAAATTAGGTATGTTAATTTGTAAAAGAAAACTTCCTCAGACTCTCGAATTTATTATTATAATAAAATTACTGTAGAAATTATAATAATAAATTCGAAATTCGATCGCTGTAGCTATAGACAACAACGTACTAGTTACTACTTAACAACACAAGAGTCAAATCGATCCATATCTTAATCCAAACCTTTTAAATACCACTCCAAACCTATCCTCGACGAAACACGTGAACTTCTCTCAAAACGAAACGTATTTCACTCAGACTTCGATAAAAATAGAACCGAGAAATAAATACGTAGACACACCATCTATTTCTGTAAGCCTGGTATATTTTTGACGCAATTCTTAAGACAACATAGTGCCGTCAGCTGATTTTGACAATTCGCTGACACATAGACAAATCTAGAGATAAGATGAAAGTTGGAATTTTAATATGCGATGGTAATTTTTGAAGATATTATTGATGGCTATGGGAGGGTAGGACATGTGTGTTATGACAAATTGGTGGCAAAGGTTTGGAGAAAAAAAAAACCGGGAGTTAAAATTCCTCGTTATGTCGTGTCGCTTTGATCATAGAGAAACTTTATTTTTTTCCCTATGGAATTTAAAAAACAGCTGTTTGGCGGTCCTGCTTCGCACGGTTTCTAACGGTTTTGTCTTCACAAAACACCGAGATTTCTTTGTTATATGTAACTTTAATACTAAAGTAAAAAACATATAAACAACTTATAACGGAATAAATTCTCTAAACAATGGTGAAAACCTCATCAAAATCTGATGGGTGGTTTAGAAGAACAACGGGGACTTACACACATACACGAAACGCGACTTTAATTTATAATACTTATGTATAGATATAGAACAGTCAACTAATCATAGATATAAGACGACATCATAGCTTTTCATTGGCTCAAGAGCAACATTAGGTTCGTTATTTTTTCAAAAATACATTAGCATAATCAGCCTATAATGTTCCCATTGCTGGGACACAGGCCTCCTCTCTGTGAGAGGGAGTGGGTCGTAATCCACCACGCGGGCCCAGTGCGGGTTGGTAGATGTCACATGTCTTCTAATTTTTGGTTCTAGGATAAGCCGGTTTCTTCAAGATGTTTTTCTTCACTGTTTTGAAAGCAGTGGTGATGAAATACTTTACACAAAGTAAAGCGCTTGTCGGGGTTCGAACCTATGCCAAAATTCATTAAATTAGTCTACCAAACGTGCTCAGGCGCCCGTCTCAATGCGATACACCTTCGTAGAATAGGTACAAAATGCTGAAGATGGCACTTTTTTAAGACTCAAGTCATAAAAAATCCCTTAAAAGAGTATAAAAATCACAAAAACGCGAGATACAATATTAAATTCCTCGCTAACCATTTAAGGACATGCAGACGCCAGACAAATGTACAAACAAACCATGGACCATGACCCACTAACCCATTTTACACAAAAAAGGGTTTTGTTGGACATTTCAATAAAATATGATATTTTACAACGACTGAAAAACACGATTCTGTGATCATAATAATCGATTTAAAGTTGAAACGATTCGACATTTTCGTCAATAAACATGCAGTCCTACACGTATAACGAGATTTAATTAACTATAATAAAATGTAGAGATGGTTTTTCAGTCTGTTCATTGAAAATAAATTCTTTTCAGCGGCTAAATTTTATATGGAGGAAAACTCGCAGATGAAATCCTAAATCCTAACCAATCCATACTTACTAATATTATAAATTAGAAAGTAACTCTCTTCGTCTGTCTGTATGTTACCTTTTCACGAACGGATTTCGACAAAATTTGGCAAGAATATAGATGGCATCCTGGGGAAGGACATAGGGTACTTTTTATCGACATATCACGCGGGTGAAGCCGCGGGCGGAAGCTAGTATTATAAATGCGAAAGTGAGTTTCTTTGTTACGCTTTCACACTAAAACGGCTGAATGGATTTCGATGAAATTTGGCACATGAATAACCCTTGACCTGGAAAAGGAGATAGGCTACTTTTCATCCTGGATCGCAAACGAACCGCCCGCGGCTTCGCCCGCGTGGTATGTCGATAAAAAGTAGCCTATGTTCTTCCCCAGGATGCCATCTATCTCCTTGACAAATGTCGAAATCCGTTCAGTAGCTTAGGCGTGAAAAGGTAACATACAAACAGACAGACAGATAGACAGACAGACAGAGTTACTTTCGAATTTATAATACTAGTAGTTCTACGAACAGTAGATCTCGCGACCACAAACTTTGATAGGGAGTAGGAATCGCCCGTTACCAAAAACCGTTGCCAAATCTTTGGATTTCGTGTTTAGGGAGTAGACTTGCAGGAAGAAACCATGAACGATAGCATAATATTAGTATGCATTTCAATAAAGTTTTCTGTAAAACTTTGCTGTAACTGTGATTCTTTTCAAAGAATGTATAGATTTATTAGAAAATAACATAACACAATATAGCGCCTGTATTCCCTGAAGGGTTTAGGCAGAGGAGCACGTATAGTACACCCACATTTCGCGAGTAGAAAAATAGACATCAAAAACTCTTTCTTTCTTCTCTCTATTTCTCAAGCAAACTAAATTATTATTGTGATTATGAGGCATAACTTTGTTGCAGCCCATCCTCATTTATGCCTCTCACGTATGACACCTACAACCCGCTGAATAGTCTATCATTATTTAATTTAAAAAACCGTACAGTAAACGGTATTTTATTTACATAAAAAGTAAGCAAGTCCAAATAATGAACTAGTATTAAATTAATTAAATTAATTAGTGCCATAACTCACAATTAAAGCGACATAATTGGTGTGCATAATTATTTATAATTGCTTTATTACGATACGATAAGGAAATAACTGGTTTTGATTAAAAGGGAAAACTGTCTAGTAATATTTTGTTATGTCTCTACCGAACGTTATTTCTCTTGACAAAGTTTACTCTGTTGCTATGTATTTATATTCTTGTATTTTATAGTTATATTTTATAGTAATTTGCTTGTTATCAATCCCGTATGCAGCACCTACCATGTTTTGTCACTGCATCACCCTAAGGTTCACTGTTGAAGAATTCTATTTGTGTTGGATAGTCCATTTATCGAGGAAGGTTATAGGCTATTTAAGTCGTAGCGTGATGTTATATTATAACATCACGCTACGACTAATAGGAGCGGAGCATAAATGAAAAATGTTGGAAAAACGGGAAAAAATATTCTTTTTTGAGAGCTTCCGTTGCGTGCGCTGCGTAAACGGTTTAAGTTACGCAAATATCATGTATGATGGAATTGTTCCTGTTTAAAAGTTCTAAAAAAAAGTCCGCGACAGCATAATTTTATCTTTTAAGATTGACTCACTGTAACCTTTTTTTAAATTTTATTGGATAATTTATGATTTCTATTAATTTGTGTGTGGCAATCAAGGCAATATTGTTTACCTGAAATACATGAATTTATTTATTTTAATAGTACTTATTAAGATGGTTAGCAATCCGGAATAGCAGGGTAAAACCACATTTCTCACGTCACCATCTTCCTCAACAAACCACGTGACTACAAAACAGATGTATACCTACCTATCTAAGAATGTACCCAAGACACAGCATATCGGTGGTAATGACACATTGATAGTACTTATCGAACAGACTATTGCCGAGTCACGCGGACCCAGCCCGTACCACCCGCTGACTGGGCCGGTAAGACGGCGCATAGAAATGACTGGCTGGCTAGTAAACGACGAATTTTTTTTAAAGGTCTGTTCGATTTTAGAATGAACTTGACCTTCATATGCCTGAGGGGCAAATCCCTTATTAGAACGTTTGTTTTCGAATATCAGTCTCAATCTGTCCAAAATCTACCTCTAATTTCTCTTCATTTTTTAGATTGATAGTCGCTGAGAAAAGGTTGCGATTGAAGAACGTGTTTAATTATGGGAATTGGAATTTAACAAGTCAAATTCGATTTTGGACTACAACAAAAAAAAATATGCCATAACTTTCCTATGTAATTGCTTTAGAATTTTCAAGAAATATACCTTATGCACAGGTTAACATTAAGTATATTATTGATTTGAATAAATAAGAAAAGTGTCTCCTTGGCTGCCAGCAAGACCCAGGAAAGTTCAGTCGGGCAAGTGCTTATTGGTTTCTCCATCAGCGTAGTAGACTAGAGTTTAGATTTATGCTCGGTTGATGGATGTAGGCTCATATAAACTTTGTTATTATAAACCTCGTCACTCACTGTTCAGTTTCTGCATACAAAGCCAACTAAGTTGTGTTAAGCGATGATGAAATACGCACACTCTATTCCGAATGACTTCATAATAAAAATAAATTCTGATCAATACCAACACATTTTAGCGGCCACACTAAACGAGACAATAGGTAACTGAACCAAAACGGTGTATTAAATAATTATGCTATTATTATATTCAAAATTAACGCTTACTAATCATGTTTAGGCTATCCATTCTTTGGCCAATCATGTTGAAGAAAACACTTTGATTGTCTTTTGTTTTTTAGAATAGTTTTGGCAAATGATGTGAAGTTTCAGTGAAGTTTTATGACTAAATCTCATAAAACTTCACTGGGTTTGAGCAGCAAGCGTAGCATGAGAACCGTTTTGTCGACGGAAGAGTAGACAAAAATGACGTTCCCTGTAGACAGTAGACAGTACGAGACGGCAGCAAAATAGAAAGAGTCAACTGCACTTTTTACGAAATTCACTCTGTTACATAATTCGACTCAGAATTCTTTGTTTTATCATAGGATTTATCGGTTTTCAGTGTGATTTTGACAGTAAAGATAGAAAACTTTCTTCCGAAATAGTCTACATATAAAAAGACCTAGACAAAGATCGTTAGAAATGAAAGATAAAATGACAGATTGTAGAAAGATTTCTACGGTGGATGTCAAAAATGAAGAAACGAACTGTCACTTTGTATAGAAAAAGCTATGTCTATTCTTCGTAGAGATAGAAAGCGCCATGCTACGCCTGCAGCAGCTGGGTTTTAAATATTGCCAACATTATTTCCTGCAAAAAAAAAGTCGGTACACCAACTGAAGCTTTCAGAAATTCAAATTCTTTGCGAATTACTCGTAAGTTTACACAATGCCTTAACAATTTAAGTAAATATAAAATATATAAATTAAAAAATATTTGATAATCGGTATCGTTTCGGTATACAGCGCAAACTTTACCACACTGCTGCTTACCGAACAATGAGGAAAGAGCCTTATTACTTGTAGAAAAAACAAAAGCATTATCTATCGTTACAGAGAGTGTACCTGACACCGCCTTGCGCTGAACTTTACATTTTCTGTCCCGACATTACAATGCCTTCACTTACAAACGGTCTTGACAGGCTTTCCTTATAAAATCTTATTGTTTTCAGTAATTCTTGTCATGAAAATATTTTGTAAATGAGGAGAAGACTTGTAATTTTATTTAAATCTGCAAATTCTTTTTTTTTTCTCGTAATTGTTTTCTGTTTACTGCCAGCGCTGCGGGAAAGTCCGAAAGGGATACCGGGGCCCTTAGCAACAGGTAACTGACTGGCAACTGAAGGAACACGGGTGGGTTTTAGTCAGTAAAAGTCAGGCCCTTCCGCTCCGCCCAGAGCGGGAGAAACGATGATTTACCACACTCAAAAAAAAAGGTGTTTTCTGTTTCATTTACCTATCTAAATTACTTTTAAGTTAAAATGTCAAATTCTTTGATTTTCTTATGGAAGCCTTAGAGATATTACTTGCGTAAGTTTAGATTTGCACAATTCATCCCACATACGATAATATACCCTACTTGTGCAAGTCCAATTTTGCGCAAGTATTTAAGGTAACGTTGACTACCATTTTTTATACAATGCTTTTATTTATAAAAAATTGTATGCACGCTACACATCAAGCTGTACATTTCCAGTTTATGCTGATCTCGCTTTGTATAGGATTGTACCTTACAATGAGAGGCCAGCTTATACTGGAAATGTATAGCTTGATGTGTAGCCGTGTGTACAATGTAAACTTATTTCAATGGCAATCAGACTATTGAAAGCGTCTATAGAAGTAAAACAAACCGTAGAACAATCGCCATCAGTCTAGTGACGTCGATATTGACGTCAGTCACAAGTAGTCATAACCCTAATGTATTTGTAATATGACAGAACTGTGTATGTCAGTCAAGTAATGTCTGTCATTCAGATGTTCATGAGTAGGTACCTACTTTGGATAGGAAAGGGCCACGTGTTTATTCGTATATTAAATTTATTTGAAGATTACAGATACGTTGAAATGCCATACTTAATAATGTCATATCCCATTTATTTATGCAAATCTGATGTTTACAAACCCAATATGGTTTTATCATCTTAATGTCAATAAGTAGAGAAGGCAACGTACTAAAACCCTATTTTGTATAAAATACTTCTAGAGAACGAACGAATAAGATGGTACGACCAAAAAATAGACTCAAAAACTGGAGTCGATTTTAAGTTTGAAGGGGATGTCGAATCAATTAGTTATTGAAAATGTTATAGAATTCAAACAATAACACCTCATTTGGCAAACTAGATTAAAATAAATCAAATAATTACTATATCAGAAACGACTTTCCATCCCAAACTAATAACGACCAAAACCACCTACAAATTAGACAAAAATTCCCAAACTCCTACTATACCACAAACAGTACGAAACCCAATAACCAGTGTCCTTGCATACCACATGAAACCCCACAAAGTTTTCTATTAATATCACGCATTAATTGGTTTAACACCAAATGTCGCTGCCACAAATGAATCAACAGGTGCTTTTAAGAAACATTTGTATTGTAAGAAAAGATCCCACTGTGTGTACGAAATACGTTTCGACATATTTCCGCTTTTATAAATCTTTTATGTACCTATCTCTTTGACTAATATAACCACACATCATAAAGACAGATGATGAATGAATGAAGAGCCAATGTAGATGTCACTAAATTAATTAATGATGTAATGAAGCTTTGTTAATTAATAATCATGGAAGTCAAGATATTAATGCAAATGCATGGATGATACAGAAATAGAAGCTGCATAGAACAGAGGTCCTACACAAAGTGACATTCTATCAGCGACAACGATGACGGAAAAGGCAATAATGTATAGGACTGACATAAGCTATCGAAAAGCAAGCCAATCCTATTGAAAGTCGTTGTAGAAATACGAAACGCTTTCGAAGCGATTTTCACTTGTCTAGGCCCTTAGAACAACGAATACATAGTTTCAGACGGCATAAATAGACGGTAGACAGGTGAATGTCCATCAGAAGATCGCGGGTAACACCACTAGATAAATAATTGCGTAACTTATTTTCTTAAGATTCTTCCATTAAGATTAATCTGTTTCTATTTGACAGTTCAACAACATTCGATGCGTTTTTTACGTTGTTGAGCAGATTTTTTTTGGAACTTATGAAGCAATAGCAATGGATTAGATTAGTTCAAACCTATTTAGATTGTGATTGAGCGTGTATTATTACAATTATGGTGCTGCTTCAGACTCGGCACAGACCAGGGAAACATGGCTCTAATGATAATGATAATGATTCAGAAAGCGGTACTCCTGGACACGGCTCGCATTGTTAGGAGGTTCCTCTCTCTGGAGCCCTGACCGCCGTTAGCTGGGACCCTGGCCCCGATACCGGTGGGCTACTATTTTTTATATGTTTAAATGTTTTTATATATTGCTTTATTCTAATATTTAAAAATATAATGTATTAAGTACTTAAATTGAAATAAAAAAATAATGAATAAGGAATAGACGTCAGAGGGCCTAGACATGTGACAATCGTTTGGTAAGCATTTCGTATTTCTACAACGACTTTCAACAGGATTGACATAAGCTTTTCGATAGCTTATGTCAGTCCTATACAATTTTGCCTTTTCCATTGTCGTTATCGCTGATAGAATGTCACTTTTTCCAGGAACGTGTAGAAGTAAAAGCCATTGAATTGTCGGAGAACAAAAGAGATAAGTAATTAAAATTACTCTTTTGAATGATCAAGATTTCTGCTTCTATGCGTCTGCAAAACAGCAGTGCAGTGGCAGAAAGAAAATAAAAAATAAAGATACAGTTAACTTTTGAATTATTGGCAAAAGTGCTCTTTTCTGAATCTACAGACAAATAGCAAAGGACCTTCGAACCTTCTTAGAAATTCTGTAATTGCTAACAAAGGTTAAACCAACAAGAAACTTGGCATTGTTAAAATTATTTTGTGAATATGTAGTGTAGGACTGGCCAAGATTGAAACATTATTTCTTGAGAATATTTACGTACCTACTCATACATATGTTTTTAGACGCCGCGTCGGCTAAGATTAATTGTTTTCTAAATATAATCTTCTAAACATTGAAGACATATTGTTGTTAGTATTATTTTACTTTGAAAAATGTTTTAAGTAGGTAATTATTATGATAAACTATCCCTTGAAGAAAATAAATAAAATGTACTTTCAAACGTAGTCTCGGAGCTAGGTGGTTAAAAAAATTATCAATTATCTTAGTCGGTCTTGCCATTGCGAGATATATTTTATTTTTTCTTTAAACTTCATAGGTTTCGGTTTAATGCATTGAATGATAGGCGCAAAGTCTAATAAAAAGAGTGATAAATGAAATTACTGAACTTCAAAAAACGCCGAAAAAACAACAAATCACAGCACTTTAAAATAGAAAACCATTTCCATCGGAATTTTCAAAATAAACTAAGCAAGGACATAAAAACCGGCCGGCATTTGCTGACAAAAACCGCGGGCATCACTAGTTTAAAGATGAGGTAAAATGTAGTGCGGGCGATTCCGTACTTGGATGCGTGCCAACGCCTCTTCCGTTCTGATCGACGAATAAAAACCGATAACGATCGAGTACAAGGGACATGATCACACGATCATAATAATAAGACTAAAATTCGTTATGAACTTTGCTTTATAAATGCGCCTTCTATAACATACGTCACGTTTTTGCTACAGAACAAAAAATAATAGATAAGAAACGAGTCGTTCAAAAAAATGGAAAATTGTACATTAATAGAGAATCTACCCGTTTCGAAAACTTAAAACTGTGTAAATCGATGGAAAGAAAATATTATTTCAAGACTTTTCATGGCAAAAGAGGTGATTATTGATTGTGAGTTAAAAATTAAAAGCATCCAACCATGATCTTAATTTGAAGAATATGGTAATATTAATGAACGGTATAGTTGCTGGCTTTAAAATGATCCTACATTTTAGCCAAAACTAAATGATGAAAACTGCCGCAGAACCCATGATGGTTGGGGTATACGTGTTCTTGAGTGGATCCGTGAATCGGCAAACGTAAGGGAGGACGCCGTCAGGCAAGGTGGAGCGACAATCAAAGCAGGGTGGCTGGTAGCGGCTGGATGAGAGTTGCCGAGAATCAAGCAGAATGGGGTGCAGTTTACACCCAGATTGCCATGAATTACCACCAAATTCTCAATCAGTACTTAATTACCATTAAAAACGCTATCAAGGCCTATTTCTCAGTAATATTCAAGTTATCGCAATTATCCACTTATCTGCAGCCATTGTACTAATCTTTGCATGTTACATGACAGGTTTCCAACTAATAACTTGAAAGTTGCCAATATAGAAAACACAAATTGCCCCATAAATTGTCGGGAACATCGATGGTGTTGCCACTTTACCTTTTATGGAGAAAATTACAAGATACTTTTTTGCTGTCCATCAGCATCAGCATTCAATGTTATGAGTGTCCCACAAGAAATTTTTCTTGCTCATTAGTGAATTAGTTCTTCCTTTCTCAATAATTTTTCAAATACCATCTGCCTGTGTCTTTGGACTTATTGTTACCGTAAGGTTTCTCTTAACATTTTCATATTCGTCCAAAGTCGAATTCTAAATTCTAATGTAATAATTATGTATTAGAATTTCAGCCTTTGAGCGAAAGTATTTGATTCTATAGCAAGAAAGAGTTTTTGAAAAAAAAATGGGTTACCATTAATAACTCACTATAGCACTGAAGCATACACCACAAGGTAAAAGTAACGCAATAAAATAATAAAGAATCCCCACATCATAATATTATTATACCTCATAAATAATAACTTCAAAAAACGTAAAACTATTTCTGACGTCCCCATTTGAGTATTACGAAAGCGTAATAACCGGGACGGTACGATTTGGTACGACCTAGTATAAATTACGCGCCAGTAGAAAAAAATGTCAACCCCATTATAATTTTATTAGATGTTTACGATATTATTTTTGTTTTTTTTACGCACAACTGTCGTGTGCAAAATGTGTTCCCCAATTAGATGAAAAAGAAAGTGAACACTTAGTAAATGGTAAGACATCTGCTACTTTTCATGTCGATGGTACTTTGTTTGAACCCAGTGGCATGCTTTAGGTCTTCTTAAGTGCAAGTAAACTGGCACTTTGGACAGTCCAGCAAATGGGACATGGTCTTCTGATCAAAATCACTCGCTCTAGACGCTGGATGGTTCAGATATAAATCGAAAGTAAAAAGCACCCACATAATACTTTCAAAATAATGTAATTCGACTTTGATCTTACTTCCTAACTATCCAAGGTCAAACAAAATGAGACGAAGAGAAAATCTTACGTTTAAATCATGAAAAATCATCAAATTATGCGTCGCCCATATATTTTGAAGATCAAAGGAAAGATACATTAAAGGAATACTTAGGTTTACTACTTCCTACAATTCCAATTTTTCATGTTGATTCCAATTTTTTTTTAACGCATTTTGTGAAAATCCTCAAAAAGAATGAAAATGTTAAAAGTTTACGAACTCAGTACTCTACGATCACTAAATTATATGCATTCCACAATGTGAACTAGGCTTTACACAAAGACATGATCATTTTGGACCCTTTTGTGTGCAGCAAAGCAGGAAAAAGGAAGAGGGCTTTAATCTGACTAATTAGTTGTTACAAGTACTATTTTATTTAAGTACCTAATTACTATTAAGATTTACCTCTTCATTTAAATAATACATTTCTATTTTGTTGACTAGCTCCCAGTCTAAGATACGTTTTTCTGTCCTCAACCGCACACCTAATTATTTTTAAATGGCGCCTAGATATTAAATAATTACGACCGGCAAATCTTGTCTGTATAAGATTGGGGGAAATATTTTAATTGCTAAAATAAACATGGTGGTTATTTGAACCACAAGATGCGCGAGAGTAGTTACTAGTTTAATAAACTGCGTGCTGGACCATGATTTAATATTAACACGTTGCAATGAATTTCTAAACAAGAAGAATCATTTCTAAAGAAGAATTGTCAAACTTCAGTAGCAGTGGGCATTTTTTGCCTTTGCCAAACTTTACTGACATTGCTAACAAAACAGATGGTTGATGGGGCCAAAAAATTCTGGAATGGCGACCGCAAACCGGAAGACGTAGCGTTGGAAAGCCTCGAACAAGGTGGACCTTGTGAATTAGCGATGCTTGGGGGAGGCCTATGTCCAGCAGTGGACGTCTTTCTTCGGTTGAAATGATAGTCATGATGAATTTGTACCACCAGCACCGCAATTTGTGTAACACACTTTGAATCATAATCTGAATGATTTTGACGAATATTGCTAATCCATTGCTTCTATGTTCGAAAAAACTGTCTGCTCAGCAATGTAAATAATACAATGAATGCTGTTGAACTTTCAGAATTAAAGTCATTGTGTTTTACGCAATTACCCCGCAGGTTAAGGGAATTAGAAGATGCATTGACTATTCCATTTACAAAAAATAATTTGTTTCTGGATACAATTTATAATGTAATCTAAATAGATGGCTAAGCAGCATCACCTATATGAAAATTTTCACATCCATCCGACACATATTCATAGTTTAAATACCAGGAATAAACACAATCTTGCTGTACATCGTACTCGTCTCCACAGAGTAGGCAACTCGTTCATGGGTCAATGTATACGCTTTTATAACAAACTTCCCATTGACATTCGAAACTTACCCATTAAACGATTTAAAAGCTGTATTAAAACCAAACTTTGTAAAAAAGGGTACTATAAAATCTCAGATTATTTAGAAGACAAAAATGCATGGGATTGAGCTGCTCGCTCTGCTAAGCATTGTGACATTTTGAATATTATGGAAAACCATAAAAATATACCTACCAGTTTTATATACAAATTGACATTATTGAATATTATATAAAAAATGACATGATGATTACTTGTAAAGTATTGTTTTATTGTGAATGGGAGGACTATGTGGATATTTATTTTTCGTTCTTTTAGTTTTAGCGAAGGTCTGGCAATTTGAGAACTTTATGCGACCTACCCAAATGTCCTTTCTTTGGTATTGTTCGTCGAGTCGTTGAGCTCCTTAAGTTCTGAGTTGAGCTCCACTATTACTGACAAATGCTTGCACTGACTGGACAGGTCCACTCAAATCTGTGTGGTTCTTTCCTCAAAAGACCATTTCAGACTCTAATCTACATGGTCCTCATATGGCCTGACCAAGATTATGTCTGGACTTTAAAGGAGACGGTGACCTCTGAGTTTGTTTCGGCCTTTCTTCTCAGAGTAGTCAGATAGGAAACGCCGACCTCATCTAGCTTATTTTTACAACTTTTTAATATGACGTGTAAAAGTGATTCCAATATCCTATTTACAGAATAAACAATTTCATTTCATTTCATTTCACAACAAAATATCTCAACAAATATTCCAATTTACACAGTACCTCGATACGCCCTACATACCTACAAATCCCTGAAATTCCGAGTACCCAGCGGCAACTGAGAGCGAATCAATACGGTTGCTAAGTGTCTTGAACGTGCATATGTGTGTGAACATGCACACATGCATAAAGTTTGATGAATATGTTTTGCGGCTCAATTATTCAGAGAACTGAGTTGCAGAGGATTTTGTATTTTATTGCATTTTGTGTAGGGTTGGTTTTTGCTTGGTTCGGATGTGATGCAATTATTTGTATTTAATCGTCATCACGCTGTTCTATAAAGGGTTGGTTAGGTTACTAGTGGTACTGAATTGCACATCAATTTTACCCGACTACGGCGAAGCAAAAACGAGGGTTATGATTTTTACCGGTATGTATTTATTTTCATCTGTTACCTCATAACTTCGAAACTACTCATCATAAAGTCCTTTAAACACCCATGTTTTTAAATTTTGTATGGAATAGTTTTTTAACCGACTTCTTCAAAAAGGAGGAGGTTCTCAATTCGTCTGTATGTATTTTTTTTTTCTTTTTTGTATGTATGTTACTCGATTAGGTACTCCGCCAATTATGAATCGATTTTGATAATTTTTTTGTTGCTTCAGAAGTGGTCCCATATAAATTTTATTAATTTTGCTTGCGTAGTTTTTGAGTTAGCTTCAATAATTACGTATTTTTCCCACTTTGCTATGTAGACGATATAATTATTTTACTCCGTTACTGTCATTTACATAGCAGATAACGGTATACGAATGAGTGAGTTAGGTACCTACCACAACTAAAAAGTGAAAAATAAAAACTTTTTACAAAAAAAAAACAACCAACTTCGAAAGCAGACACCGACTACCAAAATTAAAGTTATTTTTCACTTTTTTGTGTTTGTTTTTTGAAGTCGGTTGTTTTTTTTTTGTTTTTTCTTTACGTTGGTTAAAAAATCTGTTAATTGATGAGCAATGAATAATTCTCACTCCCGCTGTAGTTACAGCTACCAGGGAATCATTAAAACGAGGAAGATTTTTCTAGAAACGCCAGATACTGCGAAGTACAGTCACGGACTTTAATTGATGAGCCACCTGGCACTGTTCGTATTTTAGCCGTGTAATGCAAATCGGGTTTATTCGGTTCCCGACACGCAAAGTCGTATGTCTTCGTATTAGAAGAAGAAAATTATATTTCATACCTTTACCGGTTGGCTAACTTGCCTGAGAGCAGAACTACAAACTTGACAGCAGTAACTACTCAAAGTCAACCAATTGCAGGTCTAGCAACAGTAACCTAGCAACGATAAACAATTGTTGCTAGGTTACTATTGCGATAGTAACGTTAGCGTACGGAGAAATTCTCTGACATCGATATTTCAACTGTCACTGTCTTCAGTTATATTTTCATAATTATCGAGTTAATGAGCTATGATTCAAAGGAGGTCGGTATCAAATAGATTGGATAAACTTAATGCAACATTGTATTTATTTTTATCATTGAGAACTTATTAGTCAACCTCTATGGATATTTCCGATTAAAAGTAATTTATTTGTCATCTTGTTTACGAGCTTGCGATTTGAGTTCGTGTTTAATCGTGTAATCTCGTGAATGTATGAAACTGCAAAATTGAAAAGTTTGAAGGTGGCTCATCAATTAAAGTCCGTGACTGTACATCAGAGCTCTATTTAACAAGGGTACTTATATTACATTTCTTCCGATAAACACGATTCCTTAAAGCAATGTTTATTCCACTAGTAGGAAAATCTGATCGATACGGTTCCTAGGATGTTCGGTGCAACGGTTCGTTGAAGTATCAATAGAATGAGCCGACAGTCGACCAAACAGTTCGGTTCAAGCGATTTATGTAGGTTGGGTGGTAACTCCCGGTTCCTGTTTATTACATATCAGACGGTTATTTTTTTGCTAACCGTAATTTTTATCGTCGTGAAATTTGTCTGCTCAGGGAAGATGAATGCATATAGCAGCAGGCCTGTTTTTCCGAAGAGTTTAGCACTTATTTCAGAATTTTACAATGAAAGATTTAGGCGACTAAGCTTAGTGGTTTTGAATACGTTCTGACTTTTTCAAAATTACTGGGTAACTGGTGGGTTATTGGTGGGTGCTATCTCTGCCCATCACAATGTTTTTCTAAATTATAGGTAAAGAACAGGTGAGGTATGTATTAGAACCTTTATCACAAAACAACTTCAGAGGGGCAATTTCCGTCATTTTTAAGAATTCTCATTTCACTCGCAATCTGTCAAAAACACAATCAATTTGCCACCATTTTTGACAAAGCTTGACAGATTGCGACTTCAATGTGAACGTTTTTTAAGTACGAGAATTTGCCTTTAGGTATTCTTACAGTACTTTCTGTCTGCATAGTTCTATTTCGTCTGTACAATTTTCGTTATGATCAAAATCGAACTATACAACTACTTAACACGTTTTAAAATCCGCCGTAAATCTGTCAACAATTAATACGTACACCTACGCCTTAACAATACCTATACCATTACTAGTAACAAGGCAGCATCCAATAAAATCACACCAATTTCTAGGAATGCATCAAAGTTTACCTATATAACCGAGAAACATGAGACAAGCGGAGCGATCGTAGTTCGCCACTGACCTGATTCACCGATGAATCACACGTTTAGGCTGCCTGCGAACGAGAGTCCATTTGTTAATGAGAACAAAGATTTAAAGCGCTGATTCTCTGATGTTGTCAAGAGTGAGGTTTTCAGTGAAACGATCGTGAGGAAACCGGCATGTCCAATAATTCGAAGACATCTGACATCGCACTGAGCCCGTGTGGTAAATTACGGCCCACTCCCTCTCGAAGATAGGAGGCCTGTGTCCCAGCAGAACAGTAAAAGCTGATTATGCTTTATGAAACCTGAAGATCGAACTCATGCTCTGAAGTCAAATGATTTTTTTTAATTCTGTAAATAGGATATTGGAATCACTTTTACACGTCATATTAAAAATAAGCTAGATGAGGTCGGCGTTTCCTATCTGACTACTCTGAGAAGAAAGACCGAAACAAACTTAGAGGTCGCAGTCTCTTTTAAAGTCCAGACATAATCTTGGTCAGGCCATATGAGGACCATGTAGATTAGCATCTGAAAGTCATGCTATAGTCAGCATAGTATATAGTACACATAAAACAATTCACAAATAAACACAATATATTTATTGAGCTTTGACCTACCACTTTACACGTGTCTTCGAGTGGGCTTTGTGCTAATAAATGGTGTACCGAGTGTTGAGTATCGGAAATGTGCAGCAACTAGTGAGGGGGCGAGGTAATTTCCTTAGTAACTGTTGTAGTTTGTTGGGAAGCGGCTGCCAAGTTAAGATCATTGCCAATGTCGACGTTATCAAACTCTCATTCTATAACATAACAATAAAACTTCTTTTGTGTCTCGTTCCCCGGAAAATGTTAAGGAGGATGCGCTAAGGTAGCGAAATGTTAAGGAGGATGCGCTAAGGTAGCGAAATGTTAAGGAGGATGCGCTAAGGTAGCGAAATGTTAAGGAGGATGCGCTAAGGTAGCGAAATGTTAAGGAGGATGCGCTAAGGTAGCGAAATGTTAAGGAGGATGCGCTAAGGTAGCGAAATGTTAAGGAGGATGCGCTAAGGTAGCGAAATGTTAAGGAGGATGCGCTAAGGTAGCGAAATTCAAATCTCACGGTCGCGAATCATATTTTAATCAACATAAAACCTGATACTGACCTACAAATTACAAAAAACTTAAGAAAATTTGAATTTCAGGGGCTACCCTTTTGGGTGGTGCCGTCCGATCAGGACCAGGCCCGGGTCGATGGCGCGTCGTGTTCCACGCGCGCCTCAAAGAGATGTCAGCACAATTGGCGGGGTCCGCTAGGACCGATGCCTGCCAGGGTTGCGGGTTAGTCCGAAAGGGATACCGGGACCTTGGCAACAGGCAACTGAAGGAACACGGGTGGGTTTAAGTCAGTAAAAGTCTGACACGTCCTTCCGCTCCACCCAGAGCGGGAGAAGTCATTGGATGATTTCCCACCCTCAAAAAAAAAAAAAAAAAAAAAAAAGGGGCTACCCTGAAGCTTTTGCCCTAATGTATTCTTTGACCGTTAATATAAGGGTCGTCATCAACGATCAATTTTAGTAGCATAATTACTAATAATAATTGGCCAAATAATGATGAGAGCTTACCTTGTAATTTAGCCCTAACGCGTCCGACAAGCTCTTGACCCAAATTCAGAATTTCCTTCCACCATAATAACGTTCCCAAGATGACAGGCGTCTCATACAACGTGTTTTATTATGTTTATCGTTCACTACAGCTTCATAGGTATACTATATAACAACTGTGTCGATCTAATAATGGCATGGAAGCGTAGAAACTGTGTACTCGTATCATCCAATGAAAGTCTTACGCCGTATTCACAGCATATTTTGTTGGGTTTGGTATCATAGTTCACAACTGACAAGAGTGAAGCTCAGGAAATCTAAAATAGTTTCTGTTTTAGCATAAAATTTGTAACAAGATCTAGAATTACTAGTGAGCAGAAGTGGTTTAACTAAGTCTGCTTCTTCCTCTTCGTGTTTCGATGACAAATCTCGTTCAAGGAGAGGCAACATATTATATCTTATTACCACAAAAGCGTATTTATCTCACCTTTTAAACATGACATTTCTGTATGGAGTTTGACATACAACTGACTCTAAATACGCCTGTGTGTCTAAGTTTTTGTGGTAACTCCCTAGGTCTTCACGAGAAAGGGTGAAAGGCATTGTGGCCCAAGATGAAAGAATAAACCTCTAACTGTCACTAAAGAGACACAATTAAATTAAAAAGACTTTTAATTGGTAACGCCTTCTAAAGGCTAATCGACAGTTGAGCGGTGGAGCAATATAATCAATAATCATTCTTAAAAGATGCAACCTTCATTGGTCCTTTCCGAGGTTAATACAAAGACGCCTTGCGAAGCTAATCAAACCTCAAATACTGTACCTTTACTCGTAAATAGCGCATCATCTGCCTAGCTTTTTCTCAACTAAATAAATAACTAGGTATTGACTCAATATTATTCTCCGACCTGCCAACCCAACAAAGTCACAGGCACTTCTAGCACCGCCATTAAACTAAACGCGGGAAGTCCCACTGGTTTTATGTGAACGTGCACTTAGATCTCATAAAAACATTATTCCAATAGGTAAGTTGTAAACATGTTAGCGCTTGATCGAACTAACAACCTGTCGCGTCTAGTCTCATGAGAATTTCTGACATTTTTCCGACATGTAGAGAGCTCTCGAAGTCGGATATCGAAGTGCACTTAAGAAGTTATGTGAAAACTAGTGGTACTGACAGCTTCTCTTATGAAAAGCATCTAAGATTGGAGGGTATTCGTAAAATGTTTCGTTTTCTAGTCTGTTCACCGAACAATTGAAAACTAAAATGCAGTTTTTTGTAAAAACCCACTAAAGATCTCATTTCTATTTACATGTAGCAAACAGAATTTGACAGAATTGAAATTGGCTTGTGGCTAAGTAATAACAGCCGCACGTGTCGATCGATCAGGTTAAGCTACGCTTGAGGCGGTTGGTCCGTAGATGGGTGACCATCTTTACATACTAAGACCCCTCCGTGCCTCGGAAAGCACGTTAAGCCGTTGGTCTCGGCTGTCATTCGTGGATCTCTGACGGTCGTTAGGGGTCATCCAAGGGGTACCCCCCTTTAGTTAGTTTATAGTTACAGTAACTGGGTTGTGGAGGTCGAGAGGCAGTCGCTTCATGTAAAATACTGGTATTTAGCTGCATCCGGTTAGACTGGAAGCCGACCCCAGCATAGTTGGGAAAAGGCTAGGCAGATGATGTTCTTTACAATGATCACCAAAACAAACTAAGTGGTCTATTAGTTCTTATAGATTACTAAATTCCCACTTACGTACAAATGAAAACCCACACAAACACTGTATTTATAGCAGGTAATACAAAATCAATCTCTCAATGTCATTCAATGGAAGATTTCAACAAACCATTAATGTTTACCTATTCAGACTAAACGTTGGAAATGAATCATGTAAGTACTTATTATTGTTAGAACGATGTAAACAATGCTGGAGATATTATTGTATTAAATGTTTAATACCCAGTGACTTGTTTGCGATTCTGTGTAGGAGTCTTAAGAGGAAATAGGGTCGGTCTTTTCTTCAGACTCATTCGTGCCTCGGAAATCACGTTAAGCCGTTTGTCATTCCTAGATCTTTGACATACGTTACGGGTAGTCAGAAGCCGAAAACTCTGATGGGATCGTGTTACCATAGTTTCGGAAAAAGTTATTGGCATTTCCTACTCCGTTTAGTTTACGGACATAAGATTAGTTCGGTAGCCGAACTAAGAATGCATGACAACACAATTTGACAGTTGTACCTACGCCCGATGTGCTTTTACCAGTCGGAAAATTTTATTTGACACATGTTTTACGGATCAACTACTTTCGGACGAGTCCGTATCTTCGTTGACGAACTTAGAGAGTAGACCGCCTGCACCTGTAGCATGACCACCGTAGAAACGGGTTTTGTCGACGGAAGAATAGACAAAATGACAGGTTGTGATTATTTATCTGTCATTTTGTCTTTTCTACGCATATAACATAGCCGTTAAATAAAAAAGGAGAAACCCATTCCACTCCAAATTCTTCAGCAATGACCCTAGCAATAAGTAATATGATATCTTCAAAATTATATGGGTTTCATTTTTATGAGCTGTTAACGGTTAGTACTGGGAATCCCCAAGATATCGGCAATGAAAGACTCACCGTGAAAATATTTGAAGACATATAGACACACATTACTCTCCAACTCTTTTTATTTTATTTTTTGTTTTAAGTGTGCTTATTTTTTGCTGTTACTATATTGTTTATTGGCAAATATACGAATATATACAGTGTAGGACGCCCTGAGGCTAGCTTATAGTTAAGTTTTTTAATCTCATACACTAATTTGACAGGTACAAACAAAAATCATTTGAAATATGAAGAAAGAAAGAAAGAAAGAAATTTTATTTGCTCGGACATGTGTATACATACATAATTAAAATAACACATATATGCAAGATGCTCACGACATGTCTGCCATTTCTCATGGCGTGCAAATATCTTAGGTAGATACAATTATTATTATCGAACTTTTTAACTTTTATACACAGTTTGTCAAACTTATATTCAATCATTTCCAATATCCTATTATTTATTATTTATTTACTTTGAAATCCAATATTACAAATTAGATTTTTATCAATAACGATTTACACCACTTATAATATGCATTAAAATACTTATAATATAGGCATCAAGTTAGTCATCATCATCATCTGCCTAGCCTTTTCCCAACTATGTTGGGGTCGGCTTCCAGTCTAACCGGATGCAGCTGAATACCAGTATTTTACATGGAGCGACTGCCTATCTGACCTCCACAACCCAGTAACTGGGTAATACGATACCCCTTGGTTAGACTGGTTGTCAGACTTTCGTGCTTCTGACGACTCGTAACGACTGTCAAAGATCCACAAATGACAGCCGGGACCAACGGCTTAACGTGCCTTCCGAGGCACGGATGAGTCTCGATATGTGAAAATGGTCAACCATCCACGGACCAACCCCGGCAAGCGTAGCTTAACCTGATGGATCGACCCGAGCGGCTGTTATTACTTAGCCACGAGCTCCTCCTTAGCCACGAGCTCTTCCTAGCATCAAGTTAGTCTACGAGATTAATAAACAGACTAGCGACTAAACATTTTGAGAGTGGCCTATTTAACTAATGGAAAAATCCTGCATGACGACCTGCTATGGTTTTGTTCTGACATTTATCATCATCAGCATTGGATTTAGATGAGACTGTGTGAAAGATGATATGACTAGAAAGGAGCTAGAAAGGAGGCGACTACCGAGATGACGACTAATAGAGAAGTATGGAAGAAAAAGACATGTTGCGCTGAGCACAAATAAATTGGGATTGTGGCAGGAGAATGATCTTCGTATCGTTAAAAGAATGCTGGCCGTTTACCTGCGCACTGACCGATTTATCAATTCCAGCCTATTCCAAAGTACTAAGTAGCTAGTAAAGTACCTATTATGATTCTATTCAATAAAACAATTACACTTATATAATTAAACAATGGTGGCCCAGTTGTAACGGCCGCGACTTACGAGTTTTAAGTCGTAGGTTCGAACCCTGCCAGGCGTTTTACTTTGTGTAAATAATTTCATCACCACTGCTCTCAAAACGGTGAAGGAAAACATCGGGAGGAAACCGGCATGTCCTAGAACCAAAAATTCGAAGACATGTGACATCTACCAACCCGCACTGGGCCCGCGTGGTGGATTACGGCCCACTCCCTCTCACAGAGAGGAGGCCTGTGTCCCAGCAGTGGGAATGTTATAGGCTGATTATGCTATTAAACAATAGCCTAATACTTTAGGACGCGACTGTACTCTTGCGCAGACACATCCCCTGCACTGTCACTCAGCGTTCCTTTTACGTGACAAAAACTTTTACCTTGTGAACGTCATTTCAGAAAACATCACTGTAAAACGTTGTTTTTCTCACATTTTCACTTCAAAAGAAGTAAGTTATATGCAAAATTATAACAAAACAGCACTTGCAAAATATCTACAGCTAAACACGTCATAATTAAACATCGATCGATACTTAATATAACTAGTACGTACACAGTCCGTTAGGATCTATATAAAGAAGCAGTACATAGTTTCTTGACCCAGTGATTCATCCGATGTATCGGTACGGCACTGCTGTTTATTTGAGAATAAGATTGTTTTAAAAAGTGTATTATTTAATTAGTTGATTGTGTTTTGTTTCATCTTGCAGATAATCATTTATTTATTTATTTATTTTTATTAAGGATAACCAACAATTGTTTACACCAGTACATTAGCAGCATATTATTAATATAGGATACAATTACGGGTGCAACAATTAATTATAGGTTAACACCGCTAGCACAAAAAACAGTGGTAAAACCATCTATTATTAAATTACGACAGATTCATTAAAAAATTTGAAAATTAAATTAATAAATTCGACCATAAACGAGTAAAAGATACAAATTGAATAATAATTGATATGAAAATTAGATTATAAATTAGACTAAAATAAAATAAATTACATTGACCATTTTAGAAGAAATTAAAAACAACAACAATCCAAATACTGACTGTGGTAAGGTAAAAAATATAAAAAATATCCAATTCTATAATAAACACAGCAAAATCATTCAGAGCAAAATCATCATAGGAAAGAGATATGGGAAATGAAGGTCCAAGGGCTTGCCTTGATGCTTCTAAAAATAGCTATATGTAGGCGGGCACGCCCTTTGTGCCTGGAGGCTTTTATTTAGTTAATTTATGTTTACATTTACTTTTTATTTCTGCTTGAGTACATATAGTTCTCGTTTTTTTTTTGGTTGGTATATTAGCGTGTGATAGCCGACATATGGCTAATAATAGATATATGTTTTGTGTTGCATAATGTAAATGATTTTGCATACTTTTGTATAGAATCAAATTTTTCTAACTGAACAGACAGCTGTGCTGCTGGGGAGTTTGTTGCGCCACTTCTTCTTCCCAGCTAAAGCACTAGGAAGTGGTGAAGGGTGGGCGTTTTTGGGGGACTGTCTTATGTGATTTTGACGTTCGAAAAGTGCTGATTCTCAGCCTAGTTTGAATAAATGACTTTTGATTTTGATTTTAATTTTGCTTCCCAGATTCATGGTTGTTTTAGTATATATTTATTTATAAAATACATATACATTTCCATTTGGGAAAACAAACAGTTGTACATTAATATATATAGCTTGCTAACCTTGCTTACTGTTATTTAAACTATATATACTAATCCTAACTTATCTATACTAATATCATAAATTCGAAAGTAACTCTGTCTGGCTGTTTGTTACCTTTTCACGCCTAAACCACTGAAAGGATTTAGACAAAATTTGGCAAGGAGATAGATGACTGGGGAAGGACATAGGCTACTTTTTTCGACAAATCGCATGGACGAAACCGCGGGCGGAAGCTAGTAATTATATTATAAATGCGAAAGTGAGCTTGTTTGTTAGGCTTTAACGCTAAAACGACTGAACGAATTTGAATGAAATTTGGCATCGTGGTAGACCTTGACTTGAAGAAGCACGTAGGCTACATTTCATTCTAGATCGCAGACGAAGTCGAGGGCATTTCAGAAGCGTTTTTTTTGTTTCAGTTTAGAATTTCCACTACTTTGATTGAGAGTTAAGTACTTAGTTTTCTATATTTTAAAACTATTGCTCTTCAAATATATTTTAAACCCCTAATGAATCAAAACATAGTAACACACAACTAATAAAACCTATTTTCGTTATTTTCACGGAATACCTAACAAGTGACGTCATTATCATAAATTCTCGTTTTTAGTATACGTACATTCACGGTACATTAAGGCAGTGATGACGTAATCGTCACTCCGACGTACTTTGTGCAACTAGTAAAAAGGGGAAATCTACGGAAGTTTGCGGCAAGAAATGTGGAGGAAATTGTGAAGAATATTTCATATTTTTTTATGAGAATGCCCGACAATGTATGGAAGTTGTACCTAATCTATTTACCTGTGTAATCACATAAATATTATGTACATAACTTTAACTGATGACAATTATCAAGTTTATAATTTCCTTTTTTTATATTTGATAAGTGTTTACATAATATACAAATTCTTTCTGTTGTTTGTTGTTATTTTACAACAAAATTACATAATTTACTTAATTAATTAATCAGATCCAACCTGTCCAATACTGTCTTCCCCCAGCGATGCCCTAAGCCGAGGTCCGTACTCCGTACCCCAGTCCTTAGCGTGCAGTCGCTTAATTTATAAGGAAGCCTTAATTTATTGAGGCACCCACAGGAAAGTCCGGTTAAGCAGCCGACATCCTTCTAGTTTCACATAGCCAAACACAAAAAAATAATATTTTAATGAATATTAATAAAATAATTTATTAAAAAAAAAAAAATTGTTTCCTTGGTTTAATTTTTATTTTACTAATTATTTTTGTAGTTACTTTTTGTTACCTACCTTACAGGGTCCGTAATTGTAACTTTACGCCATTGTAAGATAAGAAATGCAAATAAAGACAGGTAATGAGTAATTACAAACTCAACAATCTATCTATCAAAAAATGTGAAAATGCCTTGATTATTCATCAAGGCAATTTCTCTTTGATTCCCTTTCGTGAAGACGGAGTTTTGCAATAAACTTTTACTTTTAGGTACACCATAATGATTGCTCTTGAAACACTGACCTACACTTGTTTTAATTAATGATGAATCCAAATTAATTAAAAACAAACGAAAGTTTTCGCTTTCCCTCGCAAACAAAATCGTAACGTTGGCGCCAGGTACACTTATAATTTCTTTCAACCGTTTCCAAGTTCAATGTGAATAAGTAATCCCATCAAAAATACAGGGTGTTAGGGTAAACACCGTTATCCTTGAAACAAGTGGTTTGGTGTCACTTCAACTTAAAATCAATGAAAAATTACGACATTTTTTAATTTTATTTTTTAATTTCTTTTTACCACTAGAGTATTTCACCCTTTCACCTATGCGCTAGGGCAACGAACTTGCGGCTCTCTCACGGGTGGGGGGCGTGGAAGGTGACCTGACCGTCCGTGAGCGCGATCCCTCTCTCAGACAGTCAGCTGTTTCGCTAGCGAGCACGGTGCCGCATAGTTGTTTTTTTTTTTTAAATGAAATTATCGTTTTATTTTTGTTACTACTCGGTCATTTATTTTTAAATTTAAGTCAACTACCCATGGTTTGAATGACATGACTGTTTACCCTTACACCCTGTGTAATATTATATAAAAATATATGTAAGTCTCGCAAAGCCGTTCTTTTACCGCAAAAAGATGTGAGATCTAAGGTAAAACCAAGTCTGGTTATTTATTCCGTACCTATCTATTTGTCATCTTCATTTTCTATAATAAATATGACTTGGCCATCGCACGACAACATAATCGAATAATCTACTATTTTAAATAGTCCTTATTAAATAAAGCGCTCACAGCGCTAATATTAGGTACATTTTGCTGTATGTAGATTCTATTGCCGTGTGCGATTGCCAAGTTATCTTCTATTGATGTGTGCCATACCCCTGGGGTCGTGCTTGAATCTGGATTAAAGCACGTGTTCCTATAAAAAATAGGGCCAGCAGTTGAGTTCCTACATAATCACGCCTGCAATCCCCGAAAGCCTAGGCAGAGGTGTACCTTTAGTAGATACAGACACAATTTGCTAGTCATGTCTAAGCCCCATGAAATAGCCTATTGCCATCAACCAACTACTAGAAATTCCAGACAGAAAAACCAACTAACACTTTGCCCGACCTGGTATTCGAAGGTTCTCATTCTCAGCAGTAGCTTTCTACTTGAGTCTACCGCTTATCCAATTGTCCCGATATTTTGAGAACAAGTATATTCTCATAATGTATGTTTATATTTAATTTTTGAATTGTTGTTGATTTATGTATTCTGTTTCTTTTCTACTCTTACACACGTTGTCTACATCTCTTTTAACTACTTTCCTATCGCAGGTATGCTGGAAGAGATTTCTTTAGAAATAAGCATTGCCTTTGTACGATTTTTTCTGTTCCTTTCTTCTTTTCTGTATTTATATGTGTGTGCATAAATGGTTAAATAAATAAATAAACAAGTGACACGTCACCAACAAGGTCAATATACTTAATGAAAACTTACTAATGTTTGAATTTGTAGTTACTGCAGGTAGGTATTGTACCTACTATCAACATTGTTATATTCTAGCGTGACATCATGCGACATTGTAAGCGACGGAAGTTCATTTTAGAGCCTTTATAATACCGCGTGAAATTAGCAAAATCATGAAGAATAATAAAACATTTGGTGCCTACTCAAATAAGAGAACTTTTCACATTAGGATAACAAACCGTAAATTAATGAAAATCACAAGATTGCAATGAACAATTGTGCCATATTTTTTTCTACTATTGGATTGGTAGTCGCAGAGCCAGCAGATGAAGTAGTTATGAAGGCATAGGAAGATGCAACTACCGTGGATGACTCAGAAAGGCTTGACGAAGCTGCTTCCAAGTTCCCAAAACAAAAAAAAAATTGGAAGCAACTACTGGTATATAGCCCAATTAAAGAACAAGTGCAAGGACCTTTGGAGGAGTAGATACCTTTAAACTGAACGGTTATCAGAAGACAGAGATGGGAAAAATGGTCTTAGAAAACGAAAAAATTATGATTGTTACACCTGACAAACATAACATCATGCCTGTAATTCCCGAAGGGTTAGACAGAGGTGTACCTCCAACTGTACCTTCCATTGTTTACGAAGAGTCGAAGAATTTCGTGCATAGCGAAACTTTTTTGTAGGTATTTTTCGAGTAGAGCATAGCGGGACTAGAGCATAGGGGGACTAACCGCAGCTTATTTTTCCAGTGAGTTGTGTTGTTAGTTACCGAATTCATGGACCAGCTCAAATGATCACTCAGCCCTTCTTCCCATGGGCCCATGGGGGTAGGCAGAAACTACAGAACGCCATCTGCCCCGATCCTTACATAATTCTTTTGCTTCGTTTAAGTTAGTAGGCCTGCTAGTCTGTACATCTGGTCATACAAGCAAAGTGGTTGCGAGTACACACGGCTACACATCAAGCTATACATTTCCAGTTTACGCTGATCTCGCATTGTATAGAATTTCCGTTAAATGCGAGGTAAGCTTATACTGGAAATGTATAGCTTGATGTGTAGCCGTGTGTACAACGCACCAGACCTTTCTGAAACACATTATCAATAAGGTCATATTATTATGTCCTCCTAGGGCATCCCCTCGCGGCGGGCGGCGTTACCACTCACATCTGCTTTGATGAACAAACGCAAGCCTATCCAATACAAAAAAGAAGGAAAATTAAATAGACCACCCAATATCGGATAGTGCACGATATTGTGTGAATTGAACCTTATAAAAGTCAATAACGAGCGATTTAATTTCGTTTCGCTGACGCCGTTCGTCGATACCAGAGATTCGGCGAAAATTTAATTTTCTGTTCGACACTAACGTTGTTAAGAGGTTCTGCTTGATAGGAAGTTTGATGGTTGGTTTCTGTGCAAATTCTGATTTGAAGTCAACTTCGCTGTATTTGGCTGGAGCATTCATGGATATTGGGCAAAATTTTGTCGATACGCCTAGAAATAAATTAACTTCGTGCGAATCGCTTCAAGATAAAATTATATTATTTAAAAGTGTCGTTTCGGGCGAGTTAATTCGTGCAAATTGCCGCAAAGCTTTAAGTAAAATTATCGAGACATATTATTATAGGCAGGAAAATCCTGATCATCACATCAGACAAAACCAAGACCACTGCTTGATGGTGATTGGTGATGCGATACGTCAAATTAAACTTTACGTTCATAAAAAAGTGATGTTGATACGAAAACGTTTGTCAAATTGCTTCTAATTAGTTTTATGTTTGTTTTCGTTGCATTTCTACTGTTCCTACAGACTTATAAATACGATGGCGACACGGATCGGATAAATGTTATAACTATACTATTTTGATAGAAGCTGGTAGGTACTCATGCTAAGAAGCAACTGCCGTATTACACGTGTCAAAAAGCAATCTCATTTAACGAGAATTTCGAGTGTTTATCGAAATCGTCAATTCTTTTGACTGGGTGATAGTAACCAAACGAACGGTAAAGAGTGTTAAAATTTCTAAAATAAATGTAAACTTTCGACAGTAAACCGCCTTTTTAGTAATATTTACGATCTTCTCTTTTTTGGGAACGGGTAGAATTTCAAGTGTCACTATCATTTAGCTTAGCGGCTACTTTACATTTTAAAAGATATTCCAAGTTTAATTTGGAAGACATTTTCTAGTAGATAATCCAAAAGGCCTCGGAAAGCACGTTAAGCCGTTGGTCCCGGCTGTCATTTGTGGATCTTTGTCAGTCGTTACGGGTCGTCAGAAGCCCGAAAGTCTGACAACCAGTCTTACCAAGGGGTATCGTATTGCCCAGTTACTGGGTTGTGGAGGTCAGATAGGCAGTCGCTCCATGTAAAATAGTGGTATTAAGCTGCATCCGGTTAGACTGGAAGCCGACCCCAACATGGTTGGGAAAAGGCTAGGCAGATGATGTTTTCTAGTAGATAATTATATCTAAGCTTAATCCAGCTGTTCTCTTTTCTTAAAATCGTATCTACTATAAGCACAAGCATAATCAGTCTATAATGTTCCTACTGCCGGGGCACAGGCCTCCTCGCTTCAAGAGGGAGTGGGCTGTAATCTACCACACGGGCCCAGTACGGGAGGAGTACTTACTATAATGAATAGGCTAAAATAATATTCGATCGAAGTGAATAAATGACTGCGTCATCGCTTGCTCTTTATGCTAAATAGATATCTAACTGAATAATGCTTGTTGTTAACAGTGATATACCGAGTAGAAAAAACTTTTTTTTTCTTCAGAAATCATAATAATACCTACAGACTACAGACAGACACACACACAGACATAAGAGACACAGACATACAGACACACTACAGACTGTCTGACTGACTGGATTGTGTAGGAGGCAGGTCGCTCCATGTAAAATACTGGTATTCGGCTGCATCCGGTTAGACTGGAAGCCGACCCCAACATTGTTGGGAAATGGGTAGGCAGATGATGACAAAGTCAAAGTCAAAGTCAAATAGTTTATTTCAAATAGGCACATATATGGCACTTTTGAACGTCAAACAAAGAAATAGAATTGATTCTAGTTGCCCCTTCCAAAAGGTAGTTTTCGTATGGAGAAGAATGGGCAAGAAACTCCATCGTTACTCTTTTAAAAATGTTTTACAATATTTTGTATACATTAATTATATAATTATATGTGAAGACGATGCACCTACAATAAGATTACTGTACTACGAAAGGTAAAAAGAATTATAAATGGAGCAATAATGAATAAATTAATTACCAGATACATGGTGCTCACATATTTACAAAGATTGTAAAAGTATACGATATTACAATAGTCCTAACATTGTTACAAGTAGTACTAATAAGTCAGTGCGTGAGTTTAAGTAATGACAGAGTGTAAAAGTCTATGACATACAAATAATAAATAAAAAAAAAAAAACTAAATTAGCTATCAGTTTGATTTTGTCCAGACACTAAATCGTCCTATAGAGCAAGAGAACACACACTACATACAGACTTACAGTATTAACTTTTACCTAATCTTTCGAGTTAGTCTCGACATTGGCTTACTTAATTATACACTAAGTTTGATAGCTTAAATTATTAAAACTCACTCTCTATCTCTATTTAGTAGTCCGAACTAAGCTTCAACGTATTAGTAGTTTCCACGAATCTCCATTACATTTCGACGTTATCTATACCTACTTATCTACTAAAAATAAAGCTGCAGAATTTGTTAGTTTGTTTGAACGCGCTAATCTCTGGTACTACCAATCGGATTTGAAGTTTTGTTTGCATTTGATAGCCCAAATCTTGAGAAAGGCTATAGGCTATTTAACATCACGCTATGACCCTTAGGAGCCGAAAAACCGAAAAAATAAGCCCGAAAGAACCTTAAACAAAAACGTATACCTAGCGCGGACGGGCGATGCGAGAAGGATGCGACACAACGGGGTGGGTCGCGGAAACAAGAAATTTCATGCGGACGAAGTCCCGGAACTGTAATGTAGGTATGTTGAGTAAATAGAGAACCAAATATGTTCACTAACGAAGTCACATAAAAAAAAGATAATAAAACAACCGTACATCACGCGAATGAAAAAAGTGAAGTACATTTTTGTGTGAAATGGATAGCTGCAGCTCCAATTTTTCACTAGGTATTTCGTTTTATTCATTTTTATGTTCCGACTGTATGACAAAGGACACCAAAAGGCTTCGATTTTTTCATGGAGAGATGGCTCTTTGGTGTAAAATATCATTTCTTTATTAAAGGTAAAGACCTAATATTTGTAGTAATAAATGTTAGGGTTAAAGGTCCCGCAAACAGGCGCGACGCGACCAGCGCGACGCGACTTTGTCAAAACAATTTCTAAGAAAACTTCACGGTGCTACCGTAAAGTTGTCTTCGGTAGAACGGTAGAACAATTACCGGGGTCGGGGATTTGCGGGAACGTCCGAAAGGGATACCGGGGCCCTTAGCAACAGGCAACTGAAGGAACACGGGTGGGTTTTAGTCAGTAAAAGCCCGCCCAGAGCGTAGCGGAGAAGTCAATTGAAGATTTCAAACACAAAAAAAGGGTTAATGTACATATATCTAGACCTTCCAGAATAAACACTAAATGATGGTGAAAACATCAACAAAATCCATTGTGTAGTTCAGATGATAAATGGAATAAGGTACGCTGCCAACCAAAACATTTCCACAGCTGTAATTCCTGCAATCCAGGATCTATGGTAATGATCAAGCGATTGCTTGGCGTCTCCCAAGACATGCCAAATCGTCTTCAAACCTAAATCGATCATATAAGAGCATGTATAAGTATCCTACTGATTCATCCATTGCGAATACATTGGATGCATTTGCCGTCAAAATTCCTTTCCAAATTACCCATGTTTTTGAACATGCTATTTGACGTTGTTATAAACATTTCAGAATCACGAGGAATATGAGAGATGTTCTTATGTGGTATTTTGATCTTTAATACCTACGTATTTAGTTTGGTGGTTGTAAGGAGTTGGTAGGGTTTGATTTCTAACCTTTTTCCAATTTCTCATCCACTTAGGCTAGGAAATAAAAGTAGGACGATAAGGAAGATTTTGTTACCATTACAGTAAAATTATTTTTTGACCTAGACAGTGCTCACACAAAACAATTTCGTCTTTAGAAGGTATATACACAGAACTGTTTTATGTTGTGGCAAAATAGTTTTTCAGTGCATCTTGCTAACATGGCTATGAATAGTATGTCTAGAGACAGTCTTGGCTCAAGTCTGCTTACAGCCTAAGACATCACAATAATTAAAGATGAAAACACGTAACTTGTCTCGAATTGGAACTGGCCAATATTCTGGGCGCACATTTGTGCATCTGTCCTTTACGATTAATCTCGAGTTTAGTGACAGTGATTTAAAATAAACACGATTGCCCTTACGATTTTTAATGCCCCTGGAACAGCTGTTGCATGATTCACGTGACATTGGCCCGAGGAACGCCGGGGAACACGAATAATATATTTTAAATACAACACGACCATGAATATGATCGCGGATTAACAAAAACTGCGACCGAAATCGTATATTCAACTAGCATTCGTTTGCACAACTGACAAAAATCTCAGTGTATAAACTCAAATAAACTTTGGCAATAACACAAGATCGTTTGTTCTTAAGCTATTTTCTGCTGAGATAAACATCATAACAGAATTTGCAGTGTTTCACTTTGTTGCTCTTTTTGCGGATGTAATCGCGGTCAATAGCAACTACAAAGGATGTTTTAAAAGTACTCACATTGTGCTGATGTAGCGTCAGGACCACGTTGTCGAAGGTGGACGAGTTTGAGAGAGCCTCGGAGCTGCCTCGGAGCAACTCGGCCAGCAAGTCAGCTCCGGGCTTCACCCCAACCAGCTTCGAAGGCGATGATGTTGCCCTGACGTGGGTTGGACCACGACCAGTGGCCCGTGGTGACGTCATCGCCCCAACACTGGTTTTTCGACAAGGTACTGTTGCGTCTGATAAACTCCTTCTGCCCACTTCTACTGACCGACTGCACGGTGCCTCTAAATTTTTACCGTACGGCGCTCTAGTAAAGTGATGTCGTCTTGCTTCTACATCTGAAGTATCTGATGGACTAAATGGAGAAGGCGAAGCTGTTCTGTCTCTAGAGCATGTGTCACTATCGGCTTCAGAAGGCGAGTCGCCATATTTCCGTCTCGCTCGGAACGAATCATCATCTCTCTCGTCCGAACTTTGTTGATAAAACCTTGCTCGCCTCGCTTTTAACTCTTCAGACCTCGGCCACATTGGTGCTACTCCTTCACATGGACTTGGCGGTCCGTTATTGCAAGAGTCGTCTGATTTATCACCGAGTAACGATGAAGTCCGCGTTTCAGCTGACAAACGCATATCTTGTAGTGATGCCTCACTGCTCTCACGTTTACAGCCGTTTACTGAAGGTGGGCCTTCTTCTTCGCCACCATCGTCGCTCGGCGTTGTGATGTATATTCCTTTCCTTCTTCTAGTTTTGTCAAGCGGCCTACGTCTTTCTCTAGCACCAATAGGGGCAGGTGTGCAAGGATTCTGTACGGCAGCCAGTAAGTGGGCAACCTGTTCACTTGTTATGGTTTCATCCTCCTTGTCGCGATCCAACGACCCATCGGACGCGGCGTCCGACCGATGCGGCTCCTCGAGCGGTAACTCCTTCGACCACTGTTTCACTATACACTCATACACAGGCACAGGGATTAGATTCTCTTCAGGACACTCCTCTATCGTACTGGGAAAATTCGTACAATCACAGTCCACATTAGCACACGCGTTCGTAGGGGGTTCAGGGAGGGGAGGGAAAGCGAAAGGCTGGGGTTCTAATGGCGAAGTACCTTCACTATGTGCTTGTGCACTGTCGGCTTGTGAGCCGTCACTTTCTTCGCGGAGTTCGTGTAAGACGCGAGGTGCCATCAAAGCTGGCAGACTCCCGCCAGCCTCGGCCGAGCCCTCCTCCCGCACAGGAGGGATGCGTCGCGGCAGAGGGTGCGTCAACGAGCGAGTACCCAGCTGCTTGTGAGAAGTGTCTGGCGGTGGGGACCTTGGCGCTGGCGACGCGTGCGCTAGCAACCCCTCGTCAGAACCTACCGCGGAGTCAACCGACGCAACTGACCCGCCCTCAGTCGTGTTCTCATCAGTTGCAAGACTTACGGTCTCAGCATCGCGACGCTTTGCACTCGCGCACTCAGACACAGATTTTGCGGGGCGCTTCCCGAAATCAAAAATCGACGGATTCCTCGGACCGCGATAATACTTATCCTGTGCGAAATCACCTTGTGAGAACGATGCGCTACGGTACGGTATAGTTTTTTGGGCGTAGGATCCAACGATAGAGCGAGGCTCTACGCGGACGAGGGTGATGTTGTCGGTGTCGAAGTCATCACAGCGGTCCACAGAGACGCCGCGCGGTGGGCTGTGTCGGTGCCGAGAGCGGGGTGGTGGCACCGGCGGCAGCACCGGAGCTGAGTGGGGCGGCGGCGGCGGTGGAGGCGGGGGAGGCGTAGGGTGCGAGCGCGGGAGGAGGCGCTCGGTGAGGGCCTGCAGGCGCTGCTGGCGCGAGGGCCGCTCGTCGCGCGCGCCGCGGCCCAGCCGTCGTTGGATGCGATCCAGCGTGCGTCGATCAGGCTTGGCGCGGCCGAGGCACGCCGCCACCGCCTCCTCTGAGCAGCAGCGGCAGGGGCAGGCCCGCGGCGGCGGTGCGCGACGGACTGCGTACCGCACCGCGCCCAGCGTCACGTACGGGGACCTGCGCACACGACGCCGATATAATTTTAGATGCGAGAATAACCGCGCGCGCGACTCGCCGAAAAGCTTGGCGGCAAGTGCGACCGATTTAGAGTGCGCGAGCTTCCCCGCGACTCGCCGCTAAATTCCGGTAGGATTCCCCGCGACCCACTCCGCCACGGTTCAACAGTTATATCGGAGCAGATGACTCGTGTCTGAAGACGTGTTGCTTTGAAGCGAGCAACGCTTGGTGTAATTGACAGTTGCACGTTAAAAGATCCACATACTAACGATGTAGTGCAAACATTAGTAAGCGTCTGGGTAAGAGCAGGTGTCGGACAGACAGACGGAAGACGCGTGCACTATAAATAGTCGAACGTTGGCGATTTGGCGACACAGCAACCTCGTAGCAATGTTTACAATTTTCTTGGTTGGTTGCTGTGGGTGATGTTTGAAAATATTCCAGCCAATTCCATTATTTTTTTCCCCCAAAACTTATACTACAGAACTTATCCGACTTTCTCTACCTACATTACATTATCCGACATTATCAAATTAAAAAAATATGAGCTCTCATCTTAATACCTGGAGTATTCTCTTCGTCTCCTGGCGCCATCTGTGGGCTCGCTAGCGCGCGCGTCTGACGCCATGGGCGGTCACGTGACCCCGCGCATACTGCGCCCGCGTCACTCGCTCTGCAACAATAATAACATGTAGCTTAGTATGGAAGTATGGTGGATGTACTGGACTTTGGTTGGTGATAAAATTGTGTTTATATTGTGCTGACAATGTGTGCATGTAGGCAAGGGACTATACGATTTGCAAGTACCTAAGTAGTTAGTAACAGAGCCAAAAACCGAACAACTAAAAAGTGAAAAAAAAAAAAAAAGTGTTATTAAGCCGGTGATGTGGGCGTTTACCACAATGCATCACTTGAATACAAAATTTCTTCAACTTTTAAGTACGGGCATGTTTATTTTTCTTCCTCTGTAACATTTTCACCTCCATGCGATTCAACTACACCCGACATCTGACGGATTTTATCGGAACTATTTTACAGGGCGGGCGGCAAGCGATCGGTAACCGTTTATCTTATGGTGTTAACTGGGCGGGCGGGAACATACTACGTTATTGATTCAGTAGAGGTCGCTATTGCAGATAAAGTTTAAAGGATAGAGTTATTTAACTATTTTCAATGCTGGTGATTTTTGCATAGACAGGTGAACCGTCGCTTCGCGCGGTGTTGTAAAGTAATTTTATATAGTTGAAGCTATTTTCAGATATATTACTACTACATTGTCTGGTAAATAAATTAAACAACAAAATATTGTTACCTAACTATTGCAGTTTTTACAAATGATTTGAACAGTTCTTTGTCTTCACCAATATTGTTTTTTTTATAATCAGGCTAGTTTAGGGCAGTTTAAGTGGTATAGTCATCTGTAGCCGAACTAGACAAAGCTTGTCGGCTATCAGCGCCAAACACCTCAAGTATTACACTTATTTATTAGCCATTAATAAATTAAATACATACATACATAATCAGCCTATAATGTTCCCACTGCTGGGACGCAGGCCTCCTCTCTATGAGAGGGAGTGGGCCTTAATCCACCACGCGGGCCCAGTGCGGGTAGGTAGATGTCACATGTCTTCGAATTTTTGGTTCTAATACATGCCGGTTTCCTCACGATGTTTTTCTTCACCGTTTTGAGAGCAGTGGTGATGAATTAAATAAATTAAATGATTCCTCACAACAAGGAAGCAATAACAAACATAAACATTATCAATAAAACACCAGTGACAAAGTATTCAATAAACAACAAAACTTTATTAATAATAATTATTAACAATGTTGCACTTTTGTACAACCGACCTTCGTTTCAATTCTCACCGATTTATTCCTGATGATAAAACGATATTCATACATTACAATTTAGTAAGATCACAAGACTTGGTATTTATTGGTCAATTAATTAACTTGAAGGGTATTATAATATGAAATACGGAAATATTGTGACAATTTTATGGGTAGTATGGAAATAAAGCTTTCAATGTTTATTTGTAAATAATTGACCATCGCATTAGCTGTTGCTCACGAATTCGTCTGCGATCTAGGATGAAAAGTAGCGTATGTCCTTCTCCGGGTCATCGTCTACACATGTGCCAAATATCATCCAAATCCGTTCAGCTGTTTTAGCGTGAAAGCGTGGAACAAACAAACAAGTAAGTCAACAAACTCACTTTCGCATTTATAATATTAACTAGCTGATGCCTGCGGCTTCGCCCACGTGGATGTCAGTTATTATATACTAAAACCTTCCTCGAGAACCATTCTACCCATTTTTTTTTTTTTTTTTTTTAAATTACGTTACATTTATTATACTAAATTAACTTAAAAACAATTACATATATAACAAATTAAAAAGAAAAAATAAAGGGGAGGGGCTCATTGAGCATCAAAGAATTCGTCCGCATCGCTGTCAACGGGAAAGGTGCCCAAAAGGCTGGCAGGATTTGCAATGCTGATTCTTTGGGCTAAAAATAGGCCAGCCCTCTGGTCACGTGAAGAGTCGACCAATCGCTTAGCGATGTCCCGAAATACTCGATGAGCACTCGGACCCCACGGCCCTAGTGTTTCAACCCCAAACGGCTCAAACATATAGCTCCCAATAAGGTTCTATCCATTGGTGAAAACAGCATGAAAATCGGTGCAGTACTTTTTGAGTTTATCGCGAACAGGATTAGGATAGCATGAGCCTGGGGGCCCCAACCTACCCCATTTATACGGTGCAATTTTCTTGAACGTTCAAATGAGCGTTTACACGCGTGCAATTTCCATACCCCATTCCAACCCTTCAGGGAAACAGGGCGTGATGTTATGTTGTTTTATCAAAACATTTACAAATGACAAAATACATTATTATTAGCTTGTGGCTAAGTAATAACAGCCGCACGGGTCGGTCCATCAGGTTAAGCTACGCTTTACGGGGTTGGTTAGTGGATGGGTGACCATCTTTAGATACCGAGACTTCTCTGTGCCTCGGAAAGCACGTTAAGCCGTTGGTCCCGGCTGTCATTCGTGAATCTTTGACAGTCGTTACGGATTGTCAGAAGCCCGAAAATATGACGACCAGTCTTACCAAGGGGTATCGTATTACCCAGGCACTGAGTTCTGGAGGTTAGATAGGCACTGATATTTAGCTGCATCCGGTTAGACTGGAAGCCGACCCCAACATAGTTGGGAAAAGGCTAGGCAGATGATGACATAATTACATTATTTAGTTAATACATACTTACATAATTACATAATTCATTTAGTTTTTATTTTTTATTTTTCTTTTACTTAGAACAAATTCCAATTCCACCAAAAACAAACTGATCGATATTAATATCTACCTAATGTCAGACTACATTCACCAGACCAATTTGGTGATAGCTAGGCATCCATGCCACTTACATATGCCATCTGGTTAATTTCCCATGTGCTGCTGTAGTAATAAATCTAGGCTTTCTTTATTATTCCACCGATCGATTTTATGCCCTGAAATCAAGAGTTAGTTGTTTTTTTTTTTTCAGGTCATGGCATCAATCATTTTTTGGAAAAGATAAATTTATCTGCCAATATCACAAGTTATTCTTAGCATAATATCACACTGGGAGGGGAGAAATGGTGCTATTGCCTAAGATATCTGAAAACATCGAGACATCAAAAATTAAAGTAATAAAAACTAAAACCCAACTACGACTAAAAAGGTATAAACAAGACACCACAGACAGACAAATTAAAAATCCGGAGTCACACGTGTTAGGGCATAAATCGAACAAATTACCGGATTTGATTGGAAGTCGCTTCCAACGGTACCTCATTTGTCAAATTGTGATGAGTGGTTTAGAAGATAGGAGGGAACAGATGAACATTCATACATACATACCGGTCAAAATCATAACCCTCAAAGAGGACACTTTGTCAATAGGTATTCTCCGGAATCGGGTGTAAAGTAGGTAAAGTCAACCGCACTTGCACCGGTAGGTAAAACTGGGAAACCCGAGAAAAACATTTTTAATGTCAAATTATTACCAACACTGACTTACGGTGGACTGTACCACAGAGTAATTTTACTACTGTACGAGTTATTCTACCAGTCAATAAGATTATCGAATAACACAACACACTAAAAAAAAAATATCAAATAATTTGGCGAATGTGCCGAAACAGTGACGTCAGTATTAGGATAAGAATTGACGATTTCGATATAGCTATCGCCAACGTCCATACTACGTTGAATACACCGGTTCTCGTCCGATCACCGAAGTTAAGCAACATCGGGCGTGGTCAGTACTTGGATGGGTGACCGCCTGGGAACACCGCGTGACGTTGGCTGTTCGCTTTTTCAATATTTGTATATTTTTTTAAATAAAATTCAATCGTTTTATGTCATAATCAGAAACAGTTTTTGCGCGGTTTTCACAGTGATTTAAAATTACTGTCAATGTCAAATTTTTACCAGCACTAACTTACGGTTGACTGTGGAGTGTCCACCAGTTGATCAGATTAAGAAGAACGAATCAGAATAAAACACAAAAAAACTTTATCAAATACTTTGGCGAGTGTGACGAAACAATGACGTCAGTATTAGGATAAGGATTGATGATTTCTATTTAGCTATCGCCAACGTCCATACTACGTTGAATACACCGGTTCTCGTCCGATCACCGAAGTTAAGCAACATCGGGCGTGGTCAGTACTTGGATGGGTGACCGCCTGGGAACACCACGTGACGTTGGCTTTTTGCTTTTTCAAGTTTTCTACATTTTTTTATGAGTAATAAATATTTCCTGCCTAATATATTAATCAATTTATTAATTAAATATAGTAATGTATTTCCTAATCCTTATTTAGCTAGATATTAGTACGGATCTGTTTTATTTTTAACAAATCCAACATGAATATTATTGCGTTAAACAATTTTAAAATAATTAGAAAAAATAATTGTTAGCAATTAATTTCAAACATCATCTTGAACCTTGGCGATTGTGTCTTTTATTAAGTGAAGAATATTTTATAGTAGGACAATATCCTGACCTGAATATAGCTAAATGAATGAAAACCATGTTAAATGAAAGAAATTTTCATTGCAATTAAATGAGAGAAAATTTAAAACTCATATTAAAAGTACACTTTGTAAACAAGCATAATACAAATTAGAGGATTATATCCAAGATAAGAATGCTTGGAAACATGCTGGTCTTGCTCCATAGGACAAATTCGAGGCTGGACAAAATCAAACTGGTTGCTAATCTAGTTGTAAAATTTATTATTTGTATATCATCGATTTTTTTTACATTCTATGATAATTAAACTCACACACTGTCCTATTAGTATTACTTGCAAGTTTGTAGGAATATTGTGATATCGTATACTTTAATGTTTGTAAATATGTGAGCACCATGTATCTATCACATACTTCATTTATTTATTTGTCTTTGTTCCATTTTAAATTCTTTTTACCTATTGTAATTGTATTCTCGTTGCATCGTCTTCACATGTAATTATATAATTGATGTATACCAAATATTGTAAAACATTTTTTTTAAAGAGTAACGGGGTTGTTTCTTGCCCATTCTTCTCCATACGAAAACTACCTTTTGGAAGGGGCAACTAGAATCAGTTCTATTTCTATGTATTTGACGTTCAAAAGTGCCTTTAATGTGCCTACTTGAAATAAATTATTTGTCTTTGACTTTGACTTTGTTATTTGTTTCATGTTTTTAACAATTAACTCCGAAAGTACCAACCTAAATCTCCGATACCCTTAAGACGATAACCCTCGACTTCTGCCTCCCCAACATTCAATTTTACGTAAACATACACCTGCATTATAAATCAATGTAAGCCAACACTGTCCGTTGAACCAGCGGCCTTGCGTTGCGGCTGCAGACCGCACATTATGTTAGCATCTAATGTGTATATACTGTGATATCGACTTGACAGCGTTGATGTTTTAGATTATAAGTATTTTTGGTGACAGAGCGAAGGTAGTTCATTTACACGTTCACCGCACACATTTTACAATAGATTTACCGTAAGGCGGTTAGTGTTGGTTTTTGTACATTAACCCTGTCAGGGTACTGCGGTGGCACACCTCCGTCGCGAAACCATAGCAGCGAAACCGCAGAATTGGGGAGCTTAAGGTCAAAAGCGCGAAATGACAAGCGGGTTGCAAATTGTCAAAAGAGCAGAATGTCAAAGCGTAGAAATTCAAAGTCGCACATAGTCAAAAGCGCAGTATGTCAAAAGCGCATAAAGTCAAAAGCTCAGAATTTCAAAAGAGCACAATGTCAAATTTCTACTTCAATGCGTTAACTGTGTTTTTAACAGATTCGCGTCATGTGCAAAATAGGTTATAATTTTACGTACTTAATCCAAAAAACAGTTAATGCAGTTCAAATCTAATAATAAAACAACATCCTATATAAACAGGGTTCGCTCCATAAACTAATAATAATAGAACATCAAAAGCTTGCAACAGTTGCAACATGTTTAAAATATTCGATATTACTGTGATGAATGATTTACTTGAGTTTGGGTAATAAGTACTATCGTAGTATTGAATGATAGGTTGGGTTCCATAGTTCTTTTGGAATTCATTCTTATTAATTATTTTTTTCTGTTCTGTCTGTCTTGTGTGAGTACCTATTTATTGTTTATGGTCTTACTTGTCTATCTTGATCATAGTTGTTGATCTGTGCACAAACAATTTTCTTATTTATGTAGGTATTATATTAATTAGGTTTATGTTGCATTTTCTCACGAAAATCTGGAAAGCACCTTTGTAGTAACTTACTATTCTGTATGAAGGTACTGCGAAATACATGTTGTGTACTTGTGTTGTTCAATCAATCAAAAGTTTCGCTTATAAACGACTAAGTGTTAAACCATTAATGCTATAAACTATATTTTATCGCTATAAACAAACATTTCTCCAAAAACATAACACCTTAGAGTTTTATCGCTACTCTTCTCTCACAAAGCATACAAAACATCTATCAATTACCTTGAAAACGACTCCAAAATCATGATTCTAACGTATTTAGAACATCGTTGCCCTATAATAAAATATACATACGGAACCACTAAAAGAATTCCGCTAAACCTGTAACGTTTATACCCGTGAATCCGAATAGTTACTGTCCAGTTTATATAGGGCTATCATGGTGGCGCTAACTTTTAAAAACAAGATTTATTCTGGAATAAACCTTGTCGGTTTTGATTTGAGATTTGAGGATCCAGATCCCCACCGACAAATCCTCACCAGTGGGGATGCAAGTGTATTTAACAGAATAAAACAAAAAGCGGTAGGTGGGTACTATGTGCAAAAAAAGTTCTGTTTTTGTCAAAAGTAGCGACGAAACGACTATAACATAACGTCACCCCGGTATTCCCGGAAGGGTTAGCAGAGGTGTACTTATAGTGTACCTACATTTCGCTAGTTATGCTACGTATAGGTAAGTATTTTGTTACCACAATATTACCTTATTATCATTATGAGCTATTGAACTAAAAAGTACTTAATACAAAAAAAAAAACCTATAAAAATGTCATAAAATTCTACAAAGGAAAAGGCTCCCTGAAACTTTCATTTTCACTCGCATTTTATCAGTTTTCTGAAAACTGTTGGCCCACAGTAAAAACTCTCTAAACTGATGGTAAAAATCACCAAATCATATAAACATATTTTGCCCCGTGCCATTTAAAACTGGACACTCAAGAGTTGATCACTTTTCAATCTCAGTTTTCAAAGGGAATAAAGATAATATCTACTAGAAGCGGTAGTGATCTAATTTCATTAGAAATGCGGTGAAAAATAAGATTGATTGATATTAGTGTTGAACTAGTATTTTTCTTTTGATTTTGTTTGATCATTGTGTGTATTTGAGTGAGCAAAGTGATACAATTTGGAGCACTCTATGTGTTTTTTTTTATATTTATATTTTTTATATTAATTATTATTATTATTTTATTTATGTTTATTTTTTTTTTATTTTTTTTTTATAGTTCACAGTGTAGGGATTTGGGTCAGGTCTAATAAAAATCAAAATATTCGTGTACACACGGACACGGCTACTCATCACCTCGCATTGTACGGAAATCATGCACAATGTGAGATCAGCTTAAACTGGAAATGTATAGCTTGATGTGTATCCGTGTGTACATATAGTAACATCACGCCTGTATTCCCAAAAGGTATACAGAGGTGCACCTAGTATTACTACCAAGATTTTGCCAGTTATGTTTAAGTCCCATGTAATAGGCGGCGAGCCTATTGCCATCAACCGGGCACAAATCAAGACTTCGGGTTGCTACTGAGAAATTCCTGAAAGAAAAACCCAATAACTCATTGCCCGACTTGGAATCGAACCCAGGACCTCTTGCTCAGCATAGCGCTTGCGACCAATAAGGCCGTTCATTCAACTCATTTCCGAAAACCCATGTTGGTTTTTTCCCACTTGTTCTACTAAAGAGTTCTATAGTAGTACGTTACATGTTCATAAATTTTACACGTCAGACGTATTGTTTACAAACAATCGGTATATCTAGTATATTTATATGTATGCTACTAAGAAATCGCCTTTGTATGCATATTATTAAAACAATAATAATATTATTGTAAAACAACCCAGCCAATACTTAGGTACCTACATACAATCAGTATGGTTTCGCGTTACAGATTAACTTGAGTTCTAGTTAATTATCGTTGTTCAAAAATGTAACAGTACCTATATTCATTATCTGCCTAGCCTTTTCCCATCCATGTTTGGGTCGGCTTTTAGACTAACCGGATGCAGCTGAATACCAGTATTTTACCTCAGACCAGGGTCTGAGTATTTTACATGTAGCGACTGTCACGACCGTAACGACTGTCAAAGATCTAAAAATGACAACCGGGACCAACGGCTTAACGTGCTTTCCGAGGCACGGAGTGGTCTTGGTATGTAAAGATGGTCACCCATCCACGGACCAATCGCGGCAAAAATTTAACAGAATACTGTTAGGTTTAATAATTTATAAATAGACTACTTCTTCCCAAAGAAACAATGGATGGACTGTGTGAAAGATTATAAAAGTCGTCCAGACCTTTCGGCTATGGCGGCCAGTCTCAGCCAGAGACTGCCCACCTACGCGGGAAATGTAAAAAAAAGAAGATGATGGAAGATGATAAGGCTAGAAAGCCACCGTGAAAGTTCATGCCATGGTTAAAATTACTAGCCAGTCATCAAAGTGATAGCTGGGCTGGGTATGTATCGCCACTTGTGGAGTGACTAGAAAGGGCGAATATTTAGATGATGGTCTGTAGAAATGTGTGGAAGAATACATGCTGGGTGCCCCAAATAAACTGAGAAAGAGCTGACGACTGAAGAAGATCCCATGATCTAAGAAAATAAGACGCATTTCTAAAACTAGACTTTGTTTGAAGTTAGGTATCTCTCAAATTAAATCTACAAACATTTTTATAATTCGAGGTCGATTCGCTAAAAATGCGTGAAAAGTCGAAACGTTTCATACTCTAACATTTTATTTACTTACATAAAAATATTTAGGCAATCGGTTCATGAGTAGTTAGCATAAATCGTCACTTGCGCAAGAGTTTATTGCATTTTATTTTAAAGTTTGAGAACGTCACTATTGCATGTGTGGTAGCGATAAATTAATTTATTTTGGGAATGTCAATGATTTTGTTAGTTCTGCCAATGAAGATCGTATAAATCGTTAGGTAGTCAGTAGGAGACTGGCAATCAATATTGACCAATGAATGTTTGAGATTTTTTACACTATTTCATTTCGGAAGTTGTCCCTAAGAGAGACAACTTCAGTTTAATATGTTTTAGTAGACCACTAGTTATTTTTTTAGATACAGATAATATCACAAGTATTAACTGATAGAGTTACAGATGTAAGCAAAGTGCCTCATCATCATCAGCCTATAGCAGTCCACTGCTAGACATAGGCCACTCCAATTATTGCACGCCATGCAGCTCGATTCTCGGCAACTCTCATCCAGTTGCTACCAGCCACCCTGCGAAGATCGTCGCTCCACCTAGCCTGAGGGCGTCCTACCTTACGTTTTCCGATTCGCGGTCTCCACTCAAGAACACGTCTACTCGAACGGTCATCGGTTCTACGGTTAATATGGCCGGCCCATTGCCACTTCAACTTGCTTATTCTGTGAGCTATGTCAACAACTTTGGTTCTCTGCCGGATTACCTCATTCCGGATTCTAGCAAAGTGCATGTAGCCCTTAAATTATTTAAAGGACGTTGCTTAGAGACCAAACTGCACCCCAAGGTATTGGCCACTCAAGCACTTCATTCACACTTTAAAACAATACAATATAAAATACAATAGACGATATTTAGTAACCTATTCCGCTGTGTGTGTGTATGTGTTCGGGTTCGCAACTGGTCAATCGTCATCCTGAGGATGCCTCGTTGAGAGGTGAAACACGTGTCGGATTCTTACAGGGGTTTTTTTACGAGTCTTGAGGAGTAGTCATAGAAATAGGTTACTCGTACTAAATATATCTACGACTATTATATTTTATAATGGATTTCCGCATAGTCACGCCTGAATCAATTAACCAGTAGGTACAATATAAAACTACATAATGCAGTTATCCACTACCGCACAACTACTAAACAACGAAAATTAAAGAGATAGCTACCAAGAAAAAATATAATATTTAACCGACTACTAGGAAAAGATGCAAAGGACCAATAAACTACTCTTTCACGGAATCTCAAGACTTGGCAACAGTCCATGATATCATGACTTGGTGAGACCGAGACTGAATTTATGTCGTTAACAGGTAAAACTTCCGACTTGCTGAGCTATTCGTCTGACGGCCTAAGAATAAACTGATTCGAAGAAACAAAGTTTGTTAAGTATAGCGTGGGTGAATAGCTACTGTCGGTGGATTGATTGGAGGTGTCGGCGGTTAAATCGTTATGGATTGGTGTTTCGAACATATTGACTGAGGGACTGTTTCGAACAAGTGACCATCCCTTCGAAAGCGTTTCGTATTTCTACAACGATTTTCAACAGGATTGACATAAGCTTTTCGATAGCTTATGTCAGTCCTATACATTTTTGCCTTTTCCATCTTCGATATCGCTGATAGAATGTCACTTTGTCTAGGGCCTCTTATCTTCCAACAGCAGGCGTATAAGCTATCTCTAAAACATATCCTGAGCGTGTCCTCAGATCGGTGGGACTCCCCTCTGCTGCGCCACTGAGTAAGAATCCATACCATTTGATATTAATTAAGTACTTAATGTCTTCTTATTACTAACACTAATTATTAAGTTATTTTGTTGATACTAACACTATGGACTCATGACTGAAATAAAGAATTTGAATTTGAATTAAAAGATTCAGCAGTATTGTTTTAAGAGTTTAATTACCGGTGAAATGAGGAATCTTCCGTGAAAAGATGAAGATGTTATCATTTCTTATTTATTGGATTAGTTTGCGTTTAGATACTTGGTGAGCATAATCATCGATTGTTCCCGCTGCTGGGACACAGGTCTCCTCTCTGTGAGAGGGAGTGGACCGTATACCACCTCGCGGGCCCAGTGAGGGTTGGTAGATGTCACATGTCTTCGAATTTTTGGTTCTAGAACAAAACTGAGACTGAAATGAAATGAAATGCGCCCACGTATACCTACTATTAAAGCGTCGAACGCCAGGTAGTCCAAACTCTAAATATCCTAGATTAAAAGCAAAAAAAATGTTGTACAAAAGTTGAGGTTTTACCAATAACTATACACATAGAAAGACAGTAAATAATATAACAACAAGAGAAATGTTTCATTTTAAAACTAGCCTAGAAAAATAACGCGTTTTCAACGTTCTCAAAGGATTAGTCTAAAAACTTTTCGAACAATGAACCGTGATACATTTAAAGGATTATGCTGATTTTATGTATCGTAAATTAGAATTTATGACCATTAATGAACCAGAGCCATTCTTTTGTAACTTTTTATTAGTTATATTTGTTTTTATTATATTTTTAGATAATCCTTTATTAATGTGTATTGGGTTATTCCTTGGACACAAAACTTGAACCCATTTCACAGTATCAATGTTTATCTAAAATATCCCAATAAATTAGCAATATTATCTACGATTCCCAGGCTACGTCTCCCAGGTCGGGCAAAGTGGTATATGGTTTTTCCATCTGGAATTTGTCAGTAGCAGCCCGGAGTCTGGATTTGTACCCGGTTGATGGCAATAGGCTCGCACTATTGCTTGCGACCTAAACGTAACTAGCGAAATGTAGACTATGAGTACGCTTCTGCGATACCCTTCGGGAATTACAGGCGTGATGCAGGCGCGGTCCGAGGGGGCGGGGGGGTCCTAGGGGTTATGACCCCCGCCCAAAATCATTCAAGCTGTGGAGAGACCGAATGATTTACATGCTTTACTAACTAAAAACTGTAGGTACTTGAGCCACAGTGACCCCGATGGGCATATACAAAAAAAAGTTTTTAGAGTACCTAATTAAGCACTTATTTTTAGAGTAAGTAATTTTGGATCATCATCGGGTGACTCCCCCCCCAAAATCTTGGGCTGCGACCGCGCCTGGCGCGATTTTAGTTATATTATTATAGGTACACTGATTGGCAGTAGAAAGGGTGCTTCCTTTGACAAGAAGCGCTTACCTACAACTAGGTAGGTACTAACTTACACACTCCATATTGATTTGATTTGATTTTATGGGGTTCCAGAAGTGCTTATAGTCTATTAACTTATAAGTCGCCTATAAGCTCATATTCTGAATCCCTGCATTAACTGTTAAATCGACATTGCGTAGGATGATAATCCTCTAAGAAACCGATATTTTCATTATTAAGTTACTAGAAATATATTTACTATCAATAATAATAATTTACGAGGAAAAAAAACCATCTTCTTAAAAAAAGAAGGTACTTATGTGCTTATGTTATGACCACACGATAGAGGGATAGCGTTAGTTGTGGCCCAGTGGTAACGGCCACGAGTTGTAGATCGTAGGTTCGAACCCTGACAGGCGCTTTACTTTGTGTAAATTATTTCATCGCCACTGCTCTCAAAACAGTGAAAGAAAACATCACGAAGAAACCGGCATGTCCTAAAACCAAAAAAATCGAAGACCCGGGCCCAGTGCGGGTTGGTAGATGTCACATACATCTACCAACCCGCACTGGGCCCGTGGTAGATTAAAAAGCCCACTTCCTCTTGAAGAGAGGAGGCCTGTGTCCCAGCAGTGGGAAAATTATAGGCTGATTATGCTACACGATAGAATTGAAAACTTACAGTAAACGTGGCTGATGACAGTTGATGACGAATGGAACCGAGTATACCCGATTCAGCGCCGAGTAGATAAACGGGTTTCAGCGTCACCGATCGACTGGAGCCGATTCATCGTTAAGCTACGGTTTTCTAAAAGAGCGGTGGCCGCCACTAACGGCCGCAGTGACGGCTGTCACCAAAATGATGGCAGTAGCAAAGATTTAAATTGTTAGATCCCCCGTAGCGCGTCAAAAGATAGTCGCATTTCTGTTTCGTTTTGACACCACTGACACACAATAACGCAGTGACTTCACTAGATTGTCATGGAACCGCTATTCCATCATGTGTGAGCTCACTCGTCTCAATATGGAAACTTTTTCTTGTGAGTAGGTTTTTACGGTGAGGGCAAATCTAACGATTTCAATCTTTGGGCATTTTCATGATGTCCGTTATAATAATGACGGAACTGCTTTCCTAGGAAACCAAAGTTCGCGTGACGGATCAGTTTCGTTCACTTTTCAAAAAGGGCGCAAATTGCCTAAAGAAGTTTTCACTTCAAAACAAAATATCCGAATGCACCGTGTGCAATTTCGTCGCCGTAGTGAACAAAAAAGGATCGTTTGAAACAAAAATGGCGGGAAGCAGCATTTTCATTTACACTTTGTTCCATTTTATTTTTGTACGTAGTAAAGCGTGTTCACTGTCTAATATTGGCCTCGTAAGTCGTGGGCGAGGATGCATTGCTTTTCTTTTTAAACACGATTTTAAAAATAAATTTTAGCCTACACTCTCCTCCAAACAAATGTCAATCTTACTGTCTCCGTGTTAAGGAGGGAATTGAGTTGATGGTCGATTGAAAATCCGTTGACGACCTACAAAATTTGTAGGATACATTAATAAGTATTTAATGTATTAAAATAACTGGATACGTTTCAGTACTTAAGTTTATAAAAGAATCGGGGTTTTATGAGTAATTTTTATGTTTGTTGTTTACAATTCGAGAAAACTTATTTTTAACCTTTATTTATGGTTTTTCTCCTAGCATTATTTCTATCTGTTGCTGGATGCTTTTAATCGCAATAATTTTATTGTCATTGGTTATTTAGTTATCTACTGGTACAAAATATGCTACTCAGCTTGATCTTTAACATTACTTCTTGGTATTATAAAAGTCTATCACCATCAGCTTAAGCAGTGAAAGCTGGTAATAAATGGTACTGTTTCAAAATTAGCCTCTCTTTTAAAAGTCACGGTATAAACCAAAATAAATCGTTAACCAAACGAATCTAATTTTTACTTACTTACCAATAATTGTGAAGCTTGAAAAAAACCTTTTCACTATACATCTAGTCAAACCAGACTATTTCTAGCACAACACATTACATGTATTACTTCAGAACTCATCAATAAAGCTAACATGTAATTGTCATCTATTTTCGTCGGACGCGCACGCAGTAACGAGCCGAGGTAAATGAATTATGGCTGAGTTTGTAGACAGAGTGGCAACCTATTGATGTCTTGTTTAAGTGGCTAGTGGCTACACGTGGCTATATTTTCGGTTTGTTATAGCCGGTAGCTGATAGCACTTGGCTTTTCTCGAGGGCTGGCAGTACCTACTTGGTTTTGTTTTTATCTATACTAATATTACAAATTCGAAAGTTACTCTGTCTGTATGTCACGCTTAAACCACTGAACGGATTTCGATAAAATATGTGATAAATTGATTGAAAAATAATTAAGTATACTTTTTTTTTTGTTTTGTTTCATTTTAGCAGGTCTATTAGTAATGATTAATGAGTATCTAATCTATGGAATAATAAATTATAAAATATGTAGAAGCTTCGTCAAAACTATTGGTACAAACAAACAAAATTCAGAATTCTCAACTTTAGGGTAATCGTTTCCATCATATTTTTCAGTGTGTGTATAGTAAGGTTAACCACACATTAGAAACAATTCTACATTGACAGCGCCTTTATATCGTGGTATTAAAGGCAGTTTTCGTAGTGCTTATGTTACCACTGATGTGCAATTAACAGACCATTATCTATATTAGTTTTTAATGACAATTCCCAAAGTCGAGATTGTTCACACGATGAAATGAATGAGAATTAAATTCACCTTTCCATTCTCATATCGATTTATGTCTGAATAACTTACAATAAAAATAAATAAATCATAAAAATCCAATCAAACAAAATCACTTCCAACTATAATCTAGTACCTACACACAACAGTACTGTTAACCTGCCCACAATAATACAACGCCCGTTTTATTGTTTTACGATAGTTAAAAAGATTAATGATATTTTGGCCAGACGTCCTACGATCCCGCCCACCGGGTGTCACTCGCGGCCGATGTAAAATTGTGAAATATTTTCTTGAACTACAGTAAAACAGGTAAGTTGGGTTTTAAATGATTTTCAAATTGTATTGGAAATATTATGCTAGACTGAAAGACGAAGCTACGTCACAAATGTTAATCGATTACAATAAATCGATTGTTCGTTATATTGTCTTCTGGCAGTGTTGTAGGTAGGAAGCATGGTAACTGCTCAGACCAAAAAAAATACCAAACAGATGATAAAACTATAAGTAATAAGGTTTTTTTAACTATTCTATGATGGTAATTATTCGATATAATACCAAGCAATTGATGAATATTTTAGATCATAGAAGTGACGAGATTCTCTATTAGTGAGAAAAAAGCGCCAATTTCATAGGTGGGGACCCAATATTATGAAGCCACCACCATTTTTCCAGTGTGAGAGAGACGGAACTAGACAAGTTCGCTAGCACCATCCCGTTTTCGCACCTATGAAATTGGCGCTTTTTTCTCACTAATAGAGAATCTCGTCACTTCTATGATTTAAAATATTCATCAACTGCTTGGTATTATATCGAATAATTACCATCATAGAATAGTTAAAAAAACCTTATTACTTATAGTTTTCTTCACATAAAAAATACCTTAAAAATGACTCCTCATTTTGTTAGCAGAATGTACCACTATTTTTTTTTTAACTTCGCCAAATCTTATTTTTGTCGCATAATGTAAGTGTCATAAGTTATCTTAGTTTGCAAACAGTAGTGCATAAAAGTTTTAAAACCCTAGTGTTCATGGTTTTTATATAAATTAAGAAAACGTTAGTATGAAAAATGCAACTTCTTTAAAATTCCCCATACAAAACACCAATTTCATAGGTGGGGATGGGGACCTAATACTACCCTAGAGCGCTGTCAGCAATGACGTGAGGCGGTATTGCAGACGGGGGACAAACCAATAACCTGAAATACGGTGTAACTTTTGTTTGTCCCCGCCTGCCATACCTTACAAAAAAACAAAGTTTGTTTTTCTCTTTTCGTTTGTAGGTTTTTGCAGCCGGGTTTTTTGTTTTTTAAATAATTTGTTTCTATTTATCTTCATCATTCTTAGTTGATGTAGGTATTATTCTCATTACCTCTTAAAATTCGGTTACCAACTTATAAGTAACTTCTGCTTTAGCCTGCCTTAAAATTAACTTCTGCTTTAGCCTGCCTTAAAATTGATTGAAGAATCAACATTTTGCGCAAAGACGAACGGAAACAATAAATATACAAAACCTGTTTTTCTTTGCAATTTGCATTTAAATAAATAAATTGAACATTTATATGCTCTAAATATAATATTATTGGCATGTTTATTAATCTTAACGACTGTCAAGCAGCTTTGAATGAGGCCGGTGAATGGATGGGTTTGTGTTGAATCGATTGTAGTATTGTTGTCATGATAATTTTGGTGATAAAAAGAGTAGGTAGCGCTTATTGTTCGTTTGGTGAAAAGAAAGTTAATATGAGGTCATTTACAAGCAACGATATTATATTAACAGATATGTTATACACTCACAAAACAACCGAAAAAAGTGTTCCGCGCAGCAGCGGCACAAATACCCACGTTTCATTCATTTTTACATTTCACTACAAGTAAAAACGTTACAATTGGAATGTTTTCGAGTCTTCACGATTGCGCGCTTATAACATATTGGTTAATTTTGTTTACAAGATAGATTTGTATGTAACTGGCAATTGCTCGCGACTTCTTCTGCGATCCAGAATGAAAAGTAGATGTCCTTCTTCATGGTCTACCCATGTCCCAAGCATCAAAATCCGTTCAGCCGTTTTAGCATGAAAGATTAGGTAACAAATAAACAACCTCAATTTCGCATTTATAATATTAGTTAGGATTAGGATATCTTTGCGGGAAAGTCCGAAAGGGATACCGGGGCCCTTGGCAACAGGCAACTGAAGGAACACGGGTGAGTTTTAGTTGACGTCTGAAACGCCCTCCCGCTCCGCCCAGAGCGGGAGAAGACATTTGATGATTTACCACCCTCAAAAAAAAAAGGATTAGGATACCTAAATCACCTAAAAATGATAATCAGCCGTTCGATTCTGTAAAAAACTCACCGTGAAAACGTAGGTGAAGTAGGTGAGCTGTCAATAGTGTCAATCCCTAGCATCAGCTGGAAGCTGGAATGGCAGTTCACTTCAAGCTTACTTCACCTAAGCTGCTTCACCGGCTGTTCTACAAAAAACCAGCCAAGAAAAGTTCTATAAAAAACCAGCCAAGCGCAATTCGGACTCGCACATGAAGGGTTCCGTAGGGGAGACCGGGGTTGGTTGACTATAGGGGCAGGTTGACTAACAAGCAACAACTTCTCAAATATTTGTCATAATACAATGTCCATCATAGTGTGCGTTCAAAGTGAGGCGACGCACGGTGGATCGAAAATCGGCTGTAGAAGACATAGGATCTCGATTTCTTAAATGTTATTTATTTTGCTGGAAATGACTTCTGCTGATCATTACTATGTACAAAAATGACACCCGAGTTAATTCTGCCCAAAAACGAAGGAAATATAATTTTTTTACGAAAAATTTGTATGAAGCTAGTATGAAAAATCGAATTATCTCCTAAACGGCATGTTTAACCGTAATATCCTTGGAGGTGGTCATAGTGCTAATTATTTATGATTTTTTGGTTGCCGATTTGACGAAAAATTTAATGCCGTTTTTTTTTAAAAAATCGTCAATATATTTTTATTTATTTTTACATGTAAAACGATCCCTTTTAGTGTCCAAGTTAAAAAGTTCGATATGTTATTAACCCAAATATTAAGAACACATAAAACAAGAAAAATTAAATAAAAAAATTGCCGTTTTTTGACACATTTTTATTAATTTAAATAAAAAAAGATTATCAAACTCTTATTTAAGTAACATATAGGTAAAGTCATATTATATACAAAATAATTTAATTTAAGAAATTAATACTAAGCATTTGTAAAATAAAGTAAAATAAATAAAAAAAAGGACAAAATATCATTAAATATTACAAAAAAAACCCAAACAGACTCAAATACAAATTTACAAATATGTACATATATAATTTTTTTACAAATTTTCCTTGTCACTCTCGTTGTCAGACTCCAATTCTGAGTCAGCATCCAGATTGGATATATCCAAAAACTCGAACTCAGTTTCCTGAAATTGAATTAAGTCGAGAGTTTCAGCTAAAAAGCTCTGCTTTTTCTTGGCATCTAACTTAGGCCTTTGTGCACTTAGCAAAGGATCCGAAGAAACAACAAGCATATTTAAAATGTCTTGATTGGAATTCTGCCTGCTTCTTTTCCGCGAATGATGTTCTCGAAACCTCCTAAAATCTTTGTTTCGAGACTCTGAGGCTTCTTCCGAGAGAGTACCAATCGGCACAATATTATTTTTCTCGATTATGTCAGCCCCATAGATTAATAATTTATGAACGGTTGACGACATGTAGTACCAGTCGTATAATAATACGTACTTTTCTGCTGTTTTGCGGGCATAATCTCTAAATTTTATTATACCGACCTGCTCTCCAGATGTAATTGCTTGTAAAATTACAGCAAATCTTTTGATGAGGTCTTCATCCAAACCGGTTATAGCTGCGGTTTTATTAGGAAACTCAAAGAATTTTCTTGCAGTATTCCCGTCATTGGTGGTTCCCGAGCCTTGTTTTACTATATCAATCAACAGATTGAGCTCATCTTTGAATTTATTTTGAATTATTTTCTTCCTTGTCTGTAGCATTTCTTTGTGCTCATCACTTCTCGCTGCCCACCGTTTGAAGTCGAGCCTGTATGCAATGTGTAACAGACATTCCATACAATTTATACGGGCGTGTAGGGATGACAAGCCAAATTCATACAGGTCAGAACACACAATTTTTGATGTTACAGCATCTAAGCGGTTCATTTCTGTAGGCTTTGCTAAGCACAGGTAGCACGATGCATTTGATCTAGCTTCAGAAAGGTAAGTGCAAACTTTAGCGTCGATCATCGTCATCATTAGTTCATGAGTCACCCTATTATTATTATTGCACTCTGTGGGGATAAGGGCCTCAATTTCTTCATCCATTTGTTTTTTCAGCTCAAGGACAACTGCTTCACTCTCCTTTACAAAAGTAAACTGAACTGGACGACAATACAAAACTGAGCATGGTTTTGGGTTCGTCCATAAGATGTTTTCTCCATCTGTCAGTTTAAGTGGCACCAAGGAGGTCATGAAAATGCTCGAGTCATCTTCCTCACCCTCCATTTTCTGCTTGTATCGGCTTTGGTTAGAAGCACCATCAAATCCCCACTTGGATATCAGCTTCAACTGCTTGTTATGCTCTTCCTTAGAAAGGCTTTGAAGGATTCTTGTAACTGTGATATCAAGTAAAGCTTGAAGTGTAATCCTAGCCGATGAATCAGTAACTGTCACTGATTGCTTCGGAGGGTAGTAATCAAGCTTAGTTTGTTGCACTTTATAGTAAGATGGATAAATATCCTTAGCACCTTCCCGAATGGCAGCCTCTCGCAACGTAATATATTTCCACTTTGAGAGTTTTAGCGAAAGAAGCAATCCAAGCGCCTTTTCTGACGTAAATATGATTGTTTTCGCTGGTTTCTTAAGCGTTTCATTTAATTTAGCGGATGCTTCAGGATTTTTCATCATGTATTCGATGACAGAGGCGATATCTCCATGCCCTTCTTCTTTTAAACGTGCTGCAGCTGCATATGCCAATTCACTGGAATCTTCGTCTGTGTGTTCATCAGATCTTCTCTTTTTTTGTTTACTTCCCAGATCTTCGAATGGTTTACGGGATCTTTTCGTCATTGTTCCAATGGACGTTGATGTCAACGGTTCTGGAGAGACTGAGGGCGCTCTTGGTATCTCATCAACACTTGGTTCTTGATTAACTAAAGTTTGCACAAAACTCGGCCAATCAATATTTGCTCCCAACCAATTCTCGTACTTTCTCCTGAAATTATCAAGGAATCGGTTGGATTTCTGCCACCTTTGTAAAGCGGCTCGCGTAAACCTCCGACAAAATTCTTTGAGAAAAACACGATCTTCGTCAGACAGGCAATCGCCTATGCGGGATACAACTGCACTGAACAATACTTCAGAACAAACAAGTCTAAATTCGTGATTAAATTTTCCATTCTAAGATTTTATAGTCGCAGATTTAGTGTTAGCAGTTACACAGTTGTCAACAAACTAAATTATAAAACAAAACTTTAGCCCTTTTATTGCAAAACGCCAATAATTAGGTAACTACCCTCATTAGTTATCTTCTCATTAGCTAATGAAAATTTATAATTGTCACTAACTATTCTTAGAACTCATAGCACTGCTAATTAACAAATTAGCTTACTTATCAGGAAAAGTTGAATGTAATCCATAGTTGGCATTGTCGTGAGATATTGAAAATCATTAAATCACCTATAAAGACTCATTAGAAGACATCAGTGTAGTTACTTAAACACTTCTTTTCGGACTCATTAGAAGAGTAAACAATTGGTAATTTGGTTGTATGAAAAGTTTTAAAACTCATGATGTGTTGATAAATATCTAGCTCAAACATAGTTGTCTACGTGTGGGTGTACTATAAACCTCTGCCAACTCCTTCGGAAATATAGGAGTGATGCTATTTTATGTTACGTGTAGTTAAAACTCCGTGTTCTTCAACATAAACACTAAAAGGAATCGTTTCATATGAAAAAACAAATAAAAATATTTTGACGATTTTTAAAAAAAAACGGCATGAAATTTTTCGTCAAATCCGCAACCAAAAAATTATAAATAATTAGCACTATGACCACCTCCAAGGATATTACGGTTAAACATGCCGTTTAGGAGATAATTCGATTTTTCATACTAGGTCCATACATTTTTTTCTTATAAAAATTATAACTCTTCCATTTGTGCACACATTTACTTCATATGACATTTTATAGAACAGTAATGATCAGCAGAAGTCATTTCCAGCAAAAAAAATAACATTTAAGAAATCGAGATCCTATGTCTTCTACAGCCGATTTTCGATCCACCGTGCGACGCTAAGTTACTCGTCTCGGCGCGCCCGAGGTGGACGCATTTTAGGAGCAACGGCGACATTTTAAAAATTCAGGTAAGAACGTAAATATTTTTATCGACATTTCTTTTTTTTTTTGACTGCAGTGTATATCGAAAGGTTTTGTAGTCTTCACTATTGCGAAGTACGGTTACTAGACTATAGATTAGTGCCACATATTTGCTTTATTAATGTTATAAGTCGTGTTCATGGACTCCGGTATACTAAATGGCCGTGCGGGGATGGTGGGCTAACATGTGTACGGGGTTGATTGACTAAGATTGAAGAAGACCCCTTAAGTTTATTGTATTGTTTTATATTTATTTTAAGTACATAAATTGTGTTGGGCCGATTTCTAGAATATATATTCGCACTAGTTTTATTTATTTTAAGGCCATTTAGGTGTTAACTACATGAACTAGGGTAAATCATATAGGTATTTAATAAGACTTTTTTTTGTAGGTCAATGAGAACGTATAAACGAAAATCTGATCGAGGCAAAACAACGCAAAGTATAATGGAAACCGCTTGTGATGAAGTAATTTCAGGAAAGAAAAGTATACGCTACTTAGAATTGAATAATTTGGTATGGGTATTTGATATTTTTGTGATTTTATTATTAAGGTGCAAAAGAGGCCTAATGGAAGGAATACTTTAAGTGCTGTTACCTGCTTGTTTAATTACAAATAAATAACGTTGATTTGTGAAGTTTTGTATTATTTACCAGTCATATACAATGATTTCTTAGTATGGTCAACCTACCCCATATAGTGTGTCAACCAACCCCGATGACGGGGCTGGTTGACTAACTAGACTTGTTTTAAAAAAAAACGAAAAATAATCGGCTTCTTATTTAGTAAGAAACTTCAAATTAGCTGCATTAATTTATAAAATCAATAAAATACTCTATTTAGAAGTACTTTATATCAATTTTTATCTAATTTAGTTCTGCAGTTATACGCTAAAATATAAAAAAACTAGTCAACCAACCCCGGTCTCCACGGTACAATATTTAACACATTTATTTTATGGGGACCCCTTAAAGATTTGATTTGATTTTTATTATTTGTTGTTATAGTGGCCATATAGTAATACACTTTCTGTGAAAATGACAAGTGTCTGCCTATTATGGTTCAAAAGATACAGCCCTGTGACAGACGGATGGACACCGGAGTCGTAATAGTCGTCGTTGTCGTCGGTTCCCGTTGGCACCAAAATCAAAATTAAAATATTTTATTTCACATAAACCTACATGGGCACTTATGAAACGTCAGAAGCTAGGTGCACGGTTCCAATTGGTCGTTTCCTATGGAGAAGAGCCGGCAAGAAACTCCATGGTTACTCTTTTACCACCCTCACCCTTTGGTTCAAGTTATCTAAATGGCAAAACAGTCTTCTAGTCCTGGCGTGGCATAGAATAACAAAAAATATAGCTATTTCGAAATACGATAATTTATTGGAATCTACTTCGCTACTAAATATTTATATAATCTAATATTATAGTCAGAAAATTATTTGTGCGAAGTTTATTTCATTTTTGACACTTGGACAAGTGCCAAAACAATAACACCGATCGACTTAAGATACAAATAGACATTATGAAAATGACTTCGACATTTAAAAATATTTCTTGTTAACACTTCAGTTGACAAAATGTTAACGTTTAAACTTGAAAAATTAAAATAAATAAACAAAATGATTTACTAATAACTTGATAAATGACCATCACTTAAGATTTACGTAAACATTAATCATTTCGTTATTTATTAATATTAAATTAAGTGGGTGTTTATGTAAATAAAAATGTAAGTGGGTCGTAAAATTTTAAAATGAAGTGTAATTCCGTGTCGACAATAATTCTGAAATGTATATTTTTGGAGGATAATGTATGTAAACGAACTGAGATGGGACATTAGTCATCGAGCCAAAAAAATATAGGTATTTGGCCTTCACCTTTATTTTGAACTCTTTTGTTGTTTGATATGATACACAAATAGATACATTGCAGTTATGTAATAAAGAATTCATTTGCATGCATTTTTTTCAACAATACTTTGGCTATCAGTCCGGTTACCCACCTGATGGGGAAGTCATTAATTACTTCGCCAAGGGATGACGTTGTCATGTCGATATGACATGCCATTAGATTTTCATAAAGGTGTGTCCAACCATTGAACGGCAATCGTGCGCGGCTGCCGCGCTGTCTTTGGACGACTGCCGCGCGCGAACGCTTCTGTCTACCTGTCGCGCACAAACATTTCTAGCAAACATTCGTTAGTAATTGTGTTTGGACGAATTATAAGCAGATACACGCAACCGCTTTCATGCCAACTAAAATGCGTGGCGTGTCTTGGATATGCCGCGCAGTACTGCCGCGCAAACATTCATCGGTATAGTCCACAATAGAGCGCGGCAGTCATCGGTTTAGTTCAAACTAGAGCGCGGCACAAATGTGTCCTGCAAGTGCCGCGTGTTGCTGCCGCGCTCTTGCTGCGCAACTTTTGGACATAATTAATTTTGCTGACCGGACCGTAGTCACTGAGGCATATGCTAATTTAATTAGTACACTTGAAAATAAAAGTATTTTATAAAAAAAACTCAAGCTTCTCTAATCTGTAAATACCTTAACAATTCTTGAATGGAAGTGACTAAAAGAAAAAGATTTAATAAATAAAATGTATGTTAACCTCTCTAAAAATTCAATGACACAAAAAAACCCGATTAATAACATCTTGATTTATTGGTGTGAAAAATTATCAAAAATCGATTATTGGAAATCAACGGCTTATTCAATTTAAAACTCGATTATCATCGATTTTACATAATAAATATCGATATTATGTTAAATAATGTCTTGATTACATACAAATCGGTTATAAATTATGGGGGGTCCCCCTTAATTGATTATAATTCTTGTGTTTCCGATATTTTTTGTGGTGATAGTGATTAATTTTGAGTTTCGATATGGATTGTAGAGCGGAAACGTATAGAATCGATACAGTTGTCGGTAAATATGATACTTTATATTATGGTGATCTGGTAATTAGATGAGCAGTCAGATGTTAATCGTCCTATCAAGAGTTAATTAACACTATAGATAGGTACCATTATAAGTGTCAATGACCGCTAGATACTCTCAAAACTAGGTTTTGATGATCGCATTAAAATATAATAAGTATTTGGTACTCAATCGCGTGATTGCGTTGTAATTGTATCTACCAAGTACCGACTGGTAGACTGTGTGCGAGTATTTAGCTAAAACAGTACTTCGACGCCTTAGGGCTGATTTCATCAAAGTCAGATATCTTTTATCCGTGGAATAAAATTATCGTCTGACACTCTCGACAGTTTTTGTATGGAAAAACTGTCAAAAATTAAAAAAAATATTCGCAGGATAAGACTTGTACTCGGTATAAAAGTTTGGTGTTTGCCCTAAGTAGTGTAAAAAGTTAGTTGTGTTATTTATCTATTGTGTTTATGCATTTAAAGGACTATGCGACATTTTGGACCTAATGATCAACAGTGATGAAACGTATACCATATGAAAGCTTTTGGCGTAATATTTAATTAATACTATGGCAGCTAAGTCGAAATCGGGTGCGAACATGGTGTTTTGGAACATTCAAAAAAGTAGGTGTTAGGTTAATGGTTCAGACCGGCCATCTTGTAATTACATATCACTTTTCAGACTTTTCTTTAAAAAAATGTCTTGTACTCGCCGAGCATCCCAAGAAATACCACAGTCTAAAATAATACAATAAGAAAATGCGCGAGAATTTATTCTTAAATCATCTGTTAATTAAGAAAGACTTGATTATTCAATCTGTCTAACATTTTGCACCTGGCGTTGATTTACAGTTTCTCAGAATTATTTTTCTTTTGTCTATACCTACCTACTCTTGCGCCGACAAAATACAAGCTATACGTAATCTTTTTGATTCCGACTTGGGTAAGAAGATAAGCTAGGTATCTAGGTACCATTAGTAAGTTTGACTGCCTCGTTGGTCTACTGCTCCTGGGTTCGATTCCCAGGTCGGGCAGTGTTACTGGGTTTTCCTATCGGGCATTTCATCTGGCAGTGCCTGGTAGATGGCAATAGCATGGGGTCTCAACTCGAACAAATTATAATTAGTCTTGAAAAAAAATCATAGATGGCAGCATAAGTAACAATTTATGAAATTAACAATCACTAAAAAGCGTTATACGACAAATTTTGGCTGAGGTAATATTAGTAAAAATCAAAACATCTTTGTTTAATGCTGATTTATGTATTTATACTCATAAATCTCAGATTATCAACAAAAAACTTAAATTAAGCCGTTTACTTCAATTCGAACCCTTAGAATGATAAAGTAGCCATCTGCTAATCATTTTGTTGAGAGCTCTTTGCAATAGATGGCGTTTTACTCAAGTGATGACAGGGTCACTTTAAACTTGCGTTTATGTCGTTTCATTAAGGAAAATCAAACTATTTTTTTTTAATCTAGTACTTTACGTAGAAATATAAAAATTGAACACCTTGGAAGAAAAATCGTAAAAAAGGAAGAAAAACATCTAGGAGTCTTGCGTAGTATTCAGGCAAGACTCCTAGATGGCGTTAAAAAAACTACAGTCTGGCAATTAGTGAGTCGCTGATGCTGCCATCTGTTAAAAAAATGGGGAAGAAAAATAGCCAGCTCAATTGCTAGACTTAGGGTGGTGTCATTTCTTTGTATGGGATTGGGTATCTGTACGTAGTATTATCATATCTGTGGCAATAGGCTCGCCCTGAGACTTAACCATTTTTTTTTCAGTCATATATATATTTTTAACTGCTATAAAATAAAAACAATGTAAGTAATATATATTTGATATTATGATTATTATCTTATTTATGTATTGTTCGAATAATAAATAAGATAATAATCATAATAAATTAAATATATATTACTTACATTGTTTTTGTTTTATATTAAACCTCCAACACCATAAATATTGCAGCTAAAATGTAATAGAAAGAAAAAATAAAGAAAATACGTTTATTTGCGGCAAACATGACGCCAAGAAAGGACAAATATACGAAAATAACAAGTTGCGGGAAAATATGCGTCACATTCACGCAAAACGGCCATCGCTCAGCATAATGCTGCGACCCTATGCGAGACAGAGCCCCAGCGCTGGTTTTGAGTGACAGCCGGCGTTGACGTCATGACGTCAATCGGTGCAGCACATAATGAGTGATCAATAACAAAATAATAAATAAAATAAATACATTAACTTATAGTGTTTATAAAAATATAATATTTATTGATGGCAACATTCCGTTCTGTGTAATATCAGCACGTTCTATTAGACATTATAAATGTCAGTTTCCATAAACAATCTGTCATTCAACGAATAAGACACATTAATTTGCACAGCTGAGTCACAGAGTAATTAACACAACACCCAGATGTTCAATTTATTTGTGGTTTTAATTGCAACGTAGTGTAACCGGGCTATTTAATAATGGAGAAAAAAACTGCTGATAAAAATAATTGAAAATACCGTTTAATGTCACAAATAAAATATGTAGATAAATAATTTTAAAAAAAAAGATAATAAAACGAATAATTATGGAAATATGATATTGGAATAATAATAGATCAATCAGTCTGCCTAGCCTTTTCCCATCCATGTTGGGAACTTGGGATCGGCTTCCAATCTAATCGGATGCAGCTGAATACCAGTATTTTACATGGAGCGACTGTCTATCTGACCTCCACAACCCAGTTACTGGGTAACGATACCCCTTGGTAAGACTGGTTGTCAGACTTTTGGGCTGTCAAAGATCTACGAATGACAGCCAAGACCACGTGCTTTCCGAGGCACAGAGGTGTCCTAATATGTAATGGATGGTCACCCATCCACAAATCGACCGCGGCAAGTGTAGCTTAACCTTCGATCGACCCATGCGGTTGTTATTTTTTAGCCTAGAGACAAATAAAAATGAGATCTTTTGTTATTAATAGGAGTCATTAAATTAATTTTAAATTTTATGTTTAGCACCCAAGGGAAATAAACGGTGAAAATATTTAATTATTTACTTTTCCTTCAAGAATAAAAATAAACGTTAAGAAAATCCGGTAGCCGAACTGTCATCCATAACATTATCGGCTGCCATCAAAACAAAATGATTTATTGTAGGTATTTTTTCAACTGCCTTTATTATAATTAATGTTCGCGTAATCACAAAGTTAGCTTATTACAGTTTTAACACCTTTATTTCACACACTATTAAGTTCAAATTCGATTATCATTGACACCTTGTAAAAAAAGAAACAAAACACATTTGCGTTTAGAACAAGTATTGGTTAATTTAAATTGAATCTTAACTTTTAAGAATTAGATTGAAAATCAATTGACGGCTAATTTCCAGGGTTGTCAAAAACAAGTTTGTGATCACCACAGTGTATGCTATGTATGGCCCCAAGAGTTAAATGAACTTGCGGTCTGACCTTTACATTTGTTTAATGTACGAAGTACCTACAATTTGTTTTTACTTATTTATTGATGGTGTGCCAATACGAACGGAAGAGGACGTAAGGAAATCATCGAGTTTTTTTTTTTTGTGGTTATTCTGACAGCTTCTGTGGTAGAACCGTAGAAATTATCCTGTCATTCCTAAAGATAATTTTAGTTGATGACGATTTCTTACAAGGCAAGGACTCCTTTAAAAATATTACAGTGACAACTCTATGGGCAATAGGATGTTCTATTTGATTGTAATACTATCTTGAATTCATGCAAGCCTAGTACTTTTTGTTAGGTTTTGATTGAAGTTTAAAGAAAACAATATTTATTTTAATATTTAAAAACTTAGAGTGCTGACTGTACTTTTAACCTACTAGCTATTGGGGGCGACCCGGGCCTAATATTCTAATATTGTAAGGGGCGAGTGGGTACACTTAGGTAATTAGGGGCAAGATCCAAGGGGCGAGCGGGGGCCTACACCTAAGATTTCAAGGCATTTGAAAAGTAGGTACTTTCCTTTAAATCCTTAAATAGCAAAGCCACAGATATTATAATACTACGCATAGCATAATCAGCCTATAACGTTCCCACTGCTCGGACACAGGCCTCCTCTCTGTGAGAGGGAATGGGCCGTAATCCAACACTCACGCGGGCCCAGGGTGTTTAAATACCCATAATATAATATTATGATACTTGAATACCCTTGGGAAAAAATACGAAGATATTACATATTTAAAATTATTCTACTTAGATTTCCTCAAGAGATGTTAATTTTCAACTTGACCGGCTTGCCCGATTTTGTGCACATAACTAATTACTGAAAAAATGAGAATTTAGTTTTTTAAGTTCGAGGCCACCGCAACGTCTTCATCATCCGCGCAACATGCCTTTTTCTTCCATACTTCTTTATTAGTCTTCATCTCGGTAGTCTACCCCTTTCTAGCCATAATAATAATTATCTTTCACACAGTCCTTCTTTCATTTCTGTTTGTTCTTTCCCCAGTCTTATATGCCCTTTCCCACATTCATAATATGGATCCTATTATTCTTCAAGAAAAAGTGTCATTCGTTCGAAAATATTTACAAAAGTTCACCGCTCAAGTACCACTGACTATCAAGCAAGCGGTACTTTTCATTCAACTTTAGTTAATATTTTTTGCGATATCCAGTCGGCAAAATAATTTTATTAGTAGGTAACTGGAATACCCATAACTAATAGCTACCGGAAAAGCTTGTTTATTTTATAATACGTTTATGGTCTCTTAACTTCGTTTACCGACTACAAATTGGCAACAAAATTAGTTTACGACTCGCAGGACCATAAAAATATACAAATAGGATCTAACTATCTAACACAATTATCAATTTTCTCCGTTTTTTATGAGACTAGACTAATTAAGACGGCTAAAAAAAATATGAGAAAAAAATATTTTGGCTAACCAGTTCTCTATATTTTTATGGAAGTTTTATCAAATACTTAGTTCCCCATTTTACATAAGAAAAAATAAAAAATATAAATTCAACTTAAAAAAAAAAATCTAAATACATGAATGTTGAAACATATTTATATGTATAAATGTCTAAACACCAATGATTGTCTGAGAAAGTAACGTTGCTCATTTTAACACAAGAGAGCCCTGTAAAAATTAAAAAGACACAATTTAATAAAAATAAATTAGAACTCCCTAAAAAGTGCCATAAATAAATCGCTTACACCAAATCGATATACGATTATCCTAATGATAACGCTAATTTATGCTAATGACATTATTAAAACCTCTATAGTACAATAAAATAATAATATTTGAAGAAAAAAATAATCTTAATTTCTTTATTAGAAAAGTACCGCGCGGTCACGGATTGAACAGGTTTTCAAATCGATTCATTCGAATACATTAGCATCGAATGATGAATCGATTTCTACGATCGAATCTTGTTGATGATTCTGTAGTTTATTTCTCACTGTGATTTTATGAAGTCATGTTCTTGAATGATTAATTTAAAGCTTTTAAGTGAATAGTTTTTAATGTTCTTCGCGTGAGAGATTGTTTGTAGAGGATGGTGTCAAATTCTTATCTTGTAACAGTTAAATACTGCTTATAGGAGGTCAGGGTGCTTTGCAAGCATAATTTAATAAGTAGGAATGGAATCAAATGTCATTGTTTTTGCCAAGTCGTCAGAACATGTGAGATGTGATGTTTGAGCGATATCAATACTGTGGACATGACATAATTTGCTTTTAATAGTTGATTCTCCACTAAGGGATACAGTGTCTTTTATTACGGTTTACATTCGATTTTTTTTTAGTTGAGGTTCCAATTTTTTTTATTTTTTTTATGAATTGACTTTAACGTTTCGAATTTATTTAACTTAAACACTTTTAATATCTATAATAATAATTATGTACAAGGGAAAATCCGTCTGCATCGCTGTCAACAGGAAAAGTGCCCAAAAGGCTGGCAGCATTGCCACGTTGTATGGCAATGCTGATTCTTTGGCCAAAAAATAGGCCAGCCCTCTGGTCACGTGAAGAGTCAACCAAGCGCTTGGCGATGTCTTGAAAAACCAAGTGGGCACTCGGAACCCATAGCTCTAGGGTTTCAACCCCAAACGGCTCGAACATATACGTCCCGATAAGATTGGAGTATTTGCGCCGTTTGAGGTTTTCTGCACCTGCAGCAGCAGCTCCAGCACAGCCCGCCGTGCTAGGAAGATGGGATGGCGCAAGGGTGTCGACACACGTTGCATCCCACACCAAAGGCCTACCTACCTTCCAAGGCATTATGGTCATTCCGTCTGGTTCCAAATTCAAATCACTTTATTACCCAGCGGATTAAAATGAAATTCAGTTCAATAACAGGAGTCAAGTCTCCTCATTCGGCTTTTATACCACCTAGAACTGGCCCAATTCCACGACAGTTTTGCCCACAAAAATCCAAAATTACCCATTACAAATGAATGAACTTTTAACAAATGACGGTGTTGCCCCAAAAAGGCTTCTTTACATTAAGAGATAGATTACAACAAATTAAATAAAGCTCAATACATTAAGCTTTTATGTAAAACATGGCCGTTTGAGAGCTAAGCCGGTTCCAATGGCACTGTTTGGACATATTGATAAATGTTTTCTGATACCAATGATTTAGGACTTAATCTAATTACAACTAGCGATTGCTTTTACCTATGCGTTTAGAAATTTCAAATTACTTAGGTCCATCTTGTGAGTTTCACGTTTTCGAATTGGAAAGAGGTGGATATTAGGAACGACGTACTGTAGTAAGGATTAAGGATGTGTGGTGTTACGCGAATGGATACATTATGAAATGAGTATATAAGAGAAAGTCTGAAAGTGGCACCAATGACTGAAAAGTTGAGCGGAAATATTTATTTTAGTATTTGTTGTTATAGCGGCAACAGACCTGTGAAAATTTCAACTGTCTAGCTATAACGGTTCATGAGATACAGCCTGGTGGCAAACGGACAGACAGACAGACGGACAGACAGACAGCGGAGCCTTAGTAATAGGGACCCGTTTTACCCTTTAGGTACGGAACCCTAAAAACAAATACTTTGATAGAGAAAGTTCTAATCTAGGATTTGTTATGAATTATTTCTATCTAATCAGTGGCTTTGTACGTGTTGATTATTTCGTTTTTTTCCGCTAGACTAGAAAAAGAAGATAGTCTAGATGCCAAGGACTGATAAACACATAGATAATAGTGATCAAATAGCCTTGAATTGTATCACATAAAGGGCAGTCTATTTTATGAGGTATCTGAAGTAAAAAACTGGTAAAGTGCATGTCGGGCCACGCACACTGAAGGGTTCCGTAGTTGGAATGAAATACCGAGAGCAAACTTAACTTTGTAGATATGAAAAAATGTTCTCCCGTTCATCGATATACATACGTCATGGTCAATTCTCCAACTGCAAACGTAAGTTTGTAATGACAAAAAGAATGTGATAACCTACTGTAAATCTAAACGATTTAGATTTTTTAACGGTATTTTTAATATTCGGGAAAGGTCTTCATTAGCTATGATCAAAATAAAAAATATTATTACTAAAAATGGAAATACCAATCAGCATCAAATTCCTAATGAGCAATGAATTTAATAGAATATTTATGTTGAAATAGACAAATAAATAATTATAACAAATGTTTCCGCAATAGCAAAAAAATTATACCAAAACTAATAGAGTTCTTTTCAATAAAAATGCCCATAAATTACATTAAGCAAACTAATTTTAAGAGCATGATACATTAAAAGTTGACGATTTATAGGAAAAGCATATTGATTTACATTTGACATAATTTATGAACGATATAAATTATGTTCAGCTTTAATGTTGTTTACGAGTCTTTTTTCGCCTCGTATTTAATTTTTAAGTGTGCCGACATTTTTGCTGGTTTTAGACGAAAGATTTTTATGGATCTTCCTTGTTCAAATATTCCATAAGGTAAGGTACACAAGGCTACACATCAAGCTATACATTTCCAGCATAAGCTGACCTCGCATGTAAGGAAATTCTATACAATGCGAGATCAGTATAAACTGGAAATGTATAGCTTGATGTGTAGCCGTGTGTACCTACATCGATTGGAGGTGTAATACTCTTATTTTATTGCGTTATGTCCTACCGGAGATGGCAAGATGAGCTGCAGACTCCATGAATAAAGACATGGACACATTGGCACCCAGCTGTTTATTAATGTACCTAATTAGTTATAATTTAACCGTGTTTTTGTATGTTGTGCTGTCTTTTGTGTGCACCAAATAAACGTTTTATCTATCTATCTACATGGTCCTTTGTTGTCTCCTACACACAGAAAAGTATAGAGTACAGATGCCTTTGCCCTGCATTGTGCCGATATGCATTTTTAATCCTAACTTCCTAACGAATCTTATAAAATAATAGTTGCGCCCCGCGGTTTCACCCGCGTAAGTCTCGATCCCGTGAGGAATATCGGGATAAATAGTGGATACTATTATTAATATTGGATAATATGTCCTATTCCAGGTCATGGCCTACTCATTCATCCTAATCCGTTTAGCCGTATGAGAGAGAAAGTGTCACAAACAAACGAAACGTAAAACGCATGCATGGGTTCGAACCCACGACCAACAAGTCGGGGCCGTAACCGCTGGTTACATCCGCATGCGAATGTCCCTAATTTACGTAAACTGGCACAAGATGTCAATGACGAAAAATGAGTAACGTTACACAATTTCACGCTTTAGTTTACTACGAAGATTATCTTGCCTATAAATAGAGACGTAAATATTTATCCTCGTGCTATTTCATTTAGCGAAAATCTTTATAATAATGGTTATAATTTTTAGATATCCAAGTGTTACCTACATAAGGCACTGGAACTATAATATTTTTACTGCGTCGTTGGTCTAGTGGCCGCAGGCGCTCCTGTTACGTTGCGCATCCTATTGAGTTATTCCATTGTGTTTCTCATTAGCAGCCCGGAGTCAGAATTTGTGCCCGGTTGATGGCAATAGGCTCGCCCTCTATGATATACCGGATGACATTTTTTACCGTCTCGAGCATAATCAGGTGTGTTGTGTAAGTGAAACAGAATCCATACCGAGATTGTACAGGTTCGGAATTTCCTTCAAAAATCATGAAAACTATCCATCCTACGGCCCGTGCGTAAAAACTAATAATAGCCAAAATAGGAGATAGTAAACGGCGTAGGCTGCGATCGCGCATGAATGAAAGTTGTACGTGTGTGCGAGCGAAACGCACGCACATTTCTTTTGTAGTAAGCGGCCGCCCCTCGCATGGTACAGTCGTGCTGAAAACGTTTCCAAAATCAACGCAATAACATTTATACTCCACTTACTAATAAACTAAGACAAACCTGAGCTACAAATAAAATGAACACAATACCCAAAAATTCTCAAACATACAATACAAATACCCAATTGACTAAATAAGCCTCACACCAAAAGAATAAGTAGTAAATAGGTAATAACTTAACACAAGTAAGAAAACTTAACCTACCTAAAATAATAAAACACAACAAATACTTAAGTACAAATAAAAACCCCACCAATTTACCAATTAAAAAGATAAAATAATAAGAAAACCTATCCTTACAAATAAAACGAAAACAGCAACAAAGACTCGGAACGAACTTTTAAAACAATCTAAGTAATCTTTTTTAAATAATTCGAAACAATAAATACTTGAATAAGCAAGAATACTCGACTGTACTTCATTCAAAATGAAAAGGACGTGCATACATGCGGGAGGAGCGAGAACATTGACAGAAGGTTGTTTGGTCGACCCGTTGCTAAGTAACGTCGGCGCGCCTACGCACACACACATACATAGAAACTTGATGTGTGTAGTTCACTTACCGGGGTTCACGTACGATAGCCGAGCAGCTGAGCGGTACTCGCGCGCGGGCGACACGAACGACCGATGCGCACGCGCATTGCGCGCATTTTACAAAAAATGCACTTAGGTCTGTACCTACCTTTTTAGCGATATCGCAGTAGGTAATTATTGACTATTGTTCCAAATGTTTTGTTCTAAACATAAACTAGCACGTCTTTGCATATTGTTTGGTAAACTTCGAGGCGTGTCTCTATCACTTTTTAAAACATTAAAAGCGTTTTAAATTATTCGCTGTTTTAAATCACTAACGCTTTGAGCTTCTTCGGTATACACTAAACGTCAGACTAAACGTTTTAGGTCGGCCCACAAATAAAAGTCAAGGGGTGTTGTGTAGGTCTGGTGACCTCGGCCGCCAGTTCACAGGTGCACCGCGACCTATCCACTTATCACCAAATTGACCATCGAGATACGCGCGCACAGATCGGTTGTAGTGAGCTGGACATCCGTCATGCTGGAAGTACATGTCTTGCAGATAGGGATCAGGAACGTCTTGCAACATGGTGTCAATGACAGAACGGTTCTGCACCCAGTGACAAAACTCCATGCGGGGTCCGGGGGGGAATTTGAGGAGAAAGGATACCGTTCCTTCGCAGCGACTGAAGATTTTCTTCTTCTGCGTACATTCGCCTTGCACTGGCTGTTTTCACCAAACAAGATACTCTACGTTAGAATATTCGTACATGTTTAGATACGACAAATATGACCGTGTGCACGATGCATACGCGGAAACAAACAGCGCGACGTCACACCGCCGTGACTAATCGGTGACTGAAGCTCGGGACGCGGGCGGGCGGGGGGATGCGCGAGCGAGCAGCTCCGGCGCGGCGGCGGCTCAAGCGCCTGATGATATCAAAGAAGCCGACAGCAAGTGCGGCGAGTACCTATCGGCTGCAAAGGAACGTATCTAATTCATTGATAAATTCCGTGCATTTAGTAGGGTGCGTATGATTTGAATTTCGATATTTTTTCATCGATTTATTCAATTTTTTTTAATTTCTGTTTTTATTGTTTTTGTATTAAAAGTTTACTTCAAATGGGTAGTATTTTTAGATAGATCAATTTGTTTAAAGGGTATAAAAAAAAGAATAAAAAAAAATATCTATGCCATTGGCTTCTACTCCGTTCACCTACTACACCCTATGTTTGTCGAGACGGTAAAAAAAGTCATCCGGTATAGATAGATAGAATACTCTTTATTATGTACACTATAAAAATTACAGACATAAATTAGAAATTTTACATAGGGTGACACAATGGGCGGTCTTATTGCTAAAAGCGATCTTTTACAGACAACCTTTGGATGGATTAAAGTAAGAAGGAGAGACATACTACAGGTAGTCAGTGGTGTACCGATGTATACCGGTGTATAATATGGGACTTATACATAACTGGCGAATTGGGGTGTACTATAGGTACACCTCACTTTCTTCACAACTCTACGTACAGTCACGGACTTTAATTGATGAGCCACCTGGTACTGCATTTCGCATTTTAGCCGTATAATGCAAATCGGGTTTATTCGGTTCCCGACACGCAAAGTCATATGTCTTCGTATTAGAAGAAGAAAATTATATTTCATATCTTTACCGGTTGGCTAACCTGAGAGCAGAACTACAAACTTGACAGCAGTGACTACTCAAAGTCAACCAATTGCAAGTCTTGCAACAGTAACCTAGCAACGATAAACAATTGTTGCTAGGTTACTGCTGCATAGTAACGTTAGCGTACGGAGAAATTCTCTGACATCGATATTTCAACTGTCACTGTCTTCAGTTAAGTTTTCAGAATTATTGAGTTAATGAGCTATGATTCAAAGGAGGTCAGTATCAAATAGATTGGATAAACTTAATGCAACATTGTATTTATTTTTATCATTAAGAACTTATTAGTCAACCTCTATGGATAAGACTATTTCCGATTAAAAGTAATTTATTTGTCATCTTGATATTTCAACTGTCACTGTCTTCAGTTATGTTTTCATAATTATCGAGTTAATGAGCTATGATTCAAAGGAGGTCGGTATCAAATAGATTGGATAAACTTAACGCAACATTGTATTTATTTTTATCATTGAGAACTTATTAGTTAACCTCTATGGATATTTCCGATTAAAAGTAATTTATTTGTCATCTTGTTTACGAGGGTGCGATTTGAGTTCGTGTTTAATCGTGTAATCTCGTGAATGTATGAAACTGCAAAATTGAAAAGTTTGAAGGTGGCTCATCAATTAAAGTCCGTGACTGTACATAAATTATTCGGGTACCTACCTGCTAACGATCACTATAATTTATAGATGTATTCAGTGTTTTAATTAATTAAGACTTTTGTGCTTTATGACTAAGAATAAAACAGTTTTTTGTAGTATGATTTTTTATTGTTTTTACCAACAGAAAAACAATAATAAAACAAGAAATAAAATTATAGATCCAAATCTACTAAATCTGTAAAAATGTTGTCGTAAAGAACATAGATGTAAATAAAATAAATATACTTACTTCTGTAACCAATATTCACAAAACTTTTTTTTTTTAATATCTGTTTGACGGGAATGGAATGTCAACATGCTAATCTTAGGAAAAAATATTGAACTAATTAACCTCACTGAATGAACTTATGCCGTGCAATTGGAGAGGTCTATGTCCAGCAGTGGACTGCTATAGGCTGATGATAATGAACCTCACTGAATCATTTTCCAACTTCCTGTCTCACTCTATCTTACAAAACATTGTTTAAAATTCAAAATATTGCATTGTAATCGCTATCCCTATTCTAGTAGAATAAGGAATACCTAAACAAAGTATTATGTATACGTATTATCATTAAAAATGTTAAGGGAACCGACAAATTACCGTAAAAAATACCATTTCCCAATCCCAATCATTAACCAATTCCTCACTAATGTGCGAACGTGGAGGCCAAATGATGGTCAAATTGTTGAAAGAATCAACAACAGGTGAACAGTTTGAGAAAATAATTGATGTGTTTCAATTTTCTAGTAGTGCTGTACTAATGGGAGTTATTTGTCAACGTTTTTTACGAGTCTGGCAGCTTTTTATGAGATTTACATTAAAATTGTAGGTATTTTTAGTTGGCTAATTAGTAAAAAATGATGTCAATGTTAATAAGAGATGTGTGATAGGTTGACTATGACGATTTGGTATATTATTTGAGGTGTAGGAAATGTAAAAAATATGTATATTCTCAGTTAAGACCCATCTTGTAACACCTTTCCACCAACATGCTGATTGAATGTTAATCATGTCAAGAAAATAAGATTTGGAAATACATGTCCCGGAATTAACGCCATCAAACACCCCAATTAAAATGATTATGTTATAGGTACTTTTATTATCAATGTTGTCTATATAAAATGTAATACAACTACTTAATGACTTAAATTAATAATAATTATTGTGTACAAGTATACCTATAAAGAAAGGGGGGAAATTATCAAAGGGCATGAAAAAAATCGTCTGCGTCGTTGTCAACAGAAAAAGTGCCCAAAAGGCTGGCAGTATTGCCACGTTGTTATACTTAATCATTATGCATAGACAACATTTTTACTATCTATATCTATACATATTATAATTTGAAGTCGCTTATCGTGTTTGTCTGTATTTCCGCGTTGGCCTTCTAAACCACGCAACAGATTTTGATGAGGTTTTCACCATCGTTTAGAGAATTTATTCTTGAAGATTTATGTGTATATTAAAGTTGCATATAACTAAGAAATCTCAATGTTTTTTCAAGTCGTAAAAACCGTGCGAAACAGGAGCGGGTCACTAGTTATGTATAAAATATTGTTTATTTATTAAATAAGTTATACTGATTGTACACACGGCTACACATCAAGCTATGCATTTCCAGTATAAGCTGATCTCGCATTGTACGAAAATCCTACACAATGCGAGATCAGCGTAAACTGGAAATGTATAGCTTGATGTGTAGCCGTGTGTACGAGAAAATTGTGGTCACATAACAAATCTACGCACGCACACAGTCGCAAACATCTAGCATTGTAAGTAATTTGTCCATTTTGGTTTGTTTTGACTGTAATTTACGTGGTTTTAATTATTTTTGGGTAAGTTTCAGTATACGATTCTGAACAAGCTAATTTCATAATGTGCATTAATTCAGTTACACATTGTATTATTGTTCTTATTTGCAATTAATTATAACATAGTCGTTCCTCTCTTACGGAAACAATATTGAAAAATAACTGGGAATCTAATTAATAATTAAAGTTATGAACACCAATAGGTATATTTCCTGAAAAAAAACAGCATAAACTCAGAAAGTAAGACAGTTATTTCCGCAAATAAGAATGCTCAGATATCTAATTGCGTAACTTATTTTCGTAACCGATAAAGACTAATCAGTTTCACTTTGACAGTTCAACAACATTCACTGCGTTATTTACGTTGTTCAGCAGATTTTTTTCGAACTTATGAAGCAATGGATTAGCAATTGGTTTCAAACCGATTCAGATTGTGATTGATAGTGTGTTACGCGATTAGGGTGCAGCTCATTCCTATCCCCTTGAAAATCAAATATCATTCTAGGCCTGTGACAAATAGGTAGCAAACGAAACAATTCATCCTAACTAATATTATAAATTCGAAAGTAACTGTGTCTGTCTGTATGTTACCTTTTCACGCCTAAACCACTGAACGGATTTCGATAAAATTTGGCAAGGAGACAGATGGCATCCCGGGGAAGGATATAGGCTACTTTTTATCGACATACCACGCGGGCGGAAGGAAGCCGCGGGTGGAAGCTAGTTATAAATTAATATTTTTTTCCTCACTAACCAATTTTTTTCCTACAATTTCAGTCTTCACATTTTCCGCCTAATTATATGCAATAATAACTTGTCCTGTCCACGATAGAATGCGGCTGAAGAAGCTGCCAACTCGGTGTAACGTCTTATTTTCTATATTGCGTGACATATTGTAATGCACTTTATATGTAACTGATATTGACACATTGTATATGTGCCAAGTTTCTGTTGATATTGGCGGAGGCCAAACGACAGTTATGTTTAAGTCCCATATAATAAGGGGACCAGCCTGTTGCCACCAACCGGGCTTAAATCCAGACGCCGGAGAGCTACTGAGACATTCCAGATAGATAAACCCAATATCACTTTGACCGACCTGGGAATCGAACCCGGGACCCCATGCTCAGCAGTAGCGCTTGCGACCACTAGACCAACGAGGCAGTCTATTTACTATTACTCTTGAATAATTTACAAAATAAAAAAGTTTCACAAAGATCTTTGACAGTTGTTACGGGTCGCAAGAAGCCCGAAAGTCTAATAACCAGTCTTACCAAAGGGGTATCGTATTACCCAGTAAATGGGTTGTGGAGGTCCGATAGGCAGTCGCTCCATATAAAATACTGGTATTCAGCTACATCCGGTTAGACTGGAAGCCGACCCCAACATAGTTGGGAAAAGGCTTGGCAGATAATGATGAACAAAGTTACACAAAATTAAATAGAAAATTACCATCTACACCTCCCACTTACTATTAGATTCTTCCCACAAATAAACCATTACTAAAGTACCTCAATACTTTCTCCGATGTTAACATCGATTAACACCACTGTCATATTTATATAAAACATCAAAAGGTTCTAATTAAGCGCTATTCAATGCGCATACGCAGCGCTGACTCTGCAAATAATACGAGTAATTAAACCACAAGCATTCATTCACGTTCTATTGTATCTTTTAATTTCTTTTCTTAAAGATAAATATCTTTTGTTGTAGTAAAATGTATGGATCATTATGGCTATGTTGTCATTAGGTCTTATATTATGAATTATGATCAATTAAGTGGAATATTGATTTTATCGAGTGTTTTGCAAAAACTTATACTTTGACCTTACTGGTCGTTGATCTCTATTTAAAATGCATAATGAGCTCGTGGCTAAGTAATAACAGCCGCACGGGTTCATCCATCAGGTTAAGCTACTCTTGCCGGGGTTGGTCCGTGGATGGGTGATCATCTTTACTTACCAACACTCTCTTCCGTGCCAAGGAAAGCACGTTAATCCGTTCTCGGCTGTCTTTTCTGGATCTGTGACAGTCGTTGCGGGTCGTCAGAAGCCCGAATGTCTGACAACCAGTCTTACCAAGGGATGTCGTGTTACCCAGTAGGTAACTGGGTTTGTGTGTGTTTTGAGCTAGTATAGCCATTACATAAAACTGTCAATGAATGACAGGACTTCAAATCGTACCTAGATTACGTCTCGAACGTTTTGAATTGCATTTTTTTTTTATCTTAGATGTTTTATTTATAGGTACTTATTATTTATTTTAGTGATAAGTTTGTTGTAAGTACATGAAATAGAATAAAATATTTTATGGACATAGGTACAGTCACGGACTTTAATTGATGAGCCACCTTCAAACTTTTCAATTTTGCAGTTTCATACATTCACGAGATTACACGATTAAACACGAACTCAAAACGCATGCTCGTAAACAAGACGACTAATAAATTACTTTTAATCGGAAATAGTCTTAACCATAGAGGTTAAATAATAAGTTCTCAATGATAAAAATAAATAAAATGTTGCATTAAGTTTATTCAATCTATTTCATACCGACCTCCTTTGAATCATAGCTCATTAACTCGATAATTCTGAAAACTTAAGAGAAGACAGTGACAGTTGAAATATCGATGTCAGAGATGTTACTTTCGAACTTGTCGAAATGACTTATTTCTCTGTACGCGATAGTAACTTTATTACTATCGCAACATTAACCTAGCAACGATTGTTTGTCGTTGCTAGGTTACTGTTGCTAGAACTGCAATTGGTTGACTTTGGTAGTCACTCTGCTGTCAAGTTTGTAGTTCTGGCTCTCAGGTTAGCCAACTGGCATAGATATTGAAATATAATTTTCTTCTTCTAATATGAAGATATATGACTTTGCGTGTCGGGGACCGAATAAACCCGATTTGCATTACACGGCTAAGATACGAACAGTGCCAGGTGGCTCATCAATTAAAGTCCGTGACTGTACAAGTAGTTGATATAAGAACATCACATATTTCGTAGATAATGTCAAAATAACCACACATTATTTTCTCCATCAAAAACATAATATGACACAATAATAAGCAACAACAAAAACGTAAATCCGCAGCCATGACACTTTTCTCTGTTATTAGGGTTCCGTACCAGAAGGGTGCCAACCAGACAGAACTCTATTACTAAGCCTCCTGTGTCTGTCCGTCCGTCTGTCTATCAGCGGTATCTCATGAACCGTAACAAGTAGACAGTTGAAATTTTCACAGATTGTGTATTTCGCTATAACAACAAAACAAAAATAAAATAAATTTAAAAATTAAAGGCCTTCAATTTTTAACTTTATTTTATTTTTAATATTTAATTATACAAGAAACATGTTTTATTTCGACGTTTTTTTCTAAATATTGTACGGTGGTACGGAACCCTTCGTGTGCGAGTCTAACTCACACGTGGCCGGTTCTTATGTTCAACAAACATTGACAATCTCTTATCAGCACAAACAGTATCTGACAAAGGAACTCCATTGCGAATACTTTCAGTGTTAAATCATACCTTTTCTTTGTACAGCCGCATTCCTGTATGTAGGACGGTCAAACGGTGAACTGTTAATAACATTACTCTCCTTTTTGTGACTGCAGTCGAGTAAATAAGAAGGAAGGAGCTCGTGGCTAAGTAATAACAGCCGCTCGGGTCGATCCATCAGGTTAAGCTACGCTTGCCGGGGTTGGTCCGTGGATGGGTGACCATTTTCACATATCGAAACTCCTCCGTGCCTCGGAAAGCACGTTAAGCCGTTGGTCCCGGCTGTCATTTGTGGATCTTTGACAGTCGTTACGACTCGTCAGAAGCACGAAAGTCTGACAACCAGTCTAACCAAGGGGTATCGTATTACCCAGTTACTGGGTTGTGGAGGTCAGATAGGCAGTCGCTCCATGTAAAATACTGGTATTCAGCTGCATCCGGTTAGACTGGAAGCCGACCCCAACATAGTTGGGAAAAGGCTAGGCAGATGATGATGAAAATTTGCAGGTCAGTGTCAAGTTGTCTGTTGATTAAAAATTTAAAATATGATTCGCGACCGTAAAAATTATGGATTTACAGAATTATAAACATTGGAATCAGCAATACAACTCTCTAAGTTCATGTGTACACACGGCTACACATCAAGCTATACATTTCCAGTTGATACTGATCTCGCATTGTATAGAATTTCCTTACATGCGAGGTCAGCTTATGCTGGAAATGTATAGCTTGATGTGTAGCCGTGTGTACCTATTGAATGACTATTTCATGAGATCATGACATTTGGCACATAAATGAACTTAAGGTTTTCATCTTATTATGTGAGTATGACCGAATTCAACGAAACTTCATCTTATACTGCGACGTCTCTGAGCTAAGCCGCGGACAGACAGACATCCATATTAATATTAGAAATTCGAAAGTAACTCTGTCTGTCTGTCGGTCTGTCTATCTGTCTGTCGGTCTGTCTGTCTGTCTGTCTGTCTGTCTGTTAGCTTTTCACGCCCAAAACCACTGAACGGATATCGACGAAAATTGGCAAGGAGGTAGATGGCATCCTGGGGAAGGACATAGGGTACTTTTTATCGACATACCACGCGGGCGAAGCCGCGGGCGGAAGCTAGTACTATAAGGGTTCCTTGTTGACTAAGGAACCCTAAAAACTAAAGATTCAAAGTACATAACAGCTATTTACATAGTAAATGGCATTACTCTTTTAAAAGACAACTATCATTAAACTTAAACACATAGTTTACCTAAAAGTTACGAAAAATAACTGAGACATAATGATCTATTTACCTTATGTCTGACTAAACGGTTATTGGTCAAACAAGTCAGGTAAGGTACCCAGTTATCGGCTCAATATTAAACGAAGACAATTTATTGGTTAATTAAAAAAGGAAATTAAGTGTTTTCGGAACTTAATTTATGATAATGAAATTAATCGATCGGCGATATTGAAGGTTTGTTTCTTTTCAATATTTTTAGTATGGAAACTTGATTTAAGAATATTTTAATTAATGAGTTGGAAATAATCGTAAATCTCAATTAAGAACAGAATCGTTTATTAATATAACATTTAAAAAAATAATATCTTTATTTATGTAGTTAAGTAATTTAGTTTCCCGTGGTTTTAAAATCGTCTGGCTAGTCTTGTACATTTTAGTAATTTGGTAACAGAAGATTTTTTATTTTAATTGATATGATAAATTATAGAGAACCGAATATTTTTAGCGTTCCGTACCCGAAGGGTGCCAAACGGAACCCTATTACTTACTACTACTACTAGTCCGCTCTCCGTCCGTCAGCCTGTCTGTCAGCGTGCTGTTTCTCATGAACCGTAATAAATAAATAAATAAATAGTAAAACTTTATTTCTAAAAACTGTAGGTAGTACCTACTACCTACTTTACAATGGTAATGTGGCAACAATTTCAGTTTCGTTAAGGCAAACAGGCAGATAGTTGAAAATTTCACAGATTGTGTATATCTATTGCCGCTTTAATAACAAATAATAAAAATAAAATACAAAAAACAAATATTAAAAATATGCAAGAAACGTGATTTTATTTATGAAGTATTTAAAAAAAATGTTGTGTCAAATATTGTATCATATTCTGTGATGTCTTCAATCAGTTCCATAAAGCACCAAACGTTTGACACTCAGGTGATCGACTGTTCCTCTCACCCCACAGTAATGCGGAAAATACTGCGAATTCTTTACATGGCAAACGGCGACAAACTAAAACAAATGTTTGATTTTAGTACAAATTGGTTATTTTCTCAACACCGTGGGTGTCTTACTGAAAGGCTGACAAATATGGACTTATTAGTACGTTTAAAATACAGACTTAAATAAAATATAGACTCCTAAGATAGACTCACTATTATACATTTTGGTACACACGGCTACACATCAAGCTATACATTTCCAGTTTATGCTGATCTTGACGTTATACGATTTCCGTACAATGCGAGGTCAGCTTATACTGGAAATGTATAGCTTGATGTGTAGCCGTGTGTACTATCTAATACTTCACTACATTATTATAAAACACAATCGCCCCGCCGCGGCGCCTGTGTCTGTTTGAACACGATAAACAAGAAACTACCGATTTTCGGATTTTCATACGGTATTCACCACTTTGAAAAATAAATGTATAAAAAAGAGTATACATAATGTATATAAGTAGGTTCATATTCAAAGACTTAAGACAATAGGTATAAGTAGGTACATAATTATAAAAGATAATTGTCGAGGATTTAGATAATACAATTCTGTAGAAATGCAGTTTATTTGGATTTCAACGTGTTATCAGTTGTAGTGAGATTGTTTGATAATATCACATTCATTGCATTCCTTCTTTTATGAGCATAAGAACATACCTTTCTTTTATAACACTGAGGTAGATTTCTAGCTTAAAATCTGGGAAATTCTTCAAAGTACAGAAACACCTCATTGATCACGGTTATCATAATGGTTTAAGGCCCCACGCATCAGACAGGCGCGACGCGACAGCGCGACGCGAATCTTATAGAACAATTTCTGTGAAAACTTCATGAAAATTGTTCTACCAGTATCGCTTCGTACCGTACGACGCGACGCGCCTGTCTGCCTTTTAAAAAAGTAATTCAATATCTCTGCTTATACAAATAATTTAAAAAAAACCTATATAAAACCGTAAAACAAATATTTAAATTCATACTTCATTCAAACTTAGCTAAATAAATTACAAATATACATAGGTATTTCTTTGATTCATTCTTGTACGTGCACATAACACTGTGTGTCCATTAACGTTACCTCTACAAACAATATTTGATATGCGAGATGTTTATCTTAAATGATAGTAATAGCTTATAATTTATTCCGTGTACAGTTAGCAAAAAAGTGCCCGCGTTACGTCGAGCGAGTGTTGGTAATGAGAGTTTTTTGTTGACGGTACTCTACATACATCGTGAACATCGTAATCTGCATATTTGTTCGACGATATGTAGTGTTAAGAATTTCATAGATGTGTGGTGTTATAAGGTAGTTTATAAACAGTATGCAAGGGTAAACACCGTTGTCACTCAAACCATGGGTAGTTGACTTAAATGTAAAAATAAATGACCCAGTAACAACAAAAAAAAACCTTATTTTCATTAAAAGATTTTAAAAAGTAAATATCCGTCACTATCCCGATACTCATGGATACGCGTTCGAGAGAGCTGCGAAACAGCTGACGGCCGGTCATGTAACGTTCCGCGCGCCCCGCCCGCCCCCGCCAACCGCCGACCGCCGTGTTGTGACGCAAGTTGCCCTTGCGTGTAGGGTGAAATATTCTTGTGGAAAAATGTAAATTTTCTTTAAAAATAAAAAAGTTGTATTTTTCCATTGATTTTACGTTCTATAAATGAAACCAAACCCCTGGTTTCAAGGATAACGGTGTTTACACTAACACCCTGTATAGGTACATGTTTATTGTTTAATTTATATTACTAGTTTATAAAATAATTTGATATCGCAACCAATAAATTTATGACGTCGTAGGTAATGTAGTTATCAACATTAATTTAATTACATGACATTCGTGATTGTTTCATAAACATGGATAAGCATTCTAATTGTGTAAACAAACATAATTTAATATTAGATGACAATGACCTAAATCTGTAACAATAAACACGTGTGCAGTGAATGTATTGAGAATATGTCGTTAGGAAAAGAGAAATAGTAAAATTGGAACCAAATGTCTTCAGATTCGTGTTTTTAAATGTTGCTTGTTATATTTCAGGAAAATAATTGGGTTATCCTATTTTTTCCTTACGAAAATCTAAAGAGTCCCCCTCATCTTTGGTTAGCCACTGGATAAGGATTTTGAAGATCAAATACTGTTTTGACGAATCACAATTATGAAACAAACCCAAACACTATCTACTTACGTCTCAATATCCCTCGTTCTCCATAACTCCCAGTTTATAAACCGGTGGATTACAAACAGGCGCGACGCGATACCGGTAGAAAAAAATCCGTGCCGTAGCATCGCGCTTGTCTGCGGCAGCCTTAAATTCTTCTATAAAAATAATAATTTGAGTACGTCATTATTACAAGAAGTAGTGTGCAATGATGCTAGTTGCATAATTCTAAGGAACTTGGTTTCTTTAAAATATTTGTATGCCAGTCCATGGCGAGACATGTAGATCATAACCATGTTTAAATGCAAATAAATATATTCCATTCTATTATATTCTATAACTAGAAACCAACTCTATATCCTTCATAACTCTATACATTCCACCGTATCTATTTGTCCATATCGCTGTCAATATAACATTATTTGTGGTAATTATTGTGACAGCTTCAACCGCTCCCACTGTCATGGCCGCCGTGACGTCACGAAAGGTTTTTTTTTCATAATACTCTTGTGGTCTATGCAACCACACTTTCTCACCTAAAATGATAATATATAGCGGGTAGCCAAGAAGGCCTAAGTATTTTTGGAAATCACAGTGACTGGAAAAAAGGCCTCCAATGAGCTGATGAGGTGCCTTTCATGTAAGAGTACGTAATTGTCAGCCAGCGTTCTACCACTACCACTCCCTCTCGAAGAGAGGAGGCCTGTGTCCCAGCAGTGGGAACATTATAGGCTGATTATGCTTATTATTATTATGCTTATTCTACCACTTCTGGGCAAAAGAAAGCACTCAATATTATGACTTCCAGGTACTTTAAAATGCAAGTAAATGTCATGTACATTCAAATGAATTACAATTAAATTGTAAAACGGATGTTGAACTGCATCCTCTTGATAAGTTCTCTCTAAAAACACCCACGAGAATATAGAGAGTACCTATTCTATTCTAGGCCGGAATTTATATTACAACGTACTCTACGTACTGATTATGATGATGTAATAAAGCATAACTACAAAAAAACAAAAAGCAGTCTCCCATAAAAAATATGGCCATACATATAAAATTAATAATTCATTATCTTCTCAAAATTCATTGTTCTCAGTGCTATTTAATTGAAATTACAGTTGACTCAAAATCTGAAATACATTTATACAAAATTGCTGCCAACTTTTTACGCCCACCGTACCTGCCTTCCGTCAAGTTACATTTTAAGTAATGTCACCGTCATACTTAACTGACTACTGGCATTTAATTGTGATTAACATGTCCCATTTTCATTTAACTTTCACTTAAATGTAATTTTTTGAACGTCAGTCATCAATCTTGAGAGTTGACTGGTTATTAAAGTATTGAATAACGTACAAGGAAAATATTGAGCGTCTCTGGAAGTGTATAAAATTGTCGTATTTTTTGAGGATAAGAATTCACCAATAATGAGCTTCGTCAATTCCAATTTTAATCAATCAAGCCAGCCTATTACAGAGTACCGTTATATGCAGGCCTTCTCCGAAAATGGGAGGAAATACACGTGCAAAATGTGAACCACCTCGTCTGCACTGCAAAGGAGCTACAAATTCGCATCGAAACTAATCTAAACTCTGAGCGTGAAGGCACAGACAAGCGCGACGCGACTCTAGTAGAACAATTTCTATGAAACCTACCATGAAGTTATCATAGAAATTGTTCTACCAGAATCGCGTCGCACCGTCGCGCGTCGCGTCGCGCCTGTCTGCGGGAGCCGATAAAGTTAAAATATTCTAAGTAAAGAATATTAATTTTTCAATAAATCCCTTTGCGCAAGAATTGAATCTAAACTTGATTTGTTTACACTTTTATCAGATAGGTACTTACGGAACACACTGTACAGTATAGTTATCTATACCTCGCTACGAAATATCATCGACGAAAGAGGTTCTAAAATTAATCTTAATTGTCGAATGAAAAACATTTTCGGTTTAAGTATTCAAATTCCAAAAAAAAAACGAAAATCAAAACAAAGCTATGGATTTTTAATCTGAAGTAAAAAGTGTTTTTTTTAAACACTCAACTTGTAGGCGGCACTAACCATTGGCATCCAAAGGTAGGTACCGTAATACATACATAGAATGATATTCAAATATTTGTCTGTTAGTGCTGTTGCAGGGCAAATGCCAACTCTCATTTTGCCTCCTGTATTCTCAATTTCTGTGATAGGACCTCATCAATCATATAAGACTATACTTAAAATAAAGCAACAATGCCCATTTTAAAACATAAGATGGCATTCAATGTAAAGCTGACCTTTATCAAGGTCAAGGAAACACCCATAGCCGACATTAATGTCATAATTACTCATAACATGAATGCTATCTGCCTAGCCTTTTCCCAACTATATTGGGGTCGGCTTCCAGTCTAACCGGATGCAGCTGAATACCAGTATTTTACATGGAGCGACTGCCTATCTGACCTCCACAACCCAGTAACTGGGTAATACGATACCCCTTGGTAAGACTGGTTGTCAGACTTTCGGGATTCTGACGACCCGTAACGACTGTCAAAGATCCACGAATGACAGCCGGGACCAACGGCTTAACGTGCTTTCCGAGTCACGGCCGAGTCTCGGTATGTAAAGATGGTCATTCATCTACGGACCAACCCCGGCAAGCGTAGCTTAACCTGATGGATCGACCCGTGCGGCTGTTATTACTGAGCCACGAGCTCCTCCATCATATTAACAAGTGCCTTATTTAAAAGAATATTTACAATGGTCTGGCTGATCTTAATATAAAGTCAGGTAGCGCTATTGTATTAGTAGCTTTATCTTTCTCAGAATTCTTGAGATTGCAACTTAACAATACTAAGAAATAAACGAACGACTTTGTTTCATCGTTCGATTTGTTTTTACCCGACTGCTCCAGAAGGAGGGTAATGTTTTTCGAGAGTATGTATGTATGTATGTTTGTATGTATGTATGTCTATTTCTTTGGCACGCTCTGTAGCCTAAGCGGCTTGATGGATTTTAACATTTGAGGTGTCGTTAGATTCGTCCTAATTGTGGGAGTGACATAGGCTATATTGTTTTTTTTTATATTTCATCTGCAAACAAAAAAAAAGGGAGCGGAAGGTTTTTTTTTTAAAATAAATTACAATATTGGTATCAAATAAAAGCTAGTAGTTAAGATAATCCAAAAATATAATTTAATAAAACATTTTTTTTTTTTTTTAAAGCTGGAAATAAAACAAAATTATTTAAAAAACAAAAAACCCGCCTGCTAAAACGCATAACTTAAAAGAGAAAAACAAGCATTATAATCAGTAGAATTTTGACATTACAGGCGGGGAACAAACCAAGAACCTGAAATATGGTGTAACTTTTGTTTGTTCCTCGCCTGTAATGTCAAAATTCTACAGATTATAATGCTTGTTTTTCTCTTTTAAGTTATGCGTTTTAGCAGGCGGGTTTTTTGTTTTTTAAATAATTTTGTTTTATTATATCGTTATTTCTTTCCTCAACTGGCTAGAGATTTGTTTTGGGAACTTACTACATAATTTGATATGAATAGAAAAATCTGCTTAAAATTTTCCCACTGTTGGGAAACAGGCTTGAGCCTCCTCTCTGTGGAAGGGAGCGGGCCGTAATCCTTCAAGCTTCCGCCCGCGGCTTCGCCCGCGCAGTACGTCGATAAAAAGATAGCCTATGTCCTTCCCCAGGGTGCCATCTATCTCCTTGCCAATTGTCGAAATCGGTTCAGTGGTTTAGGCGTAAAAAGGTAGCATTACAGACAGACAGACACGAGTTACTTTCGAATTTATAATATTAGTATGGATATAGTCTAAAATTGTCAGCTTTGAGCAAGCAGCTTTGGATGGTTAATGCCTTCTCTGTATGAGAAGGGCTTTGTCCAGTAGTGGGACATTCATAGACTGGTTTATTATAATAATATATCCAGCAGTGATCTGCTATGGATAGGTTGAGACAATGGATAATTATGATGTAAAACTTTAATAAAACTCAATACAGAAGTATTGAAAGAATGGCATGATTTCATGAGCTATGATATCACAGACACACCGACAGACAATGGCTTCAAAGTAATTGCATCCACTCCAGGGTTTAGAGTTTTCCTGGCAGGGTTGCGGGAAAGTCCGAAAGGGATACTTGGCAATAGGCAACTGAAGGAACACGGGTTGGTTTTAGTCAGTAAAAGTCTGAAATCATTTGTGAATGACATGAAATACCACCCTCAAAAAAAATAAAAAAAAGGGTTTACAGTTTTAAAAACACTTAAAATCACAAGTATCTATTTAATGTAATCTCATGTCTTGGGTTTCTTTATGCGCAAGCGCAACTATCAGATTCTCCTATGGCCGCTATAAAAATATAATGACTTAGAGTTTCCTATTCCTTCCTTTGTAATCAAACACCATACTATTAAGCCAGCAGTTTACGAGAATATCACATGCTCATACAAACAGACATAGTGATATTAATGCCCGTTTTCAGTAACATCTAAATGGACGCAGTTTTAAATTTTCAACTCTCGGCGCTGAGCCCAACGTTGAAAATTAAACAGTGCATTTTTATTCTGGCAATAATTTAGGTGTCACGTAGTGTTAATGAAAAGGGGCATTACTCTTACCCATTTTACTGTAACTTTAGGTACTTATATTCACAAAAAAACTCATTTATAGCCTGCTTCAGTAACTACGGATATGTTCCGGTTATCTTATCTTGCAGATGATTTTATACTAAGGTCATTCCATTTCTAAATGTATCCGGAGGATACTGTCCATCTGATAGGCAAAACAGGTAAAATTTTATTTTTATAATAATTTAAATCTCCTGCCAAATAAGATACTGGCGTAACTCGGAATATAAAAAAATCGAGTTTGCATGGAGAATCAGAGCCCGAACTAATTTTATGTTGTAATAAAAACATATTAAATTGTGCTAATTAAATGACCACCATAAAGATTAATAAAAGGAAGCACAGGACATCTCTCACGCTATAATGTTGCTGTATTCGACCTATCAAGCTATAAGTATCCAGTATTACCTGACCTTTCATAGTCGGGAAAGCCTATAACAATGCTATGTCAACTTATACTGGTAAGTATAGCTCGAAATTTGAGTACTTTTGTTCTACAGTAATTGGCAGTTTGATTTCCTTGTGTCCTGTTTTCGCTTCAATCAAGCCCTCCTGGGTATCGATGGTGCACATAAAGGGCAAGACAAAGTTTGGGTCACTCTGCCATTTGTTTCTGTGGTGCAAACACAACGTCCGTCACGTCACTAGGTTGGAATTTGGAGAACCATCTAAATGATTTCTGTTGAACGAAATCTCCAAATGGTTGGTCGACACTTCCCGTGACCCAAGGGCTAGCTTTTACCTTGACCAGACGCTAACCATTGCCATACAACGTGGAAATGCCGTCAGTCCCTTGGGTATATTACCAGTCTACAGCGATGAGGATGAATTTTTCGACGCCATATTTGGTTTGTTATTTTTTTTTTTTATCTTAGCCTATACTGTCCCATTGCTGAGCAAAGGCCTCCCCCAAAAACATCCTTTTCTAGGGCCACCTCGATCCAACCCTTGGGGTAAGCGTCTAGATCGTCCCTCCATCTCTTCCTGTAACTGGCTTACGCCAGCGTCTTAGCCCACTTGATATAAATTATAACCTATGTTACTCCGTGATAACGTAGATTCTACTGGTAAAGACTTTTTATAATTGTTTGTTTTTCAGTTTATTCATTACAAAAAAAAAACACAAAACGTGGTGTAGATAGGTATAATTTGCTATATACGTGCCTATTTCTATATATGATTTTCCAAATTCTAACCTAGTGACGTTGTTTCTGCAGTGACCAATTTGGATCCAAAAGAAGAAATAAATGAGAATACAATGAAAAAAACATGTTTTTTTTTTGGTAATGTTTGAAGACCACAAGCGTTCAAGTCATTATAATAATCTCGAAATCACACCTTTTAGACATGTGCCTCTTTAATAGCCTCCAAATGACGTCTCACATTATCGTATATCATTCCAAATGTTTGATTTAGATTTGTCTTAATTTGTATCTGTTTTATATGTCTAATATTTTTTGTGTGTAAAACTAATTGGCCGTTACGGTTTATATTTTGATTAAGTTCATTGGTGGTCGTAACTTCGTGAGCGAGTTTTCTGTTTCTCACGCAGTGTAATTAAGGAGGTAGAGCGAATTTGATAGTTGGATCTGATATTTTTAATTTTATAGAAAAAAAAGATCATTATTGATTACAATTTAGTACGCAGCGTAAAAGCTGTTGCGAGATGATGATTTCAGACAACTAATCTGGAGGTCTACTTCCTAAGCACAATATCCGTAGATAGGGCCGAAGTTTCGGGCTTTTACAATCATGGATCACCACTTTAGGGCCCGAACTAAGAATTAATGTCAACACGATTTGACCGTTGTCCCTACTCCCGATATGTTTATGTCCGTCCGAAAAAAATCATATTAATCGTGAGTTCACTCCGAAGTATAGATCTACTATCGGTCGGGCCCGTATCTTCGTGTAGGCCCCTGAGCAGTTAACATGAGATATGTCAGCTTGTTAGTGGAAAGTTTTTCTTTTCAGCTTTTCAAAAACTGGGTGTAGCTTAGATAGTGCGCTAAATGGAACAGTCCAGTTACAGTTTCACGACAGTAGTTTCATAATGTCAACCCCATAATACGCATCGACACTATCACCAATTTTCTCTTTTCTTCCACTGATTCTATGGAGTAAAGAAACTTGTATTTCTGCGTCGGTGTATAGTCAAAGCGTCATTGTATGTTTTTACTTACAAATAATAATGAATCATGGATGATCTCAAGAATAAGCCTTTAATCTCCTGTCATGTATATAACTCACTCGACTGATAATATCTAGGCCTCTCCGAAGGTTTGTGACCCCTTCGGTTCATTATTCTGAATGCGTCTTAAATTTTCATTCGAATATTTGGTTGTCTGTGCTTCGTCTTAATCTTTTAGCATTTTTATTGCATCTGGAGCTTCATTGCTGAATACAATCCTCTTTCATAGATCATTCTTGGGATCTTTCCTGCCTTTCTTGATAGTAATGTTCTGTATTGATATAGTTATTAGGGCATATATTTTATAACAGAAGCCTTGATTGATCAAGGCTTCTGTTATAGAATAGTTTTTATTTAACGCCATATGAAGTTTTCGTTTTAATTAGTTGGCTGGCTCGCGCATGGCAAGCGCATGTAACTAAAATAGTGATGAATATAAATGTTGATAGAGAGGAAGAGGAAGGCCAAAGAAAAGATGGATTTTGTGAAGAATGATAACATAAGAAAGAAAAAGAATAAAAAAAATAGAATAGAATAAGAAAGAAGAAGAATGATAGCATAAGAGAAGGGAAGAAGGAGACTGGAAGAAGAAAATGTATTGCACCGACCCGAAGTAACATGGGACAAGGGTAGGAAGATGATGATGGTTGCACTCCGACAGTTATGAACTGCTATTACAATATATATCTTTGTCCCTAGGGATATAACTATATCACGGCTTCAACCATCCTACTGCGACATATACACATCGTTCAATAACATTGGATTACACATTGAAACTTTTAGTTCGTAAATCACTGCCATAATATACTGTTATGAACAAAACGATTGCATGTCAACATGCACTTAATTCTAAGAACGTGACTATTCTATACGGGACATCATCTACTGATGACTACGGATTTTTGTTTAAATCTATCTATCTATATAACATGTACCTACACGTTTATTAATGATAACGTTGACCTACGCAAAGTAACATCAATAAACGAACTCACGAACGTCAATCCCATTAGGCCTGCTCATAGAAACAGCCTCTGCACTATGGAACATAACTTCGGAACTTGGGAGATCATCACCCCTTCCAAATACATTCACCTATTCATAGCTGTCCAATTACTTAAATATGTCTACATTTACTTGCAGATCAGCCTGTTCTTATGTGTTTTGACGACATTGAAGCTATTGAAGAAAATACATAGAAACTATAGATGGGGTTGGCGCAAATTAGAGAAGATATGGTCGAAGGAGTTAGGTGCCTATAGCCGGAAATACTCAATACAGGGCTGTGGATGTAGATAATGATTTGGAAACAGAACATCAGCTGGATTTCAATAGTATGTTTATAATTTTTTTTTTTAAGGGTAGGAATTCATCAAAAAGACTTCTCCCTGTCTGGGCGGGGCTGAGGACATGTCAGATTTTTACTGACTAAAACCCACCCGTGTTCCTTCAGTTGCCTGTTGCCAAGGGCCCCGGTTTCCCTATCGAACTTTCCCGCAGCCCTGGCAGTTTAATAGTATGCCTGAATGGCTGTATAGGTCAGGCAGAGGTGCATCTATAGTACACCCACAGTTTGCCCGTTATGTTTAGACTTTTAAACTTTAAAAGTCCCATGTAATAGGGGGCGGAGTCTATTGCCATCAATCCAGACTCCTGGCTGCTACTGAGAAATTTCTGATGGAGAATAACACTTTGCCCGAGCCGGGGATCAGACCCAAGATCTAATGCAGAGCAGTAGCGTTTGTGACCCCTAGGTAGGTACGTAAGATGATAATATCAATCATATTCAATCAATTAAACTGCAATTTGTTAGACCACACTAACTTCAGAGTTTGTTTATTCAAATTGTCGACTCCTTAGCAACACTTGTGTATGCTCTACAGTGTGCACGATCATAGCTTGATCTTGATAGCCCCATGGGCATAATAGACCTTCCATAGAATTAATAGCTTTAGCAACGAAAAAAAAAACAACACTGTTTATTTAATCAGGCACCTAATCACGGGCTTATGTTTGGCATCAGATTAGTATGAATGAATCCGCGTACTTTATGGGTCAATGAACTCAAATCCGAAGGAGATACTCTTTAGATCATGTCTGTATGTACTTGTAATTATGTACATAGCGTTACAACTAACGTTGTATTTAGAAGTCAATCAAGCTACAAGGCTTTCATTAATCTATTCTTTATTGATTGAGTTTAATCAATCCGTTTCAAAGTCTATGCAGCTAAAGTTTAAGTGTTGAATGTTATTTCAGCATCAATGTTTTGCGTTGTTGTGTCCTCTTCCGTTAAAAAGAGACTACCCATATAGTAATTATCATAATTTTTTATTTTGAGGTCATTTCTTCGAAAGTCATATAGGTAATACCATTAAAATGGTTGTTAATAAGTACAAGAAAATTTCTACCAATTTTATGGGATCATCTATTTGATAAAACTCAAATCCATCTGTAATTCCAAAAGTTTTATGTGGGCACATTCTCGGTCCTATTGTAAAAAATAGGATTCAAATAAGAATAGTAATCAAAAAAATTACATTTGTGTCAAAGACCCTAAAATAGAAGCAGATTCATATAGGAATTCTAAAGTTTCTCTATAAAGTCAAAAAACTCTATCACATTAAGAGTTCAAAACCCATAACTACTTTAACGATTTGATCTCTGAACGCGCATTGTTTTTTTTTTGTCTTAAAGCGCTCGTAACTTTAACAATGCTTTGAGAGATCTAACACGTCTATAACTTTAAGTAAGGCTTTAAAATTCGAGTTACATTTCCCTCAAGCCTTCATTGTTACAAAACAGCAAAACGAGAACCCTCAAGAAAGTCTTATTCAACCGCGTTCATATCAGATATGGAAATTAAGCCACAATGACTCCAATATAAGAGGTCTTTGCTTCACCAACGCCTATATTTTTGTACGTATGCATATTGCTACCCGAGACGAACACAGCAGGACTAAAACGAAAACAATAAAGAAAGCGCACTTATAAATCGACTTACCAGTTTTTGTTGAATCAAGATAAATCGTTGTACTAATCGACACGAGATGCTGGGACCAGTACCGATACCAATTTCACCGTACCGAAACTTAGCACAACACAGGATGCAAAGTTGCAATACAAAAAGTCACTAGTTGAAAAAACATCAACTGAAAATCGTAGACACGATTGTTTTAAAACGTAACAAACTCACTGGTACACTGTTTTATTTATAATACAGAATGTTTTTGTGATTAAAAAACGATGATTCGATGATGCGTGGAAGGCGAACCGTCGCCGTGCGGTGCGCCGGCGCAGGCCGATCTAAAACTGACCGAACCGGTCGTCGTCGTGAAGTCTCCGAAAGAAGGATCGTGACCGGCCGCCATTGGAGCCGATACACGCTCACTTCACTGTGTACGTGAGTTTTTGTTAACGTTACTCTTACTTTAATCATTGTTATGTATTATTTCTTAAACATTTCATCTAATAAGACAACCGTCCATACTGCTGCACACGTCATTATTATTATCCTCATAGATTATGTCTCTCTCCGTCATTTTGTCTCTTGTTCTTGTCATTTACGTTTACATCCTAATTAGTTAAAATAGCTCCTGTAAGTAGATAATGTCTCACTTTACGATATGATGCTTTTAAAATATAAGATAGTACAATCTTTGTAATGTTGAGAACATTATTTTAATTAGATAAATTGCTGGTAGCTTGCATTTCTGGTATAAACGGCTCTATGTTAATTAATGAGGATACAAAACTTAGAAGATAGAATAGAAAACAAAACGTTTTGGTTTGTTAGTTTATGCATTACTCAAGAACAGCAGAACTGTTTTGTATAAAAGTTTTACTGCAGTAATTAAAGTCAACAGGCTTTGTAATGTTATTGAGGTTTACCAGAGCAAATACGCAGTCATCATCTATTACAAAACAATAGTCAATGACGATTATTCTGTAGATGCAATTATTAAATTACAGAAAACAAAAGAAACCTCCAACAAAAACTGCATTAATTCGACTTATGACCTCTTTCCTGTAAACTTTTTCCCTAATAACCAATATGAAACAAGGAATAAGTATTAAACACAAGAAATAAATAATAATTACGATATAGAGATTGTGTAATAAAGATTTAGAGTAACTGTTCTAAACAGGAATAATAAATTAGATACAGAAAGGTGAATATCGAAAAGAATGACGTGAAAAGAATGACGTGTCATTACATTGAGGAGACGAACACTAAGCATTTTATTGGATACCAAGTGGTTGAAAAACAAGACAATAGAACCGCTCTTTCAGAGTCAATACTTGTGCAATATCCTTCACAATGCTGATCTTCTAAATCTTATTCCATTATGTTTATCTCAGCTAGCCTATGTATTTCCGCATATTTTAGAAGTCCATAATACCAGTAGAAGTTTATGAGCTAAACTATCTTCTCAAGGCAAGATCTTATTAATTTCTTCTTCAAATTGTAATAGAAACCCGAATATTTTCTTCCGAAATTAGCAAAAAACCTTCGCCAAGAAAATTGAGGCCTATCGACGTCGCTATAAACACATTTGACCGATAAACATCGCTATCTCCTCATATCACTTGCAATCGTGCGCATATCGTACGGATAAGAACACGACAACAGCCGACAATGCCCGATGCAATGTCAACATGTGTGATAAGTGATAATATACAATTAAACTGTGCCGTTGGTATATATCTAATCTGTTTTTGATATTATGGTCTCGTTTTGCAGTCATTATGATGATAGGGAGACATATATTTTTTTGCGGTTGTGTTGTTGGTGAAATGGGTCAAGCTATCTGAGGATTTTAGCGATATGGAAAGTAAATAGAGGTTTGCAAATAAACAGGTGAAAGGTATACAGTATAGGATAGCTACAGAGACTTGATGATATCAGATAGAAAATATAATTTTGTGAAATCAAACTATCTATATATCAGTATAACATTTCATATGCACGCTACGGAGCTCGATCTTCAGCAACAGGATAAAAAATCGTCAGTCGAGGCAAAATCAGGCAGAACCTCTAAAATAGGTATATATGAAAGTAAGGTAGTTTCAGGTAAAAACAAACACTTTGTAGTGCGACAAACCAAGAGAACTTCACGATTTAGTGGAATTATTAATATGGAAATTCAACCGAAGAGGAAAAGAAAGTCTTCTCAGGAAGCCCCACATTCCCATATCATATTAATATTTTTCATTATTCCAGATTTTTTTTACATTATCTGCGATAATTTGTAGACATCATATACAGTCTAAAATAAAAAATTCAATGTAAGTAGGTATATTTTGTGTAACCAGTGTACGCCAAGAAAAATATTTATTTGGCACTTGCATCTATCTATTATTACATGACAAATTACATCTGTATTACTAGGCTAGTCTATCCTACTAATTCACTTTATTCGATGTGGGTTACTGTCTTTCAGTATTTACAAATTAATTCCGATAGACAGAAAATGAGGTTGAGAACCAAATAGGTTAATGTAGTGTTTGGTAGCGGAAACATCTGAGAATAGCTCGCGTTTCCACATCTCGATCTAAACTCCCACTTGTTAATTACTATGGCTTGTTTATATGTTGCAGAATTAGAGAAAAATGCTGTTTCTAGCATAGCTATCCGTTACATTAGTTCACTGATCATGTCGAATTTTGTCTGAGAGATTGAAGATTTGTGACACATTTCTCGTTCATATTCTGAAACACACACATTTAAAATTTAAAATACGTAGTTCCATTATTTTCCAAACCCGCCACATTTGTGATGGTCTAACTTGAAACCAGTTGAAGCCTTGCCACCGGTTCCTGGTTTTTGTCTTCGAAAGAAAGAAAGAAAAGAAAGAATAACGTTTATTTGGACACAGTTCAACCCAACCCAACCAACCCAACTTGGTATCGGTCTTCCTACTATTCATGACACCATGGGCTGGTCCAGCATTCAGTGAGGGATCTACTATATCTGTCGTCACCACCTAACCCGAAATCGGACAAAAGAACTATTAAAAAAAAAAATCTGCAGCTAATTATCATTATCAGCAGCTGAAATAACTCCACTGGTATGGTCGTCCCCGAAGCATTGCCTCAAGTGGCGATGCAGCTTGCTTGAACTTTTAAGAATACTGCTACAACTTAAACGCTGTGTAGAGTTGACAAAAATTATAACTAATTTTAGCAGAACTAATGAAATGAAATGAAATTGTTTATTCTGTAAATAGGATATTGGAATCACTTTTACACGTCATAATAAAAAGTTGTAAAAATAAGCTAGATGAGGTCGGCGTTTCCTATCTGACTAATCTGAGAAGAAAGGCCGAAACAAACTCAGAAAATAATAGACTATCGAAATAGATCGCTTCAGCATACAATATCCAAGTCATCCCATTACCTATTATTACGTTAATCTTCAAACTCCATTTAACTTACGCAGTAAAGCCTCACAGCGCAATGACATAGAGGAAAAATTGCAACTTTTAATTGAACTCAAACCGGATTGTTGTTATCCCAATAGCGATAACTCACTTTCAAATTAAACCATGCGTGGTATGTTTGAGAACTGGCTATTGTTTTAAAATAAACTGATTTCATAATAGACAAAAGTTAAACTTTTCGTTCATAATATTAATTATGAGGCTTTTGGCTAATTTGTACTTTTAATAGAATGTCATTCTTTATTTTGTAATGTGCGTTTAGTTTGTGCAGAATAAACAATTTTTCCTTCCTTCCTTTTTTTTTTGACCAACTTTAATTTTGTTATTGAAGAAAAACTGTCCAGCTAATAATAATGGAAGCTAATGAAGAAAGGTTCCTTTAGTTTTCCTCCTGGCAGGACTGGGAAACAGACCTCCTCTATAAGAGGGAGTAAAGTTATGAAACACGTTTTTTGTATGGGTAAGAGTGTTACAACATGATTTAAGTTTAAATCCCATGTAATAGTGGGCGAGCTTAATGCCCTTAACCGGGCACAAATCCGGATTCCGGGCTGCTATTAAGAAATCCCTGACGGAAAAACCCGATATCACTTTATCAAACCCAGGACCTCATGCTCAGCTCTTGCGACCACTAGTGACGAGGCAGCAAAAAACTATCAATCGTAATATTTAGATAATTACAGTAAGTACCACATAAAACTAGTTAATTTTATTAAAAAATATAAAAATCTTAAAAAAGTAAAAAGCCAACGTCACGTGGTGTTCCCAGGCGGTCACCCATCCAAGTACTGACCACGCCCGATGTTGCTTAACTTCGGTGATCGGACGAGAACCGGTGTATTCAACGTAGTATGGACGTTGGCGGTAGCAAGAACGAAATCATCAATTGGTATCCTAATACTGACGTCACTGTTTCGTCACATTCGCCAAAGTTCTTTTTGTTTTGTTCGGATTCGATCTGATCGACTGGTATAGAATAACTCCTACAGTCAACCGTAAGTTATTTTAGTGCTGTTAAAAATTTGACATTGACAGTTTTTTCGCGCTTTTCACAGAAGGTAATTTTAAATTATTGTGAAAACCGCGCAAGAAACTGTTTCTGATTATGACATAAAAATATTTAATTTTATCTAAAAAAATATATTATGTAAATATTTTAAAAGCAAAAAGCCAACGTCACGTGGTGTTCCCAGGCGGTCACCCATCCAAGTACTGACCACGCCCGATGCTGCTTAACTTCGGTGATCGGACGAGAACCGGTGTATTCAACGTAGTATGGACGTTGGCGAGAGCTGAGTTTAAATTATCAATTGGTATCCAAATACTGACGTCATAATTGCCAAAATAGTTGGGTGTTTTGTTTGTTTGACCCGTTCCGATTCCGATCCACTGGTGAAATAAACAAAGTATACTTACTGCAAATATCCATATTATGTTTTCTTACTGCATTTTATATTACTTAGGTATTTTCGTAATTTTTTTTTTGTACGTAAGTTCCTAATTTATTAAATTACCTAATGGTTAATGTTGCTTATAAGAACCTATGCCTATTGGCATACTTACATACCAGAACTTTTATTATGTTATTTTGCTGTTTTAATTCTTTGTACGTACTTACCTACTGCTGGTGGTGTGCCAAAATAAATAAATAGGTAGGTACATAAGTACTGAAAAAATAAATAGAGACATTCAACAAAATGAAGAAGCATAGTACTTACTCCTTACATCTTTGGTTATAAGGTGTATCTATGTTTTGAAAACTAGCTTTTGTAAGGGGCAACTAGAATCAGTTCTAAGTAGGTATTTCTTTGTTTTTTTTTGACGTTCAAAAGTGCCTTGTATGTGCCTATTTTAAATAAATTATTTGACTTTTACTTTGCATTTTTCTTTCCTCAAAAATCAAGTAATAAAAACTAAAACCCAACTTCTACGACTTAAAAGGTATAAACAAGACACCACAGACAGACAAATTAAAAATCCGGAGTCACACGTGTTACGGCATAGGTAAATCGAACAGATTACGTGTGACTCCGGATTTTTAATTTGTCTGTCTGTGGTGTCTTGTTTATACCTTTTAAGTCGTAGTTGGGTTTTAGTTTTTATTACTTGATTTTTTTTTTAAATCTTTTGGGGTTATAATATATATATTTTTGAAATGTGCTCATTAAGCCCTTTCATTTGATACCCAACATGGTACGATTAAACCATTTTTTTTTAAAGTTCCTCACCTTATGTCCTCTAGAGGGCGCCGTTTTTAATTTAATGTGACTTCACATAGCCTATAACCAGCGGACAATCACGACGCTTCTAACGATACCTCATTTGTCAAATTGTGATAAGTAGTTTGGAAGATAGGAGGGAACAGATGAATATACATACATACATACCGGTCAAAATCATAACCCTCCTTTTTTCTTCGCCGTAGTCGGGTAAAAATCGCTGACTATCTCACCCCAACTTTACCAGCACATCGCAACGGCTCTCCAATTCTCAGAAACTCCCAAGTTGTTGCGTTGCGTAGTCATTGTTTTTGTCAACTCATGTTGGTTTTATTTTTACAGATTACCTACTGACACAGGCTTATTTGACGAATGTTGTATGGCTTTACTTGATAGACGGATAGCTGATGTGGGTTTTCTTTTGTTTCAGTTTACGCATGGTTGACGGAGTAGACCATGACAATTAGAGACGACGTTTCTGAGTAGTCAGAAACGATGCCTTTATGTAGAAGATTTTTTTTAACTTACAATACTTCCTCTAGGTTTCTTCAAAAGCTTTGGGTTAAATATAAAAGCGGCCTGCGCAGAAGTTTAATTACAAAAAAAAACAACCGACTTCAAAAAAAACACTAAAAAAGTGAAAAATAACTTTAATTTCGGAAGTCGGTGTCTTTGCTTTTTTTAATTTTCCACCGACTTCCGAAATTAAAGTTATTTTTCCCTTTTTTAGTGGTGGTAGGTACCTACCCCACACAAGTTACTACCTGCTATGTAAATAACAGTGAAGGAGTCTAATAATTATATCGTCTACATAGAATATATATATAAAGAATTTTTAAAATCGGTTCACAAACGGCGGAGTAATCGGTGAACATACATAAAAAAAAAAAAAAACAGTCGCTCCTTGTAAAATACTGGTATTCAGCTGCATCCGGTCAGACTGGAAGCCGACCCCAACATGGGAAAAGGCTCGGCAGATGATGATGAGTCTCACGGGTACCTACCTGTGACGAAGATGACGTGACGCTATGCATAGCCAAACTTCTTTAAAACTCGAACTGTCATATCTACCTACGTCCGGGTGCTAAGTCCTACCTATCTATAGTGCACCCTAGAAAAAAGAAAAGAAAATAAAGTCTAGGTATCTACTTTTACAAGCGTGTTGACGGTCATTGAACTCTATCTAATTAAGTAGGCATACCTAGAGTATCATAGGACCGATATCCTTTATAAACTTTCTATCATTGATAGTAAGTCACGAACGTGTCTATTGAATGCAAATTCAATCTAATAAGCTAGTAAGTGCACTGGTAATCCCTGAAGAATGTGCTGTATCATTGCGGTCGTAACTATCTAGGACTGTTTCTTCACTATCTTCAATCAATGAACACGTTAAAATATTAAATAATACTTACTAATTCATGAAATAAGACATAAGTAATTAGATAGAATGAAGACTCTCTGAAATTGTAGTGTACACAGTACTGTACATAACTTGGATTTTTACCGTCATCTCTGTCCACCCCTTAGGAACTTATACAAAGCTTGAAATAGTAGTTTAAAACGTTTTTCAACAGATGGCACTGCCGCTGCGCTCTTGGAAGAACATTGAAAAGCCAATAAATTAAATTATTTATACCGCGTTGGCTTGCGAGATGTTCTTGATTTTAAATTTTATTTTTTCAACTTTTCAACTCTTTAGTAAAATCAGTTTAGCCGGATCTTTGTAAGAGTTTTACATTAGTAATTAGCAAATAATTCCATGCGTAAGACGAAACATAGTAATAGATTATCTGTGGCTTCCGCGCGTTCCAGTCACATCATGTTCGTTTCGTTCAGTCAGAAAATGCCATAAATTGAGCGGTTTCATGTTGCTCTTTCTCTTCCCAAATCATTACGTTAAAACGAGAAAGATTATTGTAAATGCTAGAAATTTATACAAAACCAAAAACTTTGACAGTGACACTTTCTCATTTAAAAATTTGTCGATGACTGACGAAGTTGTTTGGGTGGTTTGGGCGTACTTTATCGACTAAGAAAAATTAATTTTCCGTCGTTTTGAAGGCAAAAACTTAGAAATTCACACCATAAAACACCAAATCCATCGGCATATTCAAAGTTATTCAAGTTTTCAGTTAGAAAACCTTCATCCAAATAACTGTAAATTTCTAGGTGTGGCTGTTGTACGCGCGAATTTCTCGCTAAATACGCGTGAAATCGGTACAAAAACGTTATTAAAAAGTGCCAAAGAGTGTTTTAAAAGTACAAAATATGGCTCCATTACTGGAATCATGCTGGTCGCCATGTATTTGGTCTTCGACTGTGAAGAGTGGGAGCCGAGCGGTTGCTGTTTATACAATTGCCATGAGCTTGATCTTAATTACGTTTATTGGATATCAAATGAATGGCGGAGACTCCACACAGCTCTGGAACCCGCTGTTCGAAGCTGATGTTAGAGGATGTAAGTACATAAACTTTCATACAACATTCTTGAGTTGTTTATATTTTTTTTTTTGTTGTTTATTTTTTTTATGTGTGTTCATTGAACCACACTGTTTTGATCATCTTACTAATTCAACACATGTTTCTAACTCCAAACAAATTCTGAATAAGATAAGATAAGATATTTATTTTGCAAATATGGGTACATAATGGTGACATAAAATAAAAAATATATAATAGCAACAGCCATATTTAACCAAAAGGCATGCAAAAGACAAAATATACTAGAGATGCTAAGTAGATAATAATAATAAAGATTTACAATGTCAATACTTATCAAGATTGATTAACTTTAATTACAATTACACAATAATTATTCTACAGTCAAATTATTTTGTATTGGAATTACATAAAATATTAAATAAAATTAAAAATTAAATGTCATATTTTTCAAATGTCCAATCGTTATAATAAAGTACCTTATCAAGAAATTATTTTCTCCATTAAAAATTCCGTCACACTATAATACGCTGAATGAATGAATCAATTTGAATTCAGAATGCTGTCCCACTAATTTGGGGTGTATTTTAGTCACAAATAAAGACTTTGTAACCGCTATGCTACCAGACAGGCCACCTGCATATCAAAACTTACCTCATTAGAATGTGCTTGATGAATACTTGGCATTCGTGATACAGGATAATCCTAGAATAGTATGAGTGCCAAAGCACTCTTGACACTTAAGTGCACAGTACATTAGGCCAATTTTTTTTCAAGGAAAATTTACTGTACCCATTCTTGTTGCAATAAAGTTTTTTTATATTTTTTTTACTTAGATGTAAATTCCTTAAAATGTGGATAGTAGGGTCTCTCGGTGGTGGCTCTGATCAAAGGCGAGTTGCTGTGTATAGTAACAAATTCACGTGCCAGCGGAGGTGAGGACTGCAGTATTGCGCAATGAGTGGAGCACTTCCGCCATAAACTTTGACACTTACTAATAAAAGGTTTCATTTGACAAAAGTGGCTAGTCTCACACAATATGTGTGTGACAGTAATTATTTAGTATATCTGCACATAATCACATTAAAATTGCTGTTAAAGAAATAATTAGTCTAACAATTGTCTTTAATGTTTCAGCTCTGCTAGTATTTGGGGGCATATTCATTGCAATATTAATACTACTCATCATCTTCTCTATATTGATGGTAAGTTAAAATATGGAATTTACACAACAATACAAATCGGACCTTATGCGAGACGCATTAGGTCTAATATGGAATTTACAATACAATACAAATCCGACCTTATGCATCTCAGGTCGAGATAATTATGCTTATTGCAATCAGTTTAACACTTACCGTGACACTGAACCAGACACAATAGAAGTTTTATTGTAATGAATGACGTTTATGAGAGCAGTGTCCTGGAAAGTGTTAATGTCCGTACACCAAAGTAAGAACATTTTGAAAATCAATCTTTGTAATTAGAATGTATAAGGGGGGATGTACTAATTTTAATCAGCATACAACGTGTCACTGATCTGCAAATTGCAAAAAACATAAGAAAATTTTAATTTTGCCTTTTATTTGAATTTTAAAATGCTTTATAAATAAGCAAGCACGAATTGTAACCTAATGTATAATGTGGCAACGCCGCCAGTCTCTTGGGTAAATTACCAGTCCACATGTGGTGCAGAGGAATTTTCCATTTTTTTCATGGTTTTAGTTAGGTTAGGTTATTATATTTTAATAGTTTGTTAGTTAACTAAGTATCAGAAGTTTATCCAGTGTATATGTGTTTATCCTTTTTAATAAAACCAACAAAATTACCAAAAAACAAAGTTAATAATGTTATGTCAACCATTTCCAGATAGTGGGCATCAATATCTGGATGCGAGGCTTCATTCTGCCATGGCTCATCACTATGGGACTGATCATCGTGTTCCAGCTGATATTCGGACTCTGGCTTCTTGGAGGATATTATATTTATGTGAGTACACTCTCTTCATAAGTTATCAGTTTTTAAACATCGCAATAACACTAACGGGGTATTCTGCGTGAGCGACAAATACGACGCGACGCGACGCGACGCTGCGAACGCGACGAACGCGATCAACTCAAAGGCATACCCTGCTTGCAGCCTTTAAGGCCCGGCGCACACCTGGTAAGGCGCAGCGCGGCGCGGTTGTCACTGTTAAACAAATATCAACGTTGCGTGCCTAAAAATAAAGTTGAGAATAGATAACCTGAGACGCGCGCCTCTTGCCGCGGCGCGCTCTCGAGCTGATGGAAGTTTATTTATTATAAACTTTATTTCAATTGATACAAGGTAGATATTTGTTTGGCAGTGACGAATGCGCTGCGCTGCGCTGCGCTGCGCTGCGCCAAATGTGCGCCGGCCCTAAGGGCAGTCTGCGGCGACACGCGACGTAACGCGTACTTGTTTGAGGGTGACTAGACGGGACAAGCAAAATTGTACTGTATTTCTTCATAATTAGAGAAGTAATTACCAAAATCACGTAGGACATTTGTAGCATCGCGTCGTATTGCATCGTGTCGTGTCGCGTCGCGTCGTATTCGCCGCTCACGCAGGACACCCCGTAACACCCACCGCTACGGTCATGGGAACATTAATTGTCTTCATACTTAGGTTGTGGATTGGTAATTTCATAGGTTTTTTTGCAGGATAGGTGGCTCAGGCTCATTATCTTTCCAATATTGAGAAGGTGTTTTAGATGTATATGTTTATGTACTTATAAACATGCTGGTTCTAAAGGAATGTTACAAGACATGCACACCATTCATGAGATTTGTCATAGCTTTTTAAATATGGAATACTTACTGCATTTTTTATTATTTCAATGGCTATAATATTTTGTTTATTATTACAGTTGGATGCAACCTTTGCGGCTCTTGTGGACTTCTTGTGGATGGCATACAATGTGAGTGTTGAAATTATATTTTTTGTAATATGTATGAAAATGATTAAATTCAATTTCTCCTCCTCAACACCTCTGCTTTAAATACGGCACGTATTTAATCGACCTTAAAATAATTCTGATTTTGCTTTGCTAAAAATATTATTGCAGACCCCTAACTTTATGATTGCGCCTCTTTTTCCTAACCTCAAATAATTCCTTTTTTGGGGTTCTAACTGCGACCAAGTTGTATGTAGCACTCGCCGGCCACTACCGTGGCACCTCTCGGTTTGCGCGCTGTTGGTCACAGTTCTAATCTAATCTAACCCACTTGGCTGGGGTGTCTAAGCTTAGTTACTGCGACCAATTCGGCTCTTACTTGGTTGGTCACAGTTTAAACTAACCCTTTTGGTTGGCTAACTAACCTAGCCACGACCAAGTTTGAGACAAAGAGGCTCATTTATTAAAAAAAAAGGTATGCGTCATTAGAAGTCTGAAACATTTTTAGAGGTTCATTAATGTTGCAAGTAGAGGTTTGATGGAAAGTCCCAGGTATTGTTTAAACTGTCGTTTATTGGTAATAATATAAGGACACAATTATTTACGTGTACACGATGGCGTCGCTCCAGGAGAAAAGGGAAGAGGAAGTCAGTGTTGTCATACACTATACCCTAAATATTATTTTTAACATTGCAACACTAATATTTCACAACACCCTCCCTCAATGTTAAAACTCTAAAGAAATTATACAATATTAGAAACAAAAAAAAAAAAAACTAACACAATCCCAAACAATGTTTAAATTTTTTAAACTTTACTTTACCAACAGGTTTAGTTAAAATATCTGCCACTTGGTCATCTGTGCTGATGTAATCAACACTTACAATATTATTATTTACCATATCGCGAACAAAATTTACTTTTATATCCATGTGTTTAATCTTATGATGAAATTGCGGATTTTTACACAGTTTAATTACAGACTGATTGTCTTCAAACAATTTTACACACTCAGTTTTACCTTCAAAAAATTCTAAAAGATTTTTCAACCAACAAGCTTCGCTAACAGCTAAACTTAACGCTACATATTCGGATTCGGTGGATGACAGGGCAACTGTAGTTTGTTTTCGAGAAACCCATGAGATTGTACAACCATAAATTTGAAACACATAACCACCAGTTGACCGTCTATCAACTTTGTCACCGGCCCAATCCGAATCAACAAAACCAATGATATTCTTAATTTTATCTCTTTTAAACAATAAGCTTATCTGTAAACTTCCTTTTACATACCGTAGCACTCTCTTGAGAGCTACCCATAAATCTATACTAGCACAGGACTGATACCTACTTAAAATACTTATGGAAAGACATAATTCAGGTCTAGAACATAACATAGCATACATCAGTGAACCAATTACCTTTCTACATCTTTGTTCTATTTCTGGACTCTCTGACTCATCTCTTTTTAACACACTATGATCAAAATTTTCTTCCATGGGGGTCACAGCCGCCTTACAATCTAACATGTTACAAGAGTTTAGCAATTTTTCAAGGTAAGTACTCTGATTTATTATTATAGTACCCTCCCTTAAGTTCTGTGTTACATGCATTCCCAAATAGTAACTAACTTGACCCAAATCTTTCATTTCAAAATGTTCATTTAACAACTGCTTTACATTTTCTATCTCTTTGACAACACTAGATGCTAACAACAAATCATCAATAAACAATAGTAAGTATACTTTACACTCTGCATTTATTTTCATATACAAACAATATTCATAATCACATCTCAGAAAACCTAATTTAGTTATAACATCATGAAATTTTTTATTCCAATTTTTGGGTGAGTCTTTTAAACCATACAAAGTTCTTTTTAACTTATACACATTATTATTTTTCTTCTCATTATAACACCCTTTAGGCAAAGATATATAAACATCACCATCAATGTCGCCATACAAAAAGGCACTACAAACATCTAATTGATGTATTGGTAGGTTATATTCATTACAGAATGCTAAAAATAACCTTACAGAGGTTAACCTTGCTACAGGACTATAAATTTCTGACAATGACAAATCTTGTTTAAAACCCCTGGCTACTAACCTAGCTTTATGTGACACAATGTTACCTTTTTCATCTTTCTTACGTTTAAAAACCCATTTGCAATCAATAATATCACAATTCTCTGGCTTCTCTACACTAAACCATGTCTCATTCCCATTGAGTGCTTTCATCTCTAGCTCCATTGCCTGTTTCCATTGATTACTATCACTACTTGATACAGCCTCCTCATATGTTACAGGATCTTCATCACAAACTGTCAACAAACCCAAATCATAATCAACTAACCTATCTGGTATTTTTATTTTACTTCTGTCCCTTAGCTGCATTCTACCATTTGCTTCACTATCACTGCTCTGTTCCTCATTTATTACATGCTCACTTTCATTTGTTTGTACCTCCTGCTCTTTCCCTTGAATATTCTCATCATCACTCAACACAACATTTTCCACATTTTGTTCACACACATTTAAATTCTCCTTTTCCAAATATTCAATACTACACAAGTCAGGTAAAAACACAACATCCTTATGTACCTCTACCTTATTTGCATTACTAAAATATATGCGATACCCTTTTACATTTTCACCATAACCAACAAACATACCTTCTACACTCTTGTTGTCCCATTTTAGACGCTTTTCTTTTGGTACATGCACTGATACCTTACAACCAAACTCATGAAAGAAATCCAAATTAATATCTTTATTATAAAACAACTCATATGGTGATTTACCTTTGACTGGGCTAGAACCTGTTCTATTCAATGTATAACAAGCTGTGTTAACTGCCTCTGCCCAAAAAACTTTACTCAAACCATAAATCATAGCACGGGCAGCTTCTACAAGCGTCCGCATCTCTCTTTCAGCCCTGCCATTTTGTTGAGGTGTGTACACTACTGAACGTTGATGAATGATACCTTTTTCATCCAGAAACACTTTCAACTCATTACTCATAAACTCTAAGCCATTGTCTATTCTCAAAACTTTCACTTTTCTTTCACATTCTCTTTCCACCTTTGCCACAAAGTTTTTAATACACACAGAAACATCAGATTTTCTTTTCATAAAAACACAAAACGATAACCCGTACAATCATCTTTAAGTAAAAGAAAGTACCTTGATTCTCCAATTGAGGCATTCTCCATTGGCCCACAAACATCAGCATGGATCAGATCTAATTTTTCAACTGCACGACTCTCACTTCTAGGATAAGACTGCTTATGCTGCTTACCACGCAAACAATTTTCACACATAATAACATCACTGTTGTCTACATAGTTAATATTATTCCTCTTTAAAATATCTTTAATTTGAGTAAGATTTTGGTGAGAAAGCCTATTATGCCAAGCTGAAATATTTTCTACCTTTTTAGTTAAATGACAACATGTCATTTCAAAAACATTAGAGTTGCGTTCCAGTTCTCGCATTTTAGCTAATGGGGCATTATCATATTTTGAATTATCATAAACAAAGTTCATCTGATACAGTTTACAAGATCTATTTGCTGTTGCACAAACTTCCCCATGTTAATTTATAAATTTACAAACATTACTATCTGACACTAAACGCAAACCCTTATCTAAAACATATCCTGCAGAAAACAAATTGAATTTTAAGTCTGGAATGTACAACACATTTGACAAGATAGTTTTAATGTACTTACAATTATTCCAGGCATACACTACTACATTCCCAATACCATGTACTTCTAAAAGGCTACCATTACCAACCTTTACTTTAGAGAAACAAGGCTTATCAACTAAGGACTCAAATAAGTTTTTATCACAACACATATGCTCACTGGCTCCGGTATCCATGTACCAAATGCCACGTTCGGTACCACCTGTGCTCAAACACATGAATGCATTAACTCCTTCACTATTATTTGAATTCGAATCTTTATTTTCCTTAGTGTTTGTGTTGCTTCCTTTCCTATTCTTCAGCTTGTAACAATTTTCCATAATGTGACCTCTCTTTTTGCAGTAATTACATATCCTAGTTTCTTTTTGTGTGCTTTTATTTCTGCATAACTTGGTAATATGCCCTTCTTTACCACAACTATAACATTTCTTAATACTAGCCAATGCCACTATTTCTTCTTTATTTTCGGAGCTCAATCTCTCTTCTTCTAGAAGTAATCTAGAAGTTAATTCTTCTAACTTTTGATTTTTGAGGGGAACTGACTCCCACGCTGAACGAAAATGTTTATATTTATCCGGTAAGCTCATGAGAATTTTTGTGACCGTCATCTTCTCCGACACTGGTTCACCAGCTTGTTTTAATTTGCAAATAACATCCTCCAATTTTGACAGAAAAACAGACATGGAACTGTCTTCGAACTGTAGCATAAAATTTTTTTGCTGCAGTAGGTGCACGCTGACAACAGACTCTTTATCATAGACCGACCTTAATTTGCTCCACATGGAACTGGCAGTTGAGCAGGTTAACAAATGTGTCAGTGGCCCTGGTTCCATTCTCATGACAATAATCTCCTGAGCTTTTGCATCCTGGCTCCTCCATTCTGTAAGGGCTTTCACATCTGCTGACTGAATCGGCTGAACTCGCTCTCCCGTAATAATTTCAAATAATCCCTTGCCTCTCATAAGAACTTCTGTCTGAAAACGCCAGACCGCCCAATTCTCGCCGCCTTTTAATCTCAAACTTTGCTGTGTACTGTCCATCTTCACAAAAAATATAATTTCGACGGTTTTTTCATAACCTCGAAAGTTTCCAATACCCCAATACCAATGTCTTCTCAAAAAACAGAATAAAGAAATACCTTGACTGCGAAATAACTGGGCCCATAACCTGTTGCAAGTAGAGGTTTGATGGAAAGTCCCAGGTATTGTTTAAACTGTCGTTTATTGGTAATAATATAAGGACACAATTATTTACGTGTACACGATGGCGTCGCTCCAGGAGAAAAGGGAAGAGGAAGTCAGTGTTGTCATACACTATACCCTAAATATTATTTTTAACATTGCAACACTAATATTTCACAACAATTAATTTAAAAAAGCGTACACCATTAGAAGGTCAATAAGTTTTTAGAGGATTCCGTATCGGAAAGGGTTCTGTACCGTATTAGATCGAGAAAAAAACGCTTTTCTTGTATTGGACTACCTTTTATTATGAACTTTATTTTATTATTAATTGTTAATATAGCGGCAATAGAAATAGATAATCTGATTTCAACCGTCTACCTTTTACGGTTCATGAGATTACAGCCCATTATAGACAGACGGACGAATAGCGGAGGCTTAGAAATGGGGTTCCGTTTGACACCCTTTGGTTACGGAACCCTGAAAAAGACATGTTGCCCCAAAGCCTCATACATTAGTATAGGGGTAAAAGAATGATGATTTGTGTACTAATTATTCTTTTATTTTTTCAGATCTACTGCTGGCTCTGCGTATTCTCGCAATACCAAATAATATTGGAGATGCAGTCGCCTAACATAGAAATATTAGTGGAATATTAAAACCAATGTTTGCACAAATGTTCGTGATAAGGTAATTTTAAAATCACTCTTTAGTAACAAATGAATTTCCCATAGACAAATCAGGCACATAGAATCAATCAAGTATTATATTAACGTTAAACAAAACTCAATGAAGGTAGGTAGGTATATAAAAAAGGCAGTCATAGAACTGCCAACAGAAGTGAAAACTTAAAACTGTTATTAGCACCATCTATATTCTATAGCCCAGCACTACGCGAATCCACCCCTGCGAAAAATCGCTCAACGCGCCTAAAGAAGTTTTCACTTCAAAAATGACTGTTGTCTATTTATTAGATTTGCACAACTTTTTTATTATACAAGTAGACCATATTACATAGATTTATATATATTTGTTATATTTACGTTAGTATACGTCAAATGTGCCTAAAGTAGTTAAAAAAAATTGCAGTAGTAGGTATTATGCTTTGTAAAAGGTTCATATTTTGGACTATAATGTGTATTCTTTGTGTTCAAAATGATGTAACATAATCATGTATTTAAATTTTAATGTTTCAAATTTCAATTTAAAACGTTATTTTTAAGTCTGTAAAATATAATGTTGAACATTAAAACTGGAACTGTAGTAGCTGTTATTATTCATAAGCATTTATTAATTATATAACTTGTGCCTATCCTATGTATATTTAGCTTTAATTTGGACAAAAACAAATCAGTTTGGTGCGGCGAAACGCAATGCTTAAAAAATGACAACCTAAGGTAAAATAGGGTAGTTGACAGTTACGAGCTACTACATACAAAAAATTAACTTAATTTTGTAAAATTATTTAGATTTATTAATATTTTTGAGAAATAATTGCGTATAAATTTAGCCATTGGTCGCCTGCAGACGACTGTGTTTAAAATTGTAAAAACAATCGTTTTGCGTACGACATAAAGTTTCTTTTGCATTAACAATATTATTGTTAATATTTAATTAGTTCTGTTAGTGTTAATATTGACCTGAAATATACATATTTTGAGAAAATGAAATCACAAGGAACATTACTAATTGGTTTCTCAAAAACGGCCAACTAACCTATTGATTTTTCAAACGCCACGCAAAAATACGCTTCCATTTTGGTAGAATCGTTGCGGTTCCGTAGAATGCTGTAGTGCAATGGTGACCACCCAGTATTAACGGCCACAACTTACGAGTACAACTCGTCGAGGGTTCGAACCCAAGCAGGCATTTTAATTCGTGTTTACATTATTTCGTCACCACTTCTCTCAAAACGGTGAAAAAATGCCATGCCATGGTGGCATGTCCTAGAACCAAAAATTCAAAATCAAAATTATGAAACGTCAGAAACTAGGTGCACGGTTCCAATTGGTCGTTTCCTATGGAGAAGAGCTGGCAAGAAACTCCATGGTTACTCTTTTGTAAAATAATTGGCTTTTACAATACTTTCACAGTGTTGGTAGGCATGGGAGGACAATGTAGGCCTTTCAACAAGTAAGTACCAGGTACTTAACAAAAATAGAAGATGTTCAATAAATCTACATTCCAATAAGCCTGCAACGTTCTCACATTCACAAAATAGATAATAATCTATCTAAAAAACTAATGATAATAAAATTCAAATTGAAATATAAATAAAAACATATTTAAAAAAAAAAAAAAAAATATTTTATTCGGACACATCTACCATATTGTGCGATTACGCTTTGGGTGATTATCAGGTCAAAACCTATAATGTGCACCTAGTGATAAACTTTGATTAGTTACCTGCTGCAATTGCCTTGTGGATAAATAAAAAATAATTTATCAGCCCGCACTGAGCCTGCATGGTGAAGAGAGGAGGCCTGTGTCCCAGCTGTGGGAACGTTATAGGCTTATTATGCTAGGAGTATCGTATGTTGGGATTCTGCACCACACTGTTTTGTTTTTGTCATTAGTTCTAAGAACTGACATAATTTTATCCGTCCAATGACTTTATCATACAAAAATTCTTATATCTTTTATAATTTTATACATTTCTGAATCTCGTTTGCAAATGTTTTTTGCATTTGCTATGTACTCAGACCAACAAAAAAGGAAAGACAGATCACGCCGTACATCAAAAGTGAAGCCACAAAACCAAGCTCCTGCAAGTAAACACACAGGCTCACGCACACACCTACACTAAAACCAAGCTCATCGCTCCTAGTACGTCACGAGCGTCCTCTAGCTAACATCACCAAAACAAATATAATTATGCCTTCCTGTGTAGTGAAAACGTGTAAAAACAATACTAAATCACAGAAAAAGTCTCACGGGATCACTTTTCACTTGTAAGTACTTAAAATAACATCGTTTTTTAATTTAGATAACTATGAATTTTAGGTTATTTGGAACAAAAAACCTGAACGAATGAACGAACGAAAACAGTGACATTTAAAGAGCGAGGGTTGCCATAATATGATTTCAAATTTCCCCATTCGATATTTTTACTTCGAGTAATTATGTCTGTTTTTTTATGCATTTAATATTTCAGATTTCCATGTAATACTGAAAATAAAAATAAATGGATAGTAGCTAATTTACTAACCTATTTATACACATATATATATTTTTTTTTAAGACTCAATTGAAAATTAATGGATAATTCTAAGTGAAAGAGCGGAGTCTCCTAACACAAGCAATTCTTGCTTAAAAGGTGATCTCATAAATGCACTTTGTACTTAATTGTTTTTTTATTTTATTTTGCAATGTAAAAAAAAATGTTTTTGTTTCGGAATTCTTCCTAAAAATTGAGGTACAATACCATACTCAACAATATCTTACTCGTACAATATTAGCCTACCCAAAATATTATTCCCCAAGTTATAGGGAAAAACTTTAACAACTGTCAACCCTTTTTACACACACATAGATAAAAAGGTGGCTTCACTTTTGATGTACGGCGTGATCTGTCTTTCCTTTTTTGTTGGTCTGAGGCTATGTATTATTAAATAAGTATTTGTTCTTATGATGTCGCCTTATTAATATTTACTAGGATTTTTAAATCAATTGAATCAACAGATGTATTGTATTTTTCAATTTCGTTTCTTTGTGAAAAATGCGACCAGTAAAAGCAGTTTAATAGTAATGAAATTACTAAACTAATCATTTCAATTCATAATTGTGCATTGTATTGTGAATTTTCCGCACATTGAAATAAGGTTTAAAATAAACGTATGGTTCTGAAAGAAAACAAACCAATTTTTCTTTCAGGGCTATAAAGGGATTTACAGTTTGCGCATTTATTTCTGAGGTAGATATTTAATTTTAGAAATTCTCAGCGTTGATGTAATATAAAATTATTAGAATTTTAATTCCTACCAGTGAATGTAATGATGTTTTTTATGACTTAATAAATAAATGAAGTTATACATTTCTACCTTTTATACTTTTTACTTATATACCAAAGATCATTAGATTCGTTTCTTCTCCAGAAACGAACTTATAGTTAGCGTTTTTTTAAACCAATTTACAGTATTATATATCATTTAAGGCAGGAATACACATGCCAGTTACTTGCACAAAAGTGTCAAGAAGTTTGCACGCCTTAGTAACATACACTTGCATGAAACAAAACAAAAAAAAAAGTACCACGCGCACCTAAAGAGTACGAACCTTGAGGAACAAGTAAAAGTTAGGGCAACCTCACTTTTTGTTGCATATTACACATGATCGCCATTTTATTTAATTTGCTAGGTATCAATCAACTCAGCCTGTCGCAGTCCACTGTTGGACTCAGGCCGCGTCCGATTTAAAAGCGATCTTCATGTGAATACGCGATCGACACGCTGTCATGTCACTTTTTGTTCGGTGAAGAAAACGCCCTCTATGCGCGCTGCCACGCGCCCTGAGCGCGTGGTAGCGCCGATAGAGGGCGTTTTCTGTATTTTGCGGGTCCGATCTCGTATTCGCGCGGCGATCACCTATGATCGCGATGAACTCTTAGGACGCAGGGTTAGGCTTCTCTAAGGCTGCGACAACCACCACCACCTGCACTGCGTAGATAGATAGATAGATAGATAGAATAACTCTTTATTATGTACACCATAAAAATTACAGACATAAATTAGAAATTTAAAATTCTACGTACCGGCTTCTATGGACCGGCTATTCTACACCTCGGCTTCTACGTACCGGCTCTTCAACACCTCGGCTTCTACATCCCGGCTTCTACACCCCGGCTACTACGTTCCGGCTCTTACGTCCAGCTAAGGACAGGACGCGTTGGCATGCTGCCAATGCCCGCTACCGAGTCCTTGCCGAGGCCTGGCCTACCTGCGGCCTACTGCCGCGAGCTACCTGCGGCCTAACGCCGAGTACCACCTGCAGGCCTGTGCTGACAGGCCTCCTCGTCTGCCACGTGTCACCGACGTGTGCTACCCTACCGTTCCAGCTGAGCCTGCGCTGGCAGGCCCCTTCCTACTACAACGGATGACCAAGGACGGTACCCTTCTACCTACCTAAGTGTGCGAGTGCTCGGAAAGACCAGTGACCTTACCCGCGACCTAGCTGTGGATCTCCTACCTACTATACTACTATCTAATATATGTATCAAACTACCCAGCTGGGTTTACTCCTCTCTTTACCCTACACTACCTATCTATCCGTTAACGGCCTGCGCAGCCTACCTGCAAAGCCCTAGCCGTCACAGTGGCAATTGAAAAATTTGCGTAGTGTGGGACGACCTTAATTAGGTGGCTGGGACAGGGTGTTGTGGACAGGTCTATATCTAGCAAGTATCTATAGGCCAACCGCTTAGCTGAGACCATTCCTGAGGTAGCTGCGCGGTGCGGGAGGGGTGACTATAGTCACAAGTTGACGAATCACTGAGCTTTCGCATCACGACGCTACGCAACCCCTCCCGCGCCGCGCAGCTACTTCAGGAACGGTGTCAGTGAAGCCGTCGGCCTATACCTGTAGGTACTGACTTTTTGTCCATGGTGCATTTCTTTTGTAACAGGGAAAATTAAAACAAAACCATTGAAAATTCTTAATTATTTATTCGGACAAATAAACTTCTTTTTTCATTCATGATTCAGAGAAAAAATACATGATGTTGAATTTTCAGAAGAAAATATAAAAAAAAACATAACAGATAATTGCGTGACAAGCCTATCCCAATTTTATTATAATAATTACAACTTTATTACAATTTTAATAATTATTACCTTATAATTACGATACATTAACGAAGCCTTATAAAAATTGAAATGAACAACTTTTTCCACTCGTATTGCACAGTTAAAAATAGCATAAATATTTACCAATTATTATTATTGTAATAACACCTAATCGAATTAATATAAAATTACAATTTTCTATATAAAAAAAATAAATTGTATTTGGCTTGAATATAATAAAAAAAACTGGAATGTTTTGAGTATTTTGGCTACAATAAATTATTTTGTCATGATCAATTAAATGACAATAATGAGATGATATTCTTTACAGATTTCCAAAAAAATTGTGATATTATTTAAATATAAAATGGCGACGTGAATTTCAACGGTCAAAATAAGAGAAGTAACGTATCGACAAAGATTTTATCGATATTTTGTTTGAAATTCGATTTAAATCTAGAAATGTAGATGACAAGTAGTTATGTACAATGAAATCTTATATTGATTAATAAAAATAATATACAATACTTAGATTCTACAATTTACAATGTTAAATGATTATATTATCGCCTAAATACAGTCATGTTGATAAACTATTGTACAATAATTTACAAAAAGCTTAACTATAAATGATATGCAAGAAGCTATTGATATAGCTCATGATTTCACTGAATTATTAAATAAAAATCTATTTAATTTTGTTAAAATTAAGCACGCAACATTTTCGTTATTCTATCGATAAATATTGATCTGCAATTTTGGATAATTTGTGAATATCGATTAAATAATTTAATCGAAATCCATATAAGGGAAATATCACTTATTTGTATATAACGATATTTTAAAGAAAATGATTTCTGTCTTTAAAAATATGTGAGAGTATGTGATTGATATAAATGCAAGGTCAGTGCCTGAAGCACATTTTTTGGCACATCCCCTAAGAGTATTCAAAAATATCAACTCCAAAAAAATAGAGAACTCCATTTAAACTGTCATTTTGAGTATTTTAGTTTTGGAAGTCTTGTTAACCGTATACATTTTCCGATGATAATAATGCATCAGGGATATTCCCATTAATTCTAATTGAGCCCCGAAACAACAAAATGTAAAAACTTAACAACAATCGGTGTAACACAAGCTTGCGAACGAAAGACGAAGATTACCGAAGATTCGGCTATGAGCCTGATGAATACCAGTTCGTGTTTGGTGGCGCGGATTTATCTACAGGCTGGTGCGAATGTGACGCATGAGCAGAATGCGCCTGAGGGTGATACAGATGGAAAGATGAAGGTGGATGGAAGAACTGCGACTGGTCTAACGAAGATGCATAATCTAACGCTCCAGGAACCGCTGAATAGGCTTGGGGCTTCAGCGGCAGAGGAGCTTCGCCTAAGTAAGAGTGTCTTAACGCTTCGGAATAAGCACTATTATCGTACGGCAACGCGTATTGTTGCTTGTCTCTTGGGGATACTGAACCTGGTGGCGTCATAGCCGAATGGTAGTCGGCGTATCCTCCGTAAGCTAAAGATCCTATATCTGTACCCTTATGTCCTAATTGCTCGCCGTAGCCCGAGCCTTCACTACCTGGTGGAGTCGGTAAAGGCCCTGATTGGCCGTCACCGGAATAATAACCGCCAGTTCTGCCATCTCCTAAGAAGTTGCTTCGAATAACGCTTTCTCTATTTGCGTACAGCTGTCTCAACAAGGCTGATGCAGGTGTAGAGGTATGGTTCGTGGGTATCTGTCTGTTTAGAGGATTCAGGTGATGATTCTGTGTTCCTATCCATTGTATCGTTGATTTCTGCTGCTGTTGTTTCAAGAGGGCATCAGTAGAGAAGTCTGTTGGCCTATGGGAGATTTCTTTTCCATCCAACGCTACTGACGGTAGGTGTTTCGACATTGCATTTTCTAAGTCTCTCACTGACGTCGCATCAGACCCACCTTCAGGTATTGCTAGATTTGTTTTGGAAATGTCTCGATCTGCCGGCGAAATTGCAGCTCCAGGGTTGGAAGCAGCCTTTCGTCTTTCTTCGTCCCTGTCCGTTTCCTCATCACAGTCAGTCGTGTGCTTTCGTTTCTTCAGTCTTCTGGCTGGCATTGGTGATGTTCTTTCTGTGTTCGTGTGTACAGGTAAAGGTTGTGCGTCGCTGAGTCTTGTGAGGTGAGTAACATCAGAGGTTGGAGGGGCGGAAGAAGCCGAGTCTGTGTTCGTTGGAGGTTCGGTCCTTTCGGCTTGATGACGTGGCGGAGGGGGTGGGGCTCCGGAGTTGTCGGTATCCGGTGGACCGTTTTCTGGGTCTCCCGTTGTTTCTTCTCTCTTCACTCCTTGTACGCTTTCTTCTAGTTGGCAGCAGTCCATTACTGTGTTTGGATATTCACGCCCACTGTAAGGAAAATAATTTTTCTGATAAGTATTGAGTATTTAGTTAAAACATTGTGAATGTAGGTATTTTATAAAGGTTGTCATTTGACCGATTTTTAAGAATAGACTGTTTTTTATTAAATCATGGTAACCTTTACATTTTTTTTTAGGATTTCATTTTTTCAATACTAAACTTACCTGATAACATAGTTGACGCAAATAATGTTCTGTTCCTCAGCATTCTTAGAGGAACAGACGACGGTGGCGCAGGTCTGCATCCAGGTGTAGCCACCAAGTTTGTTCATTATCCTATAGTAGTGCGTCAGGACTTGACCCTTGTTCATTACTGGAACAAAAGAGGATTCGAATTTGAATAAGGACATTAGTGTACCTACTGATATTTGATGGGATTCATTTTTCTTTTTAGAAGAATCAGGAATACCGGACGAGAATGATGGGTTGTCGATCGCCCAAAAACTCAGCTTCAGTCAAGTATATTCCAGTCTTGACTGGATGACAGATTGTATGTTCCACAACTCCAGAAATTCACGCTATTTTAATCGCGTTAGGGAGTTTTGCTTCTACATAATATGAGAAGTATCTATTCTTTTTCTATGATTTCGACGTCGAGAGGACTAGGATCACTTAAACCTATTAACCTTCAGGATAATCATTAGAACAATGGTTATAACAAACGAAAATGTTAACGTATAAGTATTAGCGTCATTATATTCAATAGATTTGTTACACAAAGGACATAGTGAACACGTGTTTGTGGTACGTGAGTCATTAATACTAACACGGTTTTTGGCATTGTTGATGTATTGTATTGGCAACGGATTTTTTAATTATGATGCATTTGATGTTGGAGGAGAGCCAATAAGTGAAACTGATGAAGTGTTTGTTGTCTATTTCGTTAGAGGTGGTTGAAGAAAATTAATGCTTCTAATGATTGGAAGATTTGGTGATAGTCTATCATTCAGTTGTGATACCTAGGCACTTTCATCCAGATCAAGAAAGAAAGTGTAAATGCAATGGAAAATCGAAAAGAAGATGTCCACGATGATGATCCACGAGTATTGTGATGATATGACAGAAAAACAAAAAAAAATGATAATAAGAGAACTAGGCACTACCGTTGTCACAGCATATTATGAAAGATGCGAGTAAGAGAGCGCACAATAACACAACATGGTAAAAACGATGAGATAACAACGGTTACTTATTAAATAAAACAGAGCCAGAGTTATATATTATATTATTAGCGGTTGACATCTTTAAAGCAGACTAAGAGCCATTATGTTTATTCGTACAAAATAAATAATAAATCAACTTGTTTTTCAGGCACCAAACACCAAGCAAATGCCAAAGCGTCACAGTTGTCGGAAGTCCCAAACATAATCATTTAATTTTATTGGACGTATGCACAAAATTTGAATATCATACGCTTCGCGATCGTCAATAAAGCCATCTCGTAACCAAACCGCGTATACAGTTGTAACCAAATTACCCGCTTTCTAACAAACACCCGGACTTTTATGCTAATAACTACAATTGTTATTCCAGACCCGGAATGTCCACATTTGACCGGCATCTACATAGATGTACATTTTAAATTCAAATTGATGGTCTCGTAAAGCTATCAAATGGTAAGGTGCTAGAACCGCATGACGTTAACGCTACACCGTGATTGGCATTCAAAATGTCAGCCATCTTGTTATGTACGATGATTGGTTGGATGATTACGTCAGGATTATGAGTCCTTCCATTCATGTCATCTTTGTTCTTGAAGTTGTGTATTTTTGTGGTGGAGCAATCGCATTAGATCGGATTGAGTTCAGATGATGAAGATACATTGAGGTCGTCACGAATTTTCCTCATCGGGGAATTAACATAGGCGCTAGATGCGATGTTAAAGCATTTCAACATAGAAGTCAATACTAAGAATGTCATAGAAGCAGCTTCGCAGAAGTTAAATAAAACAGTACATGCGCACAATACTAATGAAACTTATGAAGCAATAAAATTCAATAAGGAAATTGATACTTTAAAAGATGCAAGAAAACCTCAAAAAACCGAGGAAGTTGAAAACAACAAAAACTATGAAACACACAATAATTCAGGTAGGAATAAACATAAAACAGAAAAAGCCATCTCGTAGGACATTAAGACATGACATTTCCCACGTCTACGTAAAGGGAGAGGAAACCGAAATGGTGGTATAAAAATTATTATTCAAATCACAACTTGAGTAGAGACGGGCCGGCGTGGCGCTAGGCCTAAATTGTATTCCACTGACGGATACGCAGGAAAGTAATAATAACATATACGAGAAGATTACATTTCTTGAATAGGAATTTTGCTGTGTGCTAGTGATCCTGTGCGAAATGCCAGGAAAGAATGTAAAGGCGGCAAAAGCAACATGACAATGTATTTCCGAAGGAATTCAATAAAATATTAGTTTCTGGATTTGAATTTTGCGCAATACGTGTCAAAGCGTTGACTATATTTTATTCTGTAGCAAGACATGAGGATGTCTTTGAGGAGGGTTACTTACTTATTCATTTAGAAGGTATGCTGCCTCCAGCATAATCTTGATTCCTTTCGAAAAGCTTCCTCAAACCAAAACAAAATATATTGCAAAAACAAAGCCTATCTAACTGTAACATCGAAAATCATTACAAAAAGAAATGTTCCCACAAAACGTTGGACTCATAAATTTTCCTCGTAACGCTTTACGCCTTGAGCTGCCTGTCTTCTTGACATGGATTTCTATAGGCCACAAACTGAATACAAATCGGTAGTTACGACATTAACCTACGAAGGATTTCACCACATATATTGGGTCATGGGTGGACGTCGCATCGCTTATAGACAATTGATGATACTCGCAAGGCTAATTAGAAATAGAGGGACAATTAATGTTGCCTAACTAGATTGATTTATTGTTGAAAGAAATGTTGAAAGGTGTAATTAATAATAGGAAGTCATAAACAGGATCTCTTTAGGAGACTGGTAATGAGCTGGTGAAAACCGTATCCTAAAATGTTCGAATATAATAAAGTAATTTAAAATAATCAGCATTTAATGGCGATAATAGTAAAAAACAAGACCGTAATAACACAGCGCATTTTTATGACTATAATCAGGATTCCGAATCTAGTATAGCAATTGAATATAATGACACAAGGAGGAAATGAAGTGTACTTACAATCTACGTGACATTTTCTAAGTTTGTTGGCATCTTCTCCATGGCAGAGAGCATAGAGATTCTTCCCTGTTAATTCTTCAGCAGTGTAACCCAGGAGTTCTGATACCCGGCTAGAAATGAAATACACAGTCTGTCAACGAAAACATTTAAAAATCTATGAAGCTGAATAAAAACTTCATTTTCAAGAAAAAAAGTTAGGATGCTTTGAAGAGAATAATAAAATGCCTGATTTTACGTTAGTTGATCTAGCTGCTATCATTATATAAACTTGGTATTAAGATTAAGAGAAGACAAGTTCATGATAAGAACATTAAATAAAAACAAAACAACTTGCTCTTGGTTTTCATTAGTTTAGTAGATAAAATCATGTCTCACCTGGGCTCACAATGCGCTATTCGGAAGTCGAAGTTGATTCGTGTGACGAACATATCTGACTCCAGTCTGATCTCATGGACTGATGGTGGCGGCAATGCTATTGCTAGAGCCACCATGCCCAGGAGTACGGTTGGAGACTTGCGGCTATGGGAAAAGGAATACTGCGGTCGGAGGCGGCATAGCATCAGAACCACCTGGAAAGAAGGAGATAGGCGTTGCAGAGATTCTTATAGAAAGGTTTTTTATGGATAGTTTTGAAAGATTTCTACTTTAAAGGAATAACTTAAAAAATAACATTTAAGAAATACTTATTCTTCATCAATGTTGATTTCTGAAACGATTTATGTAAGTATAGAAACTTAAAAATCTGACAGATTTTTTTGTGATTGCCAAACCCTAATAATATTAATCCATCTTTGACAAAAATGTTAACAAGAAACGAACTCAACAAAAACAAAATAAAAAACATCATTAAAACTTTCACATTTACTTCGTTTTCGTAAAATAGAAAACACGGAACGTGTCTCATGTAAGAACATTAAACTTTCCAACATAACGAGAAACTGAAAAGCTATTTGTTACACACCGTAATGTTTCTGAGGCACGTATAATACATATTACCAGGTAATCGAATTCGAAGATCAAATGTAAGGAGGATCAACTAATTTGCAATTTTCCCAATAAAACCGTAGCCTTCGGCGTAACATACACTCGAAAACGTTTCAGTATTAATTGCTCCACTGATTCTAAAACGGAGCTATATTACCCATTAAGATGGCGATAAAATAAAATTATGGCTGTTACTTTTACTTTAGTACCTAACAACCCTTTATAATAGATATAAAAGAGCGATCGACAGGCAATAAAGAATGAACGACTTCCTAAATATAAAAGGAAGTGACCAAGAAACTGCTTATAAAATAAAATGAGAATTTACACCCCGAAAACAATCTACCGGCAATTTCGATCAGCTATTGCGGTATTCGCAAGTCGCTTGTGATATAATCACGTTTTATGACCTAGCACCGAGTTAAGGCAAAAATTATGGGGCCGTATAATGCTGCCTTGAGGCACCCCAAGCTAACAATAATTCTAACTAATAATATTTGTGATCTAAGACGGATAAAGAGGTCGTTCGAATCCATTTGTTACTCGCTGTGTAGATATGGAGCTATGAGATTACAGTTTCAGGAATATACGTGGAGAAAAAGATGATTTACAGTATCAAAGGGTGACTTTGGAATGGTTTTATTTATTTAGCATCGACTTTTTGTTTAAGGACAGAACTTAATACTGAAAGAAAATGCTGAATTTATTCCCAAAAATCACTCTTAGCTTTGCCAATTATCTCTTTCTACAAGATACCCACCCGCCAGTTACCACTCTCGGACCTCGTTGGTTCACTCTCGTTGCCTCTTCCAACCTAGATCGAAAATGAAAATTCAGCTTCCATATATTTTTCTCTATAAATTACTAGATAAGAAAAATGTTCACTAACTTTCATAGTCCTCTTGGTTAATAAATTATATTTGAAAATTATTGTTTCAGAATTTTCATAATTTATTTTGTTAATGCGTAACGATTATTGAATAATCAATAAAATTATACGTATAAAGTGAGTTTCTGTAATGCCAAAGACTAAGAAATCATTTAAAATTATTCTTTTATTTACTTTATATTCTCCAGATAAGGGAATTCCTCCATAATCTTCAAACTTTTATATTTTTTTCTTTTCTTCAGCCTTATGAATTATTTTTGAGATTCTACTACATTTTCGCTTCACACATCAATATAGCTGGTTTCCTTACCCTGTATCCTGAAGACTTGAAGTGGCATCCTCTCTTGGTAAGTGTACTCTTCATTCTTACACAGAATGCCCGGTCCATCCCCCGATATAGCGACCCACTCGCCGCCAGGGTCATTTGTGCCGATACTGTTAACAATTGAAAACACAGTTCTGTAGTATTGTTTTTAAGCTCAAATGCTATTACTATCGCTACGCAAATAATTTATATTATGTTCTACATTTACTTTCTCGTTTTGATAACATTTGTCATCTGTTCCCACGTAAGTAGGGCTTGGTTTTTCAGTTAAGCGCATTGACTGATTTACAGTAGTTTTCCTATATTTTACACACAATGTTATGAATAATGCGATGTCAACATAATACCTACATCTCAATCGTAACATCTATTGTAATGTATGTTAATAGAAACTGTTTAAAGATAGATAAATTCCTACTGATTATTGCATGCTTTTGACATTGTACAATTCCTATTTTTATCACGTTCATTTTCAGATGTCTTGCTTTTCATATATTTTCACTACAAACTATCCAATTATATTAGATATCTTATTTGAAACGAAGAATTGAAATGAAATAGCTTCCAATTTTTCATTATTGAAACGTGAAACTGATTCCTTTCCTAATAAACACATACGTTTCTCGCCCAAAAAAGCAAATAAAAGATCTACGAATACCTAAATATATACCAAATTTTAACACAAATAGAGTCGATTTTTAGTTAAAAAGTGAATCAATCAGTGAGAGAGTTGATTGATTGGATGGACGTGTAGCTAATTATAAGATTTGTGCTGTGATGGGACCGGGACGATCGACACTACGCTGTAATTGATTTCACTGGACCAGCCACTAAGTTATTTGACGATGGTTCTAAAAGTTTTTGAGAGCCTGGTGAAAGAAATTGTCTTCTTCACTTCACAATCTTAGACTTGACTTTTGGAAGGTTTTGACTGTTAAATAGTCAGAATAAAAATTTCTCACGTTGTGATTTAAGATTTTAATCGGGATAACCACTCAAAAAAACCTGTAAGTATGTGTGAGTTCAGCCACAAATAATATAAATATGTTTCAAGCAGAAAGGCTTAAAAAATCTTAAAAAGAAAAATACGACCACAAAGTATAAGAAGGTAAATGAAGTTCAAATCGTATAAAGTTCAAAGTGACTATATATACTGTGACTATTATAGTTTAAAGAAAATAAGTATTATGTCTACTTATTAAATTTTTATTTTATTAAGTACGTCATTCTTTTCAAACAGATCACACTGCGGTTTTTATATATATTTTTTTTAGAGTTCCTAGTTCAGTAGCTTTTTGCTACCATTAGTCATAGATCGATACATCGGTTCCTTTATTTCCTTGGACCAATCTAGCACAAAAAGTTCTGTCATCATCCTTTTATTTTCGTGTTGAACAAAGCTTCACTTGATCTATTCTAGTGTAAGTTGAGTCAATTGAGAATCTATATAATGAAAGCAGTGTTCAACTGTGAACAAAGAGGACAAAGAATTTCTAGAATGATGTGCAGAGGAAAATAGTTACGAGGGCTGTAGAAACCCCTCAAAATGTAATTTAAAATTTCCAAAACAAATGGTACGAACAGACAAGACCTTTTTGTTTATATAAGTTCTAAAAATCAAAATATTTGAATTTTAATTTGAACTTAACTTAACTAACTTAATTTAATTTGAACTTGATTATGATTATGCTACACCAGAAAATATAGAAACAATAGAACACCAGATGATGAAATAGTATAAAACCATCTTGAAAGGGACGATAAAGAAGTATCAGCCCCAATCAATTTCCTCTTTGATCCTTATGAACACATCAAAATCTGACCACAACAAAAATAAACAGCTGTCAACCAACTTTAAATTCAACCCGCATGTGGTATTGTGGTTCTGTTGCAAGTTTAATCTTTGGCAATAGGCACAATGACCATTATAGTGGACAAAAGGTATGTCGATTTGTATCACGTTGCTGTAATACTTAACCAGATTGACTCAGCGAACAAATATTTGTGTAACCTTGATATATCAGGCTGCTATTTAAGTGTAACAAAAAGGTGGCTTTAATTTAGTGAAATTAGATGATTTTCATGGTCTTGTGCATCAATATGTTCTATACTGGCAATTTTTGTAATAGTTTATTTATTTGCAATTATTTTAGTTGATACCTTAATTTTAAGGATGAATAAGTATATGCTTTGTTCTATCTAATTTTGTAATTATAAAATTTACTTTAATTCTCATTAGTAGCCTCTGAGAAATTCAATCCAACCAATGTTTAACTCCAAATCTACGTAAACTAAATGCAATTTGTGTAGGACAATATCTGGAATACTTTTGACGTCACTACCACCTACGATACAGCGACAACTAAAAAGCAGATTATGGCAATATCCCAAGATATCATCGTAGTGGTATGTGGGAGAGTCGCATACTCAGCAAAACGTTTACTGCCTGATATTATCTAAATGGCTCCAACATTTCTATTACTTCTTTAATATTCATGCTTTATGCAAACGTTTTGAGTTTTTGATTCTAGCCATTTTCTGAAAAGTATTTTTTTTTTTATTGAGGAGTTGGTTTGTCGATTTCGTTATTGAAATCGACTGGACCGACTATAGTTTGGTTTTACCATTAGTTTGACGTGGACGATTATGTCTTGGAATAAGGGCGAAATTTTCATTGTGGGTCTTAACATTGTATTTTAAACAAGCTGATTATGTCTGTCATAAAAAATAAGTGTCTCATTCTACTGCCATTGATTGTGGTTTTGCTACTAAATATCATCCCTATTGTATCTCATTATTCGTGCGCAGTTGTTTAAATACCGCAATCGTCTTTATGATATCCACATGGACCCTTCTAGTGTCCCGATATTTTAAAAGAAAAACTACTCATTAATTTGATTTTAAAGCCTTAGCTACCTTGCCTACACTATAATTATCTCATGACAACCCTTAATCAAACCCAACTTTTAGAACCACAGGTCCGTCACTTCTGAAAACATCAATCCATGGTCATCACGGTGACAATGTGGCGATTTCAACATGGGCCACTGTTCTGTGACTCATTTCACCACGCCCGTCACCACACAATGGCCCACTGTCAAACCATCTCGATTCTCGATCCTGATTGATTTTTTTATCGAGTTTTTTGGCATCGCAGTGTAAATTGAAATCGATTCTAGCCCTTCAATGTGAAATTAATGGTGACTTTAAAAAAAAAACGATATGTTAACAGTTTTTTTTGTTTAATGTAATTGGTGTAACTTTGTGGTGGCGAAATCTTTGAACCTTAAACCGTTAATGATTAAAAATGGAAAATAGGGTTTGTGAGGAAAAAATCTGTGTTGTTCAGCTTCATTACATACGACCGTTTTATATAAGTTCTATAGCTTGAGGTGTTGAAGGCAGTAGGTATACCAACCATACAAAATAATCTTGTTCCTAATTGCTTATGCGATTTAAACAGCAATATTATAAATTAATTTACTTCCTCTATGCAGTCTGGCAAAGGTTCTAGCAATAATTTATTTCGTTCCATTTCATTTGATTCGTGGAATCCAAAAAATTACACAAAACAATCAAAAGAAAATATTGAATTGGAATTGCGTGCATTTAAAGTAAGTTTTTCATCAGAGCGAACGAAGCCACAACAATAATAAAAACTCTGAATTCATTCGACCGGATAGGATAACGTTGACGGTGAAAATTATTATACGAATGATTTTTTTGCCTATCTTCTCGTTTAATTGAAGTCGGCACCCACATCTCTTTAGAAAATTAAACAGATGACTGATTTAATGGCACAGCCTTCATCGGCGCCTTGATTTGATGCGCAGTTGTCATCATCATCAGCCTACCACATTCCCATAGCATTGGAAATGAAATTATAATTTGTTCCTCAAAGGTTTGTACTGACACCCCATTGACCGTTTCATAAGCTCTCAACACGGCGTGAACGCGCCATAATCTAATTTCAATTTGATCCACAACTTATTAGTGCCAGCATTGGGCGATTCGATATACCGAGTGAAATTTTTAGATCGGTATTGTCGCTGATTGTCGATGGAGCAACGGCCTCCGAAATAAGTCGAGTTTAATTGAATTCCGAACCGATTTTTTTGTTAGAAACGAAGATTCGATAATTCTTGTTGCTTCTCGTTTTCAATGTGACACCTGTTTAGAATGACTAACGGTAAAAAGTCTTCGCTTTACTGTTTTCAGTGGCTCTTTTTAAGAGTTTTTACCACATTGGCTGGTATTAAATGAGGTTAAATGGTATTACAAGTAATCTAAAGTAGATAATTAAGGGAAAAAGCAAAAAAAAAAAAATTGATTTAGACATAGAAAATTAACATTATGAACTTGGTACGCTCCTTTATTCTTTGATATAGGGCATTAGAATCTTATTATCTTTGATGATAACTTTTTCCATTCATTGAAATGGTCTGGAAACTAGCTTTCTCCTAAAAAAATCATCTAGGTCTCATCTTACAAGAATAGCTGAAATAAAAACTTAACGAAACTTTTGCTATGGCTTAAATCTAAATCCCAATTTTCTTCATTTACTTTTCTAATACAAAAACGCTAACGGTTAATAGATAAAAATTCTGAAATTGAGAACACGAATCTCTATCAAATCTTCAGCAATGACTTTCAGTCTTCATATATTTTTTAAGTTTGATATTATTCAACTCACCATCAGGGTTATTCGTTCCATGCTGACTGCCTTCTTCACTCCCAGAAGCTGGACTATTCAATCCGGCTTGACCTGGCCTTCCAGTGAGGGACAACCCTAGCTGTTCCGCAATTTCTGCATGATCAGCCTGGTGCACGTAGTCAAATATACTGCTACCCGTCATCTCTACCTGTGGGCGAAAATTATGGAGTGAGGTCTGAGTTCCATAAAAGACTGCATAAACATGGAAACAAAAAATCTATTGCATCCGGTTAAAATGGAAGCCGACGCCCAAAGTAGTAGGGAAAAGGATATAGGCATATGATGACATGAGAGTGACAAGTGTTTTTGATGTCAAAAGCATTTAAAATATAAAACACGCAAAACATGTTTATGCAAAAGCTCATCATTTAATAAATAGTTATGACAGGGAAAACAATAAAACAAAACATCCAAAAAGTTATTAAAACTTTTATGAAGCAGATTTTCATTCAACCACAGCCTACACGTTTACAAAATTATTAGCCAATAAAAAACCAGTCTTCCAAACCCAAGGAAGAAGGCTGAATGGTGGCCTGTCACGTACATAGTATCGTTATGAATGAAAGAGTTATCTCGCATCGCATAGCAGGTGACTTTCATAGAAATGGTTAACGAGACGGTGTTTACATGACGATTGATGACAATGATGGTGAACGGGACGTAGATGCGGTTATCTTAGAGGAAGATGCTGCTGACGTGTGTGATGACAAAAGGTTGTAAAGTTTGGGATAAGGTCTGTCTTATCGTTTGAGTTTATTGTGTTGAGAGTAGATGTCTGGGCTTCTGTTGGTTTGTGTTAAAGAGATAGTGTGGAAGGAAGCGGAGTGTTTGTTGTTTTGATGAAGGCTTAGATAAAGAAAATTATGCAAGGACGATAAACAAAACAAAAATTCAAGAATAATATAAATCTGTTGCATAATGAAATTGTGAACGAAAGCATTATTATCAATCTTAATCAAACTCCTAAACATAAACCATAAACAAAACCCTAAAAAACAATAAAAATCCATCCAAAATCCAAACGGTGCCAACAGAACTTTCACGATGACCCTTTCACGGGTTATTCAAATGCATCTTTAAATAAATTTATCAAATATAATTGTGAGACCGTATTACACATTCAGGAGGCGTGTATCCGCAGTCAGGGCTTGCATGTAAATGGTCTAAGACAATGGTGACGTTATGGTGGTCGGTTCTTGGAATGATGGTAAGGATTTTATGGTATTTACCGATTCGCCGATTGATGGGACACACATTTTCGTCGTTTGAATTTTATGGTGGAAAATTTTCTGGAGATAGATGGGAATCATGATTGTGTTAAGTGTGTGGAGATAAACTGTGAATTTTTGATCGCGATGTATACTGACTTTTACAGTCTTGTAGATGATTTTATAGAAAAGATGAAGAAGAATTAGATTTATATGTAGAACAACGTACATGTTGATATAATTATATTATATCTAGACATCCTAACAAATGTGTGACAGATATTGAATTTAGTCAAAGCAAGTGAATTTGGAGTTAGTCGATATAGAAATAGCTAAAGTAGATAAGATGCAGGATATTGATTTACAGAGCTCATAAGTTTCCTCCACTTTCAGGTCCACGAAATCAATTTACCAAAACCGTAACACGTAAATGATTTCCTAATAAAAAGTAAATGAACAAAAAAACTGCTTATAAAAGGAAAATATGATTTCCCATTGCAAAAGAGAAAAAGACAGAATTTAATATAGCCGAAACGTCTAACACGGGCTTTACTTATAAGAAAGTTGTATCTACTCTTATTTACCAGGAAGTTTATGTATTTTATGTCACACACACACGCGTAGTCGTACACGTGTATGTGAAGTGTTTCGACGTTTTTTCGGCTATGTGTGCGTGTGTTTGGGGGTGTGTGTGTTCAGGCATTAGAATGAAGAGCACGCGCGCGCCTTGCCCGCGACGTGACCGGCATATCGTATCGTCCCTTTCCCCCCATCTGCCCTCTCGCTCGCACCACCCCCTGCAGCCATTTTGGAAACGAATTTCCCAGTTTTCGGCTCTTTTCGTAGCGCCTTTTAATTTTGTAATGTTATTTAATTTTGCTTATGTTTTTGTTTCGGAGTCAGTTTTTGCGAATTTGGTATTTTCTACTTTAGTTTAGCATGAGCGTGCATTTTAAACATCTCATTATTTTGAGGGTAAATTAAATTTTTCTACTAACGCGACTCTGGGATCGACTTTTATCTTCATTTCTGAGAATAATCGTGTCTATTATTATTGCGACTTTTTATAATACAAATCTGAAATGGATCTTGAATGGATCTTTATAAAAGTTTTTACTTCCAATATTTTCTAATAAAACGGTAGCTTCACTGCAAAAATCCATTACAGCAAAGATCATCTTTTTACAGAGAACCAAAGAAGTTGCAAAAAAGTACAGTCAGACAAAAAACTTTGACCGACTAAACTCGAAACCATATCCCTTTCGTCGAAAAAAGTTTTGAAGAAACTAAACCCTTTAGAGATGGTCCGAAAATAGATAGTCAAGTATAAAAACCTGGCCACGTATTAGACATAACGTGACACGTGTATGTTTATCTACCATCTAGTGCAGTAACGTCTTTCTAGCGGCGCCGAATATCAACTGATTAAATCGCACAGTGTGTATGTGTGCACGTGTGAATGAGTTTGTTTGTGTGTTTGTACACACAAGGTGTGTAGTGTGCTTTGCCTAAGAGGTGGGTAGAATATCAAGAAGGTTTAAGGTATGTTCAGTCTATGAAGTGTGCGACAAATTTTTGTTAGTAAGGTTTTATACCTTTTTAGGGGATTATTCATTCTGATAGTCATACGGAATTATACCTACTTGTCAGTCTAGGTCATTTCAACGAAAATGTTGGTCGACTTCTTTCGTTGTCATTCAAAAAAAAATTCTCGAAACCTTCTCTGAGTCATAGTTTCTTTAGTTTTTCCTATATTACTTACTTTACGGGGGTTTTTCTTACATCTCATCGTTTTGTCTTTGGTGAGTTAGAATCCTTGAATTGCATGGACTGTATTTGTTGATGTCTACATAATTCTTAACGAGTTGATAGATGTGCACATGTACATGATACATAGTGTTAAATATAAGTGGCAATCAAGTAATAGAAGAATTAACGGCTAAAGTAGAAGAAGAAGCAAATGGAGAATGCTTGGTGAACTTACTTGTGATAATCCTAAATATATAGAAACAGTTTCAGATATGTACAGGAACCTCCCGTCTGCCGCCACTGATAACGCGAACCCATCCAAGGACTGCAAAGAAAAGAAAACAGAAATTAATAATTGATCACAATTCATAGCTCTTTGTGAAAAAAAAATAGCTAACCAATCTACAAAGTGTCAACATGCAGTGCGACCCCAAAAGGGGTAAAAACATTAGCAGTTCCTTACGTCCAGATAAGCGAATGTATGGTTTTTTCGCCATTTCAGTATACGTTCATAATGATGAGTACAATAACCTCTTTTCTGGTCCAACACCATTTTAGTTAAGTACACCTTGAATAATGATGTTGAAGTTAGGTTTTACTTCAGAAATTTTAAATTTTAAATTCTAAGTTCTAAGTTTAAGACCGAGTCTATGTGCGGAAATATAATTAATGGGATATTAAAATCTAGTTTTACTACAACGATAATTAGAACGCTAAATGAAAAATTGCGCAAATCACACATAAATATAATGTATAATCGATTGTTTACGCAAGTTCTGAAATCGATGTCATAAATAAATTGACATTGGCAGATATGCTGTCAAACGTGTCAATATACAATAACTGTCATTTATGCAATATTTTAATTGACAGTAGGATCTATCGAAATATCCGTTAATTTAAAAAAATTGTGTGTAATGTATTGAAAACCACGGTTCATTATAGCTAAACAATAGTTTTGTATTAAAAATGGTCACGGTTTGTGCGCAAGCGCAGGCGTGAAACAGCTTGGCAAGTACGGTCAACAGAAAAATACAATATAACCATTTTATCGATCAACTATGTCGAAACTTGGTAGCCTATTGAAATATTGACATAAGTACCTATTGGAAATTTTTGAATTCGATTTTTATCTGAAATATAATATATGTCTTTAAAAAGTGTGCTAACTGTCAAATAAATTGGAGTAATCTCTTAATAATATTTTTAATTAGGAATAACAATACGATTGTACTAGAGAAAGACTCATTCATCCAACATATCCACAATTAAATTTAGCTACGTTAAGTACCCGGCAAAGAGAAACATATTGAACCGAAGACGTATATTGCCAATCACTTGGATTATTCACGCTAAGCACATACGCCAGATAAAGTACGGAACCATAAAAAAATCTATCATAGACAATCAGACACTACCGGATTGAGCCCATAAGTGTTCCATTTACACCTTCGACATGCCAGATTAAAGAATAAATTGATCTGATTTTTTGCACACCATACCTTTAAAAGTAATAGTTCTACATCAATTTTGTGACGGTCAGCAAAAAAAGTAAACAAACAGAAGTTTGTTGATGAAAAACTCCACGAGCCAAAATGAATGAACTTGATTATAGTTATACTAGAAGTGATATAAACCACCAAGCTTTGATTTCTGATTTTTGATCTCTTGATGATCTCAACGAAGATTTAAAGAAGAAATAAGTTGATGATTGAGCAGCAACTGCCTGAAATTAATCAATTTTGTAGATTACATTCAAAATGTGTTTAAATTCTGAAAAAAAAATACATTCAGAAATCCGAGCATAACCAAGGTACTATCATCATCTAGTCTGACTTCAGCAATTGCTGGGGATAGACCTCCCTTTGCTTGTGCCAATCCCCACGCTCCTGTGCCAGCCTCATTCAATGTAAAGCAAGTTAAAGCATTGAAATTCCCATCTTAATTAATAAGTAGTTCGAAAAAATATCCAACAAAAAGTTTCCCTTCCAGCATCTCTACATCTCAACTCAATCCAGGATTTATAATGAGATGCACGGTTGACAAAATACATCGTGATGGATAAGTTTTTATAATAAATTCGCGCCTAAACGGTACTGGCCAGTAAAAAGAGTGGATTATAAACTTAATAGACCATTGTATGTTCCAAGCTTCATTTAAAAAGTGTTCGGACGTGGTCCTTGTTATTTTAAAGGTTGCTTCTCAAATTATTTTTTGTTGGAATTTGTTTTTGATAGGGAGTTTCAATTATGGGAAAGTAAAAAGTTAAGAAATGATAAGATACTTTTATTGAGCGTAAGTAGTTTCAATTTCAAAGTAAATTAAGCCAATGAATAACTAATTCATGTTCATTTGAAGAATATATCAAAATAGCTCCAATATTTTCAACAGCTTATTGTGGTGCAGGATGAAAAAGTACAGATACCATTCAAAATTAATACTTCAAAACAGAGTCGTGATACGGCATGTAAGAAGTCTACCTGCACAGCCTCCGAATCGGGCACAGAAGTGGTGGGAGATAGATAAATTGAGACATCAAACCATCAATCAGATTCCAATAAGTATAGACAATACTCCAAATTGTAAAGCTCTCAACAAACATTACTGTATCACTAGAAACAGCAGATAATCACGAAACCAATTCAATAAGAACCATGAAACAAATTCAAAGTTTTGCAACAAAACATGTTAGAAACCTACTACGTTCCTTCATGTCCGTCCTTAATTTTTTTCATAAAAACGTACAAATAGTCCCGCAAAACAGTTGATTTTCTACATAATGTGGAAAAAAAATAGACAAGGCATCACGTACAATGCTATTTTACAGCTGGGAGTAGAAACCGCAATGCCCACAATATTATAATGACGCAGAATCGATTGCAAAATGATAATTTACGTGATAGAATAGGCAGAATTGAATTTTTAGAGTTCAGTGTGAAAGGAACGAACCGTAATGACAAAGAAGTTGTAATAGGCTAAAGGTCTTGCCAAATTTAAAAATACTGCTGCCGTTGGTAACATCATCTGCCTAGCCTTTTCCCAACTATGTTGGGGTCGGTTTCCAGTCTAACCGGATGCAGCTGAATACCAGTATTTGCTGCCGTTGCGTTGGTAACAACGAAACCTAAATTAGAAAAGGAATATCAACAATCTGATATACTAATGGAAGAGCAAAGGTAGCTATTTATAAATCAATAACATTTTTTAAACTCTCAACGTTTTTGAAAGTTTCTTTTCCCAAATATACCTAAAGCTGAAATGATCATCCATAGCGATTACAATTGTCTTTATTATTGTATACGGAACGTGGCACATTGTCATCTATTCGATCTTGACCAAGTTTTTTTGCTTAACCCTATCGCTTGCAACAAAGTATATGTTCAATTAACTCTGTTATGAAATCTCGTGAAATCTGTGAAATATTAAATTGAGTTTTTTTTCAAATTCGCTTGTCTCGTGTGTTGCAGTGTCTATTGTATACTTTCCATTGTATGTTTTGTTAGTAAAAAAGCGTTAAGTCGGCCAAGATATTGCTCAATGGAAAGCCAAGTTTGAATATGTTGTGGCGCGTTTTTCAAGTTTTTTACAATATGACGAAAGAATATTATAGATTTGTGAAGTATTAGGGTGGGTTTATGTAAGTTGATTCTAAAGCAAGGTCGCGATGACTAATTTTGATGTATTGTTAACAGTTGTCGAACATTGAGTCTTATAATGAGCTTTGTTCGTCATTGTTATCAACATCGTTAACGTTGACAATTGGCAGTCGATGTGTTTGTATTGTTTGTTATTTTAGCTTAAGTAAAAGTTCTACTACTGAATCTTGTTTTGGTTTCATAATATTACATATCTAAAATTCTATATAATTATCGTTCTCTTTGTCGTCAGAATGTATTTATTAATCATTTTCATTTTCACAAACATGGATAATTAATCCAGCTTTGATAGCCATTGTGATAATTGATAAAAATAATATTTATAGCTTGTTTGAAGAGTAAGTTAGAATTCAAACGAAAAATTAACGAACCTTTGACTATCAGATATTATATAAATTCGTTAAGAATCTCAGATGCCAGTTAAAAACGGCCTTTGAGGCATTGGGATTATGGAAATTCAATTTGAATCCAAGACCACAGAAATGTTGAAGGTACAAAACCGTCCTTGTTACCGCCTAAAGTAGGTACTACGTTAACCTCCAATGATAAGCCGTCGATAGGCAGTTCCGCTACCTTAGATAACTGTACATGCATATATTCGTGCTTACCTGTAATATATGTGTTCCTTGGTGCTGTTCGAACAATTCCATGGCCAGCCCTATCGCCGTCCGTCTGTTTTGTGCACCTGCAACAATTAGGAAAAAAATGTTAAAGTGTGTGGTTTACATTAATTTCCCTCAGCCTCAGAGTCCCTTTCAGTGCTTTCAGTAATCTAATAATTTCGTGGTCCAAATTTGTGATGACATGGGTGATTGTTGACTTCATGGCAAAGGAATCCTCTAAAGTTGAAGGAAGATTAAGTGTTTCCCAATTTTTTTTTTTTTTTTTTTTGTTATGGTTTTGTCAAGTTGAAGAGTAAAAGTTAAAATGGTTTCAATTTTATTGGGACCATTAGGACCGATGAATAATAATACCAGCCTAATACTTTCCCACTGTAGGACAAAGGCCTCTTCTCATATAGAGAAGGCACGAGCATTGATCACCACGCTTGCTCAAGATGACGAAGATGACTTAGGACCTATGATTAGGAAAAATTCTGAAAACGTTTTTGGTAAAACAAGAGTATCTCTAAACAATTTCAGAAGTGGTTTTGATATCCATTGCAACCATAAAAATTATAAATGATTTTATTTTCGAAGTAGGTTTGTACAAACACTTTTAAAATATATATAACATATTTTTTAAAACTAGATTAGGTGGGCGTTTCCTATCTGACTACTCTGAGAAGAAAGGCCGAAACAAACTAAGAGGTCACAGTCTCTTAAAGTCCAGACATAATCTTGGTCAGATCATTGTTAAGACCATGTGGATTAGTGTCTGAAATGAAACCGTGTTGTGTTTGAAAATAGTCAGTGTATTCGAATAAAAAACAATAGTCAAACCGCCTATTGTCTACCTGTCATGAGCTGCTACTGCTGTCTGTCATGACAACGCAAGTTTTAACTCTTTTTATGAACCAATTAATACTCGAAATAGAGTAGCTGTTTTTATCAGAGCTCCGACTTAAATCTGGATCAACTAAAAATAAACTTTGATTAACTGATCTTTCTAATACAACTATAGCCCCAAAAAACCTTATTGGATGTATAGCATTGACGGAGCATACCGCAGTCATGTCATGTGTTACGAAAATGTCAACTCCGATGACTTAAAACGGTAAATGCCGTGGAAAGTCGTTATAATTTTATAACAATTCAAAAAGATGCTAGAAATGTTCTTCGACGATTTTTTATAGATTTAACCAATGTTGAAGCATCGACTATGACTTAAGTACCTATTTAGTAATAAATGATAATAAAACTAGTTTTTAACAGAGCTACGGAGGCGGGGTTTTTCGAATAAACAAATCATGTTTTAGTGTTCGCTGTTAGGTCATAACCTATTAGTTACTCTTAATATTTATAGTATCTGGGTGATCAAACTCGACTGCTCAGGTGAAAATAGAGAAAACGAATTTTCCCAGATATGAGACCTAGCTAGATTGATTTTTCGCCCCCGTAAATCCCTATATTGCAACTTTCATCGAAATTTTTAGTGCCGTTTTCGAGAACGTGATTACAAATATTGCTCATTTAATAGTATAGCTTATCCACGAAACCACTAGAACCATCTTTCTACCCAAAACATGAACTAAATATAGACCAGTAGAAGCCTACATCCCACAATAACTCCGTATAGCTCTGCTACTGCTGATTCTTTGAAGAAATAAATCATGGTTTAGTTTTTGCTGGTTACTCATATTTCTATATCCTACAAACCACCATTACCATTTATTCTCATACTCAAAACCTGAACTAAATCTAGCCCAGTAGTTACTACACCATCTTCAGACAAGCCTACAGCCCACAATAATTCCGTAGCTACTGTTGTCTGGGACCCTGCGATCGTATCAACGGTGTCAGGTTGCGCCTGCGACTGCTTTACGATGACGTCGACATGTGTTTTATTACTTTTATCCGCTTTAAACTTAGACTGGATGAAATGAAGATGTAAAGTTATTGTTAAGTTAAGTTTTGAGTCATTTGTTGTATTGTCTTGAGGTTATTGTGCCGGTGAATCATCAGAGAATTATACCGAGATTGTGGGTATTTCGGTAAGCCTTTTGCTTGTGGGAAATATTGTCATGATTTTCTGAACAACCAGCAACTTACGCGATACGTCTGTTATCAACATGCCTTCATAAGTTTAACGTGTGGCTATACAGGGCGTCACACGGATATGCCACATGGAGGGAAAGTACCTTTAATATTGTAGATGGAACATTTTACTGAAAGAAGACATTATTTGAATTTAAAAAAAACAATTTAAACTGCATTCATAGATATTTAAATAATTACATGGTTGAACCGGGAATCGAACCCGTTACATGAGAAAAATAATCACCTGTAGCTTTATCATACCGATGTGACACTATGATGTGACACCATGTTATTTAGCAAAAAATAATCCTTATGATGAAGCCTTTCGATCGGTATGATAAAGCTACAGGGTGATTATTTTTTTTTAATTCAAATAATCAAATTCAATTTCATTCATTTTTTCATTTTTTCTTTCAATAAAATGTTCCATCTACAATATTCAAGGTACTTTTCCTCTATGTGACATATCCGTATGACGCCCTGTATAAGAAAATCTGGTTACCAGAATAAGACCTACTTCCAGAGATGTTGATGACGTTTCAAGAACTGACGCCAATGTCACAATTTGAAGATTATGATCTTATACTGCAGCCAGGGTCAATAGTGATAGTATTTAAGTTTCTAATTTGAGGCTTTTGATCAACAATTGATTGCAATAGGACAGTTAATCAGAGTTGCAGCAAATAGCAATTTGAAAACGGTAATGATGTGAAGCCGTCTTTGCTCCACAAAATAAACAATTAAGCCACTAAGCTAAGTGAAAACCATCCTAATAGTCTAATATGTAACTAGTACCGGTATCTAGGACAAAAAAAAACAATGTTTAGTCTAGACGCAATGACTCAGTCAAAAAGTGTGACGAATTGCAAAATAAAGATATTGACAATGCGTTGTGTGGTTTCTCAGTTGAACGAGTGCTCGTGAGCTAATATTGTAGCAAGAGTAATACAGCAAATTGATCAGAGCTGCAGATTGAAAAATTAATAGGTTGTAGCTGCTACTTACTTGAGAACATATGGACTAAAGAAGTCAGTGACTTAAAGTTCAGAAGTACGTGACGACTTAAAGTTCGGAAGTCGGTGACTTAAAGTTTAGTAATCAGTGAATTAAAGTTCGGAAGTCAGTGACTTAAAGTTCAGAAGTCAGTGACTTAAAGTTTAGAAGTCAGTGACTTAAAGTTAAGTAGTCTCTGGAGCTTTTCTTTTTAACAAATAAGGCAAGCATCAAAGCGTAGTGATGAACTCTACGATGAAAATGATAAAGAGCCTAAAATTCACGTCAGTTACTTTTACGAAACAATCTTTCAATGGAACCCTCCATTGAGAAATTGTGTCGTAAAAGTACCTAAAAATTAAATGAAGAGGTGTCCCTGGTCTTATCTCATACTAAAATGCTTTTAGCAGCAGTAGCGTTAGAAGTTTCTATCCAGTGGTGCATTTTGTAAGATAGCATTCTATGGTTCAAATTCAAACCATTCTATGGTTACTATAGTCTAATTTAAGTTTTCCTGTATTGTCTTTCACATATTGTATCTACGCCTCTCATAATATCCAACTGTCCTGTCGCAGGTCTGCTGGATGGAAATTTCTAATTAAATAAGCAGCTCCTTTGTGCTTTTCTATCTCTCTGTATTTATTTCTAAAGTGTTTTGTGTGTACATAAATAAACCTTTATTTCTTATTTGTTTTGCCAAGGTATCAACCAAAATCCTCTAACGTCTAAACTACCAAACGAAAGTGGTGATCATCTTCACAATGTGTTCAACCCGTCCGTGCAAGGACACGCGTACCCGATCGTGACCGAAGTTCGTGACGTCGGCGGACATATAGACAGACGGACAGACACGACCGCTCGGTTCAGAGGCGCTGAGGAAATTGTCGCATGTTTGCGTTGCGTAAGGTAAGGTTGTCAGTGTGTAAAAATTTTAGGTGATTGAGCGAGATTCGTGACTCGCAAATGAGGTAATATGCAGTGTTGTTTTTTTTTTGGAAGTGTGGTTTGTTCGTGTCTCGTAAGTTGTTGATTGTTTTTGGCGTGAGTATACTACTTAGATCTACTAGATCATGAGAGTCTAGCTACTTCGATCATGAGAACATGCTTACCGACAATATACTGTCAGTATTTGGATAATGTAAGTAATAAATTCTGTTTGAGCCAAAATAAAAGACGAACGCATATTATATTCCGCCGACAAACTGTTACGCAGTTTGCTGTTTGTAAGTATTAAAATGTTTGGTCAAAAATAAATGTTCTTTTATTAACTTCAATAACATTTAATACTTAGTTGAAAATTAAGCATTGTGCATGAGACGTGAGACCTGTTTTCCGATAATCGTATATTTAAAAAGGACTGAAACTAGAGACTGCCACATTCCAGTTTTTCTGAAAAAGTCAGTTTCTCTCATTTACTTCAAAACTACAAGAAAGTCTAAGGCGCAACGACACAGACTCGATCGCACAAAAAGTGTGTCGTCTGCGCTGCACCTAAGTCATACCACCGTAGTTACTTACCTCTTTCATAATTAAATCATAAGTAAAAAGAAAAATGTAAAAATGACATAATACATAATGTAATTTGTCGCATTGATTGACGAGTGACGAGTCCTCATTGTAATATACTTGTAACGGAAACATGGCGGTCGTGACTGAACACGTTATCTGTCGGCGTTTGCGCTGTTTATTGCACACGCACGAAGCGTTAGTGCAAATTAATGGATTTTCTTAGGATCATTGGTATTGCTGTTGTGAATAAAGGCGCTAAGAACGTACACTGTGGATAGACTTGGATCTTTTCCATTGACAACTCAAAAAACGTCGATATCTGGTTGCAATCCGCATGTTAACTTTTGCAGCCTCAGCTACCTTCTTCAAAGAGGTTTGTGTTACTTTTTTCCCAGGTTTACAGTACTTATTTGATCAGCCATGTAAAGATTCTTTTACCAATAGGTATAACTTTAGCTAAACAAAAAAATAATTTTCGTAATCGGTTCACAATTATTGACAAAAAATACCGAGGAATATAAATTTTTTTTTTTTTTTTTTTAAATACGTCGACGAACATAACCTCCTCCTTTTTTGGATTTGATTACATAGTTATTATGTGCACTTACCTACTAATTTAATTCAAGTTGTTTGTTTTTTTAGTTAAAAATGGCTATAAACTTTTTTTTTCATTAGACAAGTGTTCCTAGATATTGTTTTTGGACTTTAAAATAGTATTTCTCCAACCAATGGGTTTACCACTGGTTTACTTTACCATGCTTCACTTACCTTACCATGCTCCACTTTTCATTAAAGTTTGTTTTTTTTCTCAAGTAAATAGGTAAGTTCTATTATCATTAAAAAAAACACAAATTGAGGCAGGTATTTAGTTTATAATCAGATTGTACAAGAATAAATTCGACTGTGACCCTCAAACTAGGCATTTGCTTGTATCTTGGGTGGTCGGAATTTTCATAGCTAAGCATGGTACAAATGGAATCTAAGTGTTTACTGGAAGCAGTTTCATAAAACTTAAAATTACTTGGAACCATTTCCTTTGTACAAGAACCTACTCATATTCCATATTAAACACAAAATACAATAAAATAATATCGTTGTCATATCCTACGATCGTAACTTAACTTTTGAAAACAAAAACAAAAAACTATTCCGCTACAACTTTATAAACAGCTGTAGGGTGACCATAACTCTTCGCTTTCAGCGGACTGTCCCGGGTAAAGTTACAAAGCTACCGGGGCCTACCGTAAGGGCTTTGGAATAATGTACTATATATGGGACAGATAGTGGTATATTTATGAAGTGAAATGAGCTGTGGTCTGTGGTTTTATGGAAAAAAAGAGAGCGTTTCGTTCGGTTCGTATAGGTTTCGGATTAAAATGTCACGGTTATAATAAATGTGTTATTTTTATTTTAACATTAAAATAAGCCAAAACGATCTTTATAAACAAGCAAGTATTATTTTTTTATAGTAGCTTTAGCAGAATTTCAGAAAATGGAAACAAACATTGTTATATTAAACTTTTACTTACTTACATTATTTTATACAAATAACTTCAATTGTTTTTCTGTGCCGTAAAACAGACAGTAGCTACATTTTATTTTCACACAACACCGAAATTGAACCGTTTTTTGCACAAAACTTTCAATTACATCATTTACATTAAGCGCTTGGAAAAAAAAGCGTTAATTTTTCGCTATGCCTAGTAATCTATAGTCACCCTACAATCATGCAAGTCGGCATATCAAAGCGGGCTCGAGTCAGTTTTGTTGAATTAAATCGTAATAAAGAACACGCGGAGGCTATCTCGGCATCGCAGGGTTAAATATGTCCCACCGGCTAAATCTGACCATGTGAAAATACTAGTTTGTGAGAATAGGTCTACTGTTGGCTAAAAAACTTTGTGTAGTGGTTGTGTCTGCTGTTTAAGTAAAAAAAAAGCTTTCTCGAAGGACAGCCTGATTAAAGCCCTCAGAAGAAAATAATCTTGTTGAAATTAAGAGGAAACATTGCAAAGTAGCAAATCTCAACTGATTATTCTCAAATACATAAGTATGCGCTTTTAAAATCGAATTTCGTTAAACCATAATCAACTGATCATTTACTTGAGTATTCCTGGTCAATGCGAACACGTTCCAGTCTTGATTAGAGTTAAAAAAATCTTAATTCAGAAACGAAATTCGATTTTAAAAGCGCATACTTATGTATTTGAGAATAATCAGTTGAGATTTGCTACTTTTCTCAAATCAGAAACCGGGGGTTAATCAATTATTATTTCATCAGGTCAGATTTTCATTCCAAAAGTATTGATGATGGATGGAAAAAAATTTGGATTGAAAAATTATTTGATTTTGATTGAAAGGCACAACGATTAGAGACGGGTTGTAACAGGTGAAACACGATATCTGTGATCACTGTGACTGTGACAAAAAAATAACAGATCCCAATATCTGTTATTAAATCACAGCCTGTGATTTTTGTACGGACGATAAATACGTATCTCAATCGAATATCATCTTAATCGTACCTATCTGTTATAAAATCACAGCCTGTGATTTTTGTACAGACGATAAATACGTATTGACCCAATTGAAAATATTCTTTATTTCTTTTCATTAAAGTCGAAAATCGTATCCGAAGTAACAGTAATAGTCTTGAGGATCTGTGATTTTAAGTAACATATATTTTTTATCGTTAGGAGCAACTGCTATCTGCTATTTTTTAATATCTGTGATTTCTATCTGTGACGATAAATACGCCTCACTCCTAACAAGGATAGACCACGATCTGGATTAGGACATAGGATACTTTTTATCCCGATAGTACGATCCAGTGGGATAATTTGCGCCCTTCACGTGGGCAAAACCGCGGGCAAAACCTAGTGTTTTTACAAGCGCACAGAACACTCACAAAATAATCCCACCAATCAATACCTACCTAATAATAATATTTATTTCCCTTAAAAAAATCTACAAAAATAAATCTACATTGACACCTTTCCCTGCATGTACCGCAGCGTCGCCACCATTTATTTAGCTTGATCAACCCCACGCGAACAAATTTTTATTAACGCCTCTAAGACTCCGTATAATTTTCTCATTATACCGCCTTGCCCTTAAGTCAGATATTGTCGCCATCACGGCCGTAATTTGTAAGGGCATTAGCAGTTAATAAAGTTAGGTTATATGTTTTTAATGCTGGCTTTTTTTTTCGATAATGTAGCTTGAGATCTTAATAATGTCTGCAAAAACTTTTTTGATACCTATCCACATAGGTAGGTAGGTACTAGGAACAAAGTTTCGATATTTTGTGCTACCGATGCCTCTTTTCATAAAAACGTGTTATGAGTTAGAAGAAGTTTTCGTAAATACCTAGATAGCTATAGAGAACAAAAATTAATTCACTTTCATCTATTGATTTATGAAGTCGAGTTTAATAAAAATAAATATTATATAAACATGTATATTTTAAATTATTTCTGTGAATAAACACTTTTTTAATTCTTTTTTTTTTCATTTTCTGTACTTCTCAATACTTCAGAATGATAATCGTCAATTGGAGCACGGCTAGTTTTTAGACGCGCACGAATTCACAGCTAGTAAAACATAATATTATTATCTAGCAAAACCAGCACCGATTGCCACAACAAAAAACTAAAAGATTTTTTACCAAAATAGAGACACCCCCTTGCTAATTCAGTAAAACGCACCGTCCAGTCGGGTAAATTTAATAAGCACCCTTAGGTGGTCAACACTTACAACCGATCGATTTGATACGAAATAAAGACGTGGGCGTTTTCACACCGACACGTAATATAAGATGCCAGCGTTTTTAGGGATGAACTGAAAATTTTGTAGCAATTAGAAAAAACTAGGCTTGCAAAAGTTATTTTATTGAAAAAATTACCTACCTAATTATTATTACCTAAGTATTATGGAATTAGGTAGGTAGGTATGTGTATAAAAAAATAATTTAAATAAGCTCTTAGAAAATTATTTCCAAAAAAAGATTTTAAAAACCCGTTTATGATGGATGACAATAAAATATTTTAGATTATTTATAATAGATCCAAAAGAAATATTAATGAAACAATCAGAAACGCTTTATTTGCCACATAAATGATCAACAAAGTAATAAAATTCAACCCCAAGTACACTATAAAATATAATAAAAAGGCCACTACTAAAATGCGCTCTATAAATTCGTCACGGTGCAAATCCTAACCCGCAAATGCTCATGGCTATATTTATCGATGGGCGAAGCAATAATTTGGTCTTATTTGGTCGTATTTGCCCGTTTGGACATGTGCGGTCGACCACTAACATTGACACTGGAGTGTTAGCATAGAGCCAAAATTAAATAAAACTCACGCCTAATATAGCAGGGGTCGTAAGGACTTGAAAAATGGACCTTTCTTTCGAAGTTCGTATAATAATGTAGTTTAGTTAAGCTAAGTTATTTTGGAGAAAAAAAAAACTAGTTTGATATGCCAAAACGTAACAAGGAAAATTGTTAAAATTTTAGCAATGAATTTTATATTTTGTGAAATTCACTGAAGTTCTTCTTTCTAGACTATTTTTTTACATTGTAAACATAATCTCAGAGAATAAGTTATTAATTAATTAATTTTAGGACCTATAAGAGGTTAACTTATTTTGCAGAATTTATTTTATGCAATATATTTTATTTTAAAAATAAAAAGGAAAAAATCATAGCTTCTACAAGTCTACACCTGATACAGAAAAACTATAACCTTTATCCAAATGCCTTGCAACCGCCCTCAAAAATAACACAAGTTAGAAGCGTTGATTACCAACCCCTGGGGGCGCCACTTGACCGGAACTTGGGACCTCTAATGAAGAATTACCGCCCTTTGTGCTTGAACCTCTTTATTTGATAGCATCGGTTTTGAGAAAAGTTTACTTTGCAGTGGAAGTATATTGACACACAAAAAACACGAAAAAATATAGAAAAAAAAAAAATTGGCCCAAAATTCAGTAACGCGAATACCGTTAGCTGACGCAGCTATTAGGTCCTCACGTGTGCAGGTGACAGGGCATGAGGTGCAAGATGGGAAGTGAGCCATTGTCTGTGGAAAAACGCCGCATACACACCGGAGATCTGAAGAATCTGATCAATTGCTTGAAGGAAGAAGTATTTAGAGATACTTAATTTAATCATCTCTACAGTATTTTAAATACGAGAGACACCCAATTATTAAATTAACAATTGGAAAATGACTAAAGTACACCTATTAATAATAAGTTCTGCCACTCCATCTATCCTTAAAACTCATAAAATATTACATTACAAACCCCACATTTTCTACCAACACAACCGATCCCATAACAAAAGTCGAAGCGAAAATCTGTCGCCCAGAACTACCCAAAAATATAAAAAAAATCACAATTCCGAAACAATAATGAATTGTAACTAGCCAATTACACGGGCGGGCAACCCTTCATTCGCAACCGGGGTCCAAAAGGCTCGACCGACAGTCCGAAAACGGTCGATACCAAATAAAAATAGCTACAAAATCCCGGAAAACGATCTGACATTCGGAACACGTACTGTCAATATAGAATAGCACAGGGTGATGATTGCGATGCACCGGCTGAGGGACGAACAAAAATGGCGCTGGTGACTATTATAGATTGAAAGTAATGGTGTGTTCGTTTAGTGGAGGTTCTGTTGTGTTGGTAAAAGTTATGATTATGATTCATTTTTATTTAATTTCTCTGTTTCTGTGTTGTTATTTGTTTCAATAGAGTATTGGGTGATTTACGCATTACGTATGCACTTCATGCAAACTCTGCTTAGGTTATTTCTGCAAAAGTTTATTTTTAGTTGTAGAAAAATTAAGGATCAATTTAAAAAACATCTCATTGCGACGTCAAAATTGAATTAAACTACAATTTTAGCTCAAAATCAAGGTGTCAGCTAAATCCTTAATTGAACGAACGAATACACCAATAAACTCAGAATTATATAATAAGCAAGAAAGTAATGACTTTCTAATAACTCAATTTCCTTTCAATAATAAAACTTAATAACTCCATTCACAATCCAATCGTATCATCAAACACATCACGAGTTCAATACAAAAGTCTTTAACATATTAATAAGCCGGCATCCATTTAATTATACCCGGTACTGTCGGTGTCGGGCACTGTCGGGCAAGCACGCAGTTCATTATTGCCCGGATTAGCGGAAGGGTTAACTTATTGAGCGGGCAAGATCCGGGCAAGGATATTAGGGGATACATTTTTCTTAAGGTGGAAGTTTTGTTATTTACTTTTGGTGATATTAAGGGGTATTAATGGGGACTGCAGTAAAGTTTGTTGATGCGGTTGGTTTCTTTCTTCGCTGTGCTTGAATACTCTGATGTACGAGTCTTAACTTCAGGGTTCATCGAACTAAAAATTGTTTATTTATTTATTTATATTTAATCAACAAGTTACATAGACTCAATATATCTTAATAGCTACTTAAGCTATATAAACTTTTGTTATTCTTGACTGGGGAATTTAGGGTCTACGTCTGCGGTGACACAACCTTAATGTAGGTTAGTACGATATAATATAATATCTTTTTCTCTACATGAATTTCCCGAGAAAACACATCTAGGTGAATAAAAACACATTTTTCTTTTTGCAGATCCAAGAAAAATTATTTCCAAAAACACAAACAATAATGTCTACTACAAAATATCAGTCTGTAGTAACCCGTGTGTCGCGCGCGGTGCTATTTCCTTTATTTATTGTTATTTTTCTATTTCCCCGGCAGATGTGCCGCGCTATGATTTACGGTCGTCTTGTATTAAGGAACGGACGTGAATTATAACGCCAACTCGCTACTGGTCAGGGAAAACTTGTTTTCTATATTTTACAGTGTGAAAAGTGTATTTTTCGTTGGATTTATTGGTAGGTAGTTACTTTTTTTTTGTTTTGGAAAGGTTTTTAATTTATTAAAGGAAAATAATTTTGGTGTAACGCACCCCATTAGGTAACATGTATGTATTGTATAACCAGACGATAATTTATTTAGTAACAATATAATATTGACAAGAGCCAATGCCAATGAATGCTAAGATTAGTGTCATGCTGAAGATGAGATTATCTTTTTATTGAATTACCAATAAAACATTGAAAATAAGCTGTAATAGTTACTACATCAATTGCCCTTCATGACTATTCACAGCGAATAAAAAAATATCGGCAGTTATGGTCAACTTAACAAGTACTTTCTACATCAGTATTAATCAATATTCATACTTTATTTACCGCCCACACAAAGCGAACGTAAACCAGTTAAAATCACACGTCTGTTCACCGAGAGATCCAACGCCCTTATGGTCATAAATCAACCGTGCTGCCACCAAACGGCAATATGGGGAACGAAACATGTGTTTACACCGAAGTTAATTTGTCGAATTTATCTGCCTTGTCTTGTGTTCGTATTGAGAAATATTGCTTCGTGTTGTGTTTTGTTTCTTACGCTTTCGATTAGATGTATGATGTAGATATATGAATTCGGATTAAAAATATTAGTGAGAGGTGCAGGTGAAGGGTTAAATCTAATTATTGTTGAAATGGTATTAACGTATTCATTTCTTTTAATTCGATTTGGACGGAGAAATGTGACTATAGTCAAAGTACGATCGATCGGAAAATCGGTCGGACGTGAAAATTACAGGTATTACTTCTCCGTCCAAATCGTCACGTCACGCCCTTGTCAAAACTTTTTATGTCTTATACCAAACACTGGCTACTGGAGTAATAAATATACTCACTGCTCAATTTGTCAATCCGGTCGTCAGTAAATGCATAGCACTCAATAACATCGCCATTAAATCTAGTTAATTGGCATGAAATTGACATCGTTGACATTTTGGGTCAACCGAATAAATTAGAATGTCAGAAATGGATAATTGCTGTAATTGGTTTGTTATATTTGTAGGATTTATTTATTTATTTATTTACTATTATCACTTACATTTTTGATTTTATGGAACCCAATACAACAATGTAGTCACAATTTCCACAGTCAGAGACGTCCAATTAAACACCACCCCATCAAGAAAAATGACATCTTTTTAAACTGTCCTATGTTATGTTATGTGGTATGTTTATTGCCTAGGTAATTTATTAGAAGCTTTAAAATATTTGTAAAAAAAAAAATGTTTTAAAATATAGACACTACTGAGGGTTGCTATTTCGAAATTATGTTTAAAAGTCCTAACATTTTACTTTTTAATATTTCTTTTTTCAGAAATCATTTGTTATTGTTATTTTATTTTTTGAACAGAACAATCGTTCTGCCAATGAATGATCAATGCCCAGCATACCTATCCGCTTTATTACATAGTAAAATACAAATCAAAAGGTTGCAGTAACACATTATGCGTCACAGAAAACCTTTCAAAAGTAAAATCATAAAAACACAATGGGCACTAAAATAACTACCTATAGGTACGTCATCCTCAATTCCGAATCAAAGAAACAAACCCACCGAATTTCCTAATTCAAACCGCAAGACGCACAGTGGTAACACCAATTAAACAGGCCAGACAAAATCGTCAAACGAACCCCAGCAGCACAAAATTTGAATACACAAGTCACGTTCGCCAAATAAGCAGCAGTAACAAGCGGTATATCGCTTGCACTGATTGTTAATTGATTAGATTAAAAATTTTGTCCCAATTCGGCGCGTATTGTTACATTGGGGGACTGCCCTAACGAATTAATTAGTTATTTTTAATGGTAAAGGTGTATTTTACAATTTGGATGTTGACAGATGTATTATTAGATAAGCCTGTTGGTTTCTTTGTGGAGTAAAGCTTGATCTTGTTACGTGATTGTGGGGTAAAATGTTTGATGCTACGGATAGCGTGAGGTGTCAAATCTAATTAGACAGAAAGTGTAATTAAAACCCTTTGTTGGGAAGAAAGTAGTGTACGATAAGGTTTTATAGGCCGACCGCTTAACTAAGACCGTTCCTGAGGTAGCTGCGCGGTGCGGGAGGGGTGTAGTGTCGTGATGCGAGAGCTCAGTGATTCGTCAACTTGTGACAACTGTCAGTCAGTTTAGCGGTCGGCTTATAGTTAAGGAGTGCTAACGTTGTCATGAAAGTGTCATAATTTTGTTAAAATTATGACACCATTACAATCAACACAAGTGGCATTATGAGTAGGTACCTACTTAGTTAAAACTATTGTATTAAGCGTAATAATTAATAACTTATAAGCATAATCTGTTGTTCTCTGAGTGAATTCGCAAAGAATGCATTGTTCATAGTAATTTTAGTTGTAGCTGTTAGTATCGATTATAGATAGGCGCATTTATCGTCTTGATTTATCCTGTAATGGTAGACGTAAATATATAAATAAATATGTAAATTCATTCTAGCATCACTAAAAGAGGGACAACTTCAAACGTAACCCCATAAATTATCCCATCTTTTTGCCCCCATAAGACAAAACACGTAAGTGATGAATGTGCCCAATAAATTCCAATAATTCAGATGCAACACATGAGGCGCAACGCAAGGAAACGCACAAATTTTTACGACAAGAAGTATATTTTCCTAAATTCCCTTCCAAATCTTTATTGCATACACAAGTGTATTCAAACTACAAAATTTCATCCTACAATAACATTTTGTAAGACAATTTTGACACCCCTAAACACTCGCGTTTTATTGTCTTGAATATTTTTATTTGAATACGTAGTACCCACCTTCAAAATTGAGTTAAAATGACAGTGGCATACGTAGTGATTCGCCCCGTGGTCGCATTAAGCGTATTAGGGGCCAAAATTGGATTTGTCGAGGGCGTTTTATTGGTACACTTGTTACGAGTTTAGGAACACTGTGCGTTAAAAAAGCTCTTTGTCAATGTGACGGTATGTGTTTTGTGTATAAATTGGACATTTTTTTCCCAATAAGTTTAAATTTGTGTCCCTCTGTTTTGTTATTTTTTGCAATATTTTCGATTTTTGCCAGTGCATCGTACCTATCTAATACCGACATATTTATTTATTTAATCTTACATCACTTATGCGGACTTAATGCTACAAAGCTTATTTTCATATTTTATTTCAATTTATTTTGCTTAATATTACGACTGGCTCGTTGGTTTCAAAGTTGAACTGTATTCTCAAGTTCAATTAGTACAATACCATGTAAATTAATAAAAATTCAATGCACGGTGTGATTACTAGCTCACTTCTATTTATAAGAAGATATTCTAATGAGACCCTTGCAATTTAAATATTGTCTTACTATTTATTGTTAATTACTTACTGATATATCAGTAAGTGATGTAAGGATTCGAACCAAACTTGTACAAACATTTACATAGACATTATTTATAGACTCGTAGGACGAATTCCACCACAAAATTGTCTGCTAAATAACGTAAATAACGCAATGAATGTTGTTAAACTGTCAAAATGAAAGAATTGCTACTGTAAGGATCAGCTGAGACCGCGACGTGATGAGACGCGAAGCAGCGCGCTCTTTTAAAAAAATATCGAACTTATTTTATTCACGAAAAGGTATCATTTCAGTGCGAGGGTTGACACATGACAAAGTACGCTGAGATGCGCGGTGCTGCGCAGCGCCTATAGTAAATAATTCGATACTTTATCGGATCATAAAAAAGTGCACGTTGCTTCGCGTCTCGGTGTGAACTAACCCATAGTATGGTACGCGATTACCCCGCGAAATGCGATCAGCCAATCTAAACAGCGGCATTCAAGAGCTGTGATCAGCGTCAATATTCCACACCAATGATGACACTGAGAGCTCTTGAACGCGGTTTAGATGTGTTGATCGCGATCAGTTTCATTGGTGATTGAGGAACATTCTTGAGGTATATTTAATGCTATGTTTCACAAAAAAGAACTGAATTAAAACTTTGAAAATTAGTCTGGTCATCTCAAAGAGTCTAGTCAATGCAGATGCTAGAGAAACTCTAAGGTACATAGAAAAATATTTCAAATATTGTTAAAAATCATTCTAAAATCATGGCTTCTGAATAGCATATGCATAATCAGCCGATAATGATCCCACTGCTGGGACACAGGCCTCCTCTCTGAGAGGTATTGGGCTGTAATCCACCACGCGGGTCCAGTGCGGGTTGGTGGATGTCACACATGTCTTCGTTGAAAATTTTAAAGTTTTGAGAGCGGTGGTGATAAAATAATTTACACAAAGTACCTGTCTTGGCTCGAATCTACGACCACTCGTAAGTTTAAAAAAGTCAAAATTACGTTTAAAAAAGCCTCCTAAGTCGGTATACTGTCTAAACTTAATAAAAACTCACGGCATCTCAACATTTTCATTCAGCCACATCCCACAGATCACTAAAACAAATGTTTGTATTTTTTACGCGACTGCGCATAGGACGCATTTATTTGACAGATCGCGGTGAATCAGTGTCCCTAGGCGCATTTATTTGTGAATACGCCTCGCTAGACATTGTTTTGATTTACGCGCGGTGGCATTTTTTGGCCAATAGATTTGATTTTGACACACTGTGCGACTTTCCGGGTAGAAACGGTTTTATTCTTAGTTTTAGGAAACTAAATTGTTGCGATAATTCTTCTTTGTATCGTTAGTCATTTAATTTAGTGTTAGATTGTATATTGTAAGTTTATAAGATTTGTAATCTATGGTTTTGATAATAAATTATGTGCTATTACTAACAAATTGGATCTTATCTGAAAAATAAATGAAGAGATTAGACTTTTTTTCAAAAAACAAGCACATGAACACTGACTTAGTTTACAAACTCAGTTGAGATAATAATTCTTAATTATTATTTTTTTATATGTATATAAAATATCTAGCAGAATAACAGAATAAGGTAAACACTATCGCAAACTAAGTTACCTCACTAATAACCACCAATCACCGAATCTATCCTGCCGACAGTACCGACCTACCACTTGTTTTGCTGTCAGTACAAGGGGCGCGGTAACGTGGTTAGCCAGACAATGACTTGACGAAGGCAAATCTGATTTGCGAACCCTCCAACGTTATTTTAAAGCTAGTCTGTCATTTTGCATAGCAGTGGAGGGTTGAACAATTGGATATTTACTGTATAAGTTTAGAGGTATAAACTTAATGTGAATTGTAAAGGATTATGGTTTATTTAAGGCTGGTTGGTTAGGTTTAAATGTGGGTAATTTGTCTTTGGAAGATTTGTCATAAATTAGAAACATTATAATAAATATATTTTTTTTTATTAAAACAGGCCCCTCGCATACGTGTGTGTGATGTATTAGGAATAATCAGAATAGGAGGAGCGATTCTTGTATGTACTTAAGTCCAAAAACATCGAACAATAACCGCACAATTCCTAATTTGATTGGTCTTATACTTTGGCCCTGATTCATATACAACGTGTAACGTTAAATGCACAAAACCTGAACATAGTTTGATCAGAATAACGAGCAGAATCAATTAAACCACTTTTTAAATAGGTCACATTTTTCAAAAAATCTTCGTTGAAGTACGTTGCCATGTCTATTTATTAATAGGTCATGCCATCACATGGGCAAACCCGCCAAAATAGGTAAACAAACACAAATTATTATCGACCAATTTAAATTTTCTCATACGCGGGATAATAATAGCTTTTATTTCAATGCAAATACGAATCTTCCAAAACTAAAACAGCACATAAAACCTTTACTATTTTATAATTTTTCTTTCTGAAATAGGTCAATTGAATTAAAAATCTATTGGGGTGTCTGAGGTTTTGCGCATTTAACGTTACACGTTGTATGAGTCTCCTACGTTTTCAGCCTCAGAAAATAATCAGAACCGAATTGATTCTAACTGACACCACGTGTCACCATACAACAACCGTTTTACACACAGATTTCAGAAAAAACAGCAGTTTGAGATTGTAACTGCTGAAGAGCACCCGCATGGGGTGCAATACTCTTGCCAGGGTTGCGGGAAAGTCCGAAAGGGATACCGGGACCTTGACAATAGGCAACTGAAGAAACACGGGTGGGTTTTAGTTAGTAAAAGTCTGACACGCCCTCCCGCTCAGAGCGGGAGATGTAATTTAATGAATAAACAACCTCAAAAAAAAAAATGGGGTGCAATACAGAGTAACATGACCATGATCACCATCGTCACAATTTTTTGCAAGAGTGAGCTTCCAGATCTTCAAGCTTCCTAATAAAAATGTGGGATAAGAAAATGCTGGAGCCTACGTAGACAAAACGTCAGGTATCAATGGCGATTTCCACACGATAAACTATTTGGCCAGGTGCGAGTCCAATTGCGAGTGCGATTTGAGGTTATAGCGGCAATAGAAATACAGAATCAATGAAAATTTCAACTGTCTACCTATTACGGTTCATGAGATACAGCCCGCTGACAGACAGACGGACGGACAGCGGAAGCTGGTAATAGTGTTCCGTTTGGCATCCTTCGGGTACGGAACCCGCAAAAAGGTTCATCATAATCATAATCAGCCTATAATGTTCCCACTGTTGGGACACAGGCCTCCTCTCTGTGAGAGGGAGTGGGCCATAATCCACCACGCGGGCCCAGTGCGAGTTAGTAGATGTCACATGTCTTCGAATTTTTTCTTGGTTCTAGGACATGCCGGTTCCCTCACGATGTTTTCCTTCACAGTTTTGAGAGCAGTGGTGATGAAATAATTTACACAAAGTAAAGCGCCTGTCAAGGCTGGCAAGTCGCGGCCGTTACCAATGGGCCACCACTGCAAAAAGGTTCAATGCATACCAAAACGAAAAATCTGAAGGAAGACTAATTTATTAAAACTTATGTAAGTTAGTTCTATCCTTACCTTTGAGTGCTTTACTCGACGGCGGCGGATCCCGACTCCACGGAGGATCGCCATGTCCGGAGAAGTCCCGTAACTTGAGGTAGCTTATCGTTAGCCTTATAATGGAAGCCTTATCCAGCTGGCTGGTGATCGCCGCAGGGAGGGGCAGCATCTTCGCCAGCTCGTAGAACTCGTAGTTCTCTTTACCTCTTCTTGAACGAGCTGCGTCTCTGCTTTTCTCTTTTCGGAGCTCGAGGATGCTGTAAAGAAAAGGTGGTGTTAGATTGGTAGTAATTACAGATGGGTTGGTTGCCTTCGTTCGACAGTTTATAGTTATAGAGCACTTCAATGTAAAATACTCTTTTGTTGACTATTTTGTCTGTGCTTCTTCTAGAGCGCCAAGACAAGGTGACATTCTATCAGCGAGAATCTTCTTTTTTGGTTGAGCGCACACCAAGAGCAGAGCGTTCTGAGACTACTGAAACATGAATCTTATGACATTCCAATCAATCCAAAATTAAATACACGAACACGCAAGCTCGAGCATGGTCAAGCATAAACTTGGACGCTCAACGTGTATTTAATTTTGCAATGTGTGGAATTGTCATAAGGTACATTTTTCAGTTGTTTCAGAAAATGCTCTGCTCTGCTCTTGGTGTGCGTTGAAGCTTTTTCGTGTGGTTAGTGACAAACCTGGTGTCAAAGTTTTATGCCGCCTATAGACCTCTGACTTGGCTTCACATGCCGTCGAGAAATATCTCCCAGGCATGCCAGTTTCCTCACGATAATATTATTAAATTTTTTCAGTGATAATGGTAATGGAAAAGTCAAAAAAATATTGGATTGATTTATTATAATGCTACCGAAAAGCTTAGGTCAATCCGGTTGAAAGTCGTTGTAGAAGTACGAAACGCTTTGAAAGCGATTGTCACTTGTCTATGCTCTCCAGAATAGGCACTATGTAATGTCTCCACAATATTCATTTCATCATAGATCTTTTTGGAAGCTTTCTAGACATTTTTATCCGTATGCTTTTGTACTAAACAAAAACGAATGTATTTTTCGGAAGCTTGAAGAATTTCTCACTAGTCTAGGTCATTTTCTCCTGCTATTTATAGCGTAACTTATTTTCGTAACCGATTAAGACTAATTTGTTTCATTTTGACAGTTCAATAACATTCATTGCATTATTTACGTTGTTGAGCAGATTTTTTGTTCGAACTTATGCAATGGATTAGTAATTTGTTTCAAACCGATTCAGATTTTGATGTTTCGTGTACACACGGCTACACATCAAGCTATACATTTCCAGTTTATGCTGATCTCGCATTGTATAGAATTTCCTTACAATGCGAGGTCAGCTTATGCTGGAAATGTATAGCTTGATGTGTAGCCGTGTGTACTACGCAATGCGCTTGTCTAAAAGAAAATTCACGAGTAACCTCTTTCTAGAAAAGGTATGCAATTTTCAGTTTCTATTTTTTGTCTGAAATAATATGGTAATAAGGTCTCTACATGTCTGAAATAATGATTTATTTGATTCTTTGATTTTGTTAAAGTACAGATTCGATTTGTTTTAGTAAAGAATATTCTATCGTAACATAACCAAAAGTTACCTCTAACCTTCAAAAACATACTCAAAATAATATCCATAAACATTTGACAAAGCAAAATCCGCCCAAATGTCTTGCCCAGCTGTGGGTGTGGTCCCAAACACTCCCACTGCCCGCCCCAAGGCGGAGTTACTAATGAACGCTTTATACTTATACATTTAAAACTCTGACATTTGCATTTGAGTTAGAACCGAAAGATGTGTCTGTATAATAAAATTTTAATTTACATGTTTTTGTATAAAATTTTCATATAAAAGTTGGGTAATAAAGTTGGGTTTTCTGGTAACAGGTTTGGTAATAAAATTGAGTTAATTTAAGATCTGAAGAGTATTTAAATACCTACATCTGTTAGCTTGTTCTCGTAAAGAGGTAAGCAGAATTTGAGCCCTTCTAAAGCACGAAGAACAATGACTTCAATTTCACCTACCTAGGTAGGTTACATATCAAGCTGACCTCTCAATGTACAGAAATTCTGTACAATGCGGGATCAGCTTTTACTGGAAATGAATAGGTTGATGTCGTCTAGTAGCTCAAACTCAAAGTCATGCTCTAAGCATTTATTTCAATTAAACCAGTTACAGGCACTTTTGAATAAGAGCCGGTCAGTCAGAAAGTTGAAGTCAGTTGCCTATTCCAAAACGTAGATCTTTATGGAGAAGAACGGGCAAGAAATTCCAAGGCCTAGTGTACTATAAGAATTTATCAAAGTGTTTGGTAAGTAGGTATTAAACATTTATCGTAATTTCACAATAACCAAGTTCATTGAATTGCCCCAAATCCCTTTGGGACAATTCTAATTAACTTATAATGTAGATACATTTCTGTTCATCTTGTAACAAACTCAGCATGAATAAATTGATCATAGCTAAAATCTTGCAGTTTTGAGATAACTTTGATAGGTATTTAAATAAAATTATTTCAATTACAGTTTTCTATAAAATAACCCTAGCGTAAAATACTAAGATGTTTTCCAACATTTTCGTAAAAACCCGACCCATAATGAAACATTAAGCTCAGTCTACATCAGCGGAAACTTTACAGCCGGGTCTAAACCGAAGGTGCGAACTAAGCGAAGTGTCCGTTTTACGATCGAGCCCGATTACCGGGCATCCCGTGAGACCTCGGCTTTATCGTCACCTGAGTAAGGCCATTTGAAAATTGGCGCTTTTTTACGATTTTTTTAAGGTTTTTCTATTCTTTATTTGGGTAGAGATAGTCTGGGTCTGAAGTAGATGTCCTAGAATGGTCATCTCTAAAGAGGTTGATTACCTGCTTTTAGAAAAGGAACAGGGTTCACAAATGTTTCTATTTTCGGATGCAACTTTAAAAAAATTATTTCGTTTCGTTTTGTTTTTTATTTGATGTTGATTCGGAGTGAGTTTAAGATTGGAGCTCTAACGGCCAGTTTCTTCCCAAAGTAACAGTCAACTGTTCTTCCGCGCTGTTTGATTTACAACCCTCGCTTTAGCGCCGAAGATTGAAAATACAACAGTGCAATAGAACAGTTGAACTTTGGCTGTTACTTTTGATGAAGAAACTGGCCGTTAGTAAATAATATATAAAACATCATGTAAGATATTATTTGCATTCCAATGGGATTAGGTATTAGCATTGGTGCTAGTTCAAAAACAGAAATAAGTACTTCACCTACATCTAATCTAATCTAACTAATATTATAAACGCGAAAGTTTATAAGTATGGATGGATGGATGGATATTTGTTACTCTTTCACGCAAAAACTACTGAACCGATTTGGATGAAATTTGGCAAACAGATAGTTTATAACCTGGATTAACACATAGGATACTTTTTATCCCGATATTCCCACGGGAGCGAGACTTACGCGGGTGAAACCGCGGGGCGCAGCTGGTTGTCAAGAATTTCCGAGCCACATCCATCTACTGTTTAAAATGAAATCTTTCACTTATACAGAAAATAGGGCAAGAGAAAAAAAAACAACAGTTCGTTTTCCTTTTCAGAAGGAACTTTTTCCAATCAAGATTACAATAACTAAAGGTATTTTAAAACGTAACTCTTAACCCTTATCTTAAATAACTACGCCTAAGGGACTAATAGCATTTAAAAATATAAAGAAATGTTAAACAACCCTTCGTAAATCTGATTTTCCGATAAACGATAGTAAACTGTTAGGGTTAAGGGCGGGTTTATATGGGACTGGTCAGCTCTAGAAGTTGGTAATGTTTTCGAATTATAATAACCCTTTTTTATTTGAATAATGATATTATTATAGTAAAATTTCACATATTAACGACTGTACAAAAGTATTAAAAACGAATACCTAAATAAATATTAATATTTTCTAAATATTTTGTATTCGTCTACCTATTCTGTGCATGTGCATGTTTTTGAACCTGTTGAACATTATGCTCTTTTTATTTTAATTATTGGTGTAGGTAAAGTTGATTGATAAAATTCCTTGAGAATTACTGACGCATTTAAGTTTGATTGCGTGTAAATCTATCAATACCTATTGTTTTAACAATTACAACATTTTTACGTTCAAAAAGTTTGTCTAGACGTTCCCCATTGTAGTACTACTACTGATGTTGGTACAAAACAATAAGTTGATATGCTAATAGATACGCAAATATGTGGTCAATTGATTCGCATAACTGACACATAGCTAGGAGGATTATAGGAGGTGTAATATTAGTCAATGAGTCATTATGAGGTTAGTAGGTATGTGAGATTATGGTAAAACTGTTGATTGTATGTCTAAAGTGAGAGATAGGGTGAATAATTAGATAATGTCGCAGTAACTCTGTTTAATTCATAGATATTCATATCTGCTTACTTAATTTATCGCTTAAAATAAAATAAATTATGCATATTGCGTTTATTTTCTGTAAAAAAACTCTTTAATCCTGATTAATGTTTAAAATACTGCTGCTATCCTATTTCAAATAATCTTTTATACCTTTGATATATAAAAAAATATTCATCTATCGTAAAGGTGCAGGTCCTCAATAAACAATTTTTTTTTTTATTATTAAAAATCTTCAGGTATTTCTAATATGTTTAAAAAAAAATGCATGTCATGTAAACCAACTTTAACTGGCGTCCGATTTAAACCAAGGGTTGCAATGGTCAGTTAGGGGTATTACATTGTTTAAAATAACTTTACAGTGAGGGTTGAACACCCCTTGTCTTGACCGCCCCAAGATTAGGGTGAATTATGGATTTGATAGAATTTCCTTTTTATATAATTGATTGGATAATTTTATACTAAATGGGTATAGTATGTTAGGAGAAGTAGTCCAGTGGTAGCGGCCGCGACTTACGAGTAGTAGAACGTGGGTTCGAACCCAAACAGGCATTTTCCTTTGTGTAAAAAATTTCATCATCACTGCTCTCAAAATCGTGAAGAAAAACATCGTGGGGAAACCGGTAGGTATATCCGAGAGCCAAAAATTCGAAGACATTGTGACATCTACCAACCCGCACTGGGCTCGCGTGGTGAATTACGGCCCACTCCCTCTCACAGAAAGAGGAGGCCTCTGTCCCAGCAGTGGGAACATTATAGGCTGATTATGGGTATAGTGTGTCGGATTATCTTTATTAATAAACATATTATGTTTTATTTTTATAGGTAGTAGCTATGCTTATATAATTCTCCACAATGTATTTTGAAAAACAGTTAAGTCCATTTAAAAAACGGTACTTCCTTACTTACCATTTTTAAAATGGTTTTGCAACCATATTAAGAAACGAGACGGCTCTTATCATGATATAATAACAGTACCAACTTAACAAAAAACAAAACACAAGTAGGTATTCTAAATATAATGTTCACATTTAAAAAATAATCATGTGTGCAACGACGAGTTATAATACACTGGCCATCAAAACTAAGTACCTACCACACTTTTAAAATTGCAATAACTTTTAAATTACACATGATTTATTTTCGATATAAAAAGGATTAGAAAAAAACAACCGACTTCAAAAAAAACACAAAAAAAGTGAAAAATAACTTTAATTTCGGAAGTCGGTGTTTTTGCTTTTTAATTTTCGTTTTTTGCCACCGACTTCCGAAATTAAAGTTATTTTTCACTTTTTTAGTGTTTTTTTTGAAGTCGGTTGTTTTTTTTTGTAAAAAGTTTTTATTTTTCACTTTTTAGTGGTGGTACCTATCCCACACAAGTTACTACCTGCTATGTAAATAACAGTGAAGGAGTCTAATAATTATGTCGTCTAAATAGACTGTGGGAAAAATACGTAATATTGAAGCTAGCTCAAAAACTATGCAAGCAAACTTAATAAAATTTATATGGGACCATCTCGGGAGTATACCCTTTCGAACAAAAAAATAATTTTTAAAATCGGTTCACAAATGGCGGAGTAATCGGTGAACATACATAAAAAAAAAAAAAAAAAAAAAACAATCATCCGAACGTAGTACCTCCTCCTTTTTTGAAGTCGGTAAAAATAGTTAAATTTTTTATATAAAAATTTTATAGCCGATAGCCGTCTTATAAGGAATGGCTAATAAAAAATTATAAAAAAAAACACTCCTTTTCAAATTGTTGCAACTTTTTACTCTTTTTGTTTCTGTATTTGTTTTCACATTTATTTCTTGATCGATAAAAAATACGGTCAAAAATAAACGTAATAAATAGGGCGTAAAACTGTAGTTATAAATGTTGTTTGAGTTTTTTGCCAGTAAGTTAAAAATGGCTATTTTTTATTTAAGTTAAAAACCTCACTATAATAAACTATAATTTCGAAAAAAGCTGATGAAATTTTCTATAAAACTTTGTTTATTTCAAAACTCTAGCTTCTACAGTTTAGGAGAAATAAAACTGTGGACACTGTGGTACCAAGTTTTGAAGGCTAGTGTACATCAAATACCTTTACGACTGTTGGTTTTACCTTTAAATTATAAAAATCTACTGAATTTTCGTACTCAAGTATACTAATGTGTACTTATAGTAAGGTAGCTAGGAGGTCTCCTTATCCATTTAGCTGTAAAAGTCGTAAATGGGTCATAAAAACCATTAGTCTGCCAGAGAGAGAGAGAGAGCGGTTCGAGAGTTCCATGTTGAAAATGGATATTGTTTTTTTAGATTGTTTTGTTTTTTTTAGTATTTGGGTTCTACGATTAGAACATACAGCAAAGGTATTTAGCGTTTTTTGTAACTAACTAGCTGATGCCTGCGGCTTCGCCCACGTGGGTGTCAGTTATTATATACTTAAACCTTCCTCAAGAAACACTCTATCCAATGGTGAAAACAGCATGAAAATCGGTGCAGTATTTTAAGAGTTTATCGCAAACAGACAGACGCGGCGGAGGACTTTTTTTATAATATGTAGAGATAGCAAAATCTTTAAACCATACTTAATCATTTTGTCCAGGACTCGTTTCTATTGCCCATTCGTAAAAAGAAAATATTTTATCAACACAGGTCACCATCACAGAAGTAAACCCAAAATAAATATAAAAGCAAGACACTCCAATGCTTTTTGTTCTGTCCAATTTTTATGACGAAACTCCCTTCATCTTAGAAGTGGCCGTCTTTAAGTGTCCGTGTACGTGTCTCAACACCCTGCACACCTGGGAATCGAACCCACAATACGTAGCTAACGCCTTGACCCTCCACAAATACACCCTTGAAAACCACAACTGAAAATCAACCTTGGACTCATAAGATAGGGTTCAAAATCTGTAACACGTTTGAATCGTTCCATTGGTCAGTGATGATTAGTGCGATATTCCAAAAAGGACCTATCTCACAAATCCGTCAAACGAATCTATGCTCTATTTCATTGATATAAAATCTAAAATTATAAGTCGGAATAAAAACAAAAAATCTTCTTGCAAATTGAAAGAGGAGAAACTTAGAGAAAAAAAGTCCGGGATTCGAAGCCGGGAAACATCGTAAAAAGCCTAGTACGCAACCGTGTCGCAGTAGTTACGATTAATGTGTCCCGGACAAATTGAGTTGTGCCCGGGTAGGAAAATTAGCTGTCCCCCCGGGAATCGGGGATATTTCCTGGACTCCGGGATAAGTGACGGATATGACATGACTATTTATGAGTTGCATTTTATTGTCATCGATTGGGAGTATCACCTTGCTGTTTATTTTGTTTGGTGAGCAGATACTGTGACTAATATGTCACAGAAGGGATTCAAGGTGCCTCAGTTTAATGGATCTGAACCAAAATGCATCATCTTACACGCTAAGTAGACACCGAACAACATTACACATTATGTTTAAGAAGATCCAGCCTGTTTATAAGTCCTGTAAACTGCAATATTCTCTTCAAATTGACATATTTGGACTTAGTATTAGAGGCGTCAGCATTTCCTTATCGATAATTGATGACAAGGCGGATTTTGGAAAATTTTTGGTAAAACCTATGACAACAATGAAGAAATATATTATATTAAATATATATATATATATATATATATATATATAAGTATTTGACAGCGAAAACATGTTTTTTTCCATCACACCATTAAAAATCACTTACAAAACGTATTATTTACACTCTATCACTTAATTGGGACCAAATCAGAGACATCAACCCTAAACTGCCGCTACCGAAATCTTTTGACAAAAAGATTATCCGAAATGTACCAACATGTCAATAGATCCGTGCTTGTTAAATTGTCACCCGTCACCTCTTTAGGGTTATCGTTGAAAGGTTAACACTTCCCGATTAACCCTAAAACGGGGTATTTAATACCTCGCTTTTGTGAGAACCATGGGAATTTTTGTGCATTTTCCCCTTGAATGGTTCCGAGTCTAAACATTGGTTCATTGTTGCGGTTTCAAGAAGTTTATTGGAGATAAACTTAACGGTTCATAAACAGATAATGGTGGATAGTTTTATTATTTATTAGATGAATAAAATGAGGTTGTAATGATGTCTTCCGTTTATTATCAAGTGCATTAAGTTGTCATAGATTTAATTTACTCTTTTTATGACTGATTGTGACATCATTAGATGCAGATTCTGTATAACAATGCTTTTATACCTACTTTATTTAATAAAGATGGAATATAAAGATAAATCTTGTACAATTTCTGTATTCATAAGTATTATGTCTTAACTTTAATATTACATCTAATGTACCAACCCACACTGGGCCCGCGTGGTGGATTACGGCCCACTCCCTCTCATAGAGAGGAGGCCTGTGTCCCAGCAGTGGGAAAATTATAGGCTGATAATGAACGTAATGATAACAACTTATATTTTCATTATTAAATAAACACAATTTATCTTTTCCTTTTTATAACTCGGTAACTGACTATTATATGAAACATACCTTTATGGGATATTCTTATTTAAAAACCAAGGGAAAAATCACCAATTCTTGAGTACCAACACAATACCAAATATGACACATCATATTCAATATCAAGTGGTTTTGTCACCTTATGAGCACTTAATATTTCTATACACAACAATATGTATGATTTTTAATTTTACATTGTACATTTTAGGGTTATAAGTGGGTATTGAACGATAATTCTCGCTACCTTGGGAAGATGGGTGCAAGGTTTGTATCAACCCTCGATTTTAAAAGCTTAATCTTTTTCTTTTGGCCGATAAAAGATTGGCTTTGTGGTGTAACCGTTTAAGGTGGCAAAGATGTCAATGCAGTGGCAGGGTTATAAAATTGCGACACCTTTTAAAAATAAAAAGCTTTAATGGTTATAATATAAGTAGGTACAAAATGTCAGCTGTTGCACAATAATAATGATAAAATACGTAATTAATAATTGATCAATCAGGTGCATTGATAATTATTTTAATCCCAGTTAGAGGCAAGAAAAGTTTGTTTTTCTTAAGACTCAGTGTCTTCACCATTTTCTTTCAAAATTTCAGGAGAATTTTGTTTTAGAGAATTAAAATTTGATTTTCAACAGTTCGTGATAAAATTTCAATGGTAAAAAGGCAAGTCACTTGAGTCTAATCTTGCAGAATCGTCGACTGAATACCTCCGGACTTTCTTTGGGAAACTTTTCAAAGAGATATTCACACCCTCCGCTTAGGGTCGGCTAGTTTTCTTTAAAAGCATGGACATTTGAACCCTTGGAATTTAGCCAAGCGTTTCGTCCCTAGAGCCTTGGAAAACCCCACGGTCAGTGGGAAGAAATTCAAATAAATTGACTGTAGTCACATATCTTTGGATAAATGACTAATATGACAGTGTAACCCCAGAATTTTCTGACACTCAACTTTAAGATGGTTATAAGTCTTTCTGACACTGCGATTACAGTTCAAAATGACAGAGACGTAAAGACGGCTTCAAATTTTGCAATTGACTATTTGGAGTCTAATCTCTAAAGAGTTGGAATAACTTTGGTTGTAAAGGATTATTTATAATATGTTGTGTACTTACACCTAAAAAACCAAAACATAGCGCTGCGAACAATACAGTGAAGCTTGCCAAAACTACACCTCCGCTCTGTGCATACAAGCTCACACGCACACATTTACAGTCAAACTTCACCTCAATAAGTGCACACATGTTTACAAAACCGGCCTCACGTCACTGTTGACAGCGCTCTGTCTTGGTTTTTTATTTGGTCTGAGGCTGTGTAAAGCACAGTTGAAATAAGTGCCAGCTAATTTAAAGCTAATGGAAACCACGTCCGGCATAATGACGGTTCATTTCAAAGTAATACACGGTAAGTATTGACACGTTGCCAGCTCCATCTACTAATTGAATACAGAATACATTTACTTGGTTCATTTCTCCAATTAAGGCACGCTTGCACCAGTAATCGCTAAACACGATTAGCGCTAAACGAATTTTAAACGTAGTTCTGCTTGTAAAAGATGACTGGGACAGAATCATGTTTTAAATGCATTTAGCTATAAACGCATGTGGTGATTTGTGGTGGAAGAGGGGTTGAATATGGTTTTGATAAAGCACAAGTAGGTACAAAGAGTTACTTCTACTAAAGATCGCGATAGAAAAGTATGACAAACTTTTTGGATACATGCTCATAAAGATATCCTGAATAAATTAACCGACTTGGTTTTACATTAGATCTCACAACGTTTTGCGCTAGAACTGCGTTACAAGTCTTGCATTTTTTTACATGTTATGTTTTTGATGGGATTATGTTTTTGATGAAAAAGCAGCCGTAGCATTTGATGAAATACAAAAAGTTTCCATTATTAAGGATCGTGAGAGAAAAGTCAGAGACATTGCACCTAAAGATTGTCAAAGACGATAGCGTAAGGCAGTAGAAGCTATACTTAGCAAGAAAACGCGAGCTGAATAAAAAGAAAAATCGTAGAGCATAAAAAGACAGACACAAATCAGACGTTAGGCGTTAGTCACCGGGGTTATTCCTGGCATTCGAAGCATCCAGCCCGGTTGTTTTCTACTCCATTAATATTCTAATTAGTTTGTAGTAATCGCGGTTTAAAACGATGCTAATGCGAAACTTCACCGTAACTGGCTTTCGTGAAAGGATAACATCATTTGTTTTGTCTTCTCGCTCTAGCAACAGTGATTGGATTAAGGTTTTCTTTAGTCGTTGCGAGTCTGGCTTTGCCATTGATAATGATGTTAACGGGGTTTATTTCAGATTAATATATGTTCACACCATTGCAATATACTGCACTGGAATCTTAATTTTGCACATTTATATATTTTTTTAAATTATTTATATAGTTTACGACTGTTAACTGCCCGAAATATGATCGGTAATGTACCCGTTTTCGCTTAACCAATAATAATATTTGCTGACAAAAGTATTTAGAATAGATTTGGGCTACTTCCCGTATTTCAACATTACAAGGATATACCTGCTCAAGTGCACAATCTAAAAGTCTGCTTATGTTACCCATTGCTACTAATAACTTCAAATTAAATGACCCTGGAGCTAGTCCTAAAGAAAAAACAAATACCCATTATTACACTAAAAGTCACAATTCCATACATATTCAAACTGAACCCCTGCCCGGGTAATCAGACAATACAGTCAGAATTAATAGAAGTCCACCCGTAATGATACATCTTATATACACGAGCAAATAAGAGAAGGGGAAAGTTGTCACCATATTTGATAAAGGAAATGAAAATGTCATCGGCTTAATAGATACGCTAAGGATTATTGATATTGCACGATTTACGATAGCTGATATTAATAAAGATTACAATCTTGATTTAGAAGGAAATAAAGTCCAAAGAAAGATAGTGGAATCATTTGATGAACAAGTAACCGTTTAGTTAGACGATCAAAATGTATGCAGACACAATCGTGCGCAGCTACTCGTTGAGCAATTAATTGTTGCGTGTCGGTGAAGCTCTTAATTGTTAATTTATTGAGATGTTTTTCCAACATTTTAAAGGTTCAATATTCACTACTGAATAATGGTTTCCGCCAAAGACTCCTAAAGGAACTCTTCAGTTGCGTCAGAGTTTAATTTTAATACTAAGTAAGTATCCAGTAAGATCAGTACGTGAATCATCGTCTTCTATTGTAGTTTATCTATTGTATTTATACTTATCATTCGTTTAGGTGCTGAACAAAGGCCTTTCCCAAGTTACTTGTCACCATTCGGTCGTGCATCTTCCACAAACAGAGCAATATCTGCTTTAGAATTTTGATCTCTAAAACATACGTCTGATGGAGTCGCAATTGCTGTATATTCTACACCTACACTGCCATTCAATTATAAGAACCAATTTTCACAAGTACCTTTCCAGTATGCCGAACATTTTCGGTAAAAAAATTTTTCTTCGCAAAAACGAAGTGTCAAGAAGTCGTGGTCCACGATTGTTGGGACAGGCGTGTCAAAGGTAAGATCACGAGGACCCGTAAACTCGCATACCGGTGAAAGGTGACTGGCAGTATAGTAGGTGAGTATTGTGAGTAATGAGATTTGAGCGTTGGAAAAATAGGTGTTGTAATTTTTCTGCTTTGTGATTAGGTACATGGAAAAAGAATTAAAATGGGATCTGTTTCAGATGCAAAGCTTCTGTTTTACTATAGGCACCTACATGAATTTTAAGAGCACCTTTCTCTGGTAGGTAAACCTAAACGTTTATTGACTTCGGGGATACCAAATATAAATAGGTAATCATGACATCAAACAGCAACTACACTAGAATACAGTATACTAATAATTTGTTGAGACTATAACACGCATACAACAATGACAGTTTAAACAATTCAGCCCTAAGCAGAATAGATTTGTTTTAACGTTTTAACTTTATTTTCAAACAAGATAATATTTCCCGCATATATTTAAAATCGTTAGTACCAAGGAAATGACAGCTTTTTAAAAATCCATTATTATTTACATAAGTAAAAAATAAAAGTATCAAGACTGCTCACGCCATCATTCGGGAATAATGACAAGAGGCAGTCAAACGTCACGGGAGCGTTTACGCACCCCTGGTGATGAGGTTAATATGACTCGGCGAATTTCCGACGATGTCCGACAGTGTACGACAATCCGACACTACGTCTGAATCCCGAGTTCCTGACAAATCGGAAGACGAGATGAGCGGAGGTGATTTTTAGTGGCACAGCAATAGGCTGGTATTAATTATACTTTCGATAATGGAGACGATAATTAATGTAAGTATTTTTAATAAGACTTTTCGATGCAATTATTGTTTGAAAGATCTTCTCAATGAATAGCTAATATTCTAAAGTGTTTTAATGAGTACTTAATTTAAATATAATAATTCTCGAGTTTGTTACAGGTACTTCATGACCTGAAATACAGATGGGGATTAAATTACAAAGTATTTTTTCTATTCCATATTTAATTATTATTAAATTTTATATGGTAGACTATGGATTTAATAGTAAATTCAATAATTCCATAGTCCATATAAAAAATAATAAATAAATATGGTCGAAAATAGTCTGAAATAAACATTTCTTTTATTTAACAAAATCGTTAAAACCATCCCTTAAATAAATTCACTGCACAGTGTTGCATTGCCCAATCATTTTCGGACAAAAATAAATAAAGGCACTCGTCCGGTCCCGCCAGGGCCCAGTGGGACGGGCGATTTGTTCGCTGGCCAAATTGCCGCTCTTTAGGCAGACTTTAATAATCACGTCATATCCAATTTTCGTTTGACACGCTGTGCGAATACAAATTGGGCGACGCGTTGATTGAATATGTCACTTGTTTATTAGTGAATTGACACTGGTAATTAATTATTGGTTTATTATTGGTTGTGCAGGGATTTCGTGCTCGTTCGTCTAGATTAAACTTTATTTAGTAAATGTATGCACCGTGACCCGTGACATCGAAAATAATAAAAACATCAGATGACGTAGGTATCTTAAAGAATTTAAATAAAATGCGTTGACATTCACATGTATTCAATTACAATGTCTTGGCATAAATCCATAATAATTCTATGCAGTCTGCAATATTTTTTGAACGACGACATTTTTAAATGTGAATGTAAGAAAGAAAGATGAAAGCACATTATCACAATGACAAATCTCAAAAAATCTACAACATAAAAATGTAATATTTAGATAAATTGCATCCCACTATTACAACGCAATGTCGACGCAGTGAAAATAATCTGACAATAGATGATATCGCATGCCCACACACCCTAGTGGGCGATATCCCGCTTTTTACGGGAAAAAAATGACCAATCTGCTAGACGCGTCGATACGGGTATGAGTATGACTAATGGTGGTCGCCTGCTTAGCAAATTGCCTGCCAAAATCGTAACGAAACTGGAAAATTGTTTCATTCATAAATGCAATAGTTGGGATTTGCGTGGATAGCTTTCTGATGAATAAAATAGTGAGGATTACGCGGCCCCATGTGATAGCGGTTTGAAAACGTCAGATGGACAAATGCTTGTGATAATCGTTTATATGATTGGATTTCGCTTGCTCCTTTTCTTCGGTGAAGAAATTTTATTATATCGACCGTTTTCTGAGTAAATAAAACTAGCTAGCTGAATTAGCAATACAAAGAGAGGTCGGGGCCGCATTCGCAGCCAATTGAAAGGAGAAGGAAATAATAGTTATTTGCAATAATCGACTGAAGGGACGGCTGATTGCGCCCGGGGCACGGCGAGGAGATTTTTCCCGTATTTTTGTCTGCCAACTTACTGTCGAGTGTTCGTTAGTTCTTACTATAAATTCTACAGTTTATTCGCTTTTACTGCTGCTTGGAATAATCATTTAGCTTAATGTAAATTAGCTAGATTCAAATTATATACTAGAACACTTGAGAAGACACAAGCTGTCAAACGTTTATTGGTTGAATACGAGGCTTTTGGCTAATTTGAATGTATGTTTTGTCTTTTTATTTTTTCTGTGTGCGTTTTGTTTGTACAGAATAAACAATTGTTTTTTCTTTCTTTCTTCTTTCAGCTAACTTTGTCTTAGCATTACAAGTTTATATTTTTTTTTATTTTCTTTTTCGTATATTTAGCCTTATCTTTTTTATAACTTGCCAATTTATGTAATCTCATGTGTTAGAAGCTTCCGACCACTATTATTTTATTTGTTCCAAATCCTTGTTGCATTAAATAATATCAGATTTCTCTAGAAAAAATAGCTTCATCTGTCATTCAAAAACGTTTCTAAGGAACCCTTCCCAAATGGTACCAAATCAACCCTAAAAGAAGGAATTAAAACAACAGGGGTCAGCACAAAAGTACGTTGATGAGGTAAAGGGGGATATAATAGATCATTTTCGGGACACTTGTCCCGCAGTTAATCCGGACTGGTCCAGCTAGTGATCGATTGAAGTCACCCTACTGTACGAATGTCCATTAAACTTGGCATTTAATATGGCTACTTTCAAAATACGTTGTCGTGTGTACATAAAACTGACAAAAAATTGAGTTCTAGATATGGCAAAAGAAAAAAAAACAACTTTCTAAAAGGCTTTTGTAAAGAAATATTACTCAAAAAATCATATTGAATTTAAAAAAATCTATTGGTGCCAAATAATTATAGTTTCATACAATATTTACATTCGCTCACAAAAGTATTGAAATTGATTCAATATCATATTGAGCAAAATGCCTTTCATATCGACAGATCCATTCTTCGGGAAAATTATTTATAAAAAGTGTCAATAAATACTCTATTCGATGAGTAGGTAATGCGCAATTTTGTAGAATCTTACATCGTTTTTTTATTTTATAGGGTTCTGTACCCAAAGCATGCCAAAGGGTTATCACTAAGGCTCGTGTGTCGCTGTTCATCTGTCCGTCTGTCACAAGACTGTACTTATCTTTTGAACAGTAATAGGTAGAAAATGAGTGAATGTAGGTTAGTCTATTTTGATTATATATGGACCAAAGGACAAGAAACGTGATTTTTCGGCGTTTTTAGAAAATATTCTTAAATTATACGGTGGTACGGAACCTTCAGTGTGTGAGTCCGACTCGCACTTCGCCGCTTTTGTTACTTTTTCGTTCGTAACATCACAAAATTACAAAAACACCTGCTGCAAGAGAAGATTTGAGTGAAACCGCAGACATAAACCGATCGTTGTTTTTGAAGAATCGATTTTTTTTTACTTTTATTCGATTCTCTAATGACGGATAATAGTTCGGTTGTTATATCGATACTGGACGTTTTTGGGGACGAACTCATTGTGATTATTGTTCAACTTAATAGCTCCGAGTAGTTCCTAAGTATCATTTCTCTCCTTATTGGCATCCTTTTTTATTCCCTGTGTAAATTGTATGTCAGTGCATTGGTTTTCTAGATATTTTATAAGTTATAATTCACGTCTTTAGACATGCCTTATCATATCTTTTGTGGTAAGAAAAATACTTCAATAGTCTAAATTAAGACATTTTCAGCATACAATATATTTTAGTCAATACCTACTTCCGTAGCAGCAAAACGTAATTTTAAGCAAAAACAAATTTAATTATATTTAAAACATACCATACAGTTCAACTCTTTTTTAATTTCACAGTTTTTTGTCCAACTATTTTACACATTAAACCTCTGTGTATTGTTTGACACACTTATAAAAATGTGTTGCTAGATATATTTTACAGTCTTGTATCAAAGTTCGTCTGTCGGTAGTAAAAACTCGAATGGATGGAGGGCGAGACGAATTGCAGTGAATCAGCAGTTGGTAGCCGATTGAGGCTGACTATTGTGGTGTACAGGCGGTTTTGAATCACAAATATTTTAGACAAGATATTTTGGGACACAGACAAGATATTAATTAATTTTATTGGCATTTTTCTATTTTATTTTAAAATTAGAGAGGTGGAGAAATTCATTATACCCTTTTCAATCACTGCAATATTCATCGTAATTATGTTCTTAAAAAATATAAGGTGTACTTTTGAATAATAACAAATTCATTGCCAAAAAACATCAACCTATGTAAAATTAAAAAAAGAGACAAACTGTAATAGATCCATACATTCAAAAAGGGCCGACAGAATTACCAATCTTATTTACTGGTTAACAAAATGACAATATACCTTATCATATGTTGCTAAAGATCAAAATAGCTTGTCGAAATGTGTTTCAGTCGCAAAAACTAAGCTTAGCTCGTCTAAAATGAGGTAGTAGGAGATAATACCATATAATATTAACCCGGATATTTGATATTGGCTTTTTTGTTACACTTCTTTTTATTTAAGAAACATTGTTAATTTCGTAGTGAAATTTATGATGATTCTTGTATTATATGTATTAATTTTAAACTGCACGTTTGCATATACCAGTTTATTTTGGTAAGACTGTAAAAAGCGTTCGTTTAATCATTGCGGTTCTTTTGAGAATCTGTTAATTTTGTCACCGTTTGTGGAGCAGTTGCACCCACCGGGCTTAATCATTTAGGTACCTGCAAAAATCCTCCGTCATTTGATTTTACTTAGGGTTTCCATGAAACAGCATTAGTTTAAGAATCAAAAGCTAGTCTGCGATAGACAGGCAAAATCCAATCAGCTGTTAGATATCATTTATTTTTTATTAATACTACCTCAAGTTCTTTTGACATCCAGGTTTTTTAACCGACTTGAACCTCTTTCTTTGACCTCTTTTTTTCTTTTTTTTTTTCTTTTGTCTTATTTAGACATTTTCCATTTCAGAAAGCTGCAAAATACTTTTGCATTTAAAAAACCAACATTATATATCATACACCGACGTATAATCGGGAATAATATAATTGCGGTCTCATCACACGAAACTATAAGAGTTTTTTTCTCCCTTTTCAATTGAACTGGCTGCGGTCTGGACACCGTTTTATAAGCTCAGCTGCTTGGAAATGGACTTTTACGATAAATATTGTTACTGTTACTGAAAATGGCCAAACATTTTTATTTTTAACCGACTTTCAAAAAGGAGGTTCTATGCTCGTCTGTTTTTTTTTTTTTTTTTTAAGTTGTAATCGTAGTCGTCGAGGAGCGCGTGGCTAAGTAATAACAGCCACACGGGTCGATCCGTCAGGTTAAGCTACGCTTGCCCGGGTTGCTCCGTGGATGGGTGACCAGCTTTACATATCGAGACTCCTCCGTGCCTCGGAAAGCACGTTAAGCTGTTGGTCTCGGCTGTCATTCGTTGATCTTTGACAGTCGTTACGGGTCGTCAGAAGCCCGAAAGTCTGACAAACAGTCTTACCAAGGGGTATCGTATTACCCAGTTACTGGGTTGTGGAGGTCAGATAGGCAGTCGCTCCATGTAAAATACTGGTATTCAGCTGCATCCGGTTGGACTGGAAGCCGACCCCAATATAGTTGGGAAAAGGCTAGGCAGATGATGATAATCGTCGTCGTAACTAGACGTTAACTGCTACTCATAAAGGCTCTGAATGGACCACTCGGACTACTGCATTAAGTGCCGATAAAGGATTATCAGTCCCGTCGTTTTCTATTGTAACTAGAGAAACACACAGGAAAACCATGTAGGTAAGTACCTATTTGTTGTTTTTTTAGTTGATAAATATTAGGTTTGGTACATTAAAGTATTATTTGTAACAAAAAAAACTGTTTTGAAATAATAACATGTTAATTTAGATTTTGAAATACTGCCTTTTGTTGCAGTAGAGCAACACTACTAAAATATTAACAAGAGCGCTCAACTAATCTTGACCCTTTTATTTTTTTTTTTACTATTTCAACACGTTAGCGTTTTACATACTCGTATAACAAAAACGCGTGTTACATTATTTAGTTACGCTCTTTATTTTTCAATCAAAATATTTTTGTCTACGGATGTGATTTTTTTACATTTTTCCTTTCAACGCTTTTTTGGTATTCTTTAGAAATTTTGATGAGGTGTGAAAGGGTTCCTGTCTTGTGATTGAGTCAAAGAAGTTTTTGTTTCGTGAGATAAAACTTAAAAAAGTGTAAAAAAAAATTAAGATAAAAGACCCTTTTATCTGTTATATTTATGTCTTATGATTTTCACGGTTTTTATTAGAGCACCCATTTATTTTCAGCCAATCATTCAGAAAATGTATCTTATTGAAATTTTTATTTCGCTTGTTATGAGTAAGAAAAAAAAGTCATTCACCAACACTTCGATGGTCTCTCTCCTAGACAATGAATATTTCCTTAAAAATGGCTTGTAATACTACATAATACTTAGTAAAATTTCTTAACTTTTAAGATAGCATTGTTTACCTCGTTTTTTCTGCAATTACATCAACGAAAGTGTGATTATTTCGGACAGTCACTGTTCAAGGTTCAAGTCAGGTTGTTGCGTATTCCAGTTTATGGTTACTTGGTTGATGTAGAGCAACCACACGGCGCAGGTTAATGTAACCGGGTACTCAATTATATTGCTTTGATGTGTCGCGGACTACTAAGTTTTAGGAGACTTGATACTTTAAATTATTTAACCATTTATTTCCACACATAATTATAAAAGATAGAAAAAAGGATCAGAAAAAATACGTACGACTATCTTAGAATATTTGAAAAAAAAACGTAATACTGAATGAATAACTACCTATAAATGTAATTTTTACTTTACACAACTTCTTACTTTCGAAATCGATTTACATTCACCGCAAGTGCACACAAAACCTTCTTACTTTCCTTTTCTTGTTAGTAAAATTACACAAAAACTCTAATAAGAACATCAAATCGTAATAAAACCTACATTTCATCGTGAGAACCTCGTAAATTATAACAAAGGTTTTCAAACAAAACCAATTAACTTGTGACTCAAAAGACCAAAAGCTTTAGCATTTATTTGTATTATTATTGTTAAATTCAAGTACCTCATTACGACCATATTTTCTTGTTTCTGAGAAAACGACAAATTACGAAGGTGATCTTGATGTTATGATACGGATGCTGTAATATTGTTTAAATTGTAGAGTTAAGATATATTCAGATCTCTCTCAGGTTAAAAAATCTAGGTACCTAAGTACCTACTAAGATTTCTTAATGTATTTTGATTGCGATCAGAAAATTACACTAATAACGTTTTATTTTTGGCAATTTTGTGTTTGGGATTTGTACTGGTATTATACAGTTCTTTTTATTAGTTGTTGTCTTTTTTATATTATTATCTAGGTACTGAAACTTTGTTATATTTCAATATAAAACCTTTAAATAAAGAGTAAGCATAAATAGATGGCCTGTAAACCATCTATTTTTTTAAGAGTTTATGTGATGTTCACTTGAATTTTTCTGAACCAAAACTATAGTGATGATTTAAATAAATCCACATAATATTTTGAATACATCACCCATTATATTTTATGTTAGCAAATTACAACAATAAATAAATTATCTAATTCTTTATGTTCTTAGGCACAAGCGAGTATGGCGTACGTCATGACATGATAAAATCTTAATTTGTGTTGCCTGTTCTGTCTGCGCCGGTTAATATACTGTTGTTTTACTTGGCAAAACGTTTTGGAGGCTGTACAAAATGTACACACGATTTAATAAAACATTGAATTCAGACGAAAAATAGCTATCAACAAGTTAGATAGGTAACAAAAAAAAAAAATGAGTTTGGAAAAATAAAAGAAAGAGGAGCACATTTTTTCGCCTTTTTCTGCTTGCGTTTTTTCCCTTTTCTGAGTAAAATAAAATAATGGTTTTTAATATTATTCATTTTTCAAGCCATGTCTAGAATTAAGTCAAAAACATAATTAATTAATGATGAAGTTATCAAATATGAAAGCTGGTTTACAAGAGACATCATCTCAAACAGTCACGCTATAACCAAACCATGAAATTGTTAATAATTAGCAGATTGCCATAATTTATAGTTTCTTAACGCTTTTAGTTCTGCGTCATTATTTTGGAAATCGTTTTCTGCAATGTTTTAATTAATTATGATGTTGTATAAGCAATAATCTTGAGACTTGGGTGGCTTTATAGGCCTGTTTAAAGCTCATTAATATCAATTATAAAATGAAAATTCTGATTGGCTTTGGTTGTCAATTTCTTAATTTTCGCCATCGTTATCTGTTCCACTTGAAATACCACAAAAATGTCACGTCAATAGGTAAACACTAGGTAGGATAAACACTAGAGGGTAACCATTTGGTGACATGGTAGACCAGAATTTTGGTATTTTAAGCTTAGAAATTGCAGATTAAGGACCAAAGATAAAAAAAATGGTCCTTGAAATTACCTTGAAGACAATTATATATGTACAGAGTTGATAATATCAAATAATCCGGTTTTCTGTACCCATAAAAAAACACACCTGATACTTTCTATGAAGTACTTTAGGACCGCCGAGATGGTCACAATAATAATATGGTAAAATTACTTCCTGCCTAAAATGACGTAAGAGGGCACAAAATATAATCGTGCTAGAAACCAGTACAACAATGCCGTGTAGATATAATCAGGAAATATTCGACAGACATTTCGCTGTCGCGTGGACATTTAAAACATTTTATTATCTTGTTTTATTTCATTACTTAAGTCATTCCACGCTATAAAACCGTCGAGATTATTTTAAAACGAAAAAATCTGTTGTTCACATTTTATAGTAATTTAAACGTAGAATATAAAATATTAATATTATGTACATTTAAACAATCTTATTATTTATACAGGTAATATATAAAGCACAAATTAAGAAGCACATTAAATAAAGAAATAGCAAAAAAATATTAAGGCAATAAAATAGTAATATTAATTCAATAGCTCATTAATATATAAATTTAATATATACTTTTTTTTTCTATTATTTTGTTTTTAATTATTCTTATTAAAACATTGAAAATTATATACATGAATATCAATGAGTCATTAAATATATCAGTACGTAACAACTAACTAAAAATAAAAAATATAAAGAAAAAAGAAACGTGCCCAGGTTCGAGATGCGATTGGTTGGATGCTTGTTGCTGCCGACAGATATCCGGGCTTGTCTGTACGAACCAGGAATGGGTGAAGGCCGGGTTTAGGCCAGGATTGAGGCCAGGCCCTGGCCCAGGCAGGCCCATCACGCCGGGCAACCCTCCAGGCCTCTGGTGATGGAAACCAGCTGAAGCCACCGCGTAGTCCATAGCTACCGCTTGATATGGCAACATTGTCACTAAACACTGTTACTAATCTAAAACAAGTTCGATACAGTTCCACAAGAAAGTTCCCGCGCTTTCTCACACTTCATTTTGAATTAATTACCAAATGATCAAAATCGTTCGGTCGCTGTCTATTATTATGGTCTCAAATAACTATCATCGTAACACACACACGCGTCCACTGTACAAATTAATAATGTCTTTTATTTTTGGTAACTTTCATTTCAAAGTCTGCGCCTCATTGTTTACAGAGTCTCTGCAGCTGAAATATTCACAAGCGCTGTACCCGTTATTTCAGCGAAGACGTTTCAGTTATCAAACAAACGCTCTATTTTCGGGCGATCATTTACGGGGCGAGCTATTCACAGGGGAAAAGTCACGCACAGCCACCCACTTAATAAATATTCTGGGCATATATCCGTTTTTACGTGGACGTGACTGACGGAGTACTGTCCGATTTTCACGTACGGAACGCGCGGCCGATTATCGAAAACAGTTGCACGCGACCCCCTCCTACGACCTCGGACGTGCAACTGAGACGAGACACGCGCGGTAAACGCGACTCTATCGCACTCGGGACACCAGCCGACCCGGCGCCGATCGGTCCTTAGAGCGGGACGCAGCGCCACGAAGGACCAGTATAACCATCGATCGGATGTCATCGCCGAGTTAAAAGCCTGCGTCGTTACACGGCTCGTAATAGGCGGTTACGTGATTGGGCGTGGCCTAAGCTATTAAGTTGAATTGTCGCGCGCTGATTGGTTGGAATTGCTAGTAGTAGTGTACGTGATATGTTCAGAAATACGTTTATAGCTGGTGTTCATAGAATATAATAAGTGTGTTGTCGGTTGGATGTCGGCCAGTTGACGCTGTTGGGCCCTGTTGCGGTTTCGTTCCCGATTCGCGTAATGCTTTTTAATTATAACGTCTGGGACCGTTAATAGGTGAACATTGCGTGTATTGTAGTAGAATGAGACATGTGTTGAATATTGTGGGCGTGGTTACACGTGCGATTGATTAGCTCCACAATTAACTCTAAACACAGTTCTGCTAATGATAAGTTGTAATCGGGATTAGATAAGTCTGGAGCTATAAATTCTTTTTGACCATAATTGAAAATTACGGGTTTATCAGCTGTTATGGGATGAGAGCAAAACCTGACTTATTAGACATTTCTATAAGACTCCAATCAGAAAGCAGCAAACTACTAAAAATATTAATTTTTGGTCCTTCTAGGGAAAATACTGGTATTCAGCTGCATCCGGTTAGACTGGAAGCCGACCCCAAAATAGTTGGGAAAAGGCTAGGCAGATTGGTCCTTCTAGGGAAAAAGGACCAAAAATTAATATTTTTGTCGTTTGAATCTCCAACAAGTCTAGACATTATCTGCCTCATAATTGGCAACAAAATTCATAAACATGCCAAAATCTAAAATAAACGTTTTTCCAAAAACCAAATTCCATTTAGAAAAGGTCATCATACTCTTTGGCTCTCTTTGGCTCTTGTGATACAGGAACTTCTAGAACAAGAGCCAGGGCTACACAGATGTTTGAGCCAATTAAAGTTTTTTACACAGGAAATACTTAATTGAATCTGAATAATTTAGAGCGACGGATGAGTGGTCGGATTTCGGAATTCAATATTTGCCCTAAGACATAATTAAGTGAAAATAAATCAATCTAAATAAATACTAACTAAATTATCTCCAATAAACAAAACCATGACAAGCATTTAAACCACTGTTGTTCTAAAAACCAGTGCTTTCTAATCTAAAGCCTTCATTCGAAGAAGGCTTCCTATAAATAGAGTCGATACCTATGTATAGAATTAATCAATAACTGTTAAGGTTCAAGATCGTTCGCGCGCAGTTTGTATGCCGCCCGCGAATTCTACAGCTGACTTTTGTTCAGCACCACGTCCTCATAAAGGATGATCATTTAGGATACTATATATTCTGGACTGCGACTTTTCTCACATTGCTAGATCAAAAATTAGCACAGGTTCGACGCCTGTTACAAATTATCGCTGTCCACGATGACCGATTGTGGCGTTTGACCGCAAAAGATGAACAAACTCACTTTCATGACCGTTAAACCTAGGCATCAAACGATCCGGAAAAATGAAGGAAAGTGGTACCTAATTAATTATTCTACTTATATTTTGGAAAGCTACGAATTTGTAGAACATCATACTTAGCTTTCGACTACATATTTTTGACATTATTATTGACATCATTACTAATTATTACCAAAAACCAAATACTTACTAACACTTGCTTTTTTACGTTTTGTACTAACAAATTGGATTTTATGATTTGATAAATAAATGATTTGATTTGATATTGTCAGCCACAAAAGCATAAGCCGCAAATAGGTCAACTTGCCTGTAACTTGCACAGAAGCATGCAAGTAGGTACTTTGGTTGCACACCATTGACCAATAATACCTAATTTCTGATTGGTGAATGTCACACTGGCATGCAAGCTAATTGCTTATTTTTGTGCCAGTTACAGGCATTGTTATTACTGGGTCTGTTTGATTGATGAATTTCGCACAAAGATGAACTGAACACCACAAGGCAAGTACAATTCAAAGAGACAAAAATAACAACACGTTAAGTACTTTTAGGAACGTTTATTCGTATAAAAAGGGTTTTAAAAACGTGATCAACAATCATCTTGGCACGATCTCTCATCGCCAACTCTTCTTTTTTCACTCCACACCCGTTATCCCTTACAAAAAAAAACAAATAAAAGTAACACCATTAAAACTGAACCACTAGCAACCACGACCGACCACGAGCCAAGCGTGGTAGTGGTCGTGGTGGGTCAAAAGATCATCGTGGTAAAAAGTAGTAATAGGATTGTCCATTGTTTACGGTAAGCAGGGAAGCCAATTGGATTCTGCGTAGGTATATAAAATGACTGCCCCGTTGGTCTCGTGGTTGCGAATGCGGAGCCTGGGGTCCTGGGGTTCGATTCCCGGGTCGGGTTGCCATCTCATAGGACTATGAGAGTGAGGGAAGAGAGAGATCACCTGTGTCTGCGCACACACTTGTACAATATACTTAATATCTTCGCTGAGATTGGTCGCTATAGCAGAGTTTTGGTTTGAAGGACAAATTATCAGAAGGACGAGCAATACTTTGGGGAATTTCCTAAAATCTTCCTTAGAAATAAATGACCATTTAATTAATTTCTACCATAGATGAGAGATGTCCGTGTGTATAATATCTACTTAGTTACTGACTGCCCCTTTGGTCTCGTGGTCGCAAGCGCGACTGCAGAGCGTGGGGTCCTGGGTTCGATTCCCGGGTCGGGCAAAGTGTTATTCGATTTTTCCATCAGGTATTTCGTAGTAACAGCCCGGAGTTTGGAAGTTGGCGGTGTGATACCCCCGTGCCTCGGAAAGCACGTTAAGCCGTTGGTCCTACGCCTGATCTCTCTCCGGTCGTGTCGGATTGCCGTCCCATCGGACTATGAGAGTGAGGGAAGAGAGAGTGCACTTGTGTCTGCGCAAACACTTGTGCACTATAATATCTCCCGCGCCGATGGCTAGTCTCCGTTGAGATTGGCCGCCGTGGCCGAAAATACGGTCTGGAGGACTATATATAGTTACTGAAAATGAATATCAACCGCAATAGCCAACACATGCATGTGAAGCCAAGTCAGAGGCCCAGGGGCGGCTTTAAAACTCTGACAGCAGGCTAGTCATTAACCATACGAAAAGAAGAAAAGTCAACTACGGAGAATAGGTAAAATCTATCCCAGGGAGGATCTCAAGAGTCACGATTAACCCGGAACTAGATGACGGAAAGAAAATAAACTCCTTGAAAGAAAGATTTGAAGAAAGGATACATTTGCCAGCACCTATCTATAAGGCCCAGTATACACCAAAGGAGGAGAGAAGACGAGAGGAGATGTCGTTATTTCCAAGAGGGGAAATAACGAAATCGAATTGGTTTATTCAAACATCTCCTTTCGTCTCCTCTCCTCTCCGCTTTGGTGGATACCGGGCCCTACAATACATGCATACATTAGCAGTGAAAGTTCTGAATCAACAGAAACAACAAAACACTATCTCAAAACAAAAGATCTTGCAAAAAACTGCAGAACACAGAAGACACACTGGCCTAGACAAAATCCCTTTTCTGTAAGCGTTAACGCCAACGGAAAGATCAAATTGTATGGAGTTGACAGCAGCAGTCACGTGACATCTCTAAAGCTAATGTCAACTCCATACAATTTGATCTTTCCGTTGGCGTTAACGCTTACAGAAAAGGGATTTTGTCTATAGCCTTTGGCCAGTCTAAACAAACTTAAAACCACATTTTCCTGGCAATATTCTTGAATGTTAACGTAACCTTTAATGATTACAAAGCGTAACTACTAAATCTAAACTACATTATCTAACCAAACCGTAACAAAACCGACAAAAGGATCAGTTTAGATAATTCACGTTCAAACACAAAACGTTTAGATAATTCACGTTCAAACTGAACCGTAGGTGTCCAGTTAGATGACCGGCGAGCGGAAGTGGATTGTTGCGGCTTCCGGTGGCCGTTCGCCTATTTATGTGCTAATATCCTCAATGGTGTGTCTATGGGATTTAGACGGTATTTGTCACATAATATACCAGTTGTTTGGGATTGGATGGAGTTGGCTGTTTGATATGCAGACGGAAGCTTTGAGGCGTGGTGTTAGTATAGCAGGTACTTATGAGGCAACATTTTGTATGGTAAACCAAACTGGATTGATGTGGCTACAATGTTTGCTATTTGTTAATTATGGTCTTTCGGTCAGCTAAACCTTAATATCACAAAACCGTGTTTACCAGTTGTTTAGCCTAAACACCTTTTAAACACGACATTTCTGTATGGAGTTTGACATACAACTGAAGGTGTTGTGGTAAGATCATCATCATCTGCCTAGCCTTTTCCCAACTATGTTGGGGTCGGCTTACAGTCTAACCGGATGGTAAGACTGGAAGGTGGTTGCACAATGGTAATGTGGTAAGACTCTATACTCGTATAAGTATTAAATCATGATGACGATTTTGAACGCTCCATTAACATCCTTAGTTGGTTATCCTATCCAAGAATCTATCGAATAATTTACTTGCAGCTTGTAGTACGACATTATAATTATAGAATACTAGCTCCCGACCGCGGCTTCGCCCGCGTTGTATGTCGGTAAAAAACAGCCTATTTCCTTCCCCGGGATCCCATCTATCTCCTTGCCAAATTTTATCGAAATCCGTTCAGTGGTTTAGGCGTGAAAAGGTAACATACAGGCAGACAGATAGTTACTTTCGAATTTATAATATTAGTAATGGATTTAAACCACGGTGTACCAAAAGCGCCGAAGCAGCTGTTGCTGCGCTCCAGCAGCTGTTGTTGCACTTCAAGCCTAATTCAAATGACTAATAAAGTTTTAAATTATAATTTAATAAAAAAATTATTTACGTACTAGAGAATCCTACCTGAGAACAAACAAGAAAGTCCTTTGTTGCTTTGTTCGGCCACATTATGAAACCCCTTTATAAAAGGTGGTTCTAAATCCAACAAATCCAAACCTAGTTTTTCCGTCTACGACAAATCTAACACTTATTTTCTACCCACCAGTACAAAGAAACCTAACCCTCACTTAGCTTAGCTTTACAAAGAAAAACGTCGTGACAAAACTGCTCTCAAAAATTCACGTTTACTTTTCAGCTGCGAATCCATTCATGAAAGACTTTCAACTCTTTTAAAAGAATCTAGACTTTGTATTAAAGATGCTCTGATTGTTTGAGAGTATTACGGTATTGCCCGGAGTTCGGACATAATCAATAAAGTGATCATTCTGACACGGTCACGGAGCTAAAGCGCGGACGCGGAGTTACGCAGGGTAAAGTGATAGTGATAGCAGGTAGCGGAGCGGGTAGCTAGCCGTCCGATATGGTCCAGGCTCGGGTCGACAGCGCGTTGTGTTCCACGCGCGCCTCAAAGAGATGTCAGAACAATAGACGGGGTCCTCTAGGACCGATGCCAAAAGTCCGAAAGGGATACCGGGACCTTGGCAACAGGCAACTGAAGGAACACGGGTGGGTTTTAGTCAGTAAAAGTCTGACACGCCCCCCGCTCCGCACAGAGTGGGAGCAGTAATTTATTTATTAGCAGCTCAAAAAAAAAAGGTAGCGGAGCGGGTAGCAATATGAAAAAGGCAATATTTGTTGACATCAGAAGGTGCAAAACAGTGTTGTGGTGGAGCTGGAGGTGTAAAAAATGTAGAAGCAGAAAAAAGACAGAAAATTATATTCATTTCTGTAAATTGATTCAAATCACACTTCTACACATCCAAAATTACTAGATAAGGTCGGTGTTTCCTATCAGACGACTCTGAGACAAAGTGTTGGAGCAAAGCTGGTCCATAAATCCAAATGTCTTTTTCAACTCCAAACATTGTTTTTAACCATGTAGGCAATTGTAAATAATGAATTTATTTTGGACTTTGGAATAGTGAAGGAATAAAATGCAAAAAGGTACATTTGGAGATGCTGGGATTTGAACCCAGGACTTTCAGCATGCGAAGCAGACACTCTACCACTGAGTTACATCCCCGATTAAGTAAGGAATCTAAATTACTGTTTGCCTCAAAATAAGGCCCTAGGTATTTATTTTCTGTGTCCGAAAACATATTTCTGGTAATTTATTTAGTAGGTATGTGTATCAATCCGCTGCCGCTTATGCCCATACTCACACCCAAATTCCGTACACAGGCTGTCAGAAAACTCGCTACTTCTTATTGGATAATTCGTGATTTTCATTTTTTTCTTCCACTCCGTGACAGGTGTTTGAACCTGTCCACGGTCTTGACATTGGGAGACCAGAAGCGCACCAATCGGAAGCCAGTTCGACGAACTTTATACACTCGATAGTACAGTTACATGGGTAATCGATTATCGTTCCGAATAATCGACTGTTGTATCTCTATTTCGAGAATTTGCCATAAAATGACGCCGATCGATTTTTAAACTTAAACTTTTTTTTTCACTTTATTTTTTATATTTTTAACCGATACGCTGAAAGAAGGTGCGTTACTTTTTTTCGTGTAAAATATATTATTAGAGCTGTTAATAGTGACGAAGGCTGCTATGAAAAAAAAATAGAATGTCGTTTAAAAATGTATGTTGTTCCGCTCATAGTGATTAAAGTGGCCATGTAAAAACCGCAGAAAAACGGACATAGGTACTTAAGTATTCTATTTTTAGGAGTCGATCGTAAATTCAATTAGTCTATGAAAGCTTAGTATTAAGAACTTTTTGCGCAGACCGGTGACTGGTTGACATATTGACCCTCTGTTTAGCCACCAAATCGATTCCAATAAGAAATTAGGCAAAAACGAGGCATTGGATAGATTTGTCACTGAATCGGGGAAAAAACCTATGAAAGCTTTCACAAAAATTGGATCAAAAATAACGCTTTTATGTTCTCAAAAAATAGACATCCTAAAATTTATTGCAGTCTGCGGATATGTTTTTTGCATTGCCTATCGTTTGGGAGTTCCTACCTAAGAACACTATTATTATTTCCTAGAGGATATAGGATAGGATAAAGGATAATTGTATAGAATCATATTTTTCTAACTGAACAGACAGCTGTGCTGCTGGGGGGGAGTTTGTTGCACCACTTCTTCTTCCCAGCTAAAGCACTAGTAAGCGGTGAAGGGTGGGCGTTTTGGGGGACTGTCTTATGTAATTTTGACGTTCAAAAAGTGCTGATTCTCAGCCTAGTTTTAATAAATGACTTTTTTTTTTTATATTGGACCACTTTAGCTGGGACCACCTTTTGACCACATTTTAGGACGCCCTCGGGGGATCCGAGGGCGTCCTAAAAGGCGACTTACATCGATAGGATTGGCAGTAGCTTCCTGAGTATTAGTAGCTAACAACAAACTGAGATCACAAATAAATCTGACAAGGGTGGCAACTGACTAGTCCTTGAGAGGCCTGTCTGGATCCCTTTTATTGCTGCTGCATCTGTTTTAAAGATCGTCGGAAAGGATCACACAAAATCCACACTAATTGTTTGTTGGGACTGCTGATTGCCGATGATTACACCGCCACATTTTTGCACCCTGGTGTTGGTAAATCAGTTGGCTATAAGAGTAGGAGAAGACCAAAGAATCGATGAATGGACTGTGTGAAAGATGATACGGCTAGAAAGGGGGTGACTACCGAGATGACGGCTAATAGAGAAGTATGGAAGAAAGGGACATGTTGCGCCGACCCCAAATAAATTGGGATAACAGGAGAATGATGAGTTGGCTATAGAGAGTAGAATATTCAAGGGCATTAGAGCAGAATATTCTCGTGGCTAAGTAATAACAGCCGCGCGGGTCTATCCATCAGGTTAAGCTACCCTTGCCGGGGTTGCTCTGTGGATGGGTGACCATCTTTATATACAGAGACTCCTCCATGCCTCGATAAGCACGTTAAGCCGCTGGTCCTGGCTGTCATTCGTGGATATTTGACAGTCGTTACGGGTCGTCAGAAGCCCGAAAGTCTGACAACCAGTCTTACCAAGGGGTATCGTTTTGCCCAGTTACTGGGTTGTGGAGGTCAGATAGGCAGTCGCTCCATTTAAAAATACTGGTATTCAGCTGCATCCGGATATACTGGAAGCTGATCACGACATATTTGGGAAAAGGCTAGGCAGATTGATTTTTACATTCAGAAAAGCGCAATTAACTGTAGCCTGTAGTTGCTATGTTTTCAATCTAAGACGCAAGTTCTTAAATCAAGCACGACACACGTCTCCCATCAAGATTGAAATGCTGATGATGATGAATCCTAATGAATTCACTAAGATCTTCCCACTTCGCACGGCCTCAAATGTCCCCGTACCGAGCGAGCGTTCTATACTGAATTTTAAACATTATCGATTGGCTCGCCCTACATTCCTCGAGATGCGTACGTGCAATGACCCTCCAGTTTATTGGTAGCGTAGCGGGTATAAATCTTTGGCCATATGATTGTGGACCGATCGAAGTGTGGTGGACGCCGGTTGATGACGTTTCGAGGTTTTTAGGTTAGGTTTATAAGTCCTACATAGTTAGGCTCTGATTTTACTAAAGCAGTAATTTTAATTAATGAACTAGGGTGTTATATTATGTAGGGTATTTGCCTGTGAGCAAGTATTATATCAAAACTTAGGTTCGTACCGAAAAATTGTAAAACTTCCAATTAAACGTCTGGAAACGAGCAGAGGGCCAATTCTCTTACTTATAAAATGTTCACATTCAAGTCGCAATCTGTCAAACTTGTCAAAAATGTTCGTAAATTCATGGCTTTTTTGACAGATTGCGAATGAGATGCGAATGTGAACGTTCTTAAAAATAAGGGAATTGCCCCGCTGGTACTTGGAAAGAGCTTTGGTCCCAGAAAAAGCAAAAACATTACCCTCTTCCTGGGGCCATCATCTGCCTAGCCTTTTCCCAACTATGTAAGGGTCGGCTTCCAGTCTAACCGGATGCAGCTGAATACCAGTGTTTTACATGGAGCAACTGCCTATCTGACCTCCACAACCCAGTAACTAGGTAATACGATACCCCTTGGTAAGACTGGTTGTCAGATTTTTGAGCTTCTGACGACCCGTAACGACTGTCAAAGATCCACAAATGACAGCCGGGACCGACGGCTTAACGTGCTTTCCGAGTCACGGAGAAGTCTCGGTATGTAAAGATGGTCACCCATCCACGGACCAACCCTGGCAAGCGTAGCTTAACCAGAAGGATCGATCCGTGCGGCTATTATTACTTAGCCACAAGCTTCTCACCCTCTTTCTGGGGCATTCGGGTAAAAAAAGGAAAATTTTCATTATACAACAGTGTTAAGCGTATGCTCAATATTTCTTTTCATTTACCATCAAATTGGTACCTAAAAGTTACATAGAGACTCCTACGCATTTAAACAAGATTGAAAGGTATCTTCAACAATTAAATATCACCAGGTCACAATGCAAATTAACCGCTTACATATTTATTAACAAGACAGCATCCAACATAAACATACTTACCAACATTACCAACATACACCTACCAACATGTTGGTACACATTCACTTAAGGCGAATAAACATGTCCAAGTTGGTAGGTTTATCTCTACTTACCCCAGAATTAGGGTAGCAACACACATTAAGATCCAACCCTGATACTTTGATATGAATTAAGATATTCTAATTTTAATTGGTCGCAGTGTTAGATGCTTGGTTTCAGTTTCCTTTGTTTCAGGGATTTTGTTTGTTGTTATAAAGGATAAGCAGTCTTTGTTGTGGCTGTATCTCGTCAAAATAATGAAAAAGATACATTTTCAATTCAAATCTAATCTTCAAAATACTATTGAATACTTCTATTTTTGATTTACCCGTATTTATGGTGCTTCTAAGTGATAATTTGGTAAGGTCACAAAAACGAATATACATAAGTAATTCTAAATAAAAGTAAAATTATAGAAAAATATTCTAATGAACATTTAAAAATTTAGGCACCTTACCAATTAACCCCAAAAAAATATTTCAACAAAAAAACAAAATAATAACATGACATCTCAAAACACTAAGCATTACGAGGGTTAAAAGATCATATCAGTACCGTTTAAATCTTAACCCTTTACAGGGGTGGTTTTATTAATTTATTTACACGTGTATCAGGCATTATTATACAAATGCCGCCATAATTGGCCCCATATGCAAAGTTTAATGCCGCCATTTTGATTTTATCTTTGTTTAATACATTTTGAGGGTAGTCTTAGGGAATTTGGGCTTGAGTTTTGGTATGTTTAGCTATTAAGCTTGATGATATGTTGTAATTTTGATTTGGTCTTAAAGTTTATTATTATTATTTATTTATTTCAATCAACAACAAAATTAAATTAAATTAAAATAGTATCTTGACAAAAATAAAAAATAAAATAAAAATGGTATGTTTAAATGTTATTAATTCACTTTTATTAAACGTCTTCTTTTTTCAACAAAATGTTAGTATGTTTCCTAGCTCTATAATGCAAACATGCGAAATACCAACTCTGAGGGATAGTCAGTTCAATTTACTTACCTAATTACAGTTAAATAGTTAGTGAAATAGAACATAATTTTAATGGAAATAGTAGTAATAGTAATAAATATTTAAAAAAAAAATGTTTCCATGCTTTTGTTGTACGTATTGAAATAAACATAACTCAAAAGGTAAATAAAGTAGGTATTTTTGTTATATTTAAGGGTTTAATACGTTTCATAATGTCACTTTGAAAACACTTTCAGGTAATTTTATCTTTAATCTACATGGTCCTCATATGGCCGGTCTGACCAAGATTATGTCTGGACTTTAAAAGAGACTGCGACCTCTGAGTTTGTTTCGGCCTTTCTTCTCAGAATAGTCAGATAGGAAACGCCGACCTCATCTAGCTTATTTTTACAACTTTTTAATATGACGTGTAAAAGTGGTTCCAATATCCTATTTACAGAAAAAACAATTTCATTTCATTTCAATTATATTTTCCTCAGATTTTAACACGAAGAAACCCGTCAAACCACAAATAACATAAGGGTCAAACTCCCAAACACTATGAAAAAGTAAACAATGTATGTGTTATGTAGCTTACACAAAAAATACACGTGCACACACCATAAGTTTCCTCATTCTTGGAAACAATGAAATTACCACATTATTAAGTCGGTGTCAAGTAAAAATAATACCGAATAAGGTGGAATAAGGCAGGATATGAGTTAAGAGTTGGAGTTGATCAACATTCAGGACGCGTTGACGGCCCCCTAAGTCTTATAGCTTTAGTGGATGTATACAGCTTATGTATAGGTATAGGGATGTGTGGATGCTGCTTAGGATAGATGTATTTATGGAATTGTTTGATGTTGAGTTTACGAGCAGTAGAACTGTATTTGTAAGAGCTCCGGAAGAATCCTACCACCATTTCCGCTATCAGGTTACTTTGCTGTACCTACAGTACCAGTTTGACAGGCATTCTAATAAGCCTGTCAAACTGGTACGTACTGTAGGTACAGCAAAGTAACCTGATACAATATCAGTTTGACAGGCATTCTAATATGCCTGTCAAACTGGTACTGTAGGTACAGCAAAGTAACCTGATACAATATCAGTTTGACAGGCATTCTAATAAGCCTGTCAAACTGGTACTGTAGGTACAGCAAAGTAACCTGATACAATATCAGTTTGACAGGCATTCTAATAAGCCTGTCAAACTGGTACGTACTGTAGGTACAGCAAAGTAACCTGATACAATATCAGTTTGACAGGCATTCGAATATGCCTGTCAAACTGGTACTGTAGGTACAGCAAAGTAACCTGATACAATATCAGTTTGACAGGCATTCTAATATGCCTGTCAAACTGGTACTGTAGGTACAGCAAAGTAACCTGATACAATATCAGTTTGACAGGCATTCTAATATGCCTGTCAAACTGGTACTGTAGGTACAGCAAAGTAACCTGATACAATATTAGTTTGACAGGCATTCTAATATGCCTGTCAAACTGGTACTGTAGGTACAGCAAAGTAACCAGATACAGTACCAGTTTGACAGGCATTCTAATATGCCTGTCAAACTGGTACTGTAGGTACAGCAAAGTAACCAGATACAGTACCAGTTTGACAGGCATTCTAATATGCCTGTCAAACTGGTACTGTAGGTACAGCAAAGTGACCTGATAGCAGAAATTCAACTTTGACATTTCAACTTTGTCTCTGGAATGGCAACGCACTTGCAATGTCTCTGGTATTGCAGATGCAATAAGGCGGTGGTGACAGCTGACTATTTGATTGGTTGCAAACTTATTTACCTGTACTATCATATTAACAGAATACCAGTACCATGCTTTTGTATGTTGTGCTGTCTTTTGTGTGCACCAAATAAACGTTTTATCTATCTATCTATCTATCAATACCAATAGATATACCAAAGATATACCAATTTAAAGATGAAGTGACTATGGCTTGCAGATAGCTCAATTCGTCAACTCGTCCTATATGCCTACGGCCCATCGAAGACGACTTGCACAAAATCAAAAGAACGTCCTAAATGGACCGTTAGCATGTAGGACGAGTTGACGAATTACTCTTCGCGTGCTACAAGCTCCTTATAGAATGTAACAAAATATTACAACGCAATCGAATGTTTGGAATTTTCCTTATAAGATGTAACTACCTACAATGTGCATTGTTCGGATTATCATCGAAATGAATTAATAAATAAGATACTTAACGCTTACAGTTGCTAATTTTATACATAGGTACATATGCTGATGTCAATAATATGTGTTTCTTCTGTCAGTTTGTATGTATGTTTATCGGTGCTGTTTTTTTACTGATGTTTTATTTTATTTGATTAATTAGGAACAACAAACAGCTACGTTATTTATATTATCAACATAAAAACGTAAATAACTATAGGGGGATGCGATAAGGTAGCCCGAATTAATCGGCAACACTACTCTTTAAATTAGAATAATGCTGAAATGTCATGATTTCATGAAATACTCATTCAATAGGGTAGCATGAGCTTAGAGAGTTGTATTGATGATTTTTATGATAGTAATTATATTAATAAATATTGAATACGACCGCGAATCATATTTAGACCTGATAATGACAGACTGCAAATTGCAAAAAACGTAAGAAAATTTGAATTTCGCGGGGCACCCTTACGATGAAGCTTAAGTAATGCGAATCATAAGTAGAATGAATTAACATGAATAAATAAACCTTTTAAGTCACTAGGTGGTAATCTGTTCATACATGACAGTTACACTAATATTATAAAAAACAAAACATAATAATACGTCTCGTGTAAGAACCTCATTTTTCTGAACTCGATATAAAAGTCCCCTATGCACACTTTTTTAACGAATTACTTAAAGCAATTTTAAAATAAGAACTATTAGCACTTCCCCTTATGTTTTTTCCTTTTTTTCTTGGCGTCGTCACATTTTTTCCAGCCTGTAATAAGGGCAGGGAGAATTCGCGCCAAAACCTAATAACGCGAAGTAATTTTTCAATTGGTCGTGTTAACGTTTTTGAACGAATACACCTTGTTTTTGGATGGTTTTATGCTCTAAGAAACAATTTCATGGATTTTTTCTGCGTCTTTATTTTTCCAGGATTGGTACAATAACATGCGTGTTGTAAAAATGTTGTAAACACCTTTCAAATTGTATTTTAATTAAAGTTAGTTTGAAAGAAACTTCTTGCAAAGAGAATAATTTAAAAAAAAAAAACTGATGGTTAGGGCAGTTAGAATTTTCCGTTTCCTATAAACCTCGATAAGTTTACCAGAATTTACAGTATTCAGCCATTAATCGTGTTGAATTAAATAAAAACACAGATAACTAAAACTTTTTAATGGCAAAACAAATCTGTCTACCTATGATAAAAATCGGGAAACTAGGGAAAACAAAAATTTGCAGTCTTGCATAATACCATCCACTTGTTCTGCAATTTGCATACAATTTTTTCTCCCGTGCAATACTGTTCCTTTTGTCTGACGTCTGTTAAACTTTTACAAAACGTTTCTTTTATTTCTTTTCGATTTTCTTTAATGTTGTTGAAAGTTAATGTTAATCAATAACATTAACTATACGATCTTTGCTAAAAATTACTGTTGTTTTGTTACAATTTTTTCCTTCAGGATTGATAGCAATGTGCTATTTAAAAATCTGCCACATATTGTGTTACTAATATAATACCTTAGGTAGTGAAAATAGCACAAAAATATACCTACATTTAATTATTTAGACAAAAATAATACCTTTTATTGAGATTTTTTATTGAAATAGCTATGACAAACGTTTTAGCCTAGTGCTTTCCAAACCCGACAAATACCTACACAATATATTATTGACACTTTATAAGAATTGTAACTTAATGTTAGTAAGTTAAAACTGCATGTCTTTGACGTGTTGACAGGCGCAGAAATGTAACAGACCCACAATTGCACGCATCAATGATTTGTAACATAGACTTCGACCTTCGTAGAACTACCAGCAAGATTCATAGAGTCTGTATCAAATCGGAAACACTGAGAAATACAATTCATGGATAGTATTTAGGTAAAAGAATTTAAATGAAAACAAAGAGCAGTCTTCAAACATTTCGCAAATAATAAGGCAATTAATAAGTAGGTATCGTATTTTGCCTAAAAATACGAACTTATTTCCAAATAATTAGTAACTGACTAACATTTTGTCAAATCATACTATTTCATCAGTTTATTTAATTGAAAAAATACCAACATACCAAACCATTTTTTATTTTACTTTTATTGAACTATCTATCCCATTCATAACTCTCGTGCCCACCCCTCAGCGAGTAACAAGGGCAATCTTGTGGGTGACTTGTGAATGAAAAGAAGAAAAAAAAAAGTTTGAAAAAATGGCCGCTTTTAAAACATGACTTTTGCATTATGCCGTCCGACATGGAGACTATTAAACACAATAATGGAATTATTGAAATGAAAATAGCTATTGTTTCTTAGAAAAAAAAAAATGGTCCGCTGATGTGCTAATGATGCTGGCCATTAACGGTAGAATATGTATAATATATATTTTTTTAATTCAGCCTGAATTGTCGCTCTGCTAGGTAAAGATCTCCGCCATAGCTTTCCACTCTTCCTTGTACGTTTGCTCCTCCGGCCAATCTCCCACAAACCCTATTCAGGCGTAGGCAGTGTGGCAGTGTCGACGCAACTCCCGTGTTTTAGCACCCACTGCGTGACGACTTTGGCTCATCTTGGTTATGCGTCCAAGTGGTAGGTATCCACCTATGCAGGACGCTGGTGGTGGTGGCGAACCTAATGTGGTTTAGTTAGACTAAAAGAAAGAAAGAAAGAAAGAAAAATATTTTATTTGGGACACGCACAGGAAATAGTACAATAAAAACAATAATTAAATCTCACAAACTCAGTAAAACAAGTAATAGAATAATATACAAAAATAAAACATCGTGAACAGGGAAAGAAAACCTGTGCGAGGCCAAAAAGGCTCCTAAACAATAAGTAGTGTTTATAACAGAGTAAAATGCAGTAATCGCAAGATGGCTGGTTGATTGAAAGGCAGCCAAAGTGAACTTAATTAAGCCGTTGATGATGTGATGCGTGCCTAAGTAATAAAAGCCGCACGTGTTGATCCATCAGGTTAAAGTACACTTGCCGGGGCTGGTCCGTGGATGGGTGACCATATTTACATTCCGAGACTGCACCGTGCTTCGGAAAGCACGTTAATCCTTTTGTCTCGGCTGTCATTCGTGGATTTTTGCAGTCGTTACGGGTCGTCAGAAGCCCGAAAGTCTGACCCAGTCTTTTCAAGGGGTATCGTATTACCAAGTTACTGGGTTGTGGAGGTCAGATAGGGAGTCGCTCCATGTAAAATAGTGGGATTCAGCTGCATCTGTCAGACTGGAAGCTGACCCCAACATATTTGGGAAAAGGCTAGGCAGATTGATTGATGACAAAGTAAAATTATTCGTTTGACCAAAATTCTTTAGTGTACCACAACCTTAATATGCCATAAACTGTTTAAACACAGGAATTGGTACACTTTCTAGGGCCGCATAATTGTTAAATCGACCGAAACTGTGACTTGGAGTTGATGAGTTCATCATCAGATGGACAGGCTGCTCTATGGTTAACTGTCGATCCAAAAGAGTAGGATTAATTTCTGTTTTATTGGATGTACTTTTGAAAAGTAAAAATAAAATCTAGGGAAGATTTTTCTCTATCTGTGCTATTGTCGTCAGTTCAGAGTGTAGCTACACATATGTATAGTACGTACATATTTATACCTGCAAATTTTGGTATATTTGATAGTAAAACCAGAATTTATTAGCGCACCGAATAAATAGAAGTAGTTTTTTTTACTTAGGTTCCTTATTAAACATTATCCTTACTTTAGTCCATCTTGATTATCCCCGGCTCTTTCAGAGCCAATCACTTAAAAAATAAACAAATCCGTTACCTACGTGACAAGACACATGTTAGATAATTAAATATTAATTGAATGATCAATTAAAGTGAAGTGTGCCATCGACCTAGTAATTGTAGTTAATGTAACATATCATTAACTTAATTGTTTGTGTAAACATGCGATTTCGCACGATTACATACCACGTGTGATTCTTGGGAAAAATTGGCTGCTTAGGGTGGGTGGATGACCTGCAAAAGATCGGGGGGAAGATCTGCACGCGTTTCACTACCACAATAGTAACGAGTTTTGTCGACGGAAGAATAGACAAAATGATAGATTCACAATCATAATCTGTAATTTTGTCTATTCTTCCGTCGACAAAACCCGTTTTTATGGTGGTCATGCTACGCGTGCTGGACGAGGCTCGCACAGACCAGAGTAGCATGACACAAAAGGAAGGAGGCTTATACTCAGCAGTGGGTGGAACAAGGCTGCCAATGGTGATGGTGATGATGATGATGATGGAGAGTGCTAATGGAGACTTAGGGAATATTGATCATGGGGTAGGTGTCCTTCTGTCTTGTAGCTATATATATACTGCGACCAACATTCCAACTGTGGCGATATCTACATCGCCACATGCGAACTACGCTTCAAAGATCAGACGTCACACAAAAATCCTGACGTCACATAAATCCTGCATCGCGCAATTAGAGTTTACCGTGCAGTAAACATATATACAAAAACCCAATATCAATCATTGGGCAGTTGCCCGCCAGACGCAACACCCGTCTGGTAGGAGGATCCTCCCTTTTCTATGGTGGATGAGTGAACTTTACACCCTCATACCCCTAAATAACTATCAATCTATTCATTGTAGCAGTCATTTGGATGCCGGATTGATTGATATTCCCCATACCTATTTACCATGACCAGCACCCTAATTGCGTAATGCACGATCAATAAGAATTCGAATCGGTTTGAAACAAATGTCTAATCCATTGCTGTATAAGTTCGAAAAAAAATCTGCTCAACAACGTAAATAACGCACTGAATGTTGTTGAACTGTCAAAATGAAACAAATTAGTCGTAATCGGTTACCAAAATAAGTTGCGCAATTAGATAGCAGTCTCTGAAAATTGAAAAACAATATAAAAGAATAATCATAATACAGGCACTGGTTAATAAAATGCACAATCTTAAATAGAGAAAGGTGTTTGAGGTAGGAGGGTCCTGAGTTACAGATAAGGCATGTTAATTTACAAATCAGTAAAGATATTTTAGGTGATAAAACTTTGAAAAACCTAAAAAAAACATAATCAAAGAAAGCTCAACATAAAATTCAAAGAATAATCTATTCTTTTATCGAAATTCGATCGATTTACGGCTAATTCGAATACCACCTTCTGTTTTTGCATCACACAAACCTTACTTGTTGGTATTTACAGAAGTTTTGATTTAAATTAGCTACCTTATGCTACTGAGGTTCATCCTGTTCTACACCTATTTTTTTACGAAATCAAACGTGCTATCTTTGCTGGTTTTTCCCTGATACAATATCACAAAGGTCAAATAAATATCTAAAACAAATAGATATTTTGTCCAAGACACAAAGCTCAAAATAGCTTGCATCCGCCAATACCGCTAGAATAAAACAATAAAGCCAATACCAGGCGTGTACAGTAGTAATATCTTCTACTGATACGAATGGCACCTGTTAGCCGAATGATTTTGATACTTGAATGAAAATAAAATAATTATATGGAGAAAAACGTCCGTGGGTAATAAGTACTAATTAGTCTTTATAATATCTATTATAGTTACTCTGACGGTAGGCCAGTTTGAGACCTGTGTATGGCAGATTTTGATACTTGCACGGTTTAAGTTTGGAATACTAGTCGCAGAATACAATATCTCTTAAATGAGTGTTGTATGCAAGATGCCTAGAAACCTACTAATCCCATAACTATGGGCTACCCTTCTTTTGCAATTATAGGTTCAAAAATGAAGCAGAAGAAGTGGCTCTGGGAGAGCTGGTAATGAATGAACTGCTGTCAGGACTGCTGTCTTTAGTAGGCCTGTATTTTGATAGGGATTACTTAAATTCCTATCAAATGCTGGCCTGACCTGGCCGTGGCTGTGGCACGGTCAAAACCACAAGAAAAACTAAAATACGGAAGGCAGACAGTAGGTAAGTATTAAATTCTACAAACTCACTCACAGGCGCCTATTTACTACAATAATCTTGACATTTGCATATTAATACGGCTCGTAAAACAATGAATCAATATATCGAGGCGTCTCCGGAAGCAGACAGCAGGCAAAATACCTCTTTTACTGACGCCTATACTTGAATCGAACAATTTTGATACTTGATTGATGGTACCGTTAGTGAAACAATGAATGAATGCTGAAGCAAAGACGGGGGCAGATAGTAGTTGCAAGTGCTTGGTATTGACGAATTATTCACAACTTGGCTTAAATAGTCTTGATACTTGACGAGAATTTATTAATATAGAGGTTGGTCAGGAATAAATATACAATCATACAGCTTTGATACTGAAAAAAGAACAATAATTTTGTTCGTACGGCCTGACTAAAATCATGGGACATATACATAATTATACTTTACGATCTTTAGGCCACGAAAAACTATTGAAATAAAGGTGCTTCTGAAAAAAGTAAAGTGCTTAGCACACAAAAAATTGTATATTATTAATAATTTTTCACAAAGTATCTAGGAAAACGTAAAGAATCCTGGAAACCTTTTATCGGGTTTCAGCCACAACAGTTTTGACATTCACCCACATCACAAAAACATCACCACATACATCAAGTATCAAAACGCGTCACACTACATATCTATCTTAGACAGACTCAGAAGTCACGTAACACGGCGGTCGAGGCAGCACGTTCACCAATCATCTAAACCAAGCCCGTGACCGTATACCCATCTCTCTCACCCACACACTATCTGCTATTACTATTTCACTCCCTCGCGACGAATCCGTCGGGAAATCTGAATAGTATGGAGTAGAATTAGGTGCTTTGACATTACTTGTAAGGCGTTGATAGATTTTCTTTGAACCTTCTTTAGTGTTGAGGGAGTGGAGGGAAAAGTTTCGTTTATGGGATTCGTGATAGTTTTTCTGAGGTAAAGTACTGGTGGGTAAAACTATTAACAGTCTGATGGATCAGGTATATATGAATTTGCGTCTGTGATCAAAATTCTTTATGAACAACTATGACAGACAACAGTAACACTACGCTACCTAGATACTGTCTGGTATCATTGACAAGATACAACGCCAAGAATTGATTGATTGTTCAAACTACACGATGTATAGTTGATAAACTGAGAACTGACTATAAATGGGAGCTATGCATAGATACGGAGACCCAACCTCTCCTTGCATATTAGCAATATGGACATTGTGAATACCTCATACTCTAGTGACTTTCTAGTCAAAACAACAGTGGTTTTTAATTAAAAAATACATAAGGATATTTCCAGTTCTTCCTAATAATTGGTTGAAGGAAACAAGTTGCTCTGTTAGTCGTTTTATTTTCTCCATATTCAGCGATCATCAGTACTGCTGCCACTTATCTCAAATGATTTCCATTTCTGATGTGCATCAATAGATTTTAAATCACTGCCATGCTCATTTCAAGATCTCCCTCAGTCGACACTGCTTCTGATTCTACTCACTCCCTTACAGGAAAATCAGTTACATTATAAACATCCAAAGCATCTTAAGGGCCTACATTGCGAGCCGTCACTTTCAACAATACAGCCAGTTTCATTCCGTTAGGACTACGCACGAGTGCTTCTGAGCCATCGTCTATAACTCCTCTCTTTCATTCATATATAATCTTGATTGGAGTAAAAGAGAGAGCAATAGTTCGATTTTTGAAATATTTTGAATGTCTCGTTGTCGTTTCAGTGTTTATTGGATTATTTTTTGTTTATAGAATCTTGGCTGGTAAACAGTCATGATGTAATTTAGGTAACAAACAAGGTTGATGACTTTTATATTGATAATGTCATTGATGTTTCGTTATGTCATCTTATTTGAATTTGGAATCGATTTCATGGATCCCTAAACACATTGTTCTATTTGGAAATTCTTCAACGTTCTTGAGTTGGTAAGAAGGCTCTTATAATGAGTTAGGTACTCTTAAAACCTACTCCCAAAAACGGTTTCCAATTTTGGGTCACCCCCCTCTTCTCCTAACTATAAGTACTTTAAAACGATGATCTAATTGTTAATTTTCTTTCTCTTCATTTACAACACAACAGAATAAATAGACGACTTCGGAAATAAATGTGAATCCACAAATCTCATAATGCAAAATGGCGTAAGAAACAGTTACTATATTTATAATCTGCAGACTTGTAATCAAAGAAACATGAGTTACTACTTAACTGATAAATATTGAGAGCCACATCTCATTGAGAAACATTTGTTTTTACGATATTAACATCTTTGTTTATGAGACGTAATCTATAGCTAGATTGGATTCTGAATGATTTACTTTTGGCAGATTGAAAGAATTCATTATGTGTGTTTCGATCAACTTGGTTTAGCTTGACTCTCTATTACACCAAATATCCTATACTATTAAATGAGAGCAATATTTGTATATTTAAATATTGTTGTAATAACGTTCTCGAAAATGGCTGTAACGATTATGATGAAAGTTGCAATATAGGGGTTTACAGGGGCAAAAAATAAATAGATAGATATGTGGTTAGAAAGCCGTTTGGGTGTTTAACTTTGTATTTCGTTAGAATTTACTGATGGAATTGAGAAAGAGGTTTAGTGCAATAAAAAACGCGTTTGTTCCTAGAATAATCAAGATTTTTTACTGACTGATAAATTGACAGTGACACTACATACAGTGTTGCAAGACAAAATATATTAAAAAGATTTTTGGGGCTAACATTATATCAATTTTCTAGATTGGTCTAGAAAACATTACGAAAATTGATATAATGTTAGCCCCAAAAATCTTTTTAATATATTTTGTCTGAGTTATATAAGCCTATATATAGCTTAGTTTATTTACCTTTAAAACCAGAATGGTACCTACATGAAAGGTTTTGGTATGCACTACTGCCTTCCACCATCGCTATGCGTGACAGGTAGCACTATGCACCTGTTGAAGACGTTACTAAAAGGCTTTTATTATGTCCCACGGAAGAATAACACAATAAAGAATGAGACTTACGGTATGAGCTCGTCATATGTAGGTTTTTTAGCGATGTGAGCCAAGAATAAGTAGGGACTTGGGAAAAGTGCACTTTAGCGCAGTGGAGGCCGTTTCGTAATTCTTGCAAGAGGTGAAGATGACTTGTTTTAATAATAGGAATTTGAGGAATTTGGTAGTTAATGCTTGAATGAAGTCGTAAACTATATTTTGGGAACTAGATCACATTAAGATATCGAAGAAGTTATTTAACAGTTTCAGATCGATATTTTCGATATCATCATTAGCCTATAGCAGTCCACTGCTGGACATAGGCCTCTCCAATTGCACGCCATTCAGCTCGATTCTCGGCAGCTCTCATCCAGCTGCTACCAGCCACCCTGCGAAGATCGTCGCTCCACCTAGCTTGAACGTGTCCTACCTTACGTTTTCCGATTCGCGGTCTCCACTCAAGAACACGTCTACCCCAACGGTTATCGGGATTTTCGATATACGAAGTATTATAATTGATATTAGTTTTTAAAATTGAGTTGTAGTCAACTACTATCTAAGTACACCTGTGCCTAACCCTTCGGTGGCGTGCGTGAGGCTTAATTGTTTTTAAAGTGCGTAGCGATATCTCTACCTCTATCATATCGCTTATAAAGCGCCTCCAAGTCTGACTTATTCTTCAAAGTCTATACGAATAAATGGCTCAAGCAAAAGCGCAATGCCAAGAAAAATCGCGTCCACTCTAACCCTTAGATATAGCCGGTCTAAGAGACCACGTAGTACGATTTTTCTGGTCAAATGCACTCCGAACGAAACGTAGCGGCCCGCCACGGCCATCACCGATCTATCAACGAAGTTCGCGTATAGAATGCGAAATGCGAAATTCGAAATCACCAATCGCGCACGCTGATTTCAAACGGACTTAAAGCCGAACATGCGAATATTTAAAATTCGAACGAACGACTTTTGTTTTACAGATCCGATTTGTGTCTACTAATTTTGTGGTGCTGTGTTCTCTGTTTGTTTGATTTCATGCTTAATTTTGATGATATAGAGTTGGGTTTTGGTTGTTTTTGTGTGTGTAATACGTCAACATTTTACTGCAATTGTTTTAAGAATATAAACTATTTCCTGTTAAAGGTCTCTTTCGCCCATTGTTTCGGTTTCTCTCTGAACTGACGGTGATGTCATGTGCAGTTTTCAAGGGAATCGTAAATGTTTTTAATGTTTTAAATAAAAATATTGTGTACGGATATTATAATGAGTCATACGGAAGTCATTGGCAATAAAATAATATTTTAGGTGCGTAGGTGCAGGTTTTATAAATGAAAATCTCAATTCATTATTACTCATGACGCCCAAAGCTGGGACTCTTCTAGAAACATTTTTGGCGGATTATCATGAAAATATAATAAAATAAAATTTTGTACTTTATTAACCTCCGATCTCAAAAACCATCAACCATTTTGCAGTCAAGATGTAAAACCATAAATTCTCTTAACAACCCTTCACTGCAGGTGGGTGAAAAATAATTTATTCAAATAAATCTCGTGAATTTTCGCAACATCGGGGTCTAGCAGGCCCCCGGGCGTCGTTTCGCGATTCTTTTAACTGCACCAAGGAGGTGACTTTTTGTCGCTTTTTTAATGAAAATGCTAATAAAAAAGGCAGTGATGATCTTTTTAAGAAGTTAGAAATATTTTTTGTGAGGCGTAGTAATACGATGCGGTGACAGACATTTTTAAATTAGGACTTTTTGTACATTACAAAATTAATGTTAAAGAATTAAGTACAGTTAGACGATACAGATTTTTACGGATGGACGCTTTTGCGACCATTTCATGATAAGAAAATAATAAGGTAGGTAAGTAGGTACCTATAGCAAAATACCTTTTTAGCTTATAATTAATGTTTTAACATTTTAAAAACTGAATTTATCGTTGAAAGATATGAAATGCAAGAAAAAAAAGTATCATTAACAAACAAAACTCAACAGTAAGTAAATCGCAGGAAGCTCTCGCTTCACGACGCGAAAGTCGTAAATAAAAACGTGAGATAAAAATTTACATTATCGCACTTATTTTAATTTCATTCGGCATTAATCATAGCACTGTGAAGTGTCGCGCGCCCATTTATTTTGAGCTCGGGTACTTTTTAATTTGCTGCTGCATCCTAAGGGTTGAATGTAGATTTTGTGATACTGGGTGACAGGCCTATTAGTATTTTGGAGTTGTTTTATTTTGTGAAATAATAAAAAAATATGTTATATTTTCTAATATCAGCTCAGTTGGTTTTCTAGTTAGCTACATCCGGTTAGACTGGAAGCCGACCCCAACATATTTGGGAAAAGGCTAGGGAGTTGATGACTATTCCTAATTAGATTTATTTTTATTTTTATGCAATGTATTTAGGAAAGAAGAAGCATATTTTTACGATCTGACTGACGTAATACTCACCTAACAAATAGTAAGGAATTACGGTATTATAATTATAAGAGTTCTCCTTTGTAAGTGTCATTTGAAGCCACTAAGAGCGTAAAAGAAAAGTTTCAAATTGGCTTGACTAAAAACAGCAATATATTTTTTCAATAAACACGATGATGTGATGCTCCTTGTGAAGGTTGAAGGGACTCTGTTTAAGGGATATTTGGTCCCTAAACAAATTGTATGTCGTGATATTCTAGGCACGGACAAGACGCGACCTTTCTACGGACGTGAAGGAAGCTGGTGTAAGTTCAAAATCACCATTTTATATGCGTGTTTTCTTATTAAAGATGTAGTGTAGATGAGTATTACTTTATACTTACTTGTACTTTGTTCGTTGTTCACTGCATGCTTAACTGTTTTATTTTTACTTTCTCGGAATGGTTAATTTAGCTTTTATTTTAGCAGATACAAAAACGATATAAACTAACTATAAATCTATTTATGTTCAAATCTGCTCATTAAAAAAAAAGTACAAGCGTAGGCACCCAACTAAAGCCTCCTTTTTTGTATATTCAGACTTGGCCCGCTCTCCCTATACGCCGGGGGCTAGGGTTGGATGAAAAACGACATAGTAGAAATTAAGTCTCGCTAGTGAAAAATGGTTCAGAACGTGGACAACGTTTAAGGGACTTTATAAAGTAAACATGGGGTCCCATGGCTATTATAAAGAGTCAACACTTTTTGCGAAACGATTAGATGTTAAAAATAACTGGGAAAAAAAATACCTAATCAGTTTTCTTACTTAGGACCCCTAAGTAAGAAAACTGAGAGACTTTCCTAGGATTGAAATCAGCGAATAGTTTGTTTATTTATCTGTTCTTTTTTTAAATGATTAGTTGACACTTTTGAAAGATTTATTTAAAATTTCCAAATACGTACTACATTGTATGTATTATCTACACTTATCCGGCAAATCTCCAACAGAAACATGTGAAAAAATATGATTTCGTTCTACGGCAAAAGTTTTTTTTTAAATTTAATATTTATAATATTGGTAGTCATAGTTTCGCACTCGCAATCCAAAACATTTAACAAGAAAAGGAAAAAAACTAAAATCCAGCAAAAAATTCTTTGGCCAAAAACGATTTTATAGTTGACAAAATGAAACCTCGATGTTATCTCAAAGCAATTTGCAGTAATATATGACTTAATCTGAACAAAACTAACGGACTAACAAACATTTTATTACTATAGAAAAAACATTATAAATCATAGTATGGCCGCTATTAATATTATCAGCAATTTGTTTCACCTTTGTTGTTTGTGATTAATTTTATTGCTGTGTTTTATAGTGTGAAAGTGAGAAAAAATGGTTGGAAAGCTAGGTTTTGATCGATTTTTGTCAGGTTTTATTTTCTGAGTAATCGTTAGTTAAAATCAGAAAAATAGTTGTTGCTTCTTTCATCGTTTTTATTCGGGCAATTTTCTAGAAATCGTAGGTGTAATAATTAAACTCGATTTTTTTTAAATAGCTTTCGCCCTTAAAAATGTTATCCTCAAGCAAACTTTATTTTCTAGATTATTCCAAAACCGTCTTATCAAAATAAAAAAATAAATGTTCTTTTTGTTTGAATTAAAAGAAACCTCAGCACTATAATAAAATAAATTATATACAACAAACACACGCGATTAAGCAATAAAAATGGCTACTGTTTTTTGACACCAGCCCTTTTCCCGGAACATATAAAATCTACAACGATTTGTTTATATCGCATTAACAAGAAGGAGCTTTAATAAAGTAATAAAAATCCGAGAAAGGACGGCTAAGGGTATAATTTTGCTATTAATATTCAATTTTACCCCCAAAACTTTGGTGCTACTTCAAAGAAAAATCTAAGATGACGATCTAAATCGGAGTATCTACTTACGTAATTTCCGAGTAGGTACCAACGCGTTTGAAGGGTTAGCTCGAAAATTGTGTGTGTGTGCGTGAGTTTGTTTAGTGTGCGTGACGTAATTACATGAATGTTAACACTTAAGCGCACGTGTTGCTCGACTTTATACGAATTTTGTTTTGGAATAAAAATGCTTATTTGATTTTTGTATACCTAGGTACATTTGGCTAATTTACCCACATAACTGTCAAGAAAATAAATAAAAACTATAGGTATTAGTGGAATGAAGGCTTTAATTCACAATAACTCTGTACATAAATACATTATATAACACGGTTGGTTATTATACAACCTGATAAAGACCTGCAAATTGTAAAAATTTAAGCTATTTCCAATTTCGCGGGCTAGTGCGAGTGTTGGTCTCAAAAACTTTAAAATAAAAACAATGTAAATTATTTTATTTTAAATACCTTTAGGTACATGATGTGAATTCCAAATAGGTAACGTTTCTGAAATAAATTACTAACCTTCAAACAACTTCATCAAATCAAATCAAATAAAAATGGTATATTTGTATAAAATATGGTGGGTCTGCTCTGTTCGTAATCTTGGTCTTATTTAATATTTTTTAATAAAAGATTTAGATAAAAATAGGTATGTACAGCTGTAGGCGTTTTGTGTAGGTTTCAGAATGTCTTCAGATCTAGGGCTGATAATATTATCTTGTTGAAACAAGAGCAGTGTAGGTGTCGTCTTATTACGGTCAAGTACCGCGTAGGTTTAGTAATGGACTAATAAAATATTATTTTTTATTATTTTTATGCACAAGTACAAACCGGTTGCCATTTTTGGAAATAAATGACGAAAATTCTACGTAGGTTATAATTCGTATACCGAAAAACGTCAAAAATAACAATAAAAATGCTTCTTTTGAATACAATATTTTTTTAATCGTAGGATTTAGTGTACCTCTATATTTTTTTCTAATTCTAGATTCATAACGCAATATAGAAAAAAGCCTTCTCATTCAATTAATACAACACACAATGTACCTAAATACCCAAAACTAAAACAAAATTCATAGAAAATCTTATGACATTTTTTTCAAATCACAATTTCTCCTAAACCCATAAGAAAAAACCCCTGTGGTACACCTGAGAGTTTTGACAGTTGATTATCAAGCGATCATAATGCGCAGGCACAGATTTACGACGTCATAAAGTAAGGCGCCCGCGCACCACAATGGGTTGTTGACAAAACGAAACTAGCGCCCTTGGTCGCCCTTAACTTTATGGTTTAAGGTAGCATAGTAAGGACATGTGTGAAGAAAATGATAATTTGATGATTAAATTAGATTTAAATGCAGTTTTTTTTTTCCATCTACTATTCTCTGTCTCTCTCTCTCTTTCTAAAACTATCAACAATCACATTTATTTTTGATAATGATCTTTCTTTCAAATGCAGTTTTATTATTATTTCTCCAGTAGTACACATTAATAAAACAAAAATATAATTATATAATATAATAAAAAATATAATATCCTAACTTATCTAAAACTATATATAAACTAAAATAGGTTGTCGAAAAATCTATCTAGTGGTTCTATTTTTAAATGTAGCTACTGACTGCATTTTTCTCTCATCATCTGCCTTTCCCCAACTATGTTTGGATCGGCTTCCAATCTTACCGAAGGAAGGGAACATTTACATTGAGCGACTGCCTAACTGACCTCCACAACCCAATGACTAGAAACACGGTTCATCTTTGTAAGCTATTATTTACTTTCTTGCGAAAAATTGATTCCTCATTTTGCCGTCGCATCCATACTACGCCAACCAAATTTTTCATCAACCACAAACTTATGACATTAGTTCAACAAGCTTCCTCTATCAGTTCAAGACTGAACAGAAAAAAAAAAACACTATATTGATACCCTCTCAGCTTCCCATAATTTTGACACTTTATGGGATTTAGTACAATAAGAACGGTAGCGAGATACCCACATAATGACATCTTATGGATAGTTTGTGGAATTTAAAACTATTTGTTTTAGATTTCTGAATAGAACTTTGATAGGATGAAGTCATAAAAATGATTTATGATATTATATTTTGGTGGTCAAAAAAAGTTATCGATAAAAAAAAAAACTACGATCGAACCAGAAATATAATATGAAATGCGTCAAAAGTTAATGAATAACAATAATTTAATGATTATTTTTGGGATAAATGGTCAAAAATCACTTGAAAATTGCTTCAACTATTTCAATATAAATAAGTACCTACTGGTAAAATACCTACACTGAAAAAATATCTCATAAAAACACACCCTTTTACCATCATATTAAAAATGCAGTACTTAAGTATTGCAATTCGCGTCAAATAGTCGATTAGCGATCATTACATGCGATTCAGTTCACAATCGCTCTCATTTCCATAGAAAACACCCTGTATATCCTGGCTTTTTGCCACGGGGAAAAAGTTATGAGTGCCGCGGAGTGGTGTCATGTGATGACATTATAAAAATTGTAAATATAAAAGATAAATTTTGTATTTTAAAAGACGCTTATGCTTTGAGTCAATCATCTTTTCTCCTAGAGGAAGTAATACCTACCAAATTATCAAATGAATTATCATACTTAAAAAGTTGATCAAATTAATAATCAATTAATCATCACATGAGTTCGGTCTATTGGTAACCTATTCTGCAGAACTTTTTTAAATCTATTGTCCAATATAACAAATGAATAAAAAAATTGGCCAAGCTATGTAAAAGGCCTTTTTTATGTAAAAGGCCTAAAAATATATTTTGTACTTAACTCTAAGTTTTAATATTTTTTAGTTTTTATACATTTAGTTCCTCGTTTTGCCGCTAAGCAATAGCGCAGAGGGTGCCACTAGTAACTATCTTCTATTAATAAAATCAATCAATTACAAATTAGATAAATCAACCGCTAGATTCCTTAGTAGGTTGACAAAGAACCGGACATCTAGATATGATCAATGATTTAAATTGAAAATAAATGAAGTTATAACAGTACTCCACGCCATTCCTGTTAACCCGTTCGATGCGACGTTATTATTGCAATGAGCAATAACATTTTTTTGGAGTGGACTGAATATAATATTACTTTAAACGTAGGTAGGTAATCATTTTAAGGAATAAATGTTTAATTCGTAATTTCGTACGTACATAAACTTTATGAAGTAACCAACGATGTAAGGGAATTCTCAGGCCAATTACGGCCATTCAAAAATTGCCAACGCGGACGGTATTTCACGTCCACACGGCGGGGTATTGGTAAAGTTTTCAACTAGCAATAATCGCACCTCGGATTAACCTCATTGGTTACGATATTGCCTCTGCGCAAAGTTAACTTTACAAAAAAAACCGATCCAACCCAACCAAAGCGCGGTAACGAAACCATAGCGAGATCTAACTCGACGCCAACGCCATCTAGTTATGAATTTGGAAGCTTTGGGCAAATGAAGATGTTTGGTGCGGCAAGACGCGAAATTGCAACAAAAGCTTTTACATTTAAATATTTAAAAAGAGAAACGATGCAAATTTAAAATTCTGCGATTCCTATTGGTCGCGTTAGGTCGGCCGAATTTCTCCGAACGTCAAAATTCGAATTGTAACGCGATCACGCACGCGAGGACCGTTACTGCACATTTCAAAAATAGAACACGCCGGCCATACCGAGTAGGTGGACAGTTGACAGTAGCGAATCATGATACGCTTATTAATCAGTCTATTTATTTTATATTGCATATAAAATATTCAGAAGGCGCAGTCAGGGCGCATACATTCCTCAATAAAATGACCATAAAAAACTAATGCAGCACTTGGTGGTTTTATTGCGGTTCTTGGTAATCGTAAATATAATTGTTAAATTTCTATTTTAGGTACTGGTGGAATTATGCAATGGAATTCTTTGTTTCGAGACAAAAAATATGGTCAGCGTAGGAAATGATATAAATATTGATAGATATTTAGATTGTTTCCTGAATAAAATGTCCATCTTCAATCACACAAAATGCAACTGAAATGAATTTTGAAGTTCAGACGTAACAAGTTTAAATCATATTAAGTAACCCTATATTGCCATCGTAAACCAAAATAACAAACGTTTTTTAACAAAATATTAATAATGTACAGTGGCACTATTGTTACGAAGCGGATTTTTGAAAGTTGTCTTTAATATTGCATCACGTTTAACCCTGCTCTTTAAAGGTTCTTTTACTTAGGGCTTGCTCGTTTGTCAGGACAATCAGTTCTTGAGAGGGGTTTATGTAGGTATTAGTTGGGTCAATAAAAAAAATATTATTGCCTGGGCTATTTGAACAGACTTATGGGAAAAATAATAAATCATAATGTATTATTATTTAAATATCTATTTGAACCTATGATCACGTTTTTTTTTATATTTTTAGAAAAAGAATACTCAAAAATTATACTTACTTAAAAAAAATAAACTGTTAGCTTTTCCGCAATAAAATTTTGTGAGCAAAAATAAAACAACCAATCAATGAGTTTGCATGTAATACACGGTCAACATTGTACTGTCATAAAAATGCAAGGAGCGTGAACTACTCCGCGCATTCTCAACAATACTGAATGACAAATGCATTAGAAACCTGATCATATACGCATATTATTTTAATTTTGAATACTCTTCAATGTACATTTAGGTCGATTCAAAAAGGCTTTGTTATTTTTAGAAATATTTTTACATGTGTTTTTCTAAGTCGCAGAATCTACGGCTGTATAGGTAACCCTTGCTAGTTCCAGTTTTCATACCTAAGTAGGTTTGTGTGAATGACAAAGGGTTAAAAATAAAATTCTGTTATTATAGAAAAAATGACAAGGGATAGTAAAAACGTACTTGCAGCACCTACCTGCCTATAAAAAAAAACTAAAATCTAATAAAAACCATTTCATATTTGGATCGACTGCTAAAGTCGCAAGCGTTTATCAACGTCCCTTGTTTGAAGACGGATGTCACCTGACCAATATAACCTGATCCCTGACAATATTCATCTCCCCTCTGATTTCTTCCAGTTACAAAAGAGAAAGAAGGGGAAGGGAAGGTCTTTGATGGCCGGTGGTGGGATAAAACAATCATTTGTCATGTCAGATGAGGGCGATATAACGTCAGTTGTCTGATGGACACAGATTTGTGTAATGCCGACTATGAATATTATTTTCTTGGGTTAGATATTGTGGTGTTTCATGTGAAAAGGCTGCTTAGTTTTCCTGTTTCGGTAAGTTTTGCAAGTAGCATACATCTCAAAATACGTAGAAAGGTAATTCCGTAATTAAAAAGGCTACCTCCATGACCATTTTAGAATTTCATTCAAGTTTTATTTTTCGGAAAAATATTGCTTAAGAAAGATTCGCTTTTACACTGTGGAGGGGTTTAAACTAATTGCATCCTATAACAGCTTTATTTATTATTTATCTAAACATTTATAGCTAAAATAAGAAAAAAAACTCTTTAAAGTATGCAGGAAAGAAAATATAAAAATATTAAAAATAAAAACCACAATTCCCAAAAGAATCATACAACCCAATTTCCATACTCTTAATCTTCAAGATAGACAAATAAATTTGCGTATAAAAAATGTAAATTTTATTCGGAAGAATAAAAAGAAAGAAATTGCGGAACCTTGACTAAGAGGTAGAGGTGCGAAGTGGTTTGAAAAATCCCGAACGAAATGAATATTTTAGAACATCTCTTTGCGGTTGTATTTTTTAATGTATATTTATGTTGCAATGGGGTTGATACGGGTTAATATTAATGATTTTGTTACTGAGGGGTAGTCGCGAAGATTTTTTCCGATAGGGAGACTATCGGAAGAACATTTGTTTGTGTTAATTTTGACAGGGATTTAGTTAGAGAATTGACTCGATTTTTGTCCTTACAATTGTATCGGTTAAGGGTTAACAAGAAAATATATTTTTTTATAGAAGTTTTTTTTTAATTCGTTACTTACGGAATCTACAGCGATTTCTGTGCTTTTTAATATTTAATCATGTGCATTATTAATAGTTTTATTAGGTAAAATATATACATTTAAATTGGGTAACTTATTATACTACTTAAATTAACTAAAAAACTAAAACTAAAATGACTAACTAACTACCTATACTAAATAACTTCAAGATTCCATTATTAATTATGTCATACATAATTAATAATGCCCTATGAAATTCGCAGATTTATCTCCCATGTAGATATATGGTTTTATTAAATTACACTTACATTTTTGTTCCTAAGAATTTGGTCTAAAAAAACAATATTTTGTTTTGTTTCAGTCCGAATAAGGTTTTGGCCCTTTCTACACCTCTCGGGTCAACATTACTATTATATCCTTGGCCCTTTTTTAACCCTTCCCATTCCGATTCCATTATTAAAAGGATGTTTACTCACAAACACATACTTTATTCATTACTCATTCTATTCGACCTCAATAAAAATATCTTTATTCGTAAGTACATAGCAACAGCCGAGGTACCTATTGCCCAACCGTCGGATCGGCAGGAAGCGGTAGTGAATTCGATCCTGAGTTGAATATATTATTTGATTGATGTCATGACTGTCGTCATACATTACTATAAAATATGGCGCGGAATAGTAAATCCCGTATTAGTTAGGAGGCTAAATATATCTTCGGGAGTTTTAGCTGGAAAAACAATTGAGATTCGCCGGTCGTAAAATCTGTATGGAAATTTTACTTAGGGTTTTTCCAGGCCATGGACTTTGAAATGGGTACCTGTGTTATGGGCAACTACCTACATACAATGTGGTAGCTGTTAAGGGTTAACTTTTCTCCTTTATGAAATTGTGAGAGTCGAACTTTGAAAAAAAGACCTCACTATAAATAAGTAATAAAAAAGAAAAAAAGGTACTTGAAAAATAAACGCAGCAATTCAAAAAACACGCAAAACATCAAAAAACTTAAATTTACCCTCAATTTAAACTCTGTACAAAAACAACTTCCAAAAATATCATCAATACAAGAAAACATCTGTAGGACAAGAAATCAAACATTCCGTGAGCATCACAACCCCTTGATAGAGGAAAAGTTACAGCACTTAAGGGCCCCCACTTTAAAACGCCCCCACAGATAATAAAAACGCTTGTCTATGTCTTAGACAATAAGGGACAATCGTAAAACAACCGACCAGCTTAAGAAGACCTATGCATTTACGGCAATTTTTTACAACATTTGAATTTTTCGGTTTTGAAAAACATTTTAGTTTTGCAAGAACTACTAAAAGACTAAATTGAGAACTGCCAAAAATCCATGAGACTAAGGTATGAGAATTATTTTAGTTTAAAGGTGACTGGTCTCATTAATGTCTTTGACATATTCAATGTCAGAGGTCAACACAAAATCGTGAGCATTTGAAGACAATACAGAAACGCAAATGGCTCAGAACGAGTCTCTGGGAGTTTAAAATTGTCATTACACGGGTTACAGCGTTTTTATATTGTCGGTAGTAAAGGTGCTTAGATGAACATATTTTTCCGTTTTTCGTGGGGTTTGTACAGGGTGTTTTGAATTTCCATGAGTTTTGAGGAGCTATGAACTTTTATCTATACAAACAATCATTTAGCACAGCAACTCTATCAAGTAGGTACGTAACGTATTTGCCCTAAGTATTTGAAAGTATGCATCCTTTAGTTTTTATAAAAATACCAGTCTTTTCTTTAAACACAGCCCAACCTACACTTACCTACTAATAAATATAATTAAAGCGTATAAAATGTGTTGTTTAACAAAAAAATGCTTGGTCAAAAATAAAAGTACCAAATTAAAACACGCTGTAAAAAACATTAGCCTATCAACCAAACAGATTCCCGTGCTAATAAAAATAATAGAGCGGGTAATCCTTTTTTCTTTATGTCGCTAAGGGCGGGAACACACCGTCCCCGGAGTACTGCTTCCCACCTGCCTGCACTCGGCCTTATTTATTGCGATCGTTCACAACGCCTCAATGGTCGCGAAATTGACAATTTTAAATTGTTTTTATTTTGTTTAAAATGGGGGATGATGCAGAAAATAGGGTAATAATTCAACGCCGAATAAAATCAGTCAATAGTATAAATTCTATTATTCTAGATATATAAAAACACATTTGTATATATTTTTGTAAAAAAATAAAAACATTGCCTCCAACAAAATACCTATGCTATTTCTTAGAGTTTTCTTGAAAAACTACCTAACTAAGAAAGTATAATTATCTACAAAATCTGAGTCAATAAATACACCCATTCAAAAAAAAATCTCTTTTTATCCTTCATAAAATCGTTAAAAACATATTTCCAAAGACCTGTCACAGGAAAATTTAAACTAATGGTGTTTCACCCTCTTGTAAAAATGGTGAATAAATAGCTGATAAAAATGGACTTATTAAGTCTCCATCAGTTCCAGTTTGGTCCTTTATGTCCCCTTTAAGAAGTTTTAAAGTCTATTTTTAGATTGCGCGCAGTGAAAGGGTTAGATTTTTACCAAATAATTTTTTCGTACCATTTTCTTTTTGCTAAATTACCATTTTTATGAAAAAAAATTGCTGTTTCATGGAAAAGTGCAATAGATATGGAACAGGTATTTTTTAGAAACCGACTAACTTTTTTTCAACTCTGGTGAGTCTCGGAATTCATGGTAAAAGTTTCCGCGTCGAGAAATTAATTCGCTGTTACAATGTATATGTAGATGAACGCCTACCGCATTCAGTCAGCCAGTCAGGACTTATCAATCCAATGCTGAAACTCTTCAAGATAGAAGAAGCCACTGAGTTCAATCCTCGGCCACATTGACCCTTTAGATAATTAAAGGGTGAATCTCCTAGAATTAAGCTATTCTATATATGGTTCCAGCTATCAGAGGCACTAGACAAAGTGACATTCTATCAGCGATAACGATGATGGAAAAGGCAAAAATGTATAGGACTGACATAAGCTATCGAAAAGCTTATGTCAATCCTGTTGAAAGTCGTTGTCGAAATACGAAACGCTTTCGAAGCGATTGTCACTTGTCTAGGCCCTCTGAAGCCATTCAACCACCTGGAAAAACTTATGGTGACCGGAATTATGGAAGGAAAGAGCCCCAGGGGACGTAACCCTATACTATGATCTGACCAAGTGAAGCAACACCTAGTACTAAGATCTCCGCATTACAACGAGCCAAAGATCGTCACAAATGGGGTGAGATCATTTCTATGATCTCTCCCCATAATTTTCCTTCCATAATTTCGGTCACCATACGTTTTTCCAGGTCGGTGGTCTAATGGCATTTGGTAGGTGGAACTTATAGAACACCGTAATTCGAGGAGATTTTATTCGCATGGTGGCTGGTAATTAAAGAGTCAATATTGCTGAGGTTCAGCACTGGATTGATAAGTCCTGGATCTATGGGAGAGATCGTCACAAATGAAGAGATTCGTCAAAAAGCTGAGGGCACATCAAGACGCCCAGTAATGAGCTAATGACTGAAGGTCCTTGTTTCCAATTGATGTAATGATCACTTAAACAAATATCAACTTTATGTCAGTGTAAATAAAGTTGATTTTAGACTGACTAGTACTGTTGACATTGTCATAAAAAAATATGAAGTTGTAGCGCAAACTGAACCTCATGTGTAGGCATTACAGTTGGTTTTCCTAAAACTCGTGTTTGTTTACATGTTAGGCAAATAAATTGCGAACGCAGTTTAGTAGGTACTACGTTTGACGATTCGCAGTCTTGGGTAAATCAACTCGAGCTAGATTGCCGAAATTCAAGCCGAAATCTAACTCAAAATAACTGGGAATCAGGTAGGATTTAAACATGAGCCACAACGTTCTAATTTACATATAAATTGTCTGGTAAAGTGAGGTGGTTCACATCGTCTTCGTTGACGACTGCGGCAGTTTTGAAGAGCAGAGTTGCTAGTACTTATAGATATGTACGTATCTATAGTCAAAATACTTCCTTGGTAAATCTCTTTCACAGGTGAACAGAGAATTTTTGTGTCAAGTTTTTAACCGACTTCCAAAAACGAGGAGGTTCTATGTCCGTCTGTATGTATTTTTTTTTGTGTATGTTCATCGACATTTTCGGCAACTGTGAAAGGATAAAAAAAAAAAAAAAAATTCGAAAGGGTATACTCCTGAGGTGGTCCCATATCAATTTTATTAACTTTGCTTGCGTAGTTTTTGAGTTAGCTTCAATATTACGTATTTTTCCCACTTACACTCCATTTGAAATAAGATTAGACATTTAAATATGCCTTTTTTACAGTCTGTTCAACCGATTTTGACTTCTATTGCGTTGGTGGCATGACAGATAGCAGCTGCAGTAAACAGTTGGTATTGTGTACCTTTTTTGCTTTTAATACCATCCTTATGCCTAGGGTATAGAAGTCAAAATCGGTTGAACGGACTGTAAAAAGGTTTGTTTAATTGTCTAATCTTATTTCAAATGGAATATAGTATATCTGGACGATGTTCTATGTTACTTCGTCACTGTTATTTACATAGCAGGTAGGTAGTATTCGAATTTGTGTGTACCCACGTACCACAATTAAGAAGTGAATAATAAAACTTTTTACAAAAAAAAACAACCGACGTCCGAAAAAAACACTAAAAAAGTTAAAAATTACTTTAATTTCGGAAACCGGTGGCAAGAAACGAAAATTGAAAAGCAAAGACACCGACTTCCGAAATTAAAGTTATTTTTCACTTTTTTTTTTTTTTTTTGTTAAATACAAAATATGTTTTATTTCTTCCAAACTTAAAAAGAATAGAAGAAACTATTAGGTACCTAAATTTTCCCAAGATCCGAAAGATAGGTTCAAACCTTCAAAAGTTCAAGCAACTTCAATATTTTTACTGGCTGTATTATCAAGATCATAAGCTTACAAACAAGCGAAGTGTTAAAATTCACACGGCGCGCGACAGCCCTCGCTTGCTTTGAAGTTTCGCCGCCGCTAGGTAATCCGTCTACGACGAGTGGATTAGGGTTGGCACACTTGGCTTTATGTATACCTAGGAAAATAATATTGTAAAGTCCCGTTGTTTTGAAGCTGTAGATTATCGAGTGTGTTGTCTTGGAGGTTTTAAAGTTGAGGAAGTGGTACTATGAGAGATATAGCTTTTTGATCCTGTTTCTTAAGTTTGTAGGACTATTAGGTACGTTATGGAGCATTTAGGTACATAATATATTAGTTCCCCACCTATGAAATTGGTGTTTTGTATGGGGAATTTTAAAGAAGTTGCATTTTTCATACTAACGAACGTTTTCTTAATTTATATAACAACCATGAACACTACTGTTTCAAAACTTGTATGCACACTGTTTAAAAACTAAGATAACGTATGCCACTTAGATTAAGCGACAAAAATAAGAATTGGCGAAGTTAAAAAAAAAATTGTGGTCATTTCTGCTAACAAAATGAATATTCATTTTTAGGGCATTTTTTATGTTAAGAAAACTATAAGTAATAAGGTTTTTTTTTACTATTGGTAGTTGTCTATGATGGTCATTACTCGATATAATACCAAGCAATTGATGAATATTTTAAATCATAGAAGTGACGAGGTTCTCTATTAGTGAGAAAAAAACGCCTATTTCATAGGTGGGGACCCAATATCTATTATGAAATGATATACCCAATAATACCTATATTAGAAGAGGTTCTTGCGAAAGAGTTCGTTTGGGGAAGATAGGCATATCTAAGAATGAAAATTGCATAAAGGCTCCCAAAAAATATAGGAGCGATTTCGCGGGCGCGACAAGGGTAGCGCTGCCTGTCGCGCCCGCGATATCGCGCAGTTTGCACGATAATGCTATTTATCAGCTTGACTGGCGTTGTTGTAACTGAAATTACGTACACATTAAACTTTTTAATTTTTTTCTCCAAAGTTGCCAAATGGTAAGGCCATCTGAATCATTGCATTTTTGAAGTAAAAACTTCTTTAGGCGCGTTGAACGATTTTTGGTAGGGGATAAAGTTATGGATAATTACTACATTAATACCTACTAGTTTTAAGTTTTCACTTCTGTCGGCATTCACCATGACTGTCTATTTTCTTTTTTGGATATTTTTTTTTAAATTTCTTTGAAATTTTCTGTGATTGTGTCTTTCTATTTAGTTTGTGTTCTTACAGTGCGAGTCCTAATAAATAGGTATTTTTTCTTTCTTTCTCTATCGGAATAGCTTAACTGTTGAAAGTGTCTATGACGACCATGTTAGTCGTCAGTTTTAATCGAATCGGAGCAGCATTTGTTATGCTACGGCTACATTGTCGTCATAACGCGAACTACACTTTGCCCGATCTATCTCACACACCGCTCGACTTTTCGCTGTAGAGCAGAGAGCGCGCGAATTGTACCTTCGTTCGCTTTATAGCGACAATTTGGCACTATGGCACTATAGCATTATGGTTATACTAGCTGCGCCCCGCGGTTTCACCCGCGTAAGTCTCGATCCCTTGGGAATATCTGGATAAAAAGTATCCTATGTGTTAATCCAGGTTATAAACTATCTGTTTGCCAAATTTCATCCAAATCCATTCAGTAGTTTTTATGTGAAAGAGTAACAAACATCCATCCATCCATCCATCCATACTTACAAACTTTCGCGTTTATAATATTAGTTAGATTAGATTATTTCCCAATTCCCATACAAATCTTGTCGCAAGGACACCGTTCGGACAAATTCACATATTCCATCGAAAAACAAATAAGAAAGCATTATCAATAAGGCCCGACGCAGACAAATCGTCATGTAGTCCTATCTTACTATAAATCAACCCCAGTCCATCTGTCTGTCACGACTAATATGAGCAACGTTGGGGGGCGCCACTGTATTAGAATAACAAATAGCCCGCGAATTGAGGGTTGAACTATTGAACTTTAGTCAATTTAGACTTATTATTTGTAGCAGTAACTGTATGCATTTATTAGATAATAGTCTCTGTTTCGATTTTAATTATAATGATATTTAGCTCTATGATTAAGATTTAAATGATCCACTTTTTTCGCTGTCTATACCTTACAGTCGAACAAGCTATTTGGTATACAGGCAAAATATATTCATTTTCCGCTGCACTGCCAAAATTCATTTTGATTGTGTGTGTAATTTAATTTTTTGAGCTTATGGCTTAGGAGAGTGACGTACGTAAAAGGATTGTTGTCTACTGAAAACACTCACAAAATTGTATAAAGTAGTTTCAAGTTATCTGCCTGTATACCAAATAGCGTGTTCGACTGTACAGTCACGGACTTTAATTGATGAGCCACCTGGCACTGTTCGTATTTTAGCCGTGTAATGCAAATCGGGTTTATTCTGTTCCCGACACGCAGTCATAGGGCTTCATATTACAAAAAGAAAATTATATTTCTTATCTTTACCGGTTGGCTAACCTGAGAGCCTGAACTACAAACTTGACAGCAGAGTGACTACCTAAAGTCAACCAATTGCAGGTCTAGCAACAGTAACCTAGCAACGATAAACAACCGTTGCTAGGTTACTGTTGCGATAGTAACGTTAGCGTACGGAGAAATATTAATAGTCATTTCGACAAGATCGAAAGTAACGTCTCTGACATCAATATTTCAACTGTCACTGTCTTCAGTTAGGTTTTCAGAATTATCGAAATAATGATCTATGATTCAAAAGAGGTCGGTATCAAATATACTGTATTTATTTTTACTATTGAGAACTTATTAGTCAACCTCTATGGATGGATAAGACTATTTCCGATTAAAAGTAATTTATTTGTCATCTTGTTTATGATTGGCGTTTTGACTTCGTGTTTAATCGTGTAATCTCGTGAATGTATGAAACTGCAAAATTGAAAAGTTTGAAGGTGACTCATCAATTAAAGTCCGTGACTGTACTACGTAAACGAAGCAACGCTATAGTAAGTAAGGATCGTACCAGGTGGCGTTCTATAGTTTCTGCCTACCTCCATGGGACGAAGGCGTGAGTTTTTATGTGTGTGTGTGTGTGTGTGTTTGTGTGTGTGTGTGTGTGTGTGTGTATGTGTGTGTGTGTACTTATTCTGAAGTGTCAATAACAACATGACATCTCTATACTTTGTCACTCATTACGACTACCTACCCTGATTATGCCGGCTCTCATAAAATACTTAAATACGCTGGAAAGTGGAAACTCAATCTTTATTGGTTGGACAGTTCTGTTGTTTCATGCGACGCTCCCCCCGATTGTCAAAACCAACAATATTTACCTGTAACCTCTAACCCTCAAAATATCACCATAAAACGAACAATAAAAAGCATTACACGGTCAATTTTGTACCCGGGCATTACATAAAATGTTTAACCCCCCAATACCTACGAATCGTAGTTTTAATTCCTTAAGTGTGGCGCTCATTAGCAACGCAAGGGTTAACGCTTAACGGCCCCTGAAATAAAATTCTTTGGCCTTCTTGAGACAATAAAAGAAATTAGGTTTTGTCTACGGGTTAAAGTAATTATGTTACAGAGAATGGCGAATGAGTTTACGGTTCCGTTTTATTTTGAGTTTTATGGGTTTTGAAATAGGAACCTTAATATTTAGCTTTACAGTAAAGTATCATAATAACATTTAAATAAAAATCGACTTTACAATTTACAGGAATTTATTTGAATATACCTAGATATACAGTATGTTAACTAACAAAGGGCGTTCCCGTTAACCTGCAATAGTATAGCGTGTATACATGCTAAAAAAAATATTACCACTAAAAAAAAAAAAAAAATTAATTTATGTACTTATTGAAATGTTCACAAAAAGATTAAATATAAACGTAAAAGAAACACTCTGTACACGCACACTTGTATTTCAACGTAGAAAAACAAGTGTGACAAGTGGGCGTGTACAGAGAGTTTATTTTCCGTAACAATTTAATATTTTTTGTGAATATTTTACTATACAAAAATAAAAATAAACTTTTTTTTTTTAACGGTAATATTTTTTTTAGCATGTCTTGTTGTATACAAGGCGTTCCCGTTAACCTGCAATAGTATAGCGTGTACGCTATACTATTGCAGGTTAACGGGAACGCCCTTTGTTAGTTAACATACTGTATACTTAGTTTTATTTTCCGTATGTAAATAAATTGGACCTGCTTCGCACGGTTATTACGACTTGACAAAACATCGAGATTTCTTAGTTATATATGGTTATAAATATGTAACTCGTATTGTACATAATATGGTTATATATAACTCGTATTATATCCGGACTAAATTCTCTAAACGATGGTGAAAACCTTATCAAAATCGGTTGCGTGATTTAGAAGAACTTTAATTTATAAATGTATAGATAGATTAGTTACATTTGAATAGTAAATGATTTTATTTCTGTAAGTAGGTAGGGTTGTTCTACAAACACTTTTTTAATCTTTATAAAAAACGGCTTTAATCGCGAAGCGATTATACCGCTTACCTGCTAACATTATTCTACTATGTAAACATAATCTACTGCAAACGGCGACGTTTATTGATAAAACTAAATTGCACAAGCGACATGAAAAATTAAAAATAAGTAAGTACCTACTTATGTACATCAAAAATCTAATTTATTATAATAAATATAAAAAAAGTTACTTAACCAGTTCTCTTGTGCATAGTATCTGAAACAAGTTATTCAATTCATTAATATAATTTCAAATTACTTACTAAAAAATGATTAACTAATAATGTAAGAAAACAAAAACAATACACTTGATTAAAACGAGCAGCTAACGCCATCTGTGAGCGAACAGCGGAACTACGTACGCTTAGTGTGTAGTTGTTCAACTCGTCAACAGATGGCGCTACTTTGTACTGCGTCAAATGAACACCTCTTGTAGTAGGTAATTATGAAAAATGTTACAAAATGGTAAATAAGTAATCAGCATTTTCAGGCTAAGTCGAGAGTTATTTTTATCTGCCTTCCTGTTGTTTTCGGTACCTACTTTAAGTACAATCGACCGCACGTCTGTGGTAACACTTTGGTCTTGAACTGGCCTAACGTAGTACGGAGTTTCAATATAATAAAAGGCCTGTTTAACTGGTTTTGTAACCCCTGACGTGTTTTCCGATACAATCCTATTTTTACGGCCTGAAACCCTATGTTAACAACCCTAAATTTAACAACGGGTCCAAATTAAAAGTCAAAGTATCAAGATATTGTTAAAGTTTAATTTGGTCTCTTTGCTGTACCTAGGCTAATTATTTCTTTGAACAGGTATCCATTTATGATAAATCGTTTATTGATAAAATAAGACATTTTCGATTCAAAGCGTCGTCATGAACAATGGACTATGACTTTCTGTGAAGATTTAAGCCCGCATGGCGACCAAGAGTATTAGGACCGTCGCAACTTTGTGTTTAGAAATAAGTATGTAAACATACAGCCTATACCTATCCAACTGCTGAGATGTAGGCCTGCTCTTTATGAGGAGTGAGCCATAATACCCCACGTGGGCCCAGTGCAGGTTGGTAGATGTCACATGTCGTCGAATTTTTGGTTCTAGGACATATCGGTTACCTCACGTTTTTCTTCACCGTTTTGAATGCAGCGGTGATGAAATAAGGTAATTTATTTCATATTGGTCGTTGTCGGTCGATAGCGGTCGGTCAGTCGTTGGTTCGAACCCACGACCTACTACTTGTAAATCGGGGCTGATAAAGTATGTTGATGAAAACTTGATTCTCAATTCACTTCGGTTTGGTCAGTTTTTATTAGGTTCGCACCTATCTACTCTGCTTGCTCTATTTTTTTACAAATCTCCTATAACAGGATTGCCAATCTGCCAGTAATTACAAATAAAAATCCATATATCCTTAGCAAAGACCTTTTTGTTAAAATGATTATAATTTAGAATCGGCCACTAAAGAGCACTACACTCTTGCCCAGTATTCGCTAAGAATTGATTTATATTCGACAATATTGCGACGCACTGACGCTTCTTCAATCTTCTAATGAATTCTCAACTTAACTATTGGGGACACTAAGTTTATATTCCCTTGTTTGTTAATAAACTCTACGAATTGGCATGACAGAAGGTTGTTGGATTTACATGTTTAATGAATTTCAACTTAATCTGGGACAGAATTAAGTTGGTTATCATTTATTTGAAAAATGTTATAAGATACGTAGTACTTGTGGAGTATGTTGAACTATTTCTAATCGTTATTCTGTAAAAAATATCATTTTATCGTTATTTTATGTATGGGTACTGCTATTGGACCACCGCAACAACGGGCGACCTGTTCTGCAAAAATATTATACTTTTTTTTTATTTAAGAGTCGAAAAAGGTCCCAGATTAGACTCATCATGATGCAATATCACTAGCCCCTCAAAATATCAAATAATTTGATTGCCATGTCTATGTCGAATATACCTTCCCACGATTTCGCATAATGAACTGCGACCTTCGCACTCTCCGTCACACCGCAATCGAAATGATGGAAATTATATACGAATTCATACGTACATACATTATGTACCTTCTCATCAATATTTACGAGATGAATCATGATTGTCTCTAGTGTGTCAATATAATGATCTGCAGACAAAGTTGGGTAGGTATGTAGGTAGGTAGGTAGTAGTTTCTGTGATAGTACTTATTTATCTAAAACTTGTAGATAGGTACAATTCAAGACCTTTTTAGTTTGAGCATAGGTCCTGGGTTTGATCGAGCAGTGATAATGGAGATTTTATTATTTTAAATTCGCAGTAACCACCACTGTCGGACTTATTAACTGGTGAAATGGAAGTGCAAGACTCCTCTGCCAAACCCTACAGCCTTTGGGATATATACGCGTGGTATTATGCTAAAGAAGTTGTATCAGGGAAATATTGGTCTAGGTAGGACACTTGAAACTTTAGCCCTAGTCAATTTTAAAGACGCCTTTTGTTTTAAAACTATGCAGGCAAGATGTTTTAATTTCATTTCGTTCAGCCTCAATTTTGCTTTGGGTACACACGGCTACACATCAAGCTATACATTTCCAGCATAAGCTGACCTCGCATGTAAGGAAATTCTACCTATACAATGCGAGATCAGTATAAACTGGAAATGTATAGCTTGATGTGTACCCGTGTGTACCTATACTACCTACCTAACTAAACTCGAGAGTATAATATGTATTCCTATCTATTCCTATCTGGGGGAACTACTATGCCCCCAGACAGGTACCTACTATCGCGGACAGCCATAATTAACCACCGTAATGACTATTCTTGCTTGCAGCGCTTGGCCGCTACAAACCCGCGCGGTAACAGTTGTGGTCATCTTGTGCACGGGAATTTGTTTTGAAACTGGTTAGCTATGGGTTTTACCTAAAAAAAATATTAAAATGTCTTTGTTAAAAAAAGTATCTAATAAAATAACTCGCAAATCTAATCCCCTCACAAAAACATCAGTTTCTCCCCAAATCACTACACCGCTCGCCTCACAAAATTAATTTCCGCGCATCATTTTCCAATCACGCGACAAAACAAAAAAATCCGAGTCCCCCACATCAAACAAACATTAAGAAATAATAAAACGGAACACCTTAATCTTATTATATTATAATAAGGTTGAATAACTTACAGATGTTTTCCTAAACGGATACTCTGGAATCCCCAATTTTTCATCATGAGAAAATTACATTATCGAAAATTTGCATTGCCTCTAGCGCCATCTATGAGTGAGTAGCGTTATTAAAAACCACGATACATTTACCTTTCGTCCTGAATAATTACTTTTCATTTAAACCTTAGGATTATAAACATAAGGTTGAATTTTAAATGGCAGGAGTGTGTATAAGTGAGTTAGTAATTTTGTAAATACAGAGTCAAGATTAGGGGTTCGATCCGGTTCAGGGCCCTCTGCAAAAACAGTATGAATAATAATGTGATTAGCATAATATCGGGAGCTCATCTAACAAGGTTGTTTACTTTGATAAGTTGAGAGATAATAGTTGACTTGCCTTGAACCAACGAGTTTTTTTTTTTAATAACATGAGCAAACGTGTGGTCCTCGAGATTTACCAGCTTTGACATATCTGTTAATATGGGGTCCCCGAAACTACCAATTGCAATTGCATAACAAAACAACTATTTTTGAACCAATTTAGATATATATATATATTTTATAAAGGCGGTTCAAAGTTCGTGATGTGAAGTGATCATGAAGTGATTGTGTAAATGAAACTGGTGCTTAGTGCAATTCATTGTTAATCAATGCAATCCCAATTGTTCGCTAATGGAAGCCCGAGGGGACAAACTGATTTCATTTCGAGGCTAAGTACCTGTATGTTGTGCACTCCCATGTGAACATCCGGAATCTGCATCAGTCACGCTTTTTCAGCAATTGTAATAGTGACTCTAGGTATCGTTGCGACTAGATTAAATGCCAGGCGAAATTCTAGTGTGCAAGCGTGCAAGCGATTCTGAGTTCTGACAAAATGAGATCATTCATTTTGGGCTAAATTATGAACATGGTTACACACTGAAGGCATTAGAAGTGCCTTTTATGTGCCTGAGAATTTGTTATTCTATTTTTTTTTTACTATGGGATCAAATCTGTAGGGTCATTCCCTGCGCTACGAGTTTGAAAAATAATGTTTTCAAAGTCAAAGCCAAATTATTTATTTAATTTAAATAAATAATTTGACTTTGACTATTTGACTTTTACTAAGTAAAAAAAAATAGAATAATAAATTCTAATGGAATATAACTTTTTTTTATTTGGTCTCTACCAGGCTGAAGCCGAAGTCAGCTGATACATTTAGAAACCTGCTAGATTAACAAGAATCAACTTAAAACTACCTCAAAAACCATCAGAGAACGCCTAAAAATATCACCACTTCAATCCATGTGCCAGCCATTCAATAACTATTCATTCTGACCCTTGAATAGAACATTACCATACAGATATATCTACGGGGGTGGAGGTAGTGGGTAGTGTAAATAAATAATTGTAATTCTTAATAAAACTGCCCTCAAAGTCCGGTGGCAGTAAATTGCACGTGGTGGATGCTACCGATAGTTTTGTGAGGAGTGGGTGGTTTTGATACTTGGTACTGTGATTGCAAGAAGGCCTTATCGTGTGTCGAAAGCTGATAGGGATTGAAACTTAAATAGTTATTTTTTCTACATCTTTCCTGAAACCTTATCGCGCGACGCGACACCGGTAATTGTACTACCGTGAAGTTTTCTCAGAAATTGTTTTGTTAAAGTCGCGTCTTGCCTGTTTGCGCGAGCCTTTATGTGGTAGATGTGAAATATGTATAGTACAACTATTTTCTCAATGTCCCTCGACATAAGTTCCTTCCTATTACATTATTCTCAGTAGATAAACTAGCTATCAAGACAGCAGTGGTGGCCCAGTAGTAACGGCCCCAACTTTCGAGTTGTGGGTCTTGGGTTCGGACCCAGACAGTCGCATTACTTTGTGTAAATAATTTCATCACCACTGTTTTCAAAACGGTGAAGGTTGGTTCAAGGACATGCTGGTTTCCTTACAATGTTTTCCACATTGTAAGGAAACCAGCATGTCCTTGAACCAAAAATTCGAAGACATGTGACATCTACCAACCCGCACAGGGCCCGCGTGGTTCCATTCCCTCTTGAAGAGAAGAGGCCTGTGTACCAGCAGCGGGAACATTATAGTCTCAATGTGCTAAACTATCAAGTATCAAAACCCAAAGTCGCGCTATCACAAGATAGAACCGTCAGTGGGTCGCGTAATGACCGGACACTTTACATAATTTGGTGATCGACTGACCCCAACCTACCCTCAAGTAATGTTGTTTTGACCCGCGGCTACCCAACTACCCACCAAGCAATATGGGTAACGCTGGGATATTGAATTGTACGTATTGGGTCGGTAGTTTATGTTTCAGTTTGAGTTCGGAATCACAGAAATATTTATGAAAAAAAAACCACCCAATATTAATTTCAGCTTTCGATTACCTATTGGCTTTAGTTGAATCACCACAATTTCAACAAAGTCGATTATCAGCAACAGAGTCGAAGTCGAGATAGGCAAAGGAAGAAAGTCACATAGTCATAATAGACAACTGTCAAAAAAGTTAAAATCAATTCCACTCTATGGATATTACCATCCACGAAGGCGCGCCCTACTTCGCTCTGCTCCGTACTGGGGGCCTAAACCGGCTACTTTAGCAATTCCTCTAAAAGCAGTTCATTTCCTGAATCCCAGATGTCATTAGCAATTCCTTTAATTTGACATAAAAGCAATTCATATTTTGTGAACCATTTTACGAACCCACATAGAAAACTGACAAACAGATGAATTATTTCGTAATATGAATTACACGTAGATCATATTATCAATTGTCAGTTTGTGACATTTTACGATGATTCATAATAATTTTCGTATTATGATTTTGCTAAAGTGACAGGTTTATGCCCCCAGATTACAGTACAGTAATCGTGGACTGGGGCGCGTCTTCGTGGATGGCACTTATATCTATAGGTATTACCTATTATGTAGAGTGAATAGAGAAATGTCAGAAGAAGTGATTTTAGAATCCCTGAACAATGACTGCGCCCTCACCGAGCGACGATTTTAATCAACAGAGATCAAATACTTTGAGACTGAAAATTAATTCCAGTCTTACATAATCTGAATGTAGACAGGTTCACGGAATGTCAACTTACAACTTCTCACCATAAAAACAAACACAATTTACCCACAGTCCTCTGCCATTTTTTATCTTTCAACAACATCTCAACACACAACATACCGCGGCGGTCATGATCTGTCAAAGCCTCCCATTTTTGACACCATCTTAAAAACTTACTTCCTTTGCGAGAGTCGGCAAAAACCCATCACATATTCTTCCAGGTGGGTCTGTACCCATACTCATACTTTCGACACAGTATGAGGGGTATATAAAAATTAATTAAATGCTAAAACGTTTGCTAAGTAGGTAAAAAGTGTGGATCGAGGGGCCGGCGCAGCGGGGGCCGTCAATCAACGTCCGCGATGTATTGAAATTGCACTTTTTATGCGCTTGCGCTGGGTGTGGGTTGATAGTGGTGGTGGAATAGCGTTTTAAGAAGAATTTTGACCAACATATTGAATATCTTATCTCGGTTAGTTCATTAGCTTTGAGCGTTCAAAGAGGACTAGCTAATCTGACAACAGCATCTACTTTTACACCAATGTCTACGCTTTTATACCTAAATCAATTAGATACCTTTCTAAAGGCAAAGAAGACCCAAAAATCTCAGGAGTAATCTACGTGTAAAAAGTATTGAATGAATTTTGTTAGTTAACTAAGGGCGAATTTCACCAAACTTTTATAACGAGTATAAGTCTTATTCTGCGAATAAATTTTGAATTTTTGACAGTTTTTCCATACAAAAACTGTCAGACGCCATTTTTATTCCACAGATAAAAGATATCTGACTTTGGTAGAATCAGCCCTTAGTATACAAATCGCTGTTCGTCTTTATCTCTACTCAATCTTTCTTCACAAAAATCTCTACCGCTCCGCTCGCCACCATGCGCACACCTCCCTTCCATACGTATTTACAAAGTATTATCAAACGGCCATCGACTCCTGCACATACAAAAACAAAACCAACATATAATTGCAGAAGGAATTCGCCAAATGAGTCTGTTTACGGCTAAACTGACAGTTGGTACACTTTTCAATTTCAGAACTCCCCATATGATATGTAGAATTATGTACATTGTACAGGAATTTGTACATTTTTAGGTGTGAACATAACATGTAGCTAAATATGGGTGTAGTAATAGCCGACAATAGTTATACGGTAATTATCATATTCGACACGTTTAGTAGTGTTGTAAGAACTGATCGTAGTTAGTAGATAATTTAATGAAACCCAGAAAATATTACTTCCCTTATTTCTTGGTATATTCTCCTTTTACAAATTGAGCGAGCTTGTGGCTACGTAATAACAGCCGCACGGGTCGATCCACCAGGTTAAGCTACGCTTGCCGGGGTTGGTCCGTGGATGGGTGACCATCTTTACATATTGAGACTCCTCCGTGCCTCGGAAAGCACGTTAAGCCGTTGGTCCCGGCTGTCATTTGTGGATCTTTGACAGTCGTTACGGGTCGTCAGAAGCCCGAAAGTCTGACAATCAGTCTTACCAAGGGGTATCGTATTACCCAGTTACTGGGTTGTGGAGGTCAGATATGCAGTCGTTCCATGTAAAATACTGGTATTCAGCTGCATCCGGTTAGACAGGAAGCCGACCCCAACATAGTTGGGAAAAGGCTTGGCAGATGATGATATTAGAATGATTGCGACTAAATTCAATATTGATCACCTCGACACAATAAAATGTGTTTATGTTATAGATGAATATCAATGCTTAATTTTAAGTTTAATTTATTAAAATTCAATTTAAAATATGCATGAACATTACAAAATTTATTCAATGTCGCTCATTCGCTTTTTCACCTATATTTTTTTTGTCAAAAACTGGTATCTCTCCAACTGACAAGTTACTCATATGATTACTCGAATCCGATTCGAGTAGCGGAACATGATGCGAGTCAGTGCAATTGTACTAGTGCGGTGTCGCTGCTATGGTTTCGCGGCGGAGGTGTGCTACCAGCGTTAAAAATCCAAGGTATAGCTTAGAAAACCGTAAAAACAATATGTAAAGATAAAGATTTTTAGACGTTTGATAAATATTTTTATTAGACGTTTGATAAATATTTTTTAAATAAATAAATATTTTTGAATATTTAAAGATTTTTAGACGTTTGATAGGCAAAATTGATAGTTTCAGGACAAATGCAGCTAACAATGGCTGTCGTATGGTGATAATGCATTTCTCTCAAAAAAGATACTATCACATTATATTTACCATTAAAACAGCGTGTTTTTACATGACAAATAATGCGCTAATCCAACCTATGAAGCAACAACCATTTCTACTTACTCCATAAAGATTCCACTAACCTTCTTTATCTACAAGCCATCGCCACCACGTAAAAACTAGACCCCCACCATAATAGTCAGAGAGACAGACAGCGAACCATCAACATAATCCAACAACTTTACAAAAGCCCAGTAAGTGGCCAGCAACAATCGAAACCTATTTCCATTGACATGATATTACCATTTAATAGCCCGGATAGCCTGTGGCCACGCAAACGGCTATCGGAATTACCCGGGGACAGTTTATGAGACATAACAGTCGGGCTCTCCGACTATCTGATGCATTTTTAGATGACTCGATTTTGGGTTAAGACAATCGGGGGCATTGTTTGGTACAAGTAAAAATATAATCAGAAGCCGATGTTGGGGTTCGATTTTATTAAAGAACCTCTATGAATTGATACATAACACCTCAGTATAAAATTCAATAAAATAAAAATATTTAAGTACCTATGTTTTTCTAAGACAAAGGAATGCTTTAAACTAAGCAAATTTCTGCAAATAGACAGTTTATAAAGGAACCAGTAAAAATATGTAACAACTGCTGGTTGTATTAATTTTGACTAATTACCTATTTACACCAACACACACAATCTATCAAGCTTTCTCACTCTAGGATACAGCTGTGTTAAAAAACCATAGTCCATACTTCGATACTTACTAATATACATACTACGTATAAATTCGAATTTGACTGCCCCGTTGGTCTCGTGGTCGCAAGCGCGACTGCAGAGCGTGGGGTCCTGGGTTCGATTCCTGGGTCGGGCAAAGTGTTATTGGATTTTTCCATTAGGAATTTCGTAGTAACAGCCCGGAGTTTGGAAGTTGGCGGTGTGATACCCCCGTGCCTCGGAAAGCACGTTAAGCCGTTGGTCCTACGCCTGATCTCTCTCCGGTCGTGTCGGATTGCCGTCCCATCGGACTATGAGAGTGAGGGAAGAGAGAGTGCACTTGTGTCTGTGCAAACACTTGTGCACTATAATATCTCCCGCGCCGATGGCTAGTCTCCGTTGAGATTGGCCGCCGTGGCCGAAAATACGGTCTGGAGGACTATATAAATTCGAATGTAACTGTGTCTGTCTGTGTGTTACCTTTTCGCCCCTAAACCACTGAACGGATTTCGACAAAATTTGGCAAGGAGATAGATGGCACCTTAGGGAAGGACATAATTAGGCTACTTTTTGTTTCATAAATAATCCTATAGATAGGGGATGAAAGTTTGTATAGGAAACCCAACATTTCTAAAGTATCCCAGTAGGACAATCCCGTGGGACGATATCCGACAACCACGCGGGCGAGCGGCTTCGCCCGCGTGGTTGTCGGATATCGTCGGGCAAATCTAGTCATTGATCGCCTCGGCTTCCACAAATTGCCAATACACTAGATTCTCAGCACTTACGTAATTAAAAGATGTCAACGATAAGTTTTTTTGTCAATTGAGATTCACTAAGGTGAAGTGGTTCCAAAGCAGATGTTTTAATGCGTTTCGACTTCACGCAAAATGAATCTTTCTCTCACAAGAACAACGTATTTGCTTATTTTTTTTATGATTACGAAAATTGAAGAGTGTCTTTAGTGAAGTATGAGGCCCGAAACACGATTGACAAAACTTTCCTCGATACAAAAAAAACGCAAAGTTTCCTTAAAATCTGCTTTTTAAAGAGAAAAACCTATTCCATTCGATTGTTATCAAAGCTATTGTAATAAAATTTTGTCTACGTGTTCACTATTAAATACTTTAAGGGATTATGGCCTTATTTTTCTATATAAACACAAATTAAATTTTAAAATTAAATATTTGTAAACTTAGTTGCGCGCGGGCGGGGACATACCACCCCCCTCGGCTCCCGTCAGTCCCACTTCGCCTTAAACCATTTCTTCCTTCATGAATCGCTTTAACTTTCAACTTGCACCAGACATAGGAAAGCAATTGACTAGGAATTTACTGTTTTAAGGATTAGGAGGCATGCTGCCTACTCTTAAGGGGCATTCAGGACCTCGTTTGAGGCATTTATTCAATTCCATAAGGAAACTGGAACGAAAATAGTTAAATATACTTGTTCAAGTCCGGTTTACAGTTTACCATTGTTTATATAACTGGCTCATATTGAAAACGAAGTAGTTAAAGCTAAGTAAGAATCTCGTACATAAAATACAATAGACGTAGATATATTTACTAAATATCCTAATTATAATAAAATATAACCTATTCCTCTTAACTATTCTTCATAGGTCATAAAAAACCCTGTAAGAAATCGTCACGTGTTTCACCTCTCAACGAGGCATCCTCAGGATGACGATTGACCTGTTGCAAACCAGAACACGACGTGTTGCCACACCGAGCGCTGGGCGCAGAGTTGAAGAATAGTCAAGCGGAATAGATTACTAAATATATTTACGTCTATTGTATTTGCTAATGGATTTCCGTAAAGTCATGCCTGCATCAATTAACAATCTGGTACATTTCAAGAATAATTTTCTTAGTTTTTATAGTTTATCAAGATCACCACGCTTGTTCATTGAATGGAGATACCACAAAACTTAACAATTACAACAGAAGAATGGATAAAATGATAGATAAATAATCACAATCTGTCATTTTGTCTATTCTTCCGTCGACAAAACCCGTAGAAAACCCGTTTCTATGGTTGTCATACTACGCGTGCTGATGAGTACAGAAGAATACCTAGGTACATGTTTAACGAATTTAAACTTTATTAGTTACAAGCTGCCGCCAGCGGCTTCGCCCGCGTGTAATCTTTATAAATTATAGCCTATGTTACTCAGGGTGAATGTAGCTGTACAATAGTGAAAGAATTTTTGAAATCGGCGCAATAGTTTTTGAGTTTATTCATTACAAACATACACACAAAAATACAAATCTTTCCTCTTTATAATATTATTAGTGTAGAAGTGTAGATGTAGACTAATCTTCTCCAACTGACAGGTGTCAGAAACGCATGCTCTCGGTGGCCAGATTATAGTACTTGGTGAAAAGGCCTGAAAGATCTGCGAAAGAAGCTACCAGCCCTCACCAACATCTATACTTATCATTTATTAAACTACCCTCGAAGATAGCCACTATGATCCAGTACCATAAAACAGTGGGCCACGATAAATCGCCAAACCATGGCCCCGCTCGTAAAAGTGACCCCTCAGCCATTGCGGCGGCCAAAGGATAAGTATTCAATAATTTATACAATTGATAAATAATAAATAGGAAGGGGCAGCCATGCCATAGTCTTGTTTTTATTTTTCTGTGGGTATTTTGTAATTTTATGGCTGGACATGGTTTTCGCAGACTGTATGGCACGCGGTATTTGGCCAAAACGTGTGTTGTCAATTTTTATCGAGTCTTTTATGAGAAAACACTCTTAGAATAGCTCGGATATTAACTTATCATCACGCCTGCAATCCCCGATCCACGGGTTAGGCAGAGATGTACCTGTAGTACACCCATATTTGGCCAGTTATGATTAAGTCCCATGTAATAGGGGGCGAGCCTATTGCCATCAACCAGGCACAATTCGACTCCGGGCTGCTACTGAGAAATTCCTGACAGAAAAACCGAATAACACTTCGCCCTTCCTTATAGGAATAATTAAGCGGAATAGGGTACTAAGTATATCTACGTCTATTGTATTTTTAACCCCGGACGCAAAAAGAGGGGTGTTATAAGTTTAGATAGAAAAACCCAATAACACTTCGCCCTTCCTTCCTTCCCTTTAGGAATAGTTAAGCGGAATAGGTTACTAAGTATATTTACGTCTATTGTATTTTTAACCTCCGACGCAAAAAGAGGGGTGTTATAAGTTTAGATAGAAAAACCCAATAGCACTTCGCCCTTCCTTCCCTATAGGAATAGTTAAGCGGAATAGGTTACTAAGTATATTTACGTCTATTGTATTTTTAACCTCCGACGCAAAAAGAGGGGTGTTATAAGTTTAGATAGAAAAACCCAATAGCACTTCGCCCTTCCTTCCCTTTAGGAATAGTTAAGCGGAATAGGTTACTAAGTATATCTACATCTATTGTATTTTTAACCCCGGACGCAAAAAGAGGGGTGTTATAAGTTTAGATAGAAAAACCCAATAACACTTCGCCCTTCCTTCCTTCCCTTTAGGAATAGTTAAGCGGAATAGGTTACTAAGTATATTTACGTCTATTATATTTTTAACCTCCGACGCAAAAAGAGGGGTGTTATAAGTTTAGATAGAAAAACCCAATAGCACTTCGCCCTTCCTTCCCTATAGGAATAGTTAAGCGGAATAGGTTACTAAGTATATTTACGTCTATTGTATTTTTAACCTCCGACGCAAAAAGAGGGGTGTTATAAGTTTAGATAGAAAAACCCAATAGCACTTCGCCCTTCCTTCCCTTTAGGAATAGTTAAGCGGAATAGGTTACTAAGTATATCTACATCTATTGTATTTTTAACCCCCGACGCAAAAAGAGGGGTGTTATAAGTTTAGATAGAAAAACCCAATAACACTTCGCCCTTCCTTCCTTCCTTCCCTATAGGAATAGTTAACCGGAATAGGGTACTAAGTATATCTACGTCTATTGTATTTTTAACCCCGGACGCAAAAAGAGGGGTGTTATAAGTTTAGATAGAAAAACCCAATAGCACTTCGCCCTTCCTTCCTTCCTTCCTTCCTTATAGGAATAGTTAAGCGGAATAGGTTACTAAGTATATCTACGTCTATTGTATTTTTAACCCCCGACGCAAAAAGAGGGGTGTTAAACGTAAAGTTTAACGTATGTATCTGCGAAACGGCTGAACCGATTTTGTTTTTTTTTGAAAGGTGACTTGTTCGAGAGTATTCTTAGCTATAAAACAATCGTTTATCAGATGCTTTGTTTTTATCGAGGTTTTTAATTTTTTTAATTTAATGGTACCTACTTGTATTTATAATGGATTTCCGCAAAGTCACGCCTGATTCAATTTACTCAAGTCAAAGTCAAAGTCAAAGAATTTATTTCAAGTAGGCACATTAAAGGCACTTTTGAACGTCAAATACATAGAAATAGAACTGATTCTAGTTGCCCCTTCCAAAAGGTAGTTTTTGTATGGAGAAAAATGGGCATGAAAATCCACCGTAACTCTTTTAAAAAAAAAAAAGTTTTACAATATTTGGTATACATCAATTATATAATTGCATGTGAAGACGATGCACCGAGAATACAATTACAATAGGTAAAAAGAATTAAAAATTAAAAATGGAGCAATGACATATAAATAAATTAAGTATGTGATAGATACATGGTGCTCACATACTATAAAGTATTCAATAAATCAACCCAACAACCACCATTCCACCACAAACAAAAACTACCCGCAAAATGACATTATAAAAATATTTTATCACCGATCAAAGTTACGATCATCTTATTCACTATTGCACCATAACTATGCTCTCTGCTTAACCCTCAGAGCTTCATAAACAACTGTGAGCATCATAATTTTATATTTCAACTGCTGATTTATACCTGAAGTGGTCATATAAGAGCGTAAATGTGGTATAAAACAAAATGTGCTTAAATCAACGACGGTTTATACACAGCGTTAAGTTTTCTGCTAATGATCTCAACAGGACTCTTTGTAGGGTTGTCCAGCAAATGACAATTGATTTTTTTTATTTTTTTTATAGCTGCGATGTAGGATCAAATAAAATTTGCTAGAAAACTCTGCAGACGAGATGACTGACTGATATCTAAACACGATAAAATATAAAGATTTGAAGTTATTTTTTGTAGTTCAGTATTTTTTGGGGGCGACGAACGCTGGTCCGCTATTTTCTTTTATTTTACCGTATTAAGGTAGGTATCGATAACAATCACGTCTATGAAGTTTACATAAAACATACTGATATTTCAAGCGACTACACTAACTGCGGCCGATGATCCCACAAAAAAATCATAAAATATTTTCCTTTTTAGTTTTATCATGTTTATATTTTGATACCCATCACACACTTAGTTAAAATGAATGATCTTAGACAGTTCACAATAGTGTCAAGAAAAAAAAATACCCAATCACTGTGTATTTTATCTCTAAGAAGTTTCATACATTTCTATATTGATACCAGATAGGTATACAAAGAATCCAATCCAGCAGGCGTAGCATGAGCACCGTTTTGTCGACGGAAGAGTAGACAAAAATGACGTTTCCTGTAGACAGTAGAGAGTACGAGATGGCAGCAAAATAGAAAGAGTCAACTGCACTTTTTACGAAATTCACTCTTTTACATAATTCGACGCAGAATTCTTTGTTTTATCATAGGATTTATCGGTTGTCAGTGTGATTTTGACAGTAAGGATAGAAAACTTTCTTCCGAAATAGTCTACATATAAAAAGACGTAGACAAAGATCGTTAGAAATGAAAGACAATGACAGATTGTAGAAAGATTTCTACGGTGGATGTCAAAAATGAAGAAACGAACTGTCACTTTGTATAGAAAAAGCTATGTCTATTCTTCGTAGAGATAGAAAGCGCCATGCTACGTCTGCAGAAACAATTCATTTTCGTGTAATTACTTACCGAAGGTAAAATCATCATTGAAGAAACATTTTACTCTTTTTAAACCTGAAGAAAAAACAGAAACTTTTCGGAAAACTTAAAAGAGGTTTAAAAATGTTTTAATCAAAGATTCATATCATACCTGCCAAGCTGATGTAGAAAAATAAAAAAAATAAAACGAAATTTTCATTTCATAATCTCAACCACAGATGGCGAAACATAACCCTAACTTCATCTTAATCAAATCCTCCTCCATATTTATAACATTATTTTCCCACGACCACCAGCCCTACACTCCAGCACTCACCGATGCAAAAATCCGACCAGTCCGATAGCGACATCTCGATTCTATAATCGATCAATTAAATCGAATTTCTTACGATAAATCGAGAGGACTAACGCGAAATTTTTTCGCACGAAATCGCGCGAACAATCGCGCCCCGGCATAATATCGGATAATACGACCTTTTTGCTATATCCGTTTTCTATACCAATGCACATTTTGCTAAACAACGCGTCTTACACTGACTTTTCAAGGCATTCCTTTCCATGCACACAAAAATCAACCCAATTCTTCAAGCAAAAAGTTCAAATTCACTTGCTACTATTTCCGCATGCATGTTTGTTAATTTATGGACTTTATTTCTCAGGACTTAAGGGTGATTATTGAGTGTGTAATCAGAGTAGAAGAGCTATTTCATATTAAGGAATCAGATTCTTCATAATGGAGCGATTGCATTGTCATGAACAGTATTGAACTGATAGGAAAATACCTTTTAGGAAAAAGGCGCTTTTCTATTATTTTGTATGTCTTTGTCATCCGTTGTGTATTGTATTGTATTTGTACGCATTCATGACGCCCCGTCGTCAGAAAGACGTGAATGAGACATTTACAGTTATTGTATGATCGTATCTCCACCTTTTGATTGAGTTTCCTGAGTTTTTCTCGATTGACATTCATAACGTTTTTAACTGACTTCAAAAAGCAGGAGGTCGTCATTTCGACTGTATGTTTTATTTTTTTGTTTGTTTGTTTCGCGATTACTCCGCCAATAATAAATTGATTTTGACTTTGCTTGGGTAGTTTGTGAATTAGCCTCAATACTTATTGTTTTTTCATAGGTGATGATTAAACCTTTATTACTTTTTTCTTTTCTTCATGATTGCTATGACAGTTAAGGTGATGGCCGAGTGAAAGATAGTGAATGAAAGACATAGATGAACAAAAAATTAAACGGCTGAAATCAACTTAATAATAATAGGTAAGACAATAAGATATAGTTCGTGTTTTGGTTTGCGACTGTCAACCGTCATCCTTTTTTTTTTTTTAATTATTTTAAATCTTCCAGTGACTCCATCCTGAGGATGCCTCGTTGAGAGGTGAAAACGTGTCGACTACTTACAGGTTTTTTAAAATTTATTAAATATATGAAGAATAGTTAAGCGGAATAGGTTACTAAATATATCAACGTCTATTATAAGATATAGTTAGTATTCGCAGAATGGTTAATTCTTTGAATGTCTTAGAAGATCATGGCCCATTCACATGAGTTTCGATGCCAAATTGGCTACATTTAACAGTTTAATTCTATAAATCGCGTCTGTCAAAATAAACTTGGCATCGTAACGTTAGTGACAATATTGCTACTTAGTAAAACTCAGCACGTAGGTAAAGATGTATGATAAAAGTGAATACAGATTTAAAGACAAAGATAAATACTGACTCTCACGGTAATTTTCTTCCTTACTTTCGTGGAGCTCGTGGCTAAGTAATAACAGCTACACGGGTCGATCCGTCAGGTTAAGCTACGCTTCCCGGGGTTAGTCCGCGGATGGGTGACCATCTTTACATATCGAGACTCCTCCGTGCCTCGGAAAGCACGTTAAGCCGTTTCTCCCGGCTGTCATTCGTGGATCTTTGACAGTCATTACGGGTCGTCAGAAGCCCGAAAGTCTGACAACCAGTCTTACCGAGGGGTATCGTATTACCCAGTTACTGGGTTGTGGAAGTCAGATAGGCAGTCCCTCCATGCAAAATACTGGTATTCAGCTGCATCCGGTTAGACTGGAAGCCGACCCCATCATCATGGAGATGATTATAATGATCTTCCGGAATAAATTCTCTAAATGATGGTGAAAATAGTACTCATGAATATGAACCACGTTTAATACCGAACCAATGCTGAAATATCAAAAAAAAAAATTGCTGTATGTTGAAAAATTTACTGTACCTATTTTAATTATTGAAATTGTTAATATGTATGTACTTACCTAAGTATCGATTTTAAATTATTATATTATTAAATAGTGTATGCCCTAATGGGTAGTTTTTTGAGTTACCATAACCTAATTATAAGACCTACTGTATCATCAAAAATCACACTAATTAAATACTTTGAATTCGACTTGGTAACATACATTTTGATGGCCATATTTAGCTTTGATACCCCATCAAAACTTGCACCAGAACAAACTACAAAGTACTGCACATCTCTTAAACTATAAGTCATAATAAAGTACACTCAAGAACAAAAGTATGTTCCTAGCTAATCCTCGCAACGAACTTAAAGCTTGGAACAAACGCGAAAAATCCCTAGTGAGTGACTCCGGTAACCCCTAGAGCGGTTTACGAGCGTCTTAATGACGGTACTCGGGCGTTTTAATGACGTTAAATGAGCGTCAACGAGCCTTGAGTTAACAACTTCCCACTTTCTTGACTTTTGGTGCAGTTTCTTGGGTTAAAAGTTGTCAGCTTTGAGAATATGTTTTGAGAATTAAGTTGGGCGTCAGTTAGGGACGTTTGTGACTTGCGCTGTAAAACGAGAATATTTTTATAATACAGTCAACACAGATAGTGCAACAAACGCCAATATATAGGTGTTGACCTATAATGCTAACTATTTGATGGTACGCCGTTGACGGCAAATTATAGACATCTCGGTAACTATTTTACTCCGATGTTAAACAAATAAAAACTTTGACTAGATATAAATCCAGTCTAATGTCAACCCTTATAACTTTCTTATACAGGGTGTAAAAAGACCCATTACATAGCCATCAGCTACGCATTCTGTACATTAAATCACCACAAAACACATCAGCTCATAGTTATTAGTGCAAGTCTTGAAAAACATGATTGACAGATCCGTCAAATCCACTCCTAATCAAACGAACGTTGACACCACAAAACACATCAGCTCAATAAAATTAGACCAAAATATAAAGCTCGCATTACACTTGACTAAGGGACAGCAGTAAAAGCAAATTGGATTTTTTCCAGCGCCCTCTGCCGGTGGGATTTAATTATTGTTTTATTGCGTGTCGAGGGGATGTATGTTAATGCTGATGGCGCCACCATTTTGTGGATCTACTTGTTTGAAATTAAGTTCGAGAAGATTGTGGGCGACTGTACTTTCTTTGGTAAAAGTTAAAAATGTACATTCGTGGAAAACGCTTCATTTGCAATTTTAGTCGAAATAACCCGACCTTCGTTATTTTTTAATAGATGTGATAAAAACTCTTTTAATTAAATGTCCTACTAAATCAATAGATACTGCGATAATGTTGCTTACTTTTCAGGCATGCCAAGACAGACCTTTGTTCACAGAAATCTGGTATCCCTGCCTACCCACATATACAACCGTTAGTACCACCTGTTCAATAGAATGAACTCTGACACAAATAGTATCAGTTTGAAGTTCCCATTGCGTTCGTGTTCACATGCTGACCTTACACCCACTGAGTTAAGGGGATGGTCTATGTAGCTGGTACAACCTATTATTTTATTTAGTTAATTAAAATTTTACATTGTGGAGATTGTCTATTTTTTAAGATTAAATTATTTAAGCTCTGATAAAATATATCTTAAAAAAAAAACTAAATCTAAATAAAATAATAATTAAAAATGTAAAAGTATTTTTTTTTTAGATTTCAATATTTAGTGACTAAATGACGGTAATCAATTAAACACAATTCCGTGAACTAAAGTAGTTTTGTACATATTTTAAAATAAACCTTAGTTGCATAGCATTCCTATTTGATAGTAGGTATTATTACAATTATGCTCATAGGAACCATAGTTAATTATTTCCAATAGCTGCCAGTACTTTACCAAAGTCATTTTACTAAACAACATAGCTGGTTGGTTGCCTAATTACAGCTATAAAAGCAAATACTAACGATTATTTTTAATATCATCCTAATAAACCGAAAATATCCTCATTTTACGAACCTACGGCAGTTTCGTCTTTAATTGACCATCGTTTTATCAGAAAATTAATGTCGCGTATTATGTTACACAAGCTGTTTTTAATAAAATCCAATTATTATGCATATTTTATTTATAGTATGTAATAATTTAATAATTGCCACTGAGGTTATGGGCGAATAAATTTTAATGTGGAAAGGTCCTTAAGATTTGTGAATTAAATGGTAGAGTTAAATTAACTAGGCGTAGATGCTAATTCTACATCTCTGCAGGGCAAAAGCATCTTCTCATACAGTTAAGGCAATCAGAAGGGAACCATATAAATAATTTTACAATAATTAATAAGTAACACTGTATTTGGCATCATCAAGCATTATAAAAACAAGACAAACTTGGGGTAGTTTGTCAATATTGTAAAACTTGGCCAGATAAGTACTTTTATGTTCGCAAACAGTGCTACAGTGTATGTAATTTGTTTGTCTGAAGCTAATCAATTTTTTTTCTTTCTTATTTCATTAATACAAAACCTATTCATTTTTTTACTACCCGACTACGGCCAAAACAAATGAAGGTTATGTTTTTTTTTACCATGATCTTAATAAAATTCGAAAACTTTTGAAATATTGTTCGGTACCAACAGAAAACAATCTTCGCCTTAACAGCCTCCATGAATCATGGGTCGGTACGAGCCTCTATGAATAAATGTCGTAACCCTAAGCACGCCGCCATTACTACAATTCACCCGACTGATATTATCTAAATACTGAATAACTATATTATTATAAAGTGCTGGATTTGTTCATTTTGTTGAAAATATTTGTTATGTTCGTATGATAATTCGTCAAGAGTCGGCCAGGGATCCCGCGCACTAGACGGACATGACCACGATCAATGGTCGCAGCGACCACAGCCGATATGTCAAAAGTCGACCTAATTGTCACGACAATCCGACAATTGTCAGAAATAATTTGACTGTGTTTTTGACATGTCGAGTTTTAATAAACGCGCTTTTAAATGACAAATATATCAAGATTTCGCCAGATTTTTGACATATTTGTCACTTTTATTAAACAGCCTGAGCGTGATAATTCTATAATTTTGTAATTTTTTGACATAATTATATTATGTCGACATGTCAGCTTTATTAAACAGGGCCCAGGTAAACTAAAGAACCGATACGGACCCTGCACTTGGTCGTAACGGGCGACTAGCCGCAGACCAAGACGTATACCACAAGGCGGCCACGACTGGCTGGAGTCGTGGCCGTCTAGTGCTCAAAATGCCTAATAGGCAATGCCTAATAGGAATAGCTGTTGATGCCGTAGGTGGAATTGTAGACGGAGAGTTTGCACAAAGGCGCGACACGCGAGACTAGTAGAATAATTTCTATGATACCTTCTTCATGGAAATTGTTTTACCAGAATCGCGTTGCACCGTCGCGTCGCGCCTGTCTGCGAGAGCCTTAAAAAGAACAAGGCCGTTGTCTGTCGCACAGTGAATACTAGCACAGACATCTTCGATTACTCTCTATCTTTATCTCTTTCTTTGTTGCAATTTTAAATGACCGCCTGGTGCTCATCTTGTTTTCAATGACATGCTTTTTTTAAATAATAATTAAAATTAAGTAATTGTATTGACATTCTTGTCAAAATAAATTATTTCTGTTCTTATTTTTACTATTTAAATTAACATGCTTGTATTGTATCCGTAGGCATAGTTATTATTGTAGCCAATGACATTTGATGTAAAATTATGACATTTTCTTTATTGTGATTCAAATGATCTGACAAAATATGGAGATCTTACTTTATGACAACACCTACGTACTTTGCAAAGGAATAAATGATTTGATTTAAAATACTCTTATCTTTGTACATTGGGGTTTTTTTTATGATAGATGAGCCCACAAAACAATAATTACCTTTACGTGGTAGTAATGTATACACATTAATTACAAGTACTTATGCCTAAGACACGTAGTTTATCACGAGAAATTACAGATAGATACTAAAGGATATAAAATGGAATATATTGCTCGTAGCAATAAATTGTAATTAGAAAAATTACAAAAAAAAAAATTAGACGAAGAAAATAAATTATAGATGCGTTGCACAACCGTTTAATTAACTATCGATGTATCAATTAACGGTAATGTGTTTTTAATTTTTGCAACTCGTCTAGTTTATTAGCAGTCATATCTATGAGGGATGCCATACGTTTTTTTAAATAGATCAATCTCCATAATAACTGTAATTATTCAGTTCAGATTAATCAGCGATATTTTATAACTCAATCTATAATTAACTGTAATTATTCAGTTCAGATTAATCAGCGATATTATTACTCAATCTATACTGTATTTTTTTTAGAACAAGCTTTTATTATATTGTCAATAAAATATGGTTTAAAAATAAATTAAGTAGTTGGTAGGTACCAAATATGTCACTGACTAATTATCATCATCATCATTTTTGCCAAAACGTTCAGTGATGGATATGTCCTCCCCCAAGCGTCGCTTCATCGACCGGTCCTTAGGCCTTCGGGACATGGGACATCAGCAGTTCATGATTATGTCACTGACTACATTAATACAACTTTTGGTACCTCTCTGTAGGTACTACACGTCATTACCATATTAAGTGGGTAATTGTTTTTTTTTTTCTCAATTAGTTTGTAATGATGGTTGTAGATTGAGTACGTTATGCGGTTGTTGAATCGTTTAGCAAATAAGTAGGTACCTACGTAAAAAAACTTAAAAACCTAACTAAAAATATTTTAAACACTGCCAAGCCCCATGTAACTTTTATAGGCAACAAATTCAAGGCAACTACATAGTTAAATGTTTCGGAATAAGTTATCGCTATGCAAATTCGGCAGTTAACTTGGCACTGATTAAAACTGCACGTCATAACTGTAATGGGGCAGCAGTTGACGCTCCGTTAAACTTTAGTTAGCTTTACGTTTGAGTTATGGTGCAACCGGACGTTTTTAGGGACATTCCTTAATAATAAATTATTTTTTTAAGGTTTTTTTTTTGTATCTGTCGGACGTCACTGACATCTGTGGAGGAAAACATTAATAGAAATAATTAAGAGAAGAAACCGGCGTGAAATTGTTATGTTAATTTTTATTTTCCAAAATAAATACAATCAATACAATCTGAATCATTTTGAAGGAAATTGCTAATCCATTGCATCATAAATTCGAAAAATTTGTCTGCTCAACAGCGTTAATAACACAATGAATGTTGTTGAACTGTCAAAATGAAAGCCATTGCTACCGTTACTGTGTTACGAAATTACTCCGCTGCTTGATAGAATGACGTTGAATATAACTTAAAGTTATCTACATTCAAAACGATGCCCACCGAGGTTTCCGTAGACATTCATCATCATCATTTCAGCCGAAAGACGTCCACTGCTGGACATAGGCCTCAAGCACCGCCACTTCGACCGGTTCTGTGCTTCTCGCATCCAGCGCAATAGTAAACATCCGTAAACATTAGTGTCCATTTACTAAATTCACAGACATAGAAATAAAATAAATAACAGGATCATTTGAAACAGGGTACATTAGAGTCGTAGAGGGGTGAACAACTGAACGGGATGAAACATAGAGGAAATGAACAGGAAAATGAAGTACAAGCAACTGATAATAAGTTGTTACTTATTCAGATTAGAATGAGCGCTTTATTTATTTGGTGATGCATATTTTTCTTGGAGGGACGGATTTTGAAGCAAGCATTTGTGAGTCGTCTATGAAAAACTGGGCTGCACATATAGCCCATAATATTTGTTCTTGAGGAGCTCGTGGCTAAGTAATAACAGCCGCTCGGGTCGATCCATCAGGTTAAGCTACGCTTGCCGGGGTTGGTCCGTGGATGGGTGACCATTTTCACATATCGAGACTCCTCCGTGCCTCGGAAAGCACGTTAAGCCGTTGGCCCCGGCTGTCATTTGTGGATCTTTGACAGTCGTTACGAGTCGTCAGAAGCACGAAATTCTGACAACCAGTCTAACCAAGGGGTATCGTATTACCCAGTTACTGGGTTGTGGAGGTCAGATAGGCAGTCGCTCCATGTAAAATACTGGTATTCAGGTGCATCCGGTTAGACTGGAAGCCGACCCCAACATAGTTGGGAAAAGGCTAGGCAGGCAGATTGATTGATTTGTTCTTATATTTATACATATATATTTAGGTTTATTATATTATATATATATATACACATATATAGTATTAACCAGTTCACGTATTTAAATAAATATGTATTCCACAACTTTAGTTATTGCACCTACCACTGTTTGTCTCTGCGTCAGCCAAAGGTTGACTGGTAGAAAATGCCTACGGCATTAAGTCCGCCTCTGTACATTTGTGTGCTTAAAGTATTAAATAAATAAATAGGCTGGATACTACCTTTGAAACTGTTTTGCTGAATGGCAACTATTTTTACCACGGCTTAACTTAATTTTTAAATGTTTTTTTTTTATCAATATGAAGAAGAAGTAGATTATTATCTAGATGTTTAAAAAAATACCTTACCGTACGGTGGGTATTTTTCAGATAGCAAGCAATTAAATATGTAACTTAAACCTACATAAAACGTTCTCTTCAGAAAGTAGGTTTTAAGACATAAAATACTACTTTGGGTAAGGCGAGTGGCACACGGCACCGCGCACCGCCGCGGTAGGCGGTCTCATGTCGCATTCGCCTCTATTAAATCCGCTGATGCCTAACACACGTACACCGCACGACCGCGCGGTCGAGCTAGAGACCGCGGCGGTGCGCGGTGCCGCGTGTTAATCGCCTTAGATTTGCTATCAAGATGATAATATTTATTGCCCTATCCATCCTGTAGGTACAGTTGAACAAGCTATTTGGTATACAGGCAGATAACTTGTAACTACTTTGAATGTTTTCAGTAGTCAACAATCCTTTTACGTCACTCTCCTAAGCCATACGCTCAAAAAGATAAATTACACACAGAATCGAAACGTATTTTGGCAGTGTAGCGAAAAATTTATATATTTTGCCATGTATACCAAATAGCTTGTTCGACTGTAACTTAACTTTTTCTCAAGCTTTATTTCTTAATCTTAAAGCTATTGTAAAACAAAACCTCGTGTCGTGCAACATCGCCATCGCCGTTGACAAATAAGCGCAATAAAACAGCTCGGTATTGGCTGTGAGTCAGTTTGTCAGTCGCGACGGGTGACATATTGTAGCATGCTGCTATCGCTGGCGGGGGCTAGAGGGGCTCACAAAAATTATAAGTATGGCTGCTTTATTTTCAAAAGTTTATTTTTATTATTACTTAATTCAATGTGACAAATAGTTAAAACTAAAAAGGTATTTCAAGAAATGGAAAGTGAAAATAATTAAAGTAAAACTTTCAACCAGGTAGAACATCTTTCGCAAAATGTAATGTTTCCGTAAAATGGGCAATATTTTAAAATATTGGAGTGCATTAAAATGCCTGGAGGCTCATAAAAACGGTTGTCAGTTTGCTCCCTACCGTAAATGTTTCCTTTACGTCTTGATACACACAAAGACGAGGATTTAATAAGTAGGAAAATGGCAAAAAATGCGTCAAAAATTATGTCATATACTTAATTCAGAGGACTTTATCAAGCAAACTCCCAAAGAAAACGATCTAATACAAAAAAAAACCTTCCACCATCGCCCACATCCACCCCGAACTCGATAAGGCTAGCCCCTCAATAAATAATTTGGCAATATTAGCATACGTCGATTTATCTCGAGTCGGGGCTAGAATTATTATTTATGGTCGGGCCGACCCCTCGCACTACATACGTTAACTAAATCCGACGAGTAAGATTTGTCATAGACTAGATAAATTAGGAAGACGGACGATTGATCTATGGACTATTGTTACGTGCTGCTTATGGTGAAGATTTTTATAAAATCTACAAAATGCTTAACAAGCTTAGCGTGACTAATTTTGTCGTAACGTACATAATTGTAGCCATACGTGTTAAATATACTTGCGCAAGTTTAGACTTGCACAAGTCTGTGTGACACTGAATGGCTCGCATACTAGTGCTAATTCATCCTACACACGTTAAAATGTATAGGTACTTGTGCAAGTTTAATTTTGCTCAAGTGTATCGTTACGTGGGTGGCCAGCAAAACTTTTATAGAGGTCTCGGTACCGTTAATGCATTTTCTTTTTTTTTAATAATTTTAAAGAAGAAAATCAAAAGTCTTAGTAGTTTTGGTTTAACGTTAAGATACTGACTATGTTTTGAACTGGCTGTCAAAATGAATTATTTTTATGAACTTCGTATGAATCACATAAATACATTATGAATTTATGAATCTAATAACACCTCTTCATGGTCCTCAGTAAATAGCAGGCTTTCTTTGTGCCAATATAAAACTAAGAGCGGTAGCACACGGCGTATTTTAAAAGCGCAGACGACACGCGTTAAAAAATTCACTTTACAAACTTAAGTTTGTAACATATAGTACCATTACGTATAGGACCATTTTTTAACATATAGTACCATTACGTATAGGACCATTGAACTGAATAACTTTTAGTATGGGATGGACTTCAGTTCATTGATCTAAAGTACCTCTTAAAGTTTGTAAAGTTAATTTTTTACACCTTTTATAGCACAAATTATACTAAAGTTTACAATATCAGCAATTCTTGATTTATGTCTAATCAATTTCCGTCACAGCAGAAAAAATAATGATAAGATAAGATATATTTATTGCATAACTGTGTACATCAGCTTATTATAAACGTAAAAAGGCTCAACAGTTTACCCATGTCAGTTATGCAATCGTGTTATATGTCAAATACATTACAAATAGATTAAAAACAGATTACAAATAATATAATGTATCAAAGTGATATGCGAGATATGTCACATCTGCGCAGTCCTTACTCCCCACTCTATGCACCGGTACTGTTAAAGATTTCCAGTTCCTCGTCTATGCACGCAGCCGTGTGCCCCGACTCGCTTTGATTATCCAAGTTTGATGTCTTGACTCCAATTTCTAGTTTGTATTAGCATTTTCCAATTTGTGTATTTGAATAACAAATTGTGTATATATTTTGAGTATATTTGGCTAGTATTTTTGGGTATTAGGGGTTTTGATTTTGATTATATATGTTGTTTCAACAATTTAATTTCAAATATGCTTTCTTAAAAATACGCGAGAAATAGGTACATAACCCCTCATTTTTTAAGTCGGTAAAAATGTAATTTTAACCAAACACAAAAAAGAGAAACAAAATAGCAAAAACTCTGACAGATCAAACATTTAACCCAACCTAATTAACAAAATTAATTTTATAACAAGCAACACTGAAGGTGCGAATAAGGGGGAGCCACACAGTAAGACAAAGCGACTGCGATTAACGTTGACGCGCGACACGACAGCTACAACAGACCTATTAATAAGCCGTATCAACGATGGAGTTAATTAAAATCAAACATTTCGTTCATCGCACCCCCTTGTGGAAGGGAAGTTTTATTTGTATGATGAATGCCATTTAGTAAACGATGCTCGCTGATGAATTTGATGTTTTGTTTAATCGTGTGAATGTGATTTGAATAAAGCTATTTATCAAACTGTAAACGTATAACGACAAACATATTTTTTTAAATAAGATAAGAAAAAGAAAAATGTCAGTCGGTAGAAAGGTTATAGATAATTATGCAATGAAGAAATATCCTTCATCCTCCAGCTATGCTTCCACTATAAGGTTCATTTTAACCGAATTTGATGGTCAACGCATCAATCAACCTTTGGGTTATATTTATTACATAATTCTTATGGAATCTATAGATTTGAAGTTCAACTTTAATAATGAAAACATTCATAATCCTCCACTAGCATCTACAACAAAGAACCGAACACTAAACTACTTTTTATCAATAACCCTTTGACAAAATCATTGACCCTTACAAAAAAACCTACAGTAGCATCTTTTAACACGTGAAGGGTTAAAACTCATAAAAAAAGAAGATCGAACAAACGAACGACTTCCATTTATCAGAGAGGGTAGAAGACGCTTAATCAAAGTATCACAATATACCGTCTGTAACACGAACATGAATATTTATAAGTGAATTAGGCGCGGTCGCGACGACAAGTCGCATGATTGGAGGCGGCGCGACTTGTCTTAACTGTTGTCGGGAGCCTTAGTTGTGTTTTTTTTCGGAGGTATTGTTCGCAGGACAAGGGAATTTTCATAAGATTAATTTGGGTGAAATTGGATTGTGTCTTTTAAATCTACTTAACTAAGACTAAAATTAAACCTTATGGTAATCTCAGTAAAGTAGCTGTACCTAGAGTGCGCGCTAGATAAGTCTGCGCGCGGCTGGTGTGCTTAATTGCATACTGTTATATTTAAAACATTAAATCTACATTAATTATTTTAATCTTAATATTATTAATTTAATATTAATTAATTAAATAATTCTATACTTAATTTGACCTTACGTATACGACAAGACGGCGACATACGATTAGTTCCGATTTTAGCCGCGCAGACTTGTTGCGCCGTCCACAGATTTTAATTATAAAAAATATAAGTAAAAATCTTTTTAAAAACAAGCTAATGAACTAAAAAGAACTAAATAAAACTTACGTAAACAATAAAACTATAATATTTTCTTAAAAGCTTGAGGCTCATCTTCAAGTTTAGTGTAAGAAGGACATTTACGCCTCAAGCTTTTAAGAAAATATTATAGTTCTATTGTTTACGTAAGTTTTATTTAGTACTTTTTAGTTCATTAGCTTGTTTTTAAAAAGATTTTTACTTATATTTTATTTTCTACTTTTTAGCATTAGGATTTGTTTAAATAATCTGTTCTATCACCTTCACAAATGCAACGAATTAGGTTTTCCCATGGCCACCTTCCAGGTCCATCATCAGGCCCTGAACACCACCTAGTGTCAAAGCACTTGTCAATAGATAACTAATGCGTCCAAACACAATGGTGCTATCTTGTTTGATTGAGGAGTTCCTATGCCCAACTTCCGGCTCCATCATCAGACCAGCTCCATAGTATCATATTTTCAAAATGTCTCGGTAGTTGTTTACGTATGCCAAGTTTCAGCTCAATCAGATGCCAGGAAGTGCTTGAAAAATTGATGACAAAAGGAGTAACCGGAAACACATACGAACAGAGCAAGCTAATATAAAGCTTGTAAAAACAAGATGCCAATATAAAAGAGGAAAAAAAAACTTACTTAAAGAAATGGAGTGACATAATGACATAATACAAATCAAATAACGAATCAAGGAATGTCTTTCTTCCATAGTTTCTAGTCGTCATCTCGGTACTCACTCCCTTTCTAGCCATGTCATCTATCAAACAGTCCATCCATCGTTTTTTTGGTCTCCATCCACAGTCATACTCAAAACTTTTCTGACGGCATTTTCCTCATTCCTCCAGCATTATATGCCATACAATAATGTACCTAATAAAGGTATGCTGAAATGCCGATGACCTGGAGAAAGCCGCAGGAATCCGCTGGATGCGAAAAGCACGAACCCGGTCGAAGTGGCGGTGCTTGGGGGAGGCCTATGTCCAGCAGTGGACGTCTTTCGATTGAAATTATGTCGATGAAGATGCTGAGATCAATACATTTGAAAAGAAGCCCAAACAAAAATTAATCAATCTCATGATCATCTGCCTAGCCTTTTCCCAACTATGTTGGGGTCGGCTTCCAGTCTAACCGGATGCAGCTGAATACCAGTGTTTTACATGGAGCGACTGCCTATCTGACCTCCACAACCCAGTTTCTGGGTAACATGATAAGTACCCCTTGGTAAGACTGGTTGTCAGACTTTCGGGCTTCTGACGGCCCGTAACAACTGTCAAAGATCTACAAATGACAGCCGGGACCGGGACGAGGTACGGAGGGGTCTTGGTTTGTAAAGATGGTTACGCGTAGCTTAACCTGATTGATCGACCCGTGCGGCTGTTATTTCTTAGCCACAAATCCCTAAAAATTAATCAATCTAACAAAGTTAATACTCCCACAGTCCACAAACAATCAGAGAAAGGCTTTCCATCCTAAATGCAAAATTCTAAACAACAAGCCCAAACAATCCATGAAAAACGCCACAAAACAAATAGAAATATGAATTGTCCGAGTGTCCAAAATCCCGGTTTAATATGACGTTGGTCATCTGATCCGGGATCACTCTGCTAATCCTTCAACTAATAGCCCCAGGGTTACCCCTGGTCCGTTTAGAAAAACCTGACTAACACATGGAAATTTCAACCTTAGCACTGCCACAAAACGTCAAAACTTCAACGGCAGAAAAGTCGCATCACTACGTTTAGCAGAATCTAGCAATAAATAAACAAAATCCAGTCTTGTTGTGCAAGATATAAAGTTCGAATTGGAATGATGGTGACGTTGTTTAGCGAAACAATTTTTAGGGCGCAATAGTCCTTCCGTTGAAATGTGAAAGCATTCCTGTGTTAGATTATGATATTAGGGAATGTGGTGTAAGTAGTGGTTGTGGTGTTAGAGACATTATATTTTATAGTTTTGGACGATTTATTAAAAAAAAACCCTCAATTTGCCACCCCTGGTTTGTAGATAGAGTTGTTGGCCGCAGTTCTTTCTTATTGAGCTGAGTTATGAACTACATACCCCTGACACGAGGGAAGTGAAAAGAAGAAAACATATTATAACAATAGGACTTCCGTAAATAAATCTGACGCTTGATTTTTCAAATATAAGTACATATAAGGTGTTATTTTGTTTGGTTGAGGAGTTCCTATCGGTACTTTCCGGCTCCATCACCAGACCCTGGATGCAACCTTGAGCTATACTAGGTACCTTATATAAAATCCTTCAGCCTTAATCATGATGATACTTAACAGAAAAAATAAAACCAGTAAAACCTTGCAGACTTCAATATCGGAAAACAACTAGACCAAATTACTAAGTTACTTCCCATAACATACAAAAAACTAACTAATTACCCGCAACAAACAGCCGAACCACATTAATTACCACGCCATTCAAATCGCAAAAATACCTTTAACCTTAAATACAAAGCCAAGATTCCTCTCCCCACTTCCATTGACCAAGTCAGTCAAACTTCTCTTATTAAGACCAAATAAATCAAGGCCCTCAACTAATTGGATCCTTAAAACATTTTTTTTGTCCAAAGAATTTATGCAAAACACTCAGCGTGGACAAATTAAAAGTGCCGGAGAAAAAAAAGTATAAATTAATGCACCCAGACGCATCTGTTTAATTATGTCACTGGTGGAAAGGATTTTGGGGATGTGACTGTTTATTATGAAACAAGAGCATAATATACTGTTTCTGATATGTAAGAACACATAAGGCGTAACAAGTTGATGAATGAAAAGTTTAACCAAAAAAATATTGATTTATAATAGGAGAACGGTTCAAATAATCAGATGGCTAAAATAAAAGTAAGTAGTAGTAAGTAAACAACAAAAAAAACAGTTAATAGTTTTAACATACCTACTATTATAGTCACTACTATAGCCCAATTAGTTATTAATGCAGAACATAATAATCTAAAGAGTCTTAGAAAAGACGGCATTGATAATAACAAACATAAATAAAAGGTACCGTACCGCCTGTCATAGAATTATTTCTCCAGCTTCCAATTTAAATAATACGAGTAAGTAGCAAAGGAACATCCACACTAAACAAAAGCCGTAGGCGTCTTGAAATTAAAAGTGAGCTCTTGTGGAGGGTCAAACGGCGCTGTAATCGACGCAATAAATCTAAACATTCACTAATTGCTACTGAACGTATAACAATAATATGGTAATTATTATATTCATCATGTTGATAACACGTCTTACGACAAGTGATAATAGCATAGAGAAGATAAAATATAATAAAATAGACAATAAGAAGAAAGTAGAATCATTTAGAATTGTAGATTAAATGAAAGAAACACTAAAACCAGTAAAGAATATCAAGAATTAAAAAGAAAAAGAAACGGAAAAAAGAATGTCAGGTAAAAAATTTTAAATTTGCCTTATCTATAGAATCAGAAATGACAATCAGACTATTTGCAATGACAGAAGCTTTTGAAGCTTTGATAATTTTACAAGATCAACACAATTTTATTCAAAAGTATCCTTAACTAATAACGGATCTGATCGGACCTATAATACAGAAATAACTGACGCAAACGTAGAAAACCTAACACAAGTACCAACATTCATCACGCTAAAACAAAATGGAGCCGATCAGTCACACTACAAAGAAAAGATTCAAATAATATTTGGCCCAAAGCCTTTTAAAGAAACCTAAAGAGATGAAAGTGAAAAATACATTCTACGCGACAAAAGAAGACTCTTTTCATATGCAAATGACCATAGAACGGGGAACGGTGGTATTTTTCAAAACCTTTTCACAGACATTTTGATTTTAAAATGGGATTTCTGGCTGGCCAGTAAGCGCTTTATTCTGTAGGATGAACTCTCGAATGCATTTTGGAGAGAAATTCACAGCATTTCGTATTGATTAAAAATTTCTTTGTGGGGTTAAATTTTTGGAATGTTCTTCGCAACAAATGTTTTCAGAAATGGTTCAAAGATTTTGTAAATCATATGCACATCAGAAGTAGACACCGTGAATGCCATCAAGGTAAGTATCGGTGAGCGATTGGGTTGCGATCATCAAAGTCAAAGTCAAATAATTTATTTCAAGTAGGCACATTAAAGGCACTTTTGAAAGTCAAACTAAATTCGTCGTCAAAGAAATGAAATAATATATGACATAATAAAACAAAGCTAAGTACAAGTACTTATATTATGTAAATATTCATGCATAATCATAATATCTCCCATTTATCTAAATAACATAGACACAATAGAAACAAAAATTAAGTAGTAAAAGCAAACTTCTATCGAAATCAGACGAAGCTACAAGACTTAGTAATAAATAGAAAGGTTATCCATCTTAGCCCGGCGCGAGAAATATCGCATACACCCATCTCTTTCACCCCCCTTGCAAAACCCATGTCTGCTGTCTCCCTTACTCTTGGAAGCACGTGACCAGCTTACTAGTTGCATGAAGTTTTCCCTCTTTTATGGCAATTTCCCATGAAAAATCACCTGGCCAGGAACAAGCGGCGTGCCAAATTAGTTTCCTAGGCGAGTCATGATATGAAATTGTTTTTGTAACTTTTAAGCAATAGTAGTAATATATTGGAGGAACTATAACTGATATATTATTCTCTTGGAAGAAATAGGCAGTGATAGTCCATCAATTACGGTATTCAATTGGATTTGATATCTTGATAAACCTTAAAATGATGTGGGGGATTTATTAATCGGTAATGTGATGCATAACTTAGGAAAGCCATTCCTTTTCATATTGGCTTCATATACAGGGTAAAATTTTATTCGTTTAAATCCTCTATGAACAACTTTCACTATGGGACCAACCCCGAAATCGCGAAGCTGTTTCCTACATTTTGACGAGCTATGCAAACAAATGTAGGGAACAGCTGATTTTTTTGAGTAAAAGTGGGCATCCAAATATGTCCAATATGATGCACCTTTGTACAACAGAGCCATTAGATGCTAAAACCGCCAGTGATACAGGTTTATCCTAGTACAGGCATCTAACATTATGATACCTTTGTAAATTATTGATAAGATTTTATGTTAATACTTTACCAATTTTATACCTAATAAATATATTCTATTCTAAACCCTCGAAAATTGAATGCGACAAATCGATAACAAAACTATAAGAAATAATTAATAAACCATACCCATAATTTAACCCAAGGCTAACAAACCCTCATAACAACGGTATGCAAATACAAATTGATTAAAACAATAACAATAAACCAGCGAAATCGAATAAGGCATCGATTCTCGAGATGAATCGATACGATTCGATCTCCGTAACGATTATTGTTCCTTACTAGGTAAGCCGTAATTACTCGATACTATTGTCTTGTGCGATTTATAGATTGTCGGTGAAACAATTTATAAATTGTTGTTTTAATTGACGATAGAATTAATGATGGATATTATGAGGCTGAAGAATGGTAGGGTTAGAAATTTATTGCTACTTTTAATAGACATAGCTCTTGTCATTTTGTAAAAGAAAAAAACAGTCAACAGAAGGCATGCAATGATTAAAAATGGTCACATATAAAATCAACAACCTCTTCCCATTATAATACTGTTACACAGGGTAGAAGGATAACGAAAAAAAGGCAATTTGGCTTGAATTATCTGAAGAATGAATTAGTACAACAAAGTAAATTTTATTTGTATAGTTCTTTAGTCCTTTTAATTTAGTATTAGATTATAATATTATATTGTACGAGTATATAATATAACATGCAGATGCAGACTATATTAGTTTGCAAGTACCAACTAAACTACCAACACCAACCAAATTATATATATATAATCTATTTTAGTGTCATAACGTATGAGACGTCTCATAAGTTATATCTCATACTCAAAGAGACTTCAAGAGTACAAAATAACGAAACAGGGTCAAATTAAATAATCTAGCAAAACGCCGCACACAAAAAAATAAAAATGATTTTACAATTGTTTTTTTGGAGTCAATAACCGTAGTAGTTGTTACTTGAAATGTGAGTTGATACAATTTGTTTTATCGAGTTGAGATATCGCGTCTGTAAACCTTACACAAAAAAAACTGATATTTTAAGTGACCACAATATATTAACAATAAACTATTAGAAACTAGTGACGATACACGCTGTTGGGCAGAGTACGCAGCAGCAACACCATTCTGAGGATAGTTTCTAGTAAATATCAGTGTCCGATACACTCGCTCTGGATAAGCATCGTGGTTGGGACAGTAAAATAAAATATTTAATTATTGTTGTTACTTATATCTAAATTCTTTACCTACTAACATAGTTTATAAGCTCTTGTTGTTCTAACATTGATGGATCATGTTATCTGACAAACAAATAAATAAATTAAATTATAGGTGGTTGGTAAACACCATAAAAAAAATATATTTTGTGTTTTATTTATTTTCTGGTAATTTAATTTAACCCTGTATATACCTACCTACATAGTATAAGCAAAACAATCAAGTGCAGTGATTCCAGATAAATAACATAACTCATTTTCGGCAAAAAATTCCGACGGTACTGATGCAAGGCAGAAATTATAAATAGCTGAAACAGCTGTTGACCATCCACAGATCCAAATATACTTCACATGTCCATAAATTAAACAAAATAAATCTGCACAGCAAATAATAAGGACTAAGCCAATATGGCAAGGGAAAGATGTTATATGGCTATCAAATTGTTCCCAGCGCACATCGTCGTTTATAATAAAGCCAATGTTTTATCATTTATTATAATCATCATCTTCAGTTTTGAATTAACATACACCTAAGAGCAAACATGATAAGAAGTTTTGACATGAAAAATAAAATAATATTATATAAGTAATATTATATCTTCGACCACCATAAAATAACTATCCGAAAATAAAGAATATAATAATTTAATATTGAAGTTAATTGTTGATTTGTTTAAATTATTAGTCTTTGTATTTTTATTTTAAAAACTTAGTCTTTCAACTTAATTTGTACACCAGCCATGGTCTCAAACAAGTTGAGCAAAAAAAAACCTTGTATCACCTATATTATGCATCATACCATGTATATTATCTACACATGTTTTCGCAAATAAATGAATCTAATTTAATAATAATAAAATAAATGAGGTTTCTCTCTCCAGAGCCCTGACCACCTGCAGCTAGACCTTGGACCCTGATCTTGATGCCGATGGGCTACTATTTTTTAAACTTTTAAATGTTTTTATAAAAATATTTAAAAATGTAAATGATATGTATTAAAAATTAAATAAAGGAGAGTTAGGAAATAAATGAAATTAAATGAGGTTACTTCCATCAAGACATTTCGAGGTACTTATTAATAAAAGAATGAATAAAGTATCCAAATATTATGAAAATTGGAAATCACTAACAATATAACTCACTATATCAAAATCCCGGGTAACATATTACTAATACGTCACATAGTCCGAAGTTGAGTTCAATGAACTTATCCGTATTATTTCACGAAACTTGATAAACACAAAAATGCAACTACCTTCTTTCTTTAAAACTTATAGGAACACAGAATCTACAGAAGAGGAAATAGACAATGTCAATGCTATGCACAAACGCTAAAAATATGCTTATCCCACAAGCAAAACTCAGTCATTACATTAATAAAGACTGAAGTGTTTCATGTACATACACAATCAGCCTATAATGTTCCCACTGCTGGGACACAGGCCTCCTCTCTGTGAGAGAGTGTGGACCGTAATCCACCACGCGAGCCCAGTGCGGGTTGGTAGATGTCACATGTCTTCGAATTTTTGGTTCTAAGACATGCCGGTTTCCTCACGATGTTTTCCTTCAACGTTTAGAGAGCAGTGGTGATGAAATTATTTACTCAAAGTAAAGCGCCTGTCAGAGTTCGAACCTACGACCTACAAGTCGTAAGTCGCGGCCGTTACCATACCACTGGGCCACCACCGCTTTCATGTAATGCAACGCTACTTCTTTATCCTTTCCCAGTCATACACATAAAAATCAAGCCCGCCTCTGTCCGGAACTCCGGACACCGACCGGACACACGCAGCGACATCACACCGATCTAATTTGTCCGGGATTAGTCCGAGTGCCGCTTTTTCATTATTTCACGGAGTGTCTTAAGCCATGGCTCCACGCGGCGTGAATACTAAACAACTTGTATTTACTAAGGATTTTTAGGTTATTTTTGTTCTTTGGTTTTTATAGTATTTTGGTTGTGGTTTTGGTGTGGTTTTTTATAGTATTTGATTAGTATATTGGATACTAGCTTCCGCCCGCGGCTTCGCCCGCGTGGTATATCTATAAAAAGTAGCCTATGTCCTTTCTCAGGCTCTAGCTAGACTATCTGTGTACCAAATTTCATTTAAATCAGTTCAGTAGTTTTGGCGTGAAAGCGCGACAGACAGACAGAGTTACTTTTGCATTTATAATATTAATAAGGAAGTAAGATAAACCTTTGGTTTTCTTCAAACTTAGAAGGCATAATTCCGATGAAAATTGAGTTCTTACTAAAACAGCTATCTAATTGCGTAACTTATTTTCGTAACGACGTAAGACTAATCTGTTTCATTTTGACAGTTCAACAACATTCATTGCGTTTCTTGATCAGATCTTTTTTGGCGAACTTGTGAAGCAATGGATTAGAAATTTGTGTCTTAGTGATTCAGATTGTGATCGATCGCGTATTTCGTAATTAGGGTGCTGTTTAGGATTACGATCATTGCAAAAAGTACTTCATAATATATAATATCATGCCTGTAAACCCCGAAGGATTATACAGAGGAGACCTGAGGCTATAGACAAAATCCCTTTTCTGTAAGCGTTAACGCCAATGGAAAAATCAAATTGTATGGAGTTGACATTAGCTTTAGAGATGTCACGTGACTGCTGCTGTCAACTCCATACAATTTGATCTTTCCGTTGGCGTTAACGCTTACAGAAAAGGGATTTTGTCTAGGCCCCCTGCTCAACTAACGCAATGAATGTGGCTGAACTGTTAAAAATAAACAGATTAGTCATATTCGGTTACGAAAATATGTTACGCAATTAAATAGCTGGGCATGAGAGAGATAAAACAGGCTAATGTGAGAAAAAATACTGCGATTATAACCACGATGACTCTCCAACCCCATAATATGTTGATAGTTGATTGCATGAATGACAAAACAAAAACCGATAAACATAATCGATCAAACCACCGACTCCTTCATCCCTTTTTGTCATCAAAACATTACATTTTACTTGATCCTTTTCTTCCATTAAAATAGATTATTCCTCAATAGCAGTTAATACCGAGATTGGTCGTATCAATGATCAAATGTGTCGGTTGTCTTATTCCGTAAGTGGCGAGCGCGAGCCATGTCAAAATTACACGTTGCGCCGCGTAATTGTGATTGGATTTCGTCTCTTTTTTACCATTTTTAGGGTTCTGCTGGTGTAAGTAATATATGGAAACTGATTTGATGAATATGCACATATAGGGAAAATATTATATTTGCATAAGCATTTCCATACAATGCGGCAATGCCGCCAGTCTCTTGGGTACATTACCAGCCGACAGCGATGCGAAGGAATTTTTCGACGCCATATTTTAGTTATTAATTGTTTATTTTTATAGTTAGTTTTAATTAATATTATTTAGGATTTGATTAGTTAAGTAATAGTTAGTTGTTTAATATATTGTATAATAATCTAAATGTATACTTATTATTATTCAAATGTTATTGCTAATGTTATTCCTATTTGTTTGTTTTTGTTTTGTTTTGTAAATTGTCAGTTCTTACTAACATAGTTGTAAGTCTTACTAACCATTTTTGAGTCATGATACTCTAATAAAGAAACATTCTATTCTATTCTAAATACTAATATCGTGATAAACTCAGGTAAGGATTAAATACCTAAGGATTAAGATCAAGTTCTCTGTCAAAAATAAAAAAATCAAGGATTGCTGCGACAATAAAGCCGGATTTACATTACAATAAAATAATTATCTATTTACACGTGAAACTATCAATGAATAACTTAGTGAAATAACTTAGTGCTTTTATTACTGTTTGTTTTTCCTGTGCGTGCTCAAATAAAATATTTTTCTTTCTTTCTTTGAAATAACTTAGTGTATCACGTGAAACTATCAATGAATAACTTAGTTTTCGCAACTTGTTTCGAATGTAATGTAAATCCGGCTTTAAAGAAACACTTTCAAATAGAAAATCTGCGGAACCAACCGTATTTCGACCAATTCAATCCTGCCAACCAATGTTTACCTGACTTTTTTCACATCTAAACCCTTTGTTTCGTTCGTGAGAACACTCGATCGGAAATTACCATTTTTAGATATTGGATTATCGACATCCACACTGGATTTGAGGTTATTTTAAAATCTCGATCGGCAGAATCGATTCGGTATCGAATAACACGGTTTGGGCGGTGTCATGCGGTGTACCGATCAGCATTATTTAGTCGAGTTTTGAATATATTTGCGAACTCACCGGCTGTTGACTGATGCCGCATTCGAGACGCCATCTACTGATGGTTTTCTGGAACAATAAGAAAATTAAATTAGTTGACCTGCAAATGGAAATAGAGGTTTTGTTATAGTCGACTAAAGATTTTATTCCGAAGAAAATATAACATAGTTAAGTAAATGAACACAACATAACAAACTAGTACTTTAAAGGCTGATTGCTGACGCTGATGATGATAATTAAATGTATAATCAGTAAAATTGTATAGTACAACATTATTGCTTAATTTTTTATGCTCTTTTCATTACAGAATGAACCAAGTGCCGAGCTGCCCCGAACAATTTAGTTCAATCTGGCTTAAAATATAATGAAAACATCTGTTTTGCGACTACATCAACATTACGACCAATCAATCCGCCTTCTTCCTTGATGATTATGGCAATATCGCCTTTATTGGCCACTGAAGTAATCAACGTAAATGCTGCATCAGCTGTCAAGCTTACTAGCATTAAAATTATAAAAATACTACTCAAAAATTTGATCATGATTTTGATTAAAAGAATGTCCATGGAGGTTCTTTCTCGTTCTTCTCCATGTGAACCTACTACGCCTTGGAATGGGCAAATAGCTCCATCATTCCGACTGACCGACTCCTTGACAATTCAAAAATGCCAGTATTTGGTTTATTTGAAATAAATGCTTTGAGTTTGCGTTTGTATTCCACCGATCTTTCATTAGAAATAACAGGGTCGGAAAAGACGTTATTTAGACGCTGTCAAATCAAATCAAAATCGTTTGTATATATTTTTTTTTTCTATTGTGTCCTGTAGAAGAAACAAAAGCCAGTAGTGAGTGATAAATGTTCATAATTATTATTTTGACGTTCGAAAAGTGCTGATTCTCAGCCTAGTTTCAATAAATGACTTTTAATTTTGATTTTGAATATGCTTGATGATATACTTACATCCAGTATGGATCTGTGAGGCTGGTAGAAGCTCCATAGTGCGGAGCTAGGTGGTAAGGACTCACGTAATTAACCATTGGAACTGCATACATTTTACTTTTGATAACTTTTTAGTCGAGCTGGGAGCAGATATTATTGTCTCTTTAGAAATGAGTGTTATTCATGTTTTTCATGTTTCAGCTGGAAATGGAGAACCATTTGTTTTAGTTGTACTTGTTATTAGTTTGGTGTGTTTGTAACTGTTAATGTAATGTGACATACGGTGTTGTATTTTTGTAACTGTTAATGTAATGTGACATACGGTGTACATGTGTCATTGTATTTTTATCGACTTCAAAAAAGGAGAAGGTACTACGTTCGGATGATTGTTTTTTTTTTTTTTTTATGTATTTTCACCGATTACTCCGCCGTTTGTGAACCGATTTTAAAAATTCTTTTTTAGTTCGAAAGGGTATACTCCCGAGATGGTCCCATATAAATTTTATCAAGTTTGCTTGCGTAGTTTTTGAGCTAGCTTCAATATTACGTATTTTTCCCACAGTCTATGTAGACGATATAATTATTAGACTCCTTCACTGTTATTTACATAGCAGGTAGTAACTTGTGTGGGGTAGGTACCACCACTAAAAAGTGAAAAATAAAAACTTTTTACAAAAAAAAACAACCGACTTCAAAAAAAACACTTAAAAAGTGAAAAATAACTTTAATTTCGGAAGTCGGTGGCAAAAAATGAAAATTAAAAAAAGCAAAGACACCGACTTCCGAAATTAAAGTTATTTTTCACTTTTTAAGTGTTTTTTTTTTAAGTCGGTTGTTTTTTTTTTGTAAAAAGTTTTTTTATAACTGTTAATGGAATGTGACATAATATGTTGTGTTTTTCGATGTAAGAGAAGAGGCATATTATACCTATTGAACCCTATGTAGTGAACTTACTATAATTGATTTTTGGCAATGTAACTTATAAAAATATCTTTAATTCTATGATTGAATGTTGAAATGATGCCTTCCACATAAGCAACTATGTAAGAGGAACCCAAGTACCTCCAGTTACGACTGTTACCTACGATTACAAAACTGCTTATGTAAATAGGCATAATAGTCAACAAAGTTTAACGAAATGGACTCCGCTTTGACGACAAAAACCTTCACATTCCACAGCTTTTGAAAAAGCCGCGACCGTCACTAAATACACTCTAGTTGACAGAAAGCCGACGAGTCCCGATCTTAACCGAATCGAATTTGACAATAGTTCCACTTAGCGGCCCACAGATGTCGTTAGCGCCCGCTGGGCCCGCTGCGCAACATGCAGAGATTAGAAATTAGTATTCGTATAACAGTTACGCTTAAAAAAGCGGTCTGCGCAACATGCAGAGATTAGAAATTAGTATTCGTATAACAGTTACGCTTAAAAAAGCGGTCTTGATTTTTTTTGCAATTTTTTTTATAATCATTTACCTACTTTAAAAGTTTTTCTTTATAATATTTTTCTTACGCACTTTCTTTTTTCCATTTCAGTCACAGTTTTTTCCACTGTGATGAGAAAATATATTAATGACAATTTGTTGCCTTTAGAAAGCTTTTATCGAGAAACGATTACCTATTTTTAAAACAGGTCTTCCTCTTCCCTACCCTTTTGCTGTGCCCTACAGGGTCCATAATGATCTAAATTATACATTTACCACCTAAGTACACACGGCTACACATCAAGCTACACATATCCAGTATAAGCTGACCTCGCATTGTACGGAAATCCTATACAATGCTAGATCAGCATAAACTGGAAATGTATAGCTTGATGTGTAGCCGTGTGTACACATTATGGTAAAGCAATAAAGATATTGAGTATTTTTGTTCTCTCTTTCAGTTTTTTTTTTTAAATTAACATCACAATTTGTTAGGTAGATAGTTTCTTTTGTTTCCGGCGTCTGCCAATATCAAAATTAAGACGCTGACAACAGATAAACCGCGGTCACTGTCGGATTGCATAGAAAAGAAAGAGAAGCGCGATGACATAACGCTTGTAATTTATTGCTAAATATGAGGCAATTATCGATTTATTTAAAAATGCGTTGAATATTCGAAAATCAAAAACAACCAAGTTCTGCATTAAAATAAGACGTTCTTGTTATAAATAAAAATACTAACGTACGTTGATATTTAATACAGATATTTTGGATTAGAACTCAAGGTAAGAGGTTAGTTTACCGTTCATTTGTATCGAGATTTTTTTTTCAAAACGTGTTTTGGTCGCAACCAAGTTCTGAGAAATGTGTTCAAGATTAACATATATTTTTTCCACTACCACAAACTGTACAGATTTGACATTTTTTTTGTTTAAGTCAAACCTACTTTTACCATTTGCCGTTGTCAACGCCTTAAGTTTTTATTAATTTATTTACAACGGGTTATTCCACTAATCCCCATTGATAATCCCCATCAATGGGGATCACTGTATACACATAAGTGTTGTTTGTAATTAAAAATATCCTACTATAAGGATTTTTTTTTTCTATTTTGTTTGGACATGCATGATCTTCATATTTTATATGTATTTGTATGATATATATAGCAGTACCAATTGGTCCGTTACATTAAGTACAAACTCCTTAACGTAAGTACCACAGTGATAGCAAGACCGAGGGGGGTAAGCACGGTGATTGGTGAAAAAACTTGGGCTCTCACAAATAGGAAACGAATAAGAACGACTGTTTTTTTTTTCTGTTGCCTATTTAACTTGATTATTTACGCAGCCACTTTGATGTTTGACTGTACCTACTTGGTGTGAGGATTGAGAGTTTTGATACTAGCACTCTACAGGCAAGAAAATTAATTTTAAAAAAATATTTTAGCTCTATTATTTGTTCACCTCTGCCTAACCCTGCGGGAATTAGGCGTTTTATTATGTTATGTAATTTGATTTTTTTACGTATCCAGCATTCAACATACAAATCCGAAACAAAACTATCTATCTATCTAAAAACCATACCAATATTTGGTTTGCGTTAAAATTAAGCACAACAATAATACAGATAGCGTAAACAAAAATAGGATAGGACTGGCCAATCAACATTTTTTGTTCGAAATTATTTAAAATATAAAAATATATATTCGCATATTGTTAGTGGTTAAGGTACCTACCTATTTGCATGAAGAATGACTTTGTATTCTTATTAGTATTCTTTGTATTTATATCTCTGGAAAGTAAACGAAATTACCCAAAATTAATTCACCAAGTATCAAAACCTCTCGCACCACAAACAAATTGACCAATCACAAATCGATGCCGGTAATCGTATCGATTTACTTTTACACGATTCGATTCCTACTCGGTTCCCGATTGTTTCCGAATCGCGGTGTGTTCAAACGAATGCGAGCTAGCTACTTTCGTCATGGAAACCGTTGGCCGGAATTAAAAACTTTTTTGTAGAACCTATTTAAAATAGTTCCTTTTTTGAACTGGCGAATTAGAATAGAAAAATTGTTGAGTTGTCATTGTTGAGCATTATTATCAACATGATGCATTTTGCTTGATGATGGTGAATCGGCAAAGACTTGCTTCAAGAGAACATAAGGATCAATGATAGATACAATTAATTTTTCAGGTTGCATGTATGGCCAGATGCATGAACTTACAAAACACAAGGAGTATGTAAGGTGCGTAGCAGGCGGCGCTCTATAGTTTCTGCCTACCCCCATGGGAAGATGCGAGTTTAATTTTTTTTATTTTAAGGCATCACACTTCACACTAAATACAAAAGGTAAGGAGGTAAGTAGCTAACCTAACCTTACCTAAAATCCATAACGGTAATTAGGTATTTGTAAAGGTCTTTTTAGCCCTCTAGGAGCCTAACTTACAAATATTTATTTTTCCGAGAAAATATATTTACCTAATAAAAAATTTGCCACCATTATTATTCCAAAGAAAACTTAAAATAACTAGAAATAAGAAGAGGTAGGTTTAGTAGATTTTCAAAATAGGAATAGTTAGGTACACCAGGTGCCTGGTCCACTAACACAAGTTTGTATGATATATTAATTCATCTAAATGTATTTGTCACTTATCCACAGTCCATTGCTGAAAAAAGCTTTTTCTAAATTGGAACCACAACACAAGCCAGTTAAAAACTTTGCAGCCGATGACTTCATGAATATTTTTGTCAACCATGACTTCATGAATATTTTTGTCAGTCCAATTATAAATCTAACAATGTTCAATTAGGAGAAATCAGAGCCTTTTTTCTCGAGCCTAATTAAGTTAAACCACATTACATATGTACAGAAATCCCGAAAAATTATTTACGCATTCAACACGTCAATACAAATGTCTTCATTAACTTAATGTCGAACAGAACTCCAAATAAAAACAATGAGAACTCCCACATCGCGAGTTTCCGAGAAAACTCCCCGAAAACGTCAAATTCCACAACTAATCGAATAAGGAGTCAACAATCGAAACGTTGCGAATAAGCAATCGATCACCGTACGTCACTTTACATTTATAATACGTTAAAAACGAACCTTTCCAAATATTTGGTATATTTTAAGTTAAAAGTTAAATCGATAAAAAACTTGGAAATCGACTAAACGTACGCACTACTTTAAATCGACTAATGTTCGCAAAAAAGTTTTAAAAAGTTCGACCGCGAATGCCAGAAACTTTGATATGTTTTCGAATTTGGAACGCATAGGCTTGCGCTCGCCGCGGCGCTCCACGTGCTAGTGAGGTGACATGCACGCACCCCGGAAAATTCGCGAGTCCCCCTTGCAAGTTTATACGCATCGAAGTGTGCGGAGGCCTCCCTAATCGAATAACAATCGTAATTGGGGGCGCTATTAATGAATCATTAATTCGTGTTGAGGAATGTTGCTATGACTTTTGACTTGCGGGTTTCGAAGTTTGTTGTTTAATTTTGATGGAATTAATTGTATGGATGGAAGATTCATTTCACATAAGTGAAATGAAAACTGTGTAAATGAAAGCGTCATGAAAACGTCTTGTCAACACAAAGTTAAATGTTAAACTTTGTGTTGACAAGACGTCTTTAAATAGAAAAGAAAAAAAAATCGTGTGCAGCACCGTACACGTGTTAGAAGAGAAACTTCTTAAAAAAAAAAATATCTTTCTTCTCTCTCATGAAACAAATTTGACGAGTTATTGATATTTCACTCTCAATGCTCATCCAAGTTTGAAGTTATTTTTTTTTTTGTAATACATATTTAAAAAAATTGTATACATAGTGCTGATAACTTCATAATCAGATCACGAACACACGATCACATTTAATAAATTCAGAAATAAGCCGAAACAAAACGACGATCTACATCAAACTTGATAGCAAAAATACCAACAAAATCTTTCACTAGAATGACAGTCACGGAGCCACTAACTCGCATTTACTGACTAAACAAAGGACAAAACTGACAAAAATTTCCCTCACAACCAGGGAATAATTTTCCAATATGGCAATAATATGACACAACAGTGGCAACACCGCGTGAATAATAAATATGGCGGGGACACGCGCGGCGCGTACGCTCAATTATTTACACGCAAATTATGGAAGTAACATGCGTCTAGTTTTGTTTTTTGTATGAAAATGTTAGATATCTTGGAGAAATTGGGGAATGTAGGGCAGTCTTACTTCTCGACTAATGTATCCTATTAGTATGGCTGTCTGAGAAGAAAATACAACAATGGCTCGTGGCTAAATTATAACAGCCGCACGGGTCGAGGTTAAGCTACGCTTGCCGCGGTTGGTTCGTGGAAGGGTGACCATTAAATACATATCGAGACCCACAAATTAATTTAGCATTTATTAGAAATCTTAATAAAAACTACTTTTACAATTAGATTAAGTTAAAGGTTTAGACATCAGAATTCTCCAGACTGTTTTGCTCTTTAGCATAGGCCTCCCAGTCTTTTGCATAGCTCACGGTCGTGAGTTTTTCTCCTCCATGTCTCTCCCGCAGGAGGAGCTCGTGGCTAAGTAATAACAGCCATACGGATCGATCCATCAAGTTCAGCTATGCTTGCCGGGGTTGGTCCGTGGATGGGTGACCATCTTTTCATATCGAGACTCCTCCGTGCCTCGGAAAGCACGTTAAGAAGTTGGTCCCGGCTGTCATTTCTGGATCTTTGACAGTCGTTACGGGTCGTCAGAAGCCCGAAAATCTGACAACCAGTCTTACCAAGGGGTATCGTATTACCCAGTCACTGGGTTGTGGAGGTCAGATAGGCTGCCGCTCCATGTAAAATACTGGTATTCAGCTGCATTCGGGTAGACTGGAAGCCGACCCCAACTTGCTTAGGAAAAGGCTAGGCAGATGATGATGTCCATCCCGCAGTAGTTCCCAAATCGTCTTCCCGTCTTTGAAATCGTCTTCCTCTTTTCCTCTTGCCTTCTCTAGGATACCATTCTGTTATTTCTCTTAAAGCCATTTATTACTTGGCAAACAAAACTAGTACAGTAAAACTAGTATCATTTTCAAACTATGAAATTTGGTCTGTTGCACAAACTCACGACTTCTTCCCATAGGGGGTAGATAGAAACTACAGAACGCCACCTGGTATGATATCACCATACATACAAAATTATAAATTCGAAAGTAACTCTGTCTGTCTGTCTGTATGTTACCTTTTCACGCCTAAACCACTGAACGGATTTCGTTAAAATTTGGCAAGGAGATAGATGGCATCCCGGGGAAGGACATAGGCTACTTTTTATCGTCATAAGTACCACGCGGGTGAAGCCGCGGGCGGAGGGTAATTAAAAATATAAAATGAATTCTTTTATTATGTAAAAGTTAATACAACGTATTTCAGTCTTATCAGGCCAAACGTAAGAAGGTACTTCTAGGCACCCAGTTTTTGCTGAATAAAATTATAGGTGATAAAGGCTATTTTAATCCTCACATAAAGTGACAGCCCTGCATAACAAGGCAAATAAGACCTAATAAATTACCGACCGAAATAGTACCTACTTTTAAACGGGCAACATTAAAAAATAAATCTAACATCAACAAAGTACTATCCCATACATAAATGTTTTAAGATCTTTTCCTGAATTTATTTCGGTGTGGGTGAAAAGGAAACGCGACTCGAGAGGACTGTTTTCTTAATCAAATATATTTTTAATGATGTAATTATAGAATGTTATAATGAGATAGCAATTAATATTATGTAGATTTTTTCCCATAGTTCGCAAAGCAACTGTTGCTACATTTCGATAATCGTTATTATTTGAAGAAAAAGATGCAATTTTACCTACTTTTAAAATAACATCATTTTTTGTCAAATAATAACGATTACATCGACCTCTAAAAAATACTGTATTTTGAGAAAACTGAAAATTCTGAAAATACAGTATTTTTTAGGTTCATTGGAACAAGTATGTAAATTCAGTACATCCATTTGCGCTATTCACTCTGAAAATATCCTGCATCTTAAAAATGTCTAAAACTTAAAATAGTAATTGTCAATTTGCAACATTGTGTTCAACAGTACTAGGACCAGCTAATCACCTTATTAACCGGGTAGTATGCAAATTGATATGGATGTTGCCAATGAGATGATGATTTTTTACCATTAAGTAATATATTTATCAGAGCAAACATCTCCGCGCCGTAGGCATCGAGTGATTGGTATCGTTGTACCAATGATGTACGAAAATGTGGTGTTTTTGTATGGACATTTTTAACACACAGCCCAAAGAGAAGGAGACCGGCTATCAGGGAAACAAGGAACGGTGTGAAGAGGAAGGAAAAACCAAGTCCGGTGAAACGAGTAGGTTTTTAAGAAGAAAGGAAGACAGCGTAGCGTAGAATTTAGGTTAGTGAAGACCACAACAGACTGAAATCCACGGTACTTAGTCTAGCTTGATGTCTGATTTTAATAAATCCATCGGACGATCGGATAAAAAGACTGTCCTCGTCTTTTCTTCGTCTTCCCGTCCTTGTCCCAACAGTACATAGTTGTCGAAAAATTCTCGTACAGTGGGTTTTATCAAATAATTCCTTTACCGTAATGTTGGCTCTACTGTTAAAGTTAAGAAACGCCTATTAGGTATATAGCGCCGTAGCGATTCGTATTGATCCTACAACAGTGGAGCCAACATTACGGCATAGGAACTATTTGATGAAACGCATTCTAGTTTCATTTTTGACATTTACAATTAACGGAAGACCCATATTTTTGACAATCGTCCAATCGCGGAAGATTTTTTTGACGCCCTATGAGCCCTACTTTCTATAATAATTTTTATTTCGCTTTGTATATAATTTTAGTGTTAGATTGTATATAAAAACATATGATTATCGTCCTCTTAACTTAAAAAAAAATTCATTCATTTTTTTCTTATTTTTTGTATTACCCACCCCACACAAATTCGAATACCACTTCCTATGTAAATAACAGTGACGGAATCACATAGAACATCGTCCAGATATACTAAGTGTGGAAATTAGTAATATTGAAGCTAACTCAAAAACTACACAAGCAAAGTTAATAAAATTGATTTGGGAGCACCTCGGGAGTACACCCTTTTGAACTAAAAAAGATTTTTTAAATCGATTCACAATTTATTGGCGAAAATATCGATGAACATACACAAAAAAAAACATACAGACGAACATAGAACCTCCTCTTTTTTGGAAGTCGGTTAAATATTACCATAAGCAGCTCTACCTCCTACGAGCCTCCCACATCACTGGCACCTCATAATGCAATGCGTGCGTTCAGCGATGCTAGATAGCGAAAGGATAGTCGGTTCGATTACTGGAACCGTACTGTGGTACTTTTTGTGCCAAGATTTAATATTGATGCCTTTTAATACTCGCTGTAACTTTGCTCATCAATTAGACGATAATGTGGAGTTTTTCTCAGACATTACTGGAAAATTCTAGATCTTGATGATTTTATCGTGTTAGTTTTTGTTTATTATCCGTAACATTAGAACTAATTGTAAACTCGATTGTGTGGCCTTTGATCATTCTAATCAATGTAATATGGCTGCGTTTTTTTTTTTTTTTTTTTAATTTCAATACCCGCTTACTTAATTTAAGTACATAAATAGAAAGAAAAATGGAATAATTGGCTAAAATTGAAACTCATTCTGGCAATATTGACACCATCCTTCACCCAGAAATAAAAAGAAGATATTTGAAAAAAGAATACAAATCCAAAACCCGCCAATCACTCTGTGTGAATTCCGTAATATTCAGAAAAGTCAGGGGTACTGCAATCGTAATATCTGCGGGCCGCTTTACTAGCGCCGTGGGATCTCGTAAAGTGAGGGAACTAATGAGGATTTACGGGGACGCTGAGACGTATGCCAGCCAGGGTGGCGCAACTACAGGGGCTTTGTATGTCTGGTGCGGAGGTTTGGTAAAAGTTGTTGGTCAAAAAGTGGATAAGAAGGAATTCCTGGTACTTTCCTGGTACCTAGTTTTCTATCGGCATCGGCAGTTGTTATCCAAGAAGCGTACAATTTCATTAACAGTCAATTTTTTATATTCATTCAGGGATCACCTAAATAATGCATAAAAAAAACCCGCAGGTACAGTAAGCTGGACGTCTGTGGTATCGAATTCAATGTAAACTAATGTCGTATTCAATAAAAACTCCGTAAAGTCAAGGTGTTACCACAGACGTGCAGTTGACTGTCAGTCTCATAAGTTTCTTGCTCACCGTTCAATCTTTTAATTGATATTCCATATTATTTTTTCTAACACATGTAATTATACCTAATAAAACGACACCTTATAAGACACAACAGAGGAAGATCTTAATTTAATTAATCTTTAAGATCTTAATTACCTGACTGCGTGACAGCAAAGACAGTGTTATTTTTTTCACGCGTTTCTTTTTATATTGTAATTTTCATTTTTATTTTCTTTCCTTCTTTTCTTTCTTACTGAACGTCTTCTTTAGTCACTCAAAACTCAACCAAGGTCTGCCCACCCCTGCCACGTCAGTACAATAGGTAAGTACTTCTCGTTGATGCGACTGACATTCGACCCTCACACATTTTATATTTTACCTTCTGCCTTTTATTGTGCAAGGGTGACTAATTTCCTTTGTTTTACAAAACAAAGCGAAGGAAAACAGACATGTTTCCAAGGAAAAGTTATTTATAGAAAATTGTAAGGAATCTTTTGCAAAATACAAAACAAAAACAGACGCACACAACATCACGCCTGTTTTCCCCAAAGGGTTAGGCAGAGGCCCACATTTCGCCAGTTATGTTTAAGTCCCATGTAATAGGGGGCGAGCCTATTGCCGCCAACCGGGCACAAATCCAAACTCAGGGCTGCCACTGAGAAATTCCACAAATAAAAAATCTGTAAATAATTTAAATATGCAGATGTTTGGGACATTTTAACCAATCAACTAAGCCTTATTCGTCTTATGTTCGACGCCCTAATAAAGGCTACCCACCTGCTCTCTGATTAAAAAGACTTCGTTAACGAATAAAATCGGGAGGACGCCAATTTTGTTTTGACATCGAGAAAATTACCTTGCACATGTAAAGAAGAGATATACGTCACCTGTTTGATAAAAAAGATTAAATTCATACTTTCCTTACTAATATTATAAATTCGAAAGTAACTCTGTCTGTCTGTCTATTTGTCGATCTGTCTGTCTGTTTGTATATTACCTTTTCACGCCTAAACCACTGAACGGATTTCGATAAAATTTGACAAGGAGCTAGATGGCATCCCGGGGAAGGACGTAGGCTACTTTTTTTTGACATACCACGCACGCGAAGCCGCGGGTGGAAGCTAGTAAATAATAAAGCTAAAAATACGTCTATTATTTTTTATTATCTGACTGACTAAATACGGGTAAGATTAAAGATAGGAAGACGGACTAAATACGGGTAAGATAGGATCATGACAAGTTCTTCCTTAGCAGGAAACCCACAAGCAGTGACTTTGTACTAGCGTCAAATCGCGACCAACCAAACTTGCTCACAAAAATATATTTCAATAAAAAACATAACAATAAGGACCAAATTAAATGTTAAATCGTGCACTATATTCCGCCCTGCGGTTCCGTTCACCATTTAGCGTAATTTTATAACAGATATGGTGCACATTTACATGGGGTATACCCCATAATGGTGCTTAAAAGATTTAAGACGACGTTACGAAGGATTTTTGGGCAAAATTTTGATATTTTATGGTATTTTGTGGTGGCGGTGAGGAGCATTGTATAAGGTGAAAGATTAAGTTAAAGTATCTTTAGGAGTTTGGAGAAGATAAGTTTAATTGGCTCTGTAATTTATTCTGCATTCAACTGTGATTTTTTTAACTAAGGTGAGTTAAAACTTAAATGATAATAATCATGATGTTGTTCAACTGAACCAACAAAGTATCCAATCCATACTAATATTATAAATTCTAAAGTAACTCTATCTGTCTGTCTGTATGTTACCTTTTACGTCTAAACCACTGAACGGATTTCGACAAAATTTGGCAAGGAGATAGATGGCATCCTGGGGAAGGACATAGGGTACTTATCGACATACCACGAGGGCGAAGCCCTAAAAGTTTCACAAATCAAAATAATCTTTTTGATGTTACTTAAAACGAAAAGTTGTCTGCAATTATGAGGCCCTTTGGACATTGACACCTCACGCTAGCAGAGAGACTTTGGCCCTCGTACAGAGCTTTCTGTGTTTTTTTCTATGATTGTCTATGAGTTCAGTTTACGTTTGTGATCTTTCTGTGTGAATCCCGAATGCGAATTTGTTCTTTCTTTTCTTTAACTCTTACGAAAAGAAACAAGGTTATGGCAATTTAAAAAATTTAAGTAAAAAAGGTACCTCTAGAATACTAACTTAAAAACAAAAAACATCATAAATAAAATTACCATATTTAACCTTAGTTAAACTAATAAGTTTCTCGAGAGTGGCAAGTTACTTCGCCGTAACTCTTTTGGCTAAGTTAAATAACTTCGCGTCAAGTTGTAGTTAAGTAACTCTTAATTGCGGTACCGTAGCTTTATTATAGCTGAATGTTCTGAGCGTAATTTTAATGCTGTGTTAGTTCATTTTAAAAGTTTATAGAGTATAAAATATGAAAGGTCTTTCGGTACGCTACTTTTAAACTGTACAGAAAAATATCATTTTCGTTGTGATGATCCACATAATTTCTCATTTGTAAATACTTTTTGTCATACCATTGTCATTTAGAAAACTTTTACTTTTGTTTTTTGTCAGAATCTATTAAAATTCGGTTTCTCCTGTGACATATTTTGCTCATTTTTTTATTCCAAAATTTTCAACATTCCATTTAGCACTAAGCTAACGTCTTAATTACCCTACCCATTGACACCTGAAATAATACCCCGAAGGGTAGCAGCAATTATGAATTAAAAAAAAATGAGAAGTCTCTGGTGTCTGTAATTTACGACAGCATACATATCCTATGTGGAACTGTGTCGCAAACTTTATTCCACCTCGTATCCTGCCCTCTGTGCCCCAAAACATGCAGTCAAAGTGACCTCTCCCCTGCCACCGGCGGCGACGCCATGTAAGTGGCGAAGTAATGAGCCAATAAAATTAGAAATACTGTGGCGCCAGGGACAGGAGACAAATACCTAGATAATGCCTTCAAATCGAAAAAAAATAAATGACGCTAACAAAATTAGCTGTTATTAGGCTGAACATCCCCAGACAAACTCTCAAATAGTTCTAAACTTATTAACAATCCTCTTTTACCATAGGCATTAGGAAATAAGACCTCCCTTCAATATGCTAGGTTCCAGGCATTATTCATCCAGGCCCTTAACCTAGGCCATGTTGAATCGTGGCCTAACGGGGCATATCAGTCACAATTTAAACAAAATACGCATTGGGACGATTTGATCCCGGCCGTACGGCTTCGTTACTCCACGTGTAGCGTTGGCAAATAAATCGGGAAAAAGGAATTATAATACAAAGGAGAACGAGTGAGAAATTGCATTCGAAAAATACCCATCGATATTTTCTATAGGAAACTTCTTTCTACAGACTATGAGTACAATTAAATATTAATTAATCATTTAGGTATTTATTTTCACTTTATTTCATTCGATCAAATTCCATTAACAAAGATTCTGCTGTTAGACGCTGAGCTGACAATGGACAATTTGTCGGCGGACAATTTGGAATCGTATGCATAAATTGCCCATCGTCTGCTCAGCGCCATATTGGACAAAAAATAGAATGATCTATTTTTTCTTAGTTCTCGAGAACCTTAGAAGGTTCTCGAGAACTTTGAATAATGTTGGTACTTTGGATACCTATGACTTTTTTGAAGGTTGAATTTTAGTTAACCCTTGTTATCGGGTATCGTGTTATCCAGTAAATGGGTTGTGGAGGTCAGATAGGCAGTCGCTCCATGTAAAATACTGGTATTCAGCTGCATCCGGTTGAAGCCGACCGCAACATAGTTGGGAAAAGGCTAGGCAGATGATGAGTATTAAATAACAGATTAAACCAATTTGGGTACAATCCTCGTTTTTAGGACAAGTTCGAACGGTACTCATCGGGAAGACTTTCTGAGAATTGGTCAACATGAATTTCAAGTACCTAACTGTTCAATTACTGAGCCTTAATTACCAAAGGTTATAACTAAACCACGAGCTTCTTACCACTAAATAATTTGCGAACCTTATGCACCCAGATAGAAAGTAATAAGTCGGAAAAATGTGCATACAATGGATACATTTGAAATGCAAAGTGCAGGCGCATTCAGGGGTCGAGCCTGCCCGTCACTCAATCGCCATTATGTATCGCACTTGCCTGTATAGCTTGTGTTGGATTGTAGGTATGTATGTATTGTAGGTTCTTTAGTGGAGAAGCGTTAATTTTTTGTCATTTTTAAGATCTACTTTTCATACATAAAGAAGTTTGACAGAATAGGTACTTTAAAGGGACAGAAATAAAGTCCATACGAAGATATGACCATAATAATTGGAAGCAATGTAATTATTAAAATCAAAAGAGCGAGATTCAGAAGCATGACTACCTCAAAGTTGCAATCCATAAGCCGAAATGTTGGCTATCGCTACGACAATAGTTTTTTTTTTTTTTTCGTTTTTCCTCAGAGACATGTCTTTGCGGACACATGAGGAGCTCATGGCTAAGTAATAACAGCCACACGGGTCGATTCATTAGGTTAAGCTACACTTGCCGGGGTTGGTTGGTCTGTCGATGGATGACCATCTTTACATACCGAGACTCCTCCGTGCCTCGAAAAGCACGTTAAGCCGTTGGTCCTGGCTGTCATTCGTGGATCTTGGCAGTCGTTACGGGTCGTCAGAACCCCGACAGTCTGACAACCCAATCTTACCAAGAAGTATCGTATTTCCCAGTTACTGGGTTGTGGAGGTCAGATTGGCAGTCGCTCCATGTAAAATACTGGTATTCAGCTGTATCCGGTTACACTGGAAGCCGACACCAACATAGTTGGGAAAAGGCTAGACAGATTGATTGTGTCCGCAAAGACTTCTCTACTACCCTATCTTTATCATTCGTAAAGATACATGCACAATTCAACACTTTGTTTTACACCAACAAAGGACCAAAAAATTAAACACACATCTTCTGAATATTCATACACATGTTAATCCTTTAAACGTCAATCATACACGGAAGTAGGTAAAACATCAGTAATATTGCAACTTCGAGAGAAAAAATGCAAGAATCACATCATGACTTTTGTTTATCTTCATGCATATGCAGGCTTCCAAGACCTGTCTCGAAAGACCAAAACAAGAAAAAAAGTAATCGACATTAATAATACTTTTGACGTATTGTGTGACAGTTTGAAAGTTGTAACGTTTCCAATCTGCATGTAAAGTGAGGCATAATGGAGATTTACATTTGTACAGAAAACCTCTTTGTGAGATGTCTGAGTCAGGCGGACAGTGTGAAAACGTCGGTCGACGCCCTAAACAAAGCCGTTTGTCGGTTAATGTTGGAGGATTAGACGCTGTCAAGTTAAAAAAAAATTATAGTACCTATTTTAAAATGGAATTTATAATTAGGTGTGCTTTTTGGGGGAGTGAATCTGTTGTTAAATTAATGAGTCACACTCTCGAATTTTCAAAAGATAGACTTTGAGATATTTTCAAAAGTAATTCTGTATCTACAATACACCTAATACCGAAATCCCACGATCCGCGATTTTGCGGACGGACACCGACGAGCCCGGACGACGAACCGTGGGAAGGTGTACGTGGGGGGTATCGTAGACATCGGAAGCTCCTCGGTGCGCGGTGGTCTGTGGTCGTCTGCCGTGCGTGTCCGTCTGCAATATTGTCGATCGCGGGATTCCACCATTACAGTGACAAAGACAATACCTATGTTGAGTTTCATACCGCCGCCGATACCTTCTAGTTTCAATATTTGCCCCAAATTGTTAACGCGGAGCAAGTTTCAGGTACTTCCTGACAATTAAAAAAAAAATACAAAACAATCGGAAATCAATATTATTTAAACGACTGAAAAACACTAACACTGTCACTGTAGGTAATATTACAGTGACTGGTCTAGTATTGACATCATTTATAAAAGGAAATGCATGCGACTTCTTTAATTTTTTTAATAAATTCTATCATAAATTCGGTCAGTCCTTTTTTACCAAATCAGTATCAACTACACCAACATGAGCGCGAGCACATCTCACCCGCGGAACTAAACCACTTCTTTCAGTCGTCGACTAACGACACTTGAACATTACAACACAATGACAAATATTGCGAGACCACTTACGTACCTACACCGCCATTCTTACTAACTTAACAAGTGTCTATTTAAAAATGACAATCACTATATTTACATTGGTAGGTGAAATATCGAGCGTTGGTGAAATTGAGAGAAAACGACGGATTTTTCAAAACTCATTTGAGAAGCGAGTGATGAAGTAAATAAATTGCAATTTTTTGATGCCGAATGAACTCTTCCCCTTTATTTTTTTTTTGTTATATAATTGTACATTATTATAGAATTATTTAATTTATTAAAACCAATAAATGTAAATTAATTTTTTAAATAAAATAATGTATATTGCACCTGGTTATTTTTTGGGAATCGAGAAGTGTGCTTTTAACACTTTGACGGAAAGTTAACGCACATAGACGTAATAACAAGAAAACTTCAATTGCGTCTCATTCACTGTCCGCCAAAGTGTTAAAAACCTACATACTGGATATGGACTTGGTATCGCTTGGTCTGGTTTAGGCAAACACATTTTTTTTATTTATTCAGTTCCTATCTACCTATTTAGAATTATTTCCACCATCGAGGTTCCTGGACACCTTCTTTGATTATACTCATTAATCAATCAACCAAAAATCTTCATCATCATCTTCCTACCCTTGTCCCATGTTACTTGTGGTCGGCGCAACACGTTTTCCTTTTTCTACTCTCCCCTGTCAACCGTCACGCTATCATTCACTCCCTTCTCTTTCATATCATTCCTCACCCAATCCAATCAACCAAAAATCGTGTCATTATTATAATAACTACAGCAAAATCTTTAAAACAATATAACCAAAATGCTAACAGCCCAAATGTCCCAAAATTCTCATACGGAAGTGACAGCACGATAACAAAACTGAGACTAGTTAAAAACAAAGTAACACGACCATTAAAATATATTTACACATTTTTATAGTTCACAATGTAAAACCACATAGTTAAAAAATAAATATTGACATAGAAGTACAATTGATGGCGTCAACTCTTGGAAAAGAAGTATTTATAGAAACACCTGCGAAATAAATGCCGTGGATTTATTATTTTATCCTAGAAAACAAGGACAATATAAATTAGACTGGATGTTCATATAAGATGCACAGATGTCTGTCCATCCGAAGACAATGTCTATCTACGACTGACGATATTTTAACAAACTAAGCGATCTTTTCAATAAATTATATTGTAAGCGCACGCGCATCGGGGCGGGGAACTATATAGAGTTGGTATATTAGCAGCGCACTGGAAAAGCGTAGTGATAATTGTTTCAAGTATACTTAACATCAAAAAGTTGTTTGATTGTTTGTTTGCAGTCGATATCTTAGGGCACATAATTATAATACCTACATAACTGAGTTGGAATAAATTATTCAGAATTTTTCCGAAACAAAAGACAGACAGACAGACAGTAAAGTGAATAATAATACTGATTACTGTACACTTTACATTGTCCTGTTTTCGTCACGTGAATTATTTAAATAATGTGTAACTAGTTGTTCATTACTCTGAATGAAGTCGAAGTATCATTACTGTTAGAAGGTCAAGAAATAATGACTTACGTCTTAATTTAAATCACCAAATTAGTCCCTATTATAAGTATTTGCAAACATAAAAAAATAAACAGCAAACGTGAGAAAAAATTAACACTGACATTCTATTAATATGACCTATCCATCTACTGCCTGCATAATGTCCGTCAGTCATATAATTAATTACAAAATTATTCAAGATGAAAAAAACATCGTACTTTCAAATAGGTATCTGCTTCGAATGATCATCATACTAATCTACAATTTAATTCTTGATTATCTAGATAAATTACATGCACTTAAAAATAACCATAATAACATAGCTCCCAACATAATTATCCAAGCATCTACAAATAAAACATTAACTCCAAATTATAAACTAAAAAGGTGGTATCATCATCTCTATGCACATCCACCTGTCTCAGCCGGTCAATCGCACAGTGCAGTCGATGCAAATGGGTGCGCCTGCGCATTGTTACCGCCGATCACTAACGACGATGTCCGAACGCGGTCATTACGCTTGACATGACCGGATCACGGCCGTGAGAATATATACGCAGGTTGTTACGTAATTTATTGTATACCTTTAGTTTTCTTATGTCCATGGTTATTGGCACCTGTTCCTGGCCCTTTGTTCCTGAGGTCAGGATTAACGGTTTGTTGTACCTCGTATTGTAATGAGGCTGTGACTGATATGGCGGTAGGCAAATGGTTTATTGAAGCCAGCTGAGAGCATCAGATAGAAATGGATGGAGAAGGTCAAGATACAGGTTGAGTCGCTCAGCCTTAGGATAATGAGTCACCTTACAACTGTTACTTATTAGACTGTAAAATAAACAGCACCTTAATTGCGTAACACACGGTCAATCAGAATTGGAATCGGTTTGAAACCAATTTCTAATCCATTGTTACAAAAGTTCGAAAAACAAATCTGCTCAACAACGTTAATAATATAATGAATGTTTTTGAACTGTCAAAATGAAACAAATTAGTCGTAATCGGAAACGAAAATAAAATACGCAATAAGATAGCTGAATGGGACGAACATCATGCAATCAACAAAAATCAAAAGCCCGTTCATTTGGATAATAGAACGAAATATGTTGACGAAGTTGTTCTGTTACTATAAAATACTCCTAAAACAACTAAAATCGAAGTGTCACACCAATTCATTCTAGATCTAGCCTTCAAAATGTAACGAAACAGCAGGCTTGCGTACAAAAACTGTCCTCTTAACAAAAATCGAACGACGGGCATCGCAGCACTGCGAAGAATCTGACGGCGGCCAAAAACTCAGAATGCAACAATGGATGGATAGTATCTGACCATTTTGTTATTTGTATGTTCGATGAGAGGTTTGTCCACAGTGTTAGTGACGGCAAAAACGTTTAATTGTCGATTTGTTAAGATTGGGTGTCTGATTCGAAAGCTTGGATGGATGTGAGTCATATAAGTGCTAATGTAAGTATTGAGGCTTATTGTTTATGTTGAGTTTAAATCTACTGACTCTAACTGCTTCCCATTTTGTAAGATTTATCTGTATGACTAAGGAGATGTTTATTTTATGCAGACTTGCAATTGCGTCCAAACCAAACTTTCCTTTCCTGTAGAATCTTGGATAGGTTATCAACAGTTCTACAATACATTTTACAGTTTCTATTTCTTTAGTTTTATTTCAAGCTAAAGTGTTCAAATCTTGAAAGTATACGCGTCGTATCATCGACATTGTGAACTTCCATTTTCAGTTACTTCTTTCTACATATACTTTGGATATTGCTATTGAATAAGCTAAACAATTTCAACTAATATGGTGCCATCGCAAACCAGCAATTTCTAACAAAAAAATAATTTCTCGTTGAAATCTATTGGCCTGTCCCATCATCAAGTTCTCAATCATAAAAGTTAATTATATTGTAAACATGAGGCAAAACCTCTTCAGCATCATATGTTTCCTTTTCGACAAAACAGCTACCTTTAAATCAACCCATAAATAGAATGACAGCAATAGTTTTTTTTTTTCAAACCCTTGAAACCGATCATTCCAATTTTCCTTCAAACGTATCAAAGATCCCAGTTTTTGCTTCGGCCATCATTATACCTGCTACCAGACATATTTTATCTAGAGCTGAACACGGGAAATTACTATATTTGAAAATAAAAAAAATATATCACAACTTTTCAAACCAGATTGTTACAAGGACATAAAATTAAAAACTTTACAGAAAGGGATAAGACCATTCTTGATGTTGACAAAAAAGGTAGTACCTAGTGTCCTATTCTCAACGCATTTCCAAGTATAATTGCAGAAAAAAAAATCTATACGTAGAAACCAATCAATTCGACGACAACGGAATAAGCCTTATTATTTTTTTTCTTTTCGATAATAAGCACTGTCATGAAGAAGCGAATTAACCACTGCATTTTGTTGTCAATCTCGACCTTATTATTTTATCCCTAAGATTAATTGTCGATGATCCAGCTGAATTTAATAAGTTTGTAATAAAGAAGCCTTAAAGTATTTTATCCGGTAATTATCCAGGGGATAATTCCTACGGTTACGGTGACAATTTTCTCCGATTGTCCGCCATTGAAACTGGTTATGTTATTATTATTGATTTTATATTGCAACAAATGTATGTGAGAGGTGATTAAGATCATAATCTTAATCGATGAAATATTAATAGCTTAGATCCGCGTGTTGATTTGTAGCATTTTTAATATAAAGACGTTTAGTTTTTCTCTTTGATGAGTAACTTTGTCCTATAGAGCTGCGGTTTCCTAGAAGAGCGGTTCCGTCATATTACATATATTGACCTTCATCAAAATCTATCATTTTCACCTTTATTTGACATTAAGGTGTCCCAAAAGGGCTCTGTATTTAGACAGCCGTTATTATGGTTAAGGTTAAGGTTTGCCTTTAGTCCCACCTATGTTCGTGGATTACTGTTTTAGAAATTTAATAATTTTGGTAAAATCTCTCTTTGTCTCTTGTTTGATAAAATTTAAATATTATAAATAAATTATAATAATATATTCATATATTTATTAATATCATATTTTCCTCGCTTTAAATGTTAACACAATGTCAGGAATTATAGGAATGCTCCCAATAATACGATTTCTTTCTTTAGTATGTATATAAATTACGTTAGATCCTTCATCCATTTTATGTTTCGGGTACTTTTAGTGTCCTGCTTTATCCGTTACATCGTTTGTGTTCTCTTTCATGTTTGCTTTTTTCTCTCGGATTTGTTCTGCACATAAGAGCCCAGTCGTCGTGATCGAAATTATCTAACTTTAGCTAATTTAACTTGACTTAATCTAAGCACAATAATCTAACCTTGGCTCTATTCAAAATGAAGAATCAGAATGAACAGAACCAGACAAGAACTATATATCGCTCTATAATCCGCGGTACAGTCACCAAAAAAACTATTGAACAAAACAATGCAACTTGCTCATATACAATCAAGTCATAATAACCATATCGTGAGAAATTAATATAATTATTGGTCCTTATGGTTGCAGCGGCCACATAAGGGAGATCGATGGGTGTATGAGAGAGAGTACCGACTTTTTCTTATACGAATGAGAGGGATAGAAATATTAACGTGTTATTACGGTCAGCAAATTGGCTCGTTTATGTAAAATTCTTTCCGCTGCGCATCTGCTGAATATGTTTTGAAATTATTGTGTTTTCTGTTAAATTAACTTTTATGTCATATTTAAAATATTTCTTAGTAACTAGGTATATTCTGGCATAACGTGTCTGTTTAGTCCCTTATTGGTTCAAAGTATCTGCTTATTAGAGGGAGTGTAGGTTATGTATTAAATAAATTAGCTACATGTTTGAAATATTCGATTACAAAATTGTCTCAATTATTCTTAAAGCGTCGTGGATTTTAATTACTTTATTACCAACGGAGTTTAGTATTGCAATTATAACTGTTTTATAGATTTCTAGATTACCTGTCATTTAATTTTAATCTGTTAATTTCAGTTGTCTTGTCTTATTCAATGAACGTAGACTGTCTTCCTCTTACCACTCCTCCAGTCTTTAGCTCATCATCATTCACAGCCCGACTTCACCCTCTGTGGGGGCCTACCACCACCGCTTACAACAGTATTATTTTAATCTTAGTCAGTGGGGGAAGGATATGGACCTATACGTCCTGTAGAGCTTCATCTCTTTCACCTTGAAGTAATATTAAAATAATACTGCTGTAAGAGCTGGTGGGGGGGGCCCTGCTCAGCATAAACTTCTCTTTTATTGTGCCAATCCCCACACTCCTGTGCCAGCCTCTTGCTTTTGCTAGACTTGTCTGTCGACTTGGACTTCATCATCATCATCATCATAATTTCAACTGAAAGACGTCCACTGCTGGACATAGGCCTCCCCCAGGCACCGCCACTTCGACCGGTTCTGTGCTTTACACCTCCAGCGGATTTCTTCGATCTTCACCAGGTCATCGGACAACCTTGTGGGAGGCCTTCCAAAGCTACAGACTTGGACTTATTCTGTCGACTATCACATCGTCTTCGCCATCTACACTTGGATCTATCACTACACTATTTGTCAAGCTATACCTGAGACCCACTTGCGGATAATTTTAGCCATAATTTGTCCAACATGGAATGTATTAGTCTCACTCTAATTTTGGCCACCTTATCAACTTGATTTCATTCTACATCTATTTTCTTCTCTTTCTCTTCAACAAACTTCACAAATATACCATTTTAGACATGCTGGTGTATTCTATAAAAACCTCACCGTGAAAACTCAGCTTGAAGTTAGCTGTCATTTGACACTACTGACAGCTGTCAATAGTGTCCTAGCATCAGGTGGAACTTACCACGTTTCACCTAAGTTTTCACAGTGAGAGTAGTACAAAACAGACTGGCTGGTCCTTTACATTTAATTGTGCTCTATTACCAAAGCAATTACGTCTACTAACAAAGGCCTGCCAATGGTTCAACGACAGCATACAGAACCATAACCAGTTCCTTAACAACCATAGTGCTAAAGAACCATAGATAATATTTTATGAGTCAATATAATGGCACTACATAAATAGTATCGGTGGGAGTTGCAAAACGACATATTTGATTTTGTTTATAAATTATTTGTTCTTGCTATTGCTCGCGACTTCGTCTGCGTTGATTTTGATTTTCTTTATTTTTAATAAAAAATTGATCAAACGACCTAAAGCTTAAATAAACCGTGAAGAATTATTATAATCCATACCTACTTACTATATATAAAATATTTTAAATATGAAAGTAACTCTCTCTAGACCTCTCTATCTGTCTGTCTGTTATCTTTTCACGCCTAAACCGCTGAACCGATCATTACGGAATTTGGCAGCTAGGTAGCCTGGGACCTGGAAAAGGACATATTATGGTACTTTGTCTGAGTGGTCTAGAGGCAAGACCACTGGTTTCAGACCCAGAAGTCCCAGGTCCCCAGTGGGGACAACATTTTCAGCTCGGTTTGGTTGGTGGTAGGGCTCATCATCTGCCTAGCCTTTTCTCAACTATGTTGTGGTCGGCGTCCAGTCTAACCGAATGCAGCTGAATACCAGAATGTAGTAGTGTTGATGACCAGAATTCATGACATTTCGTCTCTGCATGAGAAAAGGTCTAAAGCAAGGTTGATGACGTCGAATATCATCGGTTACATGTATGAGAAAACTCGGGTATTTCGAGGTTAGGTTCAGAAGCAGAGCCAGGTATAATAACAAGGCAAATGTCGTTTAAGACCATTTTTTGTAATAAAGTAACTTTATTGGACATTTTGGTGCTAATATTTGTCGTCATTGACCGAGGCTCCTCCATGCCTCGGAAAGCACCCGGGCTCCCGGCTGTCATTTGTGGATCTTTGACAGTCGTTACGGGTCGTCAGAAGCCCGAAAGTCTGACAACCAGTCTTACCAAGGGGTATCGTATTACCCAGCTACTGGGTTGTGGTGGTCAGATAGGCAGTCGCTCCATGTAAAATACTGGTATTCAGCCGCATCCGGTTCCAGTCGGCTTCCAGTAGACCTCAACATAGTTGGGAAAAGGCTAGGCAGATGATGATGATTAGGGTTGATATGTCGGGTGTCGGGACCACTGGTCAATATTAACGGTACAAATACCAATAAATATGACACTCTCAATCATTTATGTCCTACTTACTGCACATAAACTGCATAAAAATAATAATTTATTTCGCAAAAAATTACTCCCGCGCACTTTCAAAAACGTCCGCTGCAGAAGACGAATGGCGTCACCTGTGCTTGTGTTACGGTAAATCAAAATGGCGGGTGTTTTCTCTCTTTCTCGCAAGAGGGTGGGATGTATGTCTATCTCACTCACATATTTGATTATACCGCGATCGGATGCGCCTGAGATTATGAGTGCTACCCGCATTAATGCTGTTTGATTTATGTTTGTCTTACTGATCGACGTAATTTAGTGCAATTTTTATTATTCAATAGTTCTACTGATGGTTTGAAGCTTCTTTGTAAGCGATTTTATTTATGGAAGGTAAATTGGAACTATGATTGCTATTTTACAATGATGGTTTCTAGTTATTTAGGTAATTGGAATAACTTATAATAATTTAAATCATTTCAAATTCTCTTTGTTAGGTTAGGTAGGTACGTGGGAAAGTCTGAAAGGGGTAATCCGTCAACTCGTCCTACATGGTCGTCCTACATGCCTACGGCCCATCTAAGACGACTTGCAGAAAATTAAAAGAACGTCCTAAATTGGCCGTAGACATGTAGGACGAGTTGACGACTCTCCGAAAGGGCTACCGTGGCCTCTGGCAACATACAGGCAACTAAAGGAAAAAGGGTGGGCCAGCCAAAAAAAAAAATCACGCTATATAGGTAAGGTAAGGTAAGATAATTCATCAAAATCCAAATCAATAAAAAAGTGAGTAGGTACGGTACAATAAATCATTCATTTTCTCATTAGATACTACAAAATATATAAAAAATTGTGTCACGTCATCAGTGTGAGTTCTTGTAAGAACAAAGTTTGATGAAGCACCAGATACTTAGATTGAGACATTAAAATAGAAAAAAATAAAAAACGGCTAAATCGACATAGCGCGTGTACTGCTCTAATGATTTTAATTCCCTCCCCTATGAAATTGCAAAATTACTGTCATTCCTACACCGACATTTCAATTCGTATCTTATAATGATCAAAGGTAGACAAAACAGCATTTAAAAAAAATAAAAAACAAAATTGACAAGTTGCAAACTCATTTAATAAAACAATAAAATAATTTGATGGACTACAAAGCACGCAGGAACATAGCAGGTGACACATTCATGTTTTTAACTGTTCTCATAGGAAAACGTAATGATTCATTTATATTTTAATGTCTGTAGACGACAACACAATACATATGTCAGTTGGTATTACGTATTGTAATGAAAACTGCGCGCACGCATTCGTCTCTCGCTCCCCAACAAGAACAAACATTATAAATTCAAATGATACAACAAAGTTGTTCAGAAATTTAAGATTAACTCCGCAATTAAAAGACTTCAACAATTGAAGGTTGAATATTTAAAAAAAAAGTTAGTCGGCGGTTCTAAATATCACCTGTCAACAGTTAAACCAGTTTATTTAGACCTCTATTCGTCAAACGACACTTTATATTCAGAGGCCATCTCAAGATTGTAATACAATTAACACTAACAATCAAAAAACTGCACTCGTTACCCACCGATTATGAGACATCGATACACGAATTGAATCGATTAATTCGCTTGTAAAGGTTACGTACTACACCCGTGTTATTAATTACGAAACTGTTTATCAATCATTAATGCACACGTGATAAATATCCTAGCCACTTTACCAAGAAGTGGGTAATTTGTAATATTTCAACATAATTATAGGTGGCCATTAAAGGCCTTTATTACAGTTCGGTTACATTAAAATCAATAAAAAATGTTACTGCATTTCAACCAATCATTTTTAATTGGGAATAATGAATTTATTTAAACTAAATTAGAAAAAAACAGTATTGTATGTAGTATAAATAGAAATAATGCAAGTGAGTACATCGATAAGTTCAAATAAAACGTGAAATGTATCGAAGGACCAATAAAATAATTCCTAAGTTTTGACTAATTTTGAAACCTAAACCACAGAGTTTATCACCAAAATTCTCCCACAATATATTCAAACATGTCATACACTTGCAGCTCTATAATAACATATTATGCGTACGCGCATCGTGCTGTTATGGCCGGCGGTCAGCTAATTTCTTACCATCTGATAACAGCCCGTGATCTCCCCGTAATAAGATATTCACGAAGAGCGAGGAACTGGTAGACGCGAAATGGTATGTTGAAAAAATAATGATTAGTTGTTAGGTACATTAATATGTTCGCGAAGAAAAAGTCCTTATAGAAGACTTAAGTATTGTATTCAACAAAGATATCATAAAAATTAAGAAAATAATATTGAGTATCTTGGTGAATAACATTTTACCCTAGACAAAGTCAAACTCAAAGTCAAATAATTTATTTCAATTAGGCACATAAAAGGCACTTTTAAACTTCAAAAACAAAGAAATAGAACCGATTCTAGTTGCCCCTTCCAAAAGGTAGTTTTCGTTATGGAGAAGAATGGGACCAAGAATCTCCAACGTTACCTACTCTTTTAAAAATAATAAAATCAGGACGCGGAGAGGACCAACCACTGGACTGGTCCTTTGGTCCTGCACCATTCTGTACTACACGATCAATCAGAGTGGGAATCGGTTCGAAACAAATGTCTAATCCATTGCTTCATAAGTTCGTAAGTACGTTGTTGAGCAGATTTTTTTACCAAACTTTTGAAGCAATGGATTAGACATTTGTTTAAAACGAGTCCAATTCTAAACGATCGTGCATTACGCAATTAGGGTGCAGATTTATATGAGATAGTTAAGACCCAAAAAATTCAGAATGACAAACCGCTGATCCAAAATCTGTAAGCTTCAAAGGTAAATCCAATGATCGATAATAATGGTCTGAGCTACAAAATTACTGGAAGCGAATAATGATTTGAGGCGGGTATAACTAGCATTCTTACAAGAAATATTATTCTCACGGAAATATTAAAAAGGATAGACAATGAGATGAAGAAGCGAGCAATAGCCAAATATGGGATAAATGTTGTAAAAAGTGGTAATTGGATTCCAAGCTTATTGGTTTCATAGCAAAAACGAATAACACAACACTACCTCTCGTTACATGGTTTTTAATATGGTATGCTGTCGTAGTTGTTATAGTGTCGAACTAGTGATCTTGAGATAATTTTGGATGAAATACCACAATTTCTTTTGATGTCTGATCCGCTAGATGAACGTGAAGATGATTGGAATTTTAATCTATTGTAGTTTGAGATTTAGAAACCATGTTTGAAGTGAAACTTCTTAGGCAACGTTTCGATAATTGGACGAGAATTGATAGTGAAATGTCAAGCACGCGTCACGTTTAGGCACATTTCGTTACACGAGAGAGATGAAAAATATAACTTCAAAGCAACAGGAGTTGCGCAAAAGAGACCGACGTATACACTCAATGCAAAGCCGCGATAGAATAAGATAGTGTCCCGCATACGCGTGTTGTAGATGTTTTTTTTTAAAGCTGTAGCCTTTATTTAAAAACTTTTGCTTTCTAGGTAAATAATTTGAAGCTGGCAATATTAATTTAAGTTTTGATATGATACATATCATGAGTTGATATATGTATGAATGTTTAAAACATAAATGATACTCTTGATGAGTTTAATGGTCTTTTGTGTGTTAGCTATGCACATGTGCTTACAGTACAAAATATCGCTTGTATCTCCGTTCTGTGGCAAGAAACTTTACCTACACAGTGTATTATTGAAATATTTTTTTCTTTATTTGACCATTAATCTCATCCATTATCTTCTGGATCGTTTCAAAATGATACTCACAACAGCATCAATAATTGCACAGTATAATAGAAAACAATCATATTAATAACCCATACAAGACTCAGTATTAATGCAAATTATAGATTAAAAAGACATACCTACTTCCATTAATCAAGACAGGGTACATGCCCCCACTAATAGAATATTAAGACTGTATAAAAAGTAAAGCGTAATGAAAAAATAATTTTACATGATTTATAGCTTACTCAGGGATCTGCAAATTGCTCTCAGTTTGGGACATTTAACTTAAGTGGTGCGTACGCGCATGATACGTTAATTTTCGAAAAAAGAAGGAGGAAATTATTTGCGAGTAAAATGGCGCGATGTATTCCGAGAGCAACCGATAATGATTGATTTTAATAAACATAGGGCGGTTGGCGCCATTGCTGTGCATGTGTACTTATTGTAGAATTATAATTTATCTTTTCTGTTTTATAATTGGGTGGCAATAAACTCAAACCGGTGTCACTTTGTCTTCGCCTCGTGGACTTCGAAGCGGGACTAAAAACTCCCGTAGGGAAATTCGTAATTGATTGTATTTTAATGTCATGTTGAGGTATCATTGCTCTTCAGGAGCTTTATACTTATGTCGTGAGCGGTGAGCACCCAAATGAAACAGTAGGTAACTCATGAATGCTTTTATTTGGATATATGTAATTCATTTATTTTATCATATTTAGGGCTGATTTAACCAAAGCCAGATATATTTTATTTGGGGAATAAAATTGACGTCTGACAGTTTTTGTATTGAAAATCTGTCAAAAATTTAATATTTATTCGCTGGATTAGACTTATACTAGGGATAAAAGTTTGGTCGAATTCGCCCTTAATCATGGGCGGAGTGATGGTCATCACCAAAACACGTTGTGAATGTTGTGATTCTAGTCAACAAGATCAGATCGATGTAGGTACTACTTTTATATTAAATGGTTAAATCACTATATATAAAACAAAGTCCTCCGCCGCGTCTATCTGTCTATTCGCGATAAACTCCAAAACTACTGCACCGATTTTCATGCTGTTTTCACCAATGGATAGAGTGGTTCTCGAGGAAGGTTTTAGTATATAATAAACGACATCCACGCGGGCGACGCCGCGGGCGTTTAACATAGAAGTAGGTGCCCAATAAGCCTGGCCTGGGCTTTTTGGGCACCTGGATTATTGGGTAGACTATAGTAATCTGGACTTAAGACTACTTAACTACAAGAAAATGCACCAAAAGTATAAGTAAGTAACATTTTAGTAGGTGTATTTTAGATGTGTAATTTTTTAATAATAATAACGTATATAGAATATACATTTCGTTAAAGAGAGTTTTCGTTAAAGATAATACGCTTAAACGAAAACTCTCTTTAACGAAATGTATATTCTTAAAACGCCATAATATAAAATATTTTTTAAATATTAATTCTTTAAGCATAATTATCATTAACTTTGCTTATTCGAAACTTAAAACGCGATAAAACCACCTACTTACAATAAAGTCAAGCAATTATAACTTTAAAATGTTCTTTTTCACTTAATATTTAAGGAGTATTTTTGTATCTCTTCGATCTATCCTCCAAAGACCATTTAAGGAGATGTTTTGCACCTTTTCGCAAGGTTTTTTCAAGTTTCTGCTTTAACATAACTTGACCATAATTTACGTTTACCAGGCAAATAATTAAGTTATAAAAGTTTATAGACCGTTGATACATAATTCATCGCTAAGTTATAAAGTTCTAGCTCATAATTAACTTTTTGAATGACATTAAGTTTTAGCTTGTATAATTTTGAGTGAAAAATTTAAGCTTTTAAACATTGATGTTTTAAAATATGAATATTTAAAATATGAAATGATGCACCTTTCTGCAGAAACTTAAATTAATTATGATCGTTAAATTAGTTTTTATTGTCAGTCTTATTTTCTGCAAACACTACCTCTTTACATTTAATTATAATTATCAGAAAATTTGAGTAAAAACAACCGCTGTTAAACTTCTGTGGTCATTTCTTTAATCATGAAACTTTTAAACAATGCTTTTCGAAGCTATACATTATGTTATCTAACGAAGGGCATTCCCGTTAACCTGCAATAAAGTATATGCTAAAAAATATATTAACATAAACAATTTTTTTTTTTTTTGTAGTATTATATTCTCAAAAATTTATTAAATTGTTACGGAAAAGGAACACTCCGTACCTACACCCACACTTGTTACACTTGTCTTTCTACGTTGAAATACAAGTGAGCGTGTGCAGAGTGTTTCTTATACGTACCTATCAATTTAATAGTTTTGTGAATATTTCAATACATAAATTTAAAAAAATGGTGGTATTATTAAAGCATTTTTGGGCGCTATCCTATTGCGGGTTAACGGGACCGCCCTTTGTTAGTTAACATACTATATGTTATAGGTAAGACGAAGAAAATTATGTGGTCCAAACATTATAACAACCATTTAAGTTCATTTGATTAGTGCCCAATGTGTAACACCAGCATTACACTGCCTTATTACATATGACATTTGTGCCTGTCACAATGACAGCTGCAATGTCCATCAGCAAATTGCTGGTAAAATGGTTGTTGTTTTAATTCAGTATTGATGTGAAATAATTATTAACTTATTCGATTTAATGTCATATAATAAGATGTTGTTACGTATGCAAAATGAGATGCGAAGATTATTTATTATGTTCGATTAAGGCTGGTCTTTTTAAAGTTTATGCAAGCAATTCATTTTAGTCTTTTGGGACATTTATTTTGGAATGAAAATTGATTACTAATTGAGTTAAAAATCGGTGAAATAAAAACCTTTCAAAAAAACTTTTAAAACTATTTAAAAATCAGTTATAATTCTTTGTTTTTGACGTTAAAAATTGCCTACTTAAAATAAATTATTTGACTTTGACTTTAAAATGCAATCAATTGAAAGTGTACATTCGTTTTAAATGGAATAAATAGCCTGAAAAATATAAAGGAAATGAACTTCCCAATAGCGCCAAAAGTGATTAAAGGGGGCGGAACTTTATTCATAATAAGTCATTAGTCGTGCCATTTATTAAAAAGTCGCAAGTTTGTTGACATACTCGTATTAAGATCATAATAAATAATTAATTGAAACATCAGGTGACCCAAATTAACACAAACTTATTTCTAAGCATTTCAACGTTTAGAATAAATAAGTACTAAAATGACTATAGGCGCCACCTGTCAGTTACACCGACGATAATATGCGCACAGACCATAACTCTATGGTAATGGAACATACGTGTGAACATCAAACGGCAAGCATTTTACACCTGAGCAGTTTACGAGGATTTTATACAAAACTAGCTTTTGTTCGCAGTTTTCCTCGCATACTAGGTGAAGTACTTCATGTATCCGAATTAAAAGTATACTACGTTTTAAGGCAGGATATGGCATACTCGTGTGCTGAATTTTATCCTGATCCTTTAAGCTGTTCACGTACTATGTTAAAATCATAAACATCATAACAAACGTTCAATTTGGTGACCGATATAAATTGGAATAGTGCAGAAGGATGAGGTCTTCAGAATTTTTTTTTACATTTTTTTTAAATACATAAGTAAAATAAGTAATAGTAGTACATTTTAAAAGTGTGTAAGAATTTAGAAGAAAAAAAATAATGTCTATTTTTCTGGCAAAGTTCTTCTATTAAATGCAAAAAAAACTGAAAACGGGAATGCTACAAAATATTTTTGATTAAAGGCTGCTTTTACCAGTCATTTATCTGTGGAATAAAATTGACGTCTGACAATTTTTGTATGGAAAAGCTGTAAAAAATCCCAAATTATTCGCAGGATATAACATACTAGGATTTAAAAAAGTGGTCGAAGTCTCCCTAAATTGAAGAAAAGTTGCATTCCTATCCAAAATCCAACGAGTTTCAAACTATCATAGTTCCCATATGATACAGAAACGATTGAATCCACGGTTGAATCCCTACTATACCTACTTCCAAAGGGACATTGTTTGCGATGACCGCACAGCGGCTACACATAATTTTGTGCGGTAACCCTAAACCTCACTTAACCGGATCCGATGACCATTTTGACCGCCTGTGTACAGGGTTGTACGTTTTGGAATCAGTGACAGTGTTGTTTATCTAAGTGTTTTACTTGTTCCATTAATGTTTTTTAATTGGAACTGTCTTTAGTTATATTCAGTTTGTAATAATTTGAAACTCTGCATTTCTTTCACGCAGGGAGGATTACTACTTCCACAAAAAATTACAGATTCTACCTTTGGGAAGGGGCAACTAGAATCAGTTCTATTTGTTTGTTTTTGACGTTCAAAAGTGCATAGTTAAAATAAATTATTTGACTTTGATTTTTAATTCTAAAAGGACATTTTGATCATAAATTCCACGTTTGACTTTGTCTTTGTTTTCAATACAAAAATTGACCTCCTGGCGTTGTCATGAAACTTGGCAAAGACCTCCTACATATAGCAGTGGACTGCGATATTCTGAGTAAATTGAGACAATTTAAGTGAAACTTTATAAAGACCAAGTCATCATGGGTCAGTGACAACTGGGCCCGTGTCAACTCAACCCGAATAATAATACCAGATACGTCGTTATGACATCCTCCACCGAGTCTTTATCCTAAATTATAAAGACCATAGATATTTCTACTTATTGTGTGGGTTTGTGGTCCTTGCTAACCCTAGCTGTCCTACCCATTGTTATCTAAGCCACAAAATAAGCCATCCCGTGACCGAGGGCTGTCCCCGCCCAATTGAATCTCAATCACCATTACGATAATATATCACTTTTTTATTCTTCTATAAGCAATACTTTTTGCTTTAGACTTCTAGTATTATTTTCTTTGGAGAACGAAATTTCTTTCATGATTGTGTTTTAGCTGCTTTATACCTAAATCTATAGGATCACCCTGCTGGACATAGTGGACTTATATGCTTCCCAAATTGCTCCAGAATATTGATGATAATTATCTTTATTTCATTTTGAATACATATATTATTAACATTTTTAAAAACATTTAAAAATGTAAAAAAATTGTAGCCCATCGGCATCAGGATCAGGGTCCAAGCTGCCAGTGGTCAGGGCTCCAGAGAGAGGAACCTCCTCACTATGCGTCCAGGAGTACTGCTTTCTGAATCAAGCCCTTGACCCAGCCGCGCAATAAGAGCCTCCTGAGGTGTTGGTCGAGTCTCTCCGCTATTAGACCTTTGACCGTAACGATTATCGGTACAATAATTGCAGAGTCCACGTCCCACATGTCGACAACCTCGTGTGCTAAGTCAAGATACTTGATTTTTGTAAAAATAGTAATTATAATCGAATTCTTAATTTGGCAATTTTCATTAATAATATTCAACAGGACATGCCCTTTGATAAATTTCCCTTGTACATAATTATTTTAATAGAAATTATAAGTCTTTAAGTAAAATAAAAATTTTACGTTGAAAAAATAAAAAACAGGACAGGAGATTATGTGTAAATAGTTTTCTGAAAATCGAGGAGCTCGTGGCTACGTAATAACAGCCGCACGGGTCAATCTATCAGGTTAAGCTACGCTTGCCGGGCTTGGTCCGTGGATGGGTGACCATCTTTACATATTGAGACTCCTCCGTGCCTCGGAAAGCACGTTAAGTTGGTCCCGGCTGTCATTTGTGGATCTTTGACAGTCGTTACGGGTCGTCAGAAGCTCGAAAGTCTGACAACCAGTCTTACCAAGGGGTATCGTATTACCCAGTTACTGGGTTATGGAGGTCAGATAGGCAGTCGCTCCATGTAAAATACTGGTATTCAGCTGCATCCGGTTAGACTGGAAGCCGACCCCAACATAGTCGGGAAAAGGCTCGGCAGATGATGATGAGTTTTCTGAAAATCCTTTTAGAAATTCCGATCTAAAATTTTAATTCATCCTCTTGTTAGTTCAGACACCGATATCTTACCCAAGTTAATGGTAAAGTGGTCAGCCACACTTATAGGATTAGTAAGGGGTCGTATATCTAATATTTGCATGTTGACGTCCAGATTATAATATTATAATGGTCAGTTGGTTTAGCTATGTTTTGGATCCCTACCGTTCCGTGTTTGTATTAGGATTATGATTTATTGAACTTGTATTTAAAGCCTTTATAAACATTTTGTGCTATTAGTTTTCTCTAGCTTCCGTAATATATGTATAAGTACGGTAAGAACATCATGGACCTGTCGGGCACAGAACATGAGAGAATAGATAGGTACCATCTCCTTTTCGAAAGTTTCCCATCCCTACAGTCTCATTTTCCAAAACATCTAAAGTGGTATGCTTAATTATGGCAAGAAAACTCAACTTCTGTATTCAAAACTACACCATTCTTATCCGCGTTCAAGAGCTGTCAATATTCCACAGAAAATAATGACACTGACAGCCCTTAAACGTAGTGTATGACTGTGCTGATCGCGTACAGTTTGTATGATGTGCAGAGACCCTAGACAAAGTGACATTCTATCAGCGATAACGATGATGGAAAAGGCAAAAATGTAATGTAATCCTGTTGAAAGTCGTTGTAGAAATAGGAAACGCTTTGGAAGCGATTGTCACTTGTCTAGGCCCTCTCATCGCGTTCAGTTACATTGATGAAATTCGCCCTTAGTCATGCAGTACTATTTAAGAGCTTATTTACCTGTCTGACCAACATAAGGCGTCGTCTCGATACCTGAAAATAAAAATAAAAGTGTTTACTGTTTAACTCATAAAACAACAGTTTTAAAAACCACTGAGGCACCTGTCCCAACGCCAGCGAATAACGAGAAGCGAGTAGAGCTAGGAACTAAAAATGAGTTGGCGAGCAACTGGCAGCGAGTGTTCGACGGCAATGCTTACTCGCTGGTATGCATATGTACCAAGTGTGAGTCTCTCAGCGAGTGTTCTGCCCGCAAAGCGACATTCGCTGAGCGAGTATTTTCTTTGATACCTCTTGTCGCTGGGACAAATTGTGGAGAGAGAGTTCTCACCGGCAGTGTGAACTATTAATATAATTATGTATCTCTTTTACTGACACGGAATCTCCTACACCTATTGAACATTTCTTGAGCGAGAAAATAGTAGATAGCTAGCTAGTCGCGGTGGGACAGTGCCTTTGGAACCAAACCGAGGCCCTAACAATCTAAAACCGTACTTGGTTCAGCAACTACAAAATGGTTGCCAACAACTACATAATTACTAAGTTAAACACAGGCATTATCACCCGACAGTTCCTGATTATAGAGGAAAAGGAGCACTAGTTATATCTTGATGTATGTTATTATATTTCTACCAGTTATTACCTAACGATCTTACAGAAATGCCAATAATCCTTGCGAAGATTATATTTTGAAACCTGGTGAAGATAAAAGAAGGCTGGTTTTCGATTGTCAATATCCTTACGTGCAGTCAAATACAAAATCAAAATAATATTTTGATTGATAATATTTGATAAGTGATTTTATTTTACATAAACCTACATGGACACTTATCAAACGTGAGAAGCTAGGTGCAGGGTTCCAATGGGTCGTTTTCTATGGAGAAGAGCTGGAAAGAAACTCCACGGTTACTCTTGGCAGCAAATCTTTAAGGGCGAAGAGAACTTGAAAGGCCGTGGTCTATTGCGAAGCTCGATAGTAATTCATATTCTATTTCCTTTTCAAAATATCGTAGTAAATACAATGTTTCACCATCAAACTGACCGAGAGCGGTCAATGAGTGGAGTAGACGATTCCAATATAATATAATGACAAAACATCCATCCATCAAAACAGCTGATTAATATAAAATTACCAATTCATCCCAACTTGGTACATTCAAGTAAAAACATTAAAATTCAATAAATCGTCGCGATAATCATCCGAGTTCAGTTTGAATTAAAATAAAAAGTTCTTATCTCTTAGCTATGGTAAACATTATGTATGTAAAAACATAACTGGGCGGGTTGACTCATTATTGATCGAGATACGACAATACATAGATGTCTGTCTCACACCTAGGTTCACCATGATGTAGGCGAAATGGAAATGGCAACCCTTGTAACTGCGCTCTGACGAAGAGTAATACTGTCAGTAAGTGCGATCAGACGAAGAGTAATACTGTCAGTAAGTGCGCTCAGCTGAAGAGTAATACTGTCAGTAAGTGCGCTCAGCTGAAGAGTAATACTGTCAGTAAGTGCGCTCAGCTGAAGAGTAATACTGTCAGTAAGTGCGCTCAGCTGAAGAGTAATACTGTCAGTAAGTGCGCTCAGCTGAAGAGTAATACTGTCAGTAAGTGCGCTCAGCTGAAGAGTAATACTGTCAGTAAGTGCGCTCAGCTGAAGAGTAATACTATCAGTAAGTGCGCTCAGCTGAAGAGTAATACTGTCAGTAAGTGCGCTCAGCTGAATAGTAATACTGTCAGTAAGTGCGCTCAGCTGAAGAGTAATACTGTCAGTAAGTGCGCTCTGACGAAGAGTAATACTGTCAGTAAGTGCGCTCAGCTGAAGAGTAATACTGTCAGTAAGTGCGCTCAGCTGAAGAGTAATACTGTCAGTAAGTGCGCTCTGACGAAGAGTAATACTGTCAGTAAGTGCGCTCTGACGAAGAGTAATACTGTCAGTAAGTGCGCTCAGCTGAATAGTAATACTGTCAGTAAGTGCGCTCAGCTGAAGAGTAATACTGTCAGTAAGTGCGCTCAGCTGAAGAGTAATACTGTCAGTAAGTGCGCTCAGCTGAAGAGTAATACTGTCAGTAAGTGCGCTCAGCTGAATAGTAATACTGTCAGTAAGTGAGCTCAGCTGAAGAGTAATACTGCCAGTAAGTGCGCTCAGCTGAAGAGTAATACTGTCAGTAAGTGCGCTCAGCTGAAGAGTAATACTGTCAGTAAGTGCGCTCAGCTAAGGACCTCTTAATACATACAGAGACTTACAGTTTCTTCCTTTGGGAAAACTAGGTAGAGCTACGTGATATTTACTATATTTTCGAGCAGTTATTGATGTTGTTAAATTCAGCACAGCTGAACAGGCTGATGTAAACCATAATTTCTTTATCTTCTCTTACGAAACTAACTATAGCAGCGTCCTAGAAATATCGAGCACCTATATTTGTTCCAATCAACTTAATTACAGGTGCACATACCTACCCAACAAAATATTCTACTCAGGGCCTCCCTTCCCTTACAACCACCATTCCTCCTATATTTAAACCTAAACAACCCTTTCCCTAACTATAGATAGTGCCATCCAGCCCCACTCCGCTCCGCTCCGTACTGAAGTACAGCTTGCAGTACAGTAATCGCGGAGTGGGGTGCGTCTTACAGTACAGTAATCGCGGAGTGGGGCGAGTCTTACAATACAGTAATCGTGGAGTGGGGCGCGTCTTCGTGGAGGGAACTCTCTGTACCTCTTCCATTCTCTATACGTCGGTGAACTAGACCATTTCCCAGAGTGCCGACCTCACAGGCTATGAATGAATAATTCACGACGCCTCGCTAACCGCCGCCTACATTATTAATAACCGACGGTTAGCCTCTGAACATGTCGGACGGAAACCGCTAAAAATGGTGGTTATTTCGCGTTTTGAAGAAATGAGGAGCTAAGTTTTAGATAACGGGATAACGCTACGTTCACACAGCTTCATGAAAAGTAACTATGTTACTGTGTAATATATTATTTTCTAGGATAGCTAAAAAAAATCAGTGTTATAGCAATATAATATAATATTTTAAAACTTGAGGGGTCCTCACATAGCAACACTGTCTGTAGGTATTTTGGCGGCATCTACAACGCCACATGCCAACTACGCATCCTGTCAGACTTGACATCACACAAGTCCTGCAGACAGTCTAAGAAAAACACCCAAAACGTCCGCCCTTCACCACTTCCTAGTGCTTTAGCTGAGAAAAAGAAGAACGACTCCTGGACAATTCAAAAGTGCCTGTAAATCAACATCATCATAATCAGCCTATAACGTTCCCACTGCTGGGACACAGGCCTCCTCTCTGTGAGAGGGAGTGGGCCGTAATCCACCACGCGGGCCCACTGCGGGTTGGTAGATGTCACATGTCTTCGAATTTTTGGTCATAGGACAAGACGGTTTCCTCACGATGTTTTGAAAATCTGTAATCTGTAAATGATTTACTTGAAACAAATGCTTTGAGTTTGAGTTTGAACTACCACTAGTTACCCATTCACGAACATAGTGAGTGAAAGATCATGGGCAGAAACAGCTAAATACTAACACAAATAACTAAAACATTGACTCCTCAACCTCGTCGAAAACTCATTAACTAGAAACTCCTTTTAACTAAACTATAAAGTTAACAATAGCGAGATAAGGAGAGAAATCGCTTGTACCAGTTAACTTAGCAGAATAGATGCTCTGCACCTTGCTCATTGACTGCGTATACGCACAATATGGTGAATAGAATATTGTCTATGGTCCATTATAGGACATTGGTCTGTCATGGTAATTATTATGGATGGTGCTATTGTGGCTAAATATTTAGAGCGAAATTCTAAGCTGAAGTGGATTGGTTGGTAGATATTTTCAGAATGGACGTGGACATGGTACGTGGTTTTGATGCGCTTCATTTGGTGCGTTTCAAAGTTGGTGCGCTTCGAGGAATACCTCGGTATACTGTGTAGACTTATGTTTAGGTATATTTATTTGACGTTTTAATCTTGCTTCGATTTCCTTAATAACTAATAACATTACGCTTGTAATCCCCGAAGGGTTAGGCAGAGAGTAGGTACACCCACATTTCGTACGTTTATTTTCGTTCGTCATCCGTTTCGTTTAGTTTACATCAATGTCTTTTTACTGCTTCAAATTGAAGTAGATACAATTATTTGAGTACCTACTAGTTTTCAGAATAAAGATTTCCACATACAATTTTTAAAAACGTATCCTGTCATATTAAAAAGTGGAATATTAATAATGTCTGTTGCGTCATACCAAAAAGTTGATAAAGTCTGCGAGTGTCGGCTGAAGGCATTCACGATGAGCACCCTCGAACTCTCGCCATAAATATAGGGTTGACAGAAACAAAATACTGAACAACTATAAATTTCGTCAGAAACCAATATAATTATAACCGTATCAGTAGGTATCAAAATCAAAATATTTTATTTTACATATACCTACCTTATACACGGGCATTTATGAAACGTCAGAAGCTAGGTGCACGGTTCCAATTTGTCGTTTGCTATGGAGAAGAGCCGGCAAGAAACTCCACGGTTACTCGTTTAAAAGTAATTGACTGCAACAATATTTTCGAAGGAGGACAGTGTAGGCTTTTCTACAAGTACCAGGTAAGTACTAAACAAAATAGAAAAGTTCATCGTATCATGTTACAAGGTAGAGCTATGCGAGCCAAAATAACACATCAGCCTCTGAAGGCATTGCCTTCAAAAGGCAGGCAGTTTAAGCCTTTATTCATGTGTAACAACCCTACAGATAATACGTCATCAGTATGCGAGATGCGATCAAACATTACAGCCAGCGGAACTGCGACGACGCAAACGCGTTGATGTACTTACTATACTGAATCGAAAAGTTAACTAATTTTGCAAAAATATCAAATTGTAAATGGTCCTTTGACCTATTGTGTTTAGAGGGATGGAAAAATGGAGGAGAAAACCTAGGTAATTTCCATTCGTACCTTTACATTTTAGAAAAAGAGCACATTCTAGAGATCGCATCATACTTTTTTTTTTATCTCATTAAAAGTATTTACATTTACCGTGCCAAAGAACAAAGATCGTCACACACTGGACGCCTGGATCGCCGCCGCACCGTCGTCGAGGTCTACCTCGACAAATCGATCGAAAAATTCTAAAAACATCGCCGTGGTCTACCACGGCGAAGTTTTTAGAATTTTTGCCTGTTTGTATGGATGTATGTTCCGGATTCGCGCAAAAACGGCTAAAGGGATTTGGATGAAATTGACACACAGATAACCTGGATTAACGCATAGGACACTTTTAATCACGATATTTTCCGACATCCACGCGGGCGAAGCCGCAGGCAAAAGGTTAGTATATACAATATTCGTCGTAAATCTGTTCCCAAATAATTTAATCAATGCCCCTTGCTTACTTCTCACCCATAACACCCATAAATTCACAACAAAAAAAACAAATATCCACGTATTCGTTGTAAACTCCTCATAAGTTTGTCTATTGCCAATATGGCGCGCGATCTTCCCGCGCTTTTTAATAAAATACCTCGCACGCGCGTATGTCTGACAATAATCTAGGAGATCGCTGATCGTACCGCTAAGGCTTATTAAATCGTGATGAAAAGTTTTATTAAACAGAAAATATGGAAGAGATAAAAATGTTATATGAAATGAAATGAGTGAACTACAAAGTCTCCTAGATTTTATTACGAAAGAGCCTCGTCCATAAGAAAACAACGTGTAAAAGGAACAACGACGTGTGAAATTGAAATGTGGCCATGCATGCTTGATCTCCAGATATATGATTATTTGAAAATAAGGAATACATTAAAAAAAAAATTTACAAGTCGCACTTTCGAATATTTTCAGAGCGTTACTTAAATTGCTTATCAGTGTATTTTTCATTATCAGTTTACGACCACTAAGTTCCCTTCTTCAACTTTGAAGTTTGTCCCCAAATGCATTTGTTACATTTTTAAGACAATGATGCAACTGATGAGGGGAGAACCAGCTGAACCAGTGGAAAGAGGATATAGAGCTTAATGTATGGATAGAAATGACAGCTGTCAAAACTACTAGCCCTTCACCCAATTCAAAGTACCTACTAAGATTTTAAGTTTGAACTCCACGCTTTGGTTCGATTAATTAACAGAAATTCTAATTGATACCTAATTAATTCTCTAAACGTAAACTAAAATACCTAAAATGCGAGCAAGGGCATCGCAATTCGCAAATTGAATGTAGAACGAAGTCTCATTCTATAACAGTTTGGAATCACATTCAAACTCACAAGGTGTTATTCTACAACGTGTTCCTAACTCGAACGAACATAAAAAGTAATAGAATTCGGTTTAGGAACGCCGTGTTCTGCCAGGGCTGTCAAATCGAGAAAAAAGTATGGTTTCACAATGCATCGATTAAAAACAATGGCTAAATAAAAACGCATCCCAATCAAAGCATATTTTTGCCGTAATGAAGACTTAAATATTCCAATTGTTTTCGTCTGAATCCAAAAATGTAGGTAATTGATTAGAACAACTTTAGCACAAACCGCGTTGAAGCTACAAATTACCTGTCGCCAACTTATCGAATTAGGTTAATCCGTTCACTACTTGTAGGTTTATACATCGCTAAAAGGTTGAGGTACCAGGTAACCTGTTCGAGTTCCTGTACTTTGCGAAATCATAAGCAGAATTCTTTAACTTTGACATCTTGTTAAAGTTTTAAAAAACCCATGGTGTTAAACTACAATACATCGGCCCATATTTAATTAGAAATTTCCACTTATGAGCAATGACGTAAGCTTCACTTTAGCTTTTCCAGTCATAGCACTTAAATATTACCAGCTTTCTAAAACAAAACATATTATGATACGATGACCACAGAACAATGCAAGATATGCAATAGCCATTAGAAATCAAAAAATCTCCTTTGCGTGGTCGACCATAAACACACTATCAGAATCCTAAAAATCAAATTCAAAATTCGATCCCTAAAGATGGCGGCCCTACGAATTGCAATTGTCAACACCCGTTGAGCACTTTGCATTTTATAACATGCTCCCGAACGTTTGTCGAGAGCGAGACGGTAATGATGACCATCAATTTTTACTGAGCCGTATCAATACTCGTTCAACAATGTTGGATCTATGGCTTTCCGTTTTAGCACCGTGTTTGAATGTAAGTTTTGGCAGATGTAGGTGATAAATTGAAAATTTTATTAGCGATTGAAAATGTGAAGTTTTGGGAAATTGGATTCTGGTTGGAAATAAGAGTGATTTGAAAAGAGTGAAGTTAATCATTTTGAATAACTGCGATTATTATGAAGGGCTGAAAACTGTGGCTAAAACTAAACTCTGTTTGACATGATGACATGAACATGGTAATTACCGTCGGGTACGGGAACGTCAACGAGAAACAGATGACGCGGCGTCGTCATCTGATTCTCTTTGACGTTCCCGTACCCGGTGCGGTGGACAAACGGCCATAGGCTGCATTGACCACTTCCATCAGTTGCTTGATGGCTACCCTTTCCCTTCAAAAAGTGTTCACATATCGAACAAAAACTATATTTTGTTAAATCCAGTTATATTCTACAGTGAAAGCTTACGAAAAGTCATTTGCCCATCAAAAACATCAACAACGGTAACCCACATAACCGCACTAAAACGGTTAATTACCATTAACCCCTGAACTGAACCGGACCGCGCCGAACCTTCACGAAGTTTGCCGAACAACAAACTTGTGGCTATAGAACGCACGTGACGTCACTAATTCTAAACCCATGAAAATGGATTGTGGGACATTACTTTGTTTTAGGGTATTTTGGAAACAGCGAAATATGGTGTGTTGTGCTGTTTTTATTCGATTTGACCGAATTCCTGTTATAGATCAGGAAGTCTCACTAAAAATTAATGAAAAAAAAACATTATGCTTGCGTCATTTGAAACACCTACAAAGAAAAGCTCACAATGTAACATTTAAGTAGGAACACAACGAACAGATTTCTTTTAAACACCGAACCTTAATTCAAACTTTCTTTCTTGTTTTGGTTCTCTTTTATCTTACTTCTGCTTGTAGGAAGAAAGGCCACGTATTATCAACTTTCAAACTGTGCGATCCCAAAAATACGACCTAAAACAGCCAATACATCCAATTTCAGGCAAAACGTAACACCTAGAACGTCATATTGTCGTCATGTTACGAATTTAAATTTTCAAATTCGGAACACGTTTGTCTCGTTGGTGACACTCGCGCTGGTTTATTGCATAAAATTACAATATTCGCCGACAGAGGGCAACACAAGCGGTGCGGCCATTATTGTATTACACGTCATTTTATTAAAACAATTATGTGTTTAATTGATATTCGTTGCATAATGTTCAGATCGAGGGCGAGTGATATTATTTGTACCTACCACAGTATTTTTTTCTCCTGTCTTTAGAAAAATAATCAAACAGCATCCACAAATGAACACTAGTAAAATATTGCCAAAAGAACATAACTTCCTTTGCCATACTTCATCGTTAATCAGTGGCCTCATGACAAACACACAGACAAACAAATAAACCTCCGATGTGTTTGTTCTCCAGTTTGCAGCCGTCATATTGCAAACAGTGAGTCGCCTTGCAAATGAAACACCAAGTTGTGCCATCAAAAGGCGACAAATTAACAGGATGTTTGACTAAAAATGACATAATTAGGTTTTTTATAGCTCGTAGCTAACTAACAACAGCCGCACGCGTCGATCCATCAGGTTAAGCTACGCTTGTGGGGGTCCGTGGATGGGTGACCATATCTTTACATACCGTACATTTCCGTGTCTCGGAAAGCCCGTTAAGCCGTTGGTCCCGGCTATCATTCGTGGTTCTTTGACAGTCGTTACGGATCGTCAGAAGCCCGAAAGTCTGACAACCAGTCTTAGTCAAGGGGTATCGTACCTATTACCCAGTTACTGGATTGTGAAGGTCTGATAGGCAGTCGCTCCATGTAAAATACTATTCAGCTGCATCTGGTTAGACTGGAAGCCGACCCTAACGTAGTTGGGAAAAGACTAAGCAGATTTTAGGTTTCTTTGAGAAAAAATAATTTATAACAATAATATCGACATTGTTTTAATGTGAAACCCTCAGGCATGGCTTTCACATTAAAACCATGTTAAGATTTTTGTAGTAACTTTTAACTAAACGTCTGTGGGTAACAGTGGAATCGAAAATTGCCGTAAAATACATCATATTAATTTTCGAAATACGAGAACCCTAGATTGTAACTAGTTTGATGGTTCCCAAACTAAGTACAGTAAGTATATTCGACCCTTGAATCATAACTTACAAATATATTATTACTTTAAGTAGTCAGAAGTAAACTGACACATGTTAAACAAAACAAACATACATTTGCGTTGACCAACACTCTTGCACAGCTAAGTGTTACACTCTGTGATTACAACGAAACGCAATTAGTCGCCAATTACTGCGCGCGCGCCGATAAGATAAAGATAAATATTCTAAAAGATACCTGACACCTACTTAGTGGAGTCTTGATTTAGCTGCGAAGGCTTTTGTAGTTTTGTACAAAATTGCAATGGGCTTGGTTTCGCTTTTATCTTTGGGAATAGAATTTTGAAATTACTTTTGTATTGCCAAATATCATTTTGAAAGTAAATCATCATTTTCAGCCGAATGACGTCTATTGCTGGACATAGGCCTCCTCCAATCACCACCAGTCCGACCGGTTCTGTTCCTCCCGCATGATTCCTGCGGCCTTCATTTGGATTTGGAAGTTTAGGGGTATGAGGAACACGGTGTAAAGTTCACTCATCCACCATACAAAAGGGAGGATCCTCTGACCAGACGGGTTTTGTGTCTGGCGGGCAACTGCCCAACGATTGATGTTGGTTTCTTGCATATTATGTCCATTGCACGGTAAACTTTAATTAGGCGATGCAGAATTTATGTGATGTCAGGATTTTTGTGTGACGTCAGATCATTGATGCGTAGTTCGCATGTGGCGATGTAGTTACCGCCACAGAAGGTACATAACTAGGTAAAATTGATGGACTGAAATACGACCTACCTAACGTGCCGGAGATGACATGAGATTTTACAGTTGGTAAGTTGGCCTCGCATACCATGCAAACTCCATACTTTACTCATGTGGTACTCCCGCTGATAAGCCAGTCAAAGAGTCACCACCGACAGACGGGCGGTCTACTGTATATTTATTAATTAAATTACGCTTTTCAAAATGGACGATCATCGGAAAAGCCCTGTATTATGTCATGAACATAACAGATTTCTGTAGAATTCAGAAGACTTTCCAATGATTTTAGACTTCTATTTTAGGCAGAGTTCACCAAAATTCCATTTTTTTTTCGTTTAAAATAAAGCGAAAGGCAATGGCAAAGGGTGGGTTCCACCCATGTAACAACACCACAGCCTACACTACTTCTGCCACTTGTTCCCTAGAACACATGTATTTAATGTTTGTTGTGACGAAAAGTAAAGCTTATTCATCTACAAAACAGTGCAATAAAATCCAACCGTAAACCATAGTTACACTGAACATTTGTTACTCTGTGGTCACTAGTCATATCATACTTGCAAGTTATACCTACATTTACGTAATTTCGTCGGTGTAAGTGCAACCGCAGGCTCATGTTGTATAGTCAATTGTATTATGAACAACAGTACTTTCTTCGGGGTGTGGTGGCAATGGCAACTGGCAAGTGTAATAACGGTAGCGACCGGTTGTTTGAGCGATTGCTAAGAGGATTTTGTTGTGTGATAGATCAGTCGGGAAATTGATACTTTGAAGGAGAGAAGATAGAGGTCCTGTATCTTTTTCTCTTTGAAAATAATATCCGCTTTTTCATTTTTGGATTTATATTGTTTACTAGCTGCGCCCCGCGGTTTCGCTCGCATAAGTATCGATCCTGTGGGAATATCGGGATAAAAGATATCCTATGTCCTTCTCCAGTTCATGGTCTACCTATGTGCCAAATTTCATCCAAATCCGTTCAGCCGTTCACGCGTGATGGCGTGACCAAGGGAAATAGGGATTCATTTTTATATATATAGATGTGTATTGTTTGTACCCCGCCTGCAAACCGATATACCGTTCTGTAAAAAATCATGTTTTTTATTTAGCATCGTAGCTTCTAAAGAAAGGATTGTTGTAAGTGAAAAAAGTGTGTTATAAAAATATGTTGATACTTATTAATTGCTCCAAAAACAGTGTTACAGTGTTACAGATATTTTTCCACCAGTTATGAATAAGCTAAACTGTGCAATACAATACAGAACCTCTTTCATTATCAGTGATATCTTCCGCTATAGTTAGTGGAAAAGATCATCTGTATCCTTTTCTTGTAGAAAAACTGTACCACAGGAGACAGGGCAGGGCCTTCCGTTTAAAATGAGACAGCGTATTGACAAATTATGGCAGTTAGAGGCTTATGCCCCAATATTTTTTTCTTATTAATATTCCTATTCTGTTGTAACGAATGAGTAATCTAAACCACATGGGCGAAATGATTACTCTAACGGTGAATACAACAAAAAAACTCGAAGGCAAACTCTCAACCAGTTTTCGCTACTTATCACCATCCTACTATTACATAGCTATAAAACTATTATCTCCTCTCCGACCTGCCAGATGATACTTCTAAACTAATCTAATCATCACCCGCTTCTCACATCCGCCCTGCATAACAGTGTTAAAGCTAAAATAATTTTATTTCCACTCGGGATTATCGCGAGCCTGCACAATCAATAATTTTGTATCAATGACTGGCCGGCCGCTTATTAGTAGAGGAAAAAACAATAACTGTATATGTATGATTATATGCCTCGATGCGTACAAGAATTGTAAGGATGTGATGTTGTTGATATTTTTTTGGTGTTGCCATTTTTGGTGACGTTTTTTTAATTTAACCTGGCAATAGTTTTGCTACGGTTCGTAAGTATATTAATTTACTTTCACAAAAAAAAAATACAGGCAACTTCGTCACTTTGGCTATTAGATTGAAATCAAATAATTTCATGAAAGAAAGCGACCGTACATGAATTCATGCCTTTTACCCATGAGGGTAGGCAGAAACGACATAGCTCTACGAGCCATTTTGCTACGACGTAATCGATCTACCACATCAAATTACAAAAAATCCCAGTGAACTGCTAGTGAAATTACAATAATTAATTTACATAAGCAAAATACCTAACAGTGCAACAATGAAATGTCATACAACTTTACTGCACTGTTTTGGTTCTAAGCAAAAAATACGTCCTTTGGGATCGGTTTTGTAGTGATTAATGATAACATTACTATGTAGTTGAAAGAAAAACATATTATTTTACACCTTCAGAACAACAGAGCGAATTTTACCGAAAGTTTCAACTGCAATAAATAAGAATGAAATACAAGTAACATCCACATAACATCCAACACACAAATTTACGCGTTTGCGGCGTAAAATCACAGTCGACGATATAATTCTCATAATCCGCGGTGCGCGCGCATTCAACATAACCTTTCACACCTCGAGTCGTGCGCGCGCGCCATTGTGCGCGACTGTACGTAGCACTTGTGAACACGATTGTACTTATTAAAGATAGAAACTATCGTGTGAAAAAGTTGTAAAGCTGTATGTGATTGTACCGATAGTGAAATGATTGTACGTAATAGAGATTATGAAACTTGTGATTGTACGTACAGAGTGGGATATGCCGATATGAGTCATACATACGTCATTCGAATGAAGGAAGAATCATACGTAACATATCGACATTGATTTTACTTAACATTAAAAAAAATAGTTATAGTCTTGATTGACTTGTTTTTCTTTTCAACCCATTTTTACCCACTGTTGGACATTGGACATGTCTGCTGCTCCACGTCCTCGATTTTTGCTGTACTATTCTGTGTGAAAGCCTTCTTTCCGTTTATTTACAATTAATAATACAACATAACATAACTCCACGCCTGAGTTAAGCTTCCTGGTTGCTTTTATAGAATTATAATCATAAAAATCATCAATACAACTCTCTAAGTTTTTGGGGGAACATTCGCTCAGGAAAAACGGCGGTGGCGAAACCAAGGAAATGCCTATGTCCAGCAATCGACTTCGATAGTCATATGAATAAAACAATGTTTTTCAACTGTATAATTAACTCAATCTTAAAGCATTTGTTTCAATTAAACCAATTACAAGGATGTATTCCATTCTAATACCAAACACTATAATACCACTGGTATTTGTTAAAACTCATATTTATTTTCTATTTCGAACGGATAACATATATAATGTTTAAACTAATACCAAAACATGTTCAAAGATATTAGGTACAGTCAGTATAAATATGAGTTTTAATTATAGTTTTTTTGTATTAGAATGGAATAAATCATAATTATTATTACATAATTATTATTATAGATATTATAAGTCTTTGTTAGTTCTTAAAATTCTAATTGACGTGATTGCTATTACAACTGTAACAAATTGAATAATTATAATCCTGTCCACAAAAAAAAAAAAAAAAAAAAATCATTACAAGCAGTTGAATTGTCAAGAAGTCAGTCAATCAGGAAGATGAAGCTAGTTGCCCATTCCAAAGCGTAGTAGATTCAGTGTATATACCCTCATGGATTGAAGTAACTCAATGACGTTAACGTACTGTTTCTATGCAATAAAGCCGAAAATCGCAATAAATAAAAGTAATAAACATTAGCAAACTCAGAGACCAATGGTCTAAATGTCAACTAAACTATGACCCTTATACCAAAATACTGAGAAATAGTTCTTATGTTCACATGTGAACTAAACTAATGTTTAAGATCTAATACCGTTATTTGTGACTCAGGCGCAATGTCATTGCTGTGGCAATCACACTTGGAATGAGCAAATGACATTGCTTTTTTAAAATGGTAATAGAAAAAAATATAACTATAGTTGTTGCGTTTTAGCATGACAATAGGGGTCATTGCTCTTTCTCTAATATCTCTCCGTAGGAACTCAAACAATAAACTATGTATGGTTTTTCGATATTGGAACATATTGAAGATCACGATTGATATTGATTCGGGACGTTAATGGACTTTCTTTCAGTTTTTCAAATAAAAAATGCTGGAAAATATAGGATACTTGTATTAGGTACTTATATTCTGTAATATAATTATGTCCTGTTTTTACAAGCTTTATATTTTAATGCGTTTTCGGTTACTCCAATTGTCATCCATTTTTCAAGCACTTCCTGGCATCCGATTGAGCTGAAACTTGGCATACTTATACAACAACCGAGTCATTTTTTTAAAATGATACCATGGATCTGGTCTGATGATGGAGCCGGAGGTTGGGCATAGGAACTCCTCAATCAAACAAGATAGCACCATCGTGTTTGATCATTGGACATTGAAGTGGTTTGACACTAGGTGGTGTTCAGGGTCTGATGATGGAGCCGGAAGGTGGCCATGGGAAAATCATTTTTAATTCAATAAAAGCTTGTTTTTAAAAAGATTTTACTTATATTTTTCTAAACAGGATCAAATTAACTTAGATAGCGCAATTCCACAAACGTAATCGCTGTCGAGTTTTACTAATTCCTGTAGAGTTATACAGGTAAAATGAGATTTACCAACAGATTTCCACATAGGAAAGACAAGGCTTTCTGAAACATGATGTATATTTTTTTTAATGCTAGGAATGCAACGAATTAATAATGAAATTATCCCTTTAAATAACTCATTATACCCAAAAAAATCAACAAATAAAATTAGTGACGCGCATAATTTCTGCACACTATTACCGATATCGATATCCATAAAGGTGGTTACTCGCTGTCGGTATTTTTAGCCGCGCACAAAACGGCTATAACGCGTCGGGGCAGCCATAAAATAATATTCCTTAATACATTATAATAGTGCTATCCCTGGGTAATGTTCGTAAGTATTGGAATTACAGGGCGGCGCGGCTCTGGCTACATATTGAGTAGAGGATGGTGCAAGGGAAAGGTGGAAGCGACTGGGTATGAGAAATTGTTTATGAACAATTGAATTTGAATCATACAATTCGAAATTGCATGTGAAATCGTTTTCGTATAATCATTATTCTCCTGCCCTTGTCCCAATTTATTTGTGGTCGACGCAACATGTATTTTTCTTCCATACTTCTTTATTATTATGCCCAGTAGGTAACTGGGTTGTGGAGGTTAGATAGTCGTTCCATGTAAAATACTGGTATTCAGCTGCATCCGGTTAGACTGGAAGCCGACCCCAATATAGTTGGGAAAAGGCTAGGCAGATGATGATGACTTCTCTGTTAGTTGTCATCTCGGTAGTCACCCCTTTCTAGCCATAAATATCATCTTTCACACGGTCCATTTTCGTATAACTGTTTTTCAATGTTTTCCTTAGTTGTAGGTTCCCAGAAAGTAAATGGAGGTAAATGGATATTCGTTCAGTCCGCAATTAGTCAGTTTTGAGGTTATTTTTTGCAGTAAGAAGAATAAAACTGCTGTGAAAAATAAAACTGTGAATATAGATTATCGCTCCTTTCATAAGTTATAATTAAAGCTAGTAAAATACAATTACTATAGTGTAGTTTAACTCCTGTCATGAATCAAAGCCATGGCAAAATCTGCTATACTAAGTTTACACAAAGTCTAAATCGCTACCTCTCACATCTTACACCGCGTCCTTACATCGGATCTCATCGGTGCGTCTGATTGGCTGCGTGTGGCGAAATCGTTCGATTATGTTTCGATTCATTCGATGACAGATTACATTCGAAATTATCGATACAGCACTAGAGAACGATTTGTTTTAAAGTGTACGTATTCACGCGTTGTTTTCTATAATTATTATATCTTCTGAAATTCCTATAAAACTTATGATTCATTCGAATTGATAACCTCCTCCTTTTAGAAGTCAGTTAAAAAAAAAGAATTCTATTTCATGGAACGACCAGGCCTAGGGCATGTAATATCGGAAGGTTTTGAATTCCGATACTGATTTCCGATATTAGATCTCAATATCGTTATTTCTTTAAACGTTGCACAAATTCGATATGAGGTTGGATTGAGTGCACTAAAAAACATTTTTAAATCGTATTCTTTAATTTAGTTCAAACATTAGTTGTTTTGTTATAAGTATGCCCATTTTAATTACTGTATTTACTATTTTATGATAACCTTTCAATATTATAAATATACTGCCCATTTTATCATGCACTTAATTTGTAACTTTTGTTATTTCAATCAATCTAGCTTTTTCACAACTATGTTGAGGTCGGCTTCCAGTCTAACCAGATACAGCTAAATACCAGTATTACATTTATTTACATATAGCTACTGCATAGCTGATTTCAACAACCAAGGAACTTGCAAAGACTGGTTGAGACTTCTGGACTTCTGACTACCCGTAACGACTGGCAAAGATCTATGAATTAGGAGTGAAGCGTAAAAAATAACAGATTACAATTGTTCCTTTGTAATCTGTTATTTTTCAGATCATCAAGACTGTTACCGCGGCTGCTACTGTTAAAACTTCCGATACGATTTTCGACTTTAAACCAAAAAAAATAAAGAAGATATTCAATTGAGATTTCAATACGTATTTATCGTCCGTACAAAAATAACAGGCTGCTATTTAATAACAGATATTTGGATCTGTTAAACTTTTGTAACAGTAACAGTGATATCAGATATCGTATTTAACCTGATAAAACGCATCTCTACTATGAATGACAGCCGGTACCAACTGGTTAACGTGCCATTTTATGATCATCCTTCAATATTATTGCCTATTCTCACACATATTTAGTTACTTTTTGGTACTTAACATAACTTAACATCGTGCGTGTATTCTTCGAAGTGTTAGGCTATAGTACACCCACATTTCACCAGTTTTGCTCCGGTTCCATGTAAAAGGGGACAAGCCTATTGCCATCAATCGGGCTGTAATCCAGACTCTAGACTGCTACTGAGAAATTCCAGATGGGAAATCCGAATTGACCGTTCCGATTGAGACCGATAACACTATTATTGTTCTTGAATCGCATGCTTAGCGAGCTAGCCACTGGAATACGGCAGCGCGCTGTCGCGCTCGGCGCTACACAAGGATCTAAAATATAGGTTTAGTTTAAAAGTCAAAATATAGAAAAAAAAGTCCGATATTGATATTCCGATATTGGATCACTCAGTATCGGAATTGTAATATCAGAACTTACGTTCCGAGATTCCGAGATTCATGCCCTAGCCAGGCCATCAAAAAATTTAATTAAATCTAAATTTAATAAAAATATCCGCTAAAGAGTATGCTAGTCTGATCGTTATATCAAGTTATTAAATATAGTTTTCTAAGCGATAGTCAGGTCAGTGCCATAGTTTCATAAGGTATTATGTGTCCTGACTTCATCAATGAAATAATTTGAAAACTGACGAAGACATAAAACACTTGACTCTTCACACGGCTACACATCAAGCTATACCTACATTCCAGTATAAGCTGACCTCGCATTGAACGGAAATCCTATACAATGCGAGATCAGCATAAACTGGAAATGTATAGGTTGATGTGTAGCCGTGTGTACATTGCCAAGTACCACAGGACAGCACGAAGTTAAGCTAGTGCAAAGTGAAGTGCTACTAACATAGTCTTAAGCCTTATTTATTAACACAAGTTTTATAAAAGTATGTATGTCTAGGTTAAGGTATTTTTCTATGGGCCTGTGTCGCCTGAAATAAATGGTATATTATTATTATTATTGCACATCTCGTCTCAAACATCCATCGTGACCTCTACCAGATCGTACAAGGCGAATATTCAAATAAAACTAATTATACACACTGAAACAGCTTCGTAATAGCATTAATAGTATTTATTTGTCACTTGCAAGGCTGTAATATTTAAATAACTGCAGTTCTTATGTTTAAGTAGTCATAAAAACTGCTGTTAGTCTCATATAATATTAATAAAGGTTGTTAAAGACCGATAAAGGGCATTTGAAGTCAATAACTAAACTGTTATTAATTCTGGAAAATAAATTAATATTAATAGCTAGGAGTGGTGTTGGCCCCCGCTCGCCCCTTGGATCTTGCCCGTGAACATTTTTTAAGTAGTTTCAACTTGTCAAATGATCTATGTTCTTTTTTAAGTTGATATCATAATCTCAACAACGCAATGAATGATGTTGAACTATCAAAATGAAAGCCATTGCTATTGGGGGCCAAGTCTACTAATTTACAAACGTGTCAGTGGTCTCACAATGATCAGTTTTTGACAGATTTTGTATGGCGTAGCTGTCAAAAACTGATCATTGTGAGACCACTGACACGTTTGTAGATTAATAGACTTGGCCCCCTGATGTTTTAAAACATTTATGCGCTAATTTTTTAAAACTAAGATAATGTATACCACTTAGATTTAGCGACAACAATAAGTTTTGGCTAAGTTAAAAAAAAAATCGAGGTCTGATTTCTGCTAACAAAATGCTAGTCATTTTTAAGGTATTTTTATGTTTAGAAAACTACAAGTAATAAGGTTTTTTTACTATTGGTAGTTGTCTATGATGGTCATTATTCGATATAATACCAAGCAATTGATGAATATTTTAAATCATAGAAGTGACGAGGTTCTCTATCTGTGAGAAAAAAACGCCAATTTCATAGGTGGGTACCTAATATCTTCCTGTAATTGTGATTTTTATTTTTCTTTTAAGTGTTCCTGCATGTTACTACTATAGTTTTTAAGTAAGATGCAATACTAACACCCTATGGGCCTTAAGTATTTATTATCCAAGTTTATATCATACATAATATGCTTTATGATGTTGTTGTCAGATGGCCAGACACTGTTTTATAGGTTAAATAAAATTGCATAGATTATGTAAAACATCTGACGTTATTGTCTACCTAACACCGTCAATGTCGGTATTAATTGCTCGCAAAACTTAAATCTTTGTATGTTTATGTTGATTACGTTTACTCTGACAAAGCGTCAGACCATAGGAAGTTAAACGTCAATGATGTCAGAATAACAAAAATTCCGAACACTATGACGAGTCTGAAACGGCATAATCATATTCGCAGATGCAAATATTTTTATAATTAATTAAAATAATTAGTATACAGTGGGAAAACGTCATCTTTTGTCAAATAGCATTCCACAATACAGCAATTTTGCACAACAATCATTAAAGATAGTTAGAAAACAAAGATAGCTGACGTGGCTCAAAAGGCTGCCCAACTTAAATGGGACTGGGCAGGACACGTCTGCCGCATGTCGGACAAACTGTGGGCCCAAATAGCACAAAACTGGTGCCCTGAGACAGTGAGACGGGGTCGCGGCAGACCACGTAGCACGTGGGAGATGGCGGGACGAGCTAGATAGGTTCCAACAAAACAGGTACGAGGATGCGCGGGCTCGCGAACGATGGAAAGAGTGGAGGGAGGCCTTTGCCCAGGAGTGAGACAACGGAGCCTAGCAAAAAAAAAAAAACTGGCGTGACGTGCGGAAATCCATTAAAAATACATCAGACGTAGATATATTTAGTAACCAGGCCGAGCGCTGGACGCAAAGTCACACTCACAGAGGGAGACTGCGTTCAGCGCCCGGCGTCGGTCAATCGTCAACCTGAGGATGCCTCGTTCAGAGGTGAAACACGTGAGAGAGATGCGAGAAATGGCTTCCAGGAGCAACAAAAATGTTCCGACGTCACAAAATTAGAGAAAAAACCCAAATTGACGTCACATAAACAAATGACGCTCACTCTGACTCGAGCTCTGACGCTTCAAAAACGTTCTAAATATTCATACCCGCAAAGTAAATATTAATTTATCTAATCGACAAACAAATCGAAAGAACGCCACTTACGGCGGCCGGCAACTAAGGACCTATTACCATAGCAATCTGGAACGCATAAGTTAAGATTGTACTAATTAAGTGTACATACAGCGTTCCCCGTTTATCCTAAAGATACCAACACACGATATAAATAAAGCGAAATCTGATAATGTTTGATTTTTGTTATTATTCTCGAGTAATTAGCGAGTTTGTGGGAGAAAAATGGCGGCTTTTGAGTTATTTGTACGTGTATCGGAACGTGGCGATTAAATATTTGAAAAATGTCGAAGCTTGTATTATTCGTTGGCATTTGTGTTGGAATGCTTGTAATAATAAAGGAATTATTAATTTAAAAAGGTTTCATTCCAAGCGTTTCTAGTTCACACACATTATAACTACCTAAATTGAATTAAGTAGCGACGGGGAAAATGAAAATTTTGAGATTATCTTAAAAGCCGATTTATCTACTTAAATTAAGACAAACAACCACCGACTAAAAGAGACATCAAAATAATTATTAACAAATAAAACGTTCCAGAGACAAGGATAAACAAATAAACAACTACGCGGCCGTCGCAGCGTGAATCCGAACGTAATCTATGTGAGTCGTTTTCTGCCGGCGGGCGGCGCGCGCTTATATCTCAAACTTTTGACACATAACCTCAAAATTGAATCCGTCAATTAAAATAAACCGTACCCACATTGATTTAAGACTTAATTCGCAACAACTAGTATAGTAAAATTAAGCTTTTTCGAATCTAGAACTGATTTCACACTTACATTTACTACGAATTTGTTTTTCGAATTACAAGATTCCTCATTCATTATTTGAGTTGGTCCGTTGTTTACATTAGGTTGAATTTTGCGTAGAATTCGAATTTTGGATTGAAAATGTAAGTTTGTGAAATCCAAAGGAGCTCGGAGAGCAATGGCGTCGATTAATCAAAGGCTCAGTTTTGTTTTTCGAATAATTTTGAATAATTTGTGAATGGAAGCGCTATCGGTTGGGACAAGGCGAAAGTAATTTATAACTTGTGTATTCAGTTAATTAATGACTGCAATTGTTTTATTCGTGTTCTTTAGTTTATTAAGGTACAGTCCGAAAGAGTTGCTACCTCCCTTGGAGGTATTTCGAACGAAAATTGAGGTGATAACAGTAATTTTTCTTTTGAGCACTTTAAAAAGAAATAAAGGTACCTATCTTTTGCTTGCTATGCGAATGTACAGTCGAACAACCTATTTGGTATACAGGCAAAATATATTCATTTTCCGATACACTGCCAAAATTCGTTTTGATTGTCTGTGTAATTTAACTTTTTGAACTTTATGGCTTAGGAGAATGACGTAAAAGGATTATTATCTACTGAAAACACTCACAAAATTGTTTAAAGTAGTTGGAAGTTATGTGCCTGTATGACAAATAGCTTGTTCGACTGTACATTTGATATTATGCCTGAAAATACAGAGGAAGAGATATTTAGCTTCGAATTGTTTTTTTATAGTAATTAATTGAAAAACAAAATGTTGTTGTAAAATAATAGAAGTTATAAAACTAAAACCTAACTACGACAAATAAGTCAATCAATTAAAAAGGCATAAACAAGACATCACAGACAGACAAATTAAAAATCCGGAGTCACACGTGTTAGGGCATAAATCGAATAGATTGCGTATGACTCTAGATTTTTAATGTAACGTCACATAGCCTATAACCAGCGGACGATCAAGACGCTTCCAACGACACCTCATTTGTCAAATCGTGATGAGCCGTTTAGAAGATGAGGAAAGATCACATTCTCCCTAAACCCTGAAGATATTGCCATTAATCGCTACTCTATCCAGGCTATCTAGCTATCCAGGCTGAATATTGCTAGCAATTTTCTTATTTGCTGCTTTGCAGAACCAAGTACTTCTTTTACGATACCCACAGTAACAGTAGAAGACTTGACAAACTCGTTGCAGAGGCCAACAAGGTTTTCAACAAATCCAAGATCATAAGGCTTAATAAGTAACGGGGTAATTCTAGCATTTATTTCATAACGAGCTTTTGCTCGCGGCTTCGCCCGCGTTTGAGGTCGAAAATTATCCCATGGGAACGTGCTACCGGGATAAAAGTATCCTACACCCTAGGGTATGGTCTAACTGTGTGCCAAATTTCATCGAAATCCGCTCAGCTAATAAGGCGTAAAAAGGTAACAGACATACTTTCGAATGTCAAAATATTAAGTACACACGGCTACACATCAAGCTATACATTTCGAGTATAAGCTTACCTCGCATTGTACCGAAATCCTATACAATGCGAGATACGTACGTACGAGAGACCTACCGATTGGAAAACCCTACGGAACCACACACGCCTCCCTTTTAATCACCGCTTCGGACTATAAACATTATAAATAGAATAGTTAGTAGCATTATGGTATTTATGTCTGTTTTATGGTAATATAAATGGTCCCTGGCTGTTCCAGGGACTGGGGCTATGTGTTCAGTTTTTGATAACAAATTATAGGGTCTAATTGAATATTTATTGTTTGAATTACTTAGATAAAATTATGCCGATATATAATTTGGGCTTCGTAGAGAATGTATGGGTGTTATTTTTGTTTGAAAGAGCTCTGTAACTCCCGGGGCACATAATTTGGAGCTCCTCAGCTTAAAAAAAGTCTAAAGTCGTTTTTTACCAATGACACTGACCTCGATTATGGCAACTAAACCGCGTTGAAAAACTGTCACTGTGTCAACATTTCCGACATTAATGACCCTGAGCACTCTTCAGCTTTATTGCTGAAATTCGCCCTAAGTGGTAGCAGAAGCCAGCCTTACAAATTAACTCTATACTGCATGATGGCCAAATAAGTTTATAAGAACAAATGCAACATGACTTCAAGAGCCCATTTGCAACAGGGAAACACTCATATGGCAAGGTTATGACTAGAAACTTGTTGATTGCATTAACCGTCTAAAACTGTAGCACAGTTTTAACAGTACAAGGGGGTTGCTGAAGTAAACTTGCATTAAAGTCCTATGGAGTACTACCGTGGTAGTTTCTCGCCGGCTCTTTTGTAGGAAACAACCAGTTGGAATCGTGCTAGGTACTAGCTTCTGACGTTTCATAAGTATCTTCAGCTCTTATGAAACGTCAGAAGGTAGGTTTATGGGAAATAAAATATTTTTATTTTTCGGAGCAAGTTGACGAAGTTAAGTTTCCTGCAGACAGGCGCGACGGGACGGCGCGATGTGACACCAGTAAAACAATTTCCGTGAAGTTTTCATTTTTATCGTTTTAACAGTTTTATTTGATTTTAGAACTCGCAGCAAGTGGATTCGCTGTAGGTTATAGACGTCAACTTGCAACGCTTATTGTTATAAATATTCACTTTAGAGTTCTCTTTTTAATACCGCCTACGGCCCCACCTTCTTCAATAAATAACACTTTTAACTCGAGTGCACACAATAAAATTATTTATTCGATAAAACAAATAGGCTTTAATATAGTGTGACTTTTGTCACGTCGCCTTGTAACAAGTAATGGTGGCCATAAATAACATGCGATATTCTGCACTCGGCTTTATTTTATTGGAATTAAGACTTTAGGTTTATGGAAATAAGGTTTGTTTTCTGGTTATGCGGGTTTTCATAGTTTAAAGAATCAGAGGCCCTAGACAAGTGACAATCGCATCGAAAGCGTTTCGTATTTCTACAACGACTTTGAACAGAGGGCCTAGACAAGTGACAAACGTTTCGAAAGCGTTTCTTATTTCTACAACGACTTTCAACAGGATTGACATAAGCTTTTCGATAGCTTATGTCAGTCCTATACATTTTTGCCTTTTCCATCATCGTTATCGCTGATAGAATGTCATTTTGTCTAGGGCCTCTGGATTGACATAAGCTTTTCGATAGCTTATGTCAGTCCTATACATTTTTGCCTTTTCCATCATCGTTATCGCTGATATAATGTCACTTTGTCTAGAGCCTCTGATCGATTTTTGAAGGCGTTATTCTAGCTAGGTATTTTAAACAAATCCTTATCCTTACATATTATAAAACAAAGTCCTCCGCCGCGTCTGTCTGTCGTCCTGTTCGCGATAAACTCCAAAACTACTGCACCGATTTTCATGCTGTTTTCACCATTGGATAGAGTTCTCGAGGAAGGTTTTAGTATATAATATAACCGATATCCACGCGGGCAAAGCCGCGGTCATCAGTAGTATTGAATGAGTGGAAGTACCCAAGTACCTACCTACGTCAAGAATATTTTGGTAACACCTTTGTGCTTTGGTTTTCTAGATTTTTATCAGGTCTTGAATTAGGTCCCTACTATTGGTAATTTCTCGGGATAAGTAGGCAAACATGAGGCAAGTCACAGCATAAATAAATATCAGTATTATAACTCGACAGTGACCTTGAAATAATAACCCACGGCTACTCGGTAGATAAACCTTCCGCGTCCGTTCGTAACTGCCGCGCACTCGATACTGTTGCGTACACTGATATAAGTACACTGAGATTCCGAAGCGCGTCCTTTCGGCCGGTTTCTATAAAAATAGAATACTGTTACTTATTTATACTGTGCTCAAGTGATCGTGAGCTCATTATTAAAGCCACGGTCAGTATCCTCTTTAATAATACAAAGTTAATTATCACCTGATTACAAAGTTATGATCGTTAAGATAATAATTATATTGCTAGACATTATATTTGCATACCTAATGCAGCTGTGTAGACGCATTGCAGGTAGGTATGTACACACGGCTACACATCAAGCTATACATTTCCAGTTTATGCTGATCTCGCATTGTATAGGATTTCTGTACAATGAGAGGTCAGCTTCTACTGGAAATATGTAGCCGTGTGTACCTAATAATCTATATAAGATAGAAATTCACTCATCATCATTAGACAATAGACCAATCTACCTTTTCCCAACCATGTTGCGGTCGGCTTCCAGTCAAACCGCATGCAGCTGAATACCAGTGTTTTACATGGAGCGACTGCCTATCTGACCTCCACAACCCAGTTACTAGGTAACACGATACCCCTTAGTAAGACTGGTTGTCAGACTTCCGGACTTCTGACTACCCGTAACGATTGTCAAAGATCCAAAAATTAAAGCCGGGACCAACGGTTTAACGTGCTTTCAGAGGCACGGAGGGGTGTCGGTTTTGTAATAGATGATCACCCATCCACGGACCGACCTCCTAATGTGTTTTGGATATGTAATGGATAGTCACCCATTCACAATCCGACAGCTGCAACCGTACCTCTGATCTTACTTGTCCTCTTGACATACATAATATCTATGTCACATTTTAGGACACTCACAGTATAGAGCAATAACAGTAGTATAAGTGTAATGGGTGTGGTTGTGTTGTAATGTTGTTGTGCTTGTGTGTGTTGAGTTGTGTGTATTGTTGTATATATGTTAATTGTAGTGACATTTTATTTTATTCTGCAACAATATTGTGTTTATATTTGGCTTAATATTATGGGTTTTACCTGAATGAGATAAATGGTTTTTTTTAATATCTTCATCCTCTTCTATCTTGACCAGAAAACGTAACTGTAAAATTCCTTAAAATCAATCGAAAAAGTACTACCTAATAACGAACGCCACATATTTTCCCAAAATTGCAGTACAACATAAGTAACATTTAAAGAAAATTTGCCTAATTTTGCATTTAAAAAGCGAGTATAATCCGCGCAGTGAGCTAATAAAGGCGGGAACAGACGGGCGACACTGCGACCCGGAGAAAGGCACTGAGTTGAGCACCTTTTAATTCTTACACCCCATTTGCTGGCCCATTGCAGTCTGTGCAAATAGGACTACAAGAGGGGTGCAGATGAGTTATTATTTTTGTAATATTCATTTGGGAAGTGTTTATTTCTTCCAGTTTTGTTTTGTTTTTGTCAAGAATATACTACCGTTTTATTTCAACAAAAATAAATGTCAGTATTCTAAGAGACTTTCAAATAAAACGTATGGCCACTTACTTAGGAAATATTTATAAACAAATTATAGAATTTGACACGAGTCATAATCAATTTCACTACCGGCAATGAATTTTGAAACAATTTTTGTTATATCTGCATAAAGGCCTCTTTATAGAGTATTCTATTCTATTCTATTATCCCTTCCTTCTTCTACTCTCTTATTCATTTCTTCATTTTTCATTTCCATTTTTTTTTTTTTTGAAGCTCATTATTATTTTATTTTCTTATTTAAGATTCAGTTTTTATTTTATTTTTTTAATTATTCAATCTTTTGATACCTACATTTATACATTATCTTAACTCTACTAAAAGAGCCGGGTGATCTGTAACTCAGGATCCTCCTACCACAGACACCTTTCTCTATTTAAGATTGTGCATCTTATTAACCAGTGCCTGTAATATGATGTTGTAATAAAAATATTATGATGTTGAGATAAATAAAAGATTTATGATTCTATTCTCCTTTCTTTTTCTAATTTTCTTCCTCTGATTCTTCCTTTCTTCTTTTTCTTTTTTATTCTTCTTCTTTCCTTCGTTGTAGTTACCTACAACTGAGTCTTGTGCTAAAGAGAATAGAATTAAGGCTTACATACTTGGGCGATTCGTCGCGCGATGCGAATTTTAACAAAACAATTTCTGAGAAAACTACACGGCAAACAATGCAGCGGCGTCGCGTCGCGCGACGAATCGCCCCAGTATGTAAAAACCTTTAAAGAAAACATTGATTTGACCAAAATTTTAAGCACCACTAACCTCTCTACAACTTCACTATTCCCAATGTTTCCTAATTCCGTCCTCAGTCCGGTGCCCTTTCATTTGTACTCAATTGCCCTGCATCCCTTTGGCACATTTCTTTTATTCGCACTTTTTATTTTCCCCCTCAAGGAATGTCGCAAGTCGCAACGACTAGTAATTATCGCAGAAGAAATTTATTTTTTAAATTGCCTAAAGGGTAGGTCGCGTAACTTAGTTTTCTTTTAAGGCACCGTAAAGGTAAAATTGCTAATTAATTGGGGAAAAAATGGGGTGACATTGTAGTGTGGTAGCAGTACATAAAAGGAGCGGTTATTAGGTATGTCATGTAGGTATGATCCGAGGAGCTCGTAGCTAAGTAATAACAGCCGCACAGTTCGATCCATCAGGTTAAGCTACGCTTGGTCCGTGGAGGTGTGATCATCTTTACATTCCGTGCCTCAAAAAGCACGTTAAGCCGTTGGTCCCGGCTGTCATTCGTGGATCTTTGACAGTTGTTACGGGTCGTCAGAAGCCCGAAAGTCTGACAACCAGTCTTTCCAAGGGGTATCGTATTACCCGGTTACTGGGTTGTGGAGGTCAGACAGGCAGTCGCTCCATGTAATATAGCGGTATTCGGCTTTAAGTCCATGTAATAGGGCGAGTCTATTGCCATCACCCGGGCACAAATCTACACTGCAGCCACTACAGGCTGCTACTGAGAAAGTGTAGTGTTCATTAAAATATGTCGTACAGTAACAATGCCATAATATTTTTTCTTAAATCAAAGTATTATCACAAATTGTATTGTTTGTTTACCCATCATGTCATCAAAGTAAATAAAACCTACATAAACATCTCTAATTGCAAATCCCACCAACTTCCCATCCAAGCTTAATTCCTATACAAATAATTAGACTTAGACTTTCCCAGCTATAATGACAGTTAACTAGGAAACGTAACGTCTAGGCACAGTATAAATAAGTAACAGTAATATATCTTCATAGAAACGACGCGCTTCGAAATCTCAGACTATATCAGTACGCAACACTATCGAGTGCGCGGCAATAACGCACGGACGCGAAATATTTATCTACCGAGCGGCCGTAGGTAATTATTTCAAGGTCAATGCCGAGACATAATACTGTTATTATTATACTGTGGTCTAGGAGTCGACCACAATGTCAACATCTGCCAACTATTTGCAAAACTGTTGGCGACCACATGATCATCAAGTTTGCGGTGACTTAAGTAACGTTCCACAGCGCTTGTGTAAAAGCTTTCTTATTTTCCGTGATTTTCTAGAAAATATTGTGATTCGTCGTAGGTAATTATTTGAAACTATAGCTGTTGCCCGCAACTTCGTCTGCGATTCAGGATAAAAAGTAGCCTATTTCCTTCTCCACATCATGGTCTAACGATGTGCCAAATTTTATGCAAATCTGTTCAGCCGTTTTAGCGTGAAAGCGTAGCAAACAAACAATCAAACTCATTTACGCATTTATAATATTAGTTAGGATTAGGATTTGTGACATGTACTGGTGGTGGAATACCTGTTATTTTAACATCCAATGGAGGTGTATTATACAGGGTGAAATTTTATTCGTTTGAATCCTCTAGAGGGGTCATTGTACTCATAATTACGAAGAACTTACACTATGGGACCAACACTGAAATTGCAACAAAAAACCGGTCAAGTGCGAGTCGGACTAGCGCACGAAGTGTTCCGTACCATTATCTATAAAAACGGCAAAAAAATCACGTTTGTTGTATGGGAGCCCCCTTAAATATTTATTTTATACTGTTTTTACTTAATACATCATCTGTGAAAATTTCAACTGTCTAACTATCACAGTTATTGAGATACAGCCTGGTGACAGACGGACAGACAGACAGACAGACGGACGCAGAGCGGAGTCTTAGTAAACCGGCTTAGTGCGAGTTGGATATTTTATTATGTTTTTTAATATTTGTTGTTATAGAGGCAACAGAAATACATCATCTGTGAAAATGTCAACTGTCTAACTATCACGGTTCATGAGATACAGTCTGGTGATAGACAGACAGACAGACAGCGGAGTCTTAGTAATAGGGTCCCGTTTTACCCTTTGAGTACGGAACCCTAAAAACAACAGTTCCCTACATTTTGGCGAGCTATGCGAACATGAAGCAGAATTTGTCTGTCATTTATCTGTCAGATAAATTAACCGACATTTATCCTTTAACACTCTGTCATCCAAAAAATACCATTCTAAAAATAAGCCTTTCATGCAGTAATGAAGGCAAGTGAAACGAAATCTAAAACCTACCTCCGTTACACTATGAATGGGCAGCCGAGCTTATTACACAGTATCTTAGGACTAATCGCGGCTATTCACTGACAATCTTCGGGACAAGCCCGCGATATAATAAAATTAATTTCTATGGAGCAATTAAGCCGTGAACGGGCGTAGTTAGGACACTGGTAGTCCGTGTCCTAAACGAAAGTGACCGTGCGTCGGTCGCGGGAGTACGCGATCGTCGTGCTCTTTTTAAGGTTCCGTACCCAAAGGGTAAAATGGAACCCTATTACTAAGACTCCGCTGTCTGTCTGTCTGTCACCAGACTGTATCTCATGAACCGTGATAGTTACACAGTTGACATTTTCACAGATGATGTATTTCTGTTGCCTCTATAACAACAAATATTAAAAAACATAATAAAATATCCAACTCGCACTAAGCCGGTTTTTTATGACGATGATGTCCTTACTCGCGCGATCAATCAAGTTGCATTTGTAACTACGTCATTAATGATACAGTCTGTCGTTTTCGGTTAGGACATGGGGGTAGAGTGTGGACCAGCCGTTATGTTGTGTAGTTGTTAGAAAAGTTATGAGATTTATATATTGCTTGGTTTGTGGTTTAGATATAAGCGATTGCATTTTTTTAAGCACCTATTCTGTGAGAATGTCACCGTGAAAACTTACGTGAAATGAGCTTGAAGTGAGCAGTCATTCCAGCTGATACAGTTTGATGGCGGAGGTTAGGTACTCGCTGCGCAGAATCCTACCCCTCGCCCCCGGTGATAATGAAATTGCTACTGCGCAGCGACTCATCTTATGTTCCGAGCCGCCATTAAGTTTGAATCGAACTGTGGATTGACACTATTGTCAGCTTGTACCTACTGTCAATATATTTATTTTCATATTAGGTACTTACGGATAAAATAGCAGATAATTATTCTTATCAACATCGCTACAGAACTTGCATAAAAACACGACTATTTTCATAAAACCCTATACATATAAATACAGTTGTATTTTTTCTAGTTTCAAATTAACTAAAATGCTGAATCAAAATGCCAAAACACAAAGATGTTATCAGTTTATAACAGAAAAACATAGTTACAAATTGTAAGTAGGTAGGTACAACATACGACCGTAGCCTGGCGCCTGCGCAGTGCGCACCCTAGTTTTTACAGTAGATCGCTTGTTTGTTGCAAGAAACCACCATATTTTATATATTTATAAGCTGAAATATTGTGTGAATTTCATATAAATCTGTGACGATTTAAGCATGAAAACTTTTCACTAGGTAAAAATCTATAAATCAGAAGAAAGCTGGTCTACTGAAAGAAACACATTCAGCCGTTGACAGTTTATCCTTAGTCACAACTATTTAAAAAAAAAATTATAACTCTTAATTAAATTCACTAATGAAATCTTCATTCTCCAATCCCCCATAAAGTAAACGTAAAGCTACCCATAGCGTGTAGCCTATCTATCTATTTTTTATTGAACCTCATTACGAAATATCCTTACAGATAATTAGGCTGAACGCAATCAATTCCTTCGGCAAATTGGATTTTTAAAAGAAAAAATCAACAACGCTCCACCTTTATCTACACGTATAAACCCTCATTTGGAAATAAAATCGGCCCATATATTAGACTTGAATACTTTTTTTACAAATAAAAATCTTTTTTATATAAATAAAGCAGGTCTTTAGTTGACTAATTGTGACGTATTTTACGATCAGCGCACAGTAAGAAGAATTAAAGAGGCAATTGAAGATAGTACAGTTTTTCGTATCGGCCATCGATTTATGACGCTTGTGACTCTTTTGAAGCCCTTTTATGGTGAATGTCAGTCAGTCCTTATGAAGTTTAAGTGCCCAGTGGAATTGCCGCAAATGTGTGGTTACAGGAAGGGGGTAAAAAGTGAAACTATTGGTCCTGAACGTCATGAGAATGTCATTGTTAGTAGAGGATAGCTTAATAGGCTGAAACGATTTGTATTGTTATGGTTATTGTCAACTATTTTTATTAAAAGAATGTAAAGGTTAAAGACAATATCGCTCTTATGCATCTTAAAAAATACACAAAGATACAAAACAATTCACGTAACTTTTCCGAACCAATCAAAAAATCATCACCTGATTTCCAAAATTAACACAAAATCTAATTCAGCGAATGAAATACGGATCAAAAACGCTAATTAAGCACCAAAAAGTCTTTCCACAATCGAGGACAATCTGAATTTGTTCAAATACGCATTATCTAAATACAAAATACTGGAATTTGTCGTCCGTTTGTCCGAAGGAGATTCATCATTAATTATTGATGATAAGGGGAAGGGAACGAACGCACCCGTGAGTCGGCCAATCGACACCAGGTACTAATGAAGTGGTCCTAAAACGAACACGCCAAATACAGCTGTCTACAGCTACATTTGAAATAAGAACTCCTTTGAAATTATAATGTTGGGATTAGCGAGCTCGTATAATATTGAAAATTATTAGTTCATGTTACTTTATACGAATGAATTAATTAATTTTAGTGAAGTCTGGCAGTAATAATTATTTCAATACATGGAATTAGCTGGTGATTTCAGTACTATACATTTGTAAGATTGTGGCCCTTACAAGCCGCTCCCACCGTGCACCAAAGAACCTGATAAATCAAACTTATAATGGGAAATCCACCAAGAAGTAAGGTGTTAAAAAAAAAAAACATGTTTTTGGTCAAGGACGATATATTATCCATATTATATCATTCAATATCCTAAAGATATAGATAGAGGATTAGCATAAAGAACACTATGCTTTAATCTGGACCAAAAAGGGAATAAATCACACTAGAGAAGCCACAAGTATTTTACCGAATATTGGTCACGCTCTCGGCCGAAGCGCCGAATATTTGGCGGCCAAATGTTCAGCAAAATATGTGTACAATTCGCGTATGATAGCGACGCCACAGGCGTATTTGTTTCATAAGTGAGTAGATTGTGTCACGACCAGTATTATTTGAAAACTGTTTGCCTAGATCGGTCGCCAGACCCTTAAATGTGGTGGTCAACAAACGCAAAACAGTATGGAAGCCTGACAGAATAGGGAATATGCATGTGATTCAAATATGGGTCAAATATTTTTTTCTATAAACTATGTTACTTCAGAATTATGCCTCCATCAATATTTTTGAATAAAATTTCTTTTTGAGCGAGAAATTAATTTTTAAAAAGTCCCAAAAAACTGTGGGTAATTCAAATACTTGAAAAGGCTAAGAGCGGATGTGACGTAACAATCCGGAATAACAATCAAAATGTCAATGTCAAGTCAATCAACAAGTGTCAAGTCAATGTCAAACGCTCATAGAAAAAGGAGTTTTTGACGTTGACTTGACAGTTGCTTGTCTGTTTTCACGAACTGTGACGTCACCACACCAAGCGCGCCAAATGGAGGGCGTTTAAATAGCCCGGATCGGTTGGATATTTTTAAACATTTTTTTAACTACTTTAAATTGCTTTTTTGCCGTCGAATTTTTTTAAACTATTATTTGACGATGTAAATTATCGAATAAAAATATTAAAAAAATACATGCATATTCCCTATTGGCTAAGATTGCTATAAAAAAATGCAGAAAAAATGGTTTTTATTCATCACAACTTAAAACTTCCTTAAGAAATATGTGATAAAAGTAAATATATTTTTGAACAATTGCGCTTTTTTAGCGCATAGAATAGTAGCCGAATATTCATGGCAGCTCTCACAAACACCGCTACCTGTCCTGATAAATAGTACCTAGGAACTTGTATTTCAAACACATTTTCCGTAATATTTACTCTTTTACTTAATTATCTAACATTTTCGCTAAACACTAGGTAATTTATTGCAAGCGCCCGCGCCGGCAACACATACATGATGTAATCTTATCAGAATCTGATTAGAGACCTGTTTTTCAACATCTTAATATAAAGGTACTATGGCCACTGTGTAGGAATTTATTTTAACATTTTGCTTTACGAATTTTTAAAAACAAATCCTGGTTTCGGTTTAATAGAACTGATGTCAAATCTCATGGTGTTGTTGTTAGTTCGTAAGCGACCAATCACAATATTTGATCCGAGATTTGTAAACAAGCAAGTACAATTGTATTCCCTTTCAAGAACCAGTGGGACTTAACCTTGATACATTCGGTTTTAAGGACACTGCCCAGAGATAATATTGCTATATATTTATTCTGTGGTATGGGCTAAAAGAATTCTACTATGCAAATTGCATCATAACACGCCATCTTAGTTCCATCGTAAACTCGACTCAGAAGCGCTACAACTTCAAGTCAATCAACTCAGCCTATCGCAGTCCACAGCTGGACATAGGGCTCTCCCAAGCTACGCCACAAACTCTGTCCTCCGCCTTCTGCATCCAGTTTGTCCCAGCCACTTTCTTAAGGTCGTCGGTCCACTACGCTTGCCGTTAAGCGCGGTCAAGTGTTGCTCCCTAATTCTCAATTTCTTTTTAATTTTTCTCCTTTTAAAAAAATCCCAATAACTACTACTTGATCTAAAAGCAAAGCATCTCTCTTTTAACACATCTTTTTTGTCTTTTCTCAATCCAAAAACATGTTCACATCTAATTGGAATCATCTTTCCCTTACACACAATCATTGAACATTACAAACGTACAATTTTGGTTCACAATTGACTCCGGTCAGTTTTTCTAAAGACCGGCTTGATTAAGTCAGCAGCGCTCCGAGACTCCCGAGGTTGCTAACTTAAGGCTATCTATATTCGCCTTTCCACGAATGAGGCATGAGGCTTGCCTCTATATATAACTTGTTTGTTAATTTTCATTAATTTTATTACTTAAGGAATGTTGGCCGTGTTCAAGTGTCTCAAATTTTTGGATGAGTACTCACTCGTGTTCTTGGTAAGTGAAGTGATTGTAACCAAATTTGTACCTAGTGGAAATTCTAATGTCATTTGTAAATCTCGTTGTAAGTAAGCTCAGAACACGTAAAAACCAAGACAGAGCGATGCGAAGAATTCAGTGAAGCATGCCAAAACTACACCTCCGCTCTGTGTATACACGCTCACACGCACACATTTACAATTGAACTACAATCAAACTATACCTCACTAAGTGCACAGATGTTTATGATACCAGCCTCACGTCACTGTTGAAAGCGCTCTGTCTTGGCGTTTTATTTGGTCTGAGTCCAGCAAATCCTTATCCTAACTATAAGTGATGTTATGTTATGTAGATTTTTAGTTCAGATCAGAGGAACCGTTGGCACAACTAGTCTGTAATCTATATTATTTGATGATGATGATGGTTAAACTAACTTTGATAATAAACATGATCATTATGTTCACTAAACTAACATGATGACGGCAAACTAACATTGATGATGAACATGATGATGACAAACTAACATTGATGATGAACACTATGACGACAGACTAACATTGATGATGAACATGATGATGATGATGACTAAACTAACATTTGGCTCTCACTACTCGGTAGTTGTCAAAATATTCTGGCAAAGGTAGTGAGGTTTGCAATGAAACTCATAGCGTATACCTACTGCATCCTTTTAAATTCTGCATTAGATTCGAGGGCTTCCACTATGCAAAGATTTAAAACAACAAAGCATCTAACTCCCAAAAACCTGTATCACCAAATACACGGAACTGTATTTTTTTAACCAATAAAATTAACTCCATCCGAAAAACGAGCAAAGGAAGTAAACATCGGAACCGCACTTTACTATAACTTGACTGTATAATTAAGGTTTGCGACTACAAACCCGACGCGCCAAATGACAACCTTGCCGCCATTTTGGTCCGTAATTTCGGTCTGCGTACGCGCACAGATTATAGTGCGAACGGACATTAGTGGCGACCGACGACACGTGATCACTGTCATTGGGAACGCATTCGATTGGGGATCGATATTAAAAAAAAGAAATCGATTTCTTGCGTAGTTGTGGTTTAGATGTGGATTTGCGCCTCATAAGATGAGTGTTCTTGTAGAAATAATGTAATCGGAAATCGAATATTTTCTGTATGCGCCTTGGTTTCTGTTTTAATTAAATTATTCTTCTTTATAGAGCAGTTGTGGACGACCAGATTTAACCACGTATATAGCACCGTCTTAATGAATTATATAACATCGCGCTAGTAGTCCCCGAAGGGAGCCAATTAGAAGCTTCATCATTTTAGCCGAAAGGCGTCCACTGCTGGTCATAGGCCTCCCCCAAGCACCGCCACTTCGACCGGTTCTATGCTTCTTGCATCCAGCGCATTCCCGCGGCCTTCACCAGGTCATCGGTCCACCTTGTGGGGGGCCTTCCAACGCTACGTATTGCGGTACGCGGTCGCCACTGCAATGAGAAGCTTGAAATTGAGAAATTGTCAGCAAATAATCCGTTTTCTAACAATACTAAATACTCAGACCAACAACGTGTATTGTGCAATATAAATTCTCAATTTACGCTACTCCATTGCATGAATTTCAAATTATCTAAATACTAGTTCAAGAATATAAAAATTATCATCAAATTAAAATAAATTATCATAAAATTATCATAAAGTTATCATCAACTTACTGCTCTAATTGCAGTTTAAATATTTGGGTACGTCTTCTTATACAGGCATCACTACTAACCGACATATGAATACAGCTTTTATAGCCAACACAATCCATTCACTAAGTCCTCGATATTCTTGTAGTATCAAAAAAAACAATAGATATTATGTCAATGATAAAAACTGTCATCGTCTTCATCATAGGCTTCCTGATCTTCCTGTCCCTGTCCCGTGTTACTTGGTCGGGGCAACACGTTTTCTTCTTCCATTCTCCTCTGTCAACCATCACGCTATCATTCACTTCCTTCTCTTTCATATCATAATCCATTCATCTTTTCTTTGGCCTTCACTCATCAACATTTATATTCATCACTCTTTTAGTCACATGCGTTTGGGTTTGTCACTCTTTTAGTCCCATGTTATTGCGAAATCTGTGGCTTACAGTTACTGCTTTAGCTGAGGAGGGATCCTCATCACGTGCCCATACCAAGTCAAACGATTTAGCAAAAAGCTAAAGCAATAACTGTAAGCCACGGATTTCCAAATTACATACATCCAAATATGACAGACACTGAACAAAATGACATAATCAATGAACGGACAGACTAATTAGCTAATCAGTGACTTGACGAATCGTTAGAACATGGTGACTAAATAGAAAGAGAGAATAATTTGATAGTGAATGATGTAATGTAAAGAAGTTCTGTTTCTGGGGATGCCCGAAAAATAAAATTTAGGAGAAACATTTGTGACGATATTTATATTGTGTCCAACTCAAACTCAAAGCATCTATTTTAAATAAACCAATTACAGGCACTTTTGAATTGTCAAGGAGTCAGGCAGTCAGAAAGATGAACCTAGTTGGCTATTCCAAAGCGTAGTAGGTTCCTATGGAGAAGAATGAAGGCAAGAAACTCCACGGACACTCTTTTAAATCTGTGATATCTACATCGTAATGATCAATTATGGTAGGTACATAATATCGAATGCTGGTAGTGGTGCATTTTGGGTGGTTGCCTATATATTTAATACGTAGTAAGGTACAATAGTGACTTTTCGCAGGGTAACTGCTTTGAATCTCCCAGAACTGCTACAAGCAACCAATCCAACTACCGTGAAACAGAATCATCTACGTCATTAAAAAAAAACATGCTCATTAACGAAATGCGCAGATTTTGACCAACATCTGTTAAGCAGATTTTAGATTAATTCCACAAGTATGCTGTGAGTCTTCGTTGACTTTTTGCAGTTGCTTCGCGTTATGCAAGATTATCAGGGTGTACATACACGGTAGGTATACAACCACAAATCCCTATTAATAGAGAAAATAATTGTCAATAACTAGTTAAAGATCTAATTTACTGTAGTTAGAATGTCACCTTCATTTAGAAGACTCCATAAACATTCTTTTTTGATATTGCCATTCCATACTGTTTGATACCATCTGTAGTTAATAGTTACAAATACATTAAGGACAGTATGTAATACTACTATTTATGATAAGCGACTGCCAAGAAAGGCGTTAGGGGCACATTGCCCTTAGCTTATACTATAACTTGATGGTTCCACATGGGAATTTGCAATTTTATACCATATATACAATAATAGGCATGTATTTTTATGGGCTTTTTTTGGGTCGGTTTTATAAACAAAATCTTGTTCGTTTTCTTTTAACGGTTTTACTTTGACTAGTATACTGGTCACATTATTCAAAATTGCAAAAAAGCCTACTGTTTTTAATGTTTTTAACCGACTTCGAAATGGAGGAGATTCTCAATTCGTCTGTTTTAATTATGAATTGATTTTAATGATTCTTTTTTTGTTTAGTAGCTTCAGAGGTGGTTCCATATAAGTTTTATTAACTTTGCTTGCGTAGTTTTAGAGTTAGCTTCAATATTACGTATTTTTCCCACTAAGGGCGAATTTCACCAAACTTTTATACCCAGTTTATTTCTTATCCTGCGAATAAATTTTGAATTTTTGACAGTTTTTCCACACAAAACCTGTCAGACGCCATTTTTATTCCACGGATAAAAGATATCTGACTTTGGTAAAATCAGCCCTTAGTCTATCTGGACGTTATAAGTTACTCCGTCAACTGTTATTTACATATCAGGTGGTATTCGAATTTGGGTTGGGTAGGTACCACAACCAAAAATAGAAAAATAAAAACTTTTTACAAAAAAAAACAACCGACTTCCAAAAAAAACACTAAAATGTGAAAAATTACTTTAATTTCGGAAGTCGGTGGCAAAAAACAAATATTGAATACCAAAGACACCGTCTTCCGATTGGAAGTCGGTTGTTTTTTTTTATTATAAAAAGTTTTTTATATTATTGTTTTGCATTACCTACTATCATGGTGTTTTAGGAAGTCGTCTTAAACCTACATGATCTTAGACTACATGGAACGATATTGTGAAAGGTACCTACTCTAATATGAACTACAAATTCTGAGCTAAGTAATTGTATTTATTGTTAGGTACATACGGAATTAGCTACCTCAGCCCCCTAATTTCAAGATGCGATTTCGTTGACGATTTTCAAATGTGTTTTTGGTTTAGACTTAGCAAAATTAATAGAATTGGTATTTCATAACGATTTCTATCTCTAGAACCCATCACTAAATCCAAAACCCCACAGATAAACCCACACATACTCAACAGAACTCCAATAATTTCCACAAGCGTGCGCTATGCCGCGTAACTTATGCGCGCGCATAAAAAGCAGCGCCTGCGCAGCCGACGGCATCCAGCCCTAATAACTAACCATATCTGACTCACCACTTTTTAACCACATACATTTTTTTCAAGCGAAACTCGACCTTATTAACATGTAAATTCCCTATGCTTATTGGATAGTGTTATAATTGTTAATTAAGCTTTAATTGCTGTGCGCGTCAAAAAAGTACCAATCCATGAACGGAAACTGCTTGTTAAGAAAATGGAATGTGGGGGAGGGATTGGAGCTAGTTTTTTGTCTATGATTTAAATGGTGATATGACTGCCAGCCCATGACATCCTAGAACAGGAAAAAAACAGGCTTAGCAGAATATGCAGAAATAGAAATGTAACGACCTCTCGAAATTCTCCCTACCAAGCCTTCTATAGAGATAAAATTGCAATTTCTTTAAAACTAGTATTTCTTTTGACGATATTGCAAATAAAAATGGTTTGCTACATCAATTCAATTGCAATTTCAATCGGTCGGGGACACTATGGTGCCTACGACACAAAACTCTGAAGATAAAACTGTCCAAATTCTGTTTCACCCTTTATTTTTTTCTTCAGACATATATGGAAATACAACTAAAATGCTAACTAAAAATCATAATCACTCACCGGTAATAAGGAAAAGGCTGCGGCACATGAAGATCCATAGGCATCGATGCATGCGCGTGGGCATGGGAGTACTCGTGTTGCATCATGCCATGCATGCCGTGGCCCAGCATGGCCGCCCACGGTGAAGACGCGAAACCACCAGGGTGCTCCATCATTACCTATAGTTCCATTTTCAAAATCACTTTTAGTTCCACATTCAAAATCATTTTTCACTTCACTATTCCATTTTTTTAATGGTTTCACATTTCGCTAACAGAATCAAGATGGTTGATGCTTTTTGTGTTCCATTTTCAAAATATTATTGTTTTTTAGTGTTGTGCTAAATAGGTTTTGCTATAAAAAGTTCATGATAAATTAATAAGTTTAGGAGCTCATGGCTAAGTAATAACAGCCGTACGGGTCGATCCATCGGGTTAAGCTACGCTTGCCTAGTTTGGTCCATGGATGGGTGACCATCTTTACATGCAGATTGATTGATAAATTAATAAGATATATGTCAGCAATGAAGAAATTTTCGATGCAGAAAATATGTTTATTGCTTCAAATTCGTTTTAGTTTTTGCGGGCAAAGCCGAATAAGTTCAAAAATATGTAGTTCGCTCATTATTATGTTAATGATGTTGACACCTATGGTGGTCATGAGAAGTTAATAGGGAATATGCATGTGATTCAAATATGGGTCAAATATTTTTTTTATAAACTATGTTACTTCAGAATTATGCCTCCATCAATATTTTTGAATAAAATTTCTTTTTGAGCGAGAAATTAATTTTTTTAAAGTCCAAAAAAACTGTGGGTAATTCAAATACTTGAAAAGGCTAAGAGCGGATGTGACGTAACAATCCGATATAACAATCAAAATGTCAATGTCAAGTCAATCAACAAGTGTCAAGTCAATGTAAACGCTCATAGAAAAAGGAGTGTTTGACGTTGACTTGACAGTTGCTTGTCTGTTTTTACGGACTGTGACGTCACCACACCAAGCGCGCCAAATGGAGGGCGTTTAAATAGCCCGGATCGGTTGGACATTTTTAAACATTTTTTTAACTACTTTAAATTGCTTTTGTGCCGTCGAATTTTTTTAAACTGACGATGTAAACTATCGAATAAAAATATTAAAAAAATACATGCATATTCCCTATTCGAACAAGTATTTTTAGATAATTAATCAAGAAAAAGTTACAAGTCCGTATGAATCCAGTTTACTTTTTAATAAAGTTTGTTGGCAAACGGCCTACTCTACTGAAGCTTGAGGACTATGGAGGAGGCTAAAATCGCACTAATTTACCTTTTCAAAGAAAAAAAATGCTTACTCTTACCTTACTAAAGTTAGGGATACTACTCGTTTAAGGTTACGCTAGTCGGTAATTCTTCCATACAAACGTAGTATGGTGATTACTCGTCTGATTACGGTGTACGTTCAAAACTAAAAATTATATCAATTTGTCTTGTCATTATCTAGTTCTGTTTGGAAACAGAATTGGAAAAAAACATATTGGTTTGGAAGTAATGAGCGTCGGAACTTCCATATTTCAACACTAACTTTAACTCATCTTTAGACGTAAATAAATAACTTATGTAGTATGAAAATGGAAGCCGTACAGGGATAGATTCAAAAGTTCATAAATAATTTTATTTTGAGTAGATACTTTCAGGAATTTTTCCATAATATCAATACGCCCAGAGGACGCAATACTGTGCATGAAATTTTACGCGCTCGTTTTCGTTTTAAATCATCGTGTATGTCACTAAATAAATAAATAAAAACTAGATAATTTAATAGTAAATAAACAAAACTAAATAAATTAATAACTATACTTAATATCATGCATATTAGCCACGTGCACCAATGAGTTCGAGCCGTCGACTAGTGCCTCCTTAATAAATTCAACCGTTTAATGTTTAATCGTTTAATGTACTCAACCAATCGCTCTGAGTTAGACGGTAGTCATCTTGCGTACGTTTTCATTACTTTAGAAAATATCACGTAATTTTTCCACACAAAAAAAAGCTAGTGCAAATATACCTAAACCAATTTTTCCAGCCGACTGCCATCGAAATTGAATAGATATGCAATCAATCTGTGTGCAAATAAAATATTATTATAACGGCCGCCTATTTGTTCTAGCAAGTGCCTGCGCTAGCGCAACGAACTTTGATGTTCGGCTAACATCGTAAATCATTAGCAAATAAATGAAATGACGTGTGTGGTCATGTGGTGTGAATTTACATGTGGTGACGTCTGCTAAAAAAATTAACTTGTTATACTAATTTTAATATATGCTTTACTTGGGAGATATATAAAAAACTACTTTAATAAACAAAACTAACAATTAGTTGATGTCGATTGTTATTGAATTTATTTATTTATTTAAACTTTTCGCACAAAAAAATGGTACAAAGGCGGACTTAATGCCTGAAGCATTCTCTACCAGTCAACGAAGGGAATTCCTACTTGTTATAAAAAAAAACCTCAAAATTCGATCTATGGAAAAAATCTCTTTCTGGACATTGATTGGGAGTTTTCAAACAGACCCCACTTTGTTGACCCCACCCCAATCTTGTTGTCGAAGTGGGTATCTTTTGGTATTCAGCTATGGTGTGGTGATGATTCCCAAATCATCACCATAATAGAGGTACCTACTAGGCTGATCCTACAGGTACTAGCACACCTACACCTTAACCCATGAGATTAGTGATGATACCCAGGGTTCCAAGGCATAATACTTACATTTTTGCAGAATATTTTGGCCGGATCAATCTGACAACCAGTCTCACCATGGGATAACGTATAACCCAGTTACTGGGTTGTGGAGGTGAGATAGGCAGTCGCTCGATGTAAAATACTGGTATTCAGCTGCATCCGGTTAGACTGGAAGCCGACCACAACATAGTTGGGTCCGTAACGACTGTTAAAGATCTACGAATGACAGCCGGGAGAACAGCTTAAACGTGCTTTCCGAGGCACTGAAGGGTTACGATATATAATGGATGGTCACCCATCAACGAACCGACCGCGGCAAGCGTAGCTTAACCTTCCATCGACCCGTGCGGCTGATATTATTTAGCCATGAGTCCCTTAAATATCAGTCAGTCCTTAGATTTAAAATGACAAACAGATAAATAAAATAAGAGATCACAGCATCACAGCTTCGAATTTAGATGATGGGTCTAGTAACCTACCATTACTTTTGCACGGAATTGAACTTTGAACCTAAGAACTTAGATTTGGTACGTGACTTTGAGTGGTACCGACTCAGTACGTAGATACATACCACTGGGTATAAGGTTATACCAGTTCACATAATTTTATTGAAAAAAGAATTTGAATCCTTTTTTCTACTAAACTAAAGAGTTACAAAATTTCCAAAAATTAGTAATAATTTTATAATAAACTATCTGTGCCCCGCGGTTTCACCCGCGTAAGTCTCGATCCCGGGTCTAGAAATAGATTACGGCTGATTCTCAGACCTACCGAATATACATACGTATAAAATTTCATAAAAATCGGTCCAGCCGTTTCGGAGCAGTATGGCAACTAACACTGTGACACGAGAATTGTATATATTAGAAGATACTATCATTGTGAAAAAGTAGTTTTAGTTATTTTATCAGTCCACCGCACTCCAAATTAAAATGAAACGAAAGGACTCAGTCAAAATCAGGTAAAAAGTAAGCAGTTTCTGCCCAAAACTCATCATCTGCCTAGCCTTTTCCAACGATGTGGGTTCGACTTCCAGTCTAACCAAATGCAGCTAAGTACCAATATGTTACATGGACCGACTGCCTATCTTGTCTCCACAACTATTACTCGGAAATACGATACCCCTTGGTAACATTCGTTGTCAAACTTTCAGACTTCTGACTACCCCTAACCACTGTCAAAGGTCTACAAATTATATCCGGGATCAACGGCTTAATGCGATTTCCGAGCCACGCAGGAGTCTTTACATAAGATGGTCACCCATCCATGAACCACCTCGACAAGTATAGCTTAACTTCTATCCACCTGTGCGCCTGTTATTATAGCCACGAGCCCAATATTCTGCACAAAACTAATATCGACAAAAGAAAATACAGCCCAAACAGGCAAGTGACAGTGTAAATAATTAATAATTAATTTTGACCTCAGAAAACAATTCTTGGCAAGACTTTGCATTCGTAAATTACTACAAACATTACTCGTTTACTCTAACCCTATATTTAAACCACAATTTGTAACTAACAAAGCAAAAACAGCACACTATGCGTTGATCTAGGGGTTCCCGGAGAGCCACCGCAGGAGGCATGGGATCCCTGGCAGAATGTCGTGAGCGCTAATGTTCAAGATAACAAACTAATCAACTAAGATCAACAGGATAGAGGAGGATAGAAGTATTGGGAACTAGGTGGTGGAGAAAGGGATGGAAATATGAAGATTGCATCAGAATCTGTGAGAAAGAATTGGAATGTATTCAAAATGTTAAAACATCAGAGGAATAATTCCCGTATTTTTAAGAACGTTCGCATTCGTACCTCATTCGCAATCTGTCAAATACAATCAATTTACCAACATTTTTGACAAGTTTGACAGATTGCGACTTGAATGTGAACGTTTTTTATATACGAGAATTAGCCTTCAGGGCTTGGTTTAGTACGATAATTTAGGAGGTCTTGAAGGTGCTTTTTAAAGAAAGCAGAAAGATTATCATGTTGTATTGAATAAGAAGTCTGTTTTTCTCAATTAATAAAGAAAAGAATGAAGGAAAAAGAAAGAAAAAACGTTTATTTGCGGTAAACATGACGCAAAGAAAGAACACAAAAAATAAACAAGTTGGGGAAAATATGTGTCACATCTACGCAACACGGCCAAATTACGCAAATCTTCAGGGTGCTATAACAATGGACTAAGGTATAACTAAAGCAAAAGAGGATGAACTTAAAAAACACTTTGAAAATACATAGTTGATGAAGTAAGATTGGTATAAAGAAGCAAAACCGGGAGATAAAATTAAAAAAAAGTATATATTTGTATTAGACAAGCAACCCGCTCCTGTTTCGCAAGGTTTTTGTGACTTGACAAAACATCGAAATTTCTTAGTTATATGTAACTTTTATATTAACTTATTATACATAAACCTTCCGTAATAAATTCTCTAAACGATGGTGAAAACCTCATCAAAATCTTTTATGTGGTTTAGAAGAAGAACGCGGGCATACAGATAACCACGAAAAGCGATTTTAATTTATAATATGTATAGTTTATGTAGCAAAAATGTACAATTCTGCAAGGTGAAAACTTGACACGAATATTCACGTATATATTTTTTTGTCATACCTTATTCTTTTTAAATCAAATTATATAGGTACAAAAGTTAAAAGAAGTGCCCTAGGAAATATGAAAAATCGCTTAACTAAATAAAGAAGATAATAAAGAATTCTAATAATATGTCATCCGAGTTCTTGTAATAAAATATTATTTTTGTCGCAAATTAACTCCTTCAAATGATTATAACTGCTATTATTTGAACGTTAATAAAATAATTGGGTCAGTGGGTCGTCTTTGGCTAATGCTAGGAAATTGGAATATCAATAGAATAAACGAGTGTCTTAGTTTAACAATTCTTTCAAGAATCGATGTTTCTTCAATTTTCTTCATTAGAACAAATGCCAGCCCGCGATGTCAATTAGTAAACAATATATTCCCATGATACTACACCACTAGAAATCCCACATTATGTACACAGCCGACAAACGAACATTTGATATATTGACATTGTGCGTATACGCACCACAATGATTGTTTTCGTCTGTCAAATCGGCACTTATTAGTCAGGCGATGATCATTATTTGTACAGAGCCTAAATATTGCGTTAATGTTTTGTTAACCTCAAGGGATTTAAGATTAACAGGTTTTTTTTGTTTGTTAAGTAATAACAGGTGTTTGTATTGGGCATGCGCAAGAGACGGTTCTAGTGAGTTTTATGATGTTTAGCTAAATTAAATAGTTTTGTAAACCTATTTTTTTAGGTAAGTTGAAAATGTTTTTTTCAAAATACTCTTAATTATTTAATAACGGAAAGATAGTGTAAGATATGTCAACATTATGCCTATTTTGTTTCTAAATAATCTGTAACACTGACCGAAATTATAATAATTACCGAATTTAATTATTAAATCCAATTCGCAATATAGCACAAATCCACAATAATCATTCAACAACCACGTAGCAACACAATTTAGTTAAAATTTTCCCCACTTTTCACTTTTCAGTACAGCCACAGTCACTAAACGGCCTACCGCAGCCGCACACGCGTTAGAAAAAAAAAAGAAAAGGGCAAAGCGCGCGAATGTCAACTGCCAAACTTTTCCCGCGCTCCACAACACGATCGGATACACGCGCGAGTGCATGCGTCACTATTTACATGCATTTTGGAAATACGTTGCCGGAGGTAAGAACACGTGTGCCGGGTCTGTCGGTCCAGCGGTCATTGAGTATCTGGTATCAAAACTATACGCCGTGCGGGTGGATGTGTGCGCCGAACCGGCCCGGCCATACGGCGGGCATACGAAACAAGGCCCGACTACACTGCACGGAGCACGGAGCGTGCTGTCGAATATCTGAACATCACGTCGGCTGTAATTGGGTTAGGCTTACGTGACACGGGAGCGTGGCACGTTCCTAGTACGTCCCGCTGTTATGGGGTGTGCCCTAATTACGTACGCCGAAATGTTAGGTGTGCGAAAAAATGCGGTTTTTCTAACACGAATATGGGACAAAGGGTCCTTGGGATATATAATTAGATGCAAATTAACTGTCAAAATTAAACGATTGCCTGAGTAATCAGAGCCGTAACTATTTCAATCTGACTTTTAAAATAAATCGAGGTTTACTAACTTACTAAGTAGTCACAAATAAAATATATTTTACTGGCATAACAATCCTTCCACTTCAATGATAAGTAAATGCTCAACAATATCAAATTCTTTACAAAAACAATGAGAATTTCAGCCCAAAGAGAAATCTAATAAACAAGAAAAAAAATGACATGACAACACAAAACATATAAATTAATAAAAAATATTCAAACAACCAAACATTACACCGATGACTAAGCTTTAACTTCATTACGCATATCATACTTAAAACCAACGAAAAATGTTAATATTGCGAGTACCGTAACTTAAAAATAAAAGTAAAATATTCTCACGCTTTACATTCTAACCTGTGACCTAGCCATGTTTTGACATTTCTAACTGTCATAGCAATAAGATACTGGCCAGTATAACATGAACTATCTATCCTCTCTGGTTCTGAACCACAGGTGTAATAGGGGGGAGTGTACATGTATGTAAGGGTCATTATTAATTGGTTCTGGTGATAATAATTGCAGACAGAAATGGCAGAGGTGTGAGTAAGCCATAACGGTGTTTTGACTTTGTGCCAATGTTATATGAGATGTAATTGAGAAGGCTTTGTCTTTTATTTTCATTTTAATGGTGATTACTTTTTTTTTTAATTATTCTGGCTTTTATTGGTCTGTTTGGTCGTTTCTCTTAATCTCAGAATAAAGGAAGTATCTTTAAAAAAAAAGTTGTACAAATAAGCAGTAAGTTTAACATAACTTTACTTTTAAGATTTATTTAAAACACGAAACAATAAAGTCAAGAACAAACTGAACCAAGGAGATTCCATTTTACGAAATTACTCATGAAAAAATCTTGGAAGATATTCTTGGGATTCATATTTTTATCCCAAAAAACAACCCAAGACATAAAACATACCTCTCCCACCCCTTTCATCCCTGACTGTGCATCCATTCAACTACTTAACACATATTTTTGTAAAATTCATATTCGTGAGTGGGGGACAACACCAATTTAACTAGACCCATCATTACTGAACATTATGCAACAAATGGTTGAAACCTAAGAGGTCATCGTAAACTGGCGGTATTACAATGATGGTCACCTTAAAAGGTTGTAATTCTGATTTAGTGCGTTAAGAAGATGTCTGGTGACACTCCCCTTAAGTGAATATGTCATATTGAGAGGTATACCCCTTAACGCTTGCTTATGTTTTTGCATTACAAAAATTAATGAAGCAATAAATAAAAATTTTAGACGTAATAGTGACAGCAAAATGATTTATTAACGTCATAAAATATTATTTAAGTATTAATAACTTTACGGAAAGTGGGTAGTTCTACTTTTTATTTTATTTATGATACTTAATCTAAACGCTAGACCAGACCATGAAGAAATTACAAATTGTACGTTAAACTTTAAATTATAATGAAACTTTAATTGCAAGTCGTTAATAACCATCAATTATGAACGTATACTAATTTGAAATGATGAAGCTACCAACAAAAGGAGCACGACATCGAAAAATAAAAACATTTTACTACATAATAAAAAACAAATTACATTTTCATACAAATAAAACATTATCGAACTAAAAAAATATCCGAACCGAGGTGCGAACGGACCAAGAGTGACAGAAACGGGTATACGTCTACTGCGACGTTTTAAATTTCGAACAACGCGCTGGGATTGGCTAGCTGAGGGGCTCGCGAGGCGTGGGGCGCGGCGATTGGCGGGAAGGCGTGGTGCTAACGGGGCATTCTGGGTCACTGATGCTAATAAATTAGTTTTGAACGTTATAGAATATGCCTGTTTTATGAGCGTAGCGCTGCTACGGCGTAGCGCTACGAGTTACGTAGATAGATAATGTTTGGAGGACTTATTGATAGAGTATTGTTGTCATTAGAGTGACGCTTTATCTTTACGTAGCAAGCGAGCAACTTAGACTAAACGAATTTCCAGGTTCGTAACCATTTCCTTCATAGATTCCTTTAGGATATTATTATACTGAAATATTATTTCAGTACAAGAAACACATTTCAGTAAAAGGAAATCGTTGGGCCGTCTTTTTTTTTTCAAATAACCTATTTTATCATAACCAAGGGACAAAACTAGGTACAATACATCCAGTTGACCTTTGCCCTTCCAATAGTGCAATTGATCGAAGGTCACGTCCAACTCAGACGTGCCCTACGCGTCATTGCATTGCTTCGTCACCCAGAGATGAAGTTGAAAAGTCTCACGTACCTGTAATGGTAGCGGCAGTCATGTCCTGCAAATTGAGGCACAGATTGCTTGGAGACGGAAATAGTTATGATGGTAAAGCTGGGCGAAGTCTTTCACAGGGGCTCGAGTTCTGGTTAAGTTAGATTAATTAACACCTTCGGCGCCATGTATATCTTTTTGTCACACATTGTCTGAAAAACATTGTGTATTCAAAAGTATACACACGTTCTATAGATGTATTATGCAGAAATGAAAGCCTGGGCCAGTCACAAATTCGTCAAAAATGGAAATAATGAATGTCCACTAAAGCCGTGTACTGACCGGTGTTATGGGATGTAATGTAACATGTTACAAAGCGAGCATTCGTGAAATTAGTACGTTGGAACAGGTACGAACACGCGAGCAACGAGCGCATGTTACACGGAGTTTAGAACACGGCGTAACGTAACATGCTCGCTGCGAATGGTACATTACGCCCCGTTAGTACGTAACGTCGGTTAGTACACGGCTTTAAAGGGTGGCGCTGAGGGTGTGCCAGATATTTCAATAAACAAACGAATGTCTCCAACAAACAAGTAAGTAGGGTCAGACTGTCTTTTATCTTTTCGCTAACGACCTTCTTGTTATAGCTACCTCTGAACTGTCCGATCTGAATCACTCACTCAGTCACTCAGTTAGTTATGACTTGAGTAAGAAATTTATAATAAAATAAAGATGGATTTTGCCTTTTACCCTAATAGCCTTCATTCTTAGGAAAATCCTATATTTTCCTTCCTCACGAAAGCCGTTGTATATTCGTAACGAGTTAAAAAATATGAATATGAAAATTTTTATTTAAAAAAAAAATTAAAAGTGAATTCCAAAGTAGCTCTTCGCAACAACAACTAAGAAAACTTCACATAAACTAGTATTATTTCCAATAAGATTCTGATTAACACCCACATAACTAACATCCTCATTAGAAAACTACCACAAACCCTCACTCGCGTCCTTGACTGGTTTTTGAAGGTCCAAACCTTACAGACAACACGCCCAGACGAAACTCAACCCTATCATCAAAACGATAAGATTCATATCAGCAGTTTAGCAAGACGTGTGAAGATTGAGCATTATGTATGCGGGCAGCGTATTGGTGGATCGATGGCACGAGGAAATTGAGATTCGGAGACTTGGCGGTGTGCTGAAAATAGCCATATTTTGTCGAAGAATATGTAGCGTTTTGTTGCAGGTTGTGTTTACAAGTTGGAAAAAAAGAAGGGTATAACTGTGTACTTTATAAATAACCAAACGTTTATTTCGACCAACAAGGGATCACACATAAATATTTATCACAAACGTTGATTGCTCAGTACGTGAACCCATACAGCAATGACTCAGGTACTGACAATCGGACCTCTCCGCGAATGCCCTCAGGATGCCGCTGTAGCTAGCTCGAGCCCTACACACCAGGGATGTGCACCGTTTTCGCATAGTAGCATAGAAACAGTCTACTTGTGAGTCGGCGAGGGCCTAGACAAGTGACAATCGCTTCGAAACCGTTTCTAAATTCAAAAACGACTTTCGACAGGATTGACATAAGCTTTTCGTCAGTCCTATACATTTTTGCCTTTTCCATCATCGTTATCGCTGATAGAATGTCACTTTGACTAGGGTCTCTCATGCGCTACAGAATCGGGGCAGCCTCATCAGCACCTGTAATGCATTGATAAGATTTCAGGACTTGTTTACAAGTTAGTATTTATAAGCTGTGCAAGAGTACTTATAGAGGTAAAGTAGTAGGAAGTCAGGTTTTTAGAAACTAGAAAAATAATGGATGCAGCGATTATTTCACAAAGAAGGACCTGTTATACAGAGTATTTTATAGAGAATAGAGGCTCTTTAGTTTTTCATGACGTCTGAAAGATATTTGAACGTCACTAAGTTTGCACTTTGTTACGCACTTGTAACAAAGGTTTAAGGGCGGGTTGGAAGCAAAATTGCCTGTCTTCAATTTGATTTTTCATGAAATTGATAAGACTTAGGTGTAAAATAAAAATAGTATGAGTAACTACATGATATTTCCAAACTTTTTGTGTAACAGAAACACAAAATATTAAAATTTTCTCGATAAAAAAATATCACGAAGTTACCTCTAATTTTCACGTATTTTCGATTTGTACTTAAAATGCTAATGCCTATTATGATAAAAATTAGATGATTATGTGTATTAAAACAAGGCAAAAAAAATTGTGTAGGCTTTTTTTTTTATTCCTTTTATTTTTGGTTTTATTACGAATCAAAGCTTGTAGGACTTACGACGTTCATAGTTCGTGGAAGAAGCCATCTTCCGTCGCACATTACGGGAACTTCAAGCATATTTTTGTTTCACAAATCAGTCGGCGTCGCTCTGTTGAGACGAGAGGACTACGCTCAAATTTTTAGCTGCGCTGATATATTATTTATGTTCGTAAATAATATTTTCGTAATTTATCACATTCCACAAAAGAAACTGAGACATAGAAAACATGAAAAAAACACTAAAACCACTTCCAAAACGAATATTACAAGTGTTATTGATTGATAAATAAATAAATACCGAGTCTAAATAAACATATAAAATTCAATGTTGATATTTTAAAACTCAAGATGACATACATTTTATTTGACAGATTTTTGACTGGTATAGTAGCACGGAGTATAGAAAGAAGTAGGTAAAACTAGCGCCATTGCTCTATATTGCGGTGAATTTTCTTGCGGAGAAAATTTACAACATAGCCAACGAGCCCATTCCACGTTCATTTGAAAGTTCGCACTGGAGATTAAATCTTATTGCGATATACTCAGGATCCAAATTCGTTTACTCCCACTTTTTTTGACAAACTTCTTGTAAGGTGACCCTTAGACGAACAATTGGAGCGACTGACCGCCCCTAAATAAAACTTGTTTAGAATAATACCTTTATTCTTCGGTTATTGGTATAACGAATGAACTCGAACAGATTCCGTATGACTCCGGATTTTTAATTTGTCTGTCCGTGATGTCTTGTTTATATCTCTTTAGTTGACTTTTTTGTCGTAGTTGGGTTTTAGTTTTTACCTGACTACGGCGAAGCAAAAAGGAGGGTTATAATTTTGACCGGTTTCTATGTATTTATCTATGTCTGTTCCCACATATTATCTTCTAAAAGACTCATCACAATTTGACAAATGAGGTATCGTTGGAAGCTTCACGATCGTCCGCTGGTCATAGGCTATATGAAGACACATTAAATTGAAAATGGCGCCGTCTAGGTGACATATCATGAACAACAAAAAATATTTTTTAATCATACCATGTTGGGTATCAAATGAAAGGTTTTAATTAGCACATTTCAAAAATATATATTATAACCCCAAAAAAAACCGCGACAATCAACACGTATATTGCCATATGTTTATGTTAACGCGTGGGATGATAACTGCCGCTTCACGCGCCGCCGCACCGTAAACAGCAAAAACGTCAGACGCGCCGCGTGACGCCACACTACACGCGACGCGCCACGCCCTGCGTCTCCGTAAATGAGGCCTAAAGTTATAATGCAACTTGGCATGTTTTTAAAGCTACAATTTCAACAGTTACAAAGAGGGACCATACTAAACTTTCTACTAAGGGACTAGTTATAACAAGCGCCCGAGACGCGCATTTTGTACGCTGCGTTTCGGGCGCGTGTAACGAATTATATCAAACGCTGCAGTCTAAGCGAGCGCCCATGCCGGGCGCCGTTAGGCTTGCACATGTCGCAACTTGCCACTCTCAACTTGCATCTCCGTTGTGCGATTTACAAATAGACTGGGAGAAGGTATGCCGCGGGCATTGCTGCTACGTGCGCCGCCGTGATAAAACGCCGCGTGTGACGCGGCTATGCCATTCGCGGGCTCCGCCGCAAAAAACGCTCCATTTCAAACAAACGCGTGTAAAATCGCGTCTCCGTAAACGCACTCATACAACGCCATATGTTTGAATTCAGTGCGAGCCGCGCCGCCCAAAGCCACGCGCGACTCCTCGCGTCTCCGTAAATGAAGCCTAACCGTGCCCTTGACGCTTGGACGCGAGTTCCTTTTTCACTATTTTTCCTTGTCATTTTCTCCGCATTAGTAATAAACTTAAAAGAAACACGGTTCAAAAGTTACAACAAAATGTGGAATTCTTGTTGCATTTGACGAGCGTCCAAAACGCGCCGGGCGCGCGCCCAAAACACAGCGCCGGTACTGAGCGCGTACCTCGGGCCTTTGTTATAATTAGTCCCTTTGGTACTTTGGCACCCATTTACATAGATGAATAGATGTCAATTCTTTTAGTGGTGAAGCCGACAATCCTACATTTATTTCTTTTGTACAGAACTCGGCCTCTTTTTCACATGTTTCAAATGTTTTCGAAGGGGATTGTTTGCGTTTGGCGCAGGAAAGGTTTTCATGACACATGCCATATTCGTTGCACAATACAGTGCAAAATTCATTATACGAATATTATTTTTTACTTGGGTATCACTTTGCACGATCCTCCAAAGAGAGAAATCCACGATATAGCATTATATTTATTACTTGGTAACACAGTTTTCCACAAAGACGTCATTAGGTACAAATTGTACAAGGTCCTAAATAAAATTTGGTAACATTTAAATTTGAACTTTTTCACGTCAACATTGAGTTTCTTGTTCCAAAACATGAACATGATCTATAGTTCTGAATTCAAGCTTAGCGTATCGTATAAGCAAAATAAACTACAGAAGATTGAAATTCGAATTCTATAAACGCTAGACGAAAAGTTTCTGCTGGCGGTAAGGCATTGTGTTTTGTTTTCGTCGTGTTTAATGAGAGGGGTAGGTAAGGGTTGCGCGGGTGAAATATGATTTTTTGCTGTCAAACTACTCCCCCTTAACAAAAAAACACGTATTAATCTTCTCTGATGAAAAAGATTTTTAACACAATATAGTATTGTTACACTCTCGCATTTTAATGCTAGACCTTTAGGATACCTACTAAATTGGATGTTTGGTTACTGCTGAAACCACTCTCATTAGAGGGCTCATTCATGAACTCCATTAACACAAAACTAGACAACGTAAAAAAAAATCTTAAGAGTACCAAACAAAACATCAACAGCACTTACTGAAAACCTTTGAGATTGTTCATTAATACCGTCTCACAAAATATTTTCAGTCCATCATCACGCTCCTTCATCTGAAGCTAAACAATACCATCTCGGCACACGTTTCAGCAACACCTCGAGTCGGATCGATACAGGCGCGTGATCCGCTTACAAACGGGTCGGGCCTTCGAGCTCCGTCGAGCTCGCTTCTACGGAATATTGTAATTCCTTCGTCTCCTGCCGCCCTGGTACTTGCGTTAATTTCAAATTGACTTGGGTCGAGGTGTTTTTAAAGGCGCTATTAAAACTCTTGAATGTCGTGGAAAATACTAGTATTCAGATGCTTCTGGTAAGACTAGAAGCCGATCCCAACATGTTGAGAAAAGGCTTGGAAGATGATGATGGGATGGGTGTCGTCACTTTCTCATAAGCACATAGATATAACAAAGTAGGGGTCCAAAAAAGTTGACACAGAAAAACCATAGTTTCAAAGGTAAAAAAAAAGAAAAAAAAAAAAAGAAAAATTGTTTATTCTGCACAAACAAAACGCACAAAATCAAAATAGGCAAAATCGTCCACAAAAGCCAGTAATAAAGAGTTACCTTATTACCACAAAACCGTGTTTATCAGTTCTTTAGCCAGAACACCTTTTAAACATGACATTTCTGTATGGAGTTTGACATAAAACTGACATTAAAAACGCGTTGAACACGTGTCTAAGTGTTTGTATCTCAATAAGATTATTTGATAAAATATTATTTAAACAAGACAATTAGATCGTTCACAAAAAATAAAAGATACCACAAACGATACTGCCGCATCTATTTTAAAGGCACAAACCCAAAATAAGCCAAGAAACATATGAATGCTGTATCATAAAATTAAACGTGGCCTCAAGCTTGATACGGTCGGTCTCCCGGTCTCTCACACAGAAATCACGAAGAAAAACGTCACTTGTGCTTATAATACGCACAGCCGCGTATCTTCGCCACAGGATACCACTTAGCTCGATGCGATACCGGTAAGAAAGCATTTCATTAAAAAATATTTTCGGGTCCTTTCTGACTGAGATACATACCCTAATATTATTGCAAGAAATCTATCCTACCGGTATCAATAATCACGGTGAATAGAAAAATATATATAAGGCAATAAAAATTGGAGATGCCGGGGATCGAACCCGGGGCCTTTCACACGCAAAGCGAACGCTCTACCACTGAGCTACATCCCCGTATGTTGTCTATAACTATACGACGTTCTGCTTTGAGTGGTCTATGATACCCAGCTGTTTAAATATCAAATCAGGGGGAGTACGTACGACGTATTAATGCCACCATTTTTCAAGTGTTAGTGAGAGACGGAGCTATACAAGCCCGCGAGCACCATCCTCTTTTCGCAGTAGAATAATGATGGCATTAATACTTCATAGTACAGCCTCAGTTTCTTAATAATAACTATACAAAATTGGGACTGAACTAATATCGTAGATAAACAAACCAGGCAAACAGCTGACAATCGCTAAAAGTAAAGTTTCGACATGTAACTATTACTGCGTGGTACCCCCCACACTTCAATAGGTAATCATTGTCATGGGTATCCGCTGGATGTCGGAAGCACACAACACAACCCGTCGTTTTAGCGAGGATTGGGGGAGGCCTATGCCCAGCAGTTGACGTCTTACGGCTGAAAGATGATAAAGACATGTTACCTTCTGAGCTCGAATGACCCAATTTCTAATGCTGATAAATGCCTCTACAACATTATTTTTTGTGTATGCTAAATAAAAAAGGGGTCATTGTACTCATCATTTTGAACAACTTTTTCTATGGGACCAACCTGGAAATCGCGAAAAAAAAACAGCTGTTCCATGCATTTTGTCGATTTAAGTGAACACAAATGTATGGAACAGCAGATTTTTTTTTTCGCGATTTAATAAATATTATATACTTTTTTAAATAAGAAATTAGATTAAGTTAATTTTTGTGTGATTAAGATTAGTTAATTTAGTTGAGGAGTTAGTAACTATTAGCACGATGGGATTGACATCGTCGCTTATGCTTACAAAAATCCCTTAAATAAAGATTACAAAAAAAAAAAGAGAGGATAGTACTTATTATTAACCTCATTAAATATTTTTTGTTGACCATAAAAGTAAATTTGGAGATGCCGGGGATCGAACCCGGGGCCTTTCACATGCAAAGCGAACGCTCTACCACTGAGCTACATCCCCTTGTGTCTTAACTCAATAATAAAACCTCCTATTTTGTCAAATCTTAGCCTACACATTTGTGCAAATTAACTCGGACTTCGCAACACAATTTACACATTATTTACCTTCTAATATTATTAATACGAGAGTCTGTCCGTCTGTTACTTTTTCACGCCTCAACGGCTAAACAGATTTCGATTAAAATCGGTTAGGTAATTTAAGCGGTAAAAGAAATTTAAACATAGTCTTTTAAATTCATAACAAAACGCTTAGGTATTACAGCGATTGATTGATTTATGAACTTTAATCAACGATGTTACGTTAATTAAATATCGAATTTATTCAATAACTCTTCAAGCTAATTAGTTAAGTCTAATTTCTAACAAATAATTGGAGATGCCGGGGATCGAACCCGGGGCCTTTCACATGCAAAGCGAACGCTCTACCACTGAGCTACATCCCCTTGTTATGAAATCAAGAAATAAAGCATACTCATATCAACTATTAATAGAAAAAAATTAAAATTACCATGCAATAAAAATTGGAGATGCCGGGGATCGAACCCGGGGCCTTTCACATGCAAAGCGAACGCTCTACCACTGAGCTACATCCCCTCTTGTCAATCTATGTAAAATGGCTGACTACAATAGCGATATCTAATAAATAAACAATTGAATAAACGAAAAGCATAACATGTTCGTGATAACAATAGACAGTAATTTTGCACTAATATTGAAGTAAGGTTGTGTAATTAAAATAATATTGTTGGTGATTACACTCACGCGCACGTTAACATACGTCATGATGTATTTGCATAGTACAAGTTAGTAGTCTGAATCCAAAACTAATCGTGAAATCGAAACGCGTAAACGTGCAGATATTACAATTATTTGATCTTGAAATAGAAAATATTTATTTGCATATCGTTTTGGGTCGTCAGAAGCCCGAAAGTCTGACAACCAGTCTTACCAAAAGGTATCGTACTTATTACCCAGTAACTGGGTTGTGGAGGTCAGAAAGGCAGTCGCTCCATGTATTTAATGCCTCAGGTCACCTACTCATCATAATCATTATGCCATTCTAACTTATTAATATTATAAATGCGAAAGTGAGTTTATTCGTTTGTTACGCTTTCACACTAAAACGGCTGAATGGATTTAGATTAAATTTGGCACATGGGTAGACCATGACCTGGAATACATTTTATCCCGATATTCCCTCGGGATCGAAACTTACGTAGGTAAAACCGTGAGGTGCAGCTAGTATTATAATTTTTTTGTGGGGGTGACGCAGTATATCTTTCATTATTATTATGTCCACCAATCATCTCTGTTAGCCAACATCTCAGTATTTCCTTGCTTCCTTCGAAGCCATCACTAGCCATCATAAACCTTCTATATTTCCTAGGTCTGACACATTCATGGGTACTAACAATTTCTACGACTAGATATCCATATATATAGTCGTTGAGCTCCTTAAGCTCTGAGTTGAGCTCTTCGGTTACTGACAAATGCTTGCACTGACTGGACAGATACACTCAAATCTGTGTGGTTCTTTCCTCAAAAGACCATTTCAGACATTAATCTACATGGTCTTCATATGGCCTGACCAAGATTATGTCTGGACCTTAAAACATACTGCGACCTCTAAGTTTGTTTCGGCCTTTCTTCTCAGAGTAGTCAGATAGGAAACGCCGACCTCATCTAGCTTATTTTTTTTTGAAATATGACATGTAAAAGTGATTCCGATATACAGAATAAACAATTTCATTTCATTTCCATGGCATAATAAATATCTTTGATTTCATTTCATCAGTATATAAATTGATTTACATTTTTTTCCGTGATACATCATTTTATCCCTGCAGGCAAAACCACAGTCGCAACTCTTCCCAAGCTATTTAATTCCAATGCCCCACTCAAATTGATTCACTGCTGCTCTACTTACGCATAACTGAACTTTTTAACCGTCACAATTTACGTAAATCGTCCATAAATCTCTGGTGCAAAGTTGCGTAAAATCAAAATTCAAAATGTCGATAAAAAGCTTGGAATATATGAAGCGGGGGCGCACAGACGGACGGACGGCGGCTGGACAGACCGGCGGACGCAAGAAATCATTATTGCAGCGGAATCCATACAAATAATTGGCCCGTAAACATGTCATGGCGGCGTCTGTGCCATGTATATTATATTAGGGTTGGCAGGTCCAGGTTGGTAGTTAATAAACTGTTCAGAAATTTTGTTTCGTTTCATGTGCAGTAAGTTTTTTGTCTGCCGAAGGAGGACTGACTACTTAAGCATTTTTAGAGCCTCAAAACATACAAAATCAGAATCAAAAGTCATTTATCCAAATCAGGCTGAGAATGAGTACTTTTTGAACGTCAAAATTACATAACACAGTCCCCCAAAACGCTTGCCTTTACCCCATCGATGTGATGACGGCGTATCAAAGCAAAAGTGCAGAACCCCTCAAATCAGCAGAACCACAAGACAGCAACAAATTAATTTAATTAAAAAAACACTTCTAAGTGCGAATTTTACCACTGGCACTGAACGCGATTAGCACATCTAAATTGTGTTCAAGAGCTGTGAGTGTCAATATTCCACAGAAAATAATTACACTGACAGACGTTAAACGTAGTTTATGTGCTGATCGCGTTCAGTTTCATTGGTGAAATTCGCCCTCAACGTGCTAAACATTACATACAATTTAAAATAAATCGCACGATCTCTTTATGTTCCAGTTATGCAGAGCACGCGCATTGAGTAGCATCAGCAAATACCAATAGGTTACACGAACTACCAGACATACTTACATGTGTACGCACGGCTACACATCAAGCTATACATTTCCAGTATAAGCTGACCTCGCAATATTCGGAAATCCTATACAATGCGAGATCAGCATAAACTGGAAATGTATAGCTTGATGTGTAGCCGTGTGTACAGGTGAACACTTATTCAGTGAGTTCTGTTTGTAATTGCTGAAACTCTTGTCCTCTGGAGCAAAATAGAACAGGTGTACCTGTAGTGCACCCACATTTCGCCGGTTATGTTTAAGTGTCATATAATATGGGGCGAGCCTATTGCCATCAAACGGGGCACAAATCCAGACTGCTACTGCTACTGAGAACTCCGGACTGCTACTGAAAACTCCTGATGGAAAACCCAATAATACTTTATGACTTTACCACTAGACCAACTTGGACCATTAGACTAACCCAGCTGATTAGGTAACTAATAATCCCACTGCAGTTAGTCTCTTCTCTCAAAAACCACCAACTCCGCAGTGCCAACCCTAGCCGAGATCCCCCGAATCCGTCAATGTCGTATCAATAGAGCTCGACGACGCGATTTTTTCGTCGCGCGGCCCATGATCGACGCGCGCCGGCAGATGGCGTTGCTCGCTATTGTGCGCCCGCGCACCCGCCACTGCAATATTTAACTTTTGAAACCCACGTTTATTTACCGTTGTTTTGATTCTTATTGGCAAAGTTTAAGGATGAGTTTGTGGTTATGCTGTAGAATATAAGAAGTTTTAAGTGCAATCTTTTATTTGCGATTGATTTGATTTGTATGCTGAAAGGAATAAAGATGAGGTTACGTTGTGTTTTGAGTCGTTTGGTTTGTGTGTTGAACTGATCGATTGGAGTGTTAATTTTAGAAGATTAAATTCAGATTTAGATGTGCCAGTTTTATACAAATCCGAGTGTGGTGGTGTTAGTTAGACGCAGGCCATTTAAGATTAGTCCTGTCCAAACCATCATCACTGTTTATACATTAAGGAGACATGAAATAGTTTCTGAAATATTCATCAAGTCTCTGATCAATAAATCTGCTTAAGAAACTTATGTTAGTTATAAATTGTTGATCAAAATACCAAAAGCCATCATGCATTACTTGATTTACTGTTCAGAGATTTGAATACAACTAAACACGAAGGAAACTCTGAATTATTTATGGTAACTATCAACCTAAGAATGGATGAGTTGCCTATCGTACTTTTTATATTTAATTAAAATAAATGAGTGTTTACAAAACAAAAGCCTAATTAGAACAAATTCTCTACATGACCACTCATCTTGTCAAAGGATACATTTAGAAACCAGCAATTTAAAAATATGTCAACACCAACTAAAAATAATTCGCGAAATTATATAAACATCCAGACACTTTAATCGAACCAACTGACGTATTTAACTCGGTGCGCCGGCGCACATTTTATACCGATCGATCGATCGACGTATCGATCGTTAGTTCGGCATTCCTCCGACAGGTGGCGTCATTGTCCGCCCGTAATTATAATGTAATTAATGTAGGGTTTAATTAAACCCATCAGATAACTACCCAGATCTTATTAATGCGCCAATTAAAAACCAATGTACCGACTTCACTTGATAGATAAGTTATAGTATGGTTCGGTCGCTATTAAGTGCTTGCGATTTGCAGAATTCAGATTTTTTATCTGTTGGTCAACGAATTATTAAAAGTTCTTAAAAAAAAATGAGACCGTTACATTATGAAATAGCATTCTTTTTTTTTTTTTTAAATCGAATCGAGTACGAAGCGGAGAAAAAGCTAAAAGAGAAAAAACTAAACCCAGTTCGTGAGGGTCCTTTATGGCAGACCACATTACTTCCTATTGCTGTTCAAACCCAGAAAGATACCTTGAACGTGAAACATGAAAATATCCAATGAATAGATCTTTATCCAAACTGATATACTATTTGTATCAACAGTAAGCTTAGCTAGTTTCAATCATCAATATGATTTATCGTCACAATACACTCATAGGAACGCTAAATAAAAATACATGTACAGTCGGCACCTATAACAGAACACATAAATAAAATAACAAATGAAAATCTAAAACAGCGAGTACCACCGGCATCCATTGCTCGCGCAATCTCCTCAATCTAAAAGATAAGACATAGTATTAAATCAAACTGCATTACTTTTTCACTCTTATTGTTATTCATTAATACTTCAAATAAAATGGAAAAAGCCAAGTAGAATAGGGGGCTGACATAAACCGCTTGACAGCAAAAACTTGAATTCCTTAGACCAACGTAAAGTTGGTAGGTATAAAGATTGTGTGGTATCGATTTGAGAGATGCGTAAGAGATCTCAGATTACCGAGATGTTGGAAGATAGGGTGTTCTATACGATAGGATGATCTTGGACTATTATTTTGAGGTGAGGAAGTCGTTATGTCGAAGGCACTGACCATAAGTTAGTAACATAAATCTCAATTATTGCGCGTTAAAGTTACAGTCTCTGCTTTCTACTCTTTGAAGTAGTCCGTAGGATGTGATAAGAATATAATGGATAAAAGTAAAGTAAAAACTAAATCTGAAGCACTATTAGAAGACCTATGTTCAACACTTGTAATTCAAAAGACGCTAGATGATGATAGTGATAAAGTAGGCAAAGCGACCAGCGGGGTATAATTACGTAACACGCATTTAATGACAATTGATCGCAATGGTTTCCATTTCGACAGTTCACCAACGTTCATTGCGTTATTTACGACTTGCTTTTGTCCGCGGCTTCGCCCGCGTGGATGTCGGATATCGTCTCACAGGAACGTACTACCGGGATACTTAAGAAATGCTGGATTTCCTATACAAACTTTCATCCCCTATATCCCCCGTATAACCCCGTATAGGATTATTTTTGAAACAAAAAGTAGCCTATGTCCTTCCCCAGAATGCCATCTATCTCCTTGCCAAATTTCGTTGAAATCCGTTCAGTGGTTTAGGCGCGAAAAGGTAACATACAGACAGACGGAAAGACAGTTACTTTCGAATTTATAATATTAGTATGGAACAGGCGAATTCAAACCTATGAAGAAATGGGTTATCAACATCCTTCAAAACTCTCGGATTGTGATCGATACTAGGGCATGAATCTCGGAATATCGTAATATCGGAATCTCGGAACGTAAGTTCCGATATTACAATTCCGATACTGAGTGATCCAATATCGGAATATCAATATCGGATTTTTTTTTCTATATTTTAGTTCCTTGTGTAGCGCCGAGCGCGACAGCGCGCTGCCGTATTCCCGTTGCCAGCTCGCTAAGCATGCGATTCAAGAACAATAATAGTGTTATCTGTCAATCAATCGGAACGGTCAATTCGGATTTTCCATCTGGAATTTCTCAGTAGCAGTCTAGAGTCTGGATTACAGCCCGATTGATGGCAATAGGCTTGTCCCCTTTTACATAGAACTGAAATAAAACTGGTGAAATGTGGGTGTACTATAGCCTAATACTTCGAAGAATACACGCATGATGTTAAGTTATGTTAAGTACCAAAAAGAAACTATATATGTGTGAGAATAGGCAATAATATTGAAGGATTATCATAAAATGGCACGTTAAGCAGTTGGTACCGGCTGTCATTCATAGTAGATATGGGTTTTAACAGGTTGAACACGATATCTGATATCACTGTTACTGTTACAAAAAAATAACAGATCCAAATATCTGTTATTAAATAACAGCCTGTTATTTTTGTACGGACGATAAATACGTATTGAAAATCTTCTTTATTTTTTTTGGTTTAAAGTCGAAAATCGTATCGGAAGTTTTAACAGTAACAGCCGCGGTAACATTCTTGAGGATCTGTTATTTTAAGTTACAGATATGTTTTAGTGTTAGGAACAATTGTTATCTGTTATTTTTTAATATCTGTTATTTCTATCTGTTACGATAATACGGCTCACTCCTAATTGATAGGTCTTTGCCAGTCGTTACGGGTAGTCAGAAGTCCAGAAGTCACAACCAGCCTTTGCAAGTTCCTTGGTTGTGGAAATCAGCTATGCAGTCGCTATATGTAAATATATGTAATACTGGTATTCAGCTGTATCTGGTTAGACTGGAAGCCGACCTCAACATAGTTGTGAAAAAGCTAGATTGATTGAAATAACAAAAGTTACAAATTAAATGCATGATAAAATGGGCAGTATATTTATAATATTGAAAGGTTATCATAAAATAGTAAATACAGTTATTACAGTGGGCATACTTATAACAAAACAACGAATGTTTGAACTAAATTAAAGAATACGATTTAAAAATATTTTTTATTGCACTCAATCCAACCTCATATCGAATTTGTGCAATTTTTAAAGATTCCGATATTAATATCGGAATTCCGATATTGAGATCTAATATCGGAAATCAGTATCGGAATTGAAAACCTTCCGATATTACATGCCCTAATCGATACTGTGTTACGCCAATTATTCCCGATGACCACCACTTGCTTGGCCACCATTGGGGGACAGCGAAACAACTTTTAAAATTGATTCTCGTTGTCCACCACTGGGGGACAGTGTCACAATAAGGTTGCAGCTTCTAGTCATAGCGCAACTGTTGCTACTATGAGAATGGCGCTCAAACTCAAACCATTTATTTCAATGAAGTAAACCATTTACACGCACTTTTGAATTGTCAAAGAGTCGGTCAGTTAGTCAGAAAGTTGAAGCTATTTTTGCTGCCTTATAAACAGCTGATCAAACTTTCCACATATAGGTAAGTAGGCTACATTATATTTTCTCAAAAGCTTACTTTTTCAATACTTCTCCGAAGAATTACGAATTAAACTGGCACTAACAAAACCAAATGTCGATGTCGCTATCAGATCGAAATTACCACTTTACACGAGAATTCACACAACACTTTTTGTGCACCCCTTTAAAATAACCATCGGTACATGTTCACTGACATTTCATACATCGATACAAAATAATCGATTCACGACCACAAAACAATCGGCGTTTATCAAAGCAGAGCTTGCAATGAACTCGAAAGAAAAATAACGCAATTATTTCAGTCAAGGAGTAATTTGGCGTCATTGTTCTTAAGAAATACCAATTATATACAATTACAATGTATATGACAATGTGTTTCCATTCCATTGGTTCGATATAGGATCGATGCAGGATCTCTGGGATGCTCTACAGTCCGATTCATCGGTGCCTTTGTGACGGCAAAAAGTGGAACAATGAAGAAAAATGTCGGTTGAGGTCTGTATGGAAACTGCGGTGCTAGGTGTCAAATATGTTGGGTTATCTCGAATTTGTCCACTGTTTCTGTTTCGGTGAATGTTAAATATTTTGTCACTAAAAATCTGTAAGACAGTTAGTTCTATCTTTTTTGTACAGGTTTTGAAAACTTGTGGTCTTTGCAGTTAATTGATACTACTTGTGGAGAATTTTAGTGATGAGTCCATGTATTATATTTAAAAAATGGGAAACCTAGCTACCTATTAATTTAGACTTTATAGAAATGTAGGTAAAGTTGTTTGCACTGTTTTTGGCAAAAATGATAATTATTATTATTGTCCATGAAGAAGTCTTCTATGTTGATCCAGATTAGAAATCACACAATGCACTATTCTGAAAATAGATTTTTGATCTTTTTTTTTTGCTGTTTTTTTCCTACAATGTGCTGAATTGATGATGAAGAGTAAGATAATGATGTGGGTATTTTATAAGATCCTTTCCTACTCCCTACTTTATTATTCTAAAACTAAACGACAAATCATATTTTATCAATTTTATTCCAATTCAATTATCTTTATTCAAGTATCTTGACTTTTAAATCAACAAATCGACCAATAAAATTAGAATAAATAAATATTTATCTGACTTTATTTTCAAAAACTATACGCTAACGACCATAGATCATGATTGGTCATTATTTATCATAGACAAGACAATTGACAAACGTTCCATGGCTATCTTTAGCCCAAGTATGGCGTTCTGGTAATTCTTTTTTCTTCGGCCACACACCCTAGAAGATAGACGTATAATAAAGTAAAAGGTTGAACGTTACGATTATAATAGAAAATAATGTAAATACAAGTAAGTAATTCAAAATTTTATCATTATTTAAAGGAGTCAAGAAACAAATTGCTATTTTTTTACATTTTTGAATTCATTAAGACTTATTTTAAACGCAAACTCGAAACGTGTCTTCGAAAATTCCGGGAGTGACGTCAAAAACCAATGTGAATGAATCATATTAGCAAACTGCTTATAATGTTTATACTCAAATAAGTCAATAAGTGCGATTTCTGCATGAATAAAAATACTATGATTAGGGGCTACAAAAGAGACCAGATAGAGAGAGAGATAATAACTGAGAACAATTAGCAAAAATATTATAATTCAGTAATAACAAAAGTAAAGTAATTCAGTAAGTATTGACAAATTCACCACGAAATATTCGACAGCTATTTTGCTTTTATACTGATTGCACCCATAAACAGCTTCAAAATAACCTAAAATTACGCTAAATTACCGACATAGCCCGAAGTATTGCCAATCTTAAGTGTCAGTGGGCATTGCTCGCAGAACAGATGGCCGATGGGGCCGAAAGGTTCTGGAGTGGCGACCGGGTACCGGAAGACGTAGCGTTGGAAGACCCCCGACAAGGACCGATGACCTGCTGAAGGCCCCGAGAACCTACTGCATGCGAGAAGCAGATAACCTGTCGAAATGGCGGTGCATGCGGGAGGCTTATGTGCAGCAGTGGACGTCTTACGGCTGAAATGATGATGATGATGACGCTAAATTAACCTACAAATACCCATTCCTTTCTCAACAAATCGAATCTTATCCTCAAGCACCCCTTTAAATACAACTTGCACTGACACCATATACGACTGGCTAACGACAAGGCGTAACACAAGAAATGATGTTTTGTCCTGCGATTTATTTCAATCACTTTGCCAATGGACGGGCGATAAAGGTTTAGTGTTTGTCCTTACTAATTAGATGTGAATTATGTATGAAAATAGCAGTTAGGTGTCTTATATTTATTTTATTCGGAAGAAGAACTTATAGTTGATATATTTTTTTAGTATGGCAATATGGCTTGACCTTCGAAAGTACAGGCCTTCAAGAATCTTTTGGCGCCTTTTTCACGCGCGCATTCAGGTTAATTTCTGCAGCGGATTGGAGCGAAATAAAAAGGTTGGAATCACTATAATTCTGGTTTTATTAATTTTACTCAAGATAGATTTTGCCTTGACCGGCATCACACGAGAAGGAAGTGTGTGTAAGTGTTTCCATACAATTTTCATAACAGATACTATACTATTAAAATATAAATGTTGCCAATTACAGTATTCAATACACCCCCTCAACATTTTTTTTTTTTTTATACAACCCTTTAATTTTTATTATTAGTTTTACCATTAAACACTTTTAAACATTTTACATTACTCTGAACTACATCCCCTAATATTAAATCTAAGATGTATTCCCGTTAACATAACTTCTGTATGGCACCCCCTTAATTAATAACATAAAACATAACTTCTAAACAAATAGGCAAGGCCCTAAACTTAGGAACACTAAACTATAACACATATACAATAATCACCCAACAGCATCCTATGCATGAATCTATTTTAAATATTTAATTCAAAGTAACCTTCATTAGGGCACTGATTTAGCTGTCATAGTTTTTTTATAATGCAGAAATTAGTTTATTGATTCAATTAATTTATAGCACTTGCCTTTTTGGTTCACGGTCTTGCCTTCGATCAAGCTTCAGATGAAGCTTGATCAAGCAATCTCAGTAGGTACTTCCCACGCTGCAAGCAATCTCAGTAGGTACTTCCCTCGGTCTTTCGTATTAACAATAAACTCAAAATCTTGAGATATTTATCATAAAAACTGTTTGAAGAATGTCCTTCTGCATCATCATCATTATTTTTATAAACTGTCAATTACTTACATTTTTTGTTTGAACTTTCCGCCAGCTCATCGCTATACCTTACAAGGAGTTATGCCGTGAAAATATACAAAAACAAAATGTTCAATTAAAATATTTATCATTTTCTCACTTACGTCGCTTTGCGTTCCAGAGCACGAGTTATGCTGACGAAAAAGTAATAAGTACAGCTTGTCCACTTAGTAATAGTAATAGAAGTAATAAAGTTTATTCATCAAAAAGTAACACAGCCGCACGGGTCGATCCATCAGATTAAGCTACGCTTGCCGGGGTTGGTCAGTGGATTGGTGACCATCTTTACACAGCGAGACTCCTCCGTTCCTAGGAGAGCACATTAAGCCGTTGGTCCCGGCTGTCATTCGTGGATCTTTGACAGTCGTTACGGGTCGTCAGAAGCCCGAAAGTCTGACAACCAGTCTTATACCAAGGGGTATCGTATTACCCAGTTACTGGGTTGTGGAGGTCAGATAGGCAGTCGCTCCATATAAAATACTGGTATTCAGCTGCATCCGGTTAGACTGGAAGCCGACCCCAACATGGTTGTGAAAAGGCTAGGCAGATTGATTGAATCAAAAATTAAAAATACAGTTTAGGCTAATTCGGTGAACCACAAACTAAGCGCTGCCGCCCCACTACCGTATTTTATAAACTCGCTACTGCGGTAAAGGCTCTTACATACTGGGGCGATACGTCGCGCGACACGAATTTTAACAAAACAATTTCTGAGAAAACTACACGGCGAACAATGCGGCGGCGTCGCGTCGCGCGACGAATCGCCCAGTATGTAAGAGCCTTAATGCGGTAGTGGAGCTTTTTTTTTCTTATAAATACGCGTTTTTCAAATTCAGATTAAACTAGGAACGTGATCTTGTATGACCAGCGAGTCGTCTATGAAGATATTTTATTCAGGAACATAAAATATGTAGGTAGACAAGTGAAGAGAGGTAGGATTCTCTCAGAATTTTCAATTTTCCGCTGCTGTATCTTCAGCTCAGGCACAGATACACATGTTACTTTTAGGTATGTTGACCATAGGGGCCAGCATAGTCCAAGATAGCTCATCTTTCGGTAAAGTTCTATGTATAGTAGCATAATTATGCAGCATTTTTACGCTGCATAATTAACTATTAATTTATCATTATTAATTAAGTTTTATGAAGGATAATTCCTTGGATGAAAGGTAGTCGAACTCAGATAATCCAGACTTTCTACAAAATAGTTTTTGACTGGAAAAAACAACGGATGCTTTCAAATCTGGCAACAGGTTTTCAATGTTATCTATGGGGCGACGGCCTAAAGCTTCGTCACCCAAGAACATGTGCGTCATGATTGCCCGAGGTTTTATTTCCGAAGAACGTTTTCCCGAATGATTTTTTGGCCGAAACAGGCCATAAGAACACATAACATACAATAACGCCTGTATTCCCCGAAGGCCTAAGACAGAGGCGTACATAGTACACCCATATATCGCCAGTTATGTTTAAAGGCTCTTACATACTGGCGGGATTCGTCGCGCGACGCGAATTTTAACAAAACAATTTCTGAGAAAACTTCACGGCGAACAATGCGGCGGCGTCGCGTCGCGCGGCGAATCGCCCCAGTATGTAAGAGCCTTAAGTCCCATGTAATATGGGGCGACCCTACTCCCATCAACCGGGCACAAATCCAGACTCCGAGGCGCTACTGAGAATTCCAAATGGAAAAACCCAATAACATTTTGCCCGACACGGGAATCTAACCCAAGACTTCGTGATCAGCAGTAGCCCTTGTGACCACTAGACCAACGAGACAGTCCTTTTAAGAACTCCTCTTAAGCTTGGTTGCAAATAAATAAATGGATATTATTGCCTATCCATTGATGGTGTCATGATAGTCCCAGTTGATAAGTCGTCCACAGGGTGTTAGGGTAAACACCGTTATCCTTGATACCAGTGGTTTAGTTTCATTTATAGAACGTAAAATCAATGAAAAATAACAACTTTTTTAAAATGAAAATTTACATTTTACCACAGAGAATTTCACCCTTTCACCCTAGGGCGCTAGGGCAACGAACTTGCGTCTCAACACGGGTGGGTGGCGCGGGACGAGACATGACCAGCCGCGAGCGCGACCCCTCCCACAGTCAGTCAGCTGTTTCGCTAGCGAGCACGGTATCGAATAGAAATTTTTAAAATCTTTTAACGAAAATAATTTTTTTTTGTTGTTACTCGGTCATTTATTTTTATAAGTCAACTGCCCATGGTTTGAGTGACAACGGTGTTTATCCTTACATCCAACATAGTCAGCACAATAGATCATCTTAAGAGCTATGACGACTATGTGCTATACATGAAGGATTCACTCACACAACACAATGTTATTAACTGTAGGGTTGATACCTACAAAATGTGACTGACGAGGGCACATTCTAAATCATTTATTTGCATGATTATGGCATAGAAAGTTTTTAAATATAATTTCATTGCATAGATCTCTTATTCTACCAAAATAGCAAAAAAAAACAGCTGTTCCCTACATTTCGACGACTTATGCGAACATAAATGTAGGGAACAGCTGATTTTTTTGCAGGATTTCATGGAGGTCCCATAGTGAAAGTTGTTCATAACGACGAGTATAATGACCCCTTAAGAGGTTTCGTATATGAAAAGTGACATAATATAAACCGTTGTTTATGTGTTATGTGCAATAGTCAGATGCCAGATATTACCTATATTTTGAACTAGCTGCCGCCAGCGACTTCGCCCGCGTGTAATCTTTATAAATTATAGCTTATGTTACCTACTCAGGGTGAATGTAGCTTTCTGATGGTGAATTCTTGAAATCGGCGCAGTAGTTTTTGAGTTTATTCATTACAAACATACACACAAAAATACAAATCTTTCCTCTTAGTGTAGATAACGAGCACAGAAATGAATAATCTATTAAAAAAATTGCCCTGCTACCTTTCATTTTGATCTTTCTTCTCGGCCTAAGTTATTGACATTGTTATCGACCCTAATATTATGAAGAGGTTTTGTGAGTTTGTATGTAGGAGGTAATCTTCGGAAATACTGATCCGATTTCGAAAATTCTTTCACAAATGGGAAGCTACAGTACCTACCTATTGCCTAGTGTCATAGGAAAATATGATGATAGGTATTTCTGTTAAAATCTTTTAAAAAAAAAACATTTAATATCAAGAATTGTCAACCCTACATCACCAAGTAACTTTTTACCGCCGAACCGCGAATTCACCGCATACATTGTCTTAGTATGGACAAAATAAGTGAGTCGGAACTACACGTAAGAAGCCGTTTCTCCACTCGTCTTAGCCCTTTGATGTCCACTCAACACAAATGAAACCCAACCTTAGCTCTCCAGCTTCAAAGTTCAAAACATGTTGTATAATTTTGTAATTTTCAGCAGGTGGATCACAAACGAAAATAAACTTTTGAGAAAAGAAACTAAGGTGCAGTTTTCTTTGATGATGTGTTATGTCTGAGTGATAAAAACTCTAGTGATGATGGACAAGTAAGCAGAAAGTTATTAAGCTCCTCTGACGAACATGCCAATTGTCGATGGATCTCATTGTAACCATTTTTATTTATAGCCATTTTCGAGATTGGATTTCGGTCGGTTTAGGGAATTTCATCGGCGTTTTTTGCTCTCAGGGATATTTTTAAGGATTATCCGTTCGCAGAATAACGGGGTATTGATTTTTGGCTTTCATTTTTGTTTGAATCGTTCTAAAGCTTTCTCCGATGCGAAAGTTATGAAGGACTATGAGTCATGACAATTTATTAACTCTTAAAACAAAAATAATGACCCGAGCCTAATAATCGGAGACTTAAGGACAAGTTCTGGTCAGAATCTAGGTACTTAGTAAGTCATTTTTCAGCTTGTAAACAGGCAATCAAAATAAATAAAAAACAAATAAATATTGGTTAATAAATTAAATTGAATGAATGAATGAATTAAAAAAAAGAAAGGATTATAGCTACATGTAGATCTATTCACCGAAGATTTTTTTTAACTCCACATTCATCTTTCTATGTCAGGAATTTGAAACAATTATCACCTTATACAATGTGGCACCACACTTTGACGTCTCATTTTCATCCGGCTTTAGGCCCCCCACGCAGTAACTGCAATAATTCTGCCTAGTCCTTTCCCAACTATGTTGTGGTCGGCTTCCAGTCTAACCGGATGCAGCTAAATACTAGCGTTTTATATGGAGCGACTGCCTATCTGACCTACACAACTGGTTGTCAGACTTTCGGGCTTCTGACTACCCGTAACGACTGTCAAAGATCTACGAATGACCGTGCTTTCCAAGGCACGGAGAGGTTTCGGTATGTTATGAATGGACGGACTGACCTCGGCAAGCGTAGCTTAACTTTCGATCGACCCCTACGGCTGTTGTTATTTAGCCAAGAGCCCTTCACAGTAAGTACAATAAAATCGCACTAATAGCCGTTATCCCTAACACAATCAATATAAAGCTATTTATCTTGTGTCGCGGATTAGCGTTATGATTTACGATGCAACTCGCCTTAAGTCCGACTGTGTAGAACTTACCTCCCTGCTTTGTTGCTGGCCATTACTGAGGGCCAGGAGAACAGCGGTTTTATGCGCACTTTCCTAGAAAAGCGGTGGCCGGTGAACGGTCACAGTGACGGCCGTTTTAAAAATGATGGCAATGAGGTGTGAATTTACGGTGTCAAAAATGCTCTCTAGGGAAACCCACCAACTTACTTTCATAATTTAATGTTTCCGTGACGTCATTCGACTGTAAATTGCGGACGCTATATGGCGGCCACCGCAGTCTTAGGAAACCCTAGCTTTACTCCGCTTGATACGCTCAAAATCACTCTGTGAACGCTGCGCTCCGGTTTATTTTCAGAAGTGTATTTGGCGATAAATTTTATTTGTTATATTTTTTATTTAGAAGACTATATATAAGTATTAAGTAGGTATGTTGAAACTGTGTGTACTTCCCGTCACTTGTCCCTAAGGGTTCATTAGAAAACCAGCGTCAGACTGCTGAAATGAACCTTTTTGGCGCAGCCGTGGGCACATTATTTTCACTTTTTTTACTTTTTTGTATATTGTGTTTCACGAACTGTGTCCAAATAAATGTTATTCTTTCTTTCTTATAAATGTAATTTAAAGCAGAACCCTACATGCCTTTTTATTCAATTGGTTTAGTTATTTCAACGTCAACTCCTACTGCCCGATGACCTTGCGACCGCCGCAAGAATCCGCTGGATGCAAGAAGCACTCGACTGATCGATGTGAAGCTTGGGTGAGGCTTATGTCCAGCAGTGGACGTCTTTCGGCTGAAATGATGATGATCTCTCAGTTAAATACTATAATGCTCAGGTGCTGTGATATCAGTGTAGAATGAGCTTTCAGAATCATTGTTTATTCTTTCCACAATAAACATAGGTTGAACATAATCTATTTATATTGAACAAAAAATTATTGTGAACTAGCTGTAATGTTGCCCGCGACTTCGTCTGCAATCCAGGAAAAATAGTGTCCTTTTCCAGGTCATGGTCTACCCGTTTTCCAAATGTCATCCAAATCCGTTCAGCCGTTTTAGCGTGAACGCGTTATAAACAAACAAATTCACTTTAGCATTTATAATATTAATTAGGATTGTAGCTGCCTCCGTCATGCCTGGAACCATTTTATGTGAAACAGCAAGCCAAAAAAATACACTTACAACGCATGAATGGTCAAGCCCAAAAAATCGCTATACAACTTCAAAACCCGCACGTTTCGTGGCCACCACGCATTGTCCACACACGTGTCACCTCAATCGAATAGCACTTACCCTGTCGCTTTTTTAATATCACTCCCACAAAAACTACCCACTTTTGGGCAAAAACAATTTGTGGTCAGACCTTAGTCACGCTGTTTTTTGTTATATTGTATGGTAAGTCTCCATTGCAGTTTCTTATTCGGAATTTGTATTAAGTTGAAGAAGAATATTTCTTGCTACAAAGTATTGATAGGCAAGATATATGAGATAAAAACGGAAAGACTTGATTGAGTGCTTAACGACCGTCTTGGTGATTGACATTAGATTACTGATTAGTTCTTGTGAGCGCGTAGACATGATTTATATCCAGACTGCGCCCCGCGGTTTCACCCGCGTAAATCTCGATCCCGTGGGAATATCGGGATAATAAGTATCCTATATCCTATTCCAGGTCATGGTCTACCCCTGTGCCAAATTTCATCCAAATCCGTTGAGCCGTTTTAGCGTGAAAGTGTAACAAACAAACTCACTTTCGCATTTATAATATTATTATATTATTATATATAGGGTGTCCAGTGGAAAATTTTCTAGTTTAAATTGTAATTACTCCTTAACTAGCGGGGTGAGATAAGTGAAAGAGGTATCGTTTGACGCGCTTGATTTGCGGATTTACTTACCGCAATGAGTCACAGATCGGGAGTGCACCGCGCGTTCGCGGTTTAGAATATTTAAAATGCGGTGATTCTTTGGTCCGTGCGCGTCGTGCTTTTTGTACTCACTATAATTTTCGACCAAGAAGTGATGGACCGAGCACGCAACTTATCTGGTCGTGTGTCCAAAAGTTCAGACAAGAAAGGACAATGATCAACCAAACTCCTCCGGGACCATCAACGTCATCAGCGACATTAGAACATGTGGCTCAAGATCGACGTGAAATTCACATAAATCGATAAGGAAGATTACAGCCGGATGATAGACGAGTTTTTGGTACCACAACTGCAGCTATTCCTCGGGTTCAACAACAGAACACAATTTCAGCAAGACGGGGCCACTCCACACACAGCAAGAGTTCCTATGGAGAATCTGAGGGATTTTTTTCCTAATAAATTAATCAGCAAGTACAGAGACACCTCGATCGCCAGATCTTACACCATGCACCTTTTTTTTTGTGGGGATACCTAAGTCGAGGGTTTACAGTGACAATCCTCGAACAATTCAGACCCTACATGAAAATATCCGCTGTTATGTTGCTGCCATTGAACTTTTTGCGTTGCTCTCGCGTGTTCGCAAATTTAAGAGTCAGATTGCAAGAGTCATAAGTAAAATCTTGTTGTCTCTTTCTAAATATCTTGAGAGAAATAGACGGCATTTAGAATTTTTTTTTTTAAGTTATAAGTAAAATCCTCATTGTCAAACTCCATTTTGGTTAAATAAAATATGAGAATAACATTGTTGTTTTCCTTTTATTCAAAAGACATGAAAATTTTCCGCTGGACACCCTATATTATAGTAAGGATTGTAAGAAAGTATTGTAAATTATGGAGAAGACATTACGGGGATGGTGATAATAGAGTTTAAAAAAAACATGGGAAAATGCTTTTAGTTCGAGTAAGAAACTAAGGAAATATTTTTCACAAAATTATTTGCAATGTTAAGTTACTGCATAAAAACTTTTTACAAAAAAAAAAAAAACAACCGACTTCGACCGAGTCGGTGTCTTTGCTTTTCAACTTCCGTTTTTTGTTGCCACCGACTTTCGAAATTAAAGTTATTTTTAACTTATTTTGTGTTTTTTTTTGGAAGTCGGTTGTTTTTTTTTTGTTTTCGTCTAGATAATATATATTAAGTGGGAAAAATACTAACTCAAAAACTACGCAAGCAAAGTTAGTAAAATGTATATGGGACCACCTCTGACCTACCAAACAAAAATAAGAATCATCAAAATTAATTCATAATTGGCGGAGAAATCGCGTAATATACACACAAAAAAAACAGCTGAATACCAGTATTTCACATAGAGCGACTGCTTATCTGACCTCCACAACCAAGTAACTGGGTAATACCACTTGGTAAGTTAGTTGTCAGTCTTTCGGGCTTCTGACGACCCGTAACGACTGTCAAAGATTCACGAATGACAGCCACAATCACTATCTATCACAGATAGATTGCTGATAGCTGTGATAGATTTCAATCTATCACAGAAAACAAGTACAAATCTAGTCATCACATTCCCAAACAAAACATCCTACACTTATTACAAAATCTTCATTACAATCAAGCACACATCGACAGGGCACTATCACGTACTTACAGGGGGTGGTAATGAAATAAAAAATAGGCCCCTTCTCCCCCGTTCCCCCAGGGGTGTCCCCTTTTCCCCCGATACCTGAGCACGTGTGTCGCATAGTAACACCTGTATTATGAGGCTTTAACCTGGCAGTTGGAACTAAAAGCTGACGGTGACTAGGGGTTTTTGAAGGGGGTTTTAAAATATTTAGGGGTGTACTTCTAATTTTAAGGGTATAAAATACCAGCGTTTTTAAACCCTTAAATTAAAAACACCTTTTTTCTTTAGACATAACATCGTGCCTATTTTTATTGAAGGCCAGAGGTTTTCCTATCTTTCGCCAGTTATGTTTAAAGTCCCTTGTAATAGGGGGCGAGCCTATTCCCATCAACCGGGGACAAATCCAATATTTCCTTAAAATTAAAGTTTAATAACAATGGATGGTTCAATAATTAACTTTTTACCAGCAAGTCGATTGAACTATGAATGAAAGTGATTTAAATCCAAATTCTTTGTTATCTAACTAAACAACGATTTCTTATTTAAATCTTTTCTCGAGTAATGTATTTCTAAATGGTTTTTGTTTAAAATCAAATTCATAATAAAGTCGACTGTATTCGTTTTGTTTTTAAATGTGGGTAGGTCACTAGGTATAATAAAAGCAGCAGCCCGGAGCCTGGATTTGTACCCCGTTGTCAATTGGTTCGCCCCCTCTATCATGTTTGGTACACCTCTGCTTAACCCCTCGGGGATTACAGCCGTGATGTTATATTATGTTTATTATGAAAAAAACTATTCTTAACGCTTTTCCTATTCGAATAACTTTTCTAAACACAAACCTACGAATGCCATCACAAAATGCATTATGGATTTTTGGTGCAGTATACTTTCTACCCAAAATAAGTCAAAACATTTTCTAAAACCGTCAGACCACGTCGCCGTCCCGTCACGTAGCCGGATCGATGCCGGGACGTGCCGGACGCCGGCGAACGGTTTATGTCCCTTTAAGTATCGCGTAGACCCCATAAAGTTGTATAAGTGCACAATACAGCAGCATACTGCTTGTTTATACCAACTATACTTAGTTTATGGCGAATTAATGGGTTTCTGAATATGTTTATGGGTTAGTAACAAAGTTTGTTTAGTTAAATATTTCAGAGTAGGTACAGAATTTAAAAAAAAAAATATTTAATTATGTTACATTACACACATATAAGCTGTAAGTCAAGTTCACGATTTCTCATTTTGATAAAGAAAAGTTAGCACAACATAACATGTTTCTAAATATAACCATTTAACGAGATATTAAACCATGTAATCGTACACACAGGCATCTTCTGAAAGTTTTTCACTGCTAATCACCGCGCCTGCCGCGCCTACATTCGAGTCACGTAGTCGCTACGTGGCGCCATCTATACATCCCTACGTTGAGTTTACACGAAAATAATATGTTTTCGGGTATTTCTGAGTTTTTCATTGTAATGAATTTTGTTTTTCGGTGCAAAAGTAAGCTACGAGTTAATTTAAATAAGGATTGATGAAACAAGTAGTGCGACGTTATCTTATGGAAAGCAGGTTCACATTATGTAGTTCGCAAATGAGTGCCAAATAGGCAACCACAAATTAGTAATCAGTACCAGAACCCTAATTATTGTCCTAACGCACGATCTGTCAGAATTTGAATCGGTTCGAAACAAATGTCTAATCCATTGCTTCATAATTTCGTAAGTTACGTTGTTGAACAGATTTTTTTTTCGAACTTATGAAACAATGGATTAGACATTTGTTTGGAACCGATTCCAATTCTGATTGATCGTGCATTACGCAATTAGTGTGTAGGTCGACCGAGCTGTGCTCGGGTGAAAATAGATAAACATTTCGTCCTGATATTAACGCTGAAAATAGAGAAAATATACAGTATGTTAACTAACAAAGCGTTCCCGTTAACCCGCAATCGTATAGTGTGCATAAATGCTAAAAAAATATTACTTAGCACTCAAAAAAAAGTTTTTTTAAATTATGTGTAGTGAAATATTCACAAAACTATTAAATTGATACGTAAAAGAAACACTCTGTACACGCACACTTGTATTTCAACGTAGAAAGACAAGTGTGCATGTACAGAGTGTTTCTTTTCCGTATCAGTTACTTAAATATTTTTTGTGAAAACATTTTTTTTTTTTTTTAGCTTATATTAATTCGCTATACTATTGCAGGTTAACGGGAACGCCCTTCGTTAGATTACATACTGTATATAATTTCGCGCTCACCTTTCTTTCCATCACCACCATTCCTTCTCATCACAATATTAAGATCAGCTACTACGAACATTTCGCTTCTTTCGTTCAATATGTACTGCGTACAGTGATCAACGCAAGTTCTGCAGTATTCCGGTCACGTAGGGACTACGTGCGCGGCTCGTACTGAGTTACCGAATGTACCTAGCTATAGCGTTATAGGTACGTAGACGTAGCGAGATTTAGGAGGAAACGCTGATATTATTTTCGTAGTAGATTGGGATAATATTAAGTGGGTAATGAATTTATGGATCGTGTTTGTTAGGATACAGGTCTTAACGTTCATGCCACAGCAATCAGCAAGGTAGTTAAGCTGACTGCCGAGTAGTTAGGTACTGAAAAGAAAAGAAATAAATAAAATACATATAAATAGACAGACAAAATAATACTCCGTAGACTCGCGACTATCTAAGAAATCCGTTTTGACAGCTACAAAAATGCTTTGTGTAGAGATGAAAAAAAATATTGGTTTCTTATAAACTGATTCTCGAGACATATCGATTGAACATACTTAGAGAGTTTGTAATTGACGACTTATCTACATTGCTTTATACTGATTCTCAAGGCATAACGTTTTATTACATGTACGAGAACGAAACGTCAAAACGGACTTCTTAGATTGTCGCGAGTGTAGTTTCTTTGTCTAATGGACTAAAAACTAAAATGTATCAACATCAACACTGTGTAGTGTGTAAGCTTTAGGTAAATGCCCCAATTCTTCTTTTTTTCCTGTGGTTAATGACTAACCTAGTGTCAGTGTTTTTAAAGCCGCGCATAGGCCTTTTACTTGGCTTCACATGCCGTCGAGAAATATCACTCAGGCATGCTGGACAATGTTTTCCTTCAACGTTTTTGAAGCAAATGATAATTATACAATACGCACATGAATCCAAAAAGTCAGACGCCCCAACTGCCAACCTAAGTAACCGTAGTTTAGTTAATTGATTCAGGCGTGCCTTTGCGGAAATCCATTATAAAATACAATAGACGCTGATATATTTAGTAACCTATTCCGCTTGACTATTCTTCAAGAGTCATAAAAACCCTGTAAGAAATCGACACGTGTTTCACCTCTCAACGAGGAGTCTTCAGGATGACGATTGACCAATTGCAAACCAGAACGCGACGTGTTACCACACCGAGCGTGAGTGGTAAAAAATCAAACTACACCTCACTAAGTGCACACCAGAAACTGGCCTCACGTCACTTTTGACAGCGCTCTGTCTTGGCTTTTTAAATAAGAAAAACAGCCCAGTACCTCCATACGGCATATTCCCGACTATTCCTTCTACCCCGAAAATCCATAACTACCTACATTAACACTTATATTAAGACATAATTATCGCGAGGAACTTCAGTAAATCATGATCACGTCAGGGGGAAACTCATGGCATTCTTGTAGCACCATAAAAATATCTTCACGACTCAATGAGGGATTTAACCCTGCACTATATACTGCTATGAGTTTATGGTAATTTCGTATATTAAGGATGGTTTGTGCGTATTAAATAGAAGGTCTGTGCATTTTCAGTCGGGGTTATTGAACTTTTTAGTTGGAGTAAGAAAATTGGCAAATATTCTAGCATGAGTGTTTTCCGCTGTCTCGGAGTGATAAAGTCTGTTTTTGAATCTCGTAGACTAATTAACTAATTTGACAATTGTCAATGTCAAACTCCAAATTGAAAAACAAACAACAATCTTTTCTTTGTCTTTGAAAAACAAAGGTACGTAATAAATAAAAACGTTTTATATTTATTACATACCTTTAAGTAGAATAATTATTGCTTTATTTGATAGGAAACATATTTTCTTTCGAAATTCGGATTATGTTTATTTTACATAGATAGGTAGGTAAGTACCTAGTGACCTTAACAAGTTTTCAGGATTGGTAATCTATATGAACAAATAATTTGTCGAAAACAACTGTTACTTGTTAGTACCTAGCTTGTTTCGTATGGATACGTTCATTAGTAAATTTTAAACAATGGATTATTTAATCATAGTGTACTCATACTAAACAATGTTTTTACTCATTTTGAGCTTACATTGTAAAATTACATGATTACAGTACAAGGGGATGTAGCTCAGTGGTAGAGCGTTCGCTTTGCATGTGAAAGGCCCCGGGTTCGATCCCCGGCATCTCCATCTTAATTTATTGCATTACGTTTAGTGTAATTAGCTTGAAAGTTGAATATCGGGACGGAAATTGATTATGCAGACGTGCAAGATACCATACCATACAAAGTATTCCTGATTTTAATGTTTATAAGTCTGTAAATCCATATTTTTACGGTCGCGAATCATATTTTAGTAATACATACCTGATACTGACCTGCAAATTGCAAAAAACGACACCGGCCAAAGGCCAAAGAAATTCATTTTTTTTTAACGTTTTAAATTCTATTTTTTTCTTCTGTTAAGCCCGGCGCTCATTATCGGCACGGCACGGCAGGGGATTTTTATGCGACGAATAGACATGTACCTTAATAGTATGACAATAAAAATAAAATTTCAACAGCAACGATGCAGCGGTATCCTTAGGCATACTGCGACGTCCTTAGGCATCAACATTGAATTTTCAATTTTATTGTCATACAACTAAGCATAAAAATCCCTTGACGTGCCGAGCCGCCAATGTGCGCCGGGCCTAACTAACGCTGCAGGAGTGAGAATGTTAAAAAAGTCGTGCAACTTTAGTAACATTTTACAACACTCCCGGATCGAAGAGTTCAGAGGGGCACCTACTTTTCATCTACTTACCTCTGCCAAGGAACCACGCTGATCACGAATACCTACTCCTACACGGAAAATTCGTTAAAGGGGTTTAACGACGACTTCAGAATTCGTATATATTATTCGCAAAATGTGAATAAACTGTACGTACACCTCTTCGAAAATATGGGTGTAATGTTTCGTATATTTATAAATTATAACCTACGTAATGTGTCCATGTTTATTTAAGTGTGTAACTGATAGCAATAGGTAATATTACACTCTCTAACAACACGGGGATGTAGCTCAGTGGTAGAGCGTTCGCTTTGCATGTGAAAGGCCCCGGGTTCGATCCCCGGCATCTCCAAATTTACTTTTATGGTCAACAAAAAATATTTAATGAGGCTAATAATAAGTACTATCCTCTCTAAAAGTATCTATATAGCACTAAACATTTTTTTTGACGATTCATTTTTCTTTAAATTGAACCAAATGTGTGTAGGCGGGCCTAATTAATAAAGGTGAAATTCTAGCTTTCTAGGTACATACGTAATAAAATTGAAATAGTAAGTTATCTTTAACGAAATGGATTCAACCATGTTTCTTGAAGATAGTGAAGATCCATCATAAAAAAAGAAAAAGCGCCCTGTTACACGATTAACTTTAAAACAAATCTTGTAAGGAAATAAAAAGCTAATCAAATGCTATAAACAGTTTGACAGTAAAACAAAGATGGCTGTTCATTTGCGGATAGATTGACAATGTCGGTGCGTGGTCGTAAAGTGTAGAATTAGTGCCGGGAGCACCCCGAATTAGCTGTAAAAACTTTTTTACAATCGACACTAGGGGTCTTGTTTAGTGATGGAGAAGTATCATTATCGATACTTTACTTTAGGCAGATAGCTACATATTGCCTGAAGCAACTCAAGAGGTAGGTACATTGTGAGGCTATTAGAATGTTCATAGTGGATACGCCGTTTTAACCAACGGTTGTGCAAATAATGCCCAAAATATATTAACCTCAACCAAAAGCTATACCTGACATTATGCAACCCACGTTCTGATAGGTATATTATTTTTAACTTTATCAGAAAACTCGCTGCAAATTTTTTCTACCAACTTTCATTCTTACCTCGAATCATAATTCATCGATATTGACATCGAGCCTTTCACATCCCTATGAAGCAATAACTCGTGGCCACACCTAATTTGCATTTCTTTATTGGATCGCGGCGGAATTGAGAAAAATTCTCTCGCGCTTTGTTTTAATTACAAATTGTATATTATTTACATTTAATTTACTGCCCCTCAGCAATAGCCAATTTGGAAAATTCCTTAAAAATAAAAGGTACTTAGCTTGTCGTACCTTTCTAATAGTTAGGTACTAGATCACTTTTTGTTGGTACACTATTCAGGATGTAAGGGTAAACACTCTTGTCATTCAAACCATGGGTAGTTGACTTATATATAAAAATAAATGACCGAACACAACAAAAAAAGAACGTTATTTTCATTAAAAGATTTTAAAAAGTTTTTATCTGACACCGTGCTTGCTAGCGAAACGGCTGACTGACTAAGGGAGGGATCGCGCTCGCTGCCGGTTAGGTCACATCCCGTACCCCCCGCCCGTGTTGAGACGCAAGTTCGTTGCCCTAGCGCATAGGGCAACGAACTTGCGTCTCTTGTGGTAAAATTTAGATCTAAAAAATATATAAAAAAAGTTGTAATTTTCCATTGATTTTACGTTCTATAAATGAAACCAAACCACTGGTTGCAAGGATAACGGTTTTTACCCTAACACCCTGTATAATGAAAACAATAATTTCTAATTACAAAATAAAAACCGAGCCTATTAAGGAGTTAATAACCCTAACATAGGGAGTGTAAATTTGATTTTCGCGGGCTACCTTATAGCGCTTCCCCCAAAAGAACAACAAATAAAAGATGAAACAATTAACACATTGCCGTTAAGGCGCTACCCTACCTCAAATTTTATCTCGCTCGCACCATACTACTCGTGGCCTAAGTGAAAGCGAGGCAAAGTGGAGTGTTGGCGGCTCTCAAGCCTCGAATAGTATAGATAATTTCTTTTACTGTGAAAATAATGGTAATTTAAAAAAAAAACGAGACCTGCTTTATAGTTAGTTCAGTTATTATGCAAATTTTCATGATGTAATTTGAAGTACTTTTTTAATAATAGATCGGTTTAGAGGTAACTTTGGATTTTTTTTCTATCCAGAAAATTTTATGTAGGTAATCGTGTTTTCGCCAAACATACCTACTGTCAATCCTCAACTTTAACTCAAACTCAAAGCATTTATTTCAATTAAACCATTTACAGGCACTTTTGAACTGTCAAGGAGTCGGTCAGTCAGAAATATGAAGCTAGTTGCCCATTCCAAAGCGTAGTAGGTACCTATGGAGAAGAACGGGCAAGAAACTCCACGGACACTCTTTTAAATTAAAATATTGTTACAATATATGGGTTACATCATTCATGTTGAAATTATACATGTGAGAACAATGTAGAAAGCACGTTAAAAGCGTCCGCAATTATAACATACAAACAATTCCAAAATTAAAATAAGCCATGGCAGCTAAGAGATGACCAGTCACAACTGACGGCGCCCGTTCACGAACATGACGCATGGATCAGCACCATTCAGCTCAACCATTTTGAAGGGAACTAAATGATCCAACACACGCGCCACCATCAGCGAGACATTTCAGTGAGCATGACATTCCCAGCCGCCAGGGCCCATTCAAGTCAATGAAAGACAGATTACCCGGTAAATGGTAGCTCAATAGTACATAGTACTCACACCTGTGCTATGCAATTATATAATACAAAGGAGATTGAGTTTATACAATGCAAAGATGATGATGATCTTAAAATCTTCAGCAGCTCCAACTGTATGTTCGAATGTGAACTGTAGTTAGTTGTGATTGTGGAGCAGGACCAGCATTAAGCCAAGCATTTTTATCAGAGATGTAATCCTCCAACTTATAATATGCCTGCCTGCATAGTGTGCGTTTTATACAAGTTTTGAATTTCGTCTCATTCAGTTGAAGTATGTGGGGAGGAATTTTATTGTAACATTTTAAACAGTATCCCATGAAAGATGAGTCTACTTTAGCCAGTCTGAAACCTGGTTAACATATATTTATTTCAAAATTAATGCTGCAGTATTTCGGCATAACGGAGGATCATGCTTAGCAATTTGAGGTAAGGTAAGGCCTTATCAATTAACATCTGAAACCATTTCCATTTCGTTTCCTTCCATATTTACAGCACATCGGTTGGCAATCCACTGATTACTCGATAGATCAGCTACAGCGCGCTATACATCCCGCTAACTGCGCCATGCTTCGCGAAGCCACATTAAGGTGAATGTTTTATACCAAGACCGCCACTAGCTATAAAGTCTTGCTGCGACGATCTATCGCTGTCAATCCGGTGAGAGATTGCGGCCATTTTGAGGAAAAAAGGGCAGTTTTTAAGTTACCTGTGTTATTAAGTGCGGCACTCCGTAGTCTAGTAAAAAAAACCTGAAACCAAGTCAGCCGACACATTCTGCCTATTATACCGTAATATGATTTAGGCAGAATGTGTTAAAATTAAAAAAACAATAAAACTCATAACGGTTTTTTTTTAGTTACATTTAGAGATAGATTTTGAGTTAATTACATAAATAAACTTCCTAACAACTAATTGCAAATAATTTCTACTCTGCAGATCAAACTCAATCCGCATCTCAAAGGAACTCCTTCTTACATTTTCCAAGCCACAAATAACGTTCTCGACATTGCAACAAATACATTCACGAAACAGAAAATATGTCAAACTAAAATCCCAGCACTGTAACATTTTCAAAGCAACAATATTTATGGGCATCCAATTGAATTTCACACTTGATTTGATTTCGGAGCCGGTTGAAAAATCCTTTACGGTTACCAACCGAAGGAAACGCATCTGTCAAATAATGGCGGGAAAACAGACCACGGTATTGCTAGCCTAAACGAAGGGTCGCCATGTGTCAAATAGAAAATAGTTATTTATGGCCGCCATTCACAAATTGCATTTCGAGGCCGAATTGATATATTGGAATGTTTTATATGTAAATGTGGTCCTAAGACGAATGGCTTGGCCCAGAAACGGATATCGCATGATTTAGATTGTTACTGTAGTGCAGGTTTAAGTTGTTTTGCATTAGATTGCAAACGGGGCTTAACTAGTGATTATTGTCTCTACGAATTTCTAAAGGAGCTTGGTAGGTGCGGTAATTAAACTGGAATTTGCACCCAGTGTTAAAAGATAAACAATCTAATGTTAATTAATTATCACCGCCTGCTATATAAGTTATACATAACCACCTACAGGATACCTACTGCTGCCCATCTTAACATTACAGAATTCCAAAACCTCGTACCTACGCTACGGTACGGCAACTTCTGTCTTACAAAACATTAGGAATCTTAAACTGCCTCTCAATAAAACCATTTTATTTCCTTTTTTACCAGCGTTTCCTTGCTCCAAATCCAAATAGCAGAATAACAATAAAAAAAAACAATAGAACAACATTTAAATTTGCATAAAGCCGCGGTCACGTTTGCGGCCGATAGTTTTGTTTCTGTAAATCATTATGTCAACCGAGGTCATGCTCGTGGGGGCAGGCACACGAGCCAATCCGTTATTCACGATAAATGACAAGATGAATTTATGTATCAATAGGAACCTAGATTAGTTGTGGAAATATCCTAGTCGGAGGTCCTGTGAAGTATGTAGGAACTGGGAATCTAGTCGGGTGATGGTGAAGTTTTGGAACGAAGTTCTTTACCGCGGCTTGCGGTAGGAGTCGACTGATAAAAATCGTCACGTAACGAAAAAGCGCTACTTATTGTCTCAATGCGGCTCTTTCTATTAAATAAAATATAATTATTACCTATGGGTAGTTTAAGCACTATTATTTATAATACACTAGCTGATGCCCGCGGCTTCGCCCGCGTGGATGTCGGTTATTATATACTAAAACCTTCCTCGAGAACCACTCTATCCATTAGTTAAAACCGCATCAAAATCCGTTGCATAGTTTTAAAGATTTAAGCATACATAGGGATTATTAGGGATATAGGGACAGAGTTAAGCGATTGGCTAGTATTTTTTTCAACTTAGTAACAAACAGTATTTGGATCCCAAGTCAGGGCTTGAAATACCGTTAAAAATATGGTATCGTTACAGCCTTCTGATGCGGGTATCGTTAACTAATAAATAACGTTATATTATTTACCGTTATATCTGGCACATTTTACCGTTAAACATACGTAACGTTAAAATCTAAGGTAACGATAATTTTATCGTTATAATTAGTTTTGTTACCGTCGCTCTCGTCCAATTGCAAAAAAATGTCAGATTGCATCGACGCTAAGACTGCCGTACGACTATTTGCGCGTTTAATAGATATTATCTTATCATTGCTATTCTGTGTTGTGCTTGTACTTGAGAATATACTTGGTTGGTTGGTCCACCGTGTTCTGTAAGCGCGTACGACTGCCGTGAGCGGTGAGAGATATGAAGACGACAAACGAAATGGCAACAGCGCCGACAGGGTGTGAGAGTGAGAGAGGCGCGCGCGCACGCCGGCCGCGGCCGCCTTTGAGGCGGGCTGGCAACGTCGCTTAAAATAACAAAATAATACCGATAATTTTTTACCGCTAATTTTACAATAACGTTAAAAATACCGGTAATTTTTACCAAAAATGTTAACGTTATTATTATGTTATGCTACTAAGTAACGCTACCAAATTGTACCGATATCGAAGTATCTCTACGGAAATACCGTTACTTAACGTTACTTTTAATGTGAATTGGTATCGTTTTCAAGCCCTGTCCCAAGTATTTGATCTTCGGAGGTATTATGAAGTAATTATGTGGGCCGATCCCGGCGGCACTGCAATGCCGGGCCGACCCGCGACGGGAGTGGAGCGAGCCCCGAACATCCCGTCAGCTTACAAAAATCAGTTTAATATACTGGTCCCTCAGTGAGGGAACTTTCAGATATTAAGCTGAAAAGAACAGATACTACACTTTGATCTTAGCCAAAAGGCCGAGAAGCGATACCGGAAAACAGAAAAATCAAGGTGGTCATTCACTCGCTGAGAATCTAAACACCGCGATTCAGAAACGTGACGTCAGCGCACAGCGCCATCTATCGAAAAGTAGAAGAATTAAGTATCAAGTAGGTTAGTTAGCCTCTGCTCTCTCTGCTGTTTGTCAGTCTGTGTAATAAAATGGAACCCATAGTAAAACCTACTACTGTAATAATTATTGTTTGTAAGAGAACGAAACCTTTGGAGAATAATCCCCTCCCTATTTTAGAAATTTATCGTACATGATATTATCGACTTAGTAATAAACATCCTATTAATAATTTTAATGTGAAAGTTTTGATGTTTGTTACTAAATCACGCAAAAACGACAGGACAGATTTATAGGCAGATAAACCGTGACGGCTTAGAACAGATACTTACTTTTATCCCGGTCGGTAATATGTTCCCATGGGATAATGTCCGACTTCCACCACGCGGGCGAAGCCGCAGACAGAAGCTAGTAAAATATTAAAGTACCTATATAAAGTCAAACTCAAAGCATTTAGCAAATAAACCAATTACAGGCACTTTTGAATTGTTAAGGACTTTTGAATTGTATAATATCTTAGGTGTAGGTTAGGTTTATAGGTACTAATACGGCGGCGGTAAGCATATTAAAAAATAAAATTCGTTTATTTCAGACTAATTATGTCCATATTTTGTTAGTATTACATTGTCTTAATAAAACTATGTTAGTCATGAGGTGAATAAATTAGTGGTAACAGCAACGCAACAAATTATTGAATACAAAATTAAATTTTAAATTTAAGTAATTGAAAGTAAATTTAAATTGTAGTGAAAATATTACTATGAAAATAGAATTCGAATAATTTACATTTTTTTTAAATAATTTACATTAGGTACATAGCAAGTCTCAGGTAACATGCAACCTGATGAGCCTTCCCACAGCTGGCGATACTGGTCTGTCTGCAATCATCCTTAGGATTCCGTTGCCACTCCCTCGTATTCGGCGAACTAGTGAGGCTGACTTTTTGCGCATTATAGCGTAAAAGTCATCCACCCTCGCGTCGGCAAACATGCCCGAGGCACTGCAAAATCGAGGTAGTCGCACCAGAATCCTAAAGGCGTTGTTATACTGAACTCTGAGAGCATTGTAGGCCCGCTGCGTGTAGTTGGTCCATAAGGCGCTGGTGTAAAAGCTTTGACAATGGGCTCTGAACATCGTGATCTTTACCTGTGCTGTACACCTCGCAAACCTATGCACCAACATGTTAGCGCGTACCGACAATGCTCTCCGCTCTCTCTCAATGTCTGTGTCATCATGCAGGGTTTCAGTCACAACATGTCCTAGATACCTAAACCTAGACACCCGACTCAAAGATACCCCGTTGAGATACACAGGTGGTATATGTTCAGGTTGTTTATTATTACCTCTGATGAGCATATACTCACTCTTACCAACGTTGTACCTTAAGCCGTGACTCTCCGCGTAGGCCTCACAGATGCTTAAAAGCTTCCTCAGACCTCCTATAGATGGACTCAGCAACACCATGTCGTCCGCGTAACTGATGTTATTGACGCAAACGTTATCTATATGACATCCGACATGACTGTTGCTGAGCTCACCCATCAGCTGATCGACATACAGATTAAAAAGTCTTGGAGAGGTCAGCCCCCCTTGCCTCACCCCACACTTAAGCGAGTATTCCTCCGACAATGTGTTTCCCCACTTGATAAAGTTTTTTTGGTGGTTATACCAGAAAGAAAATATATTAGTGAGCTCGGCGGGCGCCCCGACCTCCCCAAGCTTAGACCAGAGCTTATTATAATCTACCAGGTCGAAGGCCTTCGATAGGTCTAGAAAGCAAGCGTAAATTGGCGTTTTCCTATCAACATAATAAGCGACAGTGTACTTTAGTGTCATTATAGCACTTTCAGTTGACAAAGTCTCACGGAAACCAAACTGGGCATCGTGTAGGTTTATAAACTTGCTAAGCTGAGCATCCAGAAGACCATCTAGGACCTTCGCCAAGACAGTAGCCAGGGAAATAGGTCTATAGTTATTCTTGTCAGTTACATCACCAGTGACATTCTTTGCTATAGGCACAACAATAGTCTCCATCATCCTAGGTGGTAAGTACAAGTGACGCATGCAGAAAGTAAATAACATAGCCAGCACTCTGAATAAATGGTCACCCGCTTGCTGCAGGTGCTCAATGCTGAGTCCGTCACTACCCGGAGATTTACCCCGTTTCATGTTTTGAATAATATTTTTCACATCTTTAGCAGAAAACCCAATCGGGTTCTCGCAGACAGTGACGGGCTCAACATCCGCGACAACAGAACTGCCGGCAAGCGGTGACTGAACTTTAAAATGATTTTTAAAAAGTTCAGCTATATCTCTAGGCTCACTACACTCGCCTACATTCACTGGCAAACTGACCCTACCGTTCATCCTCTTTGTACCCTTCCAGAAAGCTCGAAAGTTTTTATCCCTAACGTGTGAGGCTAAGAAATCCATTTTAAGCTGGTCTTGGTGGTTCTGACAGAATTTCAGTCTTGACTTAAATATTTTCCGTGTAAGATACATGTTGTCATGAACAGGCCCACTTTCAGGTTTACCATGCCCTACATATGTTTCATAAGCCTGCCTAGCCTGGCTATGAGCTTCTCTCACGTGTTTGTTCCACCCCACTACTGTTTTACCCTTTTTTACCTTTCTCACTTTCCTACTTTGCACAGATGCCTCACATAAAATGTTAACAATGTCATTGTATAAATTATCAATTATATATCTATGTTCAAAATTACTACACATATTGTCTGCACAAACACCAAATTCATTGGGAAAGTGGAGGTCTTTAAGTCTACTATTACAAATGTCAAAATAAATTCCTATTTCGTCACTTTCTCTCTCACCCCACATAATGTTATTAGAAATCCAATTGTCAGAAATATACTTATTTTTAATCATCTCAAGATTACATTTAACAATTAAAGGTAAGTGATCCGACCAATACACTCCATAGTCAACATTGATGCTAGTTATTGTTTGCCAGGCTGATTCCGTAACTAAGCAGTGATCTAACCAGCGCTTACAGCCATGTGCCTCACTATAAAACGTATGTGTATCTGACGACCTACCAAGCTTAGTTATGTCTGCGCAAATCCATTTATTATCGTCACAAAAATCAAATAACTCGTCACAAAAAGGAGCTGACGGGTGAGCGTTGAAATCACCTAGAATAAATACAGATTCAACGCAATTTTGTTGTACAATAGCACTAATCTCCCCTAGACAATTCGTAAACATTGGTAGGTTGTCAGACTGGTCAGTAGGCATGTACACACATATAACTACAACTTCACGATTGTTACCTGTCTTTGCTCTAATTGCCGTAATCCGATCGCTTTCACAATGCACAACTGTCACATTCGTAAACAAACTTTTATTGCTTACAAGCATAGTTTAGCCAGGCACAATGTACCGATCTGACTATGCGTCCGGTTGGAAAAAAGCAATAACAATTTTACCTTCCTGAGATCAAACCCAGGAGCCTATTCTCAGCAGTCTAGACCAACGAGGCAATCACACACAGACGCTAGTCTGCAAATTGGCACTAATTTATTAGTACTTAGTTACTAGGTACTTACCTAATTAGTGTAAATTATAAGTGTAGGTAGCTATGGGCTTAGGTGGCTATGGGTCCCATCGTGCGTGATCGATTTATTTATTGACTAGCGGATGCCTGCGGCTTCGCCCACGTTGATGTCAGTTATTATATACTAAAACCTTCCTCGAGAACCACTCTATCCATTGGTGAAAACAGCATGAAAATCGATGCAGTAGGTTTTGAGTTTATCGCGAACAACGCGGCGGAGGACTGTTTTATAATGTAGTGATAGTGAAGATGTTAGATCAGAATTTGAGAAACTAGACTGAACGGTAATGGACCGGCCATATTAGCCGTAAAACCTATTCCTATATCCTATTGACCTTTGGGCAAGACGTGTTCTTGAGTAGAGACCGCGACGCGAATCGGCAAACGTAAGGTACGACGCCCTCAGGAGAGACGACGGTCTTCGCAGGATAGTTGATAACAGCTGGATGAGAGTTGCCGAGAATCGAGCTGAATGGCATGCAATTGGAGACGCCTATGTCCAGCAGTGGACTGCTTTAGGCTGATGATGATGACTTAACAATAGACTCGTTATTTATTTACCTCCTGACATCTTTTTTTTGCACGAATTAAAATCGATAACTAATTTTTAATCTAAAATATTATCGGTAATGTTGTGAGATTAGATTAATAAACTTTTCTTTATTTTAGTAGATTCAGAAGATTGAGTATATAACTACTTTTTTATGTACAAAACAATTAGGCTATTGTGTTCACTATTGTAAAAAAAAAAAACAAGTAATAAAAACTAAAACCCAACTACGACTTAAAAGGTATAAACAAGACACCACAGACAGACAAATTAAAAATCCGGAGTCACACGTGTTAGGGCATAAATCGGACAGATTACGTGTGACTCCGGATTTTTAATTTGTCTGTCTGTGGTGTCTTGTTTATAGGTACCTTTTAACTCGTAGTTGGGTTTTAGTTTTTATTACTTGATTTTTTTTTAAATTCTTTTAGGGTTATAATATGTATTATTAAGCCCTTTCATTTGATACCCAACATGGTACGATTAAAACATTTTTTTTTTTAAGTTCCTCACTTTATGTCCTCTAGAGGGCGCCATTTTTAATGTGACTTCACATAGCCTATAACCAGCGGACAATCACGACGCTTCTAACGATACCTCATTTGTCAAATTGTGATAAGTGGTTTGGAAGATAGGAGGGAACAGATGAACATACATACATACATACATACATACCGGTCAAAATCATAACCCTCATTTTTTCTTCGCCGTAGTCGGGTAAAAAGAGATACCGTTCCTTGCCTGAGTAAGTAGTATATTAAGTAACAGACATAAGGACGCTACTGCCCATCCTTTAAACATAAAACGATTAATAAAGTTAGAAGATAATTTTTCCAGCAAGAACCGATACAAACACGTGAAGCGTGCAGATCGCAAATTAATTTGTATCTATAGAATGTAGCTAGCTATCATAACAAATTAGGTCATGTGCACTTGTGCACGTACAAACTTCTGCAGGATAAAACCACGATTTATTTACAGTTGGATCACGTGATCACGTGCCGCTCCCTGGGCATTGAGTCAAATCCGTGAAATGTTGTTAGCTACTGTGTTGCCAGGTTAAAAATTAACTACTATTTTGATAGCGTTTCCGGTCTTCTTGGTTACTTGATTCATTTAAACTTTAATAGACATAATTTTGCTTGTATCGTATCACAAACAAGCATTCGAAGCACATTCCCACAGAGGGCAACTTCTCACGGATCCAGTAAATGTGACATCTACTTCACCAAAACGCCTACCTATCGCACATAACGTAGGTAGGTACTCAGTTACATATTTCCGCCATTTGCAATTCCCACGGTGCGATTGCCTGTGGGTGGCATTCCATACGTTGAAGCAACAATAAAAATTTGGCAATATCATTGTTGGTTCAATTTTATTGTATGCCACAGGCAAGAAACTTGCATCGTGTACAATGGGGCTTTACAGTCCCACTCTTGACTGTGTTGTCCATTGTTTCATGACTCTATGTACCTAATCCGTTACTAATATCAGAGTAGTAAAATTGAAGATCGACGAATTGATTCATGAGCATATTACTGATGCTGAAAACCAATAAGCCCAGCATTACCGACTATTACGTTATCAACGACAATTTTAGATAGGTATAGTGAGTATACTGACATGATAACGTAAGTTAGGTAGCAATAGTGAGAGTGAAATCTGCATAGTAGGTAAAACTACCAAATACCGACTGGCAACATTCCACATCAGTTTGTTAGGTTACGCAGACGCGTCAACTCGGCACTTGCCCGTGTAGCTGTTTGACCTTGAGTTAACAAAAACAATCTAAACAAACCATACAATATGGACTTCAACGACAAAGTGATTCTTATTACTGGTGCCAGTTCCGGTCTCGGTGCAGCAACAGCCATCTACTTGTCCAAACTATCGGCCAAACTCGCCCTTGTAGGCCGAAAAGATCCAAACCTCAAGAGAATAGCCCTATACTGCGAGAAAACTAAAGGTATAAAACCTCTTGCTATTACCGCAGACGTCACAGAAGACCTTGATGCTGAAAGAATAATTAACGAGACAATAGAACACTTTGGAAGACTGGACGTTTTAGTGAACAATGTCGGGGTTATTGGGATGGGCGGAATCAAAAACTCGTCCATGGAAACGTATGACAAAGTAATGAACACTAACATGAGATCTGTGTACCTATTGACGATGCTGGCTGCTCCACACCTGATTCAAAGCAAAGGTTGTATTGTAAATATTTCTTGTATCGCCGGTACTAAGCCAAGTACGATGGCCTTAGCGTACAACATCTCGAAGGCTGCATTAGATCATTTTACTAAATGCGTTGCGTTGGAGTTGGCTCCAGATGGCGTAAGAGTGAATTCTGTAAACCCTGGATTTGTGAAAACGAATTTGTTGAAGAATATTGGACTGACCGAAGAGCAGTTGGCTATGTTCGTCGCTAATGTAGTTGGCAACATGCCTATGAAGAAGGCAGTGGAAGGAGACGAAGTGGCCGCCTTGATTGCGTTTTTGGCCAGTGATAAAGCGAAAAGTATTACTGGTTCAACCTACGTTATAGATGGAGGTATTATGTTAAAGTAATCAAAATTAGAATGTCGCAACAAATAAGTATGAAAAAAAAAACAAAACTGAATTTGTATGATTTAAGATATAATTATTATTATACGAAGCTATTTATGGAAAATGTTGCATAAGATCAATGTAGGTCTCGGATTAATTTCCAGTTTGTGCTGATCTCGCATTGTATAGGATTTCCGTACAATGAGAGGTCAGCTTATACTGGAAATGTATAGCTTGATGTGTAGCCGTGTGTACCCTACCTACCTATAAATTTTGATCACGTTTCCTGTTTACCTTTTGTGTAACAAATGTCATTGTTGTAATTGTTATTGAAGAAAGTTATGTATCGCGGCGCAAACCAATGTGTACTTTATATTGTCCAATTGTTGGCTTGAAATGAGAAAATATTACAGATATGGAATTATTTAAATAGGTAATGTGCTCGATTTTCTGAATGATAAAGTTGATCGTTGCCATAATATACAAAATGTTAACTACTCTAATCTAAGTGTTAGGTATCTGCATTGAAATCTCTGATAATGTTATTTTTATTCTTTTTATGTGCTACCTAGTCAATGCTTTTCCACGTATTTTTTTAATCTATAATAAATATATTGTTGTTATACAAAAATGAATAGTATTTTAGAAATAATAAAGGAAATTATATACCTGGCTGAGTACCCAACATTATTTTTATTTACCTTCTACACACGAATCACAAGGAAACATAAATTGTATAAATTAAAAATAATACCTAATTAAAACCTTTTTGCTGTATAGGTACGGGTATATCTACATCTGCAATCAGAAATAGTTTTTGTTCGACACCATGTAATATTCAGTAGACCGTAAACCAGAATGATTTTCTCGTCAATCCGATCAGTGGGTAAGATTAAGTGTCTTGACCAAAATGGCACGTGCTATTACGTACCTAGTTGAAGCCCAGGCTCTTCGGAGAGATTTCAGATAGAGCCTGCCGCGATGGTGCAAAAACACGCATTCATATACCACTACCACTGGGTTCTAAGTTTCGAGTTGACTTACGTTCGTGAATTCATCTAAGGTAGGTGCGATGGATGTCCAATGTAGAGCAACAATTCACCCAAATATTTATACCCGTCTATTATTTTGGTCACGCGATATAGGTATTCTCTTGTAGGTAAAAGTTTCTTATTATTCCACGCAAAACTGAGCCCTTGATGATGTTCGGAAAGTCGGAAACTTGTTTCTAACATCTACTAGCCACAGTATAGCCAATAAATACAAATTCTTTATAAATCAATTCACTCGAAAGCGCAAATAAGATGAGAACTATTAGTAGCTCAGTCGTAAAACTATCAGTCAAGACCAGTTCCTGTATTCCGAAAACACCAAACATGGCTCATTGTTTTTCCTATTCGACAATGCGTATCTTTATAGGACGACCAACGACCAGCCATTGCTAATTCTACAAGCTTATCGTATAAATGTGTTTTGTAATTCAATTCCTCACGTAAGTCGACAGGGATGTCGGAATTTACGACACAAGTCATTTGTTAGTAAATGGTTATATCATCTGCAAGTCTGATTATAACTTCCCATATACCATCTCCTCACTTAAAATTCCAAGGAATAGTTTTTTTTTTCATACATTTTACATACCTGTCACATATTTCGTAATGGCACTCGTATTACAAAAACTTAAGGCGTATTTCAAGACAAGACTACATACATGGTTTTTGCAATACATAAATATGTATTTTTACGGTTCCTGCCAGCCACAGTAGGTAGTAATAGATTTAATGCAATCTATCTATTGCAGAAAAACAAACTTAGATCAATGACAACCACCTATGGGGAATTCGTCAGGATTCGTATTGGGAAATCTTATTTTCGATCTTGTATAACTGGATACACTCGCAAGTATGCCTGCCAGGGTTGCAGGTTAGTCCGAAAGGGATACGGGTCCGGGACCTTGGCAACAGGCAACTGAAGGAACACGGGTGGGTTTTAGTCAGTTAAAGTCTGACACACCCTTCCGCTCCACCCAGGGCGGGAGAAGTAATTGGACGATTTCCCACAGTCAAAAAAAAAAAAAATTATCAATGACCTATGGGAAATTCGTCAGGATTCGTATAGGGAAATCTTATTTTCGATCTTGTATAACCGGATACACTCGCAAGTATGAAGTAAAGAAGACTGTATTATAAAACAAATTACAAAGTAGCATTATACAGTAGTAGTAAGTAATGAAGTAATGAAATAATGAATCCAACAGCAACACCTATTAATGAAATGTGGCGTTGGCTTATTATAGTAACTACCTGGTCGACAGAGCTCTGCATTGCTATTCTGTAACCATTTCACCGTGAAAACTTAAGTGAAGTGAGCGTGGAGTGAGCTGTCATTGTCATCGATACCTACTGATGCTAAGGCAGTGACAGTTCATTCCAAGCACACTTCACCCAAGTTTTCACGGTGAGATTTTAACAGAATAGTACAACTGCTCAAACGAGCTCTGCCCGGGTGAAAATAGATAAAATATCATCGTCCAGGTATACAAAAGTTGCCGAAGATGCCCTAGACTGTGAAAATAGAAAATACGAATTTTCCCAGATATGAGACCTAGTTAGATCGATTTTTCGCCCCCGTAAATCCCTATAGTACAACTTTCATCGAAATCTTAGAGCCGTTTTCGAAAACAACAATTAGTACAGTAGTACAAAAATGGCTCATTTAATAGTATAGGATAGGATGTCTATTCGGGAACACACTGACGTGTAGGTAACAAGTGCTTATAACGCAGGTTTGTCGATTTTTAACAAAGGAAGGTATTGAAACTACTAAACCATTTACGACGTATGCCATCTTATTACACAACCATAAAAATGTGTAAACAAGTGTTTTTTCCATTACATCAAATTCAATAAGTCAAGGTTATGTAGTGTCTTGGCGACATTGCTTCAAACATTGTACCGTGTTCGGCATTAGTAAGCACACGGGGATGTAGCTCAGTGGTAGAGCGTTCGCTTTGCATGTGAAAGGCCCCGGGTTCGATCCCCGGCATCTCCAAAACCACTTTTTGATGTTTTTAGTTCATATCTAATGGCTTTATACTTTGTAGTTAATGATCAGTTCACTTCAATCATCGTGTTATCAAGTTGTGTATTTTTTTTTTAATTATTATTTGCTCAGCGAAAAATGCTGTTTATTTGTGTGTATATTAATCATTTATTTGTTGTCCTGTATGTATATTTAAACTAAACTTCGTTACAGAACCATTTGATAAAAAATAAGAAAACAAAATAAAAAAAAACAATGTCACATTATGTTGTATTTGTCCGAGTAGTACAATAAAGTAAAAAATTTAATACAGTTAAAAAAAGACTTCCTCGTCCGTATAAAATCATAAAAAATCTTACAGTCGAAGTCGAGGGATTTCGCAATCAAATAATGTGACGTGTCAACCGATTTATTGTTACACTGAAAATAATTTAATAAGTAATACAATAAAATTGTATTCGTAATTCAATAAAAACAAGTAATTTTAGATTTCGAAAAAATACACTGTTCAATTATATTTCATAATTGTCAAAGAAGATAATAATTATTATTACTTAACTTTTCTTTAAAAGGAATGGAAACTTCATCGATACTACTCGCAAATCGATTACATTTAAGATTATATACATCGAATTTTCTCGATTCTTTACTTTTGAACACGACTCGAAGACATTACGAACTTATACGCGCTAATCTAGCAACCTCTAGGTATACAATGAACACATTGTAATTTGGGAATTACCTACAATATTTATTAGAATCTCCTTTTTACTTTTTTTTCGTTAAGCTTAACGGAAACGTTCCTGATGATCGACTATATACACGCAGGTTAAACTGTTTAAGCAGACAAAGCTTTTGGCAATTTAATATTATTCGAATTTAAATTTAATTTTCAGAACCAAATTTTTTTTTAAATTTTACAAGTTTACCTGGGCGTACACAGCTTAAGACTGATAGAACGTACATATTCAATAGATTATTAAAACAAAATTAAGATATTAGTTAACGCTAAGATTTCTATCAGTCTCGGAATACTGACTAAAATATAGTTTCTGAATGCTTTGGTTAACATGTAAAACCCCAATATTTAGAATCACGTTTTGCGGTACGAATTTATGTTATTCAGTATATTTACCGCCCATTGCATGAAACATTAGGGTTACTACACACAGCAACACTACATACAGCGCCGGCGCCGGGCGGCGCGTGCGCATCACAAGCTGCAGCCGGCGGCACTGTGTGCAGTGCGGAGGAGCCTTTGCAATTTGTAGGTACTGAATAAACATATCAGAAATCTTATTTCAGTCATCCTAAAACAAATAGGTAGATAAGGCTACATTTCCTTATAAATACTTAAAATTTTCTCCACTTACAATTTTTTTACTCACTAATGTAGACATTCCATTGAGCCCGTCTCGCACCAGCTTCAATATTCTTAAAACTAGAATTACGTAAATATTAGCCAACTATCATTGCCTACACTTCACGGGCTAGTAATTTTAAACACCAATACCGATATCACTCCTGTCCAAAGATTTACATTAAGTTTTGCTATATTTTTTCAGATTTTTAACTTACTTCTTTACATTAGGTATATACCTTAAAAAGTGAAAGGTCATGAGCAGGAATGTGATTTGAGTAATATTGAGTCAAAAACGTGACGAAAAAGACTGGAAAACTAACACATATTGGTCGACAACACTGAATAGACCGTCGGCTGCCCGCTCCAAGTGATAATCATGACATGTTCATCGAACATGTCTTCACTACGAGACACGGTCGATTACCAACACCATCTACACATCGAGTTGTCGAAACGCATTGCATGCTAAAACGGCAACTATTACGGCGAGAATCCTTTCGCTGCTAGCAAAGCTTTCACTGAAGTTCATCGACAGTCTCGCTCGAGGTCGAGCACGATCAGCACCGCTCGGCGCCGGCGACAGGCGCAGGCGCGGCGCAGCAGTTCTCGTTGAGGTCGGTGGCGGCCTTGCGGCGGGGGCTAGGCGCGCGGCGAGAGCGCGGGCAGCTCGAGCGGCCCGAGCGGCCCGGGCGGCCCGAGCGGCCCGGGCGGCCCGAGCGGCCCGGCCCCCGCCAGCGCCGAGGCGCAGGCGAGGCGGGCCAGGCTCGCGGCCGAGCCGCCGCTGCCTCCGTGCTCCAGCGACGTGACGGACGGCACAGAGGGCCGCTCCGACGGGGCCGGCGAGGGCGCGTCCACATCATTCTGCAACGATCCAACGCGCTCAGCTGTGGCGCCGGCTACAACACCACGGGGACGCGGGCGGGAGGGGGGGGGGAGGGGAGGGGACGGGGGGCACCGTTACTCACTCGCATACCGTGACACGTCGCAGACATAGGTCCACTGTCTTTGGCCGACGTCTCATCATAGTACACCACACGGCCGGTCTATTCTGTAAAAAACTTACCGTGAAAATTTAGGTGAGGTGAACTGTCATTCAACCTTACACCACTCACAGCTCACTTCACCTGATTTCACGGTGAGATTTTTACAGAATAGCACCGCAGAAGTAAACAAACAGAGTGTTAATGCTTAATCCATTACCATTTTAAAATCAAGACATTGGACGGGGGTCTATCATCATGTCAATATAAGGATATTGATCGTTATGATTACTCCATTTGCTTACTTCTTAGTGGCTTATTTGAGACAGTCGACAGACATCTGAGAAGCATCACGCGGTCACTAAAATACTGTGCTGCTGATGGTACTGATGAACTAAACGATACTATGGAAACAAAAAGTCGTGTCAACAAATATATTTGGCATAAACTGCTTTACACTGTGGACTAGATTTACTTCTATTACTAAAGGTACTTGATCGGTTTAGTTGCCAAAGCCTGTGATGTGATATTTCTTTGTTAATGTTTGTCAAATTGATTCTAAATCAGATCGACTATAGATCTGATTGAATGAATATTGAAGCAGCATTTTAAGCCCTTAATTAAATGACGTTATGCGATCGATAATATTCTAAATCCATAAAAATATTTGAGATTATTGCATACACCATTTTTGCCAATCAATGCAGCTTAAATTTTTCTTTTTTTCACTACTCATTCGTATAAAAATTCGAGATGAAAATATTTTTTCGTAAAATTCTACAAAGAGAGGATGGATGTAAAATTCTACACAGAACAAATGGATTTAAAATACATGTATAAATGCAAAAGGACAGCACATTTAGCGAGCGATTGGTGCGTACAAGTGATTCCCACCGTCGACAAATGACAAAGCGTGCCAAGACATAGAGGATTTAAGCCAAGGAGTCCTTTAACTAACAGCAGTTTTTAGAACGTCATGACTTTTTTATAGATAATATTCAAAAATCATACGAACGAGAAAATGTTTTAAGCAACACGACTTTATCTAACCCAATCATTGACTAGACTAAGTTTTAGGTCTAACACCTAGTTCCTGAAAGGCTAATAATGATCACACAAATTCGAACTGTCAAACTCATGTTAAGGGGATGCCCTAAAGTAGCAATTTCAAGGTCAGTGTCAGGTTATATTATGATGATCGAGATATGATTCTCGACCGTAAAAAATATGTTTTTACAGAATTAGAATCATTTATTCATCAGAATTCGCCTCAATAGTCATTCTATAGGGTAATTTGAACTTAGATAGTTGTATTTACGAACTTAATGATTTTAATTCTATGAATACATATTGATTACGGTCACGAATCATTATTTAGATCAACATAAAACCTGATGCTTGAATTACAAATTGCAAAAAACGATCGAAAATTTGAATTTCACGGGCTATATATACCTCACAATGTAATCGCAGCAAGGCCAACGTGGTGCGTTCGTCTTACTGTGATTTGATTGGTTAACTGAAAAAACGATAGCCAATCGACAACACTTGACTTGAATTTGACCGTTTGTAATATTTTTTCTGTTGTTTAGCCTTTCAGAAACCCGGTTCGTCTTATAAACTAATAATGGTTGTGTTACCTTGTTAATCAAGAATTTTGTGTGTGTTCAAGAAAGCTGAAAGCATAATATGAACATAGAATAGTAAATTAGACATGCAAGTGTATGATAGTTATTATAGCATAGCGAAAAAGATAAATAATAAATGTATGTAATATAATATTATATATAAATCTAAATACAAAAACGTAGAAATAATACTTATTTGGCTAATTTACCTAATTATAATTAGATGGGTGTACATCTAAAACAATGAGTTTAAATATTTGCCAACATTATTTCTAGCGATGTTTAGTGGTGTAGAGATGTATCGACTATGATAACAATATGATAATAAATAAAAATATACGAACCGATTTTTTAAACGTAATATTTTCAGTGAACACTAAACACCGTAAATACCAATCTATTATATCGATAAAAAATACCTAAGGATAGCATCGACACTTATAAAATTGGTAGTCACTACATCTCTAAAAATACATGATTTTTACAATGATAATAACTCGATAGCTCATAGCTTTAATAATCTTACTATGAATACTTTAAATACGGGGCTATATCAATACTGCTACATAACAATAACATACTAAGTACATAATAATTAAAATGTACGTACACATAAACTTACAAATACCTGTGGTTCGAAGAGGAAACCTAGATGATAAAATTAATATCAAAATGTTGGGTTTTCACTATTTGTATCACGATACAGCACGCCATCGAATATAAAAACTACCTACTTATTATTATTTTATAACAATACAACATTTATACCTATTCGTATAAATATTCGGGTCCAAAAATATCAACTTTTGAGTATAAAAATAATTTTCGTAGAAAAATCTAGGATAAACATCGGTTTCATGCGATTTTCTTCATATTTACATTAGCTTCACGTATATTACTTTCCTTACAACTCTACTCTAGAGTAAATACCGTGGATTACACACATACATAATAGCTATATCCATAATTCCCTCACAATACAAAAATCTAGCGCTATTTTCATTGCACATTACATACAGGTAGCACATATAAAACCTTCTATAGCTCGTCAACTTTTTTAAACCGCTATTGTTTCATCTATATTGTCTATAGCATCCTGGAGGTTCGAACACTATGACCAACGAGGTTTGTACACTATATCGGGACAGTCGGTCGTAGCCACACTATTTTGTACTTTGTTCTTTCTCTTTTTTTCTACGCACTTACTGTGAGCGACGTTCTTACAACCCAAGTATGCTCTCCTGAGCGCACTTGTCACTTTGCCCTGACAATCAGTCACAATCCGACAGTTTAATAAGGGATAACACCGACTTTGATAAAAATAAATGCTTGAGAATAACTTCCTTTGAACTAAATTATAAAATGCAATAAGTTTTCTTTTTTTTCGTATCAAGAGATAAATTGGACAGCACATAAGTCAGAAAGAAAGGTCCTCTCAAAAAGTAAGTTTGAGATTGCGAATGAGAATTAAATCAGGAATTTGATCAGCAGAGCATATCAAATTACGGAAATCAGTAAGAAAATTACAGAAGCTCAAGAGTATATTATAAAAAGTTATGAGAAATTTTTATTATGAGAAAAATCTTAAAATGATTACCAATTAGATTGAAAATGATAATCTTAGTGACTAGAGAGAAGAAAATTCATGCTTAACACAAAATATTCTCACCACGCTTATCCCAGACTTTGCCTGCAATTATAACACGCGTTGACTAACAACCTATTAAACCTACTCACATTATGGCAGTGGAAAACCGACTTATATTTAACTTATAACTATTATTATATATTAATTTATTATGTATATTAAAATGATATAAGCTAAATAGGTAAGCTTAAATATAAATATGGAAGACAAACAAAAAATATATAGTATATACACAAAATATTTATAATTGATGTCCATGTAGTTGTAAATTATATTATGATAAACGTGTGAAAATATGTGTGTGATGTCCACATGTTGTTGTAAATCATTGTTGTTGTAACAAAAGGGTCCTAACCAAATTGATTGCAATGCAATTTAACCTTTGAAATTCATTACTAAATGCTATAAGCGCAAAAAAAAAAACGTCTTTCTAGTGCAAGTAGGGTCTAAGATTCTAAATTCTATATAACAACGTGTGAACATCAAAGTCACCAGAACGTAAGGAGCGTGAGAATGAGCGATGTGAAAGCGAGTATGTAGTGTAGAATGCGCCTGAGTGTGACGCGGCGGGTAGTTACCTTGAGCGGCACCGGCGGGACTTCCAGGTGGTAGCCGATGTCGCACAGGCTGCGAAGTAGGTCCAGACCTGGAACGTGGAGGTAGACAAGGTTGCACTAGTCGGTCATTTTTACATCCAAACGTATTTTAGATGTTGATTTCTCGACTGTGATATTTTAGGGTCATTTCACCCCGAGACGCGAAGCGACGCGCACTTTTTTGTGATCCGATACAATATCGAATTTATTTACTACATAATAAGGTACACGCGCTGCGCAGCCCCGCGCATCTCAGCGTACTTTGACACGTGTCAACCCTCGCACTGAAATTATACCTTTTCGTAAAGAAAATAATATCGATCATTGTTAAAAAGCGCGTGCAGCGTCACGTCGCTTCACGTCGCGGTCCGAGCTGACCCTTACGTAAAGAAAATAATCATTTTCCAAACAATAATTTGAAAGCGTAATGCACATAATTCGTTTAACTAAAAACATTACACTTATCCATATAAATATTCTGAACATGCCTGAAAAGAACGAACATGTACTTTTTCTGTTTCAAAGAGAAATATGTACATAGCCCTGTCTGCTGTTGCGCAATCGGGTAAAAATGTATACAAATGCAGCAGTTTCCCATTGCCGTCGTGAAGGTGCTGTGTCAAGTATAAACATAACCTCACTATTTTATTTTCAGCTGACTTCCCTGTCAGAAAATATCAAATGAAATCTCACCCGGATCTCTATTACGTCCATATCTCGTCTCCCAGGCGTCGAACAGTCGGTTGTAGTACCGCGGCCCGGCGAGGAAGCCAAGATACTTGTGTGTTTCGTGAGTTGGGAATATTCGCTCCATGTCACCTGCTTGAGTGAACTCATCCTCTGATTGGGTGAGGTGACGGACGTCGTCTGGAGTTAGCGTTGATAAGATGTCGCGGAGATACTGTGGAGGGAATAGTTTGTTGGAACGGTCAAGAAATAAATCAGAATAGTAACACACGTGCGACTGCTGAAGGAGAAATAGTGTAAGTTTGCAAAACTGAGAACTTAAGGTCTGATATCACGAATCTTACTTTTGCTCTAGTATAATTACTACCAAAGTACCTACATAATCATCAGACATGTTACCAAGACATTTGATAGCGGAATTAAATCGATACAGGTTTCAGAAACCTTTCTGGGGCTAACAACTTCAAAATGGAGAGCATTTGAAGTAGTTCAAATTATACTGAACAAAAAAAAAACAATTTGCAAATAAAATGGTCTTACCATATCCCGATCGTCCATATTAGTATAAATTATGTGTTTATCTCTTTCTTCTTTTGACAGGTACACTGTATATAACCGGCTGTCGTATGGCAACCCAGCCTGAAATGTAAAAATGAGAACATTAAGGTAGATTGTACTTTAGTATAAATAAAAAACTGCAACATGCGTGGACGGGACGCACGATTCCATGCGATTTCATCTACTAAAAATAAGTATTTAATATTTTAATTGAATACAGTTTGTCCCAGAAAGATAGCTTTGCGACCTTGAAAGAGTCGCAAAGCCAGATGTCGTGTGTCTTATCACAAGAAGTGCCCACATTTCCCTAAAAAACGTTTTGTATTGGATGCGAATTAGGTCTCAATACTCGGAGGTCAGGATGGATAGTGGGTATTCGTACGTGTTCGCACGAGTCCGGCCGGAATAAGGTATTTTATCGCTTACAAAAATACATAAACTCACGTTCATTATTCTTATTTTAACGCTTATTTACTGAAATATACACTTTTTCTCAACGCTACTACAATAATGTAAGTAAAATCACCAGTTTCTTAGGACTCTGCTTGGGGGCCGTGTCAATATCGGTGTGGCCTGGAACCTGGAACTGTGAGCTATATTGAATACGCGGTCCTATATCATACTATCTACTATGCTTCAGCTAACTAACAATGGACCTAGGCCGATATGAGAGTACTTGGGAGTTCACGCTTTGCTTGTAACTTCATAATTAAGTAGCTGAGGAGCCGTGGTGGCCCAGTGGTAATGGTGGGGCCATTACCACTGGGCCACCACGGCTCCTCAAGAGTGTAGTTCGAGGGTCCGAAACCAGTCAGGCGCTTTACCAATGTAAATAATTTTAATCATCACTGCATTCCCTATTATAAGTGTAATCCAGCGAATAAATATTATATTGTTGACAGATTTTCTATACAAAAACTGTCATACGTCAATTTTATTCCCGCTAAGGGCTGATTTAGACCGCTAAGGGCTGATTTAACCAAAGCCAGATATCTTTTATTCGGGGAATAAAATTAGCTTAGGGCTGATTTTATCAAAGTCAGATCTTTTATCCATGGAATGAAATTGTCATCTGACAGTTTTTGTATGGTATCATTTATTCGCAGGATAACAGTTTTACTTGGTATAAAAGTTTAGTGAAATTCGCCCTTAGGGCTGAATTGACGTCTGAAAATTATTTTTGTACAGAAAATCAGAAAATCTGTCAAAAATGTAAGTAATATTTATTCGCTGGATTAGACTTATAATATGGATAAAAGGTTCGACAGCAAAATACTTTTATTCCTAGTATAAAATATAATTTTATTCCCCGAATAAAAGAAGGCTTTGGTTAAATCAGCCCTTAACATTATGGCTTGTTCAAATTTCTATTTGCGCAAGTAGTCGGAGCTTGTCGCAGGACCATTAGGTGATAAATTGAACTTGTTTACAGTTGTCCCACTACACAAAAAAAACGGGAGTATAAAAATCACCAGTTTCTGTGATTTCTCCTTGGACAGCATCTCTAGATTGGTCTTCACGGGCACCTGGAACTGTGCCAGGTTCAGTACTGTGGTCACCAGCGGACCTTTGACGTGGATGTCCAGGGGAGACGCGCTGTGCAGACTTGGGGATATGTTCACCTGTAAAAATGTGTGATAGATATAGAATATTTGTACACCAAAATTTTACATTAAAAATTCTATTTTTAGGATAAAAAATACTGGAAAAGAGAGAGTAAAGAAAAATAGTATTCTGAGAATACCTTTCGTATCTGGGAAGACGACGTGAGAGTTTATGTATATAACATTATTTTATGTTTATGTTCCATACATCGACAAAATGTATGGAACAGCTGATTTTTTTTCGCGATTTCAATGTTGGTTCCCTTAGAAAAAGTTGTTCAAAATGATGAGTACAATGACCTCTTTCGGGTTTAGCATAAACAAAAATAATGTTGTATAGTAACCTTGCTACGCAAAACCTCACCTCCAACAACCAAGGCTTGAGATCTTCATCCAACAACACATCGATACCGAACAGCTCATAACAGTTGTACCGCGACGTTATATTGGCTTTGGTCAGTGAACTAATGCTTGCTTCTCCTGATATGATAGTCTTTATTACAAGGTCCTTCATAGTACTCCATAGTGCGTCTGTGTCCACGAGTTTCTCGGATTTGAGGTATTGTAGTAGGGTTTGCAGTGTCCTGAAATGACATTATAGTCGTTAGGTAGAAGTCGATAAGTAGTTGTAGCAATATCAATTTAAAAAAAACGGCCAGGTACGAGTCGGACCACGTGCAACATTGAGGCTGAAAAACATGTTCTCCCATACATCGATTTAAGTCACGGTCAATCTCCAACTTTAAAAATAAGTATATAATCGCAAAAAAAAAAATGTGATAAAACTACAAATTAACGATTTTCGGACTTTTTCCTTTACTTGTGCAAGAACTTGTAAAGTCTCGTGTTTCAACGGGAAGTACCCTATAGATTAGATTTATTTGTGAGTATCAAAAAATGTCGCATAAAATTCCGTATTTTTTTATTGCCTTAACTTAGAACTATGATTTTTTTTTAGAGCCCCAAGTATCCGGAGACCTACGTATTTGGTATTAATTTCAACTTGGGACCTCCACGCGTTCCTGAGAAAAAGTGTCTTGACAGACAGACAAAGAATAGTGATCCTATAAGTAAGGGTTACATTTTTTTTTATTTTTAAGCTGTGTGACCCTAAATCTGCTGTCAAAACTGCTGCAAACTGCTGTGATTGGTAGAACAAATTACAACATCCCATCCTGTTAGTTGAAATGAGTCGAAGAAAAGAAGAAGAAAGAAACCGGGGGTCAGTTTACTTTCAAAATATAAGAATTTTACTTTACTCGGTTAGGTTTACGTAGATACCACAAGCACAAACCATTTTTCTAACAACAGCATCAACTAGCATAAGCAAAGCATAATCACCCTATAATGTTCCCACTGCTGGGACACAGGCCGCCTCTCGTTGAGAGGGAGTAATAGCCAATAATCCACCACGCGGGCCCAGTGCGAGTTGGTAGATGTCACATGTCTTCGAATTGTTGGTTCTAGGACATGTCGGTTTCCTCACGATATTATCCTTCACCGTATTGAGAGCAGTGGTGATGACATAATTTACACAAAGTAAACAGCATGTCAGGGCTCGAACCTACGACCTACAACTCGTAAGTCCCGGCTTTTACCACTGGGCTACCACTGCTCTAGCTCTGCACCACGGTGTCAACTAAACCCTCGTAATTCAGAGACTCAATATTCGTAGTCGAAACTAATGTTAAAAAGAGAATAGATAGATTTGTTTGTTTCTTTCAAGCTAAAACGGTTGAACGAATTTCGACTAAATTTGGCAAGGAGATAGATGGCACCCTGGGGAAGGACATAGGCTACTTTTTATCGACATACCGCGCGGGCGAAGTTGCGGGCGGAAGCTAGTAGATCATAAACAGCTTACCATTTGTGTCCCTCGCAGGCTGCGAAGTCTTCATTTGGCGTATAGTTCTTAGATAGTCTATTGATAGAGTAGTTTGTCAGGTGCATATACCTATCGTTCAGATATGCTAGCTCGTCGTTGTACTTTACTGGAACCAAAGAAATCAATGTTATGAGAATGGTGTGTTCTCTGCAGTTCTGTGCAGAATGTGAAGCATTTCCATTTCCAGTATTCTGGGGGCAAAGTCTACTAATTTACAAACGTGTCAATGGTCTCGCAATGATGAGTTTTCGACAGATTTTTTATGGCAAATCTGTCAAAAACTCATCATTGCGAGAACATTGACACGTTTGTAAATTAGTAGACTTGGCCGCCTGTTCGATTTCAGCATGGAACCAATCTTTGGCCCAAGCAAACGCAACCGAACCGAACAGATTATACCTACACTATAAATAATACATTCCTGGAAGAGGTAATATGTATCTTAACTATTATTATAAATTTGAAAGTGAGTTTATTTGTTTATTAAGCTTTCACGCTAAAACCGCTGAACGGATTTGAATGAAACTTAGCACTTGGGTAGACCAGCAGGCGTAGCATGAGCACCGTTTTGTCGACGGAAGAGTAGACAAAAATGACGTTTCCTGTAGACAGTAGACAGTACGAGACGGCAGCAAAATAGAAAGAGTCAACTGCACTTTTTACGAAATTCACTCTTTTACATAATTCGACTCAGAATTCTTTGTTTTATCATAGGATTTATTGGTTGTCAGTGTGATTTTGACAGTAAGGATAGAAAACTTTCTTCCGAAATAGTCTACATATAAAAAGACCTAGACAAGTATCATTAGAAATGAAAGACAAAATGACAGATTGTAGAAAGATTTCTACGGTGGATGTCAAAAATGAAGAAACGAACTGTCACTTTGTATAGAAAAAGCTATGTCTATTCTTCGTAGAGATAGAAAGCGCCATGCTACGCCTGCTGCATGACCTGGGTTAGGACATAGGATACTTTTATCCCGGTAGTAGGTTCCCGTGGGATTATTTTCGATCTCCACGAGGGTGAAGCCGCGGACAAAAGCTAGTCGTATTAAATATGTATTTATTCGTTTAAAATCAACTTTAAAGAAATACGTGATGACAAATGATGAAATACATAGGAGCTCGTGGCTAAGTAATAACAGCCGCTCGGGCCGATCCATCAGGTTAAGCTACGCTTGCCGGGGTTGGTCCGTGGATGGGTGACCATTTTCACATATCGAGACTCCTCCGTGCCTCGGAAAGCACGTTAAGCCGTTGGTCCCGGCTGTCATTTGTGGATCTTTGACAGTCGTTACGAGTCGTCAGAAGCACGAAAGTCTGACAACTAGTCTAACCAAGGGGTATCGTATTACCCAGTTACTGGGTTGTGGAGGTCAGATAGGCAGTCGCTCCATGTAAAATACTGGTATTCAGCTGCATCCGGTTAGACTGGAAGCCGACCCCAACATAGTTGGGAAAAGGCTAGGCAGACGAAATACATAAGAAACTTATAATTTTAGGTTATTTATGGAGAAGCATCGCCTAATTTCCAGATGATTTAAAGGTGCCTTCGTATGAGGCGTACCTCGGGTTGACGCGGCGTAACCTGTGAGTAGACGCTGCGTTAGCGTTGCGTAGACGTTACATTGAAGTGCCGCGCCGTTAGCGCCTTGTAAGTGGAGCATGTAAGTCCGACAAACGCCTACGCTGGATGTCTTAATAATATGCCATATAACGTTGATACATATAAAAATTACCTGAAGCAAATCTCGCCAACCCATCCTTATAAAGATAAATCCTAAGCGGGTGCACTGACGTTACCAACACGTAGAGTCTGATATCAAACTTATTGCCATTGATAAGGTAAGGCTTGGCCACGTATCGCTGGACCACTACCGGCCGCTTCTTGGGAATCTGCGTCCATTTGGAGACCACCTTGATGCCTGTGCCGCGGGCTGATGCAGGCTGGAATTTAGAAAAGGTAAAATAAATTACTTGATTGGTAAAATATGGTTACGGAGATGACGACAAAGGGCTCAAACATAAACACGTTACGACGATGTAACGTGCCACGCCACAGCACCGGAATGTTTACGTCACGGCACGAAATCGACGTTGAGCAACGTATGGCAAATCTTGAAATCCACGTCCAATAAATATATAATACGACCGCGAATCATATTTAGATCAACATAACCCTTGATACTGACCTGCAAACACCAAAAAACGTAAGAAAATTTTAATTTCGCGGGCTATCCTAAAGCTTTCACCTTAAAATTAATCAATATCCTACCGGTAACCGCGGCAACGAGACAGCACAACAAAGTTGCTTGTACTCATAAGCAACAATACTCTGTCCTTGATATTGATACATGAAGGGAACGTCATTTATTTAAAGCTATGTATATTTATGCACCCCATTTTTATCTTGTCTAGACATACGTAAATAAAAACGCGGCATTGACTTTCAAATATCGTCGTAAATCTGTCGTAAATATCGACACACCCGTAAGTATTGAGGTTTAGATGCAATGCCAATGTCGAGTTTCAACTCTACTTTGGCGTTAAATTGCAACTGGAGTAGTTATGCCACAATGATCCCATTTAGGGCAATCAAAGGCCCATTTCCTAATGGTCAGACCTCAGAGGAAATAAAAAACCAAGAAAAAGCGCTGGCAACAGTGACGTGAGGCCGGTTTCAAACATGGTGTGCACTCAGTGAGGTGTAGTTTGATTGTAAATGTGTGCGTGTGAGCGTGTATGCACAGAGCGGAGGTGTAGTTTTGGCATGCTTCACTGTTGTTCGCAGCGCAATGTCTTGGTTTTTTATGTGGTCCGAGGATCAGACGGGCTTCATCTAACAGTTTAAAAAAAAATGGAACTGAATGTCCTCCTTTCATCATAAGTTAACAATAATTTATCTGGAGGTGGTGAAACAGCTATTAAGTCCAGTGCAGATTAGCGGTGAAGCGACTATTTTGATATCAATAGAAATTCAACTTTAATGTATTTGCATAAGGCTTAAATTGGTGTAACGAAGCTTCAGTCTTTTCGATAGGTACACCGACTCTTAGTAATCATATAATCTATGTTGGAGTCACCTTCCATTCTAACCGGATGCGTATCAGACCTCCACAAACCAATTACTGGGTTGTGGAGGTTAGACGATACCCCTTGATAAGACTGGTTGAGACTTTCGGGCTTTTGACGAGCCGTAACAGATCAAAGACCTACAAATGACAGCCGGGACCAACGGCTTAACGTACTTTCCGAGGCACGGAGGATGTTAAGATGGTCACCCATCCAACGGCGGCAAGCGTAGCTTAACCTGGTCGGTCGACTCGTGCAGTAGTTATTAGTTAGCCACAATTAGTACTACAAGTATAATAATACAGATACATACCGGTTTGATAATCCACCTTTCATTATTAGCTGCAAACTTTTCCCAGTCATGTTTCAGCAGTTTAATATCATGGGGTAACACATAAGTTTTCGGCATGATACCAAACTCACCGATACCGTATTTAGAGACAAGTTTCTGTAGGTTCCTCCACAATCGGTCTTTTCTACCAATTTGAAATGTTCCCGGGAAATGGTTCATCTTCTGTCCATCTTTGATTGCTCGGAACATTATTGATTTCATGTGTTTTCCCCATATGCCAATCCATTCTATTGTTTCTGGAATAATATTATATATACCTGGTTTAGAGATTTAGGCGACTCTTCCGCCATACTGAATTGTAGTTAAATGATGCGGAAACTATCTAATGGCTTAAATATAATTTAATAACTTTTAGACAAAACATTTTATTATATTATAAAAAGCTTTACAGAAACTTAAGAAGATTAACAGATTACTATTTAAATGTTTTTTTAAAGCTAATATAGCAGTAACTAAACTAAACTATAAGTATCAACAAATGAATAGTAGATCACATTTTGGATGTATGAGGAACAGAGTGTAAAGTTCACTAATTCTCCGTCTGGTCGGAGGATCCTCCGACCAGACGGGTGTTATGTCTGGCGGGCAACTGCCCAACGATAGATGTTGGGTTCTTGTATATATGTCGATCGCGCGGTAAACTATGTTTGCGCGATGCAGGATTTGTGTGACGTTAGGTATTTGATGCGTAGTTACCACGTGGCGATGTAGATGCCGCCACAATACTAACATTAGGACTTCATTGAAACAGTTCCAACATCCTCTGTAGAAAATTAATCAAAATCACCCTAACTATATAAGTAATCAAGACCATACCTTCCTGTGGACATTCCGCAGTATCACAATCGCTCTTCACCAACCGAAATCCAGAGTTTGTCAACGTTTTCTTGACAACTATAGGCGTTATCGTAGTCAATTTCCATTTGAGGTGTTTTTGTATAGGCATGGGAATTTTAAGGTAGGCACTCTCCTCGTGGCCGATGAACTTGATGTAGGGAGGCACGCGGGGGAACAGTGACAGACGAAGGCAATTTGTCACTGATTCGGGCAGGTGGAGCGGCGATTCTGGAAATTGAGAATGTTCTGTGTGAGTTTCAAATGCGAAAAACAAGCTAAAAAAAACAAAAGGTCTCAAGTATTCCTCTAACTGGATTTTACAAACTACGTTTACCTTTTTATAGTGATAACTATTAAATAGGTATTTAAAAAAAACATTAGAATTAAAAACTGATCTAAATACTACAATGATGGGTAGTAGTAAAAATCTACTGGTTAACGAGGTCGAAGAAGTTTATAGGCTGATCGAAACCTTCATAATATTACAATGGAAACATGGATTGTACGGACAGTGCCGTCAACGAAGACGCGCCCCACTCTTAAGGCTCACACAAACAGGCGCGACATCGCGGGCGCGACAATCGTTGCGCTGCCTGTCGCGCCCGCGATGTCGCGCCAGTTTGCACGAGGCTTTACACATCCCACACAGTACAGTAATCGCGTTTAGGGAGAAAAGTGGGGCGTGTCTTCGAAGATGGCTCTATCTATAAATTGTATTACGGGGGCTGCATACGTAACTGCAAGCATGACAAATGCAGTAATGTGTGTCGCTACCTTTAGTTTTCTGTTGATAATAATGATAATAAAAATATCGTATGTTAAACTTGCAAGCTTTTCTAATACGGAAATAAAATAAAATAGTGGAACTAGGCAAAGCCCAAGTAGGTGTCATCTAATTGTGCTTACAGTGTGAAGTGAGATTTAAAAAAATAGGTGAACAGACGAAGGAGTGACGAAAAACTGAACTAGTGCCAAAGATTTAATTTAAAAAAATATCCGCATTCATATTGTTTACATCTACGCGACATCGAAACTACAACGACATACCAATACGAAAAATATAACAAAAAACGCACGCAAAAGACTCATTACCAAAAGTTTCTACAACTTCAGTTAAAATTACGTAACTTTAATTGAACTTATTCTATTGAAGTTACGTTCCTCTAATTGAAGTTATTACGAAATAGCGTGTCTTTTTATTCCAAATCTATCGACTTGGTAACACGACGTAAAATCTTAACAAGTGGGGTTGCTTGCCTTTGCGTGTCGGTAAATATTTGAACGGGTTTGTCGTGTGCAAAGTTGTCAGAAACATTTGCTCCTTGCTAATTTTTTCTGCGAACAACGTTAGAATGTATTGATGGGTGAATAAAATTGTGGTTGAATTGTAATGACATTTGTATTACAAATAGAACAATGTTTTCTGAATTGACGTTTGTACTTTTGTTTGGTTCAATGTAAACATGATTGAATGTGCATTATTCTTACTTTGAAATATGATGCAAAATATTAAACAACGAGTCGTGTGTCGGATGGGATTTGCAATCGGTTAAAATGACGATCTTCCATACAAATTACATCCCCCAATTCAACCCTTTACGAATGAATTTTCAAAAATCCTTGAAATCATTCTTGTTGTCTGTCACTGAATGAATTTAATTTTTTTATTAAGTAGATTATACATATCCTTACATACTATAAAACAAAGTCTTTCGCCGCGTCTGTCTGTCGTCCTGTTCGCGATAAACTCAAAAACTACTGCACCTATTTTCATGATGTTTTCACCAATGAGTGGTTCTCGGGGAAGGTTTTAGTATATAATTTGTCAACATATCCACACGGGCGAAGCCGCGGGCGGAAACTAGTATATTATATAGAGGACGTATTATATACGTAGTTCGCGAGTAGACAACATGAAAGTATTTTTGGAATCCAGAAAACGCTTTTCGTGAAATAAAGACTTGCGTGCGTGCCATGCAACAGTAACATTTAGTGTTCTCTTACATCTGCTGCGTCAATAGTGTTCAAGAATGCTGTTGAATTACTTCATTGAATAAATGTGATATTCCTAAGTAATTTTGTTGGTGCACACCCAACTTAATTTTGAACCTTATTCGTGAATAGTAATATTATTCCCAGTATAATATTAGGTAAGAAGGTATCAAGGTACAAGTAAAATCAAATCAGTTTATTGCAAACATGTTGGACAGAGGTTGGAATAAGATTATAACGCGCGCGCGCGCGAGTACGCAGCGGGCCCGTCTTGTCGGGTCAATTCGCAGAGTGTAATGAAGTCAGAATTATAAGAGACACGTGATAGAAAGAGAGGCAACTTCTAGGTGAATATAGCTGTAGGTAATGAGCGCTGTGCGACCTGAATTGAACTTTATTGTGTCGTAGCAAGAGTAGCTTTTTATTTTAATGATTGTGCAGAGTGAACCATCTGTATTCGTCTGTAGTATAATCTACAACTTAATAAGTTGTTGCACTATACGACGATGCATAAATCAATTCGATTTCAACCTTAAGTGACTCAGTTCAATTTGACTTTTAACACGTTGATAGAAGGTCCACATTTAAACTGATTTACGTACCTTTAAAGTAAGTTCCTCAGTTTATTTCAAAGAATTATTACAATTAAACCATTTACAGGCACCTTTGAACGGTCAGTTATAGTTTGACCTCACCGCTGTACCGCACCTTAGGTATGTGCGCGGCGCAGGAGGGGGGCAGTGCGCCGCTCATTCGTCAACGCTGCCCCCCGCCTCAGCGCGCATTCCTCAGGCGCCGTACAGCGGTGAGGTCAAACTTTAGTCAAAAAGTTGAAGCTAGTTGTCCGTTAACATAGATCTTTATGGAGAAGAACGGGCAAGAAACTCCAAGGACTCTCTTTTAAATCAAGATATTACAAAATCTTGGGTCTTGTTGCTTCTATATGTGACAACGATAACAATGTATGTATTTCAAAGTACAAATCCGGAAATTTTGCCCACTCTCAATAATTCAAGTCATACTCACACTTCCGACAAAAATTGCATATCTTTTTTTTAATCGGGTTGGTACCCCGCATACCTCATTTCTCAAGTACACCCTCTTATACACGAGACGAATCCAAAAAACCCGGTAGACAAAGACTCAGGATGGCAAGCTCTTACCATCCTATAATGCAACAACCAACTAGAGTGCTTCGCAGGATCTTTTGACGCCTGAATGACATTGACAGGGCGTTGTTGTTGTTAAACATTTGTGAAATTGTCACAGAAATTTTATAAACAAAACAATATGGGAAAGGTAGTTCTAATTTTAGCCACGCGCCAAAAGAACCTTGTTGCGTTATAAACGCATCTTTAAAAAAAAACTCCGATAACTTACCCTTGGAAACTACATTCTTAGGTGTGACCACCGCCCCATTGAGTTTGTTGGACAATTTGTTGACCACCACGAGATTCTCTTCCTCTTTCTTCACAGCGGAAGGAAGAGCTGGCTTTTCCAGTTTCTCCATCTCCGCTAAAGCAGCATCTGTTTCCATTTGCCAGTAGTCGAATGGATCTGGTGACGGAGATGTGCTGTTTGCACTGTGAAAAATAGAAAAAAACGATTATAAAAGATTAACTTAATCATGATTTCAAGTAATCAGCTGTGATTAAGGGGTTACTTGAAATAATGCAGTTAGAAATTCATTACATTTTGTTTTATCATCATAGATATTGGTACCCACCACGTCTGAGAACCAGTTAATTTAATTTGATTATACAGGCTGTAAGGGTAAACACTCTTGTCATTCAAACCATGGGTAGTTGACTTAAATATAAAAATAAATGACCGAACACAACAAAAAAAAAACGTTAATTCATTAAAAGATTTTAAAAAGTTTCTATCTGACACCGTGCTTGCTAGCGAAACAGCTGACTGACTAAGGGAGGGATCGCGCTCGCTGCCGGTCAGGTCACATCCCGTACCCACCGCCCGTGTTGAGACGCAAGTTCGTTGCCCTAGCGCATAGGGCATCGAACTTGCGTCTCTTGTGGTAAAATTAAGATCTAAAAAAAATTTAAAAATAGTTGTAATTTTCCATTGATTTTACGTTCTATAAATGAAACCAAACCACTGGTTGCAAGGATAACGGTGTTTACCCTAACACCCTGTATATAGCATAATAATAACATTGTTATGTTCACGCCTTGTTTCCCTGCAAGGTTGGGCAGAGGTGTACCTACCTGTACACCCATTTCGCCAGTTATGTTTAAGTCAGGGGGCGAGCCTATTACCATGAACCGGGCACAAATCCAGACTTCGGGCTGCTAACGAGAAATTCCATATAGAAAAACCCGATAACACTTTGCACAACCTGGGAATTGAACCCTGAACCTCATGCTCAGCAGTAGCGCTTGCGACCACTAGATCAACGAGGCTGCAGTCACATAATAAAAATGATTTAACTCGACTATTCGCAGTCAAACATCGCAATCTTTCTGTCTTCTTCATCACCATAATATATTTGGACGTAATTTACTTTTGTTATCAAACTTTAGTAGGTTTTCATACTAAGTAGCCTAACAAAAACCAGAAAATGGGCAGTCATTAAGGTAGCGAACGAATACGGTTTTGAAAAGGAAAATATCCTGAAAGTAGGCTATTAACCCACTGGAAGGATGTCGCAGTCCGCATTGCGGGGAACTATGTGAAATACGGCGCGAAAGGACTTTAATATTAAAGAAGTTATGAGCGGTTTATTAATGTCTTTGATTCGCACTGAAAACATTTGAAATAAAAAAATCAAGCCAGTGCTCAAAATTTTCCTTATTCACGTGCAGTTTTAAACTATTGAAGATCGAATACAGTAATACATGCTGTGATTTTATATTTCAAAATCAAAATCAAAATATTTTATTTCACATAAACCTACATGGGGACTTATGAAACGTCAGAAGCTAGGTGCACGGTTCCAATTGGTCGCTTCCTATGGAGAAGAGCCGGCAAGAAACTCCATGGTTACTCTTTTAAAAATAATTGGCTTTTACAATACTTTCAAATTACAGTGTTGGAGGCATGGGAGGACAATGTAGGCCTTTCAAAAAGTAAGTACCAGGTACTTAACAAAAATAGAAGAAGTTCAATAAATCTACAGTCCAATAAGCCTACAACGTTCTCACATTCACAAAATAGAAAATGATCTATCTAAAAGACTAATAATAATAAAATTAAATTTTTATCCTGCTCACGTTTAAACAACTTGGCTTAAATAATTACTTTTAAAATATGACCCTGTCTATTCTATAACATTCTTAGATTATTTTTAAACTATACATATTTTGGTTTTCGTGGTGATAATGTAAATACAAGTGTTCGCAATACTAAATCTCGGCAACAACTGAATTTTAACTCAAGGATATCGAGCGAGGAAACGGGTCATGATGGTAAAACGAAATCTTTTGAATATTTTTTTTTGTACAGGTAGTAGGATAAATTGACGAAATGTGGGTGTACTATAGGGACACGTCCGCCTAACCCTTCGGGGAAACAAGGGGTGATGTTATAAGCTGTTATGTAGTAGGATAAAACAGCCCATTTTAGCAACCTACACTTTAACTTATAGTGTCAGCAGTTTTTTTTTTAAAGTAACTTTATAATGATCAGGGTTTAACATCCACCTCAAGGATTGATAGGCCTAATTCTCCGGACTATTTAATTTCAAAGTTCGACAGTTAGCAACAAAATTACAGCGATTATTTGCAGACCTACTTTAAGAGACTGGCGACTGTCCATATTCTGCTTAAATTATTTTATAAAATATTTTATTTTATTTTATAAAATATTTTTTCCGCGACTCACGGTTTCACCCACCTAAGTCTCGATCCCATGGCAATATCGGGATTAAAAGTATCCTATGTCCTATTCCAGGTGGTCTACCCATCAGCCGTTTAAGCGTAAAAGCGTCACAAACAAACAAACTCACTTTACACAGTATTTGTTAGGATTAGGATTCCGGTATCCACCACGATTTTAAAATTTTAAACTGCTCCGTATAACTGCAATATAAACTACATATCTACATAGTATTAATCAAATTTGCATTTCATGTCTGTCTGTGTGACCGCATTGTTCTTCTAAACTATCACTTTAATAGAATAATTGATATTAAAGTGATAATCATAATAAAGAAATCTCGATGTATTATCAACTCGTAAAACCATGCGAAGACGGGGAGAGTCGGTAGTTTAATTATTAATTACTAGCTGCGCCCCGCGGTTTCACCCGCGTAAGTCTCGATCCCGTGGGAATATCGGGATAAAAAGTATCCTATGTGTTAATCCAGGTTATAAACTACCTGTTTGCCAAATTTCATCCAAATCCATTCAGTAGTTTTTACGTGAAAGAGTAACAAACATCCATCCATCCATCCATCCATACTTACAAACTTTCGCGTTTATAATATTAAATTAGATTAGACTACTCACTCTTCAGTATCCAACTCATGCGCGTTGCAGTCAATCTTGCTCGCAGACTTCATCTTGGGTGTGCTTGCCTTCTTAACCTTCTTCTTAGTCTTGGCGGCTTTCTTGGTAGCTGGAATTATGGTCCCCGAACTCACTGGGAGCGCCGGACTCACCGCTGGGCAGGTCGGCGTTGGCGTGTCTTGGCGTGGCTGTGCGGAAATAGGAAAACTTCATTTATTTTTTGTTGTTGAAGTGTTTATGGTTATTTGAGTAGACTGATCCAGTTTTGGATAACGTTTCTGGAACTTTAGACGTCGTCGTAATATCCCGGATTTGTGAAAATTGATGCGAACTTCAGATGAGTCTGGTGTAGAGTAGGAACATAAATGTTCGACCGTATCTAAGTACACAACAATTAGAAAAGCGTAGGTTAATGATCGCAGATTATAAACTGTTCAAACAAAAAAATAGAATAAATTCCGCAAGTTTTAACGAATTCAGTTATGAATCGTATTCAACTATAGAAGCGAAATTATTTCGATGCAAACCTCGTTAAAAACAGTTTAATTGCAACTACAAATTGAAAAGTACAAAAACATCAAATAGTTTTCTATGATTATGAGCCAAATTGCCTCATGCTTTGAATATAACAAACAATTAACAACTTCTAAGCATCTCGGGCGTCTGTTTTCTCAAATATTTTGCGTAGCACAATGTACAGACAGTATTTTGTATGTGTAATTAATCGCGTTAAAGATTCTACAAGGAAGAATACGGAAACGTGTTACATATTTCAGTTTCGCAGCTGGCGTGTGGAATCAGGCCTTTACTAAACAAAGCAGCACAGTGGGTCAAGGATGGTAGAAATATTTAAGATTTAGAACACAACATGTAGGCAGCCTGTCTAAGTGGATTTAAGAATAGCTAAGTCTTCCTACTATTATGGAAAGTTTCTAAAGCCTTGTACAAAAAACATGAAGAAACAGTTCGAAAATTTTATCTGGGTGAGAAATGCGCGGGAATAATCTTCTACTTAGGCTTTTAGATTTGATAATACTTTATAAAATTAAACATAAAATAACGACTGTATTCCCAGGTAGGCAGAGGTGTGTATTAACATAAACATCACGACTGTACTCCGGAAGGGTTAGGCAGAAGTGTACCAAATAAATACTAAATACCCACAGTTCGCTAGTTATGTTTAAATACCATGTAATAGGGGCGAAACTATTTTTTATAACCGACTTCAAAAAAGGAGGAGGTTATAAATGTTCATCTGAATGATATTTATTTTTATGTATGTTCATGATCATCAATATTTTCGTCAAATTGTGAACCGATTTAGAAAATTCATTTTTCATTATTAATTGAGCACAAGCAAAAGTAGGTAAGCATATATGCATAGTAGAAATGAAGGAGACAGGAGTCAAGAAATAAAGCATTCATCACATAGATTAGAATCTCCACTTCGTTAATGGTGTTTGATTTTAGAGTGTTTTCGAAACAACACTTTAGAAAATTGCATGGTAACGACCTAATTTATAGAGGGAACCTAATAGGTAAAGTTTTTATTAACAAACTTACTTCAAATTATCGGATATCATGTAGTAAAGTAGTTCCCAAACAATGCGAGCGAATATTGGGTGGGCTTACTTTACTTTGTGTAAATAATTTCATCACCACTGCTCTCAAAACGGTGAAGGAAAACATCGTAAGGAAACCGGCATGTCTTAGAACCAAAAATTCGAAGACATGTGACATCTACCAACCCGCACTAGGTCCGCGTGGTGGATTACGGCCCACTCTCTCTCATAGGAGGCCTGTGTCCCAGCAGTGGGAACATTATAGGCTGATTATGTATTGGGTGGGCGTTGAAAAAAATATTTTCACCTAAGTATAACTAAATAACGAAATAGAACGAAAAAAAACCGTCCGATAAATTGGACGTATCAAACTCATGGCAATTAAAAGTAACTAAAATTGATGTTGATACTATAAAGCTATAATGACAAAAAATAGGAAACAAATACATCCTTCTCTTTGAAATAGCACGCCTTGTATTTAATTCAGTAATTCATTTTTCGATTGTAACTGAATGTTTTTTTCTTATTTTCAGTCCTTAATTTGCCTCTTTTTTTTTCCATGACAGCCAATGGTCAAGAGCCCCAAGGGGTGAATCCTGAATTTGGAAGTTTTTGTTAGGCGGGTCGCGGTCCAATCAACTTTGGGAACCACTGGTAGGGTACCATATACGAAACGGAAAGGTTAATAGAAGTGTATTATACATGTGAAGTATAATTTGCACACAATGTCAAATTTATGAAAGGATGTTATGATAAAGTTATTAGTAAATATCAGCATTAATATGGATTTATTTTAAACAAGTCGTGGAAAATAGGTCGACATAAATAAATAGAGGAATTCAGAGATTTACCGGCACCGACACTCTCCAGTACTTTTGCAAATCGTTTTGGCAAGCATCACTGGTATCTCAACAAACCCACACTTATTGTAATTTCTTCTTCGTTCGAGCGAACGGATCGCTTTCAAATATAACTGCACAAAACATGTCAAGGGTATCAATACAAAGGTTAACTTTAACACCTGAAACTCTTACATATTCGAAACCGAAATTTTCTTTTACACTTTCTTTTATAATTACCAACGAATTGACTAATTAATATGTACAAATTGACAGGAGGTGGAAACGGCACGGTAGTAACAGTGATAATGCATCGTATTGACATTTTGTACACTTTTGGCTTGAGGCCAGGTCGCGTGAACCGATGCCACAATAAAATCTAAAGTACAGAATTAAACAGACAATAAAACAAGGCTAGTCGAGATGTAACCAGTAATCATTAAATAGTTCACACCTACTCTGCTACGCGACTACATTTTAACCGGTGTTAACATTTATAATTGCATTCAAACAATCACTTGTATGATTTTGACACGTCCTTATTTAATTCTAGTATTTGTCAAATCATTTACTACATTTACATTAAAGTATTTAACAGTTCTGTTCTTACATATAAACTTATGATCAACATTTTTCTGTGAGCGTCCGCCAAGTTCTGCTGAAAATCGCGCCAAAAGGAACAGACAAGCGGGCGCCACAGTCAAGACTTCCAAATCAATAACTAATTGAAAACTTTCGAATATTAGTTTCACATTTCGTGAATGAAAAGTTTCAGTGTGCGTGTTGTTCGGTGACATTATGGTGATGACAACAATATTGATTTTCTTCCGTTATAATGGTATTTCGCAGCGATACACTACTAAATTATTTACACTGGTTAACCAACTGATGGCTCACTATTCACAGAAACTGTAAACGATATTTTTTTTTAAGAAATTGGCGATATTTCACGACTTACATTCTGCGAAAACTTCTTCCAAACTTTTCCTAGGAAACCCATACCTAATCTCCAAGATATACGCGCGTCTTGAACGGAACCACGTCACTGACTAGCCACAACGATCCCGTCGTCATAACTTCATTGCATGACACACTATAGCTTGGCCACCTCTTGCACAACCTACACCACTAAATACGTCACATTAATAAAAGAAAAACTTCTTTTAAAAATATATTTTTTGTACAAGAATTCCACTACTTCCGTGAAGACTGAAATGTAAACAATCGTTTCTTATTCGGGTGATGTAAGCTGGCTGGTCGTAAACTTTTTACTGTCGCCACCTTTATAATTATGATATTTGATTTTAAGGTGTTTTACATGATTGAAATGATAAGGACCGTTATCGTTTCTGGTAGTTTATGGATGCGCGTGGTGTAAAGTTTGGTTTATTTTGCAAGGATTTTATGAATGTGTTTTTATGGTACTGTTAACGAAGTTTCAGGCCCGGGCCCGGGCCTTATGATACACAGGCATACAAGCTACTGAAAAGCCATATGCTTTGAAAAAAGCTCAAAAATCAAATTATTTTCACAAAAGCTTTCAAAAGCTCTCGATTAAATTCACACATTATCACCTCGCGTGCGGCCAGACATAACAAAAACGTCGTACTCGCGAAATCAACCGCGAAAAGCACTCCTTTGACACATTTCCAAGACAAATTCAGATTTAACACATAGGATTTAAAGCACGTGGTTCAGTTAGAACGCACACCTATAACATACCACGGTGGAATTTAAACATGAGTCATGAACGGTGAAATAAACAATCCCGCGAGACTTGAATAATCTCTTCAGACAAATTATGAATAGATTTTGAATAGTGATGACGGATATACGACGGAAACAATGTGTTTGTTACGTCTAAAATGAACTGCTGACGTAGAGAACACGGAAAACTGGAAAATACTGCGCTAAAGGCAATGTTACACGGTTCAACTACAATTGATTTCATTTGATTGAGAGGTGCAATAATTAAGGATATTGAATTAATGTGAAAATAACTCTGTCTATCTGTTTGTTTCTTTTTCACGCCTTAACGGCTGAACAGATTTGAATGAAATTAGGCACACAGGTAAACCATGGCCCGGAGCAGATAATCGAGCTAAATGGCGTGCGATTGGAGAAGCCAATGTTCAGCAGTGGACTGTTAAAGGCTCATGACCAGAGATCGGAATAGGTAGAGTATATTTGCCTAAACTTCATGGAAGTAAGTAACAGAGTGGTATTATCCACTCTGTAAGAATCGCGAATTATTTATTGGTTTTTTAATACATCTACATATATATCTTCTAATATATATATATTTCCTAAAATATACAATCTAACACTAAGTACAAGTATACAAAGGGAACAATACTCCGATCTCTGCTGATGACGATGATGGTGCTCAAGTGAACCGTGTAATTCAAGCATAACTACTAATCAGCGCTAGAAAATATAACATGATTCAAGGTAAATGTGTGCTCGTTAATGATTTCAGCGCTTTCATGCTTAAATTAAATAGCGTTTGCGACTAAAATAACATAACGACATCATGCGATAATTGCACGCAATTAATTTTCCTGTATATTATGAAAACGATGTCTGTCTGTATTTGCTTTCGGATGTTGTTAAACAGTATTTAATTCGTTTTACTGAAAATAATCGTAATTTAATGTTTTACACAATAATTAAGTATGAAAAGTGTTAGCTAAATGATAAAAGTTTGGCTATATTATGGTAACAGTCGCATGAGTCGATCGAAGGTTAAGCAACGCTAGCAGCGGGCGGTTCGTGGATGGGTGACCATCCATTACATATCGAGATCGGTCCATGCCACGGAAAGCAGGTTAAGCTGTTGGTCCCGGCTGTGATTCGTAGATTTTGACAGCGTTACGGGTCGCCCAAGTCTGACAACCAGTCTTACCAAGGGGTATAGTGTTATCCAGTAACTGGGCGCTTACTCTTGATTTTAATTCCGATCTATCGACATTGGAATTTTCACGTTTCGTACTCTTGAGTTCGACGGTAGCGCCAAATTGTATTTGAATTGCGTGTCCATTTTTGGTAACTAAGTGGAATCGGGATCGGGCTTGGGGTGCTACTCTTGACTTACTTTGACAGCCGTCTATTGCGCCAGTATTGGGATTTTTCCAATAACAAAAGTGTAACTTTTTAGAAATTGTTTTGCGTTTTATGTGGTTTTCAGCAAGTAATAAGTATATAACATGGCAGGGTTGGCATTAATATACAGTGTTTTACGTAATTCCCATAAAAAACAATTAAAACAAAGACGAGGTGAGCGTTGGATGATGCGTTTTAAGGACGAAGCGTTTTCTATGAATGAAGACGAATTTAAAGCAAATTATAGAGTGAGCAAAGATTTTTTTGAGAAAATTTATGAAAACATTAAGAGAAGAAGTGATATATCACCATAAGGGTAAGTACATACCTTATGGTGATATATCACTTCTTCTGTTGTATGTTGTCTTTGATATATTAGTTTTATCTCGTGGTTTTATCAATGATATTATTATCATGACTTTTGATTGGAAGATCTTATAACTTAATTAATACTTGTATAATTCTTGCAGGTTTTAGTGGCACTGTCTTTTTATGCGAGTGCGAGTTACCAAAATCTAATTGGAAGAACATATGGTTGCTATGTTAACATATTGTTTATTTACTTAGGTACCACTTGTATAAAACTTTAATATTAGTAACTTAACGGAAAATAAATAATTGTTACTAAAAAAGAACCACACGCGATCGATATCTTTACGTTAATGAACTAGCTAAACAAACTTGCATTTCGAATTCACTTTTTCTAAAACCACTTGACTTGACTTTGTTTTTGAAATTGGAGAACTCGCACGCCGCCTAATTTTTTTTGTAGTAGTTATAGGCAGCGACCCTTCCGCATGCAGCCAAAGTCATGGTAAATTTCATGATTTTAATCATATTCTTACGCCCAAATGAATTTAATATGTTACAATCAATCAATTAAACAACTGTTTATATCATATTTATTTATTAGCATTCTTATTTAAAGGATAAAGCATTTCAAAGCCCTATTAGCGGTTTATCGTAATGAGTTGAACACCACTATTGCGGGCCGTAACATAGCTAACTTCACGTGTAACAAAATAATCGCGGGGCAATCCCAATTTCAATCCAATGTTGACAATATTGTTTTCAAGAGTACTGAATCACGTGACTGCAAAATTAACATTGGAATCGTATTGGCTTTAGATTGGAATTAAAATTAGTTTGAAGAGTAAGCCCCCTGGGCTGTGGAATTCAGAAAGGCAATCGCTCCATGTAAAATACTGGTATTCAGTTGCATCCGGTTAGGCTAGAAGCCAAGCCCATCATAGTTGGAAAAGGCGTCTTAAATCTTTATTTTTAACAGACTTCTTCATAAAGGAGGAGGTTCTCAATTCGGGTTTTTTTTTTTTTTTTTCACTATAAAATAAGAGATAATATGGTCTTGTGATCTAACTGCTTGCAGATGGTATGGGCACAGTAAACATATTTTAACGCGGATCGGCCTCTAAAATGTATGTTTAATCAAGTTAATTTAAAAATACATGCATGTGAAAACATCTAGAAACAATGAGAAAACAAGGGACGCTCTTTTTTTTTTTTGAGGGTGGGACATCTTCAAGTGACTTCTCCCGCTCTGGGCGGAGCGGAAGGGCGTGTCAGACTTTTACTGACTTAAACCCACCCGTGTTCCTTCAGTTGCCTGTTGCCAAGGGCCCCGATATCCCTTACGGACTTTCCCGCAGCCCTGGCAGACTTTCCCACAGCCCTGGCAAAAACAAGGGACCCTAAGAAAACAATAAAATATTCGTAACGCATCCTATGATGTACCAAGTTCCTGATTTCGTGAGAGAGCGATCACTCAGCGAACGGTCTTGCGCGACAACGCCTACATTGCGCTGCGCTCACGCATCGCTCTCGCCGACGCTACGCTAGGACAGTACAGTATCAATGACGCCGCCGGCGCCGCTGATCCCGCTGAATCAAGCATCAACTATATACTCTCCCTGGCAACAGGCAACTGAAGGGCAACAGGCAACACGGGTGGGTTTTAGTCAGTAAGAGTCTGACACGCCGCCCAGAGCGGGAGAAGTCATTTGATTTCCCACCCAAAAAAAAAAAAAAAATATATATATATATATACTCTGCTCATTTTATGATGACTGATATGACACGTCATGCTTACGTACTTCAGTGATGTCAATGTGGCATAATCTTGAAAGTTGTTGTTTGATTATTGTTTTTTTGTAACGGCTCATTGCGTCGATTTGACGTAGTACATCATCAGCCTCTAGCTTATTCCCAACTATGTTGAGATCAGCTTACAGTCGGACTAGATACAGCTGAATACCAGTACTTTTTTTAAATAGAGTGACTGCCTATCTGTCCTCCAGCCGTTACTGAGAAATACGATACCCTTTAGTAATACTAGAAGTAAGACTCAGTACGCTACGTAAATATATTTTTTCATTATTTCGATGTCTCGAGCAGCTTGTAGCTAAGTAATAAGCCGCACAGGTCGATCCATCAGGTTAAGCTACGCTAGCCGGGGTTGGTCCGTTGATGGGTGACCATCTTTACATATCGAAACGGCTCCATGCCTCGGAAAGCACGTTAGGACGTTGGTCTCGGCTGTCATTTGTAGATCTTTGACAGTCGTTACGGGCCGTCAGAAGCCCGAAAGTCTGGGCCAAGGGGTATCATATTACCCAGTTACTGGGTTGTGGAGGTCAGATAGTCAGCCCATGGCAGTCGCTCCATGTAAAATACTGGTATTCAGCTGCATCTGGTTAGACTGGAAGCCGACCCCAACATAGTTGGGAAAAGTCTAGGCAGATGATGAATTTCGTATGTCTTATAATTATCAATCATCACAAAACAAACATAGCATAATGACTACAAAACTAAATCTTCCACTCACCACATCCACTAAAGGCTCAACATGAGCAGTTTCATTGATAGCCGAGGTCCTCAACACATGCATAGTATGTTGGTGATGGCCCTTATCAGTTAGTTCCTTCCGGGGACGGATTTGTTTGGTCCCAGCACTGGAGCAGCCCCTGCCAGGACTCTTAGCGGTAGCTGTATTGCCAAGGTTTGCGACGGCTGAACCGTACGAGTAACCAAAGCCAGCGTTATCTTTGGCGCGCTTCGTATTCGTCGATTGGAAGGATAGGCGGCTAGAAACAAATGAACATTGATTTAGTTACATGGTTATGTAAAACATAATTACTATCGTAACTTTTTTTTTGTCTTAAAAGTTAAGGTACCGTTATCTACGGAAATGATGGATTAGCTCATAGCATGTCATATCATTGCCTAAACTCATTTATCTTTAAATAACTCAACATGTTACTCTAACTACTGATTTATCGACCATAAAATAAAATGAACTTTATAAAATGGTCTGGAATTATAAAACTGCTTGATTTCGAAGTAGGTAGCGAAAATAGAATAGGTTTAAAATCATTTTAGCCTTTTTATTGGAATATTCTAAAATTCCACAACAAAAATCAAATTGATTTTCAACCTACTCCTGATATAAATAGAGCTCAAATTAGCGCGTTAAATCGCTTGCGTCAATATTATTTTCGTTACGGGTGTCATTGCTAAACATTCGTCATTCTGTGGCGATTCATGATTTCACCAAACAAAATAATATAAAAATAATTTATACATAATCGTTTTATGACAATGAATTAGCTTTTATTTCTGGCCAGCAACATGAAATACATTAGAAAGTGTGTCAAAAAAAAAATGAAAAAAAAAAAAATTACTTCTCTTCACATTACTAGACTTGAATTACACAAAAAAAAATTGATTATAATTTTATATTGTTAGAAAGATAATGTAATATAATAAGGTGAAGACTCTGAAGACTACATTTATTTTTTCAATCCACTGAGCCGATACAATCGGCGAACACCTAACTTAATCCTTTTAACATACTGACCTACTTTTAAGCTAATAATAGCCTTTTGCCCTGAGTGTGTGGGTGATCACCTTTGCCTACAAAATATAATCTAATTACAGCACCCAAAAGGTCAAACTCTCTAAATATTTTTATGAAAAGATTCTGCTTTCATTTTGTAGTGTTTACTTCCTAGATAGATAAATATCTGCTCTCCTTTAAATAGATAACAAATGCTTACAATAGTTTGACCTTTCATATTAAGGTCAGTTATTTTGACATTAGATATTTAAATATTTTTAATTTTAGCAGATTTAGTAAATAATTTCACCCTATCATCCCTTATTACTAAAATATATATGTATATTATTTTATGTAACTTTGGCCATTTTTCTTTTTGGTGACATAAAACCAACTAGATTATTCTCAAAAAAATCATGATGGAATTAAAATAACTATACCACTGTTAAGATACTTGCTTGGTGACAAACAACCCACAAGTTTATAAATACTCTAGGTTGGTACAATAAAATCATTATGAGTAATGTGAGCATGTGTATAACCTAAAAAACCAAATTGACTGCCAAATAAAGACACAGTTTCTCATAGTAAAATTCCAGTAAATTGTATTTTATTTCATCATTCAAAACAAGGACTTTAATAAATATTATTACCTATATTCCCTCCGGTTCCACCAGAAATAAGCTTAACACATTAATCACAAAATAAATAGCATTTTAACATGCACAATACCTCTAATAATTGTGAAAGACAAACCAATTTATTCTATTTGTATTGTCAAGTATTCCATTACATGCAAAAATCAAGTTATTGAATGAACCAATTGCTGTTTTGATAGCTGATTACATGGTTCCCACAAACACAACACTGATAACAGATAAGAATAACAACTTACTTATCATATCCCGGTATTGGAGCTCCTAAATGAAAAGTGCTGTACAAGTTGTCAGATTCACTGGCAGCCCGCTGTCTTCTGCGACCTTCTAAGTTAGCTTTCAAGTCCTGTTTGTTCTTAGGTTTTTTGAGTATACTGTGAAGTGGTGAACTTGGTATAGGGTTATTGAGTATTGATTTCAAAGGCTGTTTTGTTGCCTGCACCTCCATCATTTCCTGGTCAACTTTTTCTAGTAGTTCCTCAACTTTTGGCAATCGGTCATCTACTTTAGTATTGGAGAGTGTTGTAACTAGAAAAGGTCTGCTCGGGTTTTTTGGGTATAATTTTGATCTTCCTGGCTGGTAACTGGGGATAAACAAAGCAATTTTTTGTTATGTTACTGTGGTAAAAGTCTTGAAATGTTTTGAATTAGAATTTTAATTGCTTTCATTATGATTTAGTCATTACGTCTGGAAATAACACCTGTTTGGGGAACTACATAAGATGTAAATAGCATGCATACCCTTAGGTCACCTATTGTTGACATTAGGTTAGAAAACGAGCAGTGTCCAAGCACTACAAGCATATAGGTTATGTTTATGAAGCTCACCCCTGGTACCTCTCCTGCTCATGGGCCATAACGTAGTCGCCGTTCTCGGCAGCCGGCAGGGAGCACTCGTGACGAAACCTCGCGGCCGTGTAGTGCGGCTCGCTGTTGTTCAGCGTGAAATGGCTCTTGTTGGGCAGGACTCGGTGATAGCGACAGTTACGGTCCGCGAAGCGGTTCGCTTCGCGACTCGCATCCTCGTACGGCGAACGGTCTACGCCTTCGCTGCGGCAGCGACGCCGCAGTATTCGCGCTGGCTCCCGACCAGACCAATCCAACACCGACCCTAAGGGATCGCACACGTCGAACCCGGCTTCGTAGCTTGGGCACACTCGCCTACTATCCATATCCGACCCGTCTAATCGCGACGCATCGTCGAATGTCCACATGGATTGCGCACCAGGAATTTCACTATTACACTGCTAATTTTACTGAGAACCACTGAAACATGAACTTTTTATCGGCGTCGACGAGGCCAGGGGGCGACAGGTGACAGATCGCCATTCGACAACCGCGATACAACGTGCCAGGACTCCCGCCAAAATTGAAAGAAAATTACGTTCTTTTTATAAATAAATTAGCAAACCTTCAAGAAAGGATACTCCACACGAATTACGCATTGGAACAGTCACACACTTTGCACCGTTAATTTAATAATGCCCATAGTAATGGCGATCGTGGTACACTCAAATCCACTAGTATTTTTTCAGTTGTTGTTTACCTATTCGATAAACAATAAAAACGTTAGAAGTCCAGTCTGAGGTGCTTATATTGATTTACTTTGGTTTGAAATATTGCGAAACAGCGCTGCTTATAATATCGATCTCTAGAAAGGGATATCGAAAAGAAATCTTTAAAACACTTGATAATTTATTTCTTTCTCTACAAACATAATTATAGCTTGACTAGTAAATATCGTTGCTTGTCGATTTCTGCTGTCACTTTCTAGTCAAATGTTTTTTCTATGTGTTCGAAAGAGAGAACCCATTAGTTCACAGTACTGCCGCAAGTATATTTGAATTTGTTTGGTTGGTAAATACGAGTTTTCATTGAAGATTTTGGTGGATTGAGCGCATGGTTACAATATTTATTTGACAATGAACCTGATATCGGTCTCAAAATAATATAAAAGGCTATCAAAAAATCTCAATTATTTTAAAAAGTATACTCTAAAAAGATTTTTTCGTATGTCAGTGTTTAGTTCAAAAAGAAGATTTCAATAGTATTCAGTCAGACCTTGAATGATTGAATGAGAGCAGTTTACAAACAATAGATCAAAAAATTCACGTTCACGTCGTCATTCGCGGAATCGCGGACCGGTGACCGGACTCAGAATCAAGGAACTTATAGTCACTTCACAGAACATACTACACTTACTCTAGAGCTAGACTTACCTACGGCGAGCTCAGAATACCTACTTCCCATCGAAAATTCGATCTCGTTTAATCGAAACAATACAAGGAAAATAGAAATATCCATGACCATGATTTTATGTAAGTGATTTGATGGTGATGTATAAAATTTTGTAGATAGAGTCTATCTGCCCCAGAAGGAGGGTATGTTTATCGAGAGTAGGTATGTATGTATGTATGTTTTTATGTATCTAATGAAAGCTGAGAGTGAAAAAGAGATCGTGTATCCCCGGATCAACTAAGAAAAAACGTATTTGATAGGTACTTGAATATTTTTATACAGAATATTTAGTTTTGTTTCTTCTATCAAATACGTTTTTTCCTAGTTGATCCGCACACGACGTATTTTTTTAAAATTTGCCGCTCTTTTTCACTCTCAGCTTTCACTAGACAGACTCTAATATACCCATCTGGCTGGAAGATCCAGATTCTCGCAGATTGTTTAAAATGTTGGTCACCCTACTGCATTGTTCAACAAACGTTAGGACTTAGAATAAAATAGTCAATTTCGTGACTGATTGATTTCAGTAACATTTCAGTGTGTTGTCTTAAATAATAGGTGCATGATGATAAAATCTTGATTCGTCCATTTTCTACGACCAAATTGCGGCAGAGTCACAAAACGCTTCTACAGTGTGTCCAGTATGTCATGAGTAGGTTGCTGTCTAATCCGCTCTTGCTCTATATCGGGATGTATCTTTTCATACACGTACCTACTCATCATTATGAACAACTTTCATTTGTGGACAAAACCTGGAAATCGCAAAAAAAAAAATCTGCTGTTCAGTCTATAGAAAGGCTCTAAAAAAAAAAAACACAGAGTGAACTTTACATTATTTACTATAATTGTGTTCTGCATGAACTATATCAAGCAGTCGCATACCGGAATCTTCATTTATATAACCAGATTTTAACCGATACTCTTCTAACTTCTTCACATGCAAACAGTTATTGCGCCATTCATCGGTAGAGATGGAGTTGAATGAATTTTCCACCATTTCTGGCATTGTGCTGGGTGGCTTCCCAATGTTTACCTCTGCAACTTTCCTTTTCATTTTTCTTTGTAAAACGCCGTTAGCAGAATTATCTAATAAAAGTTTGTGTTTCCTTATAGTCCTCTTCTTGCCCGGTGTAACTATTTTACTGGATGATGCTTCAGCCAATCTTCTTTCACTAGCGATTCTTGTTACAGTACGTAAAGAAACGCCTGAAATTGAAGTATAGGTTTAAAAGTATGGGGTCTAAATAATCTTTTAAGCCCGACTGCACTAAACTGACATAAGGTCAGCCAGATCGTGGTCAGCTTAAGTTTAGGCAAAGCCTACATTTACTCGTATTTCTAAGTTTGGAGTAGGATTTTAGGATCCCCAAGGATGGTAACACTTACCTGTGGCAGCGGCAACTCGCTCATTTACTCTTTCGAATGGAATTATCGGGTTGCTATGCTCCCTCTCCTTTATAAAAAACTCCTTTACTTTTAAGACTACCTCTCTAACACTACTTTGTATTACTTTCGGCATGTTTTTTCAATATAACAAGCAAAAACAACACGAAATATTCAGATGTCAAAAACTGACACTTCACAAGATGGGGGAACGTTAGTTCCGATTTTGGCCACGCGCCAAAAGAAAAAGAACCTTTGTAGCGCTTGTGGCCAGTGGCTTGCACACACACACATCCTAAAAAGTTTGAACAGTGCGCTCACTCTTGAAGCAATTGGTAGCACTGAATTTTGCAGAAGTTTGTAGAACACGTCATTCACCTTTTTGAAAACTGCAACATTCAGTGGTACCAATCGCGAATCAAATCAACGCACTGTACACACTGGCGGACTAAGGGGGGTAGGCCTAAAGAAGGCCAAAATATGTTCAGTAAGTAAAAGGCAGTTTGTAGCTGAGGGGGGGGGCCCTCAGCTACAAACTGCCACATATTAATAGAAATATTTTTTCTTGACAATTTTTCGTGAACTCTTCGATCTAGCTCTTGGACTATACCTTACTAATCGAACTCATTATATCTCCTAAACTAAGACCCGACTGAATCTGTAACTTGGTGACAAATTGCGCCAAATTAGCGACTAATTATGAGATAAAACAGATCTACGCTAGGTGTCCTAGTTTTTGAGATATAAATGTGGCCCTGCTGGGGAGACTCTCCAGATCGGCCACCTATAAACCCTTATATCTTTTGAACCAGTGACCGAAAAATTCTGATATTTGCCGACAAATTATGGGAGAAAACAGATCTTCGCTAGGTGCCCTAGTTTTTGAGATATAAATGTGGCCCTGCTGGGGAGACTCTCCAGATCGGCCACCTATAACCCCTTATATCTTTTGAACCAGTGACCGACAAACGACAAATTCTGATATTTGGCGATAAATTATTTGTGTAATCAAAATTAAAATCTGTGATGGTGGCCCTGCCAGAGTCAGTGACACCTATTCGTCTGATATGGTGGCGGACTCGTGGTCACACCAATATATATTGGTGTGGACCAATATACACCTATGTATATTGGTGTGTTGTATATATTGTATATATGTACAATATACACATATTGTATATTGTATATAAACCTATAACTTTTCAGTGTATGTCGAAAAATTATTTCATATATCTGTATGAATAGTAAATAAAACTAAACTTTTCGAGGCAGTGTGCAATTTTCGAGCTCGTTTCGCTCGTTCTTATATACTCCTCCTCACGTCTGTTTGTTACGCTTTCACACTAAAACGGCTGAACAGACTTGGATGAAATTCGGCACATGGGTAGACTTAAGACCTGGATAAGGACAAAGGAAACTTTTTATCCCGATATTCCCACGGGAGCGAGACATACGCGTGTGAAACCGCTAGTTTATAATATTAGCTAGGATTATGGCTTGGCAAAAGTTAGATTCCGGATTCGTGTATTATACAAGATTAAAAATTAGCTAGCGAACATCGATATCTAAACACGACAAATTATAAAAATTTATGATTTTTTTGGAGTCAATAATTGCTAGTAGTGTTGTAAAGTACTTGTTTTTAAGCTACGATCTATCAGTAACACCTTTTTATAACCTACAAGCTGATTTTTATTCATCCTAAACCTAGTGGTTTAGGATGAATAAAAATCAGCTTGTAGGTTATAAAAAAAATATAGAAACTTATAAATATGCTTATTTGTAACGAATGAAACAATGCGCCCGTTATAATTATTTATTACTTATTTATAAGCTATACTTTATATAAAACAATAAAATGTATTCGTACTAGCCTATCGTACCCAATGTAACTTTGTACAAACATTTAAGTATTATGGTATGTATTTAATTTATGTTGACTGTACATTTTTAAATACTTTAGCTCATTTTGGTCAAGTATTACATGGTAAAATAATTTTTAAATACTCTTAAACCATTTTGGTCAAGTATGACATGATAAAATAAAACGACAATTGCGTACACGAATATAATATTTGCACATAATAGCTATAGGTGAATATATAATGGTCTTTATAAAGATATTATATGGAAAATAATGAGTAAATTATATTGCAAGAATATTTTCTTCAATATAATTTACTCGGCCCAAATTTAATAAAAATTAAATATATTCATTAGTAACACATTTTGCCTAGTAAGGAATGAGGAATATTCAAATAAAACTATCGCATTTATAAAAGCCGCGTGAGAATCCAAGGGCAAAAAAGGGTAGTCTTAAAGGTCTCCATATTAACAAAACTTACTCAAATCCAAAAGACACATGTATTGCCATGTGTACGTATTATTACCACAAATTAGTACAGATAGTTCACTCCGCAAAATCATTTAAATAAAAAGCGATTCTTGCTACGACACAATAAAGTGCAATTCAGGTCGCACAGCGCTAATTACCTACAATTATATTCACCTAGAAGTTAACTCTCTGTCTATCACGTAACTCTTATATCTTTTGACTACGTTACGCTAACTGAACATACCTAAAATGCGGAGTGCGTCTTCTATATTATTCTGTGTTATTACACAAAGTAATCACGTGCAATCATTCAGAGATAGATACTATCCCTCTAAGCTACTTTACATAAAGTAAGTGTACAACATTTAAAATAATAGCATTCACTCTAACATACGAAATAAACACGAACTTAGATCGCCATGAGTCGTCGAAATCTGTAAAAAGAAAAAATACAACATTAGTTAGGAGATTATGAAAGGTAATAAAATCATGGCATGTAATTGGAAATTGATATTTACTTTTGTCACCTTTTAAAGTGGCAATACATGGCATTGATTTTTATTTTTAGTTAGAATGGTGACACGCTAATGTTCGATTTGCAGGCCACACATGCGCGCGCGCACGAACAGTGCGGTTCGCGTGCATCTTAGGAACATATAGACGCCTTCACTTTACGGTTCGTGCATGTGAGCCTCAATTGCGTATTCGTAGCCCGATATAGCTTAACCTGGCTGGTGGCGCTGCTGAATGAAGAAGTCGGCAACCTGTGAAATCCAGTATATTTTCATGCTAGTTATATATTTCGTTACGTTAATTGAGATTTTAGATCCATGGCAGACGCGACGCCGACGTCGGTAGTAGCGATAAGCTGGTTGAAAAACTACGTTAAATGGATAGCTCTCGGGCGGCGGCGGCTGGTACTGCGGCTCGTAGTGCGGTACACTCACCTGCTCAGTACTTGCGCGGGTAGTCGCGCGGCGGCGGCGCGTAGCGGTCGGGGTAGGGCGCGCCGGGCGGCGGCGGCTGGTACTGCGGCGCGTATCGCGCCTCGTAGCTGCTGTAGCGCGCGTCGCTGCTCGACCACGCCTCGCCTCCTCCACCGCTGCCGTTGCTTCCTATAAGTAAAACAAAACTTTTATTTCATGTTTATTTTTTTCAATAATACTTAAACTAACCCTGGGATTGTATAGGCTAGCTATAAAAACTGCAAGACCAAAAAGGCTAAAGGAGTAATATTAAATCACTAAAGATGAGAAGTAAACAGCAAGAAATTGGTTGCAATAACTAGAATGAGCTATCCACCAATATGACATTAATTGCTGATCAATTTTTGTTACTTCTTGCTGGCCACTAGTAGCGTCTCAATTTACTATGTTTGCTGACCTAAATCTCAATATTTAGCTGACCATTTAAATAATAGAAATGAATGATTACCTTTAGAAGGCGCTGCGGCGTCAGGGTAGCGACTGGACGCGTTCCAGCTGCGCGGCTCGGGCTTGCCGGGCGGCGACGGCCGGTACGAGCGGTTGTCGCGAGACTCGTACGAACGACTGGAACCAAAATTATGTTGCATTTGCTTATTTTGTCTATAACAAAAACTATCTTCCGTGTTACGAAAATTTTCGCATAATGCTGGCATTACTCTTGGCGTTTTTATTTGTCTAAATACGCCAAATGTATTACCAGCGTAACAAGAGAAACTTATTTGCTTCCGTCATAAAAACCAAATTTTTTACAGACTCAACAATCTTAACTTCAATGGTTAAGTCTTATGGCCCGCGCGGCCCGTCCGGTAGCTTAGCTTTTAGCTTAGCTACGGGTTAGTTTATTATAACATAAGAAAACATACCTGGGCTCTTTGGGCCTGGTGCCCGGCGGCATCGGTTGCCGCGAGTCTTCGCTGGCGCCACCATTGCTGGAGTACTTCATGTTTCCAGCTGTGAATATTATAATTTTCATAAAAGATTATAATAATAGGTAATACGGGCTGGTATCCGCAACTCTAACGTCAAAGCGCGTATTTTGCATACGGGTGGCAAAATCGATTATTCGATCCACTCCAGCACGCGTAGCATGACCGCCATAGAAACGGGTTTTGTCGACGGAAGAATAGACAAAATGACAGATTGTGATCGTTTATCTGTAATTTTCTCTAATCTTCCGTCGTCAAGCTGTTCCTCAAAGAAGGCCAGCAACTCCTTGATAAAAGATTATAATGAAAGTTTGACTATGATACAGTTACAAGATTTCAAAAGGATGATGCGAGTTGATTTCCAATGGGATTTCCAATTAATCAAATTAGACTAAATTCTAACAGCTATCTAATTGCGTAACACATTTTCGTAAACGATTAAGACTAATCTGTTTCATTTTGACAGTTCAACAACATTCATTGCGTTAATTACGTTGTTGAGCAGATTTTTTTTCGAACTGATTGATTGTGTATTACGCAATTAGGGTGCTGGACCATAAATTCTTGAAAATATTATGATAGTATACTCACATGAGACATGTCGCGGGTAGTCTCGTTTGTAGTCCCGGTCGCGGTCTCGTTTGTCAGTGCCTCGCTCGTAGCTAGCTGTCATCTCGAAGCGGGGAGGCGGCGGCGCCTCGAACTGGCTGCGACTTGACGACTGTTGGAAACAATTCATTACGTGATGGAGAAATATGATGCTGTTTGAGGGTTTTGCGGTTCAGTTGAAGGTGCAATATATCCGTCATGTTCACTTGGTCCAATATTTTCAGCTTTAGTCACTATTTGCAACTATTATTGAAACAGCGACTTTAATTGGACTTGTTGTATCTTCCTATTATCTAATGAGTTTAAAACAGATGGCTATAGATGGTCATTCGGCTATCTGATGGTTGGTCAGGCCGATTTATCGAAGTAGACTTTAGGCTGCCACTGTGTTTTGGCAAAGGTGGCTTAAATTATTGTCCAATTTAAAAAAAAAGGAGAAGATTGTATGTATTCGGCGAGTATCTTTTTTTTCATGTATGTACACCGATTTCTCCGTGATTACTGGACTGATTAACGTGATCCTTTTTCTCACATGAATGACAACTAACTTTAATTTCGGTAGTCTTTCACAAAAAAACGAAAATACAAAACCGACACCAACCTAGAAATTTAAAGTTATTTGGTTAGTTGTTTTTTATTGTATGGTAGGGGTTTCTATTCTAGGACTAAAGACTACAACATGAAGATGTAGGTGCGGCACATACGATGGGCGGCGGCGGCGCGCGCTTGTGGCGCGCGTCGCGCTCGTAGGCGGGCTCGGGCGGCGGGCTGGCCGCCTTGCGGTACGCGCCGCCCTCGTAGCCGCGCTTGCGACGCTCCTCCTCCAGCCTGCGGGACAAGACCGTTCGCTTTATGTTACATCGAGGATTCTTTTTACACTATGACCTGTCAACCTTAATAGCAAAATGCAGTTTCTTTTTAAAATAATAAAATTAATTTTACGAGATCATTATTACTTCAAAACTTAAATATTATGGTAGAAAATGGAAAATATAAAACCTCTCTCTATAAAATCTTGAACACTTTCGCGGAAAGTAAACGCCCATAGACGTAATAACAATAAAACTTCAATTGTGTCTCATTCAGTGTCCGCAAAAGCGTTAAGAAACAAGCACATGTAACCTAATATTATAAAGAGGTCAAAATGTTTGTGCCCCAGAAGTTAGTAAGTAAAGAACGTACCTTAGTTGAGCGCGTTTCAGTTCTAGTCTCTCTAACTCCAGTTTCTCTCGCTCTATTCTGTGACGCTCGCGTTCCAAACGGAGTAGCTCGTTCTTTTCGCGCTCAATCTTCTCCCTGCGATGAAAATATGATTTTAATGCATATTCCAATTTTGTAGTTACATGTATTGTAAACCAATACAATACATGTAACTACAAAATTGGAATATGCATATTCGTTTATAAGTAATAATAATAAGATCTCAGTCACAGAAGCGTTTTTGAGTGTTTCAATATGCAGTGGCAATAGGCTCACTCTCAATTACATATACATATGACAGGAACATTTCGTCGGTTATGTTGAAATGTGGAGGACAATGGTACACTTGTCTACTCCGTCATGGGTAGGATGCTATGTTAAATTGGTATACAAAATTAAATACAAGTTGTACATACCTCTCAGCGCGTAGCTTTTCCCTTTCTAGCGCGAGGCGGTGCTTCTCTTGCCGCTGTCGTCTCTCTCTCTCCCGCAGCGCATCTTCGGCCGCGCGACGCCTGCGCTCTTCCTCTCTCGCCGCGCGGGAACGCTCGCGTGCTCGTGCCACGTCGCGCTCTTTCTGTATCATAAAATCAAACAACATGTTACAATGTCGATCTTCCTCTACATCTATACAAATGCATAAAATATTATTAATGTTAAGTCGCTTTTGGTGTCTGTCTGTGTGACCGCGTTATTCTTCTAAACTACGCTACGGATTTTGATGCAAGATATAATTAATAATAATTTTATTTTGATTTGTATTAGTTACGCTATAAGTACCTATGCAGCTTGTCACTTCTTTTAGAGCGGTAGCACACGACGACGACGCGCGTTTTAAAGTTTTTCTTCGCCGTCCGAAGTGAAGTTTCAACTTTCAAGTCAAGTTCTTGAAACGCGCGTCGCCTGCACGTTTAAAATACGCCGTGTGCTGGGGGCCTTATATCCAATGATTTAAAAGAGCGTGGAGCGCTTTTTAGCTGTGCGTAATTTTAATTAATTTAAACAGAGCAGTTCAAAAACAAAAAAACTGAACTGACCCTTTTAATGAAGGATTCTGTTACATAGATACAGGACAAGCTAATAAAAGCGTGTTAAAAACCGTGCGAATCAGGGGCGGTGTATACATATAATATGTATAAGGTGCGATTAGACTTCGGTCGAATGACGTATAGAAGACTTGATCAAACACCAATATTATGTATGGCAAACTACAAAAAGCTGTATAATAAAATGTTTGCTTTCACACTTGCTATACAACAATGTAAAGGATTAAGAACATGCTGACTCTGACTACAGCTTAACATCCCATTCAAACCCAGCTCAAGCTTACCCAGATCTTGGAAAAGGACAGAACCTCGCGGGGCGATCGCTTTCGCTCACGACTCCTGGTGCTCCGCTTGCCACGATCCTAGAATGTCACAATGGGATAAGTAAGAATAGAAAAGCAAAGAACACCAGCACGCGTAGCACGACAACCATGGAAACGGTTTTTCTACAGGTTTTCTCGTCAGAAGAGTAGACAAATTGACGGATTGTGATTGTTTATCTGTAATTTTTTCTATTCTTCCGTCGACAAAACCCATTTCTATTGTGGTCATGCAAAGCTTGCAGTCGCAGAAACGGGTCTTGTCGACGGAAGAATAGAGAAAATGACAAATTGTGATTGTGTTTCTTTCATTTTCTCTATTCTTCCGTCGACAAAACCCGTTTCTAAGGTGGTCATGCTACGCGTGCAGATATCTTTTCGGCCAAATACGAGACTCTCTTGCGAGCTAATGGGATTCCTTCTTTTAGTAATTCCAGAGCCCATAGTAATACGTGTTATGTGAAAATTGTACTTGTTTACTTTCTTTTAACTTACTTATTATTACGGTTTACTCAGTGATAGACAGACAGCGTAGATCTAGTAATAGGATCCAATCTATAAGTGCGGAACCATACCTTATCAGAGCGGAGAGACTTTTCGCGCGTGCGTGACCCGGACCTAGTACTTTCTGCTCCAGACACTTCACCATCCTTCTTTGGCTTCGGTTCACCACTCTTTTCAGCACCTTCTTTGTTCTCCTTAAATATAGTACAGATGCATAATAAGTACGCGACTTACGACAATCAGTTCGTTGGGACAAGGACTTCACAAAGCAACCGGTACCCCTTGGACACACGCTTATATTGAATGATTCGAATTATTTATGGTAAATAAAGTAGTTTAAAATGTTATGTTAAAGGAAGACGATGGATGGACTTTGTGAAAGATTATATGGCTACAAAAGGGGTAACTACCGAGATGCCGACTAATATAGAAGTATGGAATAAGAAGACATGTTGCGCCGACGACGAGGAAATTGGGATAAGGGCAAGATAATGTTGATTAGGTTCCTGTCTCTGGATCCCTGGCTTCCTATAACATGGACCTCATTCCCAACACCAGTGGCCACTTCCATTTCGTATTTTCTTTTTTATTCAAATTCAAACATGACTTTTTTAATAACAATTACCTCAGTTTCTTTAGTTTCTTCTTTGCGTTCTTTACTAGAGCGACGCTCGGAGCGCGCGGATGGCTGACGCCGAGATGATGATTCTGACTCTGATTTAGCCTTCTCCACGGAAATCATACGTCCATGCAGTTCTAAAGAAAATACAATCGAAATTGATTATTACAGAAATGATTTTGATAAACTATTTCAAATGAATGTATTGCAATGTAATCACCAGTCCTGTGTAAGTTTTTAATACAGTTCTCAGCATCTTGAGCACTGGCCATTGTGACATAGCCGTAACAACGCGAACCGGGTGTTCGGGCATTGGTCACCACCTTAGCTCCAATTACCTGTAATTATGTGTTTGTAAGTAACAAATCAACAACATCTTAGTACTAAAAAATGGTCAAAATGCAGAGCAGTTGGTATTTTTTACAGACTTCTTCAAAATGGAGGAGATTCTCAATTCGTCTGTATGTTTTTTTTGTGTTTCTTACGCAATTACTCCTCCAATTATGAATCGATTTTGATGATTTCTTCTTTTGTTTGGTAGGTCATGCTTCAGAACTGGTCCCATTTTATTAACATTGCTTGCATAGTTTTTGAGTTAGCTACAATATTACGTATTTTTCCCCACTTAGTATTTGTAAAAAGTTTTTTGATATTTTTCTTGAGCTGCATTTCATAATATTATGAAGTGGAGAAAAAAATCTAATAATCAATATTTTTTTACCTTTCCATGTTTGCTGCACAATTGCTTCAGGTCCTTAGCGCGAGTGTCTCCTGACAGGCCACTGACCCACAAGTTCCTCGCACCACCTTCCTTATTATCATCCTTCTTCTCTTTCTTGTCCCCATCACCTTCTTTTTCTTTATCATCTAAAATAGGATAATGCACTATTACTTCACTGTCTTGTCATTGAAATGGACTGTGAAGACTTATTCATTCAATAATAATAATACCTTTTGCCTCCTTGTCATGTTTTTCATCCTCATTGCTGAAAAAATTATCAGAGCATTATTTAACAATAAAATAATTAGACTATAAATAACAACAATACATAAAGATCGGAATTTGAACAATTTATTACTAGCACGAGTTCCATTAATTGTGCAGTTTGGTGACAGTAATCATTTTAGAATTCTCGTAGTGACACTCATCACCTACAAAGTTTTGCACCATTACTCCACTGCATTGGGCCAGGACATTGAAGGCAGATCCACAAAGTTGCATGAGTCGCCTTATACCGTTGCACGCCGGTCGACAGCCACTGACGTCACACCGACAGCAGATGGTCCTCCGCCAGCGATCAGGTGTAGACAGTACGCAGCAGCCCGGCGCCGACGACCGCAGACGACGACATCATCGAGTTTTGCTGGCAGGCCGCTGTTGTCAGATCCATAGAGCAGCCAGGACTCCAAACGTTTGGTGCAAAACTTTGTAGTGATAACGAAAAGAAAGTATTGGATGTCGGAATAATCGGAGTAGTTATAGATGCGCGTGGGCGGCGACACGGCGGTCGTTCGACGTTCACCAACCTAGTGGCGGGGACTTCGGAGGTTACTTGTTGGTCGTCGGCCGGCTCGCCGTCGCCGTTCGCCGCAGAGTCGGCCGGTGCAGACTTGTCGCTCGACGGCTCGCCCGCATCTTCCTCCTCCTCCTCTTCTGCCGCCTCATCTACGTCAGTCGCATTTATCAGCTGAGCCAGCGCAGGTCGCTCGCCGATACACGGGAGCGGCCCACCCTGCCTCTCCTTAATCTTGACATGGAGTGTTGAGTGTTTCTTGATGTTTTTCACACTTGTTTGTTGTTTACACAAAAAATCCTGACCTGAAAACTTGATTGGACATTAGCACCACCATCTGGATATGGAGCAGCATAGCAGCTATGAGCTACTATGTCCATAGTAAAGCATACATAACTGTAGGACACTGGAGTGCTGCCGTGACTGGAAATGCCCTGTCACTTAAATTACACAAAACACCACATCATTGTAATGAGAGCCACCTCAGTCTGTGCTCATTTCAGTGGTAATCCTCCCGAATGATAAATAATGTCATCTGTTCTCTCTCTGTTAGCTTTTGGTTGTATTCTGTGTTGCAGCTTTGTGTAGCAGTTTCTAGCATGATGCTTGCAGGTCTTACTATGAATTTTCTTCTGCTGTATTTAACTTTCCACTCTTGTATACCGCAACTATTTCAACTTGTTATTTTAGCATGATGACAAATATTGCAACATAAGTACCTCATTATAATTAATTTATTCACATACTGAAGATTTTGTACTTTCTCAAGCACATTATTTCAGTTCATCTGATTAGGATTCAAATGTAATAATTATATGTATAAATGTTTCACTACAAGACTATATTCACTGATCATTATTTTCATCATTAGAGATGTATTTACAGAAAAAAAAAACTTATATACATTCTAAGCTTACCTTTTTTGTCTGTTTTAGAGTTGTTGTCAGCCTGGAAGAAGATTGAATAAAGGTTAGTTGCATGGTTAATGAATTATGTTGATATTACTTTAGTCAAATATTTGGCATGATTCCAGTTTGATACTATTAATAATTATTGAAACAAGACTTGACATATTTTGGGTTGATAAAGCAATATTTGAAGAAATGTTAGAAAGTCTGTGATTATTAAAAAAATAAGATACTTATAACACATAAGTATATTTCAACATCATATACTACATACATAAATAAGTGGATATACAATCATCTACTAAAATCATAAGTGTTTTTTACTGTTTGTTCTAGTCTATCTCCATCATGAACCCGTTGGATATTTTGGATGCAACTGTTGGCAGTTTAACTGTTACACTGAAGAAATAGAAACGTACCTCTTCATTGAGAAGCTCATCATCCCCAAGATCCAAGTTGATGCTGTCCTCTGCATCAGTGTTGTTTTCTATTTTGTGATCATCTTCAGATTTCGTATCCTTGTCAAGACACGGTTTTTTAGGCTGTGTTGCTTCAGGTTCCTCTTTTAACTCCCTTTTTCTGTTGAATTTCTCAGCTTCCTCAACCTCCATGTTAGCTTCAGGCCTGCCGGGGCTAGCTTTGTTTTGTTTCTTGTCAGTCTGCTCAGTTTCGTCTTCTTCTCCAGCGTCATCTTGTACGATCATATCCTCCATAGCCGGAGCCTCTTCCGACTCTGGTTCGAAAAAGTTCGTACTCTCTGACCGCCTGGTCCTTTTTGCAGGAGTCTTTGCGTCTACAGTAGCAGACTCGAACTTGAAAGTTGCTGGATCATGCCCCTCTTCTTCCAAATGCTAGAAAGACATCATCAATTACGTATCGAATATAATGCTGATGAGTGTCGCACCTATTCTAATTAATACACGTCACATAATTACCTTGGATAAACGTTGTATGAGCACACCGCGAACGCCGCTTTTATCTAGGTTGCGTTTTTCCAACTCTGCGCGTAAGTCTATAACTCTGAGGTCGTTCAGCAAACGCTTCTTGTCCGACATCGCCTGGTGTTATTTTAGGAATGTTTCTATTAATAACTCACTTTGCCTTGTTGTATATTTTCAGTAATCTTATTCTATGCGAAACGAATATTCCCACACATGAATGACGAAAAGGATAAGATGGCGGCCTCCCTATATATTACTTTACTCTATGCGGCCTCCTCTTCCTCTAGTCCTCTGGTTTGGAATAGGACCATAGAGTAAAGCAAAAATTTACTCTGTGGAGTAAAAAACATAAGATCAAAGAAAAAAAGATTTGTTATGCTGGGCCTGGGCCACACCAACGGGAAACGCAACAAGTCAACAACATAATCGCGAAATTTTGACAACGGCAGTCACATTGGCGTTGGACGTTAGGCGTATGAGCTTTGGGCTTTTGGCTTTGACTTTGACTCGATGATGGGCATTGACGTTGACCGTTGTGTAGCCCCAGCATTTTGAGATACCAAGAGAATGGCAACACAAATGGCATGGCTTTCGGGCACAGAACATACTTCTTTCGAGCAAAGTGCTACAAAGTGCTTTTTTTTTCAGGTATAAACACGCGTCTGCGCATAGCGCATCAACCTTAAAGAGGGGAGAGGGAGACTAGGCACGCCTACATATAATTGTAATCTGTGCTAAGCACTCTATATAAAGCTTAATAGCGTTACTGCTCGGGCGTTTGAGTGCCTAGAATCTTGCCGGTGAGTATAAGTTGAGTTGAGCTTGACTTGACTAGAAAAGGGTGAGGTGGAGAGCAGGCGCAACATTCGTTTTTTGCAGGCAGCACCTATTTTCCGATGCCGATTACCATGTACTCTGTGGCGATCACATGACAATAGTGATCGTCAGTCGTCACTGTCACTGTCAGTTCGGTTTCGTGAAACGTATGATTTGTTTTGATAATATAACTCAGTGAATTTACGATTTTAAAAGCAGGTTTCTATTTATTTGACGGTTCATCATCTGATTGCTGATTGCACGGTTAAAGTCAACAGAATTAGATAAAAATCGTCAGTCATGACCGGACAGAACCAAGGTAAGCAAAGTTGTAATAAAATCCATGCACGACCCATGCACGACTCTCTCATTTACACTTACAGCAAACTGATACGAGCTATTCTTTTGGTCACAGGTGTTCCGTCTCAAGCTGTAGCATGTGAATTGCTTGACAAGATTATTGTAAAACAATTACATTTGATGGAGGAAAAGATGCGTTGCGAATTAAACATAGAGTCCAGTATCAAGAATGGAAGTTTTCATTTAGCAAAGTCTCGTTATATCATGGGTCAGAGCTCAGTGAGTACAACACGGCTCCCTACTGAGAGCAGCTCGGATTTCTCAGCATCTACAATATGCGAAACTACTGAGGAAGATGGAGTTAAATTGATGAAAGTAATTGAAAATGATGCAAAGAATACAGTCAACCCTCTTCGTTGGTTTGGTGTCTTGGTTCCGCAGAATATGCATAAAGCCCAAAGTATATTTCAAAATACTATTAATTTTGTTGTTGAATGTGTAAATATTCAAGTACAGCTGCAGAGTAATTTAAAACTTATTGATATGTTGAAACAATACATTAATTCAGAAAAGATAGCAGCTGCCTGAGATAATTTGGGCGTCAGTATGCAACAATCAGATAAAGCCAATATGTTATTCATCATTTGTGATAATAAATTAAGTTTCTGCTAATGTTGTTGAGATCCTAACTTTAATATATAAATACTAGCTGCACCCCGCGGTTTCGCCCGCATGGGAATATCAGGATAAAAAGTATCCTATGTCCTACAAACAAACAAACTCACTTTCGTTTATAATATTAGTTAGGATTTTAAAATGCGAAAGTGGGTTTGTTTGTTACATTTTCACACTCAAACGACTGAAGGGATTTGCATGAAATTTGACCATGACCTGGGTTAGGACATAGGGTACTTCAAATCCTGATATTCCTACGGGATCGAGACTTAAGCGGGCGAAACCGTGGAGCACAGCTAGTAGGGAAATAAATCAAATCATTTTTCAATTGTCATTTATTTATTTTCATATTTTCATTAGTGAAATAAACACTAGGTGTCATGTTGTGGCTTAATCATACTGCAATAAGCATTATTTTATTGATTTATTCACAACAATTGAAAGGCCTTTTATGATGTTGAATCTATTTGTTGGTTTTCACAGAATTTTGTAATGAGTGGCACTTTCCTCTTACACTGTTAAACAATAACATTATTTATACATATAATATTTTTGGTGTCACATACTTTGTTATAATAATTATTTTTTCAATCAAATAATCTTAATAGCTCTTTTCAATATCAAATAATAGTTGTTATGACAGTTTTTTTTCTAATAGCATTTTCTAGTATTATACAAAGAATTGTCTATAATATATTTAACTATACTTATACAAGGTGTACATGCAAAAAGTGGAATCCTCTGGTAATTGAACTCATCATTATACACAACTTTTACCATGGAACCAAACCTGAAATCGCGAAAAAAAATCAGCTGTTCCCTACATTTATGTTCGCATAATGTAGGTCCCATCGTAAAAGTTTTTCATGATGAGTACAATGACCTAAGAGTTCCACTTTTTGCATATACACTTTGTATAGGTACATATATGTCGCAGGCAGATGGTATGATTCGTCATTTTACAAACGGCGCCATCCGTTTACAAACGCTCGCAGTTATGCAAAATGTAAATTTCCTAATCAATAAATGTAGGTATTGGTAATATGCCGCAACATTTGATGAAAAATTCAAACGCCGCGTCGTTTACAAAATGCCGCGGCAAATCGAAGAATTTAATTCTATTTCTTACCACGTAAGTTACCGGTCGCTGCAACAAAACAACTCCACCCTAAAATAACAATCAATGTCAAAACTATGACAATTGAACGAGTTGCCAATTTGCCTTAGGCATTTTGCATAACCGCGAGCGTTTCTTAAACGGAAGGCGCCGTTTGAAAAATGAAGAATTATACAATCTGCCTGCGACATATACATATTGTTTTCTTTGAGGTACATAGAAACAACGAAAATGAAATGTTCACCTGGTTAATAATTAACAATGATCCCAGCAAAATACAACATCATTCCTGTAAACACATGATCTATATACAATTTTCACTTGAGATACTTTAATTTTAATGAATAACAATTACTTAAGTAGATAATGCTAAAAAACCGGGTGCATGCTTCTTGGCTTTCAATTTAATTCGAGATCTTTACATTTAACATTCAGATATTTTTAAATAGGTACATTTAAATTTGATTACTTTTAAAACTAGCCATGTTAGGAAATTGTGGAATCGAATGTATTCTGTGAAACAACAAAATAAGTAGGTACCATCTCAGATGCGCTTAAATAATACACATAAAAGGCAAAGGAACTCATTTCACCTAAAAATATTCATCAGCCACGATTTCCTCAAATGTAAAGTAAAACATATTCAAAACCATTTAAGATTCTTCAGTCTCTGTTTTAACAGCCAGTTAAATTTTAAGGCTCCATACCATGATCTTTTAAAAATGTACTGCAATGTTTTGTATCTTGAGATTCAAGTATAATTATTCATTTGCAGCCATCTTGTTTCTAAAAGGTTTTTCTTATCAAAGATTAATTTACATTCTACTGAATAAAATAACATTCTAAAATAACACAACACAACAATATTAATGTACAAAACATTCAACCATTAGCAAATATAGACTCAATATAAAACTTTTTACTCCTTAGAGAAGTGCAAAAATCAATGATTAATTATTATACAAGCTTTTGCAAAGTCTTTGTTACTTTGTGCGAATTGTGCGCAAAAATTCATGAAAGTATCATTTTTGGTTGTGCTTTCACAATGGCATCATGACTAGACTTACTTCAAGTTGAGCTGTCAGTAGGTATTTTGTTACATAATGTAATGACTGTGTGTTATGTGTAGTTAGGTATTTATACCACAATTCCACCAACACATAAATATTTAATTGATATAAAACAAGATACCGAATCAAGTCTAGCCCAAATACTCTGTATAACTCCATCATAAACCTTATAACATCTAGGACTTTAAGATATTTATTTTTAATCTGCTCACTGCAAAAGATATTCTGATTGCTAAAAGCAGCTATAAGTACCTATTTATTATATTATGTAAATGTTGGTCTTGATTATTATTATTTCAAAATTGAAATATAAAGTAGGTAAGTATCTAATTATGTAAGTAAGTCAAAAATATTTACAAAATTTAAATAATTTACAAAAATAATTAGGTAAAACAGCAAAGATATAAAACAAATATGTCTTAAACCTAATAAAATTCGTTATTAAAGTCAATAAAATTATTTTAACAGTTGGTAAATAAATTAGATTGGAATGTTTCTGCTTCTAAAACACATGATTTCATAATTCATTGATTGTTTAATCGGTCTAATTAAATGCAAAAGCGAATCTACTATGGCTTTTATGTCATAAGAGTTGATAAGATGGAAAATCAGGTCTCGTTCACATTGTTTTTCCACAGGCCCACGTCGGGCGCCAATAACATCGAATTATATTATTTCTTAATCTAATGCGCGCTTTCGTTACGCCTCACTAGTTACAAAAATATTGTGGAGGAAAACTCGAACACCGAACACCGCCAATTTAATAAGAATTAACAGAACCACTACCACCATCGTGTACGCTATGCTATATGGACGCGATTACTTTCGACTCGACTGGTAACACGATACAAATATTGACTAAAATGCGTAGCGTCGGGGATCAGCGACTCTGTAAAAATTAGTTGGACCTCGTGGACGAGGCGGGCTCGAAGCGATAAACCTATAAGTAGTGTCGTGTCGCGCGCGCGAGTTCTACCCGTTGTCGCGCGTGTCGCGGTCCTCCGTGCGCCACTCGGAGCGCGTGCAGGCGCCGTCGCGCCACCACGCCTGCACGTCGCCGTAGTGCGCGCTGCGCTGGCGCCGCTCGTTCGCGTGCACCATGGCGCACACGCGGCAGAAGAAGTACGTGTTTATGAACTCGCCGGTACCCTGAGAAGTTAGATTAGTCTCGTTTTAGTTACCTATATGAACATTAAATGACGAGTCCCAAGTTGGGCGACATAAAAATGCTTATGCTGCGGTTTCCTACGAAAGCGGTGGCCACATATCGGTCACAGACGCCACTCATGAAAATGATGGCAGCGGGGTCTTTACGGTGTCAAAAAATGCTCGTTTCATCACTGAATCATCAATGACGGTGACGTCATTCGACGGTAAATTGATGATTCAGTAAATTGCGGACGCACTGTGGCAGCTATCTCAGTCTTGGGACTTTGATTATTTATTTACTAAATAATCAAAGTCTTAGGAAACCCTAGCTTTAGACTCCCAAAGCATTCATGGCGCCCAAATACAATAAGTAAGAGTAGTGTAAGAGATTCTGTGTATAGACATTGCACTCTCATCCATCAGTAGGTATAGCAAGCAAGCACGAATTCTTACCTTCCACTTGAAATAAGAATTATACAAATTATCGTCTTCGTCGATGCGCCGCAGATACGAGGCGAGCTCCTCCGGGCTAGCGAACTCCTCGACGTGGATGTACGAGTTATGGGGCGCCAGGGCTGCGTACTCAGACGCGCGGGCCCCCATCACTATAGGCAGTACGTTGTGCCTGTAATACGTCAGGAGAACAGAACAGGGTTATAAAATGCAATCTAAGTTGTTTCAAATGGCATTGTGTAGGTATACTAGGTATGACGTATCTGGTTAGGCCATAATTATGATGATGGCATGTATGTCTATTCACCAGGTTTGCTTCTTCTTTTCGTTTCGACGGTACATCTATGTTTCCTGATAATACCCTATTTCGCCAAATAATGTTTGCAACGTCCTACTTCGATTCAGTGTTTTCCAAACAAGCCGCTGCAGTTCGCAGCCGGGAGGCAAGTGTTCTTGGGGCTTTTAGTCTTGAGGGGTGGATACCTCACTTCTAGAATTTACTTCGCTCTTTAGGTGACTCGTCTTGGATTGCCTGCGTGGAGCGTAAAAAGCTGTTGCAACTTTTTAGCCTACCTGGAGTACTCGCGAGTGTAGTCGTAGAGGGGATATCGGGGATCGAATTACCTATTGATTCTTGTTTTGCAGCGCGCATGCGGCATCCCTTTCTAAGTTGTGTTATTAGAGAATATTGTGAAGAATTTAAAAGACAAGGCATCACACTTACTGTAGCCCATTGACAAAGAATTTCTCAGTGACGTAATCACGGCAGTTGGAGTTTTCGAAGGCAAGGTAGAACTTGTAGTCTTTATCGAGCATCTCGAGGCAGTTGGGGTCGTTGCGGGGGCAGTGGTGCGCGCCGCAAGCTCCGTAGATGTCCACCTGGATGTACTTGCTGAGCCGCCGTGCGTACTGTAGCCGGCGGTTGCGAGCGTGGCAGTTCGATACGAACCACGCCACCTGATAAATCAAAATCCCAAATCTCACTCATCCACCCTCTCTTTTCTCATCTCTCTCACTCTCTCTCATGTCATAACATTTTATTATCTAATTACCTGTACCTACATTGTGGAATGCAATAAATAATTGAGTTACTAAGTATTGAGTATCGTGGATTCGTGGTGTAACTTGAAGGACGTAGGAGAACGACATTATATTGACTGATTTCGCATTTGCTAGAGGAACACTCCGTCAGTAAAAATGTCCAAAATTATTATTGACGGAATATTTATACAATTCCAAACAAGTTGTTTCAGGACGCGCTAGACGCTGATTCTTTTGCAGCGTATAACAACACGCTCTCTAAAGTACTTTGTACAATAACGAGTGAAAAGGATGCTTCTAGGCAAGCGTGCAACATCATCGTAGACATGTTCTCTAGAATCTTTAGAGACAACAAAGCCTACACGGTAGTACCTACCTTTTTAGTTTTATTTGCAGCAAAGTTCCTGTCGTGATCTTTTTCAGTGATAAGGGGATCATGGTAGACCCAGTGTTCGTATGGCGCCACGATGTCCGAGTCGCGTCGGTAGGTGGACGTCCAGTTGAACACGTCCAACGACCACGGCCGCAGTGACGCCGTGTGGTATGGACACTCCAGGTAGTACAGGATCCAGATCTGGAATATGAAGGAAAGAGGAATAGTAGGTACCTAATAAAATTCGCCGATAAAGGATTGGCACTCAAATTGTTTTCGCGCGTTAGCACTTAGCGCGATAGCATAGTATCCGGAGAGCTATCTGCATAATACAGGCATTTAGTATGCATTTTTTGTACTTAATGAACCTGAAAAATGTATGTTATGGTAATTAATTTTCTACACGTCGAGACGTAACTACTGAAGTTGTTTTCACAAAAGACTGACTGAAGAAAGCAACAATATATCGACGCGTGTTTACAAATTGTTCTTCATGAGTACACTCATACGGAGTTGTATCTACGTATGCTAAAGGGGCTTTCGGGTAGACATAATATTTAAAATACGAACTACGTACCTATGCTTCATAGACTCAACACATGAGCAGTGTTGGGGTGAAGAAGAAAATGCGTTCTGTTTATTTGTTACTGGTTTCCAAATGCTTCTATACGGGGTGTTAGGGTAAACACCGTTATCCTTGCAACCAGTGGTTTGGTTTCATTTATAGAAATCAATGGAAAATTACAACTTTTTTTTTCTTTTTTTTAATTCTACATTTTACCACAAGAGCCGCAAGTTCGTTGTCCTATGCGCTAGGGCAACGAACTTGCGTCTCAACACGGGTGGGGGGTACGGGATGTGAACTGACCGGCCGCGAGCGCGACCCCTCCCTCAGTCAGTCAGCTGTTTCACTAGAGAGCACGGTGTCGGATAGAAACTTTTTTAAATCTTTTAATGAAAATGACGTTTTTTTTTTGTTGTGTTCGGTCATTTATTTTTATATTTAAGTCAACTACCCATGGTTTGAATGACAAGACTGTTTACCCTTACAGCCTGTATATGTAGATAGGTACAATGTATCTATTTTAATGTTAAATTATTTCATTACATACCTACAACATATCTATTAAAGTGTAAACACGCTTACTTATACCTAGACGGGATAATTATCTATTCTTCTCGTGTCACCATGAGATATTTTGTTTTGATTATGTATGTAATTTAACTTTTTGAGCTTATGGCTTAGGAGTGACGTAAAAGGATTGTTCACTACTGAAAACACTCTCAAAATTGTTTAAAGTAGTGGCAAGTTATCTGCTTGTATACCAAATAGCTTGTTCGACTGTACCTACCTACCTAGTGCTATCTGTATGTACTTATCAACTTCTTACCTGTTTAGGCGAACGTTTAATATTGAAGTGTGTGTGGTGATCTTTGAAGAGTATAGCATCAGCCTTTTCGGCATCTCTTGCGTCAGCAGTCAGCGTGCAGCGGTCCACTGGACACTTATTCCGGAGGAACTCCGTCCGGCCGCCGGACACGCCCCACGCGCCGAACCCATTAGCAAGGAGGATTTTCTTAATAGGCACATCTTCGTCTTTTGGTAGCGTATACATTAATTGATTCACGATTCTGCAAAGTTAAAATAAATCATCACACATCAACTTCAATCTGCCCAGCCTTTTTCCCAACAATTTTGGGTCGGCTTCCAGTCTAACCGGATGCAGCTGAATACCAGTATTTTACATGGAGCGACTGCCTATCTGACCTCCGCAACCCAGTAACTGCGTAATACGATACCCCTTGGTAAGACTGGTTGTCAGGCTTTGGGGCTTCTGACGACCCGTAACGACTGTCAAAGATGACTGAATGACAGCCGGGACCAACGGCTTAACGGGCACGGAGGCGTCTCGGTATGTAAAGATGGATGGAGATGATGATGATGATGATGGATCGAACTGCGCGGCTGTTATTACTTAGCCACGAGCTCCTCTCAAACACATCAACTTATCAGCAGGTTCTTCATTGTACCAGCGTAAACATAATTATTTTGTAATCTTGATAGTAAGCTGTGACACCTAAGTTTGTGAAAGGAAGCTGACCTGTCATCTCCTGGTGAATCTTCTGGAAACAGTTTCGCATCAGGGTCGTGCTGCGAGGGACGTTGTTCTCCTCCTTTCAGGAACCAGGGAAGGCGAGCGGACTCGTCCTCGTGAGCCACTGCATATTCAATTTCCGTGATCGCGTTCTGAAGTTATATCAAAGCTACTTAGTTGGTATTGGTTATATTATGAGGTAGGTAGGTACATACGGTTATGCAGCGGTATAGGTACATATAGTAGGTATAGCTATGTCTAGCTTAATGCTGAAATGAACCTCTTTGGCGCAGCCGTGACGCGCACACTATTAAGGGGGATGCGCTAGGGTGGCCCACGAAAATCAAATTTTCTTACGTTTTTTGCAATTTGCAAGTCAGTATCAGGTTGTATGTTGATCTAAATATTATTAGCGCTCGTAACAAATATGGATTTACAGGATTATAAACATTAAAGTCAGCAATACAACTCTCTAAGCTCATGAAAGTGTATTGAATGACTATTTCATGAAATCATGACATTTGGCACTTTCATGAACTTAGAGAGTTGTCTTGCTGATTCTAATGTTTATAATTCTGTAAATTCATATTTGTTACGAGCGCTAATGATATTTAGATCAACAAACAACCTGATACTGACTTGCAAATTGCAAAAAACGTAAGAAAATTTGAATTTCGCGGGCTACCCTAGCGCATCAACCTTAATGTAATAAAAACATTATCTTTCACTTTTTATTTTGTTATTTGTATTTTGTGTTTCACGAACTGTGTCCAAATAAACGTTATTCTGTCTTTCTTTACCTCTGGTAGACAAGATTCAGCTTCAGATCTAACCATTAGCAAGAGCGGTTACAAAGCTCCATAGTTTGCGCAAGTGAGTATCTCGGTACCGATTTATCACAAACATCATTATACCGTAAGCTAACACTTGGTCTAACCTAACCTAACACTTGGTCTAACCTAACCTAACACTTGGTCTAACCTAACCTAACACTTGGTCTAACCTAACCTAACACTTGGTCTAACCTAACCTAACACTTGGTCTAACCTAACCTAACACTTGGTCTAACCTAACCTAACACTTGGTCTAACCTAACCTAACACTTGGTCTAACCTAACCTAACACTTGGGCGGGTTCTCCAACATTTTTTCTTAGAAAAATCGGAGGCAGTCAGAGAACTTCTGAGAAGACAAATGTGCTTAAACTTAATAGAATTTTGAATCGTGTCTCCCTGGTATAGGATTCTGTCAGATCGTCAGTCGGCAGTCAAGCATTGTGTCTCGTAACACTGCAAACTGCAATGGAAGCCAACCTCAAATGCAGACAGAATGCAGTAGGTACACACGGCTACACATCAAGCTATACATTTCCAGTATAAGCTGACCTTGTATTGAACGGAAATCCTATACAATGCGAGATCAGCATAAACTGGAAATGTATAGCTTGATGTGTAGTCGTGTGTACATAACGACGCGCCACGGATTTGTTTGTTAGGAAGCCTGTGACCGTCGTGTGTGGGAACTGAGACTTCTTTCGGGTTATGAGAAGCAAAGGAAATATAGCACTCGAATCAGTATTATCTTACACTGTTATTTATTTACATAAAGGTGCTACCTCACCGGGAGCATTCGCCTGTAATGTAAAGTTACAGATTCGATTTTGAGCATTACGTTACAATACGCCGCCCTGACTGACGAGCATTCGACTGTCATGTAAAATATTACAGACATTGCGCACTGTAACACTCGGTTCTCCTCCCTCACTGACATAATGCTCGAATTGTATCATTACAGGTTGCCCACTGTAATGTTCGGTATGATAAAAAAAATATCCCTCCAAGGTTCATTAGACATTTTAGTTATTAGACAATTTAGGCCTAATGTCGCGCGCTCTCTCTCGCACAACGCTCGACGTCTCGCTAAGCAACAGAGAGCGCACGAAGTAATGTTCGCGATAACGCGACAATGTAGCCCATAAGTGCTACAATGTAGGGAAAGTGTATTTTCTACGAAAAGTAAAAGTCTGAATATCACTATAATCTTGAAAGACGAATGAATGAAACTAGTCTGAACCACGACACAGGGAATCCTAGTGTTGAGGCTACTTAGTTCCGTTTGAATTTGTAATGCTCTTTTTAACCGCCTTCTTCAAAAAGGAGGAACTTTGTTTTTTGAAGTCGGTTGTTTTTTTTCTGTAAAAAGTTTTGAATAATAAAGTTTATATTATTTATTATTAATCAAATTAAAAATATCTTTGACATATCTTGGGATCCTAGGGTCCCGGACTTTTGGAGTGCGTACGAGTGAGGGCCGAAGCTAACTCGCAAAGGCCCGTTAGAGGTTTTTAATGAAAAGGGGCAGCCACAGACGTTTATCCCTGTTCGGACTTTAAAAGTGCATTATTGGTAAAAATAAAGACTCTTGTATCTTTACTAATAAATGGAAAGATAAAATGGCATGGTGACTTGTGACTTCCACTCAATATTGGGCTCCCGAAAGAGGTCGCTAGCACATAATATTTATTATTACATGTAAATGTTATAAAATATTACCTCTATGTGGAGGTCTAAGCGTGGCAGCGCCGGGGGGGTGCTCCTTGGCGCGGGGGCGAGGGCCGGCGGGCGCGGCAGCAGCAACAGTGCTAGTGCCGTGAGCGCCAGCGGCAGCAGCAGCGCGGCCCGGCGCAGCGCCCGCATCGCGCGTGCCGCCCGCACCCACATGCTGGCTGGCGGGCTCGGCGGCTATCCCACCCGCACCGGAGTGAAGGCCCCTGCCGCCGCCTTCATCCCTGCCCCCCGCACTATCGTGTTCTGCTTAGCTTTGACATCTGGAATTAAGAGAATTTTTTTTTTTCTATAAAAGAGTGACCGTGGATATTCGTGCCCGTTGTTCTCCGTATGAACCTACTGCACTTTAGAATGAGCAAATAGCTTCATCTTTTAACTGACCGATTCCTTGACAATTCAAGTACCTACCTGTGATTTGTTTAATTGAAAAATAAACTAAAAATTTACATTGTCGTAGCTTTGATTCCTATGGGTAAAGTTTTGTTGGATTAAATTTTTCACTAGCGGCGGAAGTCAACGTTTGTGTGCTAAAGTGCTTAGTAGATGGCAATAATATAGGCGGTTCTCACTTTACAAAATTCTTAGGTATCTGGATCGATAAAAAGATGAACTGGAAAATACATATAGAAAATGTATGCAAAAAACTTAGCCTGTGTTCATATGCCCTTTATAAATTAAGGAAAATTTCAAATATTTCAACATCATTAATGACATACCATGGATATATAGTGTCTACTCTGCGACATGGACTTATATTTTGGGGAAACTCGCCCGTTAGAGAAATGGCGTTCAAAGCACAGAAAAAATGCATAAGGGCAATTTGTGGCATTCAAACTACAGACAGTTGTAAGCCACATTTCCTAAAGCTTCAGTTACTCACACTTCCTTGTCTCTACATATACGAAGTAGCAAACTATGTTAAGACAAATATACACTTATACAATCACCCCAAGAGTTTAGGTCACAAATATAAAATCTGCACAATACCACACAAAAAAGCCATTTTTAATAAAAAAATTCTTGGTATGGCACCGAAAATTTACAATAAGCTACCTGAACATGTAATTGAAATTAAAAATACGGATCAATTTAAAAAAAAAACTACACACGTTTTTAGTTGCGAAATGTTACTATTATATTAATGACTATTAAAATGAAAAATGCTAGGCCTACTACATCCGATTTATTATATTAGGAAAAAACAATCTTATGAATTATCAATATATTATTTTTAATTTGATTTGTATTAGTTTTAAATCTGACTGTAATGTTAATACATTACAGTCAGATTTAAAACTAATACAAATACTAGTTCAAAATAATATTTTGAACTAGTATTTGAAGTGGTGTTTTCAATTGTTTCGAACCTAATTTATATTTGTTTGTTATTTAATTTTCTGTCGATTTTTTTATTCTGACATTTAAATATTGTTATAATTAGTTCATAAGGCTGACATATTTAATTTTATCTTGTACCAACTTACTTTTAATACCCTTTGCATACCCATGTGATGGTTAAACGTGGAGAACTCTATTACCTATAAACAAAAAACATGCAAACAACAAGATGCATATCTGTACCCATGTTTGCAAATAAATAAATGATTACTGATTACTGATTACTTAAACATAACTGGCGAAATGTGGGTGTACCAATGATATTAATATAATATCATTGGGGTGTACCTTCTATTCTACCTACCTACATAAATTTCACTGGACTAGTCAAGTTGTATTGGGCAGAAAGCACTTGCCTAATAGCATAGACTACTTAGTTCAACCGTCATTAACGAGACACAATAGAATTTTAATTGTTATATATCTTATAAGACTTTTCGACAGTCGACCTAATAGTCTTCGTTGAGATTAATCGCAGCGATCGGGAAGATAATTAGACGTGTGTTATTGAAATAACTGAAAACCTGAAAAGGGGTCATTGAACTTATCATTCTCACAAAAAAGTTTTACTATACACATTAAGCACAGGATAATACTGAAATCTAGAATAGTAAAAATGTATAGATAAGTAAGCATAAGTGTAGGTAAGTATATTTGTAGCTTGCTTGGCTTGGAATCATCGCCGTGGGTAGTTTGTTTATGTGAATGTATCTATATATATAAAAGGCCTGGCCTGATATATATAGAGGCCTATACCGGTGACTGAGATATCAACGCACAGCCTAAACTGCTGGTCCTAGAGACATGAAATTTGGAGGGTGTGTTCTATATGAAGAGTAAGTTTCCAAGAAGAAACGATTTTTCGAAATTCCACCCCTAAGAGGGGGGATTTAGTTTGTATGAACTATCTTATTCCATGAGTTAATAGAATTGAAACTTGGCACGAATACTCATCTAAATAAATTATAAAGTTTGTCATTTTTAGTTTTTATAAACTACCCCCATAACGGGGATTGGGGGGTGTCAAAGTTTGTATAGAAGAATTTTAACGCGCTGTCCGATTAACTTGAAACTCAGTATTTATACTTAAAACCAAAAATAAATAATAATAAGCATCACGCTTTTTCAAAAATCTACCCCTAACGGGTACTTAATACTTAAAACAAACATTACGTGTATCGGGGTTTTGCACAAATCAGCTCCTAACGGGGTGTAAAAGGGTAATAAAGTTTAAGGTTTAAAGATCGTGAATAAATGTTAAAGGTCGCAAATATTAATTTACTGAACCATTTTTGAAAGGGGGTGGAGTCGTGGGAAAAGTGCTATAATCCATACTAATATTATAAATTCGAAAGTAACTCTGTCTGTCTGTCTGTGTGTTACCTTTTCACGCCTAAACCATTGAACCGATTTCGACAAAATTTGGCAAGGAGATAGATGGCATCCTGGGGAAGGACATAGACTACTTTCTATCGACATAGCACGCGGGCGAAGCCGCGGGCGGAAGCTAGTAGCTGTATAAATAGGCACAATCGATGCGACATCCATAGGTACACAATCATATTACTTTATGTTCTACCTATTTATAGGTAAGTATGGTACCTCTACACATAGTATACACCCATTAACATGATCTATTGTAGCTAGCACTTACCGATAAAGAGTGGTTCTTGGGTAGATAATAATGAAAGAATGCCAGATTGATAATGACAATCAAACAATATTTAATCGATTTTATCTGAAGACTGTATTCATTTTGATTATAATACGTTAATTAATACTAAAGACGATCAATAAGTCATGATAATAATAATACAAACCTAAGACGACCCACTGACCAAATTCAGAAAGCAGTACTCCTGGACACAGTGGACACGGCACGCATAGTGAGGAGGTTCCTCTCTCTAGAGCCCTGACCACCGGCAGCTTGGGCCCTGATCCTGATGCCGATGGGTTACTATTTTTTATATTTTTAAACGTTTTGTTTTAATGATATTTAAGTATAAAAATACTAAAAAATGTAAGGAATATGTATATAAAAAGGAATAAAGGAAATAATAATCCAAAAAAAAGTTTCAAAACATATCAAAATGTAATTTGACTCAAAATGTCATGTAACAGATTTTTTTTTTTAAAGTTCTCAATAATAAGTGTTTTGCATGAAGTTTTTACCCAGCTGGATTCGGTAGGCAAACTCTTTTGAAATGTTCGAGTAAATATTTTATATTATTTATTTATTTGCTCTCATGCACATCACACATTTTACAATAAATTAGGTACTGTCGGTTTTTGTACATGAACCCTGTCAGGGCACTGCAAAGCACATTTTTATTAAATAAAAAACCGGCCAAGTGCATGTCGAACCTCGCACAATGAAGGGTTCCGTAGTTGGGATGAATTTATCCAACAAACTTAACATTGTAGTTGAAAAACTTGTTTTTGCAACTGCAAATTTAAGTTGATCGATTATTACTCGGTAACTTGTGGAGCCTACGTAGCGGTGATAGTTTTCCTTTTATACTACTACTACTCTAGACTACTGCCGTAAATTTTTATCCGGTGAATTTAATAATAATTCCGGGGACTGACCGGAAGATGGCATGCAGTACCTAATTGTTATACTTAGGTGTTGTTGCGAGATGTGACTGAAAACATGAAAATACTTAAAACTGACCAAATAAGTTACGAAGGGGAAGCAACAGGGTTAATCTTTGTGTTACACACGAGTTCTAGTAAAATCAGTGTCTATAAAGGAAGGAGTTATTTTCTCGCTTTGCCTAAGTATTGGCATTTTTCAGATTTTTATCCCTACACGTATGTAGCTTCGTAGCTGCAACTGCTATGAAAATTTAGAGCGCGTAGCGGATTTGTAGCATAGCATAGCCATTAGCTGTAGTAAGATAAAGGTAGGTAAGTACTATACTCCATTTATTATAACATTAGAAAAATATCAGTAATCACCATTTTGTTATTTCTATAAAAACATATATAATAAACTCCGTTATTTAACGATATACAAAGCAATGTAAGTAATCTTTTAATTTAAACATTTAGAGGGATAGTGCAGTAATTTCAACAATGTTACACAATAACTGCCATTATTTTGCCGTTATTTTTAAATCTATACTTAATATTATAAAGCTGAAGAGTTTGTTTGTTTGTTTGTTTGAACGCGCTAATCTCAGGAACTACTGGTTGGAATTGAAATTCTTTTTGTGTTGGATAGTCCATTTATCGAGGAAGGCTATAGGCTATATAACATCACGCTACGACCAAAAGGAGCGGAGCATAAATGAAAAATGTTGCAAAATCGGGAAAAATTATTCCTTTTTGAGAGCTTCGGTTGCGTGCGCTGCGTAACCGGTTTAGTTACGCAAATATCATGTATGACGGAATTGTCCCTCTTTAAAAGTTCTAAAAAAAAGTCTGCAACAGCATATGTCTATCTTTTAAGATTGACTCACTATAACCATTTTTTATGGTAATCAAATTTGTTCGAAACTAATGCATTATTTGCGAAAGAGTTTTATCAACATAATATTAATTCTTATTCAAATACTCGTAAATAAATTTAACATCAAGGGTATTTATGTAGCAGCAAAATACTTTTTAATTCATTCGAATCAGACATTTAATTTCGAAGTAATCATGAATATAAAAATGCAATACGCGAACCGTTCGACTCCGGCGGCGCGACGTTCCCTATGTTCGCGAGGAGAGGATGGGCACACGGGTAGACCATGAACTGGAATAGGCTATTTATCGATTTATTTCGTCTACGCGGCGCGGCGGTACACTAGATATACTAAGTTTAACATATTTTCGAAACACGGTTTGTTGAACTTGACTCTATTTATTATAACACTGCGGTTACTTGAACGATGCTAATTTGATACCGTTTTGTCACATTGCGCCCGCGACGACAACGGTGCGCGCAGCTACGGTTAACCGCACGCCTATGTAAACAAAACTAAGACTTTTGTCAGCACCATTACTTCGTAGCGGTAAAGTCATTTCGTAAGTTTATGTTGCAGTTGACCGTACATGTTAAAAACTAACGTTTTAACTGGAAAATCTTTGGTGATCGGCTCGCCGACCTTTTATCATGTTGTCGGTATATTTGTATGCATAAAATAACTGATACATTATGTAGGTATAATTTGATTAGACCAGTTATATTAACCAGTTGACCAGTTCCCTCATTATCACTGAAATACAATATCTACGTACACGTACCACCTTATGTTAATTAATCTATATACTTATAGATTTGTGTTGTATCGATAATATGTGTAACACGCCCCCATAGAAAGATAGCGATAAGAAACTGTAGATTCGTGTGAAATTTGTATTTTGTATTTCTTATTTATTGTACTACATAACATAACATCACGCCTGTATACCCCGAAGGGTTAGGCAGAGGTGTAGGTACTGTAGAGGTTTTATGCGATATGCAACCTCACGTCGGGCTTGCTGGTAGGACCGCAGCCTTGACTTGCGAACGCTCCAGCAGTCGTTGTTTGAATATTGACAGTTGTGTCTTTTATGTCTAGTCAGGGTCAGATCAGGCTGGATCCTAGGAAAACCTCCTCCTCTTTGAAGTTACCTCCACCACACACCCTCACATATCCAGGTAACGCCCCTCAGGCGTTACAGTACCTACCTCTTTTCCACATTCGCCAGTTATGTTTAGTCCCATGTAATAGGCCCATTGCCATCAACCGTGCACAAATCCAGACTCAGGGCTGCTACTGAGAAATTCCGGATAGAAAAACCCAATAACACTTTGCCCAACCTGGGAATCGAACCCAGGACCTCATGCACACGCATGCGCTTGCGCTTGCTACTGGACCAACGAGGCAGATACATATTACCTAGTGGTATAACTGCATTACTTAGCAATAAAAAGCATAAGAAACATAATCAGCCTATAATGTTCCCACTGGTGCTAGTACACAGGCCTCCTCTCGGTGATAGGGAGTGGGCCGTAACCCGTAATCCACTACGCGAGCCCAGTGCGGGTTGGTAGGCGTCACGTAAGTACATGCATTTACAGAAGAAGATTATAAAGATAGGTTTGAAGCCATAAAGAAAATTAATTACTTTAAATCTTTTTGAAGATAGGTACAATAATTATGTCTTCGACTTTTTGGTAGAACTTTCATGTCCTAGCTAGAACAAAGTAGGTGACAATAATAAAAAAAAAACCGAATACATAACCTCCTCCTTCTGAGACGCAATGTTCTTTTAACCGACACCTAAAGAAGAAACTGTAGGAAAATTAGCGACATTATTGTTACCTAGATTATTTTCCAAGTACTTAGTTCATGTTACTGGCTTTACATATCTACGTGCTATATATGTATTATGGAGTATTCTATTTCCCTATTTCGATAAGAAGTAAAAGGTTAATTAAAGAGCGATTCCGACTAAACGATCGTCAGCATGAAATTAAATTATGCTGGAATATGTGTCACAGGATAAGGCTTATAGGGAGTATCCAATCAACAAATCAATCAACGCAGCCTATCGCAGTCCACTGCTGGACGTAGGCCTCTCCCAGGCTGCGCCACAACACCCTGTCCTCCGCCTGCCGTATCCAGTCTGTTCCAGACAACTTTTTAGGGTCGTCAGGGTCGTGGGGAGTATTACACTTTATATCACATTTAGAAATTAACAACATAACTCACACCGCCTTTATTAACAAAATAATTAAAAATAAAAATATTACCTAGGTACAATACAATTATTCAATGTCAGCTCATTATGAATTTAAGATTAGGAATATAAACCAATTCAAAATTGTAACCAAAATAAATAGTGCAATGTCAACTCAAATAAAAAATAGGAATAATAATTTAATACATTTTTCATTTAAAAATAATGTCCTTATCATGCATACCTAAGAATAATTACAGTCTATATCAGTATATAACCCGTTAACTAGTTATAAAAATGATAGCGAACAATAAAACAAAACTCATTGTTTTGACAAAACACGGGCAACATTGTGGGCATTATTGAACTGGACAAAAGCAGCTGACCACTGTTACTTGATACAATTCAATGACCGACACAGTTATTAGACCCCATTAACGTGTAGCTTAAATGTATTTTTTGCTGCTGAGGTCCTGGGTTCGATTCTGGTCGGGCAAATTGTAATTGGGTTTTTCTATTCAGGAATTTCTCAGCAGCAGCCCGGTTTGTGCCCGGTTTGTGCCCAGTTTGTGCCCGGTTGTTGGTAATAGGCTCGCCGCCTGTAACATGGGACGTAAACATAACTGGCGATATACTATATGTATAGGTACACCTCTGCCCTGTTTTAAAGTATTATCCTACATGCAATAACCACTTGGCTATCGGCTGATTTTTAGGAAAGAAGGATGCTAGCTATGCTAAGAGATTGAGTTGATTAGGTACTGATGGTAAGTACTCGTACAATAAAAGAAACAATGGATTGGACTGTGTAAAAGATGATATGGCTAGAAAGGGGGTGCGTACCGAGATGACGGCTAATAGAGAAGTATGGAAGAAAGACATGTTGCACCGACCCCAAATTTTGGGGTACGGGCACGAGATGACGTTCAAAAGTGCCTTTTATGTGCATAATTGAAATAAATTGGCTTTGACTTTGACTTTGGAGAGTGAAGAAGTACAATAAAATACAGGGAAAAATTAAATGTAACTTAGTAGGAGGCGTTAATTTTTTATTGTGTGTGGATCACGGCCTTTGCGAGCAGTGGGTAGAGGGTCTAAGTAATCAGTAAAATTAAAATTATATTGTAATTGTATATTTTTAAGTGATATTTATTTTAGAAGTATGTATGTAAGTATATTCTCATAATGTATGTTTATATTTAATTTTTGAATTGTTTTTGATTTATGTATTCTGTTTCTCTTCTACTCTTACACACGTTGTCTACATCTCTTTTATCTACTTTCCTATCGCAGGTATGCTGGAAGAAATTTCTTTAGAAATAAGCATTGCCTTTGTACGATTTTTTCTGTTCCTTTCTTCTTTTCTGTATTTATATGTGTGTGCATAAATGGTTAAATAAATAAATAAATCAGTTGATCACTCTAATCAGTAGGAAAATATAATGTGTATAACGTAGGTAGGTACCTACTACTGTATCTAGTAGCCCAAGTAGCACAATAGACTGCTTATCAGCCGAATAACGGATTCCATCATGCTCAAAGCTGAATAAAAAAGCTGCATAAGGGCTGTATAGGGCCTTATACAGCTATTATAACTCTTAAATGGGCACAAATTATTCAGCCTTAAGTTCACGTAGCTGCTTAGGAGCTGTTTAGCAGCAATTTAACAGTGTTATAAAGGGTAACGACAGTACTATGCGCTGAATATCGACTGACTAAGAGATCACAAGTTACTCTTTATTCAGTAAATATGTCACATCTACGCTCTTAATGTTTGCGGCCAGTGTAAAAGTGAACATATTTGATGTAGCAAACATATAGAAGCAAATATTACCCTAGCTGCCAGTTGAACACTTGTTTCGTGGAGTGAATTATACATTGTTTTACATATGATTAAAAGAAAAATGATTGGGAATGTAATTTTACTGACATTATACATATATAATATTTTCTAAGAAAATTTTAGTGCGCCACGAAAATATTCTGTTTTTAATTAGTTTTGTGATATAAATAAGCCGCGATGAAAACTTGAATAAAAATTTTTTTGAGCTTAGAAAAGAATTATAAGATAAAAAGTTATTATTATGTTATCAGGAAGTAAAAACGAATGCAAAACACTCCTAATTCATACACAAAACATTATAAAAGTTGAAAAATGAATCAGTATATTTATCAGTATATAAAAGAGTCTTAATACGCATAGAGTTTCAAATAGGTCTAAAAGTGGGTAGTTATACAGCTATCTGTGCTACTTGGGAGGTAACGAATACCGAATTGTTTTTAGTAATGTAATTAACACCTATAATCGTACGTATGCAAAATATGAGGAAGGAAAATATGTTGAATGCAACTGGCGATAAAATTGTAGGTAGATCCAGAAAAAATGTTAACATTATCAGGGAATTACAGAAAAACAATGATATTAATAATATCATTGCAGAAAAACATGTTTTTATTATAATTTAGAATGGTTTTTTTTTGTAGGTACCTTAATAGGTTATTAAGGTAAACCGCAAAAGAGCTATAGGTGAATATCATGCCCTTTTTTCTCCATAATACGAAATTACCTTTTGGGTTATTAGAATCAATTTTATTTTATTGTAAATATTGACGTTCGAAAGTGCCTTTTATGTGCTTTGACATAAATGATTTGAGTTTAGTCGATTAAAAATAAATGTAAAGTGTGGTTACCCAAGTACCTACGCACCATGTGCGTGCACATTATCGTAAATGTATAATCATGGTATTATGAGCTCATGTCTCTCTACACTGCCATGCTTATCTGAAGTGTTAAACGATTCAATATTGTTACTTATAGTACCATAACACTGTTGATGAAATTCTGTCGTTATATGCAGACTTTTTCTATTAACGAAACCAAAAACAATCAATCTGCCTAGCCTTTTCCCACTTATGATGGGGGCTTCCATTCTAACACGATGCCGCTGAATACTAGTATTTTACAAGGAGCGAATGCATATCTGACCTCCGTATCCCAGTCACTGGGTAGCACAACACCTGTTGGTAAGACTGGTTGTCAGATTTTTGGGCCTCTGCCTACCCCCAAAGATCTACTCATGACAGCTGGGACCAACGGATTAACGTGCTTTCCGACTCGGCAAAATTTAATTTTAATCTTCTACAACAGCGATTTAATTATGCAATGGTGCTGTGGTACCTACAGTACAGTTTCAGTATTTGCGATCATATAAACATACGTGTTATACGCCTTATTTTTATGGTCACTTCAAGTGCTATCAGTACGTATATTACCGTAATTGCGAGATATGTTTTATAGCCTATAGTTTTACCTACTCACATTGCGTTGCGTTGATCAAATAGAACTGTATAAGTGTTATAATTTCGTTTATTTGTTCGTCTATAATCTCCACGTCTTTTCATGTTTCATGTGTTATGGATTAAGTATATGGATTATGGATGTTTGATGAAGGATATATAGGGACTTTATTGGTGATGCTCTGCCGAATGGTCAGGTGCGTAGTAGCAACTGGCGTGCGTGTATTACCAATGCAGATTTATAAACTTAACTACGTAGTATTATAATATCTGTGACTTAACTAAGCAAAAGGAGTAGTATGTATGTAAGGATCGTAGCAGTTGCACTTGCATGGCGTGAGTTTAGGTATTTAAGTATAAGGATTTTTTCAGTTAACAGGATGGTAAGGTATACCTAATTACACCCCTTTGCAAAAAAAAACGGGCTTCTTAACAGTCATTGGCTTTTGTATGGATAATATTAATATTTTTACTATGTCATTAGCATAAATGACATAGTAAAAAAAGTAATTTGTTATAATCAATAAGAATATAGTTTTTTGGCTACACCCCTCTTCCAGCAGCGCTACAATTTTACTAGCTCTTATTGCTTTTTCTACCATTATAATCGACACAAAGATATCACTTTTAAGTCACAATAAGGCTGGATTATGTGACAAACATAAATTATTCTACTAAAAATAACGAGATTAGTTAGTTCTAGTTGCCAGGATAACCTTCTAACCGCAAACCTGCAAAATGTTAGTAAAAGTCACAAACGGAAAACGGGATTATTATTGTTTTTAAACAAAAGTTTCGAATTTGGAATTAACTTTTTTTCTTACCCAGACTCTTTATTAAGTGCCAGTAACATAGTTTGGCTATTAAAACCTCTTTACAACTAAATCATTACCAATAATGTACAAAAATTAAAATCGCCCGTTTTTTTTGCAAAGGGGCGTATTATAGTATAAACTTACCTTAACTGGGTTTCGATTTCGAGGAACAGTAATAAATATATTATACCTAATTTAGAGTTCAAAAATTTTAAAGTCTTTAATTTCAAACTTCAAACTTTAATTAATTAACGAATTATAGCTATTCTCCTAGTAATATTATAAATGCGAAAGTGAGTTTGTTTGTTACGGTTTCACGCTAAAACCGCTGAACAGATTTGGATGAAATTTGACCCAAAGGTAGGTAAACCATGACCTGGATCAGGACATAGGGTATTTTTTGTCCCGATATTCCCACGGGATACCGTCTATTTAGGCATATTTATATCTTTACCGTTTCTTTATTGTAAGGCCAGCATATTATCTTACTCCTCTCAGATGTTGGCTAACTGATAAAAACTAGCCAAGTAAAATTTTCAGCTTGAATTCATCCTAAGTGCTTTGTGTAAATAATTCGACTATTCAATGAAGTTATATTTTTAAATAGCAAACATTGTTATAACAGAAAAAACAAGAAATTTTGTTTTAAATTTATTTGAGAATCTTGTATGTTCTTTATAAACAGGATTATCTATAGAACTTGGCACCCATTTAGATCTCAATTCTTTTGTCGGCGAAGTCGATAACCACACTTTGAATTTGGCTCCCATTTCACATTTATGTTTTTGGTAGGATAATTATTACAATAAGTTATTTAGATAGATACTAAGTACCAAACTTTGAAAAGTGTTAAACAGCTGACATGTTTTGGTACCTACGCGTGGTATGTTCTAAACATTGGCTACACACCGTGAATGACTGCGATGCAGAGATAATGGCACCAGGCGTGTGCTGCTAAATGATAAACTGGGTGAAAGCCAGACGGCAATACATTTGCATGATACATACGCACAAATGTGTTAACCCGCTAATCGTTACACGTACTTGATGCCCAGTACTCGTACCCGTACAGAACAGTTTAGGCTCCCGCAGACAGGCACGATTTTTTACAACAAAAATAAATGTCGTTTTCTAGCAATTATTTTTGTACAATGTTGCTTAATTTTTAACCGACTTCTTCAAAAAGGAGGAGGTTCTCAATTCGTCTGTAAATTTTATTAATTTTGCTTGCGTAGTTTTTGAGTTAGCTTCAATAATTACGTATTTTTCCCACTTTGCTATGTAGACGATATAATTATTTCACTTCGTCACTATTATTTACATAGCAGATAACGGTATATGAATTTGTGTGAGATAGGTACCACAACTAAAAAGTGAAAAATAAAAACTTTTTACAAAAAAAAAACAACCGACTTCAAAAAACAAACACAAAAAATGTGAAAAATAACTTTAATTTCGGAAGTCGGTGGCAAAAAACGAAAATTGAAAAGCAGACACCGACTTCCGTTTCACTTTTTTTTGTTTGTTTTTTGAAGTCGGTTGTTTTTTTTTTTGTAAAAAGTTTTTATATGTACATAATACGTAGTTGACGGCTATGTGATGGGTCTTTTTACACCCTGTAGGTATGTAAAGCTATCAATCGATTGCGCACCCGAGTAGGCCGCTGCAGACACAATTTCTCGAAGTGCCAGATTGCGATTGATAATGATTAGTGCGAGTGCGGTGCTTCTGATTAGACCATGTCCCACATGCTGGAGTGTCTTAAGTGCGCGTTCTCCTTAGAGATGGGTTGTAACAGGTGAAACACGATATCTATAATCACTGTGACTGTGACAAAAAAATAACAGATCCAAATATCTGTTATTAAATCACAGCCTGTTATTTTTGTACGGACGATAAATACGTATCTCAATCGAATATCTTCTTTATTTTTTTTGGTTTGAAGTCGAAAATCGTATCTATTAGGTACTTATAAAATAACAGCCTGTTATTTTTGAACGGATGATAAATACGTACTTAAATCTCAATTGAATATCTTCTTTATTTCTTTTTGTTAAAGTCGAAAATCGTATCCGAATTTTTAACAGTAGCAGCCGCGGTGGCGGTAACAGCCTTGAGGATCTGTGATTTTAAGTAACAGATATTTTTTATCGTTAGGAGCAATTGCTATCTGCTATTTTTTTATATCTGTGACGATAAATACGCCTCACTCCTAGTTCTCCTGCACCTCCGACGACCTAAAGAATGCCACTTATTGGGCTCAAACAATATAAAAACAACTCACTTCATCACTTTTTAGTTGTGATACCTACCCCATACAAATTCGAATACCACTACCTGCTATGTAAATAACAGTGACGTAGTCAAGTAATCGTCTACATAGACTAAGTGGGAAAAATACGTATTATTGAAGCTAACTCAAAAACTACGCAAGCAAAGTTAATAAAATTTATATGGGACCACCTCGGGAGTACCTATACCCTTTCGAACTAAAAAATATTTTTTTAAATAGGTTCACAATTGGGGAAAATATCGAAGAAAATAAACAAAAAAAAAAAATACATTCAGATGAACATTGAACCTCCTCCTTTTTGAAGAAGTCGCAGTCGGTTAAAAAGTAGCGTACCATCGACACAAGAAGAGTATCATGAGCAAGCTGCGCCGCCATGAAATGGTATGGCAGATGTGCGAAAATAACGCGAAGACTTTTCAACGATATTTTACCCACATCAAAAGCAGCGTGATTCACCGATGGTTTATATTGGTTGATGTTATCAGTTGATATTATAAATAATACTTAAATGTTTTGTTATGAATGTTTGAGTCACAAGAGTTATTTTCATTTGACCAAATCTGTTATTAGTATTGCTTTTGTTTCATTGACAATGCAGTACAGGGTCAAATAGAGCTCTATCAGAATTAGACACTTATTTTATGTTGAAATGGCGCAGCATCATGCTGAGAAACGAGGCTTTTGGCCTAATAAGGCTTTCAGTTTTTGTTTTCGTTATTATAACTTTTGTTTTTTTTATTTCTATGAGTGTGTTAAGTTTTTGTGAACATCCTGTGTGAAATAATTACTTTTTCTTACGTTAAATTGAATTAATTGGCGATAGTTCACAGACGAGACGGGTTTTGATATCCAATCATTAGATTATGATGGAAGTTTTAGTTCCCTAGGATTGTTGTTCAATTTCAGTCGAGAGGTTGATTCATTTCGTACTTATTTTTATAACCCAGGTATAAGTATAGGGTGCACTTATACCTGTACTTATAACTTCTTTTTTTTTGTAAAAAGTTTTTATCTGGTTTTTAATTAATTCAAATCAGTATTATATAGACATACTCACTGGACGCCTGAAGGAGGAAGTCGCCGTCGAGGTAGAACGCAGCGAAGGTGGTGGGACGATCTAATCATGTTTGCGGGGCCAACATGGCCAGAAATCGCACAAAATAGAGAGATTTGGAAGGAAAAAGGGGAGCCCTTTGCCCAGCAGTGGGACACACTATAGGCTAATAAAAAATAAAATATATAGAGCTCTACGTAAATTACCTATGAGTTATAGCCTGCCCTTGTTTTTATTAGGTAAGTAATTGTTTTCTTTAAAACACGTGATGTTTGAAAATAAGGCATCGGTTATGTTTTGATTAACCCGCTCAATAGGTGATTAATACGCCTTTCTCTCTATTGTCGCACCACTTACCTACCATTCATTAAATCCCTACCTATCCTACCTTTTTATTTATGTTATGTTTTAGGACATAATGGCTGCGTTGGAAGGCCAGGTCATCGGTCCACCTTGTTGGGGGGCCAGAAGGTGGACCGATGACCTGGAGGCCTCAATCAGCCACATTAGCAATTCCGCTAGAACCAGTTCATTTCCTGAATCCCAGTTGTCATTAGCAATTCCTCTAATTTGACATAAAAGCAATTCACAATTTGTGAACCATTTTACGAGTCTTCACATAGAAAACTGTCAAACAGATGAATTATTTCGTAATATGAATTACACGCAGATCATATTATGAATTGTCAGTTAGTGACATTTTACGATGATTCATAATATTTTCATATTGTGATTCTGCTAAAGTGACTGTTTTAAGCCCCCTAGTCAAGGTTGTGCAAATGTGCAGGTCTGCGTTGGTGGAAAGGAGGACGTGCGGTCATGGGATCGGCCGGCGCCCTTGGTAATGGGACTCGCTCGGCATGGTGGGCTGATTCCAGTCGGGGGTGCGTCGAATGTACATCTCCCGGGCCCCCGACTCATGGTAGTATAGAAGGCACAATTTAAGACATAATTTATGGTAACCCTCTGTTCTCTTCAGACGGAGGGCATCTATGAGAATTTCCCCACGGAAAAAACAATAAAAAAAGGTACAAAATGTGGTGTAAAATTCAGCGGTTTGTGTGTTCGGTACGTAGTTGCTTATTTTAGAAACCAACACATAACGAGCACTGCCAGTGCAGACAATAGTTACCTATAAAGTGGAATATGTTGGTACATTCTAATGCGTTTTTCACGTCCGGTGCAAAATGCCGCATAATAATATTTAAATTCAACACAGTATTTTGTACGGCAATTTAGATTCGTCGATTTAACGAGCAATTACTGCAGTGATTGTGGCGAATGTTCACATTTATGTGTTGTAGTATTTCGCAATAGGTAAGTGTGAAGTCATTAGTTTGTTTGGTAGCATGGTGTTTATCGAGTGAAGCATTCATGATTACAGTATAATAGCTATTGTGTCTGTGTAGCCCAGACTAGTCCCAAATCCCAATGTGATATTCATTAGTGGAGGAAGCTGTACCTGGCTTCCTCCGATCCCAAGACATTGTCGCAGGGCTAACCTAAACCTAAACCTACACTAAAACCTAAAGTTTATATACTTAATTCCACACTCACACTATTGCACACGCACACACCCTCATACACACACGCACACACAACCTCATACACACACGCACACTAAAAACCCACTCACACACATGCATACTCCAAAACTCACTCACATCACACTAGTGCGCATCCTTTTGTATTTTTTTGTATTATCCTTTTATATCATTTTTCTTTTTGTTTTTAAAATGCATACCCGCATCATAGATAGTGGAAGAGCGGAGTGACCAAACACAAGCATCTCCTTGCTTAAAAGGTGATCTCCAGCTCACATGTGATATGTATTTTAAAAGTGCAATAAACATTTTAGTTTTTATTTTAGTTTAGATACAAAGACCTGAGAACCGGTCAACTGTGCTCAGAAAGTATTTTATTTCAATTAAACCAATTACAGGGACTTTTGAATTATCAAGGGGCCGGTCAGTCAGGCAGATGAAGCTAGTTGCCCATTCCTAAGCGTACCTAGTAGGTTCCTATGGAGAAGAACAGGCAAGGAACTCCACAGACACTTTTAAATCAAAATATTGCTACAAAAGATTGGTTACATCATTCGTGCTGAAATTATACATTGTGAGAACGACGAAAAGCGTTAAAGGAGTCCGTAATAAAACGATAAGTTTAAAAAATAATTCAAAAATTTAAATATACTTATTAAAAACAAACCGTGGCAGCTAAGAGATGACTAGTCTCTACTGACGGCGGCGCCGGCGCCCGTTCACGAACATGACGTATGGATCAGAAACTGAATGCTTCTGTAAACCGCTAGTAGCGGTTTAAAAGCGATAGAATGGTTCTAGTAAAGTCTGAAGACGGTTGTATCCACCATTGTAGACCTTTCGGTTCTAGGAACCACAATCATAGAACCGAAAGGTCTACAATGGTGGATACTATCTAAAATAAGAGACATTTAGAAACATCCAATATACCACCTAAAGCGCTTTAAAGGAAACTTATAACTTTATTTTAAACACTTTTAACTATTAAAGCGCTCTTTAAGACCTAGCGGGGTTTTTAAAGGGTTTTATTACTCTATATCAAATGCTCATAAAAACACTCTATAACACGCCTTTGTATCTCCATTGGGATTATATTTACTGTTGTACGGCTATTGTACCACATGCCTGTTAAAGAACGATTTTACTACCGAACCACCTAAGTATTATAGTAAACCCCTTGAACAGCTATTTATAGCTCATTCAGGTGGTAAAGAAGTGATATAAGCAGCTTGTGTGCTAGTTGGGATAGAATATAAAATTCAAAAATACTTTTAAAAATATCAATTTGCACCTGACCGCATTCTGCAAAGTGCAGTCGTGCATAGATAAGTAACATAATCACAAATAACCGTAAATACAAAGCAGAATTATGGGATTTTAGGTATATCGGACCACACTCGCCAAGCAATAAAGATACCGTGTAGCTGTTTTAAATTGCAGAGAAAAATACCGGTAAAATATCCTTACATATTATAAAACAAAGTCCTCCGCCGCGTCTGTCTATCTGTCTGTTCGCGATAAACTCAAAAACTACTGCACCAATTTTCATGCTGGAAAACAGCATGAAAATGGATAGAGCGATGGTTCTCGAGGAAGGTTTTAGTGTAGCGAAGTCGCGGGCATCAGCGAACTATTACATCGACATAATTATTTCTATAATTTTTTCTTAAGTATATGTAGCTAGTTCCACGATGTGTTGTTTCCAGCTTAAGAGTGCAAACACAGATCATGAAGAATTAATTAAAATAATTATTTTTAAAGACAATAGAGACACAGAGAAATTACGATCTAAGGAAATTTTCAATGATACCTGTATAATTGAAATGCTCTACATTTTCATTGTAACTTAGTACAGATGTAAATTTAGATTTTATAAACATAAATACTGTTTTCACAATGACAATAGAGCGACAGAGAAATTACGATCTAAGTATATTTTCAATGATACTTGTTTCACTGAAATGCTCTAAATTTTTTTGTAACTTTACAGTAGGAGGGCTGTGAAGTTACAGTTAATGCAGCTGTAAACTGTGATTTTATAAACATAAATAAGTACTTACTGTTTTTAAATGATGACAATAAACTCTACATTTAGCTCTACATTTTCTCTTATGTACAACTTTACAGGCCTCCTGTGATTTTATAAACATACTAAGTAAGTACTGTTTTTAAAACGACAATCGATAGAGAGGCATAGAGAAATTGCGTTCTAAGTAAATGTTCAATGATAATTGTTTAATTAAAATGCACTACATTTTCTTTACTACTTTACAGTCCTCCTTTAATGCAGCTGTACTTTGTTTTTATAAACATACATATTGTTTTTATAATGACAACAGAGAGACATTGAAATTGCGATCTATGGAAATCTATGATGCTTGTTTAATTAAAATGTGCTACATTGTCTTTAGGTACAACTTTACAGGCCTCCTTTAATGCAGCTGTCATTTTATAAACATAATAAGTACTGTTTTTTTTTTAAATGACAATCGATAGAGAAATTGCGATCTAAGTATGCTCTACATTTTCTTTGTACCTAATTTATATCTACAGTTCTCCTTACTTACACATAAACTATGTAGGTACAATATCATTTTTATAGCTAGATATAAAGAGATTTGCTGTCTGTCTTTATTCTCAGAGAGATAAAATTCAAATCGTATAATGAGCTTATCTGTGCAATTTGGAATTGAGATAATCTGACCGTTATTCTGTTCGTAAACAGCTCAAGAATCTACATAATGCAGTAAATAAACAATAAATACATAATGAAAATGAAAAATTGTTTATTATTCTAGCAGGTAAACCTTAACAACTATGATGTTAACTGTGATTGGAGCCTCCTTTTAAGCAAATATGCCTGTGTTAGGAGACTCCGCTCTTCCATAACTTGAATAAGTATCATTTACTTGTCTTAAACACATATTGTTTTTTTTTTTATTAATGGTTTGTGGATTTTGGCATTGTGCCACGGATTATCTTTGTCTAAGTTTAAAATATGGTTTGTAAATGAGCTTTGTATTTTGGTGTACCTACATAACAACATAACGCCATTTTTTTTTTTGGGTGGGAAATCTTCAAATGACTTCTACCGTTCTGGGCGGAGCGGGAGGGCGTGTCAGACTTTTACTGACTAAAACCCACCCGTGTTCCTTCAGTTGCCTGTTGCCAAGGTCCCGGTATCCCTTTCGGACTTTCCCGCGACACCTAGGCGCCCCCCTTTCGGATCGGTCAGGGTTTTTGTTACATGCTGCATTACTGTATAGTACCAAGCAGGTTGCAAGTTCTGCTGGTTTCGATTTCCGGGTTTTATAGTATGTATTTCCAACCCGGAAATATCTATATTAAATCATATTCTATGTATCTATCTCATCTGCCTAGTCTTTTTCCCACTATGTTAGGGTCGGCTTCCAGTCTAACCGGATGCAGCTGAATACCAGTATTTTACATGGAGCGACTGCCTATCTGACCTCCACAACCCAGTAACTGGGTAATACGATACCCCTTGGCAAGACTGGTTTTCAGACTTTCGGGCTTCTGACGACCCGTAACGACTGTCCAAGATCCTCAAATGACAGCCGAGACCAACGGCTTAACGTGCTTTCCGAGGCACAGAGGAGTCTCGATATGTAAAGATGGTCACCCATCCACGGCCCAACCCCGGCAAGCATAGCTTAACCTGATGGATCGACCCGTGCGGCTGCTATTACTTAGCCACGAGCTCCTATGTATCTATCTATCTAACAGTAAAAAATATTACACAAAACCGACATTGTAACAATTCGGGTCGATGTAACCGCTATACGACTGCAGTGCTTGGCAATGACATCGCAAAAGTAGGCCGATAGGTCGAAGTCTGTACCTCTTTGGTATCGATGCCCCGCTAGAGGTGGGAAACTGGAGCAAATCCGTGTGAGCGGTGCACGCTTCCTATTGTCTCTGGTTGCAAATGATTTGTCTGCACTGTGATGAACGCTCTTTCCGGCTTCTTTAAACAATGCGGTTTATCGAAATTGTAAGATGATGTTTATCCTACTACTTAACTATCCTAACTATATATCCGTAGTTAATATTATAAATTCGAAAGTAACTCTGTCTGTCTGTATGTTATCTTTTCACGCCTAAACCACTGAACGGATTTCGACAAAATTTGTCAAAGAAATAGATAACATCCTGGGACATAGGCTAGTTTTTGTTTCAAAAATAATCCTTTAGGGGGATTTTTATTTAGCAATGGGTAGCTCGCCGTCCGATTAGGACCAGGCCCGGGTCGATGGCGCGTCGTGTTCCACGCGCGCCTCAAAGAGATGTCAGCACAATTGGCGGAGTCCGCTAGGACCGATGCCTGCCAGCGTTGCGGGTTAGTCCGAAAGGGATACCGGGACCTTGGCAACAGGCAACTGAAGAAACACGGGTGTGTTTTAGTCAGTAAAAGTCTGACACGCCCTTCCGCTCCGCCCAGAGCGGGAGAAGTCATTGGATGATTTCCCACCATCAAAAAAAAAAAAAAAAACACAATTGGCGGGGTCCGCTAGGACCGATGCCTGCCAGGGTTGCGGGTTAGTCCGAAAGGGATACCGGGACCTTGGCAACAGGCAACTGAGGAACACGGGTGGGTTTTAGTCAGTAAAAGTCTGACACGCCCTTCCGCTCCGCCCAGAGCGGGAGAAGTCATTGGATGATGTCCCACCATCAAAAAAAAAAAAAAAAACACAATTGGCGGGGTCCGCTAGGACCGATGCCTGCCAGGGTTGCGGGTTAGTCCGAAAGGGATACCGGGACCTTGGCAACAGGCAACTGAAGGAACACGGGTGGGTTTTAGTCAGTAAAATCTGACACGACCTTCCGCTCCGTCCAGAGCGGGAGAAGTCATAGGATGATTTCCTGCCCTCAAAAAAAAAGGGTGGATTTTTATATAGGGGATGAAAGTTTGTACAGGATACCCAGCACAGTAGTACGTTCCCGTGGGACGATATCCGATATCCACGCGCCACACGCGGGCAAAGCCGCGGGCGAAAGCTTGTATTATAAATGCGAAAGTGAGTATGTTTGTTTGTTACGCTTTCACGCTAAAACGGCTGAACGGATTTGGATGAAATTTGGCACATGGGCAGATCCCGGTAGTACGTTCCCGTGGGATAATTTCCAACCTCCACGCGGGCGAAGCCACAGTCAAAAGCTAGTTCAGCATAAAATTAAGACGACGAAGAATTGTTTCTGTTAGTGCCATTTAATTAAAGTTTTAATGAATTTGGTGGTTTATTAACCCAGTTTCATTTATTAACTCGATTCTAAAAGCATTTGGGACGATTAACATTCCGAAGGAAACAAAATTATAGTCTTTGCTGTTTCATACGTAAATGTTACCTTTGAATAGACTTTGTATAACAAAGTCGAGTTCAATGGCCATCCCGTAGATTGATTTAGACTACTTATTGAGGAGCAGCTCGTGGCTAAGTTATAACAGCCGCACGGGTCGATCCATCAGGTTAAGCTACGCTTGCCGGGGTTGGTCAGTGGATGGATTGATGGATTTTTAAAAGAGTAACGGTGGATTTTCTTGCCCATTCTTCTCCATACGAAAACTACATTTTGGAAGGGGCGACTAGAATCAGTTCTATTTCTTTGTTTTTTTTTGACGTTCAAAAGTGCCTTCTATGTGCCTATTTAAAATAAACTTTGACTTTGACTTTGATAGGTGACCATCTTTACATACCGAGACTCCTTCGTGCCTCGGAAAGCACGTTAAGCGCACGTTGGTCCCGGCTGTCATTCGTGGACCTTTGACAGTTCTTACGGGTCGTCAGAAGTCTGTCAACCCAGTCTTACCAAGGGGTATCGTATTAGGGTTGTGGAGGTCAGATAGGCAGTCGCTCCATGTAAAATACTGGTATTCAGGTGCATCCGGTTAGACTGGAAGCCGACCCCAACATAGTTGGGAAAAGGCTAGGCATATTGAAAGGGATTGTCGTAGTTAAGCTGTGGGTAAACTGAAGCAAATCTAATGGGGCATACGGAACGACATGCGCTAGCGCCGATTATCTCAACTAACTTGTATGGAGATGTTCAAACAGGCGCGCATAATCGCGTGACTTTCTAATCATAAACAATTGATCGGGAAAAGGTTAGGCAGATTGATAAACTGATGACTAGCCACTGACGAGATGACGCCAGCGTGATGTCGGTTATTATATACTAAAACCTTCCTCGAGAACCAATCTATCCATTGGTGACCACAGCATGAAAATCGGTGCTGTACTTTTGAGTTTATCGCGAACAGACAGACAGACGCGGCGGAGGACTTTGTTTTATATTATGTAGTGATGTTGACGATTTTACACGCACTCTCCGAAGCCGCATCCTAATTTGCGTAGCATACACGATCAATGAGTCTGTCTGTATGTTACCTTTTCACGCTTAAACTACTGAACGGATTTAGATAAAATTTGGCAAGGAGATAGATGGCATCCCGGGGAAGAATATAGGCTACTTTTTATCGACATACCACGCGGGCTTCGCCGCGGGCGGAAGCTAGTCATGAATACATCAATCTGCCTAGCCTTTTCTCAACTATGTTGGGGTCGGCTTCCAGTCTAACCTAGAACTCTAGATTGGTAAAGACATTCTCGGTCAACCACAACGTAGAAAATAATAAAATCTATCTCTGATCTTTATAATTAGTCATTCTTATGTAGTTACGTAAGTATCTTTGAAGACAATCGCCTGCCATGCGCGTATAGGCCATTCGTCTTAACACAATAGTATTCGTGTCCGATTGGAAGTTTGTATGTAAACGTGTGTCATCTGTTTTCCAAAACATTTCCATCATGAATTCGTTGAGAAATGCAAGCCAAGTATAATGTCGTTTATTTATACAACATTAGTTTATGTTTATGCTAAACCCGAAAAGGGGTCATTGTACTCATCTTTTTAACAACTTTTTCTATGGGAACAACTTTGAAATCGCGAAAAAAAATCAGCTGTTCCATACACTGAGTTCACTTAAATCGACAAATGTATGGAACAGCAGATTTTTTTTTCGCGATTTCAAAGTTGTTGAGCAAGGTTTATATTGTATCTATACATATAAAAATACAGGGTGTAAGGGACAGTTCTCAAGAATGGCTCTACCGATTTCGATGAAAGTTGCAGTATAGGGATTTACGGGGGCGAAAAATCGATTTAGCTAGGTCTCATTTCTAGGAAAATTCGTATTTTCACCCGAGCAGAGCTCGGTCGACCAGGTACTAGATTTTATACGCTGAAGTTTCATTCATTCGGGAAGTCACTTATTAACCGACTTCAAAAAGAAGGAGGTTCTTAATTCGTCTGTTTGTTTGTTTTTTTTTTCGTATGTTTCTTACGCGATTACTCCGCCAATTATGAATTGATTTTGGTGATTATTTTTTTGTTTGGTAGGTCATGCTTCAGAGGTAGTCCCATATACGCTTGCGCAGTTTTAGAGTTAGCTTCAATATTACGTATTTTTCCCACTTAGTCTATATGGACGATGTTTTAAGTTGCTCCGTCACTGTTATTTACATTTCGAATTTGTGTGGGGTAGTTACCACAACCAAAAATAAAAACTTTTAACAAAAAAACAATAAGTTATTTTTCACTTTTTAGTGTTTTTTTTTTAATGTTTTTATATTTTTTTAATTAATTCAAATCAATAGTTTAAAGAGTAGGTAGGTACCTATTCAAATCAATAATATTCATTCAAATCAATAATATATAGAGTATAGTAGGTTACACTATAATGTAATTAAATGACCTATGAGTTAGGGCCTGCCCGTGTTTATATTAGGTAAGTACCTAATTGCTTTCTTTAAAACGCGTGATGTTTCAAAATAAGGCAGCCGTTATGTTTTGATAAGCCCGCTCAATAGGTGATAAATTTACACCTTTCTCTCCATTGTCGCACCACTTACCTACCATTCATTAAATCCCTATTTACTGTTTTTATTTATGTTATTTTTTGCCTGCGTTGGAAGGGCAGGTCATCGGTCCACCTTGTGGGGCGCACGAGGTGTACCGATGACCTGGTGAAGGCTGCGGGAATCCGCTGGATGCGGGAAGCACAGAACTGGTGGAAGTGGCGGTGCTTGGTGGGGGCCTATGTCCAGCAGTCAAGTGGACGTCTGTCGGCTGAAATGATGATGATGATGAATGGCTGCGTCAGCAAACGGTAATAATATTCACGTTGATGCACTGCATTTTAAGCTGAAAATGAATAAGTCGCCGTATGATTTTGAACACCGCGACCGTTAGTTTATATAATCTATCTAGCGAGATTTTATACTATAGAATAATTGTGAACTGCATAAAAACTTAGACACTTGTTCAACACGTGTTTAATGTCAGTTTATGTCAAACTCCATACAGAAATGTCATGTTTAAACAGTGTTTAGGCTTAACAACTGATAAACACGTTATTGTGGTAATAACGTTACAATTTAATGTAAGTATTATTTTTCGATAGTCAGGATTGTAACAGTTCACAATTTTAACATCCTATCCTATCCTATCTTTATAAAATTAACATGTCATCGAGTAAAACTGCAGCGGCAAGCTTGCCTACAATTTATCGATTTCTTATCATTACGGTTACACATGCATACCATCTGAACATTTCATACAGAATTTTTATTAGTTACACCGATACACGATAAGTTTTACGTTTACAAACACTTGAAGTGTAAATTAAAAACCAATGAATTCGTTTTGAAACTTGGAGATTTTTGGCTGTCTCCATAAGAACCTACTAATTGGAATGGGCAAATAGCTTTATTTTTTTGACTGACCGACTCCTTGATAATTCAAAAGTAAGCTCTAATTGGTTTATTATAAGTTTGAAGTAAAATGCATTGAGATTGAGTTTGAAACTTTCAGGGGAGGGAAATTTGGGAAAACTGCTTTTCGAGAAACATAATCCTGCAAGATCACGCCTGTTATTCCCGAAGGGTGAGGCAGAGATATACATAGACAGAATAAACCCACCTTTCGCCAGTTAAAGAAAATGCCCTGAAAAAAACGACCCCGTAGACTTATTTGACAGGTGCAAATGTCAAACTCCAAATTGAAAAACAAACAACAATCATTTGAAATGTCAAATTAGTCTAAAACGAACTAGAAGTTCTGTTAGCTATGACCTCTTTTAAGAGTGAAAGTCACCTTATTGTATTGTGATACAAATGAAAGAAACAGGTGTACCGAAGTATGTACCTACCTATAATCATTAGGTACATACAGTAAATAACTACTTATAGTAGGTAGGTACCAACCTAATTGATTCAGGTGCTTCGCTGTTTACATAGCAAAAGTATTTTGCATTGGCATTGGCTTCGTGGAGCGCTCTACAGAAACTTTTTAGCGAAACTAATTCAATTGGTAGGTACTTAGTTGCGGATCGTTATCAATAATTGCATACCTAACCTACCTACTTGAAAATATTATTGTCCTAGGAGTAGGCACGACTGTTATGACGAGTTTCGAATTCTACAAAATTGTGTACCTATTCAAATTCGTAGATAATTGATCTAAGGAGACGCATTACAAAATGAATAATATAACCCGTTCGTATACCTTATATAATACCTATATACCTTCCCATTTACCTGACAAAATCTACCAAGATAATTAGACAACTCTCAGTCACAAAAATTATGAATTCAATTAGTGGGATGGGCATTGATTTTTAAGTAGAAAAATTAATACTTACATAAGTACAAATATCTTATGGATTCATATATCCTTAATTTTTTTATACTTATCAGACATTTTATATCATATCATATTTTTTATACGTTTTGGTGTAGTAGGTATATTTAGTTAGCTATATTTTTAAATTGAACGCAGTACTGGTACAAAATAATAGTATGGCGTTGCAAAACATCGTCCTTGAGCATTTTGTAAGTAGATACTATACATAACAACAAGCATTATTTTAACAGATGGTATGCATTCCTCACAATACTTAACACATGTGAGTTAGTGTTTACTTATTTACCTACCTATATGTATACCTACTTCTAATAAGTAAATTAATAAGAATTAAAACTCGCAACATTTAAATCTAGGTGTAGTAAGAGAGACCCAACATAAATCACCACTGCATCTTTATTTATTATAGCTATCATACAGCACTCATAAAAACACAAAAATCTATAGTCATAATGGGTTTTGTAAAGAAAGAAAGAAAGAAAGATTTGTTTAGCGCAGACTAAAAGGCCCACAACACAAAATATTAAATGTCGAATATTGTATGTCTTGTGTGCAATATTGTATGTTGTATGTGTATTGTCTTATATGTATGTAGGTATATTATAAAAAGAAAACAAATAAAAAAAGGTGTCAAGTGCGTTTAAGAAATTAACAGGAAAGTGTCTCGCGGGCGCGGGCCGCGGCTGTGCCAAATAGGCCCAGTTCACAAAAAAAAAACGACCGCATTCCAAAAAAAAAACACTGAAAAGTGAAAAATACCTTTAATTTTGGAAGTCGGTGTCTTTGGTTTTTAATTTTCTTTTTTTGCCACCGACTTCCGAAATTGAAGTTATTTAGTTAGTGCCTGACGCTGCGTAATTTAGCATCCTACGTTATCAAATGTTCAAAAATAATTTGTTATGTTCTCATGTAATTAGGAATTCTCCACAGATATGAATTATGCAAAGAGGCCTTCAAAGTTTGAAATCAAAATCACCAAAATAATTTTAGGTAGAAAAATACGATTTATATTGAATGTTGCAATACCACAAATATAACATAGGTAGGTATTATCTTTATTCGTCATTTTCTTTTAACACGTAAAGCCATACGTGTCTCAATAATGACATAAAGACACTTACGTGTCTCTATGTCATTATGATTTACGCAACTTACATTACGATTCGGTAGCGAATCGAATGTATGTGTATGGGTTCGCTGATGTGCATGAAATCTTATTGAAGACAGTAGCTAAAGCCCAGCGGGTTACCGACTTGGTTTAGGTAACTCACGCGATTTAAATACCTACTACATTTTCACATAATTAGATGTCAGTTTCTACAAACGGGAGAGATATTGCTGAGTAAGCGTACGTTTAACTCAAGCTTACCCTACTTATAAAAGTTTTATAATATAGTAGCCCTTTTTTTAAACATCTCTCTGCACTAAAATAAAATTAGGGTTCAATTTCAGCATAAAATGACTCCTTTCTGGCTCATATAGGCTTGTCCTAATTTTTAGAAGGTATGATAACAAGACTTAGGTTGAATTTTTCCAATAAAACTGAACGCGATCAGCACTTAAACCACGTTTAGAGCTGTCAGTGTCATTATTTTCTTCGGAATATTGACACTGACACCTCTTGAACTCGGTTTAGATGTGCTGATCGCTAGGTCCCAAAGTACTGAGGCTTCGAAGGCTAGAAATTACTGAACGTAGAATGCCTGACTCTTGAAACCTCAAAAGCTCATGAATATTACCTAACTGGATTTCTAACAACGAATCTTTAGTTAACCCAGGATAGCTGCCAAGGACGTCTCTTAAAAAACTCACCCTGTATAAAACAAACACTAGGGGCCTTACCAGAAAAACGTAGACACTTGTTCAATGCGTGTTTAAATGTCAGTTTTATGTCAAACCCCATACAGAAATGTCATGTTTAAAAGGTGTTTAGACTTAACAACTGATAAACACGGTTTTGTGGTAATAAGGTTGGTGTTTAAAATTAAGCTGTCCAAAAAGTTCTTTTTTTCCAAATAGTTCTTTTTTTCACACATTATGAAAACCGGCTAGCTATCATGAATAAGTACCCTATTTATCTGCCCACGAAATGTAATCGTTAAATTGTTTATCTGTTCATAACATATTATTTTAATAATATTTATTTAAGTTAATCACTCATTAACTACAATAATAGTAGCAATAAGTATAAAAAAGATAAACTCACGGAGGGTTATATGGTAATTAACTAAGCTTGTAGGTAATATATCATTTTACAGTTTTATTTAGGTACAGTCACGAGCAAAAATATGTATACACTCAGCAAAATTCAATAACGTTTTTCTCGTGGAATAACGATTTTAACTTTGAGATGATACCTATTTCATAATAATAGGGGTTCAAAAATACTATGTTCGTTATATCATAAAATTACAATCAATACAGTAGGAGAAAATCACTTTTAAAAGTTGCTAAGTGTATACATATTAGTGCTCGTGACTGTACTTATGTACACTTTCCCATCATACAGCTTGACAAAATTAGTTGGTAGAATGGATGATAAATTATAGAAAAAAAAGATAACTAAAGATCATCCCTTTTTTTCTCTTTATGTAATGTTTTCTGTAAGTATACAGGGTCAAATTCAGGGAGGAGCTCGTGGCTAAGTAATAACAGCCGCTCGGGTCGATCCATCAGGTAAAGCTACGCTTGCCGGGGTTGGTCCGTGGATGGGTGACCATTTTCACATATCGAGACTCCTCCGTGCCTCGGAAAGCACGTTAAGCCGTTGGTCCCGGCTGTCATTTGTGGATCTTTGACAGTCGTTACAAGTCGTCAGAAGCACGAAAGTCTGACAACCAGTCTAACCAAGGGGTATCGTATTACCCAGTTACTGGGTTGTGGAGGTTAGATAGGCAGTCGCTCCATGTAAAATACTGGTATTCAGCTGCATCCGGTTAGACTGGAAGCCGACCCCAACATAGTTGGGAAAAGGAAAGGCAGATGATGATACAGGGTCAAATTTAACGTGATTTATGACGATATCTAAACATGATAAAATTAAAAAGAAGGTAGTTTGATGAGTTTTCTTCTGGGGCCGTCAACTGCAAATTGAAAAAAACAGTTTTTTTTGTGTAATCTTCAGACACGTGATTGGTATCATTACAGAAAAAAAAAAACAGATTTTCCTATATAATTTACTCAAGTACCTAACAACAATATTAAGAGCTCTTTGACCCAAAAAAAATCAACAATAGGGAATATGCATGTGATTCAAATATGGGTCAAATATTTTTTTCTATAAACTATGTTACTTCAGAATTAAGCCTCCATCAATATTTTTGAATAAAATTTCTTTTTGAGCGAGAAATTAATTTTTAAAAAGTCCCAAAAAACTGTGGGTAATTCAAATACTTGAAAAGGCTAAGAGCGGATGTGACGTAACAATCCGGGCTAACGATCAAAATGTCAATGTCAAGTCAATCAACAAGTGTCAAGTCAATGTCAAACGCTCATAGAAAAAGGAGTGTTTGACGTTGACTTGACAGTTGCTTGTCTGTTTTCACGAACTGTGACGTCACCACACCAAGCGCGCCAAATGGAGGGCGTTTAAATAGCCCGGATCGGTTGGATATTTTTAAACATTTTTTTAACTACTTTAAATTGCTTTTTTGCCGTCGAATTTTTTTTAACTTTTATTTGACGATGTAAACTATCGAATAAAAATATTAAAAAAATACATGCATATTCCCTATTGTTTTGTCATTTTTAGTCTTCTCATCTTCAGACACGTGATTGGTATCAATCAATACAGAAAAAAAAACAGACTTTCTTATCTAATTTATTCAAGTACCTAACAAAAAATCAGATTTTATTTTTGTCGTTTTTATTTATCGATACCCGTCACGTCTGCGAACTTTTGCTAATTAAATTGCCCTGTATTGCGTGTGTGTTTGTGTTAAATAGGTCCCTCACTAAACGGTAAATTCTTATCGTAATAATAGAAAAGCGTGCTCTAATGATTATGTAGGTATGAATGATTTTATCGATAGACGCATGAATAATCCTTATTTAAATTACAAATAAAAACTATTTGAAACTAGACCAATATACTGGGCTAAGGACAACTAGTCAAACATCCCTATGTAGCATTTCCCATTTCCCTAAATTATTTGAAAATGTTTAGATTCTGCGTGCACTGTAGCAGTTTCATTGGCTTGTTTAAAAAATATTGCTATCGTATCTTTTTCTGAATTTAAAGGTACGCGAAAAAAGGTAAGTTTGTTACCTACGGGAAAAATCGTTGTTGCGAAAATATTAACTTACGTAATCTAACGTGGCCACCCTGGGTTAAATTTACCTATTGATAGGTAAGTTATTGCAACTCATAAACCGTAACTTAACGCAATAAATAATATTCACTGATCAACTAATATGACTATTACGGACTTATGTAAATACTGTTAGGTAGGTACGTAAATATTTGAAGAATTTTACGAAACATGGAAACAAATCCTTTAATGTAAATTCAACCATGAAAAGTAGTTATGTCATGCCAAAGCTAATGACTTAGTCGCGGGAACTCCGTTATTATTTATACAACAAGATAACGTTGTATCGAATAAACAAATTCCGCAAAATAAATATACAGAGAGACTTAAAATAAAACATTGCACTTACATGAAACCCCGTGTGTTTTGCAGTTCACTGATAAACTGATAACGTGGTGCACTGATCGACTGTTCATCAAGAGCACAGATTTTTTTAATCCAGTAATGTATTGTGTTGCACTAAAACTATGGCACAATTTTCAGTCAGTTACAGGGTGGTTGTAAGGTTTACGCGTCGATATTGTGTTCAGGAGCGAGTGGCGCGCGCGGTACGGCTTCTAGCGGGTTATTGGCAGTAGCGGGCCGGAGCTGCGTGCGCAGGCCGCGTCACGCCGCTTGCCGCATATCCACCCCGCATTGACAGGCAAACACGCTGCCTGCTGCACACACCCATCGCTCCAGGTGGACGTCAATTCAGGGTTTCTCTGACGACACAAGGTACATACTTGCAAGGTGAATGTATACGCCTGAGTGTTATATCGGTTGATCTTCGTAAGCCCTTTGCATCTTAAAAACGATGTAGTCTGGCCGACATAAGTCAGCATGTTACAATGAATATTTCAGGAAATCACAAGATTATTAACTGAGAATGTTTTCAAGACTGTTCAGCCCGCACGTTATCACCGTTGTGGATTGATTCGATTTGGTTACTGTGGTTTATAAATGTGCGAACATTACATTGAATTATTTACAAATATCGAACGGCTCTATTCACTTCCAAGACACCGGTTCATTAAATAGTGAGGGATACAAAAATAGAATGGCTTGCACTCCGATCGATCGCTCATACGATCACCCCTATGTAGCTCCAATTAGCTCAGCCTCTACATATTTTTATGCTAGGCTAGTTTCAGACTTATTTTATTTATTTTACAGTTTAATGTAGGTGTCTGTAACAAGATAAACAGACTGCAAGAAAAGAACAGAAAAATATGTACACAGGTGATGGGAGATGTAAACATCGTCTGTACCTAAGTAGAAGAGAAAAATACTTACCTATTACAATTCACTTACAGTTTAAGCTGAGGTAAAAAAATTTTTGGCTTCTATTCGTCGACGGCGAGATGTTGGCGTAGCAGGCAGACCCAGGCGGAAGGACAGCTCTTCATCTTGCTATTCCAAGATATACTAAGAGTATACCTACCTATCTAAGCTATCTATATCTTTTTTCGCGATTTCAAGGTTGGTTCCATAGAAAAAGTTGTTCAAAAATATGAGTACAATGACCCCTTTTCGGGTTTAGCATAAACATAAACTAATGTTGTATAGGTACCCTACCTATCTAATTTGCTTAGCTTCGAGCCGGTGTGTACCCGAGAACCAAGGGCGGATCCAAAATTGATTTTTGTGACATGGGCCGGACAGATAACTGTCTCCCATATCTTGTATTGCACTATATTGGGATTCATTCTTTTTCAATGATATATAAATACAACTACTACAAAAAGAATACAATTTTAGCACCCCGCCTCGTATAGAATAGATTTTCTTTTGACCATAGATACAGAATTAAGAGGTAATTATTAAAACGAACTAAGTATATTTTACTCAAAACGTTTGGGGGGACATGTGCCCCTGTGGCCCCTGGATCCGCCCTTGTCGAGAACCAAACGGTTTGTTCGGTGAGAGAAATTATCATAGCCGTAAGAGTAAGACAATACGTACTTCTTCAATTATTTTTTTGCTTAACTCCTGATCAATTTCCGTTACCCACAGCCCACAGGTAGTGCCTCTTGTATATGTAGATAATAATTAATTAGTTTCCATGTTGTCCAGGTTATAAAGCATCTTGCTATCACAGTAACACTACGTTAACAGCACACATAGGTAATCGCTTTTGGCACGTGCACTGATGGATTACCGCGGAGGCCTGCAATGAAATGTGTTTCCGTTCTCTTTTAAATCGTAAAACCGCGCACTAGATACCTACGTCGGTATTCTACCAATTTTTTTAATAATTTATTTTCTTCAGACAGTGATCCATATTTTTGTAAGTAATTATACTTCCTTAAGTACACATACTTATAGACAAGTGAAATTAAATTTAAAATTTAAAAAACCCCCGACAAAAACAAAGCATCTAATAAACGATTTTTTTTATAGCTAAGAAGATAAGAACACTCTCGATCAAGTCACTTTTCAAACAAAACCAAAAACATCAAAATCGGTTCAGGCGTTTGGCGCGCAGGCAGACACACAGATACACGTCAAACTTAAAACACCTCTTTTTCCGTCGGGGGTTAAAAATTACAATCATCATTAATTAATAAAAAAATTAAAATAATGAATGAATGGTTTTCGTGGCTGCGTTAGTCTTTGGTTCGATTCCTGGACACTGCGCGGAGATATTTTATTCGTAAGCCTGATAGGTAATAATATTCGCTAGAGTTAATAACTATGTCACAAATGTCTCATAAATTTATAGACGAATGTGGTTCCGACCAATATCTGTTTGGTTAAACTCCGTTTGAAATATTGGAGCATCTGCCCGGGGTGTATCCCTCATTCATCAAAATATCTTGGCGATTGCGTAAGACGCGGCGGTGGACTAATGTCGTAATATGTATGTTGTATCAGCTGCATTTATTTTTAACGGAAAACAAGGGCCCGCTCTACTTAGCAATGTCACTCATTCGGACACCGGCTATAACAAAGCTATCCAAATGAATTTTATTAGAATTTATGGTTGATCCAAAATAAGTTCTTTAATATTTATATGAAAGTTTACAAACTACTTATATTTTTCTTCTTTCTGTGGTAATAGTATAAAACATACCTAAGTACTTTTTCAGATATTTTAATACGATCATAAACTGGGTTATGAACTTAATTTGGAGACGGTAATGCGTTACACACATATAGGTATCTAGGTAGCTACTTCTCATCATCATCTAGGTACCTAGCCTTTGGGAGAGACTCCCAACTATGTTGGGTTCGGCTCCCAGTCTAATCGGATGCTGCTGAATACCAGTATTTTACAGGGAGCGACTCTATAGGTGTACCCTTGGTAACACTGGTTGTCAGACATTCGGGCTTCTGACGACCCGTAACGACTGTCAAAGATTCATGAATGACAGCCGGAAGCACGGACAAAACATAAAAAACACACCGAAGAGAGACAGGGAGAGAGAGAGGGAGAGGAAGGAAGCGATGCGCGGTCGGAGTCCGACGCGGCATCGAGCTCTAGCTCTTGTACGAGCGTGGAGCGCGAGGTTGTGGTGGTGGGGCGTTCCGGGAGAAAGTTCTTCCGGAAGCGCCCCAAGTCGGGGTCGTCCTCAGTCGACCGGAGCCGGAGGAAAATCCCCTCCGGCCGGCGGGGTGGAGCCCAAGAGAAGGGTGCGGGTAGGGGGCTCATCACCAAGGGGGCTGGTGATCCGAGTCCGGTCAGCCCGGCCGACCCGGCTCAGCGAGTCGCGAGCCCCAGTGCAGCCCCATCGGAAGTAACAAGTGGTGAGCCGGGCGCTGCTGGTGGCTCCAGGCCAAGGGGCGCGGCTGGGTTCGCAGAGATCGTGGCCTCTGCAATCAACAATGTGGCCTTGAAGAGGCTTAAGACCTCCAAGGACAAGGCCATAGCAGAGGCCACGGCCTCCATAGTGGCGGCAGCGGAGGCCTCCCGCAGGGGGACCCTGTCGGACGGAGTGTCCGAAATGCGAGCGGAGGTCGCACGCCTGACGGCCGCGATGGAGCTCCTCCAAAAGGAGAACGCGGAGCTCCGAGCGGACCTGGCTAAGCTCCGAGGAGCCGGCCTCCGGGAGATGCCGCAGAGGGGGGAGCAGCATGGGCAGGGACGGCCTGTGCCTGATGCTGCTGGGGACCGGGTTCTGACCCTGGTGCAGCGGGAGATGGCCGAAATGCGGAGACGATTCTCTGCCCTAGAAGCCATCGTCCTGCGCCCCCCCTTGACAGCAAGCCAGCCAGCCCCCGGCCAGCGGAAGGAGGCGACGACATATGCTGTTGTCGCCGCAGGATCTGCCGCGGCCAATCCAGCCTCTCCGAGGCAGAATAAGGGCGGGGCGGCTAAAAAGGCCGGAGCCGCCAAAAAGGCGGCGAGGGCCCCGGCCCCGGCCCCGGCTCCGGCCCCAGCCCCGGTGGCTAAACGACCGCCCCCACCTCCGACTGTACCCGCACCTTCCCTACCTCCCCAAGCCGATGCTGAATGGCAAGTGGCCGGGGAGAAGAGGAAGGCGGCTAGGAAGGCAAGGGCGGCCAATAAGAAAAAGGCGAGGCGGCAGCGGCGGAAGGAGCGAAGCGTTGCGGCTAGGCTCCACGCCCCGAAATCCGCAGCTGTAGTGGTCACACTACAGCCGGAAGCGGCAACGAAGGGCGTGTCCTATAAGGACGTATTTGCCAAAGTGGCGGAGGTGGTGGACCTAGGGGAGCTCGGTGCTGCCGGAGGTATCCGACTGAGGATAGCTGCCACCGGGGCCCGAATGCTAGAGTTCCCCGGTCCGGCTGGTGGCATGGCCGCTGACGCCCTGGCTGAAAAGCTCAGGGCGTCCCTTAACGCGGATGAGGCCCGAGTGTCCAGGCCGACTAAGTGCGCTGAAATGCGCATCCAGGGCCTGGACGACTCGGTCACGAAAGAACAGGTTGTGGCCGCCGTGGTCAGGACTGGGGGGTGCTCTGCCGAGCAGGTTAAGGCTGGCACCATCGGTCCCGACTACAGGGGCATGCAAGCTGTTACGGTGAGCTGCCCCGTGGCGGCGGCCAAGAAAATAGCCGGGGAGGGCCAAAGGCTACTGGTGGGCTGGGTGTCCGCGCAGGTCAAACTGCTCGAACCCAGACCTCGGAGGTGCTTCCGCCGCCATGTGGGCGACCACGTGGGAGCTAAATGCACCTCCGAGGTTGACCGCAGCGATGCCTGCTACCGCTGCGGTCAGCCCGGTCACAAGGCCGGCACGTGCAAGGCCACGCCGCACTGCGTCGTATGTGCGGCGGCAGGCAAGCCGGCCGACCACCGGATCGGGAGTAAGGCCTGCACTCCACCGAAGCCTGGCAAAGCCAGGGGCAGGGGCAAGCCCTCCGCCACCACCGCCACCACCGCCGTCACCGCCGCAGCCGCCGCCACCGCCACCGCCGCTGCCGCCTCCACCACTGTCGTCGTCGCCGCCGCTGCCGCTGCGGCAGGGCCCTCGCATGGGTCTCGGGAGGGGGTTGAAATGGAGTGCCAATAATGGCCCCATTTCGCCTCCTCCAGGCGAACATCAACCACTGCGCCACCGCTCAGGATCTTTTGCTCCAGAGCATGGCGCAGTGGTCGATTAATATCGCCGTGGTCGCTGAGCCGTACTTTGTCCCGCCCAGGGATGACTGGGTGGAGGACCTGAGCGGCTCAGTGACCCTTATTTCGTCGGCCGCCGCCGGTACCCCGTCCCTCGAGGCTGTCAAGAGAGGACGGGGTTGCGTGGCAGCACGGTTCGGGGAGATTGTCGTGGTAGGGGTGTACTTCTCCCCGAACCGAACTCTCGCCGAGTTCCACAACTCCCTTGCGGAGTTGAAAGTCGTCGTCGTCGGGTTCCGTTCCCTCCCCGTGCTCGTCCTCGGGGACTTCAACGCCAAGAATGTGGCTTGGGGTTCCCGGTATACGGACACACGGGGCAGGATGGTGGAGGACTGGGCTCTGGAGACAGGCCTGGTCGTCCTAAACCGGGGTTCTGTCCCCACGTGTGTGCGGATGCGGGGTGAGTCGGTGGTGGACATCTCGTTCGCCAGCCCCGCTCTGTCACCGCGTGTCACTGACTGGCGCGTCATGGAGGGGGTGGAGACGTATTCCGACCACCGGTATATCCGGTTTGACGTCTCCGCCCAGTCCTCGAGCGCGCCGGTCCGACAGGCCCCGAGTGGTCCGCGGTGGGCGCTGAAGCAGCTGGACCGGGAGCTCCTCCTGGAAGCCTCGATCGTGCAGGCCTGGGTGTCATCACCGGACAGGCCTGCCGACATCAACGACGAGGCGGAGTGGTTCCGGGAGGCCATGTCCAATATTTGTGACGTGGCAATGCCCCGGGCCCAGCCCGGACGTGCTTCGCGCCAGGTGAGCTGGTGGTCGCAGCAGCTGACGGCTTTGCGCCATGCGTGTGTTGCTGCGCGACACCAGTACACCAGGCACCGCAGGCTCCGTATCCGCCCTCCGGATACGGAAGCCATTGAGGCGGAGCTGTATGAGGGGTACAGAGCGGCGAAGACCGCCCTCCAGGCGGAGATCCTGCGGGCCAGGGCAGTGGACCGCGAGGAGATGCTGGAGACTCTGAACAGAGATCCGTGGGGACGCCCATACAAGATGGTGCGGGAGAAACTCCGCCCATGGGCTCCCCCGCTGACGCAGAGTCTCCGGCCTCAGCTTGTGGAGGACGTGGTGAGCGCTCTGTTCCCCTCGAGAGGGGAACATACCTCCCCGCTCATGGCTCCGCCTACTGCGGTGCTTGAGGCGGACCACAACACCGACGAAGACGACGATGCTCCGGAGGTGACCGAGGTAGAAATGAGAGTGGCGGTGCGAAGGATGAATGCCAAAAACACCGCCCCAGGACCTGACGGCCTACCTGGGAAGGCCTGGGTCCTGGCCATGGAGGCTCTCGGGCCTCGACTAAGGGGTCTCCTAAGCGCATGCATGGAGAGGGGCCAGTTTCCACTTCGTTGGAAGACGGGGAAACTGGTCCTCATAAAGAAGCCGGGGCGTCCTGCGGACTCTCCGTCCGCTTATCGGCCCATCGTGCTGCTCGACGAGGTGGGCAAGCTCTTTGAAAGAGTAATTGCAAACCGCCTCGTCGGGCGGCTGGTGCGGGTGGGGCCGGACTTGGCGGAGAGCCAGTTTGGTTTCCGCAGAGGGCGCTCTACGGTGGACGCCATCATGCGCGTACGGGCCCTCACGACGGGGGATGCTGTGGCCCGGGGTGGGGTCGTCTTGGCGGTGTCTCTCGACATCGCCAACGCCTTCAACACCCTGCCCTGGAGTTGCATAAGGGAGGCACTCCGGTACCACCGGATGCCGACCTACCTCTGTCGTGTGGTCGAGGCCTATTTGACGGACAGGGCCGTCATCTACCCCGGTCACCAGGGAGTGTGGAACCGGCGAGAGATGTCGTGCGGTGTCCCACAGGGATCGGTCCTGGGGCCGCATCTGTGGGACATCGGTTACGACTGGGTGCTGCGCGCCGACCTCCCCAGTGGCGTCAGTGTAGTTTGCTACGCTGACGACACGCTGGTCCTGGCACAGGGGAGGTCGCACCAGGCGGCGGCCGAACTAGCGACACGCGGGGTTGCGACAATCGTCGATAGAATCCGGCAGCTGGGACTCGAGGTGGCCTTGCACAAGTCCGAGGTCATGTGTTTTCATGGCCCTCGGAACGCGCCACCGTCGGGTTCCCAAATTACGGTAGGAGGGGTTCACATCGGCGTCGAGTCGACGATGAAGTACCTAGGACTCGTCCTCGACAGCCGGTGGAACTTCGTTGAGCATTTCCGACGTTTGGCTCCCAGGCTGGACCGGGCTGGAGCTGCCTTGGGGCGTCTCCTGCCCAATCTGGGGGGTCCAAACGCCTCCTGCCGGAGGCTATACGCGGGGGTCGTGCGGTCCATGGCCCTTTACGGGGCACCGGTGTGGGCGCGTTCCCTTAGGCTGCGGCCAGCCCGCCGGTTGAACGCGTCCCAAAGGGTCATGGCCATTCGGCTGGCCCGGGGATACCGCACGGTCTCCCGCGAGGCGGCGAGCCTCCTGGCCGGATTACCGCCATGGGATCTGGAGGCGAAGGTCCTCGCGCACATATGGGAGTGGCGCGAGGAGATGAAGCGCCGGGGCGTAACTCCGCTGCCGCGAGAAATCGCGGCTCAGCGGACAGAGCTCCGGCAGGATCTCATGGCGGCATGGAGAGTGCGATTGTCGCAACCCAGTGCTGGGCACGCCACAATTGCGGCGATAAGTCCCCTCTTTGAGGAGTGGCTAGAGAGGCGCCACGGCGTCCTCACCTTCCGCCTGACGCAGGTCCTCACCGGACACGGTTGCTTCGGGAGGTTCCTGTTTCGTATAAGGCGGGAGGAAACGCCCGGGTGTCACCACTGTGTGGATCGCCCGGAGGACACGGTGGAGCATACGGTGGAGGTCTGCCCCGCTTGGGCGGAGCCCCGCCGTGTCCTCTTGGAGGCGATTGGCGGCGGTGACCTCTCGCGTCCGGCTCTGGTCCCGGCCATGGTACGGAGCGAGAGGAAGCAGTCACCTCCTTCTGCGAAGCAGTAATGCTCGCGAAGGAGGAGGCGGAACGCGTGAGGGAGAGGCAAAGTTTGCGCCCTCACGCCCCTAACCGCCGCCGCCGCTGGAGACGCCCTGGGCGTCGGGAATCCCAGGCGGATTCCCGGCCACCATAGGCGCGGGCTTGCGGACGGCGAGCAATGGGTAGCTCGCCGTCCGATCAGGACCAGGCCCGGGTCGATGGCGCGTCGTGTTCCACGCGCGCCTCAAAGAGATGTCAGCACAATTGGCGGGGTCCGCTAGGACCGATGCCTGCCAGGGTTGCGGGTTAGTCCGAAAGGGATACCGGGACCTTGGCAACAGGCAACTGAAGGAACACGGGTGGGTTTTAGTCAGTAAAAGTCTGACACGCCCTTCCGCTCCACCCAGAGCGGGAGAAGTCATTGGATGATTTCCCAACCTCAAAAAAAAAAAAAAAAGCCGGAAGCACGGAGGGGTCTTGGTATATAAAGATGGTCAGTTGGTCACCCATCCACGGGTGACCAACTGACTGGTACGTGCAAGCGTAGCTTAACTGATGGATCGACCCGTGCGGCTGTTATTACTTAGCCACAAGCCCCTATTGCACAAATTCAAAAAGCTTCTGGAGAGAAGGGAAAGATTGTCTATGGAGTTTCTAGCCCGTTCTGCTCCATTTATTGGTACGCTTTGGATTACAGCCAACAGTATCATAGATTCAACTCTCTGGCCGAACTTCTCCGATAGACTACTACCTCATCTGTATATTTTTACCCTATGTTCACAAAATTAATAAATGAATGAATTAAAAGCTTTTAATTAAATTAGTAGGTAAGTACGTTCTTAGTACTTACATTCGTTTTTTCAAAGGCACCTTGATTTTAATTATGATGCTAGTTGCAAGTCGTAAACATGCTATAAACGAGCGTGTAGGTAATGTAAAACGCGTGAAAATAGTGTATAGTCCACCTCGTAATAGCTTTGCCACTTTTGACAAAAAAATCCCACTAAACGAATACTTCACTTAGGTGGGAAATTGAAAAATAGACATTATACCTATGGGTATATTCCACTTAGGGGGATATTACACTATCATAATTATTATTACATTTACCTATCTACGAAGCTCACAAAGTACCCAATATGTATATTTTACAATTTCATTATATCTCTGATCATAGATCTATGATCATAAATATGATAGTGTAATACCCCTCTAGGGTTGAAAGTATCTAACTGTCACATAGGCAAACTAGGCCTTGCATACGACGTGCAAGTGATATTTAACCTTAGGGTGGTAACGGAATTACGAGGTTGACTATACCTACACACATATGGCTTGTTTTCTTATCGCTTCAGTATGTTGATAAAAACAGTTTTCAATAAACTTTTACATTGAAAGTTATCCTTATCAATCCTTGAAATACTTAGCCGATAAAACCTACTCACGGTCAACAGTGTCCTTTCATTAGAAGCCACTCTTATCTACTAGCTAGGTAATACTTAGCTATTAAACCAACCTTTTCTTATTTTTTGTCTTTGTGTTCATTTTCTTTTGCGTCATGTTTACCTACCGAAATTATACGTTTTTTCTTTCTTTCTTTATTATCCTATACCTTTATAGGGGGACATTGAAACCTGTTACCCTGGATTCAGTAGGTAGGTACTAGGTACATCATTCTGGACACCCCTTTTTTTTGTGGGTGTGAAATCATCCAATGACTTCTCCCGCTCTGGGCGGAGCGGAAGGGCGTGTCAGACTTTTACTGACTCAGACCCACCCGTGTTCCTTCAGTTGCCTGTTGCCAAGGTCCCGGTATCCCTTTCGGACTAACCCGCAACCCTGGCAGGCATCAGTCCTAGCGGACCCCGCCAATTGTGCTGACATCTCTTTGAGGCGCGCGTGGAACACGACGCGCCATCGACCCGGGCCTGGTCCTAATCGGACGGCGAGCTACCCATTGCTCGTCGTCCGCAAGCCCGCGCCTATGGTGGCCGGGAATCCGCCTGGGATTCCCGAGGCCCAGGGCGTGTCCAACGGCGGCGGTTAGGCGCGTGAGGGCGCAAACTTTGCCTCTCCCTCACGCGTACCGCCTGCTCCTTCGCGAGCATTACTGCTTCGCAGAAGGAGGTGACTACTTCCCAAGCCCTCTCGCTCCGTACCATGGCCTGGACCAGAGCCGGACGCGAGAGGTCACCGCCGCCAATCGCCTCCAAGAGGACACGGCGGGGCTCCGCCCAAGCAGGGCAGACCTCCACCGTATGCTCCACCGTGTCCTCCGGACGATCCACACAGTGGTGACACCATTCTGGACACCCCTGGGTTGAAATTTTTCGGCGATAATGAAAACAATATTTGCTGTTCCATACGTTTTGACCGCGTAGATATTGCGCGGGGATTTTATATCTGGAATAAAAATATTTAATTTATTTGCACTTTTTTAGAAAACAGTTGATTGAAAAAAAATAACCGACGTTAAATTTTCAACGCAGGGGGGTCCGGAATCATGTAGGTACTGAATCCATGGTAGCAGGCTGTGCGTCGATGTCACTGCCACCCTGTTCAATATAGAAGATCTTCTGTCTCCCTTTGTCCCAGGTTACATATTGGGGTCCTTGGCACAAAATGTGTGTGAAACCCCATGATATCCACGCACAATGGTCCACCTTAGGGACTAAGTGCGGAAATAGAACCGCATGATGTCTAGTGGTTGTCTCTAAGTGATTCATATCATACTTTACATACCTAATCCTTGTAACTTTTCTAAGATTTTTTTCTCCCCTTAAATTTGCCTAATTCTCTGTCTTACCATTTTAGAAGTAGATACTTTTTTCATTAAGTAAGTAGGTATAGAACTATCTTTTTTTTTTGAGTCTGAAATCATTATAAGACTTCTCCAGAGGGAGGAGGAGGAGGAGGGAGTTTCAGACTTTTACTGACTAAAACACACCCGTGTTCCTTAACTTGCCTATTGCTAGCGATAAGTGCCGTAAGTATGTTCGTCTGCAGAACATACTTACGGCACTTATCGCTAGCACGGTCCAAGGTCCCGGTATCCTTTTCGGACTTTCCCGCAACCCTGGCAGGGAGTACCTACCTACCTGCAGCGTAATGTTTGTCGTTATTGAAACAGGTGAGCCACTAATCATCTAATCGTTCCTTTATACTGGTGGTAATCGGCCCGCATAAGTAGGTACCTGTTGGGTAAAATGATAATATTGACACGTCATTGTTTTCAGTGCGCATATTGATTTTTTTCAAGTACAATGTTTCGTTTCAATGTAGGTATCGATGTACCCACACTACTACGTACAGTATTGTATAATACATATACACCTACAATCTGGCCGACTTGGGTAACCCTGTGCGGAGGGCAACTATGCAGGCATCTAGGTAAGTATTTACTATCTTGAGAATATGCCCAAGCGCGGGATTAGTAAGGTTCAAAATCAAGTAGTAATAACTCCATTCATTGGCTATGCGATGATGTACGTGGTGATGATGAACCCGGTATTTTTTCAGGGTGAAATTTTATTTATGGGACAACCATGAAATCGTGAAAAAAAAATCAGCTGGTCGCTACATTTATGTTCGCATAGCTCGTCAAAATGTAGGGAACAGCAGATTTTTTTTTTCGCGATATCATGGTTTGTCCCATTATGAAAGGTATTGCATAATGATGAGTATAATGGCTCCTTAAGAGGATGCCCAACATGAATTTATCCCGTACATTGTAACAGCGAATAAAGTTTCACGCCTCCCCCTCGACTACGTAATTAAAAAGTAACAATACGAAATTTCGCGGGTATTCTGGTTTACGAAAATTAAACAAAATTCATTATTAATTAAGACTTTTATTACTGTCCCCAAAATGCAAGAAATACAAAAAGCTTATCTACCACAATACCTAGAGTTGAAATAAATAATTGTGACACTTTCTGTATCAACATTACAAGGTGCATCTAGTGGCTGGCTAAGACATTATTTTACGAAATTATTTACATGCCATTCATTTTATCGGCAATTTATATTTATATATGCCTTAAGCCTAAGCACTACTGAATACTTCATAAATGTTTGCACCTAGAAGTTTTAATTTGTCATTTAGAGTGAGTTGCTGTGTCAATAAATCTGGAATGTTTGTGTTACCCTTGCATGTGTTCTTTGTGATGAGTTCATTTATAACAGGCAACAGTTTGACAAAGTGTATCTCTACCTTATTAACATCTACAAAAATGTCAGGAGTTGCTCCTAGTTTTAAAGCTCCATTTGTGATTACATGATCCACATTTAATTCCAAATGATTCTTGGTTATTGGTGCTGATTTAGTTACAAATAGATTGGCAACTTCATCAGTCACAGAAGAGAAGCTACGACTTACAGATGACATAGCAATAGACCTGACTTCGTCACTTTCTAAAATGTCCATTGTCTCTTTTACAATGGTGTCTAACTTTGCTCCGCTGACGTCTGCATGACCTACTAAGTAGTGCACCATCTTTTTCACCGGGTCGCCCTCTGTGGTGTCTGTGCACAAAGCAGTTTGTATAGACCAGAATATTTGCTCCACCTCCTGCAGTGTCATCTTCTTCTTCAAAGATACAGGTTCAACAACCTTCCTTACAACAGTCTCTATCTGTTTCACCAAGTCTTCAACGCCCCCATCTACAAAGTGGTGACATAAAGACAAATACTTGGCCTGTAAGTCTCCATCTATTAGGGAATCTTCTTCAAGTACTGAGTCTCTGTACAGATAACCACCAATAATGTTAAGTTGCACTCGTAGTATCACTTGCAGTATACTTAGTGCATACACAAGGACACATATTCTTGTGAATATCATAATTTTCAATTGTTCCCATAATGCTAGTTTGTTGTCTGGATTCTCTTGCAATTTCTGAACTATTTCTTCCGTGTTTAAGACACTTAGAATGCTTTCTGTCACAATTTTTGAAAGTGATAGAATGGTTTGATTGCAAGTGCGCTCTGTGCTCTCAAAGTGTTGTTTCTTACGAGTCATTTCAAAGAATCGTTTTGCTTCTTTTTCCTGCCATTCTCGTAATTTTCTTTGAGCATAGCTTGTCAATAGGTAAAGGCCGCCAAAAACAGCACCCGTCACAATAAACTTCCTCTTGTGACGGCGCAAGAAGTCCTTAATTCCGTCTAACATGTTGCTTACTCAACTGTATACTTAATTTATTGGAATACAAGAGGGGCTTCGGAACGGTATTTAGTTGTGCTCATTAGACGCTTGGTAATGAAAGTTGTAGTATCAATGAACCTTTCCACACAGTTCATGATGCACACCTCAGTTTTGGAGTCCAAACGGCCAGAAGGACTACCCATGCAAGTGTCCCAGCATGTGTCTGTCAGTCCGTGTACGAGAACCTGGAACATAGAATACAATACAATTATAAACATGATTATTCATAGTGTTTATACTAGTGCTAACACAAGACTAATTCTGTGATAAAATTCGAGTTTTATCAATAGTTGGTATCATTGTAAACTCAAGGTTTACAGATAATAATAACGAATCACAGAAAAGGCAATGCTTTCTTTATACCTTCTCGCAAAAGTATTAAGTAATTATAAAACAATAGAGCATATTAATTAGGTAAAACTGAGCGAGGTTCGGTCAAAGGTCGATGACGACCTGTGTGGCTTGGATAGCTGTGAATGCTGTGAATTATCACAGCCTGGCGTTGATGCCATCTTCTCAGCCTTAGCACTTGACAGCCAGGCTCTTGCTAGCTAGTAACACAATAATGAATAAAGGAACATTCACCTGGAAACGTTGCTTCTGCGTTTCGGCGAGGATGAATTTTTCTAACTGTGGATCCTCCAATTGTGTTTCAACCATACTCAGTAGTTAGGACAGTGAAATAGTGGCACTTTTACACAAACAGAAACTATTTTGTTTACTGTTATATGTAACCAGCTTACTCTAAAAATAAGGTAACAATCCAGGATTATGGTATCTGAGAACAGAGAAAAAATAATTTGTCTATTTTTACGGAGAGAAACAAACGTGAACAATATTTTAGTATTGCCAAGCTAAGCTGTCTTTTTTCATTCATTTATTCACTGGAATTAATTGAATGATTGCTTTCAACTGTCAAAGCTGTCAATCTATACGGTTTTTGGTTTCTTTTTTTAATAATTTGGTTTTTTTCTGACTCTAAAATTAATATTAATTTAGCAAGTCCCTAAGCCCTAGAATAGGGAATAGGCCCTAGAATAGCGTTTTTACTAAAGATTACAAGACCATTTTCCAACCTTAGCATCATCACATCACATCAACCTCCATGGTGACCTCTTTTCAGTTTTTCACCATTTGTTTGTAGAAGTAGAAGTGTACAGAATAAGTCCATGGTAGTACGCATTATGTTACAGGTAGTATTTACTACATCCATAATTGTAATTTTATGTTTGTCATGGTTGACAGTCGCGTGTCTAATGTCGGTGTCGTTGTCAATATCAATAGAGTTCGGAAGTGCTAATATTGAGGGCTATCCCTTAAATAGGTCATAGACGTGCGAGCAAGTACGCGTACTTATGGCTCGGCGAGCTTACTCACCCGTGTGTCGTGCTAACTACGCGTACTTTAAAACCGCTGAGTAAGTTCGTCGGCGATCCAACAATGAAATTTTGAGCAAGCTTCACGTGTGTCACCGACGGCGAGCGGAGTAAGGTCGCGAACTTAAAAACCGCGTATTTTAAGTACGCACGTCTATCACCCCTTTTAGAGTCTGGCCAACGAAAGTTTTTTTTAAAAGTACGAAAGTTTTCGACTTTTCGGGCTCATCTTTCGTTAGCCAGACTCTAAGAATTCACCGCTGGATGCGGTAGTGCAGCTTCAGTCTCCGAAATGTCAAATCAAATGTCACTAAAAGTTCACTGTTGCACTGTGCAGGATTTTCTATCGGGAATTTTTGCTTATTACTCATAATTTTTTTAAAGATTATGCCTTTCCTGAATCCTGATTATTATCAGTTTTTATCCCCATTGGTTCTTTGGTTGAACTAATTTTCTCGTGCACCACTATTCAGGAAAATTATCGATATAGTCGATTATTTTTTAAATGTCAGACCGTCTCTAGATGAGTAGTAGTTATTTTGACTTTTTGAGTTATTTTGTGTGTCTGTTCTGTGTTGTTGAATATATTCGTGGATTCAACTTTTGGTTCAACTTTTTACTGGAGCAACAATTTTTTTAAGTGTTATTGATAATGGCTCAAATTAACCATTGGAAGATGTTAACCAACTGTGACTTGAGTGGATATACTCTGGTTATACCAAGTGTGGCAGTCGGAAATGTTGGACAACTAGCGTGTGATTTAGTAATTTCTTCTTTAAACATGAGAAAGATTGGATTGGTTTATAGCCCTGCACTTATTCCCATATTGGGATACGATCCCTACAAAATTGGTTCAACCAATTTATCTGGTTGCTGTGAACTTTATCAATGCGCTGAAAGAAAAGTCATAATTCTGCTACTAAGAGCACCACTAGTTTATAAGTATGGACAGAAATTCCTGACTGAAGTGGTGGACAAGTTCAAGGATGAAAATATAAAGGATATTATAATTTTAACAAGTAGTTTTGCTCATGAAAGGAAGCATATAATGACATCTCCATTCCGATATGTAGTCAATGGGCTATGTCCTTACACAAGTAAACTGAGAACCTTAGATTGGGTAGAACATGAGTCCAGAGGCGAGACTGTTAAAATACTAGGTGGAGGCTTTGCATCCCTACTGTATGAAATCATCAAGGAGAAGTCTTTACCTTGCTTAGCTCTGTACAAGTTTGCATCTGAAGGAGACAACATACCAGATGCCTATGAAATGGTTCAGTACTTAAACACTGTGGTGCCACTGTTTAACAACACTGACATTTATTCCCAACTAATCCATCCAGTGTCATGGAACCTTATGTTTGGAGGACCACCACCAAGAGATATTTATTAATTTGATAATTATGTATTTTTTATAAATAATAAAATAAAATGTTTATAATATTGCCCTGTTTAATGTTTTTTTTTTTATTGTATGCCTCTTGATTAAAGAACATCTATAAATTGCTGGATCCCATTGAAATTCAAATTCAAATTAATATTAAGTCCTGTTGCTCAACTACTAGACTGATCAAGTCATCAAAAAGACGATTTATTTCTAAAAAACATCCTAATTCTGGGCAAGTTGGGTAAAAAGCTTTTTAAACAAACTAGTTCATTATTATCCAACTAGATGGCGCTACAGGTTTGCTGTAAAAAAACAGGTTGGACATGCCACAGTCGGTTATATTCGTTGTTAGCTTTTGTTTTCTTCGATAAACCAAGGTGTTAATTTGCTACGTCTTCAACGCAGTTTCAGCTACTCTGTTGTAACGACTACCTACACATCAATCAAGCTGTAGGTACCTACATTTCCAGTAGGTATAAGCTGACCTCGCATTGTACGGAAAACCTCTACCTGTATTGTGAGATCAGCATTAACTGGAAATGTATAGCTTGATGTTTAGCCGTGTGTATGTACCTACCTCCCTAGAAAATTAAAAATAAAGTACAGCGAAGGTCAATCGGACGGACCCCAGCTGGGTACTGGCCATTGGCCATAGTCAAAAAGTCTAAATACTTACGTGTATTTTTTTTGTTTCTCTCATAAGTATTTATAGATGACAGATCAATTGTTGTCTAGATTTATTCGATCGATTTGTAATTGTACCTATCTATAACACTATCGACAGCTAGATATCGATCGATGGGTGAAATAAAAATGACAGGGTGATATTTTTGACATTTTGGGCTGAACCTAAACAAAGAGCAATTTTTGGAAAAACACGATTTAGTTAGATTTCATGCCTAAGAATATTTTCCATAGACAGTAGATTTAATGTCATTATTCTTAAGGGAAATGTCTCCTGCTTAACATTCTGCAAGGGCGCTTGTTTTAATTAATTTGATCCTGACCACGATGACCGACTGGATGCTGGGTATAAACTTATAAAAAATTCAAAACGTATTGCATTATATTAGATAGTATGCAGTTAGTTCTCGACTCTCGCTCTAAACATAGAGAAAATTTATATAAAACAAATTTTTAAGTTATTTTTTTATATTTTTTTATTAATTATGTAATATTTAACTTTCAGAACATTAATATGTTTATATTTTATTTATTTTTTGAGGTATTGTAGTAAAGTGGGGTAGTTTGCCTTTAATCTTTGCCGGGATAGGTAGGTAGGTACGTCATAACCTGCGTTTAATTTACATAATGCATAGGTAGGTAGTTGCAACATGAACATAGGTAAGTAGGTACTTACCTTCAAGTAGGTAAAAAAGAAAGAAAATTGAGAAACGCTACGAAAGATGACGCTAAGAAAGGACAAATATACGAAAATAACAAGTTGGGGGAAAATATGCGTCACATTTACACAAAACGGCCATCACAGGCAAACCTACGTATTTAGTTCCGAACTACATAAAGAAAGAAAGAAAAAGGAAAGGTAAGAAAGAAAATACATAGGTATAATTAACACAGACTAAAAGGCACACAATAATACAGAAGATATACCTACCTACTAAGGATAAGGCTAAAAAAAGAGAAAAAAGAAATAGTGTAATGTGCGATGTAAGAAATTAGCAGGAAGTGTGCCTCACCCACGGCTGCGTTGTCAAATTAGTAGGTACCTGTCTTGGATTAAAAAACATACTTTAGTGCCTGACGCTGGTTTTTTTCAACTAAAAGGTAAAGGTTGGTACCAACGTGCATTCGGCCTATTGCAGTCTAATTATGTAAGAGGTATTAAGAATTCTCACAAATTATGCAACAACAACTTTTCGTCCGCATTTTGGGTCCATTTATATTCATAATTAGTTATAGGTACCTACTTAGTTACCTTTCATTTAATTGTAGGTAGGTTAGGTACCTACTTTTGTGTATTGTGCTATTTCTATAAATATTTTATTTATTTATCGACGAGACTCGCAGCTCGCAAGGGGATAAGTGACAGCATTTACTGCAAAACATTTAGGTAATACGGTAGCATTCAACTTAAATTGTTTTATGTCTGTTTAAATAACAGTTCAGAAAAGTACCTACAATGTTTGCACACAAAACTAAACAGCTTAACAAGAGCAATAAACCCATATTTGTAGGCTCCCTAACTTTATAACTGCTACACATATAATAATGAAAGTAATTGCAGTTGGATATCACATGGCCATTAAGCTTATGTTGGAACTTGGGTCACTAGCGAATAATTGCTTGGAGGTGGGAGATTATATTACCTTCTGCTGTAGATAGGTATGGACCAAAGACCAAAGTAATTTAAGAGATAACTTTGAAAAAAACTTAAAATCCTATATACTTTTCGTTATAGTTTGGTACTATAAGAGCTGGGTTCGTACCTACGTACGGTACAGCACACAACCTAGATGTAGTATCATCGGCAAAATTCGTAAAATCGATAACCATGAACTGAGTGCGCCGTAATCACCAATTTTTTTAGGTGGAAATGATCTTCACGGTCCCACAATAACTTGTAAAGTCAATAACCAAATACATCCGTAAAATTGAATTAAATTAATGAAAATTTTCAAATTTATGCTACATCTAAGTTGTGGCGTACCGTACGTACCTCCACTTCTGTCAAACTTTCGGGAGCTATTATCTTACCACCTACCTACTTACCATTTAAGTATTTGCAAACCAAATGGTGAGTTCAAACAAAATATTAGGTACTTACAATTTGAACAAATTATATTTGTTAATAAAGTCAGATCTCATAATTTCAGAGCTATTTATATTTACGTCGTCAGACAGCCATACAATTTAACTTTACGTCCGGTCCCGGCTGTAACAATGATTGTCGGTTGTCGGTATTTTCACCCACTTTGAAATTAGGGCCAGCTAAACGACTTAATTGAAATAGAAGCATGGGCGTAGTCAACAGACCCCACGTAATTATGTTAAAATGGAAAAAATAACGACATTTGCGTTCATTTACGACGACTGTATTTTGAAATGGAAATCCTTCTGTGAATTACGTAACGTTTTATTATATTTTCGTTTCAGTAAAATATTCATTTTAGCTGTCGATTATATTTCATAGCCTTGTAACGAATTCACCAAAGTTATATAAGTAGGGCTCCATTATTTTGAATACAAATATTTTTAAAATATTCTTCTGTGGGATACTAAAGGACAGACACACACAAAGGCCTAAACGTTGATAAGATATGAAATAGAGGCTATTGGTGTGAGACAAACATTTTCTGCTTTCATGTTAAAACTTATCTCGAAGTACGCACTTTTTCAACGCACCGCGGTAGACACAAACTTGGTAAGAGCGAACAATATAAATGTGTGAAAATAAACTGTGTAAGAGTACGGCCTGAACCCTCAGCGGGCCGCCCAGCGAGCGCTAAAGTGTTATAAATCGCCCGTTATCGCCTCCGAGCAATAACTACTTTATGGCGCTATAAAGACAACGCAACCTTATCTATCACAGAATAGACCAAGAGATTTTCCTTAGAAGATTGAAAAAAAGAAGGGTTCCACCGAAAAACTCAACCATTTTGCTTATACCTTAATCTCCTCATTAGGATTTTGTAAGTATAACACAGTTTTGGTGCGTAAAACGGTATTAATGGATTATGGGATGATTTAGACGAGGATTTAGTAGAAGCCGTCGTTTTATAATAACGTAGGCAATCTAGACTTTAATTTATTACAATAGATTACTTTATTAGGTCAGATAGGCAGTCGCTCCATGTAAAATACTGGTATTCAGCTGCATCCAGTTAGACTGGTAGCCGACCTCAACTTGGTTGGGAAAAGGCTAGGCAGATGATGAGATTAGTTTATTAGGCGTAGGTCAGACCTACGTAGCCAGCTACAAAATAGCTACAACCAGTCTATAGCGCTACGAAAATACGAAAATGAAGCTACGCCTGCTACGAGTGGCAACGAGCTACGAGTATAGGTAATATTCGGAGTAGATCTACGTAGACCTACATACGTAGCAACTGTATTAATAACTGTAGTGTGAAACTCCACGTTCTATTTACCTCGAACGGCGGCTTGTCGCTTTATCCCGCCATAATCGAATTTTGCCCTTTGGAATTGGAAATTGTTTATGTATAACTATGGCTCTCGAATAAATAAAATGGGTCACGTCGCGGTAGCGTGACGTGGACGTGTTCCAAATAAATATCCAAGTTGTGTATTTTATTGATGAATGGCGATTGGAGTATTTATTGAAAAATACAACCACAGATGCTATTGTCAATACTACAGTTGTACTACTTATTGCAATCAATTTACCTAATTTTAATATTTAGCAGCCGAAAAAGAAATACCGAAGCTTGTATGGAAAGCGACACAACTTACGTATACAAAACGTAAAAGGTAGGAAGGTAGTTGGCAGTTTTAAAGTAGATAGGTGTAGGCAGTAGGCACGTATAGGTAGTGTCATCTATAAAAATCAAGTGAAGCATTTATCTCAAAACATCAATTGAAAACCGTAAAATAAACATTTACACGACAATGTTTAGGTAATATCAAGAGAAAACAAATAAATTCTATTTACCCGTTTATTAAATTCACAAAATTTCCGGTGGGGCGAAATATTCACATTCCTAAAAGCTTTATTGCCAAAAAAAGGGTCGCTTGTTTACGGAGTCCCAGTAAACCGGGTAAAGTCTTCATTTTTTAAAACAAAAGGGGTTCGTCCGGTGGAACGTGCGCTTATCTCGCGGGACGTACTCGGCGAATCAATTAAAAGTGCGCGTGTGACCCGACGGACCCTTTCCCGGTAGTCACTTATTACCACTTTTTAACTAGGGATGTAAGATGACGTATATCGCCGGAATCGCACGTAGACGCGGTCGCAATATAGGTACTAGTTGTTCAGTCAAAATTGGTCGCGAACTCAGGGATGCGATTTCAATCAAAACTTCCAGCAAGCGATATTGCCATAGTTGCAACATGCATACATGGATCCTCGATATAACTTATACCGTATAACCTTCCTAATCGTTATTATCGGAACGGAAAGTTCGGTTTCTATTGACTGTTCAAAAGTTGGTTACATCCCTAGACGTCGGCGAGTTATGTGACGTCAGGTGCAATATTTATTGGACACTCGGGCGATATTTACGCAGCTGGGTTATAACGCGATGACGCAATGAAAGCGAAGTGCACGTGATGTTGCATTTTTATCGAATGTTGACGCTAATAAATGCGCGCGGGATTTTCTGCTAAAAGAGTCGATGATATCTCTGTGAATGTGAAACCAATAAAAAGAAAAAAAACAGTTTCACAAAAATATTCGTATCCTTTTTATGAGCAGAACAGTTTAACTAACATATAAAAGTTTAACTAACAGAAAGTACAGTATTTTACACCTACGTTTTCGCTAAAAACATAGATAAACAGGTAGAGGTATATAATGTATTCTAAGTTAACACATGCTTTATTTTCCGTTCTTTGAACATTTTATGAAACTCAATATTCGCCGTTGCTTTATATCATTATTTTCTCGGAACCCCTGCCACACTTGTCACATAATGAACAAGCTAATTTAGCTAAGTATAAATTGTATATAATTACGTACCTTCTTAGTCAACCTTGAAAGTTACATCCCAGAATAGATCCACCCATTCAAAGGTTAGGTTATGAATTAAACTTATTATAGCTACCTAAGAATCTTGCTGACCTATGGCACTGGACGTGGTCGCTCACAATGGGCCTCATTAGAAGGCTGAAAGTCACTCAAAGGGCAATGGAGAGGGCTATGCTCGGAGTTTCCCTGCGTGATCGAATCAGAAATGAAGAGATCCGTAGGAGAACCAAGGTAACCGACAGCCCGAAGGATTGCCAAACTTAAGTGGCAGTGGGCAGGGGACATTGCTCGCAGAACAGATGGCCGATGGGGCCGAAAGGTTCTGGAGTGGCGATCGCGTACCGGAAGACGTAGCGTTGGAAGGCCCCCCACAAGGTGTACCGATGACCTGGTGAAGGCCGCGGGAATGCGCTGGATTCGAGAAGCACAGAACCGGTCGAAGTGGCGGTGCTTGGGGGAGGCCAATGTCCAGCATTGGACGTCTTTCGGCTGAAATGATGATGATGATGAAGTTGAAATTCAACTAGAAGTTGCCTCTCTTTCTATCGTGTAACTCTTTTATATCTTCTGACTACAGAATCTTGCTAAAAATTAAAAGAGCGCATCTATTATGACCATTATATGACATTCTACTTCAATAGTACCAAACTTCTTCATTTTCAGTCCAGACACATGAATACAGATGGTTCATTCCGCATTTTAGGTATGAAGCTACAAGTAGGTACGTGGCGGGCTCGATTAGTCGAATTCAGTGGGGGTAATGTAGTCAGAAGATATAAAAGAGTTACACGATTGAAAGAGAGGCAACTTCTAGGTCAGTGGTTCTCAAACTTTTTAAATGACGGAACCCTTTTGGGAAGCAAAATACTTGATGGAACCCTACAATAAAACAATTGTTTTTATAAGTGTATTTTTTATTAATCAGCATAATAAAAGTACAATGTAACAGTTACTAATTATTATTTACTTCACCACTTGGCAAGGACAACAATAGAAAACATTAAAAAAGAAAAAATCTAACTAGTGGGAGGTATGAAACTGTTTTTTATTTTTCATCACTTGGTTGATATCAGGTTTGATGAAAGAAAGTTGGAGTCTCATATCAGCTTCGGCGTCCAGTCTATTGCGATATTTTGTTTTCGTGGCTGCGTAGGTAGAGAATCCTGTTTCGCACAAATATGTAGTTGGGAACGGGAGCAGAATATCCAGAGCCATTTGGCCAAGCATTGCATATTCATCTTGGATTCTGCACCAAAAATCATTGAGAGGCGTCGTTTTGAACAGTGACTCCATACTTGTGTCTGATGACATTTCTAAAAGAGATTCATATATCTCGTTTGACATGTTTTCAGGCTTTTCCAAGTTGGGTAAAAAAGGATTATGAATCCATGAATTCACTTTAATTTTTGTATTGTGTTCTTCGGGAAAATACTTTTCAAAAGATGCGCGCATCGAACTGAGATATTGGACCAATTCAAACACATCATCTTCAAACATTACTGAGTCGTTTTCGCTAACAAACTCACTGAGTAACGTAAAGCTTTCTATTTCTTTCTTACCAATGCAAATGATCCAAAAATCTAATTTTCTTTTAAAAGCAGTTATTTTATTATAGGCCTGAAACGCTGTTGTCTGTTTACCTTGCAACGATAAATTCAATTCGTTAAGTTTTTGAAAGATATCCGCCATAAAAGACAATCGGAACAACCAATTTTGATCATACAAACGGTCCTTCAAATTAAAAAAAGTATCTGCTGAAAGAAACATTTGTAACTCGGCTCTAAGTTCAAATAGCCTTGTTAAAGTTTTACCCCGAGACAGCCATCGCACTTCTGTATGGAGCAGCAGTGTTTTATGTTTGCTGCCATAATCTTCACACAATAATGAGAACAATCGGGATTGTAGTGGTCGTGATTTGATAAAATTAATTTTTTTTACCGCTTCATCCATAACTAATTTTAGATTTGACGGCATTTGCTTCATCACAAGTGCTTGTCTATGCAGAATACAATGACTGGAACTACAATTACGCGCTTTATTTTTAATTCGTGACACTGCTCCTGCTGTTTTACCTGTCATCGCCTTGGCCCCATCTGTACAAATGTCAATGCAATTGTTCCAACTGAGATTATTTTCTTCAAAAAATATATTTATTTTATTAAAAATTTCTTCCCCGGTAGTGTTTGTAAGCAGCGATTAACACATAAGCATGTCTTCTTCAAAAGAACTTTTATATGGATATCTCACAATAACCAGCAGGATAGCCAAACCAGCGACATCAGTCGACTCGTCCATTTGCAAGGCGAATCGTGTATTTTGTAGACGTGTAACTAGTTCTTGTTTGACGTAGCTTGCCAGATCATGGATTCGCCGTGAAACAGTATCGTTTGATAGCGGAACAGTAGAAAGATGCTTTGCAGATTTTTCATCGAGCATACATTTTGTTATGTCTAATACACATGGTTTTATTAATTTCTCAGCGATAGTATGCGCTTCACCTGCTTGTGCAATGCGATAGCTAACTAAATATGATGCCTCCGTGGCCTTTTCGTTGATAGTTTGTGTTACATGCATCATATTTTTTTGACTTTCTAATAACTGATCTTTTTTGCGAACAAAAAATTCTTTATTCTTGTCTTTAGACTCGGGGTGTACAGTTTCTAAATGTCGGCGCAATTTGGCAGGTGCCATGGAACTATTAGGAAGCAGTTTACTACAGAGCATGCAGAGAGGTGAGCCGTTGGAATCAACAAATCCAAAAATGATATAAGATTCATCATACTTCCTTCTTTTCGTCTTTGAAACCGTCGAGCTTGACGTCGTGGCATCATCTTCTGAATCGGTGATTGCTATATTCTCCGCGCGCACTGCTTTTGAACATTCAGCGTCATTAGAAGATGTTGTTGCAACACCTTTAAGCCAACGTTCCATTCTTCTTTATTTATAATGTTACACGTCAGGATAGTGGGGTTTAAATAATCCACAATCGTTACTGCGTATAAGAGACTAAATTTAGTACCTACGGTGAAGAAATGTACAAAACTGAGACAACAGAATACAGCAGGCAGTAAAACAATGAACACTAGTTTCTCGCTAGCGAGCTTGTAAGTAGGCAGTAACTTATCGCTCCGAACGCTAATCGTCAACTGACGACGGGCGACGCTTTTATACTTAGTCCTAGACTCGATCTCAAATATTCTCGAAAATACTCGAGTCGGCACCTTTGATAAACAAAAAGCAAAAATAAAAACAGAAATTTAAAAATTGCGTTGTAAACAATATCGACTTTATCCTTTGAAGTTAGAGTCGAAAGTCGCTTGTTGACAACTATAGCGTCTAATTCAGAGGCGGCTTTTATCAAAGAGACTACGCGCTCACAAGTATACTACCCGCTCGTTTTAAGTTTGCCGCTGGCGATAGGTATGACTTTCGAAAAGTAGCGTCAGCAAAACATAATATAAAAATATTTTTTATTTAATTGTAACAATAAAAATTGTAATATTTGGGTAAAACTATGACACATTATAAGTTTTGTTGTCACGTGGGGGAGGGTACGCGCATTCCACAGAACGGCAAACTTAGAGCGAACGGGTTGTACAAGTATAAAATTGTTGATACCAAACTTATGAGATATTGTACAGCTATTGTAACACATGTTTCTTCAAATACAAATAAATAAATAAATAACGTTTATAGCGTTTTGTCTCCGCGCGGCCGCGGAGTCCGCGCAGCGGCGGAGCGACCAGAGAGAGGTGTTTTGATTTTTTTTTCTAAATTCTTACGGAACCCCGACAGAGGTATCACGGAACCCTAGGGTTCCGCGGAACACACTTAGAGTATAGCTGTTCTAGGTGAATTTAACTGTAGGTAATAGGGAATATGCATCTGATTCAAATATGGGTCAAATATTTTTTTTTATAAAATATGTTACTTCAGAATATTTTTGAATAAAATTTATTTTTGAGCGAGATTTTTTTTTTTTTAAAGTCCCAAAAAACTGTGGGTAATTCAAATACTTGAAAAGGGTAAGAGCGGATGTGACGTAACAATCCGGGATAACAATCAAAATATCAATGTCAAGTCAATCAACAAGTGTCAAGTCAATGTCAAACGCTCATAGAAAAAGGAGTGTTTGACGTTGACTTGACAGTTGCTTGTCTGTTTTCACGGACTGTGACGTCACCACACCAAGCGCGCCAAATGGCGGGCGTTTAAATAGCCGGATCGGTTGGATATTTTTAAACATTTTTTTAACTACTTTAAATTGCTTTTTTGCCGTCGAATTTTTTAAAACTATTATTTGACGATGTAAACTATCGAGTAAAAATATTTAAAAAATAAATGCATCCCTATTAGTGCTGTGCTACCTGGGGGCCTAAAACGGCCACATTAGCAATTCTTCTAAAAGCAATTAATTTCCTGACTTTCCAGCTGTCATTAGCAATTCCTCTAATTTGACACAAAAGCAATAAATAATGTGTGGACCATTTACGAATCTCTATAAAAAAACTGTCAACCAGTTGAATTATTTCGTAATATTAATCGCATGCAGATCTTATTATGCATTGTCAGTTTGTGACATTTTCGATGATTCATTATATTTTCCTAATATGATTCTGCCAAGTTGACTGTTTTAAGCCCCCTGAATTACACTTCATTGTGTCGTAGCAAGGGTCGCTTTTTATTTAAATGATTTCGCGGAGTGAACCATCTGTATTCAAATGCGGTTTAGGGAACCTACCACCACCGCTTACAGCAGTATTATTTCAATCTTCCTTAGTGGGGGAAAGAGATGGTGATATACATCCTATAGAGCTTTATCTCTTTCCTACACTGAAGTAATATGCCTCTCTAATTGCCTTCAGCCGCCGTCTCTGGCAGATTCTACGTTCAAGCCAGTACTGGAGCAATCAAAGTTAATGGATCCTTCCGGTTGATGGAAGATAAGAACACACGAGTAAAGGTATTTATGGAGTCCGTATTTTCATGAAGTCACGAAGTATTATCTGCCGCACGGGTCAATTGATCAGGTTAAACTCCACTTGCCGTGGATTGCCGTGGGTGACCATCTTTACATATCGAGACCCCTCCATGCCTCGGAATGTAGGTACGTTAAGCCGTTGATCTCAGCTGTCATTCGTGAATCTTTGACAGTCGTTACGGGTCGTCAAAAGTCTGACAGCCCGTCTTACCAAGGGGCACAGGGTTGTGGGGGACAGATAGGCAGTCGCTCCATGTAAATTGGCAGCTGCATCCGGTTATGATTGGAAGCTGACCCCAACATAGCTGGGAAAAGGCTAGGCAGAGCAGAGGGACACAATGCGCGTAATATTTAATAGGTAGGTACCTACCTACCTATGTACGTATCATATTCCTAAGATATCCCATTTTCATGTTATTTCTTAATGCAATGCATTTTATATCGGACCTCTTTCGCCAGAATGTGTCGCTCTACGTACCGTATTAGATATTCATAGCGATAAGCAACGCGACCGCTTCATAAACTGCACAGGCTGTATTATTCTCATAAGTAAATAAACTCCTTAATGGGTTTATTTAAAGCATATTTTCTCTCTCTCTCTCTATCGTAGAGATAATGGATAAATTGGTCTCTTTCTACCATAATTAGGACGACAAGAAATAATGCCTCCCGATTGTTTGTCGTTTGGAAGTTTGATTAAGTGTTTGAAGTTCGAATCTCTTGATCGTTAAGTAGGCGGTTTCCTCGGATATTTGTTAAGACAATAGCCCACTTTCAGTGAGCATAGTACCTTTGAATACTTACAAAAGAGATGGATTTACGATTATAATTTTATTACAGAATGTTTCACTTGATAGATTAGATTAGAGTAGGTACTAAGGGCGAATTTCACCAAACTTTTGTAGCGAGTATAAGTCTTATCCTGCGAATAAATTTTGAATTTTTGACATTTTTTTCATACAAAAACTGTCAGACGACAATTTTATTCCACGGATAAAAGATAAAATCAACCCTAAGCTGATGAAATGATCAAATAAACGGAATTAAAACAACGACGATAATCTTTGTTCGTTTCCAACATATAATTAAGCACTAAACAAATGACATTGCCATTATTTCAGTGCGATACTTTGCGAAATTACTGCCCATTAATTAAACGAACGAATCGTTTAGTATGAAATGAAGCTGCGATAAACTTCAGCAGTTATTGATGTGTTGCCGATGAGTGTGATGTGTAGCTATGTATATTAGAGTGGCAGCGAGCATCGCCCGCTCGACAGCGTGCGAACGTATACCACGTTCAAACGACTGATAAATTTGGGCAATTTATCGTGAAATTACTGGATATCGCTGCGCTAACTTTTACATCGCTCCCCCCCTCCACCCCCGATATATCGTCATAAAAGCCTGACCCGCATCCGCACCCCTTCATAAGTATCAAACTCAATTGTCACGTCACACATTTCAGTTACATTGCGTATTGAAACGACGACGCGGCGCTGTATTCATCGTCATGAAATATAAATAAACAACATAATTCATAAAATAAATATCCTTCATACAATACGATAACAGTTAAAAAGAGCGTAACCCGCCGTAAAAGTTATCATAATGTTTACTTTTATTACTCTCTTTATTACCCAGTTTTTTACGACGAAGCTTCAACAGTCGACTGAGTTTAAGATATTTTTTCGTTTAAATTGAGGACAGTGTTCTAAGAACAAAAGATGTCGTATAAAATGTTCAGCTTCAAAATATTTTCCCCACCCTGTATATAATGTACGTCGATACCTACTTCATATAATCTACAAATCTACTGCAATATGCCAACAAAAGAGAAAATCAAAAGATTTTTTATTCACGGTATGTTTGACCGCCGCCGCCGGCTGGCCTATTGGTAAGCGAAGATGCATGAGTAATAGGTACCTACATATTGGGCACTACTTTATGCAAACACAATCCCGCCATGGTATGGATTGGATTGGAACGCGCATGGCTTCACCTTTGATCATGAACCGGCCTTTTAAAATTGTTAACAGGAATTTTATATACCCGAGGAACTTTTCATACACGAAATCTATTAAGGGGTCATTGTACACTTGAACAAGCTGTTTGATATACAGGCAGATAACTTGCAACTACTTTAAACAATTTTGCGAGTGTTTTCGGTAGTCACCAATTCTTTTACGTCACTCTCCTAAGTCATAAGCTAAAAAGTTACATTACACACACAATCAAAATGAATTTTGTTTTTTTTTCGCGTATTCAGGGTTGGTCCCACAGTGAAAGCTGTTCATAATATTGAGTACAGTCGAACAAGCTATTTGGTATACAGGCAAAATAAAAATATATTCATTTTTCACTACACTGCCAAAATTCTTTTTGATTGCTTGTTCGACTGTACAATGACCCATTAATGGATTTCGTGTATGAAAAGATACACTTTATATGGTATTGACGCATCGAACTACAGCACAATTGTTTTAGCGACATCAATCAGAGAACGTTTAATCTTTTTGCTGAGTCAAAATGTTTTTAAAATACTGCCAATAAAAATGGGAAAAAGCGTTAAAAGTAATAGCTCTTCACAGTTTTATTGTGTAAGTGCGATATGGCCTTTGTTAAGGCAACAATAACAAAAAGTACTTTGAAAGAGAACAATGTAGGTAATTTGTATAGAAGCGATGTTATACCTTTTATACGCTGGATTATTAGAGCATGGTAATTAGAAGTAGGTAAGGTAGATGGGTAGGCTTTGTGCAGTGGCATATTACTTAGCTATTGTGACTGTCTGTCACCTATCCCTAGTTAATAACAAAATATTATATTTATTTTAAAACAAGCACATAGTTCGTGCCTCTTAGGAAGACATAAATTCTCTATTTTATGGGAAACAAGCTATGGACAAGTGCCACGAAAAGGTCGAAGGCAATAATTCAACAAATTCTAAAGAAACGACTTAAAATATCCGATTTCTAATCTTAGGACAATACTAGTTGCACATATGGTAACCATAAACCGAGCCCAGGCAATACCCAAACGGACCCTTTTAAAACAATTGAGAAATTGTACAAAAACGGCAATAAATCTATTCTGCAAAACTGTGGGAAGACGCGCTGGCTGAACGTAGTGTTTTAGGAAATGAGGGCTGATTTTGAAGTCCAGAACGACACTTGGTTTTAGACCTCGATAGGGTACGGACGTCTGTGTCTAAGCTAGTTAAGTTAGGAGGCTTGGTGAATACCAAGATGCCATGTCCGAGTGGGCTGTCGTAAGATAGCGACTATTAGTTATTAAGTTAAATATAGTTGGGTTAAAGCCCAGTTTAGAGTAATCTAGTATTTAACGTAGTATGTGTGTGTGTTTGTTGGTGCGACTGGGTGAGTCTTTCATTATAATAATTATCCTTGGCTGGTAATGTTATTAAAGTTCTTTTAACTAAACAGACAGAGACGTGTTGCTGGGGAGTTTGTTGCGCTACTTCTTCTCCCCAGCTCAAACACTAGGAAGTGGTGAAGGGTGGGCGCTTTGGGACTGTCTATAGGCCTTCAAGAGAGTTGATCCACAACTCTACTTAATTAATGATTCTTGAGATTTGATTCTCTGCTTTATTACGTAGTATCGACCTAATTCTTGAATTATGTATTCTTTGCCTCTGACTTTAAGAGAGAGATTATCCAAAACTCTATTAAATAATGATTCTTGGGACTCGGTTCTCAAGTCCAATACCTAGTAATTTATGAATGTTGTATTCTTTATCTCAGACCAATAATTCGGTCAGGCTGACATGAACACGTGTCTTACAGATATTCTTGTTGTGCAAAGGGCGAACTTCCAGGGGTTTGGGTGACCACATTTATCTCATATTCGGTCCAAGGACTGATAGGGACCATGTCTCCATATGAGCATGTTGAAAACTTATGCCGCTGGAACTAGCCGCCCCGTTGCTAGACAAGGACGGTCGCACGGTTGCCGCAGGGAAAGCCGCTCTGTCACGTTTATCAGTTCGAGAGAACTGCTAGGGACCATGTCTCCAAAAGGGCATGTTGACGACACGATGCCGCTGAAAAGCCGCTTGCGTCACTTTATGGAAGTGTATCTCTGAGTACTCCGAGTGTGGATGTGAGGTATCGTGTGAGTAATGACTGACCAAATACCTGTTACGCTAATGTAAGGGTTACTCACAGATTTATAATATACTTTGCATCCCTGTATTATTTATTAACTTTCTAAAACCACATCCAACTATTCATAACCATGAATTCATGTCTTATTTACAATCTCATTCAATCCTTTCCTTGCCTTTTAATGGGACAAGGCATCGGAATTCTTTAATGAATTCATTTCTTATGTCGGTGGGAGGGTGACCAAGTCTGGGACGAGCCCTACAGAACAGTGCGGATTCGGCGGGGCACTGTTCTTTCCCCTACGGGGAAACCGACCTAAAACACTAATATTAGCATAATTAGGAAAAACGAAAATTTTATCAGCCTAGGGTAATTTAGGTACAGTCACACTATGAAAAATACTAGCACTCAATATGCTGTTTCGTTCTCAGTATGCTAAGATATCCTTCATCTGCCTAGCTTTTTCCCAACTATGTTAGAATCGGCTTCTAGTCTAACTGGACGGTATTTTACATGGAGCGACTGCCTATCTGACCTGAGGCTATAGACAAAATGCCTTTTCTGTAAGCGTCAAGAGCGCTATTACAAAATCGAAGTGCAGATTTAGGTAAATTTGACGGGGCGCGGCAAAGATGCGCTCGTGTGACAGTCGTGCAGCTCGTGTGTCTATTGAAGTACGCTACGCACACATGCAAACCGGGCGTGATCAACTTGATCCTTTCCACTTTACTTTTGAAATAAATTAAGTTACAGTTATTTATAGTTCGTGTTACTGTTATTTTTAGCATTGCATACAACAATTGTTTAAAAATATTATTTTACTTTAAAAAAAGTTAATTTTTTTTTCAAGCAAGATTAGATAGTAGCCTATGTTATTAAATACTTTTTGTTAAAATTTGGAAAGTAAATTCATAGATAAAAAATAGAATTTCGGACGAAAAATTGTCAATAACTATCTGTGTTACGGAATTATTTTTGGTGTATTACTAAATGAAACATAAAAAAATTGACTTATACATTCCAAAGTTCAAGATACAGTTGTACCATGGACATTTTTATAAATGATTAAATTACTGTATCTTTGATGTAACAAAGCATCAAAAGACGCCTAAAAGTTAAATTTTATGAAACATCCTTTACAAAGACAAGTTTTTTACTGATTTGTGTAAACAAATTGAAATATTTATTTAAAACACTGTCAAGATATATAATGAGACTTCCTCGGACATATTTTTTTTTTAAGTTTGAGGCTATAACTTAATCATAATCACACATCAAAACTAGCGTCAAACGCTCAAATTCAAGAAAAATTGTAATAGCCCTCTTAACGCCAACGGAAAGATCAAATTGTATGGAGTTGACATTAGCTTTAGAGATGTCACGTGACTGCTGCTGTCAACTCCATACAATTTGATCTTTCCGTTGGCGTTAACGGTTACAGAAAAGGGATTTTGTCTAGGCCCCCTGAACAACCCAGTAACTGGGGACCCGTAACGACTGTCAAAGATCCACAAATGACAGCCTACTGCTAGCTAGGATATACTAAGTCTCATAATATTTCATTTTCTCTCTTTGGAATGCGCTTCCTCTGAACATCAGGACGGCAACCAGTTGGTTATCTTTCGAAGTGAAGGCACGTGAACATATTAGAAAGAAGTTAGCAGAATCATCCCAGAGCTGATTTGCACAATTCGTTTTCTTCTCTACCTATACTTATATCCCCTGACTAAGTTTGTTTTGTTTTTAAGTATGTTTTACGAGTTATCTATCAATTTATGTTGCACCTGCCATGTGTTGTCTCGGAAAATACCTCATGCATTAAGTCCGCCTTTGTACAGTATTTTTTTTACTTTGCAAAAAGTTTTAATAACTAAATAAATATATCGATCGATAAACAACGATATCCCTTTTTGTACCAAGACCTGTTGTTTGATCTCGAATTATCGTCAATAAACATCCCTTATTTTTAAGAACGTTCACATTCGCATCTCATTCGCAATCTGTCAAAAAAAAAACAATTTACAAACATTTTTGACATGTTTGACAGATTGCGACTTGAATGTGATCGTTTTCTATGTAAGAGAATTGGCCCACTGATACCTTTACAGTACCTATGTAACTACAATCCAATGCACTGTCTGCCGAAACTAAACACATGAAGGGGTGACAATGACGATGAATATTTTAATTATTCATTTGTTCTGCGAGGTATGGGGAGTGGGATAAATTTTGTGATTGCTGGGGTACTGTGGTTAAACGGTTAATATGAAGCTTGACTGCCGCACGCGAAAATTGCGAACATCTCAGGAAAGTGCGACACAGAGTAAGAATATCAGTTGCCCAACGTTATTTTTTCTGTTACGGTGAGATACTGTTTAAATATCTTTTGTTTTATCATCTCCTGTATTAACCATATTCAAGAAAATATACATAACTAGCGGTTGCCCACAACTTCGTCTGCGATCCACGATGAAAAGTATCCTATGTCCTCCGGGTCATAGTCTACCCATGTGCCAAATTTAATGCAAATCCGTTCTGCCGTTTAAGCGTGAAAGCGTAACAGAAAAAGGAACTTTCGCATTTATAATATTAGTTAGGATAGTAATGAAGCACAGTCACCAAATGAATATACCTACCCTCACCTTCCATTATACTTAAAACTCATTAAGGAGGGACTTATTAGTAATGGTACCCATAATGGGGTGAGAATAGCTAAAATGTGCCTTAACGAGCCGGCATCGTAACCAGTTAATGTAATAATATGATAACGGCACTTTTGATATAATTATGTCTTATTCTGGTAGCAATATATCTTGTATATTGCTACCAAAATAAGACATAATTATTGCCCTTAAAAGGCCGGATACATTATAAGACGGTCCTTTCAGCAAGTTATTATAAGGAAACACAAAAGAAAATGGGGAGTGTGTACGACGAGATTTTATTATTCTTTTAAGTTTTATGAAAAAAAAATCTACATGTTTTTTTATCTTTTACTGGAAATACTTTCAGGAAATTCTGGTGTTCCAGCGGCCTTTCGGGCTTTTGACGACCTGCAGGCGTAGCATGGCGTTTTCTATCTCTACGAAGAATAGACATAGCTTTTTCTTTACAAAGTGACAGTTCGTTTCTTCATTTTTGACATCCACCGTAGAAATGTTTCTACAATCTGTCATTTTGTCTTTCATTTCTAACGATCTTTGTCTACGTCTTTTTGTAGGTAGACTATTTCGGAAGAAAGTTTTCTATCCTTACTGTCAAAATCACACTAACAACCGATAAATCCTATGACAAAACCGACAAAACAAAGAATTCTGAGTCTAATTATGTAAAAGAGTGAATTTCGTAAAAAGTGCAGTTGACCCTTTCTACTTTGCTTCAGTCGTACTGTCTACAGGAAATGTAATTTTTGTCTACTCTTCCGTCGACAAAACGGTGCTCATGCTAAGCCTGCTGTAACGACTGTCAAAGATCCACGAATGACAGGCGGGACCGACTGCTTAATGTGCTTTCCGAGGCACGGAGGAGTCTCAGTATGTAAAGATGGTCAGCCATCCACGGACCAACCCCGGCTAGCGTAGCTTATTACTTAGCCACGAGCTCCTCATATAACAAAAAGAACAATATAGAAAAAAAGTGTTTTCTACGCTGTGTATATTCTGTGTCGGTGTCAGTAATTGCGTTAGTTGGGGGAGTTGGTGGCGCCCGTGTACCCTGGTACGTCGCCTGATTAAACTGCTTGCGCTTGATTACGACTCTATTACATTTTAAAGACACCATTCTTATGTACCGAATTGCATATACGAAATACATTTATGTATAATGTATGTATAGCTACTAATTTTTCGATCCATCGTTGGCTTTGATTTTGAATGAAAAGAAAATAACGGGTGCTTTTTTCGCGATAAAATTAAAAAGCGATGAGAACCGCTGGAGTTGACGGAATATCATAAAGAGAAGGCTTCTGTAGTACGTATTACAAAAACCCAATATATTCAAAAGTTAAAAAAGCTTACCATGTATGCGTTTCAATTTCAGTATATCCATGAAACGTGGGATTTATGATACAGGCAGAGAGTGTCGAGCCAAAGGCAATCGAACAGTCGCGTGGTCGAATGAAGTCAATTTCATACATTTTAGTGACGTGCCTTTGCGTAAATATGGATGCAACAAACCTACTGGCACTTTATTTCGGGAACGTGTGGTGCATAATTTAAGTTCTCGCTATGCGATGAAACGCTGCTTTACAATTTAAACAACATTTACTACATCCTAACTAATAAGTTAGGATGTAGTAAATGTTGTAGTGTTGTAGTAAATGCGAAAGTGAGTTTGTTTGTGTGTTTATTTGTTTGTTACGGTTTCACGCTAAAACGGCTGAACGGATTTGGATGAAATTTGGCACAGGGGTAGACCTTGACCTGGAGAAGGACATAGGCTATTTTTCATCCTGGATCGCAAACGAAGTCGCGGGCAACAACTAGTCAATATATAAATTCCCGCCTTCGTCCCATTACGAAACTACAGAACGCCACCGCCACGATCCTTACATACCTTTTGTTCGTGTACGTTCATAGATCAGGTCATACACGCACGCCGGTTGCGAGTACTACGCACCTGACCTTTCTGAAAACATATAGCTACAAAGTCACTATATGGTCATTAACAATAAGATCACTATATGGTCACTAACAATAAGATCACTATATGGTCACTATCAATTAGATCACTATATGGTCACTGTCAATTAGATCACTATATGGTCACTATCAATTAGATCACTATATGATCACTAACAATAAGATCACTATATGGTTACTAACAATAAGATCACTATATGGTCACTATCAATTAGATCACTATATGGTCACTAACAATAAGATCACTATATGGTCACTAACAATAAGATCACTATATGGTCACTATCAATTAGATCACTATATGGTCACTATCAATTAGATCACTATATGATCACTAACAATAAGATCACTATATGGTCACTAACAATAAGATCACTATATGGTCACTAACAATAAGATCACTATATGGTCACTATCAATTAGATCACTATATGGTCACTAACAATAAGATCACTATATGGTCACTAACAATAAGATCACTATATGGTCACTATCAATTAGATCACTATATGGTCACTATCAATTAGATCACTATATGATCACTAACAATAAGATCACTATATGGTCACTAACAATAAGATCACTATATGGTCACTAACAATAAGATCACTATATGGTCACTATCAATTAGATCACTATATGGTCACTAACAATAAGATCACTATATGGTCACTATCAATTAGATCATTATATGGTCACTAACAATAAGATCACTATATGGTCACTAACAAAAAGATCACTATATGGTCACTAACAATAAGATTACTAAATGGTCACTATCAATTAGATCACTATATGGTCACTAACAATAAGATCACTATATGGTCACTAACAATAAGATCACTATATGGTCACTATCAATTAGATCACTATATGGTCACTAACAATAAGATCACTATATGGTCACTAACAAAAAGATCACTATATGGTCACTAACAATAAGATCACTAAATGGTCACTATCAATTAAATCACTATATGGTCACTTACAATAAGATCACTATATGGTCACTAACAATAAGATCACTATATGGTCACTATCAATTAAATCACTATATGGTCACTAACAATAAGATCACTATATGGTCACTAACAATAAGATCACTATATGGTCACTAACAATAAGATCACTATATGGTCACTATCAATTAGATCACTATATGGTCACTAACAATAAGATCACTATATGGTCACTAACAATAAGGATACTATATGGTCAATTGGTCATTAACAATAAGGATACTATATGGTCAATTGGTCATTAACAATAACGTCCTTCTAGGACGGGGACGGGGCTTTCCCACTTACATCTGCCTTGTAAATACCTCTTCTTGGATGCAACATACATATCTACAGGCAATTTACTTCGCGAACGTGTTGTGCATAATTTAAGTTCATGAAACGCTGCTTCACAAATTAAACATTTACTCTTTATCCTAATCTCGTGAAACTGATACAGATCGTTGTATGTTGGATGCAGCTTAATGAACTTACCTTGTATTATAGAAGCGATGCACCATTGTGTTCCCAGGAGACTAATTTGTAAATAGACAGGATGTGTACGTGATGTGTTTGCAGTTTCCAATTGTTTGTCGTTTAATCATTAGGCTCAATGTTTGATTATTGTGTCTGTTATGTGAAAAATAATGTGGATAAACAAATAACACAGTATTACTACAGCTGACAGGTTTTGGAACTGCCTTCAGGTATTAATGCCACCATTTTTCTAGTGTGAGAGAGAGACGGAGCTAGACAAGGCCGCAAGCACCATCCCGTTCCCGCAGTGGAATAATGATGGCATTAATACTTCGTAATACTACCCCAGATGTTTAAAAGTGGATCAGCATACCTTTTACAGTTTTCGTATTTTAGAAAGAGCAGTGGTGGCTCAGCGGTAACGGCCGCGACTTACGAGTTGTAGGTCGTAGGTTCGAACCCTGACAGGCGCTTTACTTTGTGTAAATAATTTCATCACCACTGCTCTCAAAACGGTGAAGGAAAACATCGTGAGGAAACCGGCATGTCTTAGAACCAAAAATTCGAAGACATGTGACATCTACCAACCCGCACTGGGCCCGCGTGGTGGATTACGGCCCACTCCCTCTCATAGGAGGCCTGTGTCCCAGCAGTGGGAACATTATAGGCTGATTATGTATTTTAGAATGACAATAAATTGACCCACCTACACTGATTAGCATTTTTTATTTAAAAAAATCAACTAAAACCCGTTAACGTCCCTATAAAATCCTGCATCGCTCAATTAGAGTTTACCGCGAGATGGCCATTATACACAAAACTCCGACATCAATCGTTGGGCAGTTGCCCGCCAGACACAACACCCGCCTGCAGGCGTAGCATGGCGCTTTTATCTCTACGAAGAATAGACATAGCTTTTTCTATATAAAGTGACAATTCGTTTCTTCATTTTTGACATCCACCGTAGAAATCTTTCTACAATCTGTCATTTTGTCTTTCATTTATGTCTAGGTCATATTGTAGGTAGAATATTTCGGAAGAAAGTTTTCTATCCTTACTGTCATAATCACACTGACAACCGATAAATCCTATGACTAAACAAAGAATTCTGAGTCGAATTATGTAAAAGAGTGAACTTCGTAAAAAGTGCAGTTGACTCTTTCTACTTTGCTGCCGTCTCGTACTGTCTACTGTCTACAGGAAACGTCATTTTTGTCTACTCTTCCGTCGATAAAACGGTGCTCATGCTACGACTGCCGGTCGGATCCTCCCTTTTCTATAGAGGATGAGTGAACTTTACACCCTGTTCCTCATCCCCTTCTGCGCGTATCGGTTGCTATAGTTTACCCGGTCGCTGCAACCACTGGTCGTGGTCGTGGCCGTCTAGTGCGCGAGACGATTCGTACAAATTAGAGTGTACTGGTGTTAAGACACTGGTACTATTAACTGGTATTATTTTTGACATTAATTGGATTTTTTTATGGGATTTATTTTATTTTTGTAATTCGAGAATGCTACAATACTAACATAGTGGTTTAAGACCATTGTTACTAACATTATATGAACATTTTCTTAGTCTGAAATAAATGAATGAATTCATTCATTCATTAAACGCTGAAAAATAATGAAATATCTTAATTTCAGTATTTATGCTAACCAGGTACTTATCACAGTGTAAGCAATTAGCTTAGTAGACCAAAGGCTAATTACTTATTCTGGTATACAAGCCTAAACCAACAAGTTTTTACGGTAAACATAATGTAAATTCGTCACAGAAACGATGGTGAAAATACTGAAAGATTCGACGCTACTTATTTTGGTTTTCATTCTAAATACAAATTACGCGGGCTTTACGTTTTCTTAATAACGTTTATTAACGTTTTTGCTACATTCACTTAATTGATTCATTCATATTAATGATTTTGTAAAAGGAATTGTGTAATTTTCTTCGCTTTAAATGTTTATTGATCGCGAATACGCTTGTATATTTTAACATTATTTATTTCATGCTAATGAATAGGTGTATACCTATCTAAAAATAAAGATGTGAGGAGAGAATTCGTACCTATATAATACCTACCTGCGTAATTAGGTACAGTACAATCAGCAAACTTCGTGTTACGTCTGTCGTCGGTCGGATTTCTATCAGTTGCCTTTTGCACTTGGTGCAGACCGGACGCTTTCAATCGAATTCCAAGTCGATTCGAAGTCGAGGTACATTAAGAAAATAGTTGTACTGTACGTAGGTATTATTATGTTGCGAAGCAAGGTTTTCAGACTTGACTCTGATTATAATAAGCTAGCTGTGCAACGCGGTTTCACTCGCATAGGTCTCGATCTCGTAAGAATCTAGGGATAAAAAGTATCCTATGTCCTAATCCAGGTAATAGTTTACCCATGTGCCAAATTTCATCCAAATCCGTTCAGCCGTTTTAGCGTGAAAGCGTAAAAAACAAACTCACTTTTGCATTTATAATATTAGTTAGGATTAGGATTATTTTTCATAGAATTAAGAACTTCTAAAATAATCATTAAAGTTGACTACGGATTAAAATGCAGAACCAATAACTCAAAATGTTTGTAAATAATCTATGTCCTATTTTGCATCAAAACATGGTACAATCATGCAGCAGTTGTATGTATTTCATTAGAATTTACAACAAGCTCTAAATCCACAATGCAGCGAGCGAATATGTTCCTAATGATACAATCTATTAGGTAATGTATGTTCTATCGTTAATGCAGAAAGTGCTCCATAGGTTGATTTAATACGTATTTATACAGGATGTTTCAGAAAGGTGTGATCAAAAAAACCCTAAAAAAGTGAAAAATAAGTTTAATTTCGGAAGTCGGTGTCTTTGCTTTTTAATTTTCGTTTTTTGCCACCGACTTCCGAAATTAAAGTTATTTTTCACTTTTGTAGGGTTTTTTTTGAAGTCGGTTGTTTTTTTTTGTAAAAAGTTTTAATTTCTCACTTTTTAGCGGTGGTACCTACCCCACACAAGTTACTACCTGCTGTGTAAATAACAGTGAAGGAGTCTAATAATTATATCGTCTACATAGACTGTGGGAAAAATACGTAATATTGAAGCTAGCTCAAAAACTACGCAAGCAAACTTAATAAAATTTATATGGGACCATCTCGGGAGTATACCCTTTCGAACTAAAAAAGAATTTTCAAAATCGGTTCACAAACGGCGGAGTAATCGGTGAACATACATAAAAAAAAAAACAAAAAACAATCATCCGAACGTAGTACCTCCTCCTTTTTTGAAGTCGGTAAAAAGGGTGTGGTACAGACCGTAATCGAGAAAAAAATACCTAATCTAACTTAACCTAATTTTAACTAATAATAATTATAAATGCGAAAGTGAGTTTGTTTGTTACGCTTTCACGCTAAAACGGCTGAAAGGATTTCGATGAAATTTGGCACATGGCTAGACCATGACCTGGAATAGGATATAGGATACTAGTTAACCCGATATTCCCACGGGATCGAGACTTACGCTGGTAAAACCGCGGGGCGTAGCTAGCTCTGTATGTAAATATCTACAATACAATAAAACCAAAGAATTTATCACTAAGTTACAAGTACACAATATACGCTTATCAAGTTCAAAACGAAGCCTTTTCATCGAATCAAGTCACACTGTCTGTTAAGTGACGAAGGCATTGCCGGCAAACATAGACAAAACTTAGTTCTAGACATAACGGGTTAACTCGCACATTTGGCATATTTACCAAGATATATGATAGCAGTTTATATGCCCTGCGTACACGCCATCCATTATAATTTGTAGTGAGCACGTGAAGCAGTGACGGAGGCACTGTATCTTGTGTTACTGCCCTAAATGATCCTTAGGCCTTTAAAGTATCTCATTTAGGCATCCTTTGAGCTGTGTAACACTTTGTATTGCTACATAAATTATTGGAGGGTGCTCTCGAACCGTCGCGTCGTCACGTAATGAATAAGTGTGATGACTGAAAGAATAGGGCTTGCTTACTATGTTTTTGATTTGATGAGAAGGCCAATTCTCGTGCTTAAAATTTTTTCAAATTCAAGTCGCTAAGTGTCAAACTTGTCAAAAATTTTGGTAAATTGATAGTAATTTTGACAGACTGCGAATGAGAACGTTCTTAATGCGGGATTGCCCCTCTGATAGGAACAAGATGAACTGTCATATCCTTCCGTGTCCCAACCTAGTCTCCATTATTCAATTTTCAACCGTTCTCAAATCGCCTGTATGTTTTTTTTTGTAAAACACTATAAAGGGAAAAAAATTAAAAACTTCCGAAATATAAAGTAATTTTTCCCTTTTTAGTGTTTTTTTTGGAAGTCGATTGTTTTTTTTTTGTAATAAGTTTTTATGTATCATCATTGTCATTGTTTTGCCGTTATCCAAATTTATTTGGGGTCGGCGCAATAAGTTATTTTCTTCTATAATTCTCTGTAATACTCAGTTCCAGTTTTTTATTACCAAACTGGGCATATAAATAGATTCGTAAGCTACTTTTACCTGTGATAGCTACTTCCATATGGGAGGGTAAACTATGAGGTCTTTGTTACATTATTGGTAAAGATACAAGAGTAAGACTCTTGAATCTTGTATTTTATTAAATAACGTTCCGTAAGTTATAGGAATCGGCCATTAGTCGTCATCTTGGTAGTTAGTAGTTAACCCTTTCTAGCCATACCATCTTTCACACAGTCCCATCTATCGTTTCTTTGGTCTTCCTCTATTCCAGTTCACACTAAATATGAGTTTCTACATCGTCGTGCATGTACTAATAGCCAAACTAAATCGTGGGCCAGTATTCATAGCCCAGTAACTGGACTCAGACTAAACCGACCACCGACACTAAGTGAAATACAATCTATGAACGATATCGAACATGTGGAGGGTTGTGGAAGGGATTCGCTCGGCGGTACGAGGCTTACGTTCACCCAATACATACAAGCTTTGTCGGCCTATCATTGGAAATGGAGATTAACAGTTACTTGCGATCCTTCAAATACAATTAAGTGAAAACAAACGAGAAGCTAGTCCTATGTGTCTTGGATTAAACCACACGGAATTGGGTTCTTGGTTTGTTTTACGCTTTAGTTCATGTAGCTACAAGTGATTTTGTTACCGAATTATTTTCTTGTTTTGAGAATTTTTATTCTTATAATTCGATTTTCTTTTTTAATTTTCAATATTCTTCGAATATCCTCTGGCGGCTTTTACTGGGTTGTGGAGGTCAGATAGGCAGTCGCTACATGTAAAATACTGGTAGGTATTCAGCTGCATCCTGTTAGACTGGAAGCCGACCCCAACATGGTTGGGAAAAGGCTAGGCAGATGATGATGATAACCGTCTGGCGGTTTTTTGTGATTGATTGCAATATCTTTATTATCTCTATTTAGTTACCTAATAGGTGAACGGTAATGAAAATACTGACTAATTCTTCTAGTATAATTATCAAAATAAAAAAAAACAAAGGCAAGCCATGTTGCCTGCCAGGGTTGTGGGAAAGTCCGAAAGGGATACCGGGACCTTGGCAATAGGCAACTGAAGGAACACCGGTGAGATTTAGTCAATAGAAGTCTGACACGCCCTCCCGCTCCGCCCAGAGCGGGAGCAGTCATTTGACGACTTCGAAATCTCAAAAAAAAAAAACCATGTTAAGCCAAGTCAAAGGCCCATGCGCGGCTTTAAAACTCTGACATCAGGTTAGTCACTAACCACACGAAAACAAAAGAAGAACAAGAAAATAAAAAACCGGCCAAGTGCGAGTCGGACTCGCGCACGAAGGGTTCCGTACCATTATCTATAAAAACGGCAAAAAATCAAGTTAGTTGTATGGGAGCCCCCCTTAAATATTTGTTTTATTTTAATTTAATTATTTATTTTTAAAGTGAATATGTAACTAAATATTCTGTTAATATTTCAAGCGTCTACCTGTTGTCGTTTTCAATATCGAACAAAAACGAGCAAAAAAAATCACTTTTGTTGTATTGGAGCCTCCTTCAATATTTAGTTTATTCTGTTTTTTAGAATTTGTTATAGCGGCAACAGAAATACATCATCTGTGAAAATTTCAACTGTCTAACTATCACGGTTCATGAGATACAGCCTGTTCACAGACGGACAGACTGACAGACAGACGGACGGACAGCGGAGTCTTAGTAATAGGGTCCCGTTTTACTCTTTGGGTACGGAACCCTAAAAAGCCTATTGAAGCATATTCCCAATTAAAAATTACTCGTGTAATGAAGACAACAGTCGAACGACGTGTTTATTTTGTTTGAAATTTATTTGTGTTCTAGCTTAGTGACGTTGTCAAAGCTGGCTGGCAGCTTGCCGGCGCCCTGCGGCCGTCTGCCACTGCCTGCTCTTGCCAGCCCAATGTGACTGACAACCGTAATTATGCGCCCCTGACGCCGCCGGCTTCACGACAAACTTTTAATTGAACCGATGAAACAGTTTTTGGCTCTCTATTTTATTTTATTTATGAAATTGTTGGTGGAAAACTTTTTACAATATTAATATTATAATTATGTATGACTGACTTTGTAACTCAGTACATAGGTATGGCTAATGACGACGGCACGTCTTATTACCAAAAATTCGAAGACCTGTGACATCTACCAACCCGAACTAGGCCCGCGTGGTAGATTATAGCCCATTCCCTTTCACAGAGAGGAGGCCTGTGTCCCAGCAGTTGGAAAATTGTAGGCTTGTTATCATCATCGTCAATGAAAGTTGAAACGTATTTCTTGTGGCTTTATCAGCAATCACGTAGGTAGAAGGAAGAGGTATACTAGTCGATCGTAATCCAGTTAATGGTAATGCGCAGACTGCAAAGCACCACTTTTTATTAATAATTATTGGAAAAAATGTTTTGTCTGGCTTCTCAAAAATATAACGCTTTTTTAATCAAACTTCTTTTTACAAGTGAAATTCAAGTTCAAAATACTTCTTTGGTCCCCTTGATGGAAATAATTTCGAACAAATGTTAAATGTAGGTGAAAAATATCTAATAAATATTTATGAGAAAAGTAAAATTTTTCATAAAATTCAATCAGACCGACCTTTTTCGTGGAGATATGTAAATTGTTTGTTGTTTCGACAGAAGCCACGCGACTCTGCTCACAGAATAAGTTATCCTTTCGCTAAGTACGGCCTGCCCTATTGTTGAATTTCACCAAAACGTTTAGGCTACGTTTTATTTAACTTTTGTCTAGAATATTTTGGGAAAAGATCTTTGGGGCATATTTGGTATATAACAAAATTAAACATGACATTGTCTGCCACCAAAATTGAATTTTCGTATAACTAAGTATTCATAATTTTCAGAAAACGCTAAAGTAAGATGATAAAATTATATCTATAAAACACAAAAAGGAAACATTAAGAAATCAATTTACTTAACAACGTTCTAAGAAAAACGTATCTAATAAATTAATACTTTGAAGCTTTTCACTAACATTAAGGTCATCGCTCGTTCCTTCCATCTAAGGTTTGGATTCTTTCCAAATGACGTACTTTAAAAAGATGATATTCCACGTCAAATATAATCTTTTCGTAAATTGTGTGTTGGAAAGCCAACAAGCGGGTCAGAGTCAGACGTACAGAACATTCTCAACCGGGACCGAGTGTTCAACTCCTGTACCAATCCAATTTGTACAAAACTGCTGTATAATCAAGTCGTTTAAATTCACATTCACCAAAAAATACAACTCTGTATTTCTATTCGTGTTTTCTGTTACTGTTAACTGAGGTTGAATATTTTTGCATAATTATAGCTTTCTGACCAGAACATGCTACTATCGTTCACGTTTTTATTCTCCTGAGTTAAATGTTCAGTTAATACTCGGCACAAATAACGTTGGGTTACCATCGATTTTATTTATTGATATTAACGCTTGAATTTTTAAGCACATTGATCATTTATTTTCGTGAGCCTTCGATTACTCCGTGCAGCATAAACTTTCCCATGTCAAGTTGATCGCTGAACATTTTACTTCTATACAATTTTCACACAACTTTGTTGCCTCTGGAAACGTTGAACCGAAATCTAACCTCAAGGGGTGAATATTTTCAAAGTTGCCGACGAGCCACCATATTGTGTTGCAAAAAGATCTAATGGAATTTAAGCTCAGCTGTTGATAACCGACCATTAAGGCGTTGACACACGTCACGACATCGCCACTGGAAAAAGAGACGGTTATGAAACGAATTTCAAAACTGTCAGCGTGTTTCCGACGTTGTAGGCCGAGGTTTATTCTCGCAGAGCCGACGATATGACGTGTCATGTACGCGTTAGCTTATTGTCATTTATCGGGTGCAATTTCATCCGAGAATGATTGAGTTTATAAACAGAAAATTCTAATTTCATTTTACTGAAATTACTCTTTCGTTCAATGGGTTTCACACAATTTTACAGTAAATCGTGTATCATCATGCATCCCGTCACAGGCTGCTGCGTCGCTTTGAACCGTGGTGTCGCCACACGGATAATCAAGGCCTGCTAATGAACATCATTATCAGATATTTGTGCCGATGAGTAATGCACGGAGTGGGAGGGGTCCGCTCGGGGGCAGCCAGCCGAGGAAATTGCCAATTAATGTGTCCGCCGACTGCGCCCCGATACTCTCCCCCATCGCTATTTTAAGATAGGGACACAGCAAGTGTTGACTAGTGGAACAATTTATTCTTGGAGCTGTTACAAGTTCTCAGACAGGCTACGTATTGAGACGATATAGCATGAGATGGAAACAAACCACGAAGAACAAGTTCTCGAAATGTTAAATTGAAGCAGCAAAATGTTCAAAAATAAGAAAGCAGCAAACAGCAGTTATATGATATTCTTCTTCTTTTCGTGTGTGGCTAGTGACTGAGTTTTAAAGCCACTCAGGGGCCTCTGACTTCGCTTCACATGTCGTTGAGAAATATCTCTCAGGCATGCCAGTTTTCTCACGATGTTTTCCTTCACCGTTTACAATACTACTAATTACAAGAATAATTGAATAATTATAAGTAATCAGTATGTACTGATTTCTTATAATTAATCATCACCTGCCTAGCCTTTTCCGAACCAAGTTGGGGTCGGCTTCCAGTCTAACCGGATGCAGCTGAATACCAATATTTTACATGGAGCGACTGCCTATTTGACCTCCACAACCCAGTAACTGGTTAATACGATTCCCCTTGGCAAGACTGGTTGTCAGACTTTCGGGCTTCTGACCCGTAACGACTGTCAAAGATCCACAAATGACAGCCGGGACCAACGTGCTTTCCGAGGCATGGAGGAGTCTCGATATGTAAAGATGGTCACCCATCCACGGACCAGCCCCGGCATGCGTAGCTTAACCTGATGGACCGACGCGTGCGGCTGTTATTACTTAGCCACGAGCTCCTACTTATAATTATTATTAAATAAAATCCTGAGTTACCTAGTATATAATTTTTTTTTTTACGAAATCTGTCCAAAGGGCAGGTTTACAACACCTCAAACTTACCGAAAACATTAGTCAGGTGCTTATTTTTATGACTGAACAAGTCGTCGGCACATTTTATGTGGTAATTCCCTCGCAATGTAGTGTGTCCGAGGCTTAACCCCCCAGATACCTTTCGTCGGGAGTCGAGATTTATTCGATTCTTTTTTCTTCTCTGAATACATTATTCTTATTTGTAAATAATTACTTCTTTTGTCGGTTCGTCCCCCTGAGATTAAGGTCGTGACTGCTTTACTTCATGTGATTATGCTACATATATTGTTAGTGTTGTGGATCAAATACATAATATACATAATCAGCCAATACTTGAGGAGCTCGTGGCTAAGTAATAACAGCCGCACGGGTCGATCCATCAGGTTAAGCTACGCTTGCCGGGGTTGGTCCGTGGATGGGTGACCATCTTTACATACCGACTCCTCCGTGCCTCGGAAAGCACGTTAAGCCGTTGGTCCCAGCTGTCATTTGTAGATCTTTGACAGTTGTTACGGATCGTCAGAACCCCGAAAGTCTGACAACCATGTCTTACCAAGGGGTATCGTGTTACCCAGTAACTGGGTTGTGGAGGTTAGATAGGCAGTCGCTCCACGTAAAATACTGGTATTCAGCTGCATCTGGTTAGACTGGAAGCCGAGCCCAACATTGTTGGGAAAAGGCTAGGCAGATGATGAATGTTCCCCATAGCTGGGACACAGGCCTCTGTTCGAGAGGGAGTGGGCTGTAATATACCACGTGGGCCCAGTGCGGGTTGTTAGATGTCACATGGTTGTCGCATTTTTTTGGCACGACCGGCACTCGTAAGTCGGGGCCGGTACCACTGCGCCACCACTGCTCTTTATCATTTGTGGATCAAATAAAAGATTTATTTTTGAGTACCAGATAGCGACTATCCTTTTTTAAAAAATAGTAGGACAGCATCAACGTCAGGCGGCTAGTTATTCACTTTTACTGTGAAAGGTTTTTTACGAGTTATGTCAGTCACTGGTAACTGAAAGTTCGTGTTGATGTGTGTTGACCACTTCGGCGTACTTCGGATACACAATCCTACTTCTCGTTTTTTGTATAACTAGCGACGCGCCCCTGCTTCCCACGGTTTTCACAAGATTTCTGTATTATCTCTAAGTTTAATATTAATGTACTTATAAATCTTTTGGGATGAATTGAAAACCACATGAAAACAACGCGGTCACACAGACAGACGTGTAAACCGACTTTACTTTTATAATATGTATATTTAGACAGACATTATACCTTCAAGCTTGGTTTCCCCGAAGGTGTGGGCAGAGGTGACTTATTAGTACACCCACATTACATTGGTTGTATAATTTGTTCTATTTTAACATTCTTAACGTAGGATCAACGGCGCAAAATTCATAAAAAATCCCTTTTCTATTACTAGCCGAGCTCATAATATCAACCTAAAACAATATTTACGAGTAAATCATTTATTCAACCAACAACGAACGAACAACAATAGAGATAAGTGATATAAATAGGGTATTACCAAACACAAGCAAATAGAAATATTATCTACACACAATAGCCAGGTAATCCGCCAGCCGACAGCCGCTTTTAACATGATACTCTTGTTTTATTCTATTACGCACACACAGGCAAGTCCCTGCGTAATTCAGAACAAAATACATGTCTGTTTTTGTTAGAGAGTAATGTTGAACATTGTATGGACAAGCAGCAATAGTAGCGATACATGGTATTGTGAACATTGGAGGGAATAATTCACGTGGCTCAGTGCAACCGCCCCGGGGGATGCGCGAATCTGCCGAGCTACGCGCTACGGGCTACGGGCTACGGCAGTTGGCTACGAGCCGTAGTACCGGCGCTACGCAGCCGCTACGCGGTGCTACGAACTCGCGGTTGGGTAAACACGTGTGTGGACTCGTACTTATTTTTATCTGTGCTGCATATTTTAGTGAAAAGTTTGACTTATTTTTTACCTGTATGACATATATTTTTAAAATAACTTTGATAGTATTTCTGCTGGTTACTTTGTTTTGTATAAAGATCAACTAATTAAAAATAAATTGATGCGTAGCTAATAATTCGTATCCTGGCATTGTATCTCAGCTCAGTATTAATGACATAGTATTCTATAGTGTACTGCTGTGTGTAGTTTACTGTATAATACTGGTAGGTACTTGTACCATTAGTAAATAAATTATTAGGAATGTGCCCGGCATCACGTTTCTTACATTTCATAAATATTTTCGTGTCTGCCTCAGACAGGGTCTGATAAAAATAGGATGATTAATATAAAGCTAGGATCAGCTAGATGTTATCAAACTGAGCTCATTAATTTATATTAGTTGAGAGTAAAAGGCTTTTCGCCTCAACGCTGTAGTTTAAATAAAGAACATTTGTTTGTAGTTTCATCGCGAATGTTTAAATTTAAGATTCAATCACAGATATTTTAAAAGGCATAAATATATGAAACAGTACCTACTATTAAAAGTTTGGTAGTTTTTCCTGTTGTTTAGCATAAAGCTCTCAAATATATACGAAAAAATTAATGAAACGTTTTTCTATTAAGGAATAAAGAACTCAATTTCCGTAAAAAATTGTTGAAACAGACCACATTTTAGTTTATTTTTCTTACTAGATAATTTCATCAGAATACTAAACCGATTGAAAGACAATTATTTAAGGACCATACAAATGATAATAAAAGACTAGACGTACAGTGAGAACAAGTGAACAACCTTCAGGGGAAAGTAGTGACAGACGATATGTACTCCTCAATGTGGTTCATGAGCATTGTCGCTCTGCTGGTGGTGGATGTCAGGACTGGAGCCCTGCAGGATGGAGGTAAGCAGAACATGGTTTGACATTGAACATAATATAGAAAGAAAATACGTTTATTTGCAGCAAACATGACGCTAAAAAACGACAAATACACGAAAAAAAACAAATTGGGGGGAAAATATGCGTCACATTCACGCAAAACGCGAGGAACTCATGGCTAAGTAATAACAGCCGCACGGGTCGATCCATCAGGTTTAGCTACGCTTGCCGGGGTTGGTCCGTAGATGGGTGACCATCTTTACATATCGAGACTCCTCCGTGCCTCGGAAAGCACGTAAAGCCGTTGGGTCCGCCTGTCATTCGAGGATCTTTGACAGTCGTTACGGATCGTCAGAAGCCCGAAAGTCTGACAAAACCAGTCTTACCAAGGGGTATCGTATTACCCAGTTACTGGGTTGTGGAGGTCAGAAAGGCAGTCGCTCCATGTAAAATACTGGTATTCAGCTGCATCCGGTTAGACTGGAAGCCGAACCCAACATAGTTGGGAAAAGGCTAGGCAGATTGATTGATTCACGCAAAACGGCCATCGCTCATGCTGCGACCCCATGCAAGACTGGTTAAATACGTATTTCAGACACTAATGCCTGGTTTCTGAGATCTTCAATAAACGCTCATGAGTTATTAATTATATTAAAGTTCTAAAAAACATTTTTTTCCTAAACCGAGTGTTCAGGAACAAGATATCGAAAACACAGGGTGTAAAACGTCGAAAAAAGTTGGAACTTTAACCTTCACTATCTCCGTAACCAGAAGGTACGAAGGTACCCAGGTACGATCCAGTAAAAAACATAATAACGGGAAGAATTACAGAATTAGGTGACTCTTGGATTTGGATTATTCAGGATATTTTTATACCCATTATAATAGCTTTTTCGTACTTTTTTTTAATATGTTGTTATGTGTGTATGTTGTTTCTTCTTTGTTTTTTCTCTTCTGCATAATTTTATGGAGAAACATAACTTCGTAGCTATCAAATTCGTTATCTTCAAGCTCATCTTTTTTTGGAGTGAGAGCTTTAACGCTTTCGTAGTCATCTTGCTGAACCTTTAACACATTGCCGCTCGCACGATCTCCTTGTCAGTTGACACTTAATTCGCCCGTCCGGATTATAGCAATCCGGACTAGCGGGAGTCCGGATTAGCGAGGTCCTACTGTATTGGGAAATAACTACATGGTGCCAATATATAAAAAAAATATACCATAGACGAAAACAAGACATTGTAATGACACTATTACACTTTAAAATAATTAATCAATAAAAATAGATAGTGCGATGTTGCTTTTCAGGGTTGCACCAAATTGGAGTTCAGCTCAGCTTGTGTCAGGCAAATATACCTGATGCTGATATTCTGCTGGATCCCTTTATTAAACTAGCTTTCCCCAACTAGCTTTCCAAATATATGCCTATGTTACTCAGTGATAATATAGCATTTTACTGGTGAATGAATTTTAAAATCGGTACATCCGTTTTTGAGAATAGTTATTACAACCATAAATACAAATCTTTTCTCTTTATAATATTACCAGCAGCGTCCCGCGGCTTCACCCGCGTAAGTCTCGATCCCATGGGAATATCGGGATAAAACCCTCCTATGTCCTATTCCAGGTCATGGTCTACCCCTATACCAAATTTCATCCAAATCCGTTCAGCCGTTTTAGCGTGACAAACAAACAAACAAACTCACTTTCGCATTTATAATATTAGTTAGGATTAGTGTAGAAATTAAATTAGTAGTTCTTCGCTCGTTTCGCTCTTTTGAAATTGCTTACATAGTTGCTTAGGTATTCTCGACTTCAATCCTCGTTTAAACTAAGGGTAGACAAATCCTTCAGAATTGCAGATCATGGTATGGTTATATTTGTTCTTGCACGATCATTATAGCACCCAAAGTCTGGGCAGGAAAACCAACCATGCTCAACATTTAATAATATAGCGGTCATCGTCTGAGCTATCATTTGCACGACCACGGTTTTGTGGTACAGCCATTAGATTAATGTATTAATTTTCAGTAATCATTCCAATATCAGGTTGAAGTGTTTGCAGTTCTGATCTGATCTTCATATCAAACTAATCAACTGTAGTTTGCGGATAAAATCTATTTCGCTCTCATGTTTTCAGTTAGGAATCATTACATATACTAGTTACATACTTACAGAGATTATATTGATTAATTTTATTTTATTTCAATTAGCATAATCAGCCTATAATATTCCCACTGCTGGGACACAGGCCTCCTCTCTGTGAGGGAGCAGGCCGTAATCCACCACGCGGGCCCAGTGCGGGTTGGTAGATGTCACATGTTTTCGAATTTTTGGTTCTTGGACATGCCGGTTTCCTCACATGTTTTTGAGTGCAGTGGCGATGAAATAATTTACACAAATTAAAGTGCCTGTCAGGGTTCGGACCTAAGACCTACAACTCGTAAGTCGTGGCCGTTACAACTGGGCCACCAGTGCTCTCTTTTTTATTTCAATTACCAAAATAATATTTACATTATTTAAAAGCTAACAGTCTTAAAATAATAATAATAAGATGTGCAAGTAAAGAATTTATCATTAAAATATCTAGACGATAACTATTTTAATTAGTCATCAAAGCAGACAATAGTCGAGCGCTTTATACCCGTTTCCTGCAATACCAGTCACCTGCAATTCTCTGCTCAGTCGATCCACTTTTAGTTTTAAAGCAATTCAGTGCACATCCCGGTATTCCGCCTTGATCTATAGTCGAGCGAAGTGAGGCCAATAATCCTCGCTCTCAGACGCGCCTCGGGTTTCCTTGTCCGGTCTATACATACTAACGAGCTTACTATCACGACGGGTAAGAGAACTCTCTGACTTGACTGTTAACTATTAAATGAGGAGAAACTTTGCAATTATTTGTTGCTTTATAGATTCCAAGGTGGAGTTTGTGGTTACGTAATAACAGCCGCACGGGTCCATCCATTAGGTTAAGCTATGTTTGCCGGGGTTGGTCCGTGGATGGGTGACCATCTTCACATATCGAGACTCCTCCGTGCCTCGGAAAGCACGTTAAGCCGTCGGTCGCGGCTGTCATTCGTGGTATTCTAGAAGTCAGTTCAGTAATAAATATAGATTTAATACTTTCAAACGTATAATCTGGTTTATGACTGAATCCATACTAATATTATTTTGAAAGTAACTCTGTCAGTCTTTCTGTCTGTCTGTCTGTCTGTATGTTACCTTTTCACGCCTAAACCACTGAACGGATTTCGATAAAATTTGGCAAGTACTTTTTATCGATATACGACGCGGGCGAAGCCACGGGCAGAAGCTACTAGCTTCTGCCCGTGGTTCAGTGTCATAAATTGAATCTTTACTTTATGTAAAATTCTTAAGTATTTATTTGGACCTATATAAACAAGTCTTTTTGATAGATGTTTTTGAGTGGCACTCATACTAGCTACGTACTTTACTTTATTTGTAATTAACTAGCGACTCGCTCCTGCTTCGCACTATTTTTACGACTTGACATAATATCGAGATTTCTTAGTTATAATTTAATTTTAATAGTAACGTATTATACAGGGTGGCCGGAGAGATGACATCCAAAAAAAAGTAGGTTCCTCGTGTCGTGGTGTATCCAAATCACCCCTTATGTGTGTTCCGCGATGTTTCATAGTTTTCGAGTTATGAATTTTATTCTGAGTTTTTGACAATTTTCGACATGACCAACTTAAAAAAGAATTCGTCAAGTTTTTTTTTTTGCAACTTCATCTTAATGAGTAGTACTTTTATGCGTAAAATAAAGTAAACATCTAAGCAGGTGACTTCATGGTACCTAAGATGGCTTCAAATATGCGCCAGACTCAAAGTTTTCATAATCAAATTAAAAAGGTTGGACGTAATTTGGCTACGTTGGCTGAAATCAGCCTTCATAGTAGACATGGGTCGTACTTGCAAAATCGAGTACCAGAGCTTCCAAGTACGTCCACCTTTAGACACCAGCGCCAAAAACCAGGGCTTGAAATACTTTCAAGTATTTTCTTTCTGCATGGAAAATAGATCCGTAAGGTCATACAAATAAGGAGTACAATCGCGTATGCAAAAAAATATACGTCCAACTTCCAACCAAGGCCTTGGTGGAAGTAAATACTTGCATAGAACATTGACCCGTAACATTATATGTATAAAGAGCACAATCGCGTTTACAAAACAAAATACTTCCAAAACCTTAAAGGAAAAATACTTGCATAGGATCCAAGCCTTGTTGGTAGAAAAATACTTGCATAGAACATTGAGTCTTAATGTAATATAAATAAGGAGCAGAATTGCGTCTACAAAAAAAAATACTTCCAAACCTTTAAAATAAAAATACTTTCACAGAACATTGATCCGTAACAAGATATAAATAAAGAGCAGAATCGCGTCGAGTGTCAACGGAGCAAAATACTTTGAAGTATTTCGGGTCGGCACTTGGTCGGCGTACTTGTTAGTAAATACCTAGTGTAAAAACCTGGTCGCGTAAATACGCACCTTCTCTACTTCATAGACAACGAGGTGGAAAATTCTTAAAATTAGGCTACTGAAAAATTAAAATTGTCCATTTTCTCGTTCCTACGTCGAAAATTCTCAAAAAAATCGCGGAACATACATGGGGGTGATTCGGATACCCCACGGCACGAGGGACCAAATTTTTTTCTAAACGATAGTGAAAACCTCATCAAAATTTGTTGCATGGTTTAGATGAACAACGCGGACATACAGACAAACACGAAAAGTGAATTGAATTTATATTATATATAGAGTATACATAGATATAGAAGGGATCACCACTATGGCAATGAGTACAGGAAACAACTAACAGAATGTTCAGAGTAAAGACTATTCAATGGAGTTCGGACGCCAGTCGCTCTCTCTATATACGGATGATGCAACTAAACTGTATTTGATTAAACTGGTAACTGGATTTAGAATATAAAGGCAAGGAACAAAAACAGGAGCATGATGGTTTGTGTTCAGAAGTAACGATGCATCTAACTACGTGTCATACCGGCGCGGCAGCGGTTTAGAAAACAAGTTTCCATAACGAAGCCCGCTGTTTGTTTATTTCAAAAATTTCCATGTTGGTACCGCACCGCATAGGGAAATTGTACCGAGTGAACGTTACCTGGTCTGCGGTACGGCAGGCAGGCGGTGCGGCAAGCGGGTGGAGGGGGGTGGGGGAAACAAACCGACCAACCCACTTCAAAGGACGCACTTCGTTGAAAATTTTATTCAACTCGAGTTGAATCAGAAGAGGAATTAAAACAAAATGTCGTTTTACGACGCTTTACAAAGTTTCCCTTTCTTTTACTACCTGATTGGGACGTTTTATTTGAAATGTTGATCGTTAATCGATTAATTTTTCTCTTTGTACGGCGGAAAGTCAATTTTGTAACTTCCCTGAAGTGAAAGCAAGAATTTTGCTTTGAAAGACTTTTACTCGACTGAAAACCTATTGTTAGAAATTCTATTGATTGTCAATCTAAGACCACATTTCTTGTAACCGATACTGCCGAACAGGAGGATTTGAGTTTGATTTCAAGGTTCTGAGCAAAGTAATTTTGGGTTTTCTAGAAAGGATATTTTTAGCAAGTCGTAGGTTTGAATTATGCGAAGTATATTTTAGCAGTCAATGTGCCTAACCTTTTCTCAATTATGTTGGGGTCGGCTTCCAGTCTAACCGGACGCAGCTGAATACCAGTATTTTACATGGAGCGCATAATGTGACCCCCACAACCCAGTAACTGGGTAATACTGGTAACCTCTTGGTAAGACTGGTTGTCAGACACTTTCGGGCTTCTGACGTCCCGTAACGACTGTCAAAGATTCACGAAAGCCTGGGCCAACGGCTGCTTTCCGAGGCACGGAGGAGTCTCGGTATGTAAAGATCCTCGGACCAACCCGTAGCTTAACTTGATGGATCGAACCGTGCGGCTGTTATTACTTAGCCACGAGTAATGTTAACATGTTTGATAAACAACATCAAAACCTTTGTACACGATTTTAGCATAACTTATTTTATAAACCTGAATCTTTTTATTACAAAATCATTTCATGAAAGCATCTAATCTTATTTTCACCGCAGGTAAACGTTTACAGCCGAACACGTCCCAAAATAAATAAATAAGTTGTTTCAACGCTGAATGGAAGACACGTTCAAAATTGCTCTCCCTCTCGGATGTTTCTCAAAATAACTGAGCACATTGCAATAGGAGTTCCAATGTTACAATTTCCGGGAATCAAATGGGTTATTGAATGGGCAAGGTCTCCAGTGTCTGTATGCAGACGGTCGGATGTTTTATACCCTGTTTGAATAAGGGACGACCGGTAAATACTGTCCAATTTCAAAGTTCCCGCAGACGACGCCGGGGGCAAAAACTATACATGTAGCTATAACGATATACTTGTAGGATATTCGGCATTGATTTACCTACTTGGATCGTACTTTAGATGTTGTTCATAATATTTTTAACCTACGTATTACGATTCGATTTCTCGGTTAGCAAAAAAAACTGTTTTTTTAGATTTGTATGATCAATCCTTATGTAATTTTGTGAATACTACACAATACTCCTTCAAACAGCATATATAAAATGGAAAATATTTACCGGTAATGAAGGTGAAAACCTCACACTTGTGTCAGGTAGTCGCCTCCCCAAATGTAGTTCTAGGATGACGTGGTTATCATAGACGAATGAACTGCTCGTGTGCTCTGTAGCATGTAACATAACCTGATTTATGTGGGTGTCCTGCAGGTATTAGATAATTTACTGCTACATGGCTGGAAACACTCTTGAGACACCCCTTTTTTTTTGTTTTGGGGTTGGGAAATCATCAAATGACTTCTTCCGCTCTCGGCGGAGCGGAAGGCCGTGTCAGACTTTTACTGACTAAAACCCACTCGTGTTCCTTCAGCTGCCTGTTGCCAAGATCCCGGTCCCGGTATCCCTTTCGGACTTTCCCGCTACCTTGGCAGGCATCGGTCCTAGCGGACCCCACCAAATCAATATTTTTTTTTTTCATATACATTTGCTTACTTACACAATACATGCACTCACCACGAAACTCAACTACTTATTTGTTTGTGGATTGAGAATCGAACCCGCTAGTGTAGCGTAGAAATCGCTCAGCCATGCCAGCCGAGCTGTCTGCATCATAACAGATCGCTATATACTTACCTACAATGAATGACCTAGTTTTCCATCTACGCGTGTCTTCACATTTTCATAAAATTATATTCTCCAGTCTCTTGTGTCGTGTTTCTTTATTTCTAAGGAAGTCTCTTCCAGAGATTCATTGGAAAGTAGGTCACTTGTCCTTTACTAAGAACAGTTTTTAGGGTTCCGTACCCAAAGAGTGCCAACGGGACTCTATTACTAAGGCTCGACTGTCCGTCAGTCCGTTCGTTTGTCACAGGGCTCTATCTTTTAAACCGTAATAGGTAGACAGTTGAAATTTTCAGAGTGTGTAATACCTACTATGGCCACTATTACAACCAACAATAAAAACTTTTTACAAAAAAAAACAACCGACTTAAAAAAAAAACACTATAAAGGGAAACATAACTAAGTGTTTTTTTTTGGGTAGTCGGTTGTTTCTTTTTTGTAAAAAGTTTTTATTTTTCAAAGTTTTTTAGTTGTGGTACCTCAGGAGACCTAAGTGGGAAAAATACGTAATATTGAAGCTAAATCAAAAACTACGCAAGCAAAGTTATAAAAAAAAAAACATACAGACGAACTGAGAGAACCTTTATGAAGTCGGTTAAAAATAAAATAAAATTAAAAATTAAAGGAACTGCCCATTCCCCATACAAGAAGCGGTATGTAGTGTTAAATATTGTACCGTACGGAACCCTTCGTGTGCGAACACACACTCACACGCACTTCGCCGCATTTTACTGCGAAACATCACCACCATTCTACGTATAACAAAAGAACGCAATACTAAAGCTCTTTTACTGTTAAACATGACATAAACGTCTTTAAACGCAGTCTGACCACGCGGTCGTAAACCGTTTACTGTCAGCACAATAGGCCATTTAATTAAATAATAACCAAAGATATAAACGTGGATCTAAAACACTGATCGACGCCGCAGGGAGGCTGTTAAGCTCTGTTCAATCTTAGATCGCCTGAAGGCTGGAGCTAAGACCCTTTACAGTTACTGTCTCTATGCTTCGTAATTCGATTTGGAGAAAGATGGTAAGGGCATAATAACTTTGAACAATGTCGAATAAAACATTTGGATTTTTTTATTAAAAAAATGGTCGTCTTCTTTCTGGTTTTATGAACATCAGCGACTGAATACTTTTACTTACTAGTAACTAAATATGGATTTTTGGAGTTCTTGTCTTCTAATTTCAACATGTGTTAGGTAGTGTATTTTCAGTACTAGTCACTTTAATCGCCTGAAGTGTTGGAGTGTCGACGACAAAATGATTGTCAACTTTACTTATTAACAAAATCGTAAACGTTTCGGCCTTTCTAAAGTAATTAATTTATTGATGACAACCATCGAGACCAAAAAATCGACGGTCGGTTTTGCGGTCGATTTTTAGTACAAAGGCACTTTGTAGTACAAAGTAAACTTATAAATCGTTTGCAGTGACTGTGAAACTTAATACAGTTGTAACATCACCCTGCAGCGGTGGCGAAAAAAAAAAAAACACGTAGCGAAACTAAAAGCCAAGCAATATTTATTCAAAGTTTGTGTAGTACTTTACTTTACGTAATATAAAACCAAAAGAATTCCCGAAATCTTGACACAACTTTTAACGGCTTCCCACAGACGGTTCATGACCGACGCGTATATTTACACGAGTCAACATACAGGGTGACATTTTAGGCAAAGGGCTGTTCAAGGATCCTCGATTCCTAATATGCGAAACCAATATGACCTTATTTTTTTAACCTTTAAAAACCGAAAATAACTTTAAGTACATACTTATCGTAGAATGGGGTAACATCGCCGTTGTGCGTCGTGAATAAAAATGAAAAACACTTAGCGAAAACGATTTCATCCTAGTTTCTAAAACATATTAGTATCGGGTACAGATGGGTGAAACGTATAATAAACATAAAAATAACATCACGCCTTGTTTTCCCAAAGGGTTAGGCAGAGGTGTGCCTCATAGTAGGTACACCCACATGTCGCTAGTTATGTTTAAGACCCATGTAATAGGGAGCGAGCCTATTGCCATCAACCGGGCACAAATCCAGATTCCAAGTATGCTACTGAGAAATTCCTAATGGAAAAACCCAATAATAGTCCGACCTGGGAATCGAACCCAGGACCCCATGCTCAGCAGTAGCGCTTGCGAATAGACCAAGAAGGCAACGAGTGTTTCAACGTATGTTACATTTTATGTTATACTTCACCCTGTAGGTACCCTAATAAGGTAGTGTACCCTACAAAATTGAACCTCCCATCTTTTACCACGTCACTGTACATGTGTTCACCCTGTAGGCACAGTACATACATAGTTGTGTTGTAGCAAGTTGTGATCAAAGTTAGGAAGGGTTGTTCACACCGCAGTTCACAAACCCTCATAGTTTGTTGTTATGGCCGCGTGTGTCAAGCCGAACTTTCGACTTCGCCTGACTTATGGCGACTGCCTCTCAGCAATTACTTACAAGTCAACGAATATTATTTGAGTTTGGTACTGACTTTTTTATACTGCTGTTTTAAAGGGCAGATTGAGAGGCATTACTGGACGTTACTAAAAATATTAATAACATGTTGGGGAGGTAGGATATTGGGCACAAAAACGGCTGAACGGATTTGGATGAAAGGAGATCATTCATTTTGGGCTAAATTATGAAAGTTCCGGCCAAATAAAAAAAATTATGATCCGTTAGAACATGTTATTCTCTTCACTTTTCACTATTGGACCAAACCTGTAGGGCAATTCCCTGCGCTGTTATACGATTTTGAAAAATACTGTTTTCAGTATAATATTTTTTTGTTAAAATAATAAAAAAGTAATAGCTTACAGAATATAAATTAATACTCTTTCAGAATATAGCTTTTTTTTTGTTTGGCCGGCACTTTCACCTCTTTAGCCCAAAAATGTATGGACAGTGAATAATCTCCTTTTGCACACGATTATGTAGTTTATAATAAGGTTAGTAGTCTTTATAAGTACCCCTCTAACCTGGTTTTCAACCTGCTTTATTTATTATTGTGTATATCACCTGTGCTTACATAACCTTCTCGTTTTTTTATTGGACCTGGCTGTACTCCGAGTTCCCGACAAAGCCTAATCGAATTTGCTCGATATGTGCACTTCACCTCGTAAGATATTTGCCGTTTGGAATTACATTTGCACAGAAGAAATACAGGACAGTTTTTACTTAGAATTTCTCTGATGTTTGTGTATATTCTGGCTAGAGTCCCGGTCAAATAGTAATAGTATGAGTACTTAGCGTAGTAAATGCTAATTACTTAGTTAAAAGCCGTCCGAGCTTAGTTTCGCTTTATTTTCAGAGGTTAATATTTCTAAACTGTTTCAGTATTTAAAACGCTCTGAAATGAGGGTATTTATTGTAATAAAAATATATACATTGGGTTACTTATTATACTAAATTAACTAAAAAACTAAAAGGACTAACTAACTATTAAAACCGTAAATGAGATTGAGGATTCCTTGGCGAGTTAATTGAGTGAATTTATCGCTATTCCCAACCTAGGTATATAATGCTTATAGTTGAGGTACAAAAGCCAAGTAAGTTGGATGACGGCAAACGATATTGCACACCTGAAAGGCTGTTATGTTCTGCCTTTTGACCGAAATCTAACATTTGTACCGGCTCTGTTCATCTGTCAGCTGTCAGAGCCTCGTCACAGTATAAAAGGGTACAACGGGTGTGCTTGACATTTGTAGAATGTTGCGCACTCTGTGGCATACATTACTAATGTCCCTTTTTTTGCAGACATTCGCCCGGGCCGGTGTCACGCATGCGGCGCGAACGGCACGGCGTGTGACGGCAGCTGGCCGGCCGTGTCGTGCCCTGAAGACCGACCGCTTTGTGCCACAGTCGCCATTGGCCCTGGTGAGTGGACATAGAAATATGATTCATATGGTAGCTTGCGAGGGTTACATTTTTTATTGAGAACGAAGAATAACAAGGTGGTGCGATACGGTAGGTAGTGAAAAAAAACTGTTCGCAGGAGTAATGGGTTCGATGTTACGAAAACAAATGTTGCATTCGTGTTTAGATTAAAGAAAAACAGTTGATTCTGCTGGGAAGGCAGGAAGCGTAGTTCCCTACTTATTATTTTTCATAAATTCACCCCGTGTGTGTTTCCTATACTAAAACAATCAAGGAAAGTAAATACCTGCCGGCAGTATTTGCAATGTGTTAATTCACGTACGAACTTAAATGTATTGAAGCTTGCAGAGAATGCATGTAAAAGGAAATGAAAATAACCTCTGAGAGCGCCTGAAGGCGTAATTTCATTACACTCTAGTATGTTATTGCTCTGTCAAAGAAAAATTACTCTTTCAGCGAGGAATGGTAATGTTATTGTGAGTTGAATAAGCGATGAGCGAAATTGGATGGAAATTATCATATTTCTTTATAGCCGACGCCCGACTTAGGCCTATAAGATTTTTAGATTGAAAGCGTTTAAGGTATTATAGGATGGAATATTAAAATGCTATTAATATTCTCTGCAGATTTCGTTTCATCGTTGGCGTGCGCGGCCGCCTCCACGTCACCGTGTTCGATCGGGAATCCCACGAACAGCTCACTCGAGGTTACGTGTGTCTGTAACACACACCTCTGCAATGCACCGTTCTCACCAGAATTACGGAATGAGCTTCTCAACTTTACATTTACGCTCACAAACAGTAGCATGGACATGACGCAAATATTCTTCCAATCTACAAAATTTGCGAACGTCACAGACGACAATCTTTACAAAGCGATAACAGTTGAAGTTACTGAAGCGATGACGATTGTGAGGAATTTGTCTCTGCCGATGACAGTGGTGACGGTTCCTGGGACAATAAACACTCAGTCTATATTGAGAGACTCGGAGAAGCCGAGGGCCGAGCCTTTGAAGCAAGAGCCGACAGCGCCGTCTGATGATGACGAGGATGAGGGCGAGGGCAGCGGCGCGTACGAGGAGTCGCGGGTGCACAACCACGCCGTGTCGGCCCCCGCCGCGCCCAGCTCGTTCCTCCCTGCCAACGAGAACAGCGCCACTAAGTGGGTGGCGCTGTTCTCGTTGTACACAAACTTACTCGTAACCACATTATTCATATACCTAGTAGTCTAGACGCGAAATCTGCGAAACACAAGTACCCTAGACGTATTCAAAATTTTCTCAACTAAGTACAATAATATTAAGAGAGTAATTTATGAACTATACCCAGAGAATTTAACTGATATTAGTGTTGACCTGTTGGGAACAAATAAGTACGTTTTGTAATTTCACATGTTTAAACCGCCATTTTTTTAGTTTAGACTTTTTAGTGAGTACACTATTTAGAATTTAAGTGCCATCTAGAAATTATGTTGTCCTGCCATTTACCTACTGTCTTTTATAAATAATAAAAAAATAGCTCAAAAATAAAACACCATTGAATATACAAAAGAAAATCAACGCTCATATAAAAAATGATAAAAATACACGCAGTCATTTGTCATTTTGAGAATGACAACTAGAATTTTGTGTTTTCGTCGTAGACACCAACTTGAGTAGTTGAGTAGACGAACTTCAAAATATACAGGGTCAAATGAAATTAGCTAGCGAAACTCTGCAGACGTGGTTCGTATCGATATCAAAAAACGACGAAAATGATTGGATAAAAAAAAGGGGGTCAATAACCGTTGGTATTGTTGTTAATTGAATTGAGAGTTGATAAAATCTGTTTTATCGTGTTGAGATTCAATACCCATAACGTCCTGTGAAGTTTACTAAAAAAACAGATATTTTTAAGTACTACACACACAGTGGTTATTGACCCAAAAAAAAAACATTATCAAATTAAGAGGGCTATTACAATTTTTCTTGAATTTGAGCGTTTGACGCTAGTTTTGATGTGTGATTATGATTAAGTTATAGCCTCAAACTTAAAAAAAAAATATGTCCGAGGAAGTCTCATTATATATCTTGACAGTGTTTTAAATAAATATTTCAATTTGTTTACACAAATCAGTAAAAAACTTGTCTTTGTAAAGGATGTTTCATAAAATTTAACTTTTGGGCGTCTTTTGATGCTTTGTTACATCAAAGATACAGTAATTTAATCATTTATAAAAATGTCCATGGTACAACTGTATCTTGAACTTTGGAATGTATAAGTCAATTTTTTTATGTTTCATTTAGTAATACACCAAAAATAATTCCGTAACACAGATAGTTATTGACAATTTTTCGTCCGAAATTCTATTTTTTATCTATGAATTTACTTTCCAAATTTTAACAAAAAGTATTTAATAACATAGGCTACTATCTAATCTTGCTTGAAAAAAAATATTAACTTTTTTTAAAGTAAAATAATATTTTTAAACAATTGTTGTATGCAATGCTAAAAATAACAGTAACACGAACTATAAATAACTGTTACTTAATTTATTTCAAAAGTAAAGTGGAAAGGATCAAGTTGATCACGCCCGGTTTGAATGTGTGCCTAGCGTACTTCAATAGACTCACACGAGCGCATCTTTGCCGCGCCCCGTCAAATTTTCCTAAATCTGCACTTCGATTTTGTAATAGCGCTCTTAATGTATTTTTAACATGTTTAGTTATCGATACCCACCACACGGAGTTCTGCTAGCTAATTTAATATGACCCTGTATTTAATTTAATTTATCCTTTTCTTATTATTTCGAAGCAATCCATCCTCTATACCTTTCGCCTTTCATACTTTCAAATTGTGATACGTTAGAACCCTCGTGCCAAACATAATATTGTAAATACTAATAAGGTTATTTGATATAGAGTTTCGTGTTCAACAAATTAGAATCGAGTACGAAAACTTTTTGAACAATCGCAAACATATATTTCAGTAGAATAATTACATTGTATCGAAAATTCACAATTCCCAACATAGATGTATAAACGTACAGTCAACAAAAAAGATATATATCCAGGCAGCTAACTACAATATCCTCTTAGACCATGCTTTGTCGTTGGTCAATAATTAAGAGTGTATACATAATCAGCCTATAATGTTCCCACTGCTGGGACACAGGCCTCCTCTCTGAGAGAGGGAGTGGGCCGTAATCCACCACGCGAGCCCAGTGCGGGTTGGTAGATGTCACATGTCTTCGAATTTTTGGTTCTAAGACATGCCGGTTTCCTCACGATGTTTTCCTTCACAGTTTTGAGAGCAGTGGTGATGAAATAATTTACACAAAGTAAAGCGCCTGTCAGGGTTCGAACCTACGACCTACAACTCGTAAGTCGCGGCCGTTACCACTGGGCCACCACTGCTCTTCAAGAGTGTATGTCTGAGTCAAAATCAATCTATCTGCCTAGCCTTTTCCCAACTATGTTGGGTCAGCTACCAGTCTAACCGGACGCACCTTAATACCAGTATTTTATATGGAGCGACTGCCTATCTGACCTCCACAACCTAGTTAAAGGGTAACACGATACTCCTTGGTGAGACTGGTTCGGGTGTTCCTCTCAATGTTTCTATAAATATTTAAAAGTTACGCACTCTATAATAAATATTTGATTCGTAAGTAAAGCATGTTAACTCCTCGGCTAGTTAGAGTTACTTATCTGTTTTGTTGGCTGTACATACTCAGGATTTGATTGTACATACTTAGATAGTAGTTTATGAACTCATATTACAGAAGTTTCGCCACGTCTGGTACTCACGGGTCGATCTTATGAAGAACTTAATAAAATAAAATTTTATTAAGATGTTGAAGGACTTATAAATGCATGTCGAAAATCAACCTGTGAGGATTTAGTTGTAGACCGATATTAAAATATAATAGATCATTTCCGAGTATGGGTACTTTTAGGGAATTTGACCACCCTGTATTGTCAGGAATTTTAGGGCAAGCATGTTGCCATGTTCATCTTTATCCATACCTAGATATAGCGTCAATTAATATCACCATCGATCTATTGTTTAAAAAAATGTTGTTGTGATTTATTAAATAAATAAATAAAAATAGTAACCTTTACTTTATTTTTATTTTGTCCCATCACTCTTTTTTTTGTTATTGTTTATAACATAACAGGCTTTGTATGTGTACAGGTACTTAAAGACATGGAAGAGAGAATTCTGCTGTTGCAGGTATCTCCATACGTCCATAAGAAGGCCTCTAAAATGTATTTGTTAAAACCAGGAGGTAATCAGCCTCATTAGCAATTCCTCTAAAAGCAAGTCATTTCCTGAATTTCCAGCTGTCATTAGCAATTCCTCTAATTTGACACAAAAGCAATTCATAATGAGTGGACCATTTTACTCTCAAACAGATGAATAATTTCGTAATACTGTACGTACTTAAACTTAACTCGAAAAGAACATCCAGTTATTCTCAAACTTTCATACTAGTTTATTTTAATATCGTTCATACTCCTCTACGAAATGAATACATATAAATGTGGTGCCTGTAGTGAATTGCTATCAGATGGAATACATTGCACAGTGTGCTCCCAAGAGCTTCACTTTCACTGTGCAGGAATAACAGAAGCTGGATTCCGCAAGCTTGGTGACAGAAAACTTACATGGCAATGCATGAAGTGGCAGCAGCCTGGACCTATTCAACCTCTTACATCACCCACCCCCAAGGTAGACTCAGAATCACTTATAATAAATGAGATCAGGGCACTTTCTGCAAAACTAGCGCCGCTAGAATGTCTTAGGGACGAGATTATGGCACTGAGACAGGAATTTGCCGATCTAAAATCATCGGTCAACGAGGTCTACAAGGAGCTTAAAGAATTGAATGTCAAAGTCAAAACCCTGGAACACCGTATTGCGCAAGTGAAAAAAGTTCAATCTCTTGTTATTTTATCTTACCAAAACGTACGTGGTCTTCGTACAAAAACTAACAACCTATTCCGAAATGTATGCCTTAAATCTTACGATGTTATAGTATTTACAGAAACTTGGTTAGTGGATGGTATTTTCAGCAGTGAATTATTTGATTCGCGGTATGTGGTGTGGAGACGCGACCGCGACTACAGCCGCACCTCGCAAACTCGAGGAGGCGGTGTGTTGATTGCCATGCGGAATGATTTGACCGTTGTCGAGAAATGTAACTGGCGTAGTTCCGCTGAAGATATCTGGGTAACTATAACTTTAAAGAGATCTAGACCCCAAGTTACATACAACATACATATCCCTTTACCTTTGTAATAAGCACACGGGTAATTCTTATGCTGCTCAGCTCCAGAATTTTACAAATAATTTAAATAACTTAATGTTGAAATTTATCTAATGGGTTAGCCATTAGATAAATTTATTGTCAAGGGTGATTTTAACTTTGGTAATGAAGTACAATGGTGTCGTACGAATGACGGCGCTGAATTACTTCCTCAAAACTATTCAAACCGCTATCTTATTAACTTCTTCGATACTATAAATATCTGTAACTTATCCCAGTTTAATAATGTATGGAATGTGAATGACAGACTATTAGACCTCGCATTTTCTAATGGGTCCCTGGACATACACGAATGTCTGGACCCACTAGCTGTACCTATCGACGTGCATCACAAACCCTTTACTATTCAGGCTGATTTTGTTCAACTTCACTCGCTATCAGGAAAAAAAATGAACACTAAATATTAATTCTATAAAGGAGACTATGCTGCTATCATGTCCGCTCTTGATGACGTTAACTGGGATAAGTTGCTAAGTGCTGAGTCACTAGACAATGCTGTTAGTCATTTTTATAACAAACTCTACGAAATTAGAGATCAGTATATTCCAAAAAAGTCTGTTAAAAGTTCGTCACATCCTCCCTGGTATACATCTGCATTAATTAAGATCCTAAAAGAAAAATATAAATATCACCGGAAATTTAAAACATATGGAAATATATCAGATTACCAAACCTTTTCTTTATTGCGTCATAGAGCTGCTGAAGTAGAGAAATCTTGTTACCGTACGTACATGGATAAAGTCGAGTCATCAATTATCACGAACCCAATTTTTTGTTGGTCCTATATTAAGAGCAAGAGGAGTAATAATAACTTTCCAAATATTCTGAAATATCAAGACACAACTGCAGATACTGGAGAAGAAATCAGAACATTTCAAGAGCCATACACAGACGATCAGGATCAAGCCACAACACCATCCACAGCAAGCATCAGCTCCATAGAGGTATGCCACGAAAAAGTACTAAAGTTACTCCAAATGCTCGATCTCTCTAAATCAGGTGGCCCGGACTTAATACCGCCTATATTCATAGTCAACTGTGTGAAAAGTCTAGCCAAACCTATTTGTATTCTATTCAAGCGGTCTTTAACAGAAGGCACTTTAGGGGTATGAGGAACAGGGTGCAAAGTTCACTCATCCACCATAGAAAAGGGAGGATCCTCCGACCACACGGGTGTTGTGTCTGGCGGGCAACTGCCCAATGATTGATATTGGATTCTTGTATATATTTCCACTGCACGGTAAACTCTAATTGCGCGATGCAGGATTTTTGTGACGTCAGATCTTCGATGCGTAGTTCGCATGTGGCGATATAGATACCGCCACAGCACTGTTCCTAAAATCTGGAAATCTGCATTCGTAACACCGGTTTTTAAAAAAGGTGATAAGTCCCTTGTAGATAACTATCGCCCTATTTCGAAGCTATGCCTGGTCTCCAAAGTGCTAGAGCGTGTCGTTTACTCGGCAGTTTATTCAGCCTTAAAATGTGACTTTGGTGATGAGCAGAATGGTTTTCTTCGTAAGCTATCTACTACCACTAACCTTATTCTTTCTAATGAATTTATCTCTGAAGGTATGGAGCAACGTGCACAAGTTGATGTAATTTATACGGATTACAGTAAATGTTTTGACCGCATTGACCACAGGGTACTTTTACGTAAACTTTTCTCAGCTGGAATTTATGGCGACCTATATCGATTGTTTTCCTCCTACATTGAAAACAGATCACAAGCAGTAGTGCTGCAGAGTTTCACCTCCAGTTGGAATCTGATACCATCTGGAGTTCCTCAGGGATCCATTCTAGGACCTCTTCTATTTAATCTATTTATAGCGGATATCTGTTATAAGCCGATGACATGAAAATACTTAACAGTACGTTGTTTATCCGACACATCACTTCTCCAGCAGGATCTTAATAGGTTTGTAGATTACTGTAGACTAAACAAACTGCAACTAAATGTATCCAAATGCTTCCATATGACTTATACACGGCAAAAGAAGTCAATTGGTTCAGGGTATGCATTGGATAATCAGACAATCACTATAGTGAATAGTATTAGGGACTTGGGTGTTATCCAGGACAGTAAACTTATATTCGAAATGCACATTGATTAAATCGTAAATAAAGTGTCCAAGTCCTTAGGTATCATAATAAGGTCTTGTTTCAGCTCTCTAAAACCACTTAAAGTATTATACTGTTCATACGTACGTAGCCACCTTGAATATGCATCTCAAGTGTGGAACCCAAAATACGACGTGTATAAGTCAAGAATAGAAAGCATCCAGAAAAAGTTTCTAAGATATTTAGATTATAAGACAAAGCAATGCTCAACGGATTACACACATCGTTACAAAAGATACCATTTTCTACCTTTGGAAAACAGACGCCATGCTAATGATATCACTTTTCTGTTAAATATTGCCAATAGTTCCATCGATTGTTCCCAACTTCTCTCCAAAATATCACTCCGAACCCATCACGTAGGCCTTAGGCAGCGACCACTTCTTCACATTCCATCCGCATCTACCAACTACCGACGGAATGCCTTTTTCTTACGTAGCGCAGTAAGCTTTAATAATCTGCCCTCTCATTTAGATGTTGATCTTTTTAGAACCAGCCCTAGTACATTAAGACGTACCATAAATAAAGAATACTTTGTTATAGACCGCAATGAGTAGCTTTACTCATTTAGAATATGTAACATAGTGGATATTTTCTTTTTATTGTTTTTATTACAATTAAACTGTCACATTATTATACTAATTACGATCCATAAATTCCAAGATCTTTTATGTTTTATTTCAAACTAGCTGTTCGTGCCCGGCGTTGCCCGGGTGTAATTCCGACTTTTCCGGTGGATTAACAAAAATCATTTTTCATACAAATACAAATATACGAAACAGATACAAATAGAACAAAAAAGTGAGTGATGTACTTAAAATAATCTAAACGTGAATTCATGCAAGCCTAGTACTTTTTGTCAGTTATAATTATTTGATATCCTATTAGTTAATACTATCGTGAATTCATGCAAGCCTAGTACTTTCTGTTAGGTTACAGCTCGGAAACTGCACAATTTCTTGTGAACAGAATACCGTCAAGCGCTGCACGTAATACACCGATTAAAAAAAAAATCATAAGTGTTAAATCCGGTACTTGCCCGTGGTCCCCCAGTCTAGATCCCCTTGGGGTACCACGAGCAAAAATCACTCGTAACAATCTTCTGTTAAATCCATATATTCCATATCTTTTGATTCTGCAGGTCGATTTTGATGAAATAAAGACTAAATGTTACTCACAATAAAGCTTCTTATTGTTCAGTAATTCAATTTGGAATCCAATGAGTGGCTTTTACGTGATGCGCTCACAAACGAACAAACAAACAGACAAAAATTTCAAAAAATATTTTTTTACTTTCTATTACTTATTTCTCGCGGCTTCCAGTACTTTTTTGCAAAAATCTTTAATGTACAGACACGGACCGTTTACGATTTTATTATATGTATAGAAGATATAGAAGAAGATAGATAGATAAATAAGAATTTATTTTGTTTTGTTTAAGAACAATTTATTAAGTTATTATGCATGATTTTGTTTTTAGTTTTTATCTTAAAAATCTTTTAAGTACCTATGTTTCTTTTCTTTTTAAAATGTTAGGTACATAGTTTTTAATTTGTGGAAGCTTGTAAATGGCAATTGTAAGCGGTTTTGTACATAACCTACTTTAAAGATATTAGACTGTAAGCTTTCTGAAGAATAAATAAATAAAAAAATTAAAAAAAAACCAAATGAATCGCACGGAGATATCGTATTATGAATTGTCAGTTTATGACATTTTCGATGATTCATAATATTTTCGTATTATGAATCTGCCAAAGTGGCTGTTTAAAGCCCCCTGTTAATTACGAAATAAATAAAATTAAAAAACTTTTTTAAACACCCTATTTCCAAACTACACTTGGGAGCAAATAAATCGAGCCACTTCCTTTTTTCACGCATTATGGTTATTATTTTTAGTATTATGGAATGCATCGATTCGAAAGATATACCGCCTAAAAGGTTATTTAATAGCCTTTAAATTGACATCTTTAATTAAAGTTTAAAGTGTAGAATAAAATTATCGCATTTAATTTGCTTATGACATTTTAATTGTACTCAAATCAAATCAAATCAAATCAAATCATTTATTAAGTGTGTTTTTTGGTGAGGTTACATGGTCTTATAAAATACAAACATTGTGCTCAAAAAACTACCCATTGGGCTTACACTTTTTTAAGAAAATTCGTTCATTATTACTGAAGTATATTATATTATTATGCAAGGTACATGAAGCTATATAAAGTAATGTCAGATAAGTAAATAATCAAATTGTCAATTAAATATTTTTGTCATAAAGAAATTCAGTAATTGAATAATAGCATTTTTGGATTAATAAATTATATAATTTTCGTTTAAACTGCAATAAATTATAATCTTTAATAGAATTAGGCAATTTGTTATAGATTTTAGGTGCCATGCACAGTATGCTATTGTGCATAAGGGCGGTTTTTGAAGGCCTTAAGTACAATTCATGACGATAAACTTGTCTTGTTGATTTAGGATGATGTTCTGTTTTTTTGCGAAATAGTTCAATATTTTTCTTTACAAAAATTGCGGTTTCATATATATAGAGACATGGTAATGTTAATATTTTGAGCTCAATAAAATACGGCTTACAACTATCTATCGATTTCAAACTGCATATGGACCTTAGACAACGTTTTTGTGCCTTGAAAACAGAGGTTTTTTCACAGGAGTTGCCCCAAAAAATTATACCATAGCGAAGTAGTAGTCCATTAAAAAAAGGTTATAATGGGGGTTTTTGTAAATTATACCAAATTGACGTGTGACGTTGGCTTTGGTTTGGACGACGCGACTCGAGACCGCATCGAACTATTCGCTTTTATTGCATGGATATAAAGTTTTTTCTGACCTGGGTCAAGCAGATTCCGCGACGATAAGTGTGGTCACTCCCTAATACAGCACTGTCGCCCATTCACCTTAATTGGAACATGTCCAGATGTGAACAACATGGCGTAGCTGATGCAATTTATGTTTCTCCGACCGCATTTATACCTACAATGGCTAATAAAAATAGACGCTGAAAGGTGACGTTCTATTGGGGGTTCGAGTTGGTTCGATTCTCTGAAAAAGCAGGGATGAAACGTTGGACATTTTAAAAATTCCTGACGTTAGGACCTATAGAAAAGCTTTCCATCTATTTCATGAGGCCCAATATAATTTCCTTGCGAACTATGTGAAACTTGAAAGATTGACAAATCTGCCTAATCCTTTGGACCTTGATGACCTAGTATTCTCACCGCCAGCAGCGAGTACTCTCAATTTCCTTCTCGTGTCTTAAAAGCTGCAATAAAAGCTTGTTTTCCAGTGATGTAAAATTAGAAAAATTAATTGTTAAGCAAATTGACTACCATAGTTATATTGCCCGTATATTCAAATCAGAACTGTCGTTCTTTGACAGTTGTTATGAAATGGATATGACACGGCAAATTGGCGAAGTGTGTCAATTTGGTTAACAATTAATTTCCCTGACTGTACCTACATAGTTGAGTCAATCATGTTGCCAGTGATAAAAACTGTAATATTAAGTGTGTCTTGTCTGTTTATTAAGTGTGTACATAAATGGTTAAATAAATAAATAATAAACGAGACAACAGACTATTGCGCGGATATTAAAGATCGGAAAACTGAGAAAAATAAGCCGGAAGGCTCTGCTGAAGCTTCGGCAATATTCTGAGTAAATCACGCTGCGATCGCGCTCTTCGCAGAATAACAAATGTTTGAAATGAAATGAAAACAAAACACACTTTTTATTATTTCTGTTCACACTCACGTCGGAGATGTTTCTCGGGATTTTCAGTAAAACGCGGTAACGTGTTTTAGGACGAATGTCAGATTTTCTATAAAAAATGAAACGCAGAAGACAAAGTCGCCACGTTTTTACCGATACTGGTAACCGGTGTGTATTCGAAGTGTAGCCACAATTTTGAACAACAGTCTTAACGACGTACCTTTAAATAACTCTCGTTAATACCCATACACACGTTGTGGTCATATTATATTGCTAATTTATTATGTACATTTTTTGAAAATTTTGATTTGATAAGTCGTTTATTTCTTAAACGATCAAACTTAACAGTAGACGCAACATGTAGAATACATATTTTATACCGTGGTAAAAACATGGTGGTGGTGGTGTAATCGCGAGATTAGAGTTCTCAATACATTTCACAAAACTAACATCATCTTTATACTTAACTTGCTGACTCGACAGACGTTGTCCTGCCCAGATACATACAAAAATTGCATAGAAAAAAATAACGTTTAGTTTCTTCTTTTGAACATTTTTCGGGGAACTTTTCCAATTTTTACTTTCCGTAAAATCCGGATTATAACGAACATATTATAACATAAAATAGCCATACGGTCCAGCTATTCTCAAATGATGCGCTTACCAACGAACAGCAAAAATATCCATTTAGGGAGCGATTAAAATATTAAAGTTAAAAAAGTAAAATTATGATGACATTACTTAATTACAAACGAGAAAAATGAGAATACTTTAAGAACACATACTATATACGCACAACAATAATTAAGGACCGGTATATCTCAAAAAGCGCAAGCCAACACAGAAGTATGTCTGTCATGTCCTATCAAGGTGTGTATCAAAGATGTCGGAAATGTCCTCCAGCACGTGCCGAAGGACACTTAAGACTTCGCCGACCGCCGCCGCGAGCCCTCGTGGATGCACAGAATTATCTTCACATCGCCAGCGCCATTTTCACAAACAGAATTGGAACTAAGTACATATTTCTATAAGAGGTCAATGAATGCAGGAAAAGCTAGATTAAACAGTACAGTTATTTGATCACCAGCTGTTGACCGAGACTTCGTCTGCGATCCAGGTTGAAAAGTAGCCTATGTCCTTTTCCAGGTCATGATCTATCCATGTGCCAAATTTCATCCAAATCCGTTCAGCCGTTTTAGACTGAAAGCGCAACAAACAAACTCACTTTCGCATTTGTAATATTAGTTAGGATTAATATTAATAATATTAAAGTTAGGATTTTAATTTATTACGAGTACCAATGTAGGTTAAAAATATACTTAATTTATCTGAAGCAAATACAATTGTAAAATCAATCTGATATTAGAAAAGTAGGTAACTCTAGGAGGTAGGTACTATGAACTTTTAATTTTATGCTCTCAGATTGGCTGCAGATAAGCTCTAAAGACTGTTTCAAAGGTGTCACACAACAACAGATAATATTGAAGTGTGCCGATGAAGAATATCTATGGAAGTCGCGTCAAAGCGTCGACACCTCTTTCAACTTTTAAACAAAGGCGGTTTCTGCGGCGTCGAGGACACTCGATGTTCAGCCACTGTCATGTGCAGATAATAAGGACCAAACTGTAGCAACACTTCATTATTGGGATTAAGTTTAGGTTGGTTTATGATGGTTTTAATTAAGTACACACCTGTGTAGGTATTGGGTCTCGACAAGGATCTCATTTGATTCTTGAAACTATGAGCTGTCTCGTATCAAATCAAAGTTACAATGTATACTAGCAGCGCCCCGCGGTTTCACCCGCATAGGTCTCAATCCCGTTGGAATATCGCGAGAAAAGTATCCTATGTGTTAATCCAGGTTATAAACTATCTGTTTCCAAAATTTCATCCAAATCTGTTCAGTAGTTTTTGTGTGAAAGAGTAACAAACATCCATTCATCCATCCTCACAAACTTTCACATTTATAATATTAGAATTACGACCAAATACCATACCATAGTGCTTGTTGAATCTGAAATACATTATGCACATGAGTAAAATATGTACAAATACCTCCAGTATTCAATAGTACAACGAGTCTTACAATAATTCTACATTACTAAAAACCCAAATCTCTATAATTGTATTCTTAGTAACATAATGTTCCTTCCTGAATTTAATATTTTTGTACGTCGTCTGTATACCTTTGAAAATGAAAAATAGATTGTAACATTCTAAATTCAAAACACTGTGTAACAAATGAAGTGCAAAGATGACGACGCTGCGCATTGAAATGTAGCAAACAAACATACGTATTATGTGATATTATCTATTCAAGGCATCCCGAGAGTCCTTAGAGTCGGGAATTCACTGAATATATTCAGTGAGCTATTTCGCAATTAGGAAATTAACAATGAAATAAGGCAATATTTCTGCGACTATTTAGTCCACGTTCCAGTACTAGGTACCTACATAATTTTGTATTGTACAGAATAATTGAGATACTAATTTGCTCTAGATCCCTGAACGCTAACAGCTACAAATTAATATTTTATACTACCTAGCAATAGGTACTGTTTCACTCACATCTATGTATACTTATACAGGCTGTAAGGGTAAACACTCTTGTCATTCAAACCATGGGTAGTTGACTGAAATATAAAAATAAATGACCGAACACAACAAAAAAAAAAACGTTATTTTCATTAAAAGATTTTAAAAAGTTTCTATCCGACACCGTGCTCTCTAGCGAAACAGCTGACTGACTGAGGGAGAGGTCGCGCTCGCGGTCGGTCAGGTCAAATCCCGCACCCCCCGCCCGTGTTGAGACGCAAGTTCGTTGCCCTAGCGCATAGGGCAACGAACTTGCGTCTCTTGTGGTAAAATGTAGATTTTAAAAAAAGAAAAAAAAAGTTGTAATTTTCCATTGATTTTACGTTCTATAAATGAAACCAAACCACTGGTTGCAAGGATAACGGTGTTCACCCTAACACCCTGTATATTATGTCGTAGGGTGACGAATTATACAATCTGCCACAGAAATGTTTTCACCATTGTCTAATTATCTGATCGCAGGCAGTTTGTATGATTCGTCATATTGAACTGGGTGAAATAGGTAAGGTTAGGTTAGAACTGTGACCAACCGCTACTACTACTCTTACGCTACTTCCAAGTTGCTCGCAAATTTTTTTTCACCATTTTCTAATCATCCGGGTTTTCTCAATATCCCTAGGATTTTCACAAAAAGTCGAATTATCTACTGTACATAGGTAACTGCTGCATGTTTAAGTCTAAGTTTCCTCCAGTTCCGGCAAAACAATCTGCCTCCTTTGTCATCTTAGTTACCTTAGGCATTGCAATTTGTATGGTGTACTGTTATTATGAAAGAAATGAACTCCAAAAACTCTGCACTCATTTTAAAGAAACCTTAGTAGGTATGCATTTAAAACGTACGGCTACTGAAAATCAAAGACAATACGAAGGTAAAACAATAAAAAGGTTTACAGCACCGTGCGTTTTAAAACAAACTTCTGAAATATTCAGGCTCATTCAAAAAAGTGCCTTTTGTGTCTACTCTGTAGCAACGAATTGGATAAGTAGGTAGTACCTATACGAGTACACGTTAAAGTAGGAATATTTTTAAGAGAAGGATTGTTTTTGGATTTTCACAGACAGACTTCTTGAATATTTTGACGTTAAATTAATTACCTACTACGAATATGTAAGTATGTTCTTCGTTACAAGATAAAAACTTCTAAAATGATTCGCTGAAAGTACTGATGAATGCTATACTTGGAGTATCTCTGAGAGATAGAATCCGGAATGAGGTAATCCGGCAGAGAACCAAAGTTGTCGATATATGTGGCAATGGGCCGGTCATATTAGCCGTAGAACCGATGACCGTTGGGGTAGACGTGTTCTTGAGTGGAGACCGCGAATCGGAAAACGTAAGGTGGGACGCCCTCAGGCTAGGTGGAGCGACGATCTTCGCAGGGTGGCTGGTCGTAACTGGATGAGAGTTGCCAAGAATCGAACTGAATAGCGTGCAACTGGAGAGGCCTATGTCCAGCAATGGACTGCTATAGGCTGATGATGACTCACGAATGAGATTAATACTAAGTAATCTTCTCTCTAGTAGCTACCTATAGAGAAGTTATGTTAAATTCCCAGCACACTCACTTCCATACCCGAAAAAGATTCCCTAAACAATGTGTTCAGAACAATGGCAACACCACCTCGAATTTGCAAATTATCAACATTATTAATGTGGGACGGTGGAGTTGGCAAATTATTTTTTATGCCTCAAATCCCTTTATAAGTACGAACAAAAGCCGCATTAGCTTCAAATTAAATTCATGAAGCCGTAAAGTGTTCCGTTGTTCACAGCACAGAACCGCGATTGTTTTGTTCCTTCAAAGGTATGATTTTGGACTTCACTAATAATGTTACGCTTCTTTTTGTAATAAGTAATTGTTAAAGATTTTTTTTTTCGTTTGTTTTCTCTTTAAAAGAACTCCAGCGAAACACACAGTGCTTCAAAGAGAACTAATTTTAAACTCCATGATTAAAAACGATGTTCTTTTTGTATAAAGCCACTTGTAGGGATCGACGTGCTTGTCTCGAAATTGTAATTTAAAATAGCGTCCTTTTAGAGCTCGCTATAAAGAGACATTTGATACTTACGTAGGACGAAAGGCTTTAAAACGAGAGGAGCTGCGAGCAATTCACTAACAAAAGACTCAACGGCTCTCTTTTATTTTCTTTCTAATGATTTGGGTACGATATAATTTGCCATTCGCGGATATCGTACAGACGTGGGTTTTTACTTATCTTTGTAAGGTTTTCTTTTATATATATTACTAACTCATGCCCGCGGCCTCGCCCATGTGGATGACTGTTATTATATACTAAAACCTTCCTCGATAACCACTCTATCCATTGGTGAAAATAGCATGAAAATAGGTGCAGTCGTTTTTGAGTTTATCGCGAACAGACAGAGAGACAGACGCGGCGGAGGACTTTGTTTTATAATATCTAGTGATTTAATGAATTAAATACATAAATATAATTTTACGGTAACTTAATATTCATTACATTCAAAGGAAATTATATAACTTGTTAACATAACATAACATCACGCCTGAATTTCCCCAAAGGGTTAGGCAGAGGTGAACTAAACACACACATTATAACTTGTGTATTCAGGAAAGTAGATATTATATTTTAAAATACAATAGACGCTGATATATTTAGTAACCTATTCCGCTTGACTATTCTTAACCAGAACGCGACGTGTTACCACACCGAGCGATGGACGCAGAGTTTCTCTGCGTCCAGCGCTTGTAACACGTCGCGTTCTGGTTTGCAATTGGTCAATCGTCATCCTGAAGATGCCTCGTTGAGAGGTGAAACACGTGTCGATGTCTTACAGGGTTTTTATGACTCTTGAAGAATAGTCAAGCGGAATAGGTTACTAAATATATCAGCGTCTATTGTATTTTATAATGGATTTCCGCAAAGTCACGCCTGAATCAATTAACTATATTATATTTTCACAAATATCAACATAATAACCTTTATAACTTAATTTTCGGCAGCAATTAGGTACTTACGCGGGAGAGCTAAAATACTTTACTTTTACTTTACTTTACTTGTAATTAAAATTACCTGAACATATTGTGTCTCCTAAAAATGAAAGCGCGTATTTAAAGGTAGGTAAGTACTTATCGTACCGATCGCGAGAGCCTTCGTAATCAAATCAGGTATTTACGTCGTTACGATGTACTTAGAGGGGGCTTGAAATAAACGTTTCAGATAAATACACTTAATAGGGAATATGCATGTGATTCAAATACGGGTCAAATATTTTTTTTTATAAACTATGTTACTTCAGAATTATGCCTCCATCAATATTTTTGAATAAAATTTCTTTTTGAGCGAGAAATTAATTTTTTTAAAGTCCAAAAAAACTGTGGGTAATTCAAATACTTGAAAAGGCTAAGAGCGGATGTGACGTAACAATCCGATATAACAATCAAAATGTCAATGTCAAGTCAATCAACAAGTGTCAAGTCAATGTCAAACGCTCATAGAAAAAGGTGTGTTTGACGTTGACTTGACAGTTGCTTGTCTGTTTTTACGGACTGTGACGTCACCACACCAAGCGCGCCAAACGGAGGGCGTTTAAATAGCCCGGATCGGTTGGACATTTTTAAACATTTTTTTAACTACTTTAAATTGCTTTTGTGCCGTCGAATTTTTTAAAACTATTATTTGACGATGTAAACTATCGAATAAAAATATTAAAAAAATACATGCATATTCCCTATTGTACGATATAGAATTACCCGGCAATTGAATTGGTGATTGCAGTGTTTTGAAATTAGCGAAGAGGAAAATAAAGCTCCCACTTTAGAAAATATACATAAATCGCAATTGAGAACGATCGAGTGAAAGGGCTGTTAGTACTATCATAACTAATTCTGCAGCCAAGCAAAATACTTACAGCATTTTTCCATTTTAAAGAGCAAAAGCTCGGTGTAAAACTACAGGCATATGGTACTATTCAATTTGACAGTAAGGCTGGGGTCCAAGTCTATTATTTTACAAACGTGACAGTGGGCTCACAATGATGAGTTTTTGACAGATATGCAGGGTTGGCATAAAACAAACAAGTTGTTTTAAAACACGTATTTTAAACAATGTTTAAAACATTTTGAAATAAAACAATGTTTTTTATTAAGTGTTTAAAATCACTGTTTAAAACAAAGTTTAAAACATTAAGAAAAAAACATGGTTTTAAATAGCGAATGAATGGAAATTAATGAATATCATGAAATGTTTAGGACCTGAAATAGCTCGAAAAGAAATTAAAAAGGTTAGATAGTAGATTAGATTATTAGATTTGGCATATTTTTTATGAAGTGAAAAAAAAAATGAAAAAGCGTTTATTCGCAGAAATAATTCATATCACCTAAATATTACCTCTGCCAAACTGCACAGCAGTTTGTTGGCAGACGCAGCTCCTTTTTTAATAAATTTAGACATACTTAACACTTTTCCACCTATAGGTACGCTAAACTATTAATGAATTAATGAATTCTCAAACAAACAAGTCTTCAAATATACTGAATATTTGAAAAAACTTGCTTGTCTGAGAATTGTCACTTGCTTGCTTGTCATTCATTCACAGTGAGGCTTTGACGAATTCCATTTAAGAGGTACTTATGTATTTAATGAGTAATACGCTGATATAATTTTAGTAAGTAATACCCTGCAACTATTTTGGGGTTTCCCCTTAATTAAACACAGTCCATTTTACCTATGTAGGTAAATCTATACTTCGTAGCCGGTAAAGAAGTTCCGTTCCGTCGCTTGTCGAAAGGAGGCAATTCCCCGCAATTGTTTTGGGGACTTCTTTTTTCAAATCAAATCAATCAAATCAAAAATATTTATTTGCTAAAATATGGTACAATAGATATTACAGTCATTTTGATTTCCGCATATTCTGCCATGTTATGGCGTGCAAATACATTTACATGTCAATTAAAATTATTAGAATTACAGTCATTATGATTATTAATATTATTTAAAATTATTACAAATTTACATTAATTATAAGTTCCATCGACTTATCCTCCAAATATTCCTTAATGTTATAATATTTTTTATATAGTAATAGTTTAAAGAGACTTCTTTTGAACAATGTCAATGGCAAATCCTGAAGGGAATTCGGCAAATGGTTATAAATTATAATAGACATGCAGTAGACGTTTCTCTTGAACAATTTTAATTTTATTTGTGGCAACCGTAGTCTGTCTTTATGGCGTGTCCGGCTATTTAGCTTGTAACCAATATTTTCAAACTGATTATAATTCTTTTTAACAAAAATACAAATTTCCAAAATATACAAACATGGTAGTGGTAATATATTTAGTTTCTGGAACAGTGGCTTACAGCTATCTAAAAAGTGAGCTCCACATATTGCTCGGACACATTTTTTTTGCGCTTTTAAAACTCTGTCAATGTCCACTGAGTTACCCCAAATTATAATACCGTATCTAAGTACAGAGGATACGTAAGCATGGTAAGCAGCCATTACAGTATCAAGGTTGACAGTTTGCCTGATTCTTTTCAGGACATATACAGAACGATCTAGTTTTTGCAGGATTTTATCTATATATGGTTTCCAACTTCAGTTTTTGTCAACGGTTATACCTAAGAATACACATTCATTTACGGTAGTTAAGTAGGAATCTTTATGTTGAATGTCTAGATTATCTATGTGTGCGTTAAATGTCTGAAATTGTATTATGTTTGTTTTCGTCATGTTTATTTTTAAGTTATTTTTATTCAGCCAATTGATTGCATCGTCTAAAGCTTTAAGAATGTCGTTTTTCAAATTAATGTTATTGTCACTTTTAATTATTAATGTCGTGTCATCAGCGAACAATATGCAATCTTTGCTTATTGCCTCCGGCAGGTCGTTAATATACACTAGGAAAAGAAGTGGGGATATGATACCCCCTTGTGGTGTGCCATAATTATTTTGTCTATATTCAGACCTAAAGTTTTTTTGTTCATTTTGGCAAGTTCTTGTTATTTCTACACATTGTAGTCTTTCAGCAAGATAGCTTTCGATCCAGTCGTTGGCCTTTCCACGGATTCCATAATGAGAAAGTTTTGTGAGTAATGTTTTATGACAAACAAAGTCAAAGGCCTTCGTCATGTCTAGAAAGACGTAGCCTATTTTGGACTTTTGATTATTTAAATAATATACTTGATATTACTTTTTATTAAAATAAATAAGATAAGGTAATTCCCCGTATAAGATCTAACATCGGAATCGCAATTCGCAACGTACGTATGTAATTGGTTCAGTATCTGTTACTAATTTAGATTGATTAGAAAAAAAAATTAAGCACACAGTACAGATCGTACTTATACTAACTATAACTAGTATGATATTCTGATCGATTATTTTATGTAGTCTAGAAATGAATTATATTAGTTCTGATCGATATGTGTTGATAATAAATCGCTCAAAGGAAAAAAAACAAAAAAAAACTGTTGTTTAAAACATTTTGAACTGTTTGTTTTATAAAAAATGAAAAAAACTGTTTTTTTTTCCAACCCTGCAGATATGCCATACAAAATCCGTCAAAAACGGATAATTGGGAGACCACTGACACGTTTGTAAATTAGTAGACTTGGCCCCCTGGTCAATAGATCAGTAAATCACTAGGTGTTACATACATCTATGTAGCTAAAACAGGGCTTCCTCTCTCCTACCCTTTTGCTATGTCTTTTGTTAGGTGGTAACTATATAATTTAGATCAATAAGGATCCTGTATCCATAATGATCTAAATTATATAGTTACCACCTAAGTACACATTATGGTAAAGCAATAAGGATATTCAGTAATAGCTGCCGCCAGCAGCTTCGCCCGCGTGTAATCTTTATAAATTATAGCCTATGTTACTCAGGGTGAATGTAGCTTTCTAATGGTGAAAGAATTTTTGAAATCGGCGCAGTAGTTTTTGAGTTTATTCATTACAAACATACATACAACAATACAAATCTTTCCTCTTTATAATATTAAGTGTAGATTGAGTATTGAGCTATAAACATCAAAAACCAATTCCAATCACGAAGAAATCACAAATGAAGAGAAGGGTTGTCCGATATGAAACCACAGGGCTAAAACTCTCGTTAGCTAATCTTGAAAGATAAACACGCAGTAACCTAAAATCGATCAGTATTATTAAGTTAAAGGGGTTGCCGAATTACGTGTGATACATGTTCGTTAGTAATCGGATTCTGGAGGGCTGCATCAATAATTACGTCAGTCACCCAATCTGTCACGCAGTGTGGAGAGGCTTTAATTATCGAGTACAACTTGATTGACTAACTTAGTTCACAAATTGACATAAATAGTAGTACCTACACAGTTAGGTACGTACTAATGTCTGTGTTTAAGTTAGTGTATTGATTATTGATAACACTACATGGTTCTTTTGGCGCGTGGCTAAAATCAGAACTAACTCCGCCATCTTGTTTTTTTTAATACATTTCAAGTGATATTTTGCAAAAATGGCGCCCCGCTGTCAACGTCATTCGCGCGCCAAAAGCCGTGTCATTTGCAAATTGATGTGTCATTCATTTCAAATTTACACAGTAACAGTTTTCAATTTCATTGTCATAAGAGATCATAAATCGTTCACTGCTCAATATGAACGTCTTCAATAAATGGCCATGACGAAATATAACCAACATTCACCACGCTACTAAACGGATTACCGCACAGCCGAATGCCGCAGCCTATTGTTTCTCTCTTTAATCTAAAGGATTAAATCCAAAGTCATCTTTGTGATTCTCGACAAATAATAGACGGTAGGCTTATTGCAGATAAAACTCCAATGTTTATAATTTTGCTTTTTATATTAGGTATTATTAAATTTATTAATCTATATCATTTTGTAATCCACTTATGTTAAATACCCTGAGGTAATATTTGCACGACCAAAACGTCGAATATATTTAACATCTGTAAAGTACATCAACATCGCAGTATAATATAAAGTGACATTAAATAAATTCCCACCACCATGTAATCACCAAGTTATATTCTAGCGAATGAAAAGATGATTCATAACAGGAAACACATACCTATATACACTATCGTTTACAGGTCGCAAATTATTCTGGAAATATCTAAACGAACCGGCGGGCTGTGCTGGCGCCGCTGCTGAGACCGGCGGCGGCGGCGGCGCCAATATTGTAACCTCTATTGATCCAATATTGTAACCTCTACCAATATTGATCGGAACGCTCGGGTCATGGGGCCCGAGTGTACGCGCCACCTTTTTAAGGAAATTTCTGACCGACAGGTCGACACTTCATGTGACCAGAAGGCTGGCTCGTTCCTTGGCCAAAGAATTAGCATTGCCATTCAACGAGGCAATGCTGCCAGTCTTCTGGGCACGTTTCCAGATGACAGCGATGCGGACGAGTACTTCCTAAGTGTTTTATATTTATTTGTATAGTTAGTGTAAACAGTTAGTTGTGATAAAATATTGTAAGTAACAATAAAAAGACATGATTAAAAAAAAAAAACCAGCCAAGTGCGATTCGGACTCGCGCACGAAGGGTTCCGTACCATTATCTATAAAAACGGCAAAAAAATATCACGTTTGTTGTATGGGAGCCCCCTTAAATATTTATTGTATTCTGTTTTTTAGTTTATTTGTTGTTATAGCGGCAACAGATATACATCATCTGTGATAATTTCAACTGTCTAGCTATCACGGTTCATGAGATACAGCCTGGTGACAGACGGACGGATAGACAGACAGACAGCAGAGCCTTAGTAATAGGGTCCTGTTTTACCCTTTGGGTACGGAACCCTAAAAAGACCTTGAATTGATAGAACAAAAAGGAATAAAAGCTGCAACATGTTACATGAAAACACTACACCTACAATATGTCCCTATACTGGTACAACCCAACAAACAATAAGTAGGCAGTGAAATTCCAAAATACAAACTCACAAAGGACCGGCGAAAAAGCGAGTCAACCCGAGTTCGAGAGGATTCAAATACAATTGGCTGGTACTCGAAACGACTTATTTGTGAGCGGGAAAATAGAAAAACTACTCATACTATTCCTTCGTTATTACTGAGTACTAGTGCTTTAGAAGGACATTCATTTTTATTGCCTTTTGTCATGATTGAGCTTCTTTCGAGAAATATAATAGGGACAAAACATATATGCTCCAGTTGTAGACTCGATTTGAATAGTTCTTTGATGAAATTAATGAATCATTTGCGTTAATGGTCGATTATGCAATGGGGCATTAATGTTTGTCTTTGTGCAACTGGGTGTTAATTATGGGAACTAAAATGAAAACTGTCTTCATACTACTAGCTGATGCTCGCGACTTCCCTCGCGTTGATGTCGGTTATTATATATTTAAACCTTCCTCGAGAACCACTCTATCCATTGGTGAAAACAGCATGAAAATCGGTGCAGTAGTTTTTGAGTTTATCGCGAACAGACAGACAGACAGACGCAGCGGAGGACTTTGTTTTATAATATGTAGGGATATTTATACATACTAGTAGATTAACTTTTAGATTATCAATAACAAAAACTGTAAGTTAAGCGACTCATAAAGACTAATAACCGATTGTTTCATGATATAAATAATAACATCACCCGTTATTTATTTACTAGCTGTGCCCCGCGGTTTCACCCGCGTAGGTCTCGATCCCGTGGGGATTAGGATATAGGGATAAAACGTATCCTATGGCCTATTCCAGTTCATGGTCTACACGTGTGCCCATCCTCTCCTCGCAAACATAGGGAACGTCGCGCCGGCGTCGAACGGTTCGCGTATTGCATTTTTATATTCATGATTACTTCGAAATTAAATGTCCGATTCGAATGAATTAAAAAGTATTTTGCTGCTACATAAATACCCTTGATGTTAAAACTATTTATTTGAATAAGAATTAATATTATGTTGATAAAACTCCTTCGCAAATAATGCATTAGTTTCGAACAAATTTGATTACCATAAAAAATAGTTATAGTGAGTCAATCTTAAAAGATAGACATATGCTGTCGCGGACTTTTTTTTAAGGAGGAATAATTCCATCATACATGATATTTGCGTAACTTAAACCGGTTACGCAGCGCACGCAACAGAAGCTCTCAAAAAGGAATAATTTTTCCCGATTTTGCAACATTTTTCATTTATGCTCCGCTCCTATTGGTCGTAGCGTGATGTTATATAGCCTAGCCTTCCTCGATAAATCGACTATTTAACACAAAAAGAATTTTTCAGTTCCAACCAGTAGTTCTTGAGATTAGCGCGTTCAAACAAACAAACAAACTCTTCAGCTTTATAATATTAGTATAAATTAGTATAGATAGTATAGATTTAAACTTTTCGCACAAAAAAATGGTACAAAGGCGGACTTAATGCCTGAGGCATTCTCTACCAGTCAACCAAGGGTGGTGAAGAGATGGCAGGTGCTCTAATTGACCCTTTGTTTCCCCGAAGTGTGCGTGACAGAGGAGCTTACATAAAGTGAACCCCTATTTCGTCAGTATACATAAGGGGTCGAGCCTATTGCCATCAACCGCACAAATCGAAAATATTCAGAAATTCCTGATAAAACCCATAACATAAAGACCCAATAACACTGCCCGACCTGAGAATCAAAACCAAGAACTCTTGCTCAGCAGTAGTGCTTGCGACCACAAGACCAACGAAATAGGTGATATAAATACCTTCGTTGTATTTGAGATTCTTCGATCATGAATATTTATAGACAGTAATCCTCTCCTCTGTCGAACAATACTAATCTACATTCCAAACTAATTGCAGTATCAGATGCAAGTAAGTTACTGGAACTCCACAATCAACGTACCTACATACAACAGTCAAGAAATTCTCGACATTTCACAATGAACCACTACGCTAGGATTATGCTCCAGTTAAATAGCACAGAAATGTGCCTCGATACACGCCAACAGGCATAATACGTCCCGCTGTATGAACCCGCCTTTATTCGCGACACGTGTGTACAAAGCACTTTGGCACATTATCAAGGAACACTGTACCAAGGTACTATTCTAAGCAGAGATCTGGCTGTCATCGGTAAATGGGAGACAATGCCGGGATTATGGCCACAACAGAACTATAGCTCGTATACACTAAGCACCGCAATAAGCAACCCACCCAATTATAATTAACTTTATCTACACCCATGCTATAAATCCTCTATAAAAGTATCTGAAACAGTTAGATTATAGCCAACATTAAAACATCCAGTGTCAATAACCATAATATCACCCAAACGGATGTTATAATGTCGTACTGAATTTCATTACGCAACTCATTTAAAAAAAAGAACATTGTCACTAACAAAGCACCGTAATTTAAAAACAAAACATATTCGAATTAGTAAAATTCGAATTCACGTCGTACCGCGCCATTTTTGTTCGATATTGGTATTGCAAAGAAACTTTTATAGAAGATTCATATCATGGGTGCAGATAAAATCTTGTATGCAACCGTATATAATTAGGTATTAAAACACTCATGTGATACTATTATCTCACATTCGTGTTTTAATACCCTTTATTATATAACAGTTGCTTATATAACTATGGTTTCTCGACACATTGCGGAATTACTGAGATATTGAACAATTGCTGCGGTAGAAGGAGTTTCTTTTGTTAAAACCATCGTCTTCGCAACATCTATATTGAATGGAGGTAACTTTAATTTCGGAAGTCGGTGTCTTTGCTTTTCAATTTTCGTTTTTTTGCCACCGACTCCCGAAATTAAAGTTATTTTTAATTTTTTGTGTTTTTTTTTGGAAGTCGGTTATTTTTTTTTTGGAAAAAGTTTTTATTTTTCACTTTTTAGTTGTGGTACCTACTCCACAAAAATTCGAATACCACTACCTGCTATGTAAATAACAGTGACGGAGTCAAATAGTTATATCGTCTACATAGACTAAGTGGGAAAAATACTTTATATTGAAGCTAACTTAAAAACTACGTAAGCAAAGTTGATAAAATTTATATTCAATATAATATAATATATACTAATATTATAAATGTGAAAGTTTGTGTGTTTGTGTGTTTGGATGTTTGTTACTCAATCAGGCAAAAACGGCTGAATGGATTTGGATGAAATTTGGCAAACAGATATCTTATAACCTGGATTAACACATAGGATACTTTTTATCCCGATATTCCCACGGGATCGAGACTTACGCGGGTGAAACCGCGGGGCGCAGCTAGTCGGTTCATAATTGTTGAAAATACCGACGAAAAAAAACAACAAAAAAAAACATACAGACAAACATAGAACCTCCTACTTTTTGAAGAAGTCGGTTTAAAACAAAACACGATCGGACACGAGCAGTTATGACCAAGGTATTAACATTTTACGCTCCGGTTATCACGTCAGCAGAAAAATAATGGCGTCGAAGAATTAGCGGTAATAGAGTTTGTGGCTAAGAAGATAGATAGAGATAAATAGAGCTGCGGAGACTCGGACAACAACCGTAATTAATCCGTGAAAACAAAAAGAATTTTCAGTTAGTTTACGTTAGTTTTGTGAACTGGATGAAGTTACGATAGGAGGCATTATATAGGTGACTTGCGGAGTGTAACACCCTAACGAAAACTTAGTTTCACCGCATCACTGAACTCTTTATATCTGCTGTTCGCACCGCCTCCATGCGCCGCCACTTTATAATATTTTCACTTGAAATTCGCCATTCACCCTTCTTTTATTTGAATCGGAGTATGATTAATATATATAGCCGTTTCCGATTCTGAAAAATGCGCAGCGAATGCCGGAAAAAATAGTTGAATAAAAGTGTAAGAATAATCTTATTTTTGCTTTCCGTGTGCCTTTTGGTGTGTAGCAAACAATATCAAATAAAACTATATTATACTAGCTGCGCCCCGTGGTTTCACCTCTCGATCAGCCAGTCTCGATCCCGTGGGAATATCGGGATAAAAAGTATCCTATGTCCTATTCCAGGTCATGGTCTACCCCTGTGGCAAATTTCATCCAAATCCGTTCAGCCGTTCACGCGTAATGGCGTGACCAAGGGAATAAGGGATTCATTTTTATAAATTATAAATATAGGTACTATAAATATAATATAAATATAGATATATGTGTGTGTTTGTGTGTTTGGATGTTTGTTACTCAATCAGGCAAAAACGGCTGAATGGATTTGGATGAAATTTGGCAAACAGATAGCTTATAACCTGGATTAACACATAGGATACTTTTTATCCCGATATTCCCACTGGATCGAGACTTACGCGGGTGAAACCGCGGGGCACAGCTAGTGTAGATATATTACTTACATGTTCCTTATCCTGTCGTAATCCCAGCTTAGTAAGAATTGGCGTTAAAGAGATTATATCAGGTCAGCAACCCGTACACTAACAAAACACACACATTTCACTATTTTCATGTTTGGTACACACGGCTACACATCAAGCTATACATTTCCAGTATAAGCTGACCTCGCATTGAACGGAATTCCTATACAATGCGAGATCAGCATAAACTGGAAATGCATAGCTTGATGTGTAGCCGTGTGTACGAACAGCAAAAAAATTACAGCAGATTTAGACGACAAAAAATCAGTTAGGTAATATAATGGTAATGTAACATAAGTGACACACATTAATTTGTTAATGTTTTACAGTTTTTAGTCACGTTTTAGTTTCGAATTCGTATGGAGCCATCATCAGTTCATGGGGAGGTCGCGATTCGAACGATAATTAAATAAAATGAGAAAGGCACAAACTATCTTATCCGTTTATTGTCCTTTGTTTAGATCATCACCAACAAAAATAAAATAAACCGCCAATCCGATAGAACTATTCCCACAAACCAAAAACAACGAAGAAAACAGTAGTAATTATGAAAAATATTTCACACTAACACAATTATTATTAGTAGAAAATATTTTGCAGTCGTATTCGACAGGGGGCGGGCAGGGAGGCAGGGTGTCGGGGTGTTTGCTCCCAGTCTGCCTGCAATAAAACCGTTACAAGCCGTAGACAGATTTTGTGCCCTCTGGCCGTCTGCGAATCGTACTGACTGATGTAATAATATCACCGTAAACTGGCTTTAAGATGAACGTCTGCGGACGATAGATTAATGGATTAATGTACATGCTCTTTTATAGCTTTACTAGATAGACATAGATAAAACATTCTTTATTATGTACTCCATATAAATAACAGATATAAATGTAGAAATTTTACAAGGGCTGACACAATGGGCGGTCTTATCGGTAAAAGCGATCTTTGGATGGATTAAGGGTGATACAATACTGCAGGGGGCCTAAAATGGTCCCATTAGCAATTCCTCTAAAAGCAATTAATTTCTTGAATTCCCAGCTGTCATTAGCAATTCCTCTAATTTGATGCAATAGCAATTCATAATTTGTGGACCATTTTACGAATCTCTATTTATAACTGTCAAACAGATGAATTATGAATCAGCAGGCAGATTATAATATGAAATGTCAGTTTGTGACATTTTACGATGATTCATAATATTTTCCTATTATGATTCTGCCAATGTGACCGTTTTACATAATTAAATACACAAACATATTAATAGAATTCATTGTTACACCAGCGTTTTTAACGCAATGAGTTTTTTATCTAAAAAGTAATCTGCAAACATTCTGTGACATATCACTGTAGTTTTACAGTATATGCCAACTTCGGCTTACTGTCGGAATTGAATTTTAAGCCAGTGTTTCGAAACAAAACTATGACAAACCGTTTGGCAATAACAATGAAAAATCGTGAATTACCTATTCATGGAATCGTTTGCTTTTTAAATTGGCTACTTTTTGACGGAGTGATTATTTTCTAGTTATATATTATCATATAAAACTTTGCATCTTCCTTCCTTGAATCTCTCGGGAATCTCATTTTAGTAACGGCTGTTGCCAAATGCTTGCTGATATGAGCAAAAAGCGCCGCAAAATGCATCTTTTTTTATTATTTTCGAGTGTTTTTGCGACGGGCGGCGCTGGATAATTTAATACTGCGATATGAAAAGACCTTTACTCACAGTTGTTAGCCCTCGCTCACACATTTCCAAATAAAATATTCACACCGCAACTCGGTTACCTCGATGAACTTTTGAATTTTTAGTTCGGATTTGCATCGCTCGGGTTAGTTCGTATCATATTTTCCATACCGAAACCGTGTCTACCAACCTGTTTGAAAATACAAGCAAAACAATTTACATGTTGTTTTCGATAGTAGTTCAAACCGAATACATTATTGGGTATTTGTAATATTACAACCAACTATCCAAATAGGTTGATCAAATAGTTTTTCCTACTTTATATAACTAGTTAGTGGCCTCTAAGCCCCGGTTGAGTGCGCTGGGCAGACTGTATAGACATTAAATTAAAAGTTCGGTTAAGAGCACACGACACGGTTCATTGGATAATAAACGATTATTGCCGCCCACACGTTGGCAACACATAGAATATGGCCGCCATATTTTTTTTCGGCCAATCATTTTTTCTGTACCAATGCTCGCGTTAATGGTGGTTAGATCTACAACATTAAATAATATAGGTTACAATATGCTTTCTTGTTTCTTCAGACAGAAAAAAGAAAATAAATAAGCACCTTTTTATATTTCGTGGTCAAAACCTCTGTCTTAATATGACCAGAAGTAGTCCGAAAGATTTTTCATCATCATCAGCCTACAGCAGTCCATTGCTGGACATAGGCCTCTCCAATTGCACGCCATTCAGCTCGATTCTCGGCAACTCTCATCCAGTTGCTACCAGCCACCCTGCGAAGATCATCGCTCCACCTAGCCTGTGGGCGTCCTACTTTACGTTTGTCGATTCGCGGTCTCCACTCAAGAACACGTCTACCCCAACGGTTATCGGTTCTACGGCTAATATGGCCAGCCCATTTCCACTTTAGCTTGCTTATTCTGTGAGCTAATGTCAAGAACTTTGGTTCTCTGCCGGATCACCTCATTCCAGATTCGATCCCTCAGAGAAACTCAAAGCATAGCCCGTTCCATAGCTCGCTGAGCGACCTTGATTTTATGAACCAGCCGTACCGTTAGTGAAGATTGTAAAGATTGTTTAACCCTTCACTTATCTGCTTTTTATTCACGTTAGACAATGAGAAAATATCCAAAAAATATAAGAATGAAGTCCACTTATTGTATCACAAAATAAACAGCCATGCCTAGATACAAAGTAACCGTAAATAAACGTCCACGTTCTTGTTTATTTTGTAAAAAAACAAAAACTGTTTCCACTCTATTTTCACTCGATAGTTGTTCTAAAACAGAAACCTTTGTTGAACGCTTGTTGGAAGTGATCGCGATGAAAGAATAATGCGTGTACTTAACCTGATTACTTCGTTAGTGAGATTACAAACAACAAACAGGAGAAGAGCACATTTTCACAAATAAATACCATTAGCAGTACCGAACTGTCGTTAACAGATATTCTGCTCGTTGTAATTGCTTGTCGAATGAGCAGACAGGAACAGAACTTAAATTTATTTATTTTCATTTTATTGCTGTTGCATTAAAATGGTGGTGGTGGTTAACTGTCCCGTTGGTATCGTGGTCGCAAGCGCGACTGATGAGCGTGCGGTACTGGGTTCGATTCCCAAAATGTTATTTGGTTTTTCCATTAGGAATTTCTTAGTAACAGCCCGGAGTTTGGAAGTTGGCGGTGTGATACCCCGTATTTCGGAAAGCACGTTAAGCCGTTGGTCCTTTTTTTTTTGAGGTTTTGAAATCTTCCAATGACTTCTCCCGGTCTGGGTGGAGCGGAAGGGCGTGCCAGACTTTTACTGACTAAAACCCACCGTGTTCCTTCAGTTGCCTGTTGCCAAGGTCCCGGTATCCCTTTCGGACTAACCCGCAACAATGGCAGGGAGCCGTTGGTCGTGCGCCTGATCTCTCACCGGTCGTGCCGGATTACCGATCCATCGGACTATGGGAGTGAGGGAAGAGAGAGTGTACCTGTGTCTACACACTTGTGCACTATAATATCTCCGGCGCCGAAGGCTAGTCTCCGTTCAGATTGGCCGTTGCGCCGTGGCGGAAATACGGTCTGAAGATTTTAAATTAAAATAGTACAGTCAACCGCACATCAGTAGCAGCAATTTAACATTGACACCGTTTTATGTCGTAGCTGTAAATACGGTTTTTATACTACAAGTGTTGCCACAGATGTACATAAATAAGATTGCCTCTTTGGTCTAGTGGTCGCAAGCGCTAAGTGCTGTTGAGCATGAGGTTCTGAGATCGATCCTCAGGTCGTGCTTTGCTCAGGTTGTGCTGGGTTTCGACCTGCATCTAGATGAGGCACATGGGTAGACCATGACCTGGAAAAGGACAAAGGGTACTTTTTATCCCGATATTTCCACGGGATCGTGACTCGCGACAGGTCAATCGTCATCCTGAGGATGCCTCGTTGAAAGGGTTTCACCTTTCACGTGTCGATTTCTTACAGGGTTTTTTATGACTCTTGAGGAATAGGCATGCGGAATAGGTTACTAAATATATCTGCATCTATTGTATTTTATTTATAATGGATTTCCGCAAAGTCATGCCTGAATCAATTAACTAAAATACGCCATTAGGTACCTAATTACCCCGATATCCTAAGAGCGCTAAGCAAAGCAGTATAGGTACCTACAACTCTGCCGATCTCTTCACGGTACACAGGCTGTTATATAATTGCTTGTTGATCGGGGTGTTTCCCCGTGGACCCGGTGGGTTGACCCATTACCGGGTTTACGGGGGAAATTTAATTCCCCGTTTGTCCCATTAGGGATTGCACGGACTTCTGACTATATCGATAGAAAATTAATTACAACCATGGAACCTACTTAGGATTAAATACAAATCTATAATAGCAGTAGGCTTATGGCGATCGGATCCCACTTTGTGGGATTCTTTAGGAACGTTTTACATTTTGTTCCGATGTGATCCCATCTGCAGGATTCGTTAGAAATGTGGATTAAATTAATATCCGAACGAAATGATCCCTGCTTGAACTAAATGAAAATGAAGATTAGGTAGTTAATATGGAGATAAATAATAAAGTTGGTAACAGGATTATAAAAATAAAACTTAAAAACAAAAAATCAATACTTTATAATGCATAAAATTTTAACACTGCCATCCTTATACATTCTTGAAATTGTTATGTTTACCAGGAACAATCCTAAATTATTTCCGCGCAGAGCGGATCAATTCCCCAGGAACAGGCGTGACCAAACTCAGCTGCGTGTACCTCCCTGTAGGACTGCACTTATGCGCAAAAGTGTTTTTCATATGGCTCCAACTGTTTATAATAAGTTGCCTAAAAGTTGGAAGGAGCTTAATAATGTACACTTGAAAAGTAAACTTAAGACATATTTAGTAAATAAAACATACTATAACATTAATGAGTTCCTAGATGAAAGAATTGTATTGACATAATAGCTTATTTGATTTGATTATAATATTTTTTTTGTGTTTAATACTTGACTTGACTTTCATTCTTAATTTATTTTAATGTGATTTTATTAGAATGTTTTTATTAATACCATTTCTGGAAATTTGCACGTCACATCATGTGGCAAACATGCCTGTACTTAATGTTTTTCTTTTACCATCTTGCATGCATGTTCTTTCTTGTATGTATGACACATGTTTAGCAAATAAAATATTATCTTATCTTATCTTATCTTATCAAAAAGATATAAACAAGACATCACAGACAGACAAATTAAAAATCCGGAGTCGCACGTAATCTGTTCGATTTATACACGTGTAAGGATATCGTATTACCCAGTTACTGGATTTTGGAGGTCAGGTAGGCAGTCGCTCCATGTAAAATACTGGTATTCAGCTGCATCTAGTTAGACTGGAAGCCGACCCCATGTAGTTGAGAAAAGGCTAGGCAGATTGATTGAATCCTGTTATTTACTTTACTATTTATCTCAATATTACATAATAGCGAGAGTCCCTTAATATAAAGAGTACCTACAAACTCTTTCTTTATTTTCATTTATCGCTTTTCAAATACGACACGTTCCGCGCACGACCCGCGCCGGCGTTCAGTGTGATTGCCTATCGAAGAATACGTGTATAACGACGAATGTAACGACGCTACACCCGCTCCCGTCCCGCGTTGTCTGTGGTGGCGGGCCGCGGGCGCGGTTCCCGCTCTCGACCCGCTCCCGTCCCGCTCCACGCACGCGTTATTTGTGTTGACTTCCATAAAATTCCTTGAATCACAATTTATTTGTCCCCGCCATACTATCGCGCCTGACACGCGCCCGACACGCACGGCGGCCGACACCCGTCAGGAACGAAGTTCCTTAGCAATAAAACATCATCTTCATTAATCGCGTTAATTCCTACCACGGATATCGAATTCCTACCTACTCTAGATTTAGATTTGATCAATATATTAATTTTTCAATATATTTTCTTTTTATTTCCTCGCACAATGCAAAGTAAAACGTTGTATGATATACGTGCGTAAGAAGATTTCTGACTCGTATCGGCTGATAAACTCGCTCGCTTCACTCGCTTGTGAATCAAAATGCCCCTCGTCGAAAACCACTTATTTTCTGCACTTATATCATAAATAACTATATTTGCTTATAAATTAGTAAACTTTATTGTATGTAACTGATGGTTTTCATCTTCTACATCATCATCGGTTTTCATTTTCTATCGATATACTTAGTCAGAAGTCCAGTGAACAATCCCTAATGCAATGGGACAAACGGGGAATGAAATTTCCCCCGTAGACCCGGTAATGGGTCAACTCACCGGGTCCACGGGGAAACACCCGTTGAACGAGCTGGCAGGAGCAGAGTTTGTATCAATATCTAACTAATTAATTTCCTTTACTGTGCGCCGAGCATTTCCGCAAATGTAACTGATATTAGAGATATTACTACTGACAGATCAATTAAACCGATGACTGACTCCTCTATGTACTCAATAGTCTGGGAAGCTGCTAAGTGTAGATCAATTTCGGTAATTGAAATGTACAAGTATTAATAAACTAGCTTCTATTCGCGGCTTCGTTCGCTTGGAGTTCATAAAACACCTATATACTAAAATAGCACAATTCCCGCCCGCGCCATTGCTATTAAAATCAGAGTCACACGTACCTAATCTGTTTGATTTATTCTAACACGTGTGATTTCAGATTATTAATAGCTGTCTGTGATGTCTTGTTTATATCTTTTTAGTTGACTTTTTTGTCGTAGTTGGGTTTTAGTTTTATAACTTTTATTTTTTTTACTAATTAATGTGACGAAAAGTTCATCACGAGAATATCTAAAAGTACCAATACCGTACCTGAAGACTCATAGTAGATTAAAACTAGTACTAAAGCATTGACTGGTGCACGGTAAAGTTCTGAACTCGACTGATTAGTCTAGCTTCTTGTACGTCTCGCGAATTGATTAAGGTATAACTTACATTCATTTTACTTAATGAATTCAGGAGACGCATTCATCAAAACCTGTTACTTTGCTAGATTTTAGAACCTGGATTCAAAGGATTAGTGAAGTTAGTCGTAAAGATAGACGAATATTATTTCTTAGGAATGGAAATGAGAAGGATTGGTACAGTAGCGACTTCGTCTGGCTTATAAATGAGGTGTGGGTGCACTAAATCATTTAGAAAATGGTGGAAAGTTATCTTCTTTACACATGTCGTTGTGTCATGTCCAAAACTAGGATGTAGTCAGTTATCTTCTGTGTAAATCTGAATGTGTGGTCGTGTATTTTCATAGTTGCAGTGCTACTATACAGGGTGTTAGGGTAAACACCGTTGTTACTCAAACCATGGGTAATTAACTAAAAAAAACGTACATCCGAAGTGTTTCTATCCGATACCGTGCTCGCTAGCGAAATAGTTGACTGACTGAGGGAGGGGTCGCGTTCGCGGTCGGTCAGGGCTAGAGATGTAAAGAACTCGAGTCTTTTGAGTCCTAAATTTTAGGCTCACCTGACAAATTGCACAGCTCGACTCGTTACAACAACACCCCCAGACTAGAACACTTAAGTCTACATAGAGACTCGAGCGCAACATGGCGCTCAGGTCTTGATTCAAGCTCGAGTCGTTTCACGCGACGAGTCGCGCTCAAGTTCTTTTCCATTTGGAGTTCCTTTATAAATAAATAGGGAATAAAATTTTTATTCCAATAACAATAGATAGTAACCACAGAAGTAAAAACGTAAGTTAAGTAAATACTCGTAAAATAACAAACAATAAAAATTAATCCGTACTGACATAATAAATAGTGTCACGTCTTTATCCCTCTTGGGGTACACACAGAACCTAATAATGCCATGCCTAAAGGTCACATTTAGTATGTTGCCACATGAACTATGTCTATGTATTTTTAAATAAATCAACCTTGATACGCACAAGACTCGAAACACTCGAGCTCTTTTTAGACTCGAGTTCTTTTTGAGACGTGAGCTTGTTTTTAAGACTCGAGCTCTTTTTGAAATACGAGTTCTATTTTGGCGCTCGAGTTTTCGAGAAAGGACTGCAGATCGGCTCGACTCAAGGCTCTGAGTTTTGTTAGTACACCGAGTCTTGTAAAATTGAGCCGAGTCTATCGAATTAAGACTCAAAGACTCGAGTTCTTTACATCTCTAGTCAGGGCACGTCCCGCGCCCCCCACACGTGTTGAGACGCAAGTTCGTTGCCCTAGCGCATAGGTGAAAGGGTGAAATAACTCTAGTGGTAAAATGTAATTAAAAACAAAAAAACAAAGTCGTAATTTTCCATTGATTTTACGTTCTATAAATGACACCAAACCACTGGTTTCAAGGATAACGGTGTTTACCCTAACAACCTGTATACAAGCTACAAATCGTATTTAAATTGTATTCCAATCATCAGTACCATGTTTAACTGCAAATATATTATATTCTATTCTATTATATTCCAAATGGTTTGCTGAACAATGTCACTGTGTCGGTACACGCGAAGATACATTTATGATTCATTCTGGATCGCAGGCGAAGTCACGGACACCAGCTAGTTAATTCATAAATTACATAGGCATCATTATTTTCTCAACAACAGCATATACAGGGCGTCCCACGGATATGCCACATATATGGCATATCCGTGGGACGGCCTGTATATAAGTTAAGTTATAAAACATATTACACGTAATAGCTAAGCCGGTGTTACTGAAGAGATATTGTTTACCAATTCAGGGAACTTTAAGACTATGTGAGCACCTCGGCTTAACAATCTTGAACGACCCAAATAGTTCCTCAACTTTAACTACTTATGACTATGGACCGACTAGCTTCCAGCAGCGGCTTCGCCCGCGTGGTATGTCGATCGAAAAAGTACCCTATGTCCTTCCCCAGGATGCCATATATCTCCTTGCCAAGTTTTGTCGAAATCCGTTCAGTGGTTTAGGCGTGAAAGGAACATACAGACAGACAGACAGAGTTACTTTCGAATTTATAATATTAGTATGGATAAAAGTTGGGATAGTTAGGATTTTCTATAGGTGCGATACTAATACATAATCATACTTACCCTCCTGCTACTTTACCAGAAATCTGGTCTACAACTGTCAGTTGCAGACAGACAGACAGAGTTATTTTCGAATTTTAGTATGGATACTAAACTTAAGTAATCTATGGATGAGTACCTAGGTACTTATAAGGACTCTTTGGTCTAGTAGCTTTACTGCTGATCATGAGGTCCTGGGTCAGACAAAGCAAAGGCAGGTTAGACAAATGTTATTGAGTTTTTCCACCATTTCTCAGTAGCAGACCGGAGTCTGGATTTGTGCCGGGTTGATGGTAATAGCCTCGCCCCCTATTACAATAGACTTTAAACGTAACTGGCGAGTTGTGGGTGTACTATAGGTACACCTCTGCTCAACCCTTCGGGGAAACAAGGCGTGATGTTATGTTATGCACTTATAAAGTACTAGCTTCTGCCCGCGGCTTCGCCCGAGTGGTATGTCGATAAAAAGTAGCCTATATCCTTCCCCAGGATGACATCTCCTTGCCAAATTTTGTCCGAATCCGTTCAGTGGTTTACGCGTGAAAAAGTAACATATAGAGAGATAGAGTTACTTTCGAATTTATATTATTATTAATAGGGATATATTTTCTAACACATTTTCAGAATTCCTGTTTCTATTCCTGGCGTGAAACGCAAAAAGGAAGGCGTTTAGTACACATGGTTTCGCACTAAAGGCAATGCACGAAATATCTCAATTTTTCAAAATATTACTGTAAAAATGTTGCAGCGAGAGAAATGAATTTTCCCAAAAGCCGCAGCATTGTGTAACGGCGGGAAAATAAAACGGAAACGCACCCGATTCACAACAGTGGTGCGCAATATGTTATAAACTTGATAACGCGCCACACGGAACATTGTTGTGATAGCATAATATCATGTTGCCGACAATACCCGGGGGACACTTGTTTTTCCCGGAACTTCTTTGTCACTGTGATGTGGAGCAAAAAACTAGTTTAAATACCCGGAAAATATTGTATTTTGATGTTCGATCATGTTTGTATGCTATAACATGTTTGCAAATTATGAATTTTCATCGGAATCATAAAGCTTGTTTTAATTTGATATATTGCATACTTATATACAAAAACTGTTCCAATTTCCATGTATGTAGATACCATATTTTTTATAGGTACAGTCAGGCTAAGTGAATCATGACCCACTTTTTTTATAGGTACAGTCAGGCTAAGTGAATCATGACCCACTTTTACGATAATCGTTTGAAACCGTCAAAATAACAAAGATGGCAGATGACAAATTCGTTACCAAGGAAATGTATGTTTACGCGAATGTCGACCTAATTGTATTTGAATGTCTGTAAGAAAATAAGCTTATGGTGGGTCAGAATTCAATTTTTCGACTGTACATAAAATTTGATTAATTTATAAATCTTTACCAACACTACTATGGATGGGGAATAACATTGGATCGCATTCATCTCAACTAACCACATATTTAAATAAATTGTACTCCACATTGTATTCAATTTTATGGTAGGTACTCTAAAAGGAGGTAAGTACATACTACCTAAAACTTTATACATACATTTCAACCTCTTCAAACATAACGGTCCTTTCTTCGCCAACTTATAATAAATCCTTCACCTTTTTGCTCCCACATGGACAATAAAATGTGTGACGTAAGACAACATTGCACCATGTGCGGTCCCAGTTCAGGTCGGGTCAGGCTCCACCGCATTGCAGCACCTGGCAACACACAATAATTACATTTTTAAATAGGGAATTGTTTTTATTGCGAGCTCCTGGACGTTAGAGCTACAATGCAATTGTGTTATTGTAACCATGGCAACCGATAAATTGGAACGCGCTGTAGTTTTTAAATTATACGTGTATTTGGAGTTGAATTTTAATTTGATATTAGTTTGAGCAAGTGGTGGCCATAAAGTAATAATAAATAAAGAAAAAAGCTTTTAATAATAAACTAGCTACCCGCTAGCATATGGTTTTTACGGGTTATTCCGTTTAGGACAGATTCTGGTTTGGGCAGATTCTTGTTACGGCAGATTCTTTTTTTGGCAGATTCGTTATACGGCAGAAGTAACATGACCAACATAAACCATACAATTTCAAAAGTGTCTTATCAAGAATATGTCAAAGTCAACAAACTAAAAACCTTAAAGGTACTTCATCTGTAACATCCGATTTCGCGTCCAGGCCTGTTCTTTTTAAACCATTACTTATACCTCCTACAAAAATCTGATCTCCTAGTACTTTTGTAAATTTTATTTGGCAAATCAGTGTAATTATTGTATACTATGTGAGCGGTAAAATCAGGTCGGAACGGGAATTTAATAAATAATATTAAATTTATTCCCGTACGTCCCAACGATTTTGTTAGTGGGACGAGCGGGAATAATTTAGTAATTTTATTCCCCGCGAATCAGTAGGACGAACTCAATACATGCGCCATCCGACGAGGATTTATCAGATGATTTAAGATTACAGAGACCACTCATGATATCGCTCCCGATCTGATCATGTCTGCAACAAATAGTTTTCCGATCAATGCACACTTTTGTATAAAATTCTTACATAATACTTGTAGATGACTGTACAATATCTGTCTTATCAAGAATCTGCCAAAAAAAGAATCTGCCGTAACAAGAATCTGCCCAAACCAGAATCTGTCCTAAAAGGAATAACCCGTTTTTACGACTTGACAAAACATCGAGATTTCTTCGTTATATATGTATAACGTAATAGACACGTAAACCTTCTGGAATAAATTCACTAAACGATGGTGGAAACCTCATCAAAATCTGTTGCGAGTTTTAGAAGAACAACGCGGATATACAGACAAACACGAAAAGCGACTTTACTTTATAATAATTATGAACAGATAAAGTAAGGTAAAGGGTGGAATATTTTTTTACTCTTGTGTAGTAACGAAATGAGAATTTCTAGGACTTGTATTTGATAGCTCCACGGGAATTCCGCTTTTACTGTCATTACACTAATTAGACAAGGAACTCTTTGACAAAAATAATCAGGCTATTATTGTAGCCAAGTGGAGCTTGAGCCACTTTCGACTTCACATGAAGTTAGCAATATGTCGGCGGATATTTCCGTTATTATTTTAAGTGAGTAGGTAGGTACTTCCCTTAAAATAATAGGTTACAAAGACCATACCATTTTCTCGAAAACAATATATTTACTTACAAAAATTCTTAAGTGAACTACTCCAAGTTCTTGCTTATGAGCACCTCAGCTCAAATTATTTTTTTATCTCGCTCGCACCATACTACTCGCGGCCTGAGTGAGAGCGAGACGGAGTGGGGTGCTGGTGCCTCCAAACCTCGCATAGTTTAGGTAATTGCTGTTTACGGTGAAAATAATGGCATTAAAAAAAAAAAAAAATGCAATTAATTAAAAGTTTATTCTGTAAATAGGATATCGGAATCACTTTTACACACAAGACACGTAAGACCTGCTTCTTAGTTCTTAGTTCTGTTATTTCGCAAAGTTTCATGATCTTTGAAGTATTTTTTTAATACCAGCGGTTTATAGTTCGGTTTAGAGGTAACTTTGGATTTTTTAATATCGAGAAAATTGTACGTAATCGTATTTCGTCAAACATAGGAGGAACTTTAACATATATTTATTTCAAAATTAATGCTGCAGTATTTTCGGTATAATGGAGGATCATGCTAAGCAATTTGAGGTAGGGTAGGGCCTTAAACGTAGCCTTAATTACCCGGATAGCGTAGCACCAAATAAAACCTTTTTTTTTTTTAACTTTGCCTCACACTAGGAATTTCTTCCTGTATCGTGGGTGCGTTCACAAACATAGAAACCCACATACACTAACACCCAGACCCGGAACAACTACTTGCAGATCATACAAATATTTGTTCCGTGCGGGGATCGAGCCCGCGACACGTTGCGCAGCAGTCCATCGCTCAGCCACTGCGCCAACCGTGTCGTCAAAATTCGTCCTTATTTGTAGGCTGCCAAAATTTTGTTATTGTAATAAAATTACATCTAATCAATCTCTGTCTCAGAGGTGACCTCAATCGAAGGGAATTACGAAGCGTTTTATTTGTAAGTATTTGTACACGAATAAAAGTTAATTAAAATTAAAATAACTAGGTTTTTATCTAGGTTTGTCGTTTACCAGCTATCCATAAAGAAATAATGTCACTCAGTACTACTAACTTGGTGTAGTGAGTCCATGATTTCCCGACTCAAAACTGTGTTGACAGCATTTCGCCAACGCAACAGCAAACCGGCCGGGCGTCCGTTTAAACTGCATTTTCCAGCAACATCCCACTAAGTACCTTCAAACTTAACTCAGCTTCGCGTCTTCACAATGTTTTGCCAATTTTCTGCCTGTTACATGAACCTGTTGTAAGACATTCGTCGACGACGACGAAGCAAGGTATACCTTCTTATTTCTATGCATCTCCTTTGATTTTTTTCTGTATTCTAAATCTCAAATACTTATTGAAAAACCTATTAAATATAGCATAAGCACTATGCTGCCTGGTTGGTCTAGTAGTTGCTGTTGAGCATGAAGTCCTGGGTTTGATTCCCGGGGTCGGGCAAAGAGTTCTTGGGTTTTCCATCTGGAATTTCTTTCAGTAGCAGCCCGGAGTCTAGATTGGTGCCCGGTTGATAATAATATGCTCGCCTCCTATTACATGGGACTTAAACATAACTGGCGACACACACACATTTCGCCAATTAAGAGTTAGACAGCTAACCCTTCGGGGAAAAACAGGCGTGTGTTGTGTGATTATAGGTTTTTTTTTGTGTTTGGGTGTGCTATTTGTGTATGATAAGGTGCTCCTACACTGCTGTTAAAAAATGTTTACAAACATTAGCAAAAATTTTTTATACAAACATGTATCACTTGACTGATTTGATGTATTAGTGTTAGAAAACAGTAAGCTCGCCTCCTATCACATGGGACTTAAACATAACTGGCGAAATGTGGATGTACTATAGGTACACCTCTGCCCAACCCTTCGGGGAGTACAGGCGGGATGTTATGTTATGTAGGAAGATATTTATTTGACACAAATTATATTCAAATCTCATATATATTTCAGCAGAACGCTCGGATAGCTCTCTTGTGTCGAGAGACTGGATTAAATTCAAATTTAAACTGCCATCGCATTCGAGCAATTGAAGAAAAATGTCGCCCGGAAACCGTACGTTAATAATAAAAGTTGAAACATGTAAAGTGCTCTGAGAAAGCAATACGTAGCGTCGTGTGCGACTTGAATTATTATACCCAGATGGTAAGACTGACAGACATACCATTAAATGTTTACCTTGTTTTGAAAGCATTGTAGAGATGATAGTTTTTCTGTTACGGTAGAGTTGTGAAAAATTACACTCTAGTTATACAATGTATGTCTGACACGGTACACCTAATTATGCAACTAAAGATACCAAAGCGAGCCAATAGTTTGAGATTCATCTGGTGCAGAATAGATGGATGAAAACCGTGAGTAGGTACTAACAGGTGAATGCTTTATGTAAATACAACACAATAAATAACACGACGCAAAGGCGATGACGTTTATTTTTTGCCGAAACTCATTTGCTCACAGGTCGTCGAACACCAAATATACAGGAGAAGAAAATATTCGATTTCAAACACCGCATCATCCAATCAACAACTTAGCGGGTCTGAGTAAATACATTACCTCCTTCTGATGTGTCGCATCCGCAGAAATCTGCCTCGGGGCCCTTCGGGGATCGTCGGGACCCTTCGGGTGCTCGCGGCTCCATACGCGCCCCTCTGATTGCCTTTTTTATTGCTTCGCGTTCATACCGTATTTCATCTTAACCTTTTTTTCTTTTTATAATTAGAGTTCTGCTACGTTACTTGAATTTGATATTATTGATAATGGTTCTACTTTGTTATTTCAGCTTTTGAAAATGTAATCTTTCAAATATATTAAAATTCTTTAACAAAGTGCCTAGACAGGAAACAAGAGTTTTATTGATATTTTTAACAATCACAGGATATTCAACACTTTAGTAAATTGTTTTTCTCTGACGTCGTGACCAATTAGGTACTTCCCAACGAACGCTATTCTAACTGTAGCTGTATTTAGCAGTCATTGCGATGCATAGCCTACAAAGCCTTAATCCTGAAATCCACAGACAGGCCTCAGGACGTGCTTAATTTTAATATACATGGGTACCGACGTAATGGTTCTTATTCTGCCTTGAGATCGTACACCTGTACCTGTAATTACCGGCTTAGGTAGGTACTAGGTACTCAATTATCTTAAGAACGAGGTACATTTAGTTACCTAAATCAAAAATAGCTGGGGGCTCCGGTTCCGTGAATTTTACTCCAACTATTCGAAACGTATAATGAAGGTTAGTTACCTAAAATGTTACAGGAATTTCCCACAATAATCTTATGCCTAGCTAGGTAATTGTTACGATTTACATTTCAGATTTAAAGTAAAACTCAAACTCAAAGCATTTATTTCAATTAAACCATTTACACGCTCTTTTCAATTGTCAGAGAGCCAGTCACTCAGTCAGAATGTTGAAGCTAGTTGCCCATTCCGAAACGTAGATCTCTACGGAGAAGAACGGGCAAGAAACTCCAAGGAGACTCTTTTAAATCAGGATTTTGATAAATCTTGATTTAAAAGAGTCTCCTTGGAGTTTGATTGACAATTTGATTGATGTGATTTTCAAACTAGCATGACAGTATTGAATGGAAAGCATTGCAGTGGCTATGTGATTTCAATTAGGTACTATACTATCTTTACATTCGATTTTTGAAAAGTTACTAGATTTTTTACGAAACCATTTAGAACATGTACCTACATTACCTACCTACTTATAACTTGGTGTGAACGAAAACATTGAGCCTCCAAACAATATCTGCGAGGCTTTCAAATATTTATCAATCCGGCGACCTTTTGAACTTTTGCAGCATTTGTAGTGGACTCACAGCCACAGTTTTATAGATATCATCCGGGGAAAATATTGTTTTAAAGCCGCCATAAGAATTTTACAGTGCAATATTTTTCTATGTCCACAATATTGCACAAGAGCGGACGAATATGAGATATTGAACGAACAAAATATTAACCACGTTTCAATAACACCACTTCGATATTCTTAAAAGCAATGTAGGTAGGTAAACCTCCTTTGTGTTAAAAAAAGAACATTCTTTTCCAGAGAACAACTGTGACCAAACCAAGGTTCCCGACCACTTACGAAAACGAGAATCCAAGTGCGCTACTTGGCATTACGAACGATCATTCTAGAAGCTAACGACAATTCGAATGACCGCATTCCTACTAGAAAACTTATGGCGAGGAAATTAAAATGAACTTATAGAAACTCTTTGAATTCTTTATTCTTAAAGCGGCACAAAAGGAAAGGAGACTTGTATGTCGTAACTCGGTATTCATTCGGTTTCACTTTGTGGTTTTATTAAATGGCTCCTATTATGTAGTATATACGGGACAGTCTATTGTTTGCAAGCGCAGAGTTGTAGTTTGCAAATGGCGTCTTGTTACCAGTTTCCAGGTCAGACAGACAATAATTACAGTTTGTTATTGTTTCGTTATTGTATTTGGTACATAAGCAGGCTCGATTTATAAAAATCTAAACGAAACTTAGAACCTTGTCATATTAAACGATTCAAAAATGCATTTTTTTCGTGTTCTGGCAACGTCAAAACTCGAGTTTAATGTACATGGCGCCCAGCATGGGACCTATGGCGCCCAATATGGGACCCATAGCGTTCAACGTGAGACCTATTTCGCTAAAGGCAACTTATGAAGATCGAAAGTTTTTACCTTCAGAATTTCATTTTCGGAAGCACCGTCGTCGTCATAGTTATTTTTATATAAAGTCTGTCGGGTCAGCTGACCCGACAGACTTTGTTCTGACCAAACAATAGTTCATACAAAAATCCCATATCTGGATCTGTAACTGAACAAAAAAAAATATCAATCCAAAAAGAAAGACCGATAATTACTGCACCGACATACATTTAAATAGAAACGTAGATAAAACTTGCAGTAAGAACAAGAAAATAATAAAAAATACAACCACTGACAAAAACTAAAATGTTTTAACATAATGTTATTTTTATTTAAAGCCTGCATTACTTAGCGGCACAAAAAGAAAAACATGGAAGTGATAAACTTCAACTCGGCATCCTTTCATGGGAAAATCCGCCACCTATTTTAACGTGAGTAAAATCGCCGGCAAAAGCTGGTATGAAAAAGAAACAGGTGAAAAGCTAATGTTATTTTCACGACTACATACGTGATTACTCCAGAGCCTTCCGTAAAACGTACAAAAACAACAGACGAGCGTGTTGTGAAGCTCTACCATGTCCATGTGACCACGTTACTTAGATTTTCGGAAATTTGGAAGCATTTATTTTCGGTCTCTAAACCTGCACACTGGGAACTTAAACTACTTACTTCTAGGCATTAATTGTTCAATTATTAAGATAAGTTATGACAACGCCAAGCAATTTACTACGTATTGAACGTCATGAAGCATCATGAGGAGCTTGTGGTTAAGTAATAACAGCCGCACGGGTCGATCCATCAGGTTAAGCTACGCTTGCCGCGGTTGGTCCGTGGATGGGTGACCATCTTTACAAACCGAGACTCCTCCGTGCCTCGGAAAGCACGTTAAGCCGTTGGTCCCGGCTGTCATTTGTGGGTCTTTGACAGTCGTCAGAAGCCCGAAAGTCTGTAAACCAGTCTTACCAAGGGTTATCGTATTACCCAGTTACTGGGTTGTGGAGGTCAGATAGGCAGTCGCTCCATGTAAAATACTGGTATTCAGCTGCATCCGATTAGACTGGAAGCCGACCACAACATAGTTGGGAAAAGGCTAGGCGGATTGATTGAATACTCATGTAGCACCTAGCAATACAGGCTGTAAGGGTAAACAGTCTTGTCATTCAAACCTTGGGTAGTTGACTTAAATATAAAAATAAATGACCGAACACAACAAAAACAAAACGTCATTTTCATTGAAAGATTTTAAAAAGTTTCTATCCGACACCGTGCTCTCTAGTGAAACAGCTGACTGACTGAGGGAGGGGTCACGCTCGCGGCCGGTCAGTTCACATCCCGTACCCCCCGCCCGTGTTGAGACGCAAGTTCGTTGCCCTAGCGCATAGGACAACGAACTTGCGTCTCTTGTGGTAAAATTTAGATCTAATTTTTTTTTTTTAATTTGTAATTTTCCATTGATTTTACGTTCTATAAATGAAACCAAACCACTGGTTGCAAGGATAACGGTGTTTACCCTAACACCCTGTATAGGCAACTACGTTTTCGTTAAAAACGAAGTTAACACCGCCGTATGAAGGTCCCTATAAAATCGTCAAACGAAGCGATAAGCATTATGTCGTTCAAGTAGGTTTATTAAAAATTAGCAGTAAGAATATGTACAATATAGTTAAGTAATATTTCCGAAACAATTACACTGCCATCGGCAACTGCAACCGAGCAAAAAATGCTCAAAAAAGTTGCCCATATAAACGCAGGTTTACTCTAATATTCGGAATTGTGCCGACCTTTCCAGACTCTAAAAGCATTCTTGGTGATCACGTGTTTAATTACGCTATCTATCAAACATTCAGTCTGCAGCCGCACAATGGGCCGCTAACAAAGACAGATCGGGCAAATTTTCAATCTCATTAAGTTTTCATTTGATTGCGTTCGGTCGGGCTCCGTGATTCCAGTGGAAACGGATCTGTAACCGGCTCTTGTTAGGGAAACATTTGACTTTGATGTTTGCGACGTGAGTACAAACCTTCATTGGGAAGCCTTGTGACTTAATTGGTAATTGAAAAAAATATTTGGAAATTGATTGTAAAAGAAAGAAAGACAAAGTATTTATTGAGACTTGCACACAAAAAAATAAAAAATAAACAAAATAAAAGCACAAAGCCTGTCCGATGTGTGTGAGGTGTGATTAAATGTTAAGTAGGAATGGCAGATATTTATCTTATGAGACTTCGTGATCAGATTTTCGGTAATACCTACGTAATTAAACAAACTTATCCTAGCGTTCAGAAATAATTGCTAGACCGCCTTGACTAGGTATTTATCGGCGGCAAGGCAGCTCTTAAATATTCAATGGACATGAAAAAGTATTGATATTATGGCTATTATAATATTTTATTCCTAGACAACTAGTATTGCGAACATTGTAAACATGTTTTACCATTATTTATGAATATTACATTTGTTTATTATAATGAATGTTGGCGACAGTCTCTCATACCGTAATTTGTATCCTAAACAATTTTTAAGGCCATCAATCCTGGCTGAGAAGGGAATTTAATAAGTAAATGCGTGAACGAAACGTCATCTTATCACATCAATCAGAAGACCGCGAGTGGCGTGAACCACGCTCCAAGTTTACTCTAGCTAATATTAAATTAAATTCAACCACTCACGTCGCCTCTGTGACTGACACATGGTTTCTGTATAAACTCACGCCAGCGCACCACTAACAGAGTATAAATAGAATTAATTTGGAAATCCAAAACAACAATAAATATGATATTTTAGCGATCTGGCAATGGTAACTACTAACTGGAAATCACGGCTGGAGGCCTCTGTCCACAGTGTAGTGATGCAGACTAAAAGTTTCAGGACAAATTGATAACAATTTGGTGATTTTGACAAAATAAATGTATAGCTACAAGTAGGTTAAAAAAAAATTCAGGCCAAACCCATATTACATAAAATAATATTCCACAATACTGCACCAGAATGGATCACAATTTATAGAATAAAATATCAATGCAATTAAAATAGGTAGGTACAAATTACAAAGGTAATTAAATTAAAATGTCAAATGCAATTAAATTATACGTATGAGTAGATACAAATTAAAAGGGTCATAGAATTGAAATTAAAATTAAATTTCAGATTATACGGGTCACTGAATTATTAAAATTAAATTAAAAATAACAATTTCAACAAACAAGTCATTATAAATATAGGTCAGTGTCAATCAGATTACGTGCCCTGGCTATACCATGTCTGTTACAGCATTGTCGTAGGGGCAGTCAAATCGCTCGGCGATCATTTTCAGGACAGTATAGGAGCTGGGGCCCTAGACAAGTGACAATCGCTTCGAAAGCGTTTCGTATTTCTACATCGACTTTCAACAGCATTGACATAGGCTTTGCGATAGCTTATGTCAGTCCTATACATTTCTGCTTTTTCCATCATCGTTATCGCTGATAGAATGACACTCTGTCTAAGGCGCGCACCCTGCGCACCGCGACATAGCTTTTCGTACCATATTTAAAGAAATAAAGACGTATCAAGCTATGTTTTTTTCAGCTTCATTTTCATAAACAGATAAATCTCTGTCAACCATCGGTTATTATTACCATTATACACGGTATCATTTAAAAAACAAGCACATTCATTTAATAAATAATAACGCCATCAATATTGCAAGAGGGACGGCCTGTAAATAAATAGCGACGTTGAGTCCGCCGGCTGAATGAAGTTAATTATGCGTGCAACCAATATGGACTGTAATTATACGGAATCACTTTTAAAACAGTTTATTTTTAATTTAACTACGGGTTGATATTTTAATGAGTGTATTTATAATTAAGCTTCAATCCACAGGTCTGGGTGCTTAAAACAGCCACTTTGGCAGAATCTTAATAGGAAAATATTATGAATCATCGTAAAATGCCACAAACTGACAATTCGTAATATGATCTGCGTGCGATTGATATTACGAAATAATTCATCTTTTTGACACGAATCTACGAATCTCCATACAAACTGTCTCTCTCCAGAGATATTATGAATTGCTTTTGTGTCAAATTAGAGGAATTGCTAATGACCGCTGGAAATTCAGATAGTGAATTGCTTTTAGAGGTATTGCTAATGTGGCCTGTTTAGGACCCCTGGCAACATTTGTAGGTAATTATTTTAAGCTATTTCCTACTGTGTTTTTTTCCAAAGATGGAATTATGTACGTCACTTATCCAGTCTACATAAGTATACAAACTATTTAGTAATTAGAACTATCACCAATGGTTAAAAAAAATCGTTGAAGCATTTTGTAGGAATTTCTTGTTTCCATCTCGCTAATATAATAAAGCTATTAATTAGCAGGTAATCAACAAAATTCTTCGCATTATTTCTCTAATTTTCCTGCGAGGAATTCTTAAATAAGCTTACAAAAAAACATGTTATTCCTCGAAACTATGATAACTTCTTGAGTTTGCAAAAACAAGATAATTTTTCTAATTTCCACGTTACTAAACATGAAAAAGGCAATACAGTACAGAGCAGTCTCCACGTACCTATGGATCCGTGTGATAGCTGCTCTGTAATAAGGTCCAACCAAATATGATAGCGTACTTCACACTGCGACACTATTCTGATATAGTAATATGACCCGCCAAACATGACCTTTCCAAGTACCCTTTCAATCGCAAGTTACGATATTAACATCCCAAATATTTCGGAATCTACTCGCAAAACTGATTGTCACTTCTACCAGATATATTGTGAACATTTCCGAAGAGGTTACCCTTTTTGTGATAGCTCTCCCTCATCAGGGGCTTGACAGGCGAGGGATTCGAAACAATTCGGCCGCCAGAATTCGCTCATTACGATCAAGTGTGATAACGGGAGCAAACGTCGTGCCCTTCCGATTTATTGTCCCTTAGCAGATGAGCACGAACGAGCTTTTATGTATGCTGGAGTGTAAGATTCATGTAATGATGTTACATTTCCATAAGTAGGCAGTACATTACTGGTACTCGTAAAGACGTAATGTTAATGGTCTGTACTGAGTTACATTGTTATGCATCAGTTAAGAAGTCTCAGGCTTTCAAAAATATGCCTCTTCCATATGTCTCATGCGAGCTTGTTGTTTTGTATAAACTTGTACATACATATACTCGAGCTCATTATTTCGTACAATTACTGAAAGGGACGGAGTAAGTTAGGAAGACCCATAGAATATAATTATTTACGTCGTATTTCTGCTTATTATGTTAACACAATGAGTAGCCGTTTTCAAAATATAATTAAAACTGGAAGTGTTTAAGGACATAAATTTGTTTTATTTAATTATACAAAACGTCCCATTTAACATGGCCGTCGTGAGACCAAAGAAAAATAGCAAGTGTCCAGAAAGTTATCACGCTGAAGTTGTGAAAGTTAAATGAGGGATAAGACGTTCCACGGAGCTCGTACCCGGTGTGATAACAACTGTCATCTGTCACTATGCGGGATTACTTTTACAGAAGTATGTGTTTCTCTAACAAGTTTTTATACAAATACCAATTTTTTAAACGACTACCAAACGGAACTTCGACAAACGTTACTACGACATGATTTTACTTCGACATTACGGAACTCCGACACGTCTTTACTTCGACAGTAGATACTTTACTTCGACATGCCTTTAGTCCGACACTACTCTACTCCGACAAGACGTTGCTTCGACATGACTTAACTACGAAATGATGTAACTTCGATGACGCCCTACTTCGACAATAATGCTAGTTCGACATGATTCAATTTCGACATACTCTACTCCGACATGCTGTACTTCGACAATATCTTAAATCTACATGATGCGTCTCAGGACACGATGCTAATTCAAAATTATTGTGCGGCATTGAGAAACAACTGAACTTGTGTAATTTTTTTATAGGTTATAATATATTTTAAGGGCGTTCAAACCAACAAACTCTATATCACTTTGGGGGCTCCATTTCTGCACTATGTTGAAGTAAAATCTTCTTAGTATAGAGTAAAATCTTCTCTGATTTATATTTTTCTTACTATTATGGATCTATCACAGTTGCACAGCGTTTCGATTAGAACATGCTAGCTAGACAAAATTATTTATTGGGGTATTTTGTTTTTTTCTTATGAAGTTTTAATGCGGTTCCAGCACAAAACACCCCAATAAAAGAAGGCATGGTCACGCGTACCAAATAAAACAAAAAATGACAATAAAATATTTCGTATACTGAGACAAGTAGAAAAACAATCCTCAAATTATCAACAACAGTCATAAAATATGGTCCTCCAGACCGTATTTCAGCCATGGCGGCCAATCTCACCGGAGACTAGCCTTCGGCGCGGGAGATATTATAGTGCACAAGTGTGTGCGCAGACATAGGTGCACTCTCTCTTCCCTCACTCTCATAGCCCGATGGGACGGCAAACTGACACGACCGGAGAAAGATCAGGCGCAGGACCAACGGCTTAACGGGCGCACCGAGGCACGGGGTATCACACCGCCAACTTCCAAACTCCGGGCTGCTACTACGAAATTCCTAATGGAAAACTCCAATAACACTTTGCCCGACCCGGAAATTGAACCCAGGTCCCCACGCTCTGCAGCCGCGCTTGCGACCACGAGACCAACGGGGCAGTTAGTCATAAAATACTCAACTACTAATAAACTAGCAACTTAATACACAAACGCACATAATGGGACATTATTACTCAAATTATCACTCATTATCATCATTCATTATTACTCATTAACAATTTTTTTTTACATAAATTACATACAGATCATAAAACTAACTTAGTATTCAAAAATCAATATGATTCAACTAATAATAAAGTTAGTAGGATACACAGCTTAGAATTTTTTTCTACATCACTAAATTCTTCTTCTGAAGAATCTTCTACATTGAAATCTGGCATAGGTACTAATATTTTGACAAAAAATTCTAAGACTTTCACTAGAACTTATATTAACAGTAGGGGGTATTATTATCCCCCCCAGGGATACCGGGACCCTGGCAACAGGCAACTGAAGGAACACGGGTGGGTTTTAGTCAGTAAGAGTCTGACACGCCCTTCCGCCCAGAGCGGGAGAAGTCATTTGATGATTTCCCGCCCAAAAAAAAAAAAAGGGGGGTATTATTAATTCTAAAACCTCAGAAGGAAGTTAACTTGTCGGTTTTTTTGTGAACTTCTCTATCCTTATCAGTAGTCGACATTAGCGCAAAATAATTCTTGGAATTGGGACAAATGAGGGGGTGTCGCTAGTGGCTCAGTTAATAAATTCATGGAAATTCAACAGTGACTTTTGTCCAGCTAGTATGTTCTAATCGAAACGCTGTGCGTTGATCGGTATGTTTATTGAAGTTTTTATTTATTCAAAATCATCCTTCTGCTCCCTTATCCTAATATTTATAAAAAAAATATGCCAAAACCGTTATGTCAAAGAATATTAGGAAAAAAAAACATGCGAAAAGAAGGGTTCAAAGAAGAATCCCGTCTGAGACGCACCACGTCGATTTAAGATAATGTCGAAGTACAGCATGTCGGAGTCGAGTATGTCGAAATTGAATCATGTCGAACTAGCATTATTGTCGAAGTAGGATGTCGTCGAAGTCACATCATTTCGTAGTTAAGTCATGTCGAAGCAACGTCTTGTCGGAGTAGAGTAGTGTCGGACTAAAGGCATGTCGAAGAAAGGTACTGTCGAAGTAAAGACGTGTCGGAGTTCCGTAATGTCGAAGTAAAATCATGTCGTAGTAACGTTTGTCGAAGTTCCGTTTGGTAGTCTTTTTAAACATCTGAATATAAGATTCGACATTTTCAGGTCTTAAAGTAACTAACTCTATTATTTGATTTTTTTAAGAAATGTTAGTGGTTTACATACCTAACCTCTTACTTATCTTGTAAGATAATTTTGCCTTCGTTTTCGTGATCACGGTAAAACTTAACTAAAAAGAAAAGAAAATAATCAAAATGTGCTTACCCCTCTGGCACATACATAGATTTCCCGGTGGTCGCTCCGTGTAAAACAAGAACCTCGACGTAGCACGTGTCGTGCCACGCTTGCCACGGAGAATTGTGCAACGAAATTCTGGTAAGTGTGTGAATTATATAACAGAATAGAAATAAAGAAGAGGAAAGAATAATATTTTATTTGAAAGAAAGAAAGAAAAAAGCGTTTATTGGCATTACAGAAAAATACACCTTAAAACTATACAAACAGAAAACAATCATTCTAATGCCAAAAGGGCCTCAGCTCAGCATAATGTCAGATGGCAACACAAAGTGTACCACCTGACACTGATTTTCAGCTGCAATCCAGCTTATTTAGGACACGCCCAGGAAATACTTACAAACAGTAAAAAAGGAGCGTTTAAAACTAACATATTTTTACAATTACCTAAACGGAAAAAAAAAGTAAAAATATTAACGACCTGTGCGAGGCCAAAAAGGCTCATATCTCAGAGAATATTTCTGATATATTAAATAAAAGATTACGTTGCGCTGGTATTCTGATAGAAAATCTTTCTGACTTTTAAAGTACACGACCAAACACGATGTTAAACACACAGAGGTAATAATTCATTCACGTAAACATTCATGTAGGTACGGTATTAGGACCTACCTCTCTCGAACACAACATAATTTATGGAATCCTCTCCGCGAAGCATTCATGGATAATAAACAAAGGTAGGAGATTCATTAATCCGGCGGCAGCGATGCTCTATAATGTCTACACATTATATTAATAGACTCGTCTATTGTGCCATAACATTATTAAGGAAATTCCGTTTGAAGCGGGATACCTTTGAGTAACGTTATAGTTTAGGTGGCAGATCAGTGAACGGTACAATATATACTTCCTTCCTCGATTCTGTAAAATTCGACATTCGCTGGATAATTTAATATTCTAACTAGCAACGAAAATGTTTGTAGATTTTTTAATTTACTTAAATGGAACACTTTTTTTATTTTTTTTTATTTACATTTATCTAGACACGCGGCCGCGTGTCTAACCAAGTTCAAGAAAAGAACTGGCGACACAGCAGCCGTGTGTTATATTACACGAACCATTTGGAGCTACTTTTCACCACTCAATAACTCAAAATCTATTTAACGTACACACATGAAACTTAGTTTACTTATTAATACCCCCTAGATTAACTAGAACCCCAAATTTCCTAATTACAGCTCAAACGGTTATTGAGATATCAACGTCTAAAAATCGTATTTTTTATCACTGACCTAGATACCTACCTATAGATCAAAAACCTAACCCACTTCCAGATGACCTAGAAAGTTGAAATTTGGCGTCCAGCTTGTTAATTGTGTGTATACAAAGGAAAAAATCAGAAAACATTTTTTTTTCGATTTAAAAATACTTTCACGTAATCGATTTTTAACACCAAGCGCCTATCGAAATTATAATAGCAAAAACATTTTCTGTTGTAGGAAAATTGGTTCCATTATGAAAGGTCCGCTTTTATCATTTTGTATATAGGTACCAGATTATTTAATATAACTTAGACAACCAGTAATTAATAATAATTGTTAATCATTGGCTGTTTAAGTTTTCCGCGAGGCGGGCAACAGGAGTGCGGCGCGTCCGGGGTCACAGGGATTTCAGGGTTTGGAAATATAGTCAGTCCGTATCTTGAGGTGACATTTAGGCTTCCTGTACATGATGTCGGAGCCGCGCCAGAGCCGGACCACAAGACGAAAAAAATCACGGCGCGGCGCCGCCCGCACCGGTGAGGTTCCGGTGCATATCGCCCTTGCGCCATGTGGGCGATATTCATTCGTATATATGTTACCGGTAATCTGTATAATTCAGGTATTCTATACAATACCTAGGCAATGTATAGAATACATTTTCCGCAGTAGCTAGAAGCCCATAAATAAAAAAAATATATAAAAATTCGTACTTATACCGATTTGTACTTATAGACGTTACGTATGTTTTTGAGTGTGTCAAAGCGAATAGTGAGGTCAAAATGTATATGCAAAACAGAGGCTGCGAAAATTAATTAATTAAAGCATACGTGGGGAAGGAACCGACAGGGTCCATGTGAACTTTATAATTATCATTTTAAGAGTTTGTGCACACATGAGATATGCAATAAAGATTTGAATTCAATTGAATTGAACTTGTTCCTGTCGGAGTTTCCCTGACGGCACACGTTTTTTTATAGAACTTCGACAACCAATATTAACACAAACTACAACGTCGGGCTCAGCGATCTGACATCACTGCGGATAAGTGTAACTAATTAAGTTACAAAAGAAATACATTCTAACACAATCTTGCTACTTATATTTGAAAATAGATTTTACGGATCACTTTTAGTTGACGAATAATAATAATTTATTTACAAAAAGTAATGATATCCAACAAAAAACATAAATATGAAATGGGAGCCAAATTCAAAGTGTGGCTATCGACTTCACCGACAAAAAATGGGTGCTAAGTTCTATATATAATTCTGTTTATAAAGAAAATACAACATTCTCAAATAAATTTAAAACAACATTTCTTGTTTTTTCTGTTATAACAATGTTTGCTATTTAAAAATATAACTTCATTGAATAGTCGAATTATTTACACAAAGCACTTAGGATGAATTCAAGCTGAAAATTATACTTGGCTAGTTTTCACATACAAGTTCTCTTATATTTGGCTAATCAACTTATCTTCGTTGTTTATCGTTGATAATTTCTCTCTGTCTATAGTATCGCGCTACAAAAGAACTAAAACAAACAGGGTAACTTTGTTTTTCTGGTGTGCATGACAGCTACATCGTACTTTGAATTTGGCTCCCATTTCACATTTATGTTTTTTGTTGGATTGGCTTTTAATAATATACATTATTATACATCTAACACTACAATACTAATAATATAAATTATATACAAGTATGTAAAAAGGGGGAGGAAATAATCATTAAAGTGCATCAAAAAATTTGTCCGCATCGCTGTCAGCAGGAAACGTGCCCAAAAGGCTGGCAGCATTGCCACGTTGTATGGCAATGCTGATTCTTTGGCCGAAGAATAGGCAGCCCTCTGGTCACGTGAAGAGTCGACCAACCGCTTTGCGATGTCTTGATATAATAAGTGAGCACTCGACGCCCATGGCCCTAGGGTTTAAACCCCAAACGACTCAAACATATACGACCCAATAAGATTGGAGTATTTGCGCCGTTTGAGGTTTTCCGCACCTGCAGCAGCAGCCCCAGCACAGCCCGCCGTACTAGGAAGATGGGATGGCGCAAGGGTGTCGACACACGTTGCATCCCACAACACTTATAACTACTTTATATTGTGTTTGATACATTACATACTTACTTCATAATTAATATAAATAAAAATAAAAAATCTACACACATTACAAGTGTACCTACAGACACCTCGATATGTGTCTCATTGAGCTGATGATTAGGGGCATATTTTGTACGGTTTTATGGAAAAAATTGGAAAATAAATGGATCAAACTCAAAATCGACATTTACAATTTGTCTTCGTAACAAACGTTAAGCACGTTTAGGAAGTTAAAGTCAGCGAGATATTTCAATATGCCGCTGAACCCCTAAGAAAAAATTCTTGTATAATTTTTTGTTTAGCCGCCGAGGGCCGACGAACTTTCCGGTCGCACCCTCCAAAATTCAAGTCATCGCTATGCGGTACCAACGCAATTGGCTTGGAAAAATAATCATTTTAAAACTTTTCTTTATTTAGATCCTAACCTCGGTTATATTAACACAAAGTAGGCTTATGAAATTACTGAAAATTGTTTCGGCATCCGTTATTACGAAATTGTTTTGGCGTGAGACATAATAACCGAGTAAGAATATTATACAGATATTGTTTTGTTGTCGTCTTTTGCCTTGTGCCTCGTGGTTGTTTGTTGTCGGTGAAACCATCCGAAATTAGGACGAAATATTAATTAAAATGTAACAGTTTCAAGACTTTATTTTCATGAGCATTTTATTTAAATTGTAGGCAGGAAGGGTCATGTTTATACCGTTCTGAATTATGTACCTCAGTATAGTTTAGCTCCACATTAGTTATGTTTGTTTGCATTATCTACACATTCCAGGCATGTTTCAGGATTATCTACGGGATAATTTTCCGTGAAGAGTACCACTAAATATATCAGACTTTCAATATGACATAACAGCAGGTGTAGCATGGCGCTTTCTATCTCTACGAAGAATAGACATAGCTTTTTCTATACAAAGTGACAGTTCGTTTCTTCATTTTTGACGTCCAACGTCGAAATCTTTCTACAATCTGTCATTTTGTCTATCATTTCTAACGATCTTTGTCTAGGTCTTTTTATATGTAGACTATTTCGGAAGAAAGTTTTCTATCCTTACTGTCAAAATCAAATTGACAACCAATAAATCCTATGATAAAACAAAGAATTCTGAGTCGAATTATGTAAAAGAGTGAATTTCGTAAAAAGTGCAGTTGACTCTTTCTATTTTGCTGCCGTCTCGTTTTGTCTACTGTCTATAGGAAACGTCATTTTTGTCTACTCTTCCGTCGACAAAACGGTGCTCATGCTACGCCTGCTGCACTCCTATCTGAATTTCCCATAAAAAGACACTGTGTTTTTTATTACGTTCAACCAATCTGGGTCACAACCGTTTCATAGTGTAAACAAAGAGAGTTATGACATAACTGGCCATCGCAACCATCGCAACCATCGCTATTATTGTGAACAAACAAGCAGTGGCGCAGCGCGGTGGTAATCCACGCCGAGCCCCGCTGATTGCCGAGTAAGTCAGGCGCGCGGTGCCGGCACACGATCGCAAACATAAAACTGCGAGCATTTATGTATGCCTGATAAAACTAGCCGCGTTGCACCACCCACCAGCCATCATATTTATTACTCCTATATATTTATTTATCGCGCTCTCGTTACCCATTTCGTTTTCAGCACGATTTTAGAAAAAGTTCAGCTTTTGTGATGTTCTACAAATGTATCCGATTTTCATGAAATATACAAAAATCTCAGTGTCAGACTTCCTAAACAAAACTGAATAAATATCGAAACCCGAATCAAAAACGAATGAGCATGTACACACATGAATATTGAATCAGCTGCCTTTTAATACCCACAATTTGCGCGTTACATTCATTTCATTTGGAACGCGAATTGTTTGTACATAGTTCATCACAAGCTGCACTCGGCAATCTGTTCTACGAATTCATTAATATTAATCTTTCCTGATGTTATTACTGGGATTTGTACAAGGGTACAAGGAGTGTTCCGCGGCGAGTTATGCCGGAGCAATTCCGCAAAAAGCCCGGCTGAATAAGTGAAGGCGGGAGTTGGGTGCAGTCGCTGGCTCGTGAAATATAGCCCCGCATTGCTCTGAGGTGGGCTATGGGCTGCCCGGAGCAGGTGTCCTGCACACAGATTAATCTGTCGACAAACAATAACCGCCGCCAATAACGTTCACAACCTTAGTCGTCGCTATCGCGAAGCTATTCATTCGCAGATAATCGCATTTTCAATTGGAAACCGGTTTGACTGATATTACAGTTAATTTGAGAGTTTTTGATTGGTTGTGTATTGAAAATCAGTGCATTTCTTTTCGTTTCGGTAGTTTAATCGTTTCCTGGTGCACATTATTTATAATCATAATAATGATGATGAAAATGCGGTCTTTTGTAATTATTAAAGTTTCGTGTAGAATTTTCTACAATGAATGTTTAAATATAAAACGTACCTTCCTCTGGTGGTAAAATTCTGAGAAAAGCGCTTTTCACTATAATGTTCTTTCTAGTTTGCTGTAAAGAAAAACTATATTACTTTTCAGGATGGTTCCCGATGTCTGTTACGCTTGTTATTACACTGACTTCAGGAGCCATTGTGATGTAAAATAATGTTTATGGAAATAAACCATAGACGTCAGAATAGTTAGTTTAGTATCCTACCGGTTCCCGGTGTTACCTGGAATCAATTTCCGGTTCACACTAAAAGTTATTAGATAGGTACGTACCTAAGTTATCCCGTGTTGTTAAAGAAACAATTTTGAAAAAAAATTACAGATTACCATTAATAGTAATTTCCAATTTTTATCTTCGTAGAAAATGTTGAAAACGAGTAGGTCAAAAACAGATAAAACAGATTGAAACCCATCATCATCAACAATATATTACATAGAGAGACGAGTAGCGCTTTTGTTGAGACCGACTTTTCAACATATAAAACCAGCATTTTATCAACGTTACTCCCGTGTAAATAGTTTCAATTAAATTGTTCACAAAAATATAGAGTGGAGCGGCACAATGAAGAGCACATGTCTCTGCCACAACGAGGAGCCATAGATTGTTATTAGACATTAGATGAAGATGTCGTCTAGAATTATGGGTCAATTGTAGCGCAGCGCGGTTGCCAGCTGTTTGCGGCGGCGTCTCTCGCTCTTATTAAGTTTGACCCATGTAATACATAAACGCAAACACCCTTAATTTAAAGGCTCGTGCCGTCGCCCGAGGTGCCACACTAATCCCGCATAACATAGTAGCTGAAACATTTCCCAGATTTATTTACCAGCCTCTCATGTCGAGATAATGAATGAGCAGCCGCCGCGAAACAGCTAAACACGACGTGTTTTGTTTCACAGTATTAGCGAACTGTCTCGTCCTCGGCAGTCTGCACTACTCGACAGTACGGCTGTCACGTGGTGCGGTTTCAATATGCCGAGAGCACGGTGAATAATATCGAATCTGATAAATGTTCAGAAATTCCGTTTGGATAGCAATCGATACGTAGCGCATCGGGCACGGGTAACGAGTGTGACGAGCCCGGAACACTGGCTCGTTTATTTATGCTTCTCTTCAGCTACATTTATTTTACTCGGTCTTCTCAATTTATTTTGTTGCCAAGAGACCTTTTTGAATAGGCAATGTGGCGTATAAATTTCTCTCGCCCCTCGAGGACCGTAGGCTCCGGTGACTCTCCGTTAAAAGGTGCTACGAATTAATTTTACCTGACATCAAGGACGCGACGGCGGAATACGTTAGTTCATAATGAGATAGCTCAGTAAACATGTTCGGCCGGGAACAAAGTAAGTGCCTGTTTAAATATGCATATTGTATGTTGTCTATCAACATACATATCGTACATAAAATCTTGAAGTTGCTGTGGGAAAATTTCTCATTTTTTCGAATAACCTTTTAGGGGATTGAATCAGCCTTGGGCCGAAATGAGTAAAAATATTCGTTGGAAATGAGTTCTTGATTATGGTTTTTGATAAAATAAGCATAGCTTAGAATTTCTTTCTCTTTCTTTCTCCTGCCCTTATTCCAATTTATTTGGGGTCGGCACAACATGTCCCTTTCTTCCATAATTCTCTATTAGCCGTCATCTCGGCTTTCAATCATAGCTTAGAATATGTTTTCTAAAACATTATTTGCAATTTATGTGAAGACACACACACACACGCTATTTATTAATGTAATTAGTTATTATTTAACCGTGTTTTTGTATGTTGTGCTGTCTTTTGTGTGCACCAATACGTTTTATCTATCTATCTACTTAAAACCTGTGCATTAATTATCTATGGTTTATACTAAACGTTCTGTATCAACTATCAAATAACAGTATCGGAACGAAAAACAAAAAGCAGAGAGGTTTCCTCTCTTGTAATATGTAGATAGGGAAGCGGATAGTCTGAAATTGTTTCAGTATCGGCTGCTTTGCCGTTCCGATGCGCTAACGGTTCGGAAGTAGCTGACTCGAGTTCACCAGTTTCTTGCATACGTTTACACGTAACTTCTAACTTTACTCATTAAAACTGATACATTCAGTTACATCAAAGCTTTGAGTAGCCACTATTAATAAAGTAGATAGGTTCTCTACGGAAATGTTACTTGCATCTATAACTTTATGTTTGAATTCGAAATGGAGCAGAAATTCGAGCGATCCCAGCGCTCTCGTCCATTTCAGTCGATGTCCGGTCTAGAGATTGTCGAAATAAAGCGATTTTCGCGCTTTACCCCTGAGGGACTCGGAGCTACATGGTTTGTATGTCTATGTGCACTTTATTCAACTATAATAAGTAATAACTTCCACGTAACTGAGTGCTTTTAAAAGCTAAATAATACATTTTCGTCCATATCCTACATAAAGTGTTTCCTTTAGAGCGTTATCATACTGACGATTTACCAGCGTGTTTCCAGCGAAGCGATTTGTGAACGTGCTCTCCACGGGTACCAAGCGAAGTAGCCGCGACTACGCAACGTGCTCTCAGCGGTTTCTCAATATTGCACTCTCGCTTGTCTCGCTTTTTCTTGTACACTCACGTCAATCGGTCTCGTTACGAGACCGCAGGGCTCGTTGCGCACACGTGGAGTGCTCGCTAAGCACACGCAACAAGTGTGGCAAACACGCTCGCAAATCGCCAGTGTGATATGGCCCTTACTGAAATCTGAATTCAAAACTTCTTACGTTTGTAAATTGCAGCGCTGTTTTACAGTTTTACTTTATACGTTGATCAAAACTCAATACGCAACAATCACGATAAAATAATTACTAAATTATAATTATTTAAAAAAAAGTATTACATAACTCTCGAAATTATATTTGCTAGAAATCGTCATATTCCATAAAATGTAACTTTGAAAGTTACAGATAAACTTTCGGTTGATCGGATTTCACTGAAACAATCTGGCAATGAAATCTTTTATATAGGACGGACTACAAGTCTAATGATGTATCTTATAAAATTGATAATCGGTAATTGATAATCGGTAATTACCTAACTTTATTCTGCTTAATTTACAAAGTAATAATTAGTGAGTTGGCTCATTCAAATAAAGCTAATGGAAACAAAGGGAGAGTTTTTAGCAGGCTTTTATGAGTTTTATTGGAAAACCTATGTCTAGCTGACAAGTCAACAAATTATTGAAATTAAAGCACAATTGAATGAATATTTAGTAACTTGTATTTTGCAAAATTATTGGAAGCATTAAGGTACATCTTTTATGTTTTCAGAAACATCTCATAACTAACATAGTTAGGAAAAGGCTAGGCAGATTGAGATAGCATTAAAGTCAAAGTCAAAGTCAAAGTCAAATAATTTATTTCAAATAGGCACATAATATGGCACTTTTGAACGTCAAACAAAGAAATAGAATTGATTCTAGTTGCCCCTTCCAAAAGGTAGTTTTCGTATGGAGAAGAATGGGCAAGAAACTCCACCGTTACTCTTTTAAAAATGTTTTACAATATTTTGTATACATTAATTATATAATTATATGTGAAGACGATGTTAAACAAGCTCTTTTATATTTTTTTATGTATTAATCTAAGTTTAGACCGATAGTCGAGAATAAAGGAACCTAAGTTTCGATAGTCTTTTCATCAAGGAGGGACTAATCCAGTCGGTCATTAATTTAGTAACTTCTGCGCGGTCGAGGTGCTAACGTCTTTGATTAATCGAATTCAATCGCAGACATTCCTATTGAAACGTTTTACTTTACTTTAAGTAGCAGAAAAAATCCCCATTTAATTAAAGCGATGTAAGATTCTTGCCTATGGCATACAATAACATTGAAGCAACAAATTGCTTTTATTGTTGCTTGATGCGATAGACAATTAGAGACAAAAACTAAACCTTAATGTGGAATAGGTATCGTTTTATTATCTATCTTATGTATGTATCTAAGGGCCTAGTTATAACAAGCGCCCAAGGCGCGCGTCTAGTACGCTGCGTTTTGGGCGCTCAATAAAACTGTATGAATCAATAATAAACATAAAATAAACACAGTTCTGAGCATTTTGAGGGTTCAAAAGTCACAACAAAATGTGGAAATCTTGTTGTGTTTGACGAGCGTCCAACGCGCCGCGCCGCGGCCCAAAACGCAGCGTACTGAGCGTGCGCCTCAGACGCTTGTTATAACTAGTCCCTTATAAGCAAACGTTATACCAATCAATGTGTCACAATCTGCTCACTCTCACAGAAACGCCAGCTATCATCAACAACAAAAGACGCTCCCTCAAATCATAAACAACATACATATTCATAAATTACGCCTCGTACATACAACTAACGGATACAAGTTAGTAATTAACAAACTTAGGTTATTACTGTCGATGTGTCGTATTTTAATAGATGCGGCCGAGCCCGCTATGGCCGATAACCGCAATAAATTTCCGTAAGCACTCTGGATCGCTGTATTTCAATCAAACTGGCCGGAACTTCCGACTCCATTACATGTTCAAGTTTAAACTGTGTTATGGAAGCAGTGTTCCGGAAACAGGCTTCCTTCAGTCCGGCCAACATTAACTCAGCTTTCCTTAATTGATACAATAATAAATAATACATATCGAGTTGTAAAGCCGGCGCCAGACAAAGTCACATATCACACTTCTCATTTCAACACTTGTTTGAACACTTGTAATAAATGTCAGATCAAACTTTGATCAAATACCCAAACACCCGTACCTCACATTTGTGTTCAATCAACTGTTCAAATGTGTGTTGCTGTGTATAAGTACAATTGTGACGAAGTCCTTCTCATCCGTACTCATCCTATCATTTATTACTGGCAATCCTTTATGGCTGGCCACATCATCATTCCATTTTCAATTTGAATTCAGAACGCCACAAACTCCCGTGCAGTATTTTTCCAGTCTGCTGGACACTTCATCTTTGGACTTGACCGAGCGTGTTACTGTCTGTAATTTTTATATAACCATCATCTTTCTAAATACTGTGATATACTATAATTATATAATCATGTGTGTGTAACCAGTAATAAACCGTTCCTCCTATCGTCTACTGTGTTTATCTCATTATTCAACGTTGTCCGGTGAGACCCTCACTAAGCGAGCTAGCGGAGGGCAGAGGGGTCTCCCGGTACACAATGCTTGTCAAAGGCTTCTTCTTCTTACCAGAGAAGAATTGGGCATTGATTAATCATGATCACGCTTAAACAAGATTCCAAACTTGGAAAAAGATAGGTGAACAGGTGTAGCGTAGCAACATAATAAACCTGCGCAATGGCGCGCTCCCGCAGAGTGGTCCTGCACCAGGGGGCCAAGTCTACTAAACAAACGTGGCAGTGGTCTCACAATGATCAGTTTTTGACAGATATGCTATACAAAATCTGTCAAAAACTCATCATTGCGAGACCATTGACACGTTTGTAAATTAGTAGACTTGGCCCCCTGGTCTCTTGCTTGCTGACGCCCGAACGATACAGACGTGTGACCTCTGCTGTTGTACAGTGTGTTGTGTAATTTACCTACTCAAATACTTCCAATAACGTGAAACCCAAATTATCGGGATACCGTCATTTTTTATTTTGAATACAAAGAAGATGAAACAGAAAAATACATGCACAGCTTAAAAAGTTCATTCATGATTCATTTTGATGAACACACTCGAAACTGCAAATGTAAAAAGGCAAATCAAACGCAATATAATTTGTAAAGTTTTGTTTAATTTCAGCTAGCATTCCGGTTTTATTTAAAACGAGGTTGTGTTTTACATCGATGCTTGATAATGCGAATACAATGGCTGCTTTACAATGTATCCATTTAAAAAGTGCGCTTCGTTCATTGCGCGTAATTTTCACGGCACAATGAGTCGAATGTTTTAATTCATTCTTTCGCTATTCTTACTCTGAAATACGGAAATTGCCGATTAATGCTTTATAACGTTTTAAAATAACAGAGAAGAGTATTGTAAAATACTAATTAAAAATTATTTTATTGTGTGTGTACGAGCTGTTTACGAACGGCTTTTGTATTGGTGAAAAGATTACTCATTCAGCCAAGTAGGTAAGCATGGATGGAGCCCATGGTGTACCGGGCATAAGTAGGTAGGGGAGGCCGGGGTTCAAAGTGCCGGGGGTAAGTTGTTCCGGCATTAATAGATTCGTTAAGAAAAGAGATAGCAGTAAACGTTAAATGCGTCGGTAAACGTTGTACCATCGCACTGTTTGCAACCATTTTAGTGTCGCTTTATAGACGTAGCTTAGATAAATATCTCGAGAACTACTCGCCCTAACCTAGATGACTCTTGTGTAGCACTTTTTGTTGCAGAACTTAATAAGTTATAAACTTGTCTTGCATAAATTGAAATAACCGCATAAAAAAAACCTATTTTTATTTTTCGCTCATGTTGTCACAAGTCGCAATGGACTTTTTACACAGCGGCATTATAAATAATGCACAAATAAAGATGGAAATTCTTCAATATGACTTTTTTTCGCAGAACATTTTTAATTTTCCTGGGCTACTTATAGGGTATGTATATGATTGCATGATTTCTTACATAATTGTGTTTTTGTGTTTGAGAACACTTGGCAAAAAATGAATTTCGGGCAAAAAGTTCCGCTGGTAAAAGGGTTGCTGAGAAAAACGTACACAAAATGAAGCAACTAATAATAAAATGAAAAGTTGTTTTAGGATGAGAACAGAAACAAAAGAAAAGCCGAACGGTGCAAGAGCTCAGTTGAACTGTGGCGGCGCGGCGTGTAGCTGATGGTGAAAATCTTGGCGATCAGACTTTGTTTTATCGGTTTTTTTTCCGTGTTATTTGAAAATCGGCACTTTGAACCCCGACCTCCCCGTACTTATGTATCCTCGCTGATCACGGCTTTTATGAAATCTTTAAAGAGCCTCCTCAGAAGATAAAAGGCGCGAACGAAAGACAAAAATACGTTTATTAAAAAAAGAAGAGAGAGAAGAGATTTAAAGAGTTAAGTAAATCATGCAACAAAGTCAAAGTCAATGCCAAATAATTTATTTTAAATAGGCACTTTAAAGGCACTTTTGAACCTCAAAACAAAGAAATAGAACTGATTCTAGTTGCCCCTTCCAAAAGGTAGTTTTCGTATGGAGAAGAATGGGAAAGAAACTCCGCCGTTCCTCTTTTAAAAAATGTTTTACAATATTTTGTATATACAATTATATAATTACATGTGAATACGATTGATCGAACAGTATTAAATACGGCTACACTAGTTCCATTATATTGAGGAGCGAGGAATATGAGGAGCTCGTGGCTAAGTAATAACAGCCGCACGGGTCGATCCATCGGGTTAAGCTACGCTTGCCGGGGTTGGTCCGTAGATGGGTGACTATCTTTACATACCGAGACTCCTCCGTGCCTCGGAAAGCACGTTAAGTCGTTGGTCATTTGAGGATCTTTGACAGTCGTTACGGGTCGTCAGAAGCCCGAAAGTCTGACAAAACCAGTCTTACCAAGGGGTATCGTATTACCCAGTTACTGGGTTGTGGAGGTCAATAAGGCAGTCGCTCCATGTAAAATACTGGTATTCAGCTGCATCCGGTTAGACTGGAAGCCGACCCCAACATAGTTAGGGAAAGGCTAGGCAGATTGATTTTTAGTTGCATTATAATAATCTATGCTACGATAACGCAAACACGTACGCAAATAATGTAATGTATGTATTAGAAACTAGTATCCACTCTAAATGGTTTACCTAGTCCATAACAAGCAAGCACTAAAGCTATTCCCCTAAGCTGTAACTTCCTTGATTACAAGTATGTAGAAGGCGACGGCTTCATAAATATCTTAGCATTCATCATACTCAGTTTAAACTTGGTGTAACAATTTTAAATTGCGCGCGAACCCACCACCACCTCGCTTGAATAATTCAATGAGCGCGGTATCTATAAACAAATCTAATCAGAACTCCTATCAAAATCACTTTATATGTATTCGCTGACGATAAAGTTATTCAGAAACTTCTTGTTCCTTCGCAACAATGTTGGCACGTCATAATTAGGTGGTCGACCATTTAAACATCGTGTATACTGTGTTCAGGAATAAATTAGGAAGGGAAGGCAAATTATTTTAGAGACGTATGTATTTATTCAGAGCAAATTTTTCCACTGTTAGGGTTAAAAAATGTGTTAAGATTACTACTAGGTGCGTTCAAACACAATTCAAATAAATAATTCAATGGTCATAAATATATATATTTTTTACTATAATTTTGTCGCGATTGCCCCGTGGTTAGGGCCTCGCCTCTCACGCCTCTATTTTTTTACAAAGAATTCATGAAGGAAACCCAAACTGGGGATCAAACCCTCGACCCCATACTTACTCAGCTGCTACGCTTGTTCTGATCATTATTACACGAACTCGTCTTAAAATAATCTACTATTTAGCGCTTCCTATTTCAACACAATATCTTAAGTTTAAAACAAAATTTTATGTATCCAGTAAGATAGAGGGAAACAACAATATTGGAATGGTTTATTAATAATTCTGTGAAAGCAATCTGTGACTGACAGATACTTGAATTTTTTATGTAAGTTTAGCCAACGCTACGCGCCTGCTCCTTTATTAAATACTAGCTGCGTCGCACGGTTTCACCCGCATATGTCTCGATCCTGTGGGAATACCAGGATAAAAAGTATCCTATGTCCTATTCCAGGTTATGGTCTACCCATGTGCCAAATTTCGTCTAAATCCGTTCAGCCGTTTTAGCGTGAAAGTATAACAAACAAACTCACTATCGCATTCATTACGTTAGGACCAGGCCCGGGTCGATGGCGCGTCGTGTTCCACGCGCGCCTCAAAGAGATGTCAGCACAATTGGCGGGGTCCGCTAGGACCGATGCCTGCCAGGGTTGCGGGTTAGTCCGAAAGGGATACCGGGACCTTGGCAACAGGCAACTGAAGGAACACGGGTGGGTTTTAGTCAGTAAAAGTCTGACACGCCCTTCCGCTCCGCCCAGAGCGAGAGAAGTCATTGGATGATTTCCCACCCACAAAAAAAATAAAAATAAAGGATAGTTAGGGATTTACTATAGGTATTTACTATAGTTAGGGAGTTACATAATTTATGACATCACATTCTGACATCGTTGACGGTCATGGTGGTTTTTCTCGCTATATATAAACATCAATGCCCATTGCATTTTATTTGTCACCACTGAAAATTGACTAGTTTTTTTCTTAGAGTAGAAGTCCTTATAAACTCATGCCGTCTTCCTATGGAGGTAGGCAGAACCTACACCACGCCTCCTGCTACGATCTAATATACTCCTTTCACTTCATTTACGTTCATACATCTGGTTATACACGCACGCCGGTTGCAAGTACTATGTAATATATTGAACTTTCTGAAAAACATCATCAATAAAGTGTAACACATGTTCTTCTAGGGTGTCCCCTCCCGTCGTTTTCAATCATATCTGCCTGGTTACAATACCTTGTGTTAGTCGCCTTTCATTCATCCTCTCAATATGTCAAAAACAAGTATAAGAAAAACCCATTTTATAAATCTCATCTAATAAGTAATTTGAAACTAATCCATTTTCATTCCAAGCGAAGCCAAGCGACTTCTTTTTCTTTCAATTCAACAATCAATTACGTGTTTTTAAGTATGTACTTACGTATATTTACATATTTTATTATATTAGATATCTTTTATTACTAAGTTATTTCGTTTAGAAGATTTAGATTCAATTGGGTTTAAAGTTCTCAAGACATTAGAGGGCGCCTAGGTTCACAAGACATGATACAACATTACGAATTTATGGATAACGGACGACTTAATAAAATCTAGACAAGGGTTACGTTTTATAATATAAAACCTAGACACGTGTTATGTTTTGTAACATAAAACCTAGACACGTGTTATGTTTTGTAACATAAAACCTAGACAACTGTTATGTTTTGTAATATAAAACCTAGACAACTGTTATGTTTTGTAACATAAAACCTAGACAAGTGTTATGTTTTGTAATATAAAACCTATACAAATGTTGTTTTGTAATATAAAACCTAGACAAATGTTGTTTTGTAATATAAAACCTAGACAAATATTGTTTTGTAATATAAAACCTAGACAAGTGTTGACATGTTTTATAATATAAAACCTGGAAAGTGTTATGTTTTGTAATATAAAACCTAGACAAATATTGTTTTGTAATATAAAACCTAGACAAGTGTTGACATGTTTTATAATATAAAACCTAGACAAGTGTTATGTTTTGTAATATAAAACCTAGACAAGTGTTATGTTTTGTAATATAAAACCTAGACAAGTGTTGACATGTTTTATAATATAAAACCTAGACAAGTGTTATGTTTTTTAATATAAAACCTAGACAACTGTTATGTTTTGTAATATAAAACCTAGACAAATATTGTTTTGTAATATAAAACCTAGACAAGTGTTGACATGTTTTATAATATAAAACCTAGACAAGTGTTATGTTTTGTAATATAAAACCTAGACAACTGTTATGTTTTGTAATATAAAACCTAGACAAGTGTTATGTTTTGTAATAAGTAACACAATATAAACTCACCACTTCTTCCCATGGCATGGGGTAAGCAGTGACTACAGAACACCACCTTCTACGATTCTTAAATTCTCCTTTTGTTTCATTTACGTGCATACATGCACCCTAATTGCGTGACTTGAGATCAATCACAATCTGTTTCATTTTGACAGTTCAACAGCATTCATTGCGTAACTTACGTTGATAAGCGGACAAATTTTTCGAACATATGAAGCAATGGACTAGCAATCTGTTTCAAAACGATTCACATTGTGATTGGTCGTGTATTAGATACGCAATTAGGGTCAATCATTTCTCCGTAACAAACTGGTGTGACATTATTATGTTTTGAATGTAAGTTAATTTTAGAGGCTGCTGTATCTAGGGCGGCTGGGTGGCAGGCGACAGGAGGCAAGGCGGCAGGCGACGTAATCAGCGACATTGATTTGATGCGGCAGACACGGCCCGAGCCGAGAACTTGCTCTACTAATCCACTTAACTAGCTTTTAAACTGTAAATATTATTATAAATAAAACACTTTATCTACTAAGATAATATTCAAATTTCCTTTCCCTTCTGGATCACTGAGTAAATTATTCTAACGTAAATAATTCGATCGATGGGGTAAAATGCACCCTCGCATGGCCTTCTAAAGAGAGCGGTCACCGTAAGAACAAGATAATTCTCGGTATAAAGATAGAAAACTGCGATAACCTTGCCTGAGCCTTCGAGATAATAATATTGAGTGAGGTCGTTTATTTTTGGTCGTTGGGACAAGATATAATTAGATAAATCTAAAATCAAACGAAACAAGAGAGAAAAGATTCGTTTTATCTCACCTTCGGGCGTGGAGCTATTAATCTCTGCCTGTTTGACGCAGCCCAAACTTATCGGAGGTGTTGCCAACATTTATCAACGGGGACACTTGATTACACTAAATTTTTAAGTGATCCCAACGGATATTTTGACATTTATTTACTTTGAAAGCTCTCTGAAAGTAGTAGTTCGTGCGATTTATGCTTTTAAAACTGGGAGGACCCCACACATTTGTAGTGCTACCTACTGAGATAGTTATTTTTAACATAAGCTCGATTCCCCGAAGGGTTGGGCAGATGTCTACCTATAGTACACCCACATTTCACCAGTTATGTTTCAGTCCCAGATTGTTTAAGTGTTGAGATAGTTATGTATGAACAAGGTTATTTCGAAGTAAGGTGTTACGGTCTAGAAACTAAATTAAATGATAGGAATATCTTTTACTTACAGAACGAGAAACCGAAGTATTAATCAGACTAAAATATAATTATCACTCTCCGTCTGATTACGGTCACGGCCACTTCTGTCTGACTAGTTTCATTTGATGGATTGCTGATATAAAGGCTAAAATATGATACTTCTTACGATCTCTCGGTCCCTGGTAGGTGACGGATCATAAGCCGTCTATTTAGGCGCTCACACAAAGTTAAGTGCCCTTTGTTTTGGCAAAACTTCCACTTACTGTGTTTCTGTTCCGTTTAGTTTCTGAATCCAGCAGAAACTTCGCGATAAACCAACGATTCAGTTACAACAAAGCGGAGCTCAACGTCTACTTCCTGCTTCACTTCGCTACACACGAAAATATTGAGATTTACTTATGAAAACGAGAATAAAAATCATTTATTTGCAGAAAATATAGGTGTAATCATAATCAGCTTATAATGTTCCCCCTGCTGGGACACAGGCCTCCTCTCTGTGAGAGGAAGTGGGCCGTAATCCACCACGCGGGCCCAGTGCGGGTTGGTATAGATGTCACATGTCTTCGAATTTTTGGTTCTAGGACATGCCGGTTTCCTCACGATGTTTTCCTTCACCGTTTTTGAAGCAAGTGATAATTATACAATACGCAAATGAATCCGAAAAGTCAGAGGTGCGTGTCATGGGTTCGAACTCGAGACCTATGACTTGGCAGTCTAACGGTCACACCACTAGGCTATCACTGCTCGATATAGGTGAGGATATAGAATATTTTACCAGTTGTAAAAGTTGGTTGTTTAAGGTACACTCCGTACTGTGCCATGTTTAGGGCATACGAATTAACTATTTTTTACACCCAATAACAATAACAAGTAGTTGTATGGATTCGGGTACCTATTATTGTGCCGATTGCCGTAAAGGCAACAGGCCTTTGACCAAGGTTTTGATCAAGAGTCTCGACCAAAACCTTATGAGGCCGTCGTCGTCATTGTGTGGCTGAACAAGTTGTGATACTACAAGTGGTCCTTCTCCGAGGCACCCATTGTGAGAAGGAGGTTAGCCACCGGAAACTTAGCCCCTTTTCCCCGTGGCGATGGATCCCTGTTTTTACGCTTCCTTCTTAGGACCTATGCCAAATATTTTTTAACCGACTTCTTCAAAAATGAGGAGGTTCTTAATTCGTCTGTATTTTTTTTGTGTGTATGTTACGCGATTACTCCGCCAATTATGATTTTTTTTAGTAGGTCATGCTTTTGAGGTTGTCCCTAAATTTTATTAACTTTGCTTGTTTAGTTTTTGAGTTAGCTTCAATATTACGTATATTTCCCACTTAATATATCTAGACGATGTTTTAAGTGACTCCGTCACTGTTATTTACATAGCAGGTAGTGGTATTCGAATTTGTGTGGGGTAGGTACCACAACAAAAAATAAATAATACAAATGAAAAATAAAAAACTTTTTATAAAACAAAAAAAAAAACCCGCTCCCAAAAAAAGAAACAAAAAAGTAAAATATAACTTTATTTTAATATATTTTTGCAGGAACAAAATATATTTTTAATTTAAAGCCTAAATGAATGAAGGAAACAAATAGATTCATAATTTAGGAATTTTCCGAACTGGTCGTAAGGTTTCCATAACTAGAGTTGGTCCTGAAAGCCCTATAAATTTCAACACACGTAAACTTCCACGTTTTTGTACATGAGAGGTCCATTGAAGGAGTAATCCATCAAATGACGTGAAGTTTGTCCAACATTGGCTATTGTGTGCCCACCCTTTAGTGATGGCTTCGACAAAGCGTGGAGGCTATATCATTATATGGCCGGCATACAGGTGTATTCGTTACACTCCATCTTCGAGGATAATCAGGTTGTGCTCACCGGTCCTCTTACAACGTTTAATGGATTTTGTCATACATTTTCCTTATGTAAACTCACAAAAATCTAAAAGGAATCTGTGGCCGTGATATTTTGTAATAAACTTTTGATCATCTTAAATTATGTTCTTATTCTTAATCACAAATCGAACCCACGACTCTCTTAGCGTATAAGACATACCTACCCGCTCTGATACATTGATAGTTCAATATTTTTGAGGGACTGTATTCAGCAAACATACCTAATATTCAAGTAGTATTTACACAGCAAAACAGCTGCAGTTGCAGTCGTACTGGCAAAAATGGGTGTACTAGGTAAAGGTTAGGTGGGTGGGTAATCATCAAATGACTTCTCCCGCTCTGGGCGGAGCGGAAGGGCGTCTCAGACTTTTACTGACTAAAACCCACCTGTGTTCCTTCAGTTGCCTATTGCCAAGGTACACCTCTGCCTAACCTTTAGGAGAATACAGGCGTGATGTTATGTATGTGTAGGTACTTACAGTATTATCATCGTAATTAGTGCAAGTATTCTAATATTTTTATCACCAACATTAAAGCCTGTAATTACTTACTAAACATAAAGTAGAGTACGTCATTATTACCTACGATGAAACTACAAGTTAATACACATTTATTTCATATAAAATGTAGCTAGCGAAGACGCCTTTCTCCGAACACCACATAATAAACAAGCTGACGGTGTCGGGTCATAATTTGATATAGGTATGCTTAGCACTTTATGTATTCGCGGCGTTAGTTCTCGCGACGCGTCACAGATGGCGCTCTATCGCTTTTCAGGCCAATGCACACGTTAGAATTTATTATGAGCCCGATTCTATTCTAGTCGGGAAGAAAAATATCTTGCCAAGGATGAATGATATTCAGGGATATTAAGGTAAACTTTATTTACTTCCTTGCTGTGAAGACCAAGTACAGGCGAATAGATAACTGTGTTCAGAGGATATTTGAAAATAGATTTTATTAATAACTTAAGTAAGTAAAGATTGCTGAGGTCAAAGGCATTCAAAAACTATAGAATCCCCAATTTTTCAACATATTAAGTAATTTGGTCCTGTCGGCTGTAATGTTAACGTGATTTAGTTATCATTGATTACCAAATTAACTAATCAAAACTATTAATTTGTGTTAATTTTTCTTTGGAAATTATAGGCAACTATTTGAAAATCTAAACTTTAGGTAATAATAGGGTCGAGGTGGCCCTAGAAAAGGATGCTTGGAGGGATTTGGGGGAGGCCTTTGCTCAGCAGTTGGACAAAATCAAACTGGTTGCTAATCTAGTTGTAAAATTTATTATTTGTATATCATCGTTTTTTTTTTACATTTTATGATAATTAAACTCACACACTGTCCTATTAGTATTACTTGCAAGTTTGTAGGAATATTGTGACATCGTATACTTTAATGTTTGTAAATCTGTGAGCACCATGTATCTATCACATACTTAATTTATTTATTTGTCATTGCTCCATTTTTAATTTTTAATACTTTTAATTCTTTTTACCTATTGTAATTGAATTCTCGGTGCATCGTCTTCACATGTCATTATATAATTGATGTATACCAAATATTGTAAAACATTTTTTTTTAAAGAGTAACGGTGGAGTTTCTTGCCTATTCTTCTCCATACGAAAACTACTTTTTGGAAGGGGTAACTAGAATCAGTTCTATTTCTATGTATTTGACGTTCAAAAGTGCCTTTAATGCGCCTACTTGAAATAAATTATTTGACTTTGACTTTGACTTTGCAGTGGGACAGTATAGCCTTTTTTTTTTTTTTTTGAGGTTGGGAAATCATCCAATGGCTTCTCCCGCTCTGGGTGGAGCGGAAGGGCGTGTCAGACTTTTACTGACTAAAACCCACCTAATAATGACCTTTTAAGCTTAGTTTCAAGAGGCTGCATTCACAAGCACTGAAGTATGACAAGGTTTATGAGGCCTGGCCGCCAAAAAACATAAAACCTCAAATCTGATTGCCGGTTTATTTTTCTAACTCCGAATTTGAAATGTAAAAGCTGGCCTCTATTGTATGTGAGGCCGCGGCACGTTCCTGGCGCCCCGCCAAACACCGGGTTGTAATGTGAGCGACACCGAACTTGTGCTAATTACCGAGGTGGCGACTCCAGCGCAATATGTTACAAGGCGATTTTTAAAGATTTATGATGGAAAAACAATATTTTTGTTCTAGACGTGTTCGGTTTGAGAAAGTTTGGTTTGCGCATGGGCGTAAAGGTTTGGTTCTTTTCTCCGAACGCTAGGCTGATAGTGATAACTCTACTGAGACAAAAATGAAAATGTGATGCTGTACAGTACAAAGTAGTATTGAAACTTTTGTAGTTAGGGCAACGTTCTACTAAGTATAAAAAAATGAAACAAAAAAATTCAAGACGGATGATTCTAAGAAAACCCACCATTTTATGCGCAGCGCACATTTTTTACGTAATGCATGCAATCGCTAAGAAATATTGTAATGGTAACCGGAACCGACAAACAGTGAGACGCTCGCAGCCAATGGGCGGACGTCCTCGTGACGGGGAAGATTGGATGCGGAAGAGGAAAAGGCTGTGTTGCAATGAGGACGATATAATGTCTGCTGGTGATATGTTGGGTAGATAAGGGGACGGCAAGGTTATGGTAGGTGAAGTCATTTGTGATTAGAATTGTATCGAGATTTTGTTACGTGATTATTATTATTAACTAGCTACTGAAATTAATTTGAAACCGTTAACCGTGATATAATAAGACACTCTACCGTACCTCGGAAAGCACGTTAAGCCGTTGGTCCCGGCTGTCATTCGTGGATCTTTGACAGTCGTTACGGATCGTCACAAGCCCGAAAGTCTGACAACCACTCTTACCAAGGGGTTCGTATTACCCAGTTACCGAGTTGTGGAAGTCAGATAGGCAGTCGCTCCATGTAAAATACTGGTATTCAGATGCACCCGGTTAGACTGGAGGCCGACCCCAATATAGTTGGGAAAAGGTTAGGTAGATTGAATATGGCTTTGTCAAAATAGCGTTTGTCTAAATTAATCGCCAGGATATTCTGTTATCTATTAAAATTCTAAAGGAACTTCAAAGACAAGAACATTAAATGTTTTGTGAAATTATGTAGCCTCACCTATGATGGATCAATTTCTAAAACGGGACGTATCAAATCCATTCAAGTTGCATGTGTAATCAATAACTCCAGTCATAGGATCACTACATAAATCTAGATAGTGTTACCGCAGCGCAAGATTGACCTGTAATCCAATTTCAACATGGCTGCATCAGAGCTATTTCCAACCTAAATTCTTCAACCTCTTAGATCTTAATAGATATTGAAAACTAGCGACCTGATACGTGACTTTTTACGTCTGAAAACTTTAAGAGTTAAAGCATAAGAATTTCAGAATTTTCTTTGTGTAGTTTGAGGATGTATCTTGAAAGTTTGAACAGATTTAAAACAATGAAAGATTGAAGTTTTAAACAATACACATGCAAATGTGCCCGAATTCATCACACAATATTTTTAAACATTTCTAAAGAAGATACATGATCGTAGCAAAGTGCGTGCTACGGCGTAGCCGATGCGTGCTACGCCGTAACTCGGTGCGTAGCGTAGCGAGACCGCCTCTGGCACCGCCCGAGTTTCCGCAGACAGTTGCAGTTTCCTGAATACTGATACGAACATATAACAGTTATCAGTTATCGTTAAACTCAATACAAGTTACTTGGTTTCTTTAAAGTGCTGATTGAAATACTTTTCGTCTTCAAATCAAATCATTTGTCTTAATTTTACCCCAACACTTCGTATAATTCAACGGCTGTTCGAAATTTTGATACCTATAATACAAAGAAAAATGCAACTGTACATCAATTACATCATTAATCATCATCACCGTATACACATTTTACAATACCCATGGGAAGCTCATTTCAATAAGCACAAACAAGTACAACATCGACACAAAACAATTACCAATGCATTTGGGATATAAGCAATCAGGCTTTGCATCGTGTTCACACAAGCCAATTAATTAGCTAGCTGGCTAGAGCCCGTGACAACAGGATAACATATGATGACCGCTCAAATATATTATCCGAGATCCGACGGTACGTCATACTGCGGACGGACAGAGACGAGCCCGCACGACGCACCGTGGGAAGGTGTACGTCCGGGGTATCGCAGACATCGGAAGTTCCTCGGTGCGCGGTGCGTGGCGGTCTGTCGTCGTCGCAAAATCGCGGATCGTCGGATCTCGGCATTACACTATTGGAGCTGCTAGTCTGAACACGTGTGTGTGCTCTGCTTAAATAATTTGAGACATGTTTGTGACATGTAGCTGTATGGCACTTCATCATTATTATTAAGGCTTGAATTCCTCGTACGCTGATGTCGGTCGCGTACGTCGGTCGCGCGTGCGTATATACATTGTGTTCTATATAGCACCATACTGCGACGCTCACGTCCGCGGCGCGTACTACGTTGCTACGCGTACGCGACCGAACGTACGCGACCGAACGTACGCAACCGAACGTACGCGACCGAACGTACGCGACCGATATCAGCGTAGGAAGACTTCAAGCCTTAAGTATCATTTTATGCAAGACTTGCAGTGACTTCAGGAGCAAATCTTAAATAAGCACAAAAAATGACTTAAATGTCCCAATTGGTATAGACTGTCTCCAAACTGCCTCGTTGGCCTAGTGGTCGCAAGCGCTACTGCTAAGCATAAGATGCTGGGTTCGATTTCCGGGTCGGGCAAAGTGTTATTGGGTTTTTCCATCAGGAATTTCTCTGTAGTAGTCTGGTTCGGTGGTCGGAGTCTGGTTTCGTGCCCCGTTGAAGGCATTAGGCTCGCCCCCTATTACGTGGAACTTAAACATAACTGGTGAAATGTGGGTGTACTATATGTTCACCTCTGCCTAACCCTTCCCTGTATATTCTACCTAACCCTTCCGGAAAAAGGTGTGATATTATGTATGTTATGTTTATGGTAGACTGCAGGTTCGATTTCAGCAATATTTGTAGGTATGGTCTAGGTTATAGTTGGAGGAGCTCGTGGCTAAGTAATAACAGCCGCTCGGATCGATCCATCAGGTTAAGCTACGCTTGCCGGGGTTGGTCCGTGGATGGGTGACCATTTTCGCATACCAAGACTCCTCCGTGCCTCGGAAAGCACGTTAAGCCGTTGGTCCCGGCTGTCATTTGTGGATCTTTGACAGTCGTTACGGGTCGTGAGAAGCACGAAAGTCTGACAACCAGTCTAACCAAGGGGTATCGTATTACCCAGTTAGTTACTGGGTTGTGTAGGTCAGATAGGCAGTCGCTCCATGTAAAATACTGGTATTCAGCTGCATCCGGTTAGACTGGAAGCCGACCCCAACATAGTTGGGAAAGGCTAGGCAGATTGATTGGTCTAGATTATAGGTTTTTTTTTTGGGTGTGTTATACAATTATTTTACCTATGATATGATGACACTGCTGTTAAAAAATGTTTACAAATATTTTTTATACAAACACTAGCTTAGCCCGCGGCTTCGCCCGCGCGGTATGTCGATAAAGAGTAGCCTATATCCTTCCCCAGGGCGCCATCTATCTCCTTGCCAATTTTTGTTGAATTTCGTTCAGTGGTTTAGGCGTGAAAAGGTAACATACAGACAGACAGACAGTTAGACAGACGGAGTTACTTTCGAATTTATAATATTAGTATTATGGACTTGACTGTTTTGATGTATTAGAGTTTGAAAATGTTTGTAAACATTTTTCACAGCAGTGTAGAAGCACCCTTGAGACAACAATACCGGCCATAATGCTTTCGGACACTGAACGAGACAATAGAATTTTATTGTTTTGTCGTGTATGGACGTTCACTGTCCGCGAAAGCGTTAATGACATCGTCTAGTACGGAATAAATGTTTTCAGAATGAAAAGCAAACTTGCAAAAATGCATTTTGGACTTAAAGCAACAAGTTTATCTAGATTTTTCCTGCTTCTAAGCATCGAATTTTAATACTGTTCTGTCACAAGCAATGTTTTATCCATACTAATATTACAAATTCGAAAGTAACTCTGACTGTCTGTCTGTATGTTACCTTTTCACGCCTAAACCACAGAGGATTTCGACAAAATTTGGCAAGGAGATAGATGGCACCCTGGGGAAGGACATAGGCTACTTTTTATCGACATACCGCATGGGCTAAGCCGCGAGCGAAAGCTAGTTATAAAATAGTGGAAAAGTGGAAGAATATTTTGCTCTAAATATGTCATATCGGGCCATAACATCACAATAGAGTGCCTGAACTGGAGCACGGTTCTGAACCTAGGTGACAGCTGACAGAATGAATACCTAAACAAAAGCTTGCCGTTGGATTTTTAACTTTCGACGCTGAGCCGAGCGTTGAAATTACAACAGCTCGCTTTTATTTAGGCATTCCTTTAGGTGTCGCCTATTGATAGTGAAAACATGGTATGAGCCTTCGAAAATATTGTGCAATATTTATGAAGAGAGTGCTTCTTCAGATTTAGCTAAGTTAGGATAGTCTTTTGTGTTACTATAGAATGTCTCCGATGTATCAAAGCCGTCGCGCGTCGGTACGTTTGCAGATATACAAAAAAAATCAAGTAATAAAAACTAAAACCCAACTACGACTTAAAAGGTATAAACAAGACACCACAGACAGACAAATTAAAAATCCGGAGTCACACGTCTTAGGGCATAAATCGAACAGATTACGTGTGACTCCGGCAATTTATTGAATTTAAAAAATCCTTTAATGGAAAAGCCTGTTAAGCTAATAAGTTTTAATTGTAAAAGTGTTACGAGTTCAGTTGATTGCATTAGACGACTGTGCGACACTGCGGACGTTATCGCACTGCAGGAGACGTGGTTGTTGCCGCATGATCTGGCCTTTTTAGGAAACATACACAACGACTTTGCATTTACCGGAACCTCAGCAGTGGATACGGCAGCAGGTGTACTTCATGGTCGACCCTATGGAGGTGTAGCACTTCTGTGGCGGAAGAGTCTGTTCTCGATGGTTAGTGTAATAAAGTGCAGCAGTGTTCGTATCGCGGCAATAAAAGTGAGTTTGTGTGACAAAGATATGCTAGTATTTTCGGTATATATGCCTACCAACTCCAGTGACAATCTCGCCGAGTTTACTGACTGCTTAAGTGAGATCGCAGCTATAATCGACAGCAATAGCATAGAAACTGTATTTATGTTAGGTGACTATAATGCTCACAATGACGAGCTATTCCATAGTGAACTACTTAAGGTCTGTGAGGAACAACAATGGTTATGTGCTGATATTGAGTGCTTGCCGAGTGACTCATACACTTTTGTGAGTGACGCGCACGGGTGTAGGCGCTGGCTTGACCACTGCATTACGACACAGGCCGCGCAACGGACGCTCGTTAATGTTAAGGTACTGTACGATATTTATTGGTCGGATCATATGCCTATAGAGGTAGAATGTAATCTAAAGTTAATTACACCTAATATAGTATTACCTAAACCTAACAGTAATAACATTGTCTGGGGGCAACGTGACTCGACACAGATAAGTATGTATGAGGAAATGTGTAATGTGGGTTTACGGGAAATAGATTTTCCGCACGCATTTAGTCACTGTGCAGACATTCATTGTAGGAATGTGGACCATAATATTGTTCTGGATGATTTATACAATAACATAATATGTATTCTCCAACAGTCTGCTGAGTGTAGTGCGGCGGCGAATAAGCCCCGAACGTATAAACCTGTGCCAGGGTGGAATAAACATGTAAAAATAGCTTACGAGGAGGCTCGCTTAGCTTTTAACGGTTGGCAGTCATGTGGTAAACCAGATACAGGTATTGATTATAATAAAATGCGTGATACGCGGAGAAATTTCAAAAGTAAATTAAAATGGTGTCGTAATAATGAAAAACAAGTTAAACTAAATTTAATAGCTGAAAATCATAAATCTAAGGACTTTGTAAATTTTTGGAAAAACTCGAATAAACTGAATCCTAGGTCGAGCCTCCCGGTAAGTGTTGGTGGTAAACATGATCCCACACAAATTGCTAATATGTTTGTAGACCAATTTAAAGTGAATCCCTTGGCAAATTCCTCTGTTGGTTATGTGACGCAGGAGGTGACTGGCGCTGATGTGAGCATGGCGCGGGGATTGAATTTATCAACTAAAGATGTCAAGAAAGTGATAAAAAATATGGTTAGAGGCAAGTCCCCGGGACATGATCACCTTAGTGTCGAGCACCTTAAGTATGCAGGTGTACACTTGCCAAGAGTATTGTCGATGTTTTTTAGACTGTGTGTGAGTCATTCTTATCTGCCCAGTGCACTTATGCGAACTATAGTTGTACCTGTCATAAAAAATAAAACCGGTGATGCTGCAGATCCCAGTAATTACAGACCAATATCCCTGGCAACGGTCATAGCAAAGGTGCTGGATAGTCTGCTGGATACATACATGGCCCCCAGGATTGACTTGCATGATGCACAGTTTGGCTTCAGGCCTGGGCTGTCGACTGAAAGTGCCATTATGTGTTTAAAGCGGACTGTCCGGTATTATGATGAACAACATCAGCTATGCAGACGATATGGTCTTGCTGAGCCCATCAATCAGTGCGTTAAGACGTTTGCTGAAGGTCTTTGAGAACTATGCGGTGACTCAGGGGCTTATGTATAATGTCACTAAGAGTGAGTTACTTGTTTTCAATGGCGGTGCCAAAGGTTACTTAAATGTTCCATGTATCTCGTTAGCAGGTACACCCTTGAAGCAAGTCTCAAAATTTAAATATCTGGGCCACTGAGGACCTGTGCGATGATTTAGATGTCGAGAGGGAGCGTAGGGCGCTGTCTGTTCGAAGTAATGTGCTGGCCCGTAGGTTTGCAGGGTGTTCTTATGATGTAAAAATGACGCTTTTTCGAGCCTACTGTCAGACTTTTTACACCTGCAGCCTTTGGGTCAAGTATACGCAGAAGGCATACAGCGCCCTGCGTGTGCAGTATAATAATGCCTTCAGGATGCTTGTGGGGCTGCCGCGGTATTGTAGCGCTTCGGGTATGTTTGCCGATGCGAGAGTGGATGATTTTTATGCCATCATTCGAAAACGATGCGCTTCTCTCCGGCACAGAACAGATATCAGCACCCACGGCATGTTGAGAGCATTGAGTGACCGGTGGGACTGCCCGATGCTTAGTCGATGGGTGAGACTGCACACACAGATCTGCTCTTGATAACTGTACGTGCATTTTATTTTATTTTATTTTATTAATTCCTATTATGTTATTATTATTATGCCTATTTGTGATTTTTATGTGTATTGTGTGTGTATACCTACTGATGTAATTCTATGGACTTCAATGTCTGCAAATAAATGATTAAATAAATAAAAATTAAGCCCTTTCATTTGATACCCAACATGGTACGATTAAACCATTTTTTTTTTAAGTTCCTCACTTTAGGTCCTCTAGAGGGCGCCATTTTTAATTTGATGTGACTTCACATAGCCTATAACCAGCGGACAATCACGACGCTTCTAACAATACCTCATTTGTCAAATTGTGATAAGTGGTTTGGAAGATAGGAGGGAACAGATGAACATACATACCGGTCAAAATCATAACCCTCCTTTTTTCTTCGCCGTAGTCGGGTAAATAGTGTCACATGAGAAACGAAAGTCATTGTAGAAATACGAAACTCTTTCGAAGCGATTGTCACTTGTCTAGGCCGTCAGACAGGGTTATAACAATTTCATTACATAAACTTATAATTTAATGTATACAAAATATTGTTAAACATTTTAAAAGAGTAATTACGGAGTTTCTTATCCATGCTTCTTCATACGAAACTACCTTTTCGAACAACTCTACTACAACTAGAATCAATTCTAATTTTACTTGTAAATTTTGACGTTCAAAAGTGCCTTTTAAAATGGCTTACTTATAGAAGCCAATCAGTCACGTACCAACTGATGTTGCACCAGCTGATGAATTGATGAAGCAATCATTGTTGCCGACACCTTCATTAAAACCTCATTTGGCACACTACATTATGTAATAATATTATGGATAAGCTACTATGTAATATGTAGTCTACATACTACATAGTAGCTTATCCATAATATTAAATATGTATTATAAATTCGAATGTAACTCTGACTGAATGTTACCCTTTAACCACTAAACGGATTCCGATAAAATTTGGCAAGGAGATAGATGGTATCCGGAAGAAGGACACAGGATACTTTTTATCCCGGTACACGATAATTTCCGACGCGGGTGAAGCCACGGGCAGAAACTATATAGTTCTAAATAATCTTGGCTTTGTATTGACATATTGCCAGTCTATCGTACGTTACAATATAGTGAGAATGTAAACAATAGCTGCTGAGACGACAATAGAACGTTACAATGGCCGGCTTAGTTATTGAATAAAGCGATTATCCCAATATTGCTTCCACTGTCTCCGTTTGTTATTACTACAGCTTTTATCCATGCCTTCGTCGGCGTTTATTTATGACTAGCTTCAATAGCTGCGACTTCATGCGCGTGGAAGTCGTATGAAACACAATATACAAAAAAAAAAATATCAAGTAATAAAAACTAAAACCCAACTACGACTTAAAAGGTATAAACAAGACACCACAGACAGACAAATTAAAAATCCGGAGTCACACGTCTTAGGGCATAAATCGAACAGATTACGTGTGACTCCGGATTTTTAATTTGTCTGTCTGTGGTGTCTTGTTTATACCTTTTAAGTCGTAGATGGGTTTTAGTTTTTATTACTTGATTTGTTTTTATATTCTTTTGGTGTTATAATATATACATTTTTGAAATGTGCTCATTAAGCCCTTTCATTTGATACCCAACATGGTACGATTAAACCATTTTTTTTTTAAGTTCCTCACTTTATGTCCTCTAGAGGGCGCCATTTTTAATTTAATGTGACACACTTCACATTGCCTATAACTAGCGGACAATCACGACGCTTCTAACGATACCTCATTTGTCAAATTGTGATAAGTGGTTTGGAAGATAGGAGGGAACAGATGAACATACATACATACATACATACATACATACATACCGGTCAAAATCATAACCCTCCTTTTTTCTTCGCCGTAGTCGGGTAAAAAAATTGTCCGCATCGCTGTCAGCAGGAAAGTGCCCAAAAGGCTGGCAGCATTGCCACGTTGTATGGCAATGCTGAGTTTTCACCAAAACGAATGGGTAGTGTGGCTTGAAGCTACGCGAGGTCGCCCAGTGCCACATTTAAAATGGATGTTAACGTGTTTCAAATAATATGATCGATTTTGTCTAAAAGGTTGGGCTGCCTCCATAAAGAGGAAGAAAGGAGAAAATACATAAAATTTGGACCGAAACAGCAATGTCTGATAAGGGTGAATGCCGAATGTAAATTAATTTTAGAGAGTCTGTCCAAAATATCGTTGAAATGTTTAATTTTTGCCTCGACGAATGGTGAAAAACTATCTTCTAGGATTGGGGAACCTAGGAGGTGCAGTGAACTTTTTTCCAAAACTTTGATAACCCGCTATTGAATAAAATTTCTGTATGGTCGATTGTCTGTCGGTGTCGTCACAAAGGTAAGATAATAAGTTACCCAATGTATATATTTTGCCCAAAGTACATATTATTATTATTTTAGTCATCATCTGCCTAGCCTTTTCCCAACCATGTTGGGGTCGGCTTCCAGTCTAACCGGATGCAGTATTTTACATGGAGCGACTGCTATAGCATTGTACGATTGAAAGAATTTTTTGAATTTAAAATTTTTGGGTTTATACAAACAAAAATACAAATCTTTTCTCTTCATAAATAAAAAAAATCAAGTAATAAAAACTAAAACCCAACTACGACTTAAAAGGTATAAACAAGACACCACAGACAGACAAATTTAAAATCCGGAGTCACACGTGTTAGGGCATAGGTTACGTGTGACTCCGGATTTTTAATTTGTCTGTCTGTGGTGTCTTGTTTATACCTTTTAAGTCGTAGTTGGGTTTTAGTTTTTATATTACTTGATTTTTTTTTTAATTCTTTTGGGGTTATAATATATATATTTTTGAAATGTGCTCATTAAGCCCTTTCATTTGATACCCAACATGGTAAAATTAAACCATTTTTATTTTTAAGTTCCTCACTTTTTGTCCTCTAGAGGGCGCCATTTTTAATTTAACGTGACTTCACATAGCCTATAACCAGCGGACAATCACGACGCATCTAACGATACCTCATTTGTCAAATTGTGATAAGTGGTTTGGAAGATAGGAGGGAACAGATGAACATACATACATACATACATACATACATACATACATACCGGTCAAAATCATAACCCTCCTTTTTCTTCGCCGTAGTCGGGTAAAAATAAAACTACTTTAATACTTATGAAATTGCTGATTGTTCAGCTTTAAATAATCGATATGTTATTTATCTGTGGAGGCTTGTTATTAATGAAATGAAATGAAATTAAATTAAATTGTTTACTCTGTAAATAGGATATTGGAATCACTTTTACACGTCATATTAAAAAGTTGTAAAAATAAGCTAGATGAGGTCGGCGTTTCCTATCTGACTACTCTGAGAAGAAAGGCCGAAACAAACTCAGAGGTCACCGTCTCCTTTAAAGTCCAGACATAATCTTGGTCAGGCCATATGAGGACCATGTAGATAAGAGTCTGAAATGGTCTTTTGAGGAAAGAACCACACAGATTTGAGTGGACCTGTCCAGTCAGTGCAAGCATTTGTCAGTAATAGTGGAGCTCAACTCAGAACTAAAGGAGCTCAACGACTCGACGAACAATACCAAAGAAAGGAACTTGATAATGATGTTTTGTTGTTACCTATTATTTGTAATTAGTCTGTAAGCCTTCTTAAAAGTAATAAAATAAAATAAATAACATTAGTGCAGATATACTCTCATTTATGATTTAATAAGTGAACAGTTTACCTTTTTATTAAAACTTGTTAAATGTGGTAGAATATTTATGTAGCAGTATACTCCTTAGTTTGTGAATCCTTGCCAAACTAGTGAACGGTTTATGGCCTATCGTTCAATGGGCCTCCGGGGGTCGTTGAAGGAGGATTCAGTGTTTTATTATTGTTTTGGGTTATTCTTTCCTTATGAGCCGCAAAAGGAATGGAGTACTTTGGGAATAACCCAACTTATGTACAGTCAACCGCATATCAGTAGTCAGTAGTAACAATTTGACTTTGACAGCGCCTTGTCAGAGCAATTTTTTGGTTGGCGAGGTAGCTTCATGTCTGACTTCCACACACCTACCATACGGTTGGAAGTCAGCTGCTGCTATACCACTCATAAGGCTAGTTTTATGAAGAAGATAACCACTGAGCAGCAACAACAAAAATAAAACAATTAACTGCAACAAGCAATTAAGCAACTAGGAGATAACTTTCAGGACCCATTTTCCTGTAAAATTGGCACACTACTTGGGGGCCTAAAACGGCCACATTAGCAATTCCTCTAAAAGCAATTAATTTCCTGAATTTCCAGCAGTCATTAGCAATTCCTCTAATTTGACACAAAAACAATTCATAATGTGTTGACCATTTTACGAATCTACATACAAAACTGTCAAACAGATGAATTATTTCGTAATATGAATTGCTCGCAGATCATATCATGAATTGTCAGTTTGTGACATTTTAGAATGATTCATAATATTTTCCTATTAAGATTCTACCAAAGTGACTGTTTTAAGCCCCCTGAGCTCAATACTCGGCCACTCTCCTCCATTTTTTTTTACCTTGCGAAGATCGTCGCTCCTCTCTTTTCACGCAATTCATCAATTAGTCGCTCTGGAGTTTTCCACTGGTTTCTCTTCCCGTATTACAGAAATGATGACTCATCTTATTACCTAATTAAGATATTCCGAGTTCAGATTCTCTTCTCAATGAGTATAAAATGTCTGTAACAATTTCCATAATACCGCTTACTTTATTAACGATATGGGAATATGCATGTATTTTTTTAATATTTTTATTCGATAGTTTACATCGTCAAATAATAGTTTAAAAAAAATCGACGGCAAAAAAGCAATTTAAAGTACTTAAAAAAATGTTTAAAAATAACCAACCGATCCGGGCTATTTAAACGCCGTCCATTTGGCGCGCTTGGTGTGGTGACGTCACAGTCCGCGAAAACAAACAAGCAACTGTCAAGTCAACGTCAAACACTCCTTTTTGTAGTAGCATTTGACATTGACTTGACATTGACATTTTGATTGCTATCCCGGATTGTTACGTCACATCCGCTCTTAGCTTTTCAAGTATTTGAATTACCCACAGTTTTTTGGGACTTTTTAAAAATTAATTTCTCGCTTATAAAGAAATTTTATTCAAATATATTGATGGAGGCATAATTCTGAAGTAACATAGTTAATAAAAAAATATATTTGACCCATATTTGAATCACATGCATATTCCCTATTATCGCACTCTCTTCCCTCTTTTAATAAATTACAGCCTTTAAATACGCGCTACTGCTGAGCAAGAGGTTCTGTGTTAGATTCCCAAGTTGGGCAAGGTGTTATTGTGTTTTTCCGTCCGGAATTTCTCAGTAGTAGTCCGGAGTCTGGACTTTTTCCCGGTTGATAGCAATAGGCTCGCTCCCTATTACATAGGACTTAAGAAAAGTGGCGTAATGTGGGTGTACTATAGATACACCTCTGCCTAACCCTTCAGGGATTACAGGCGTGATGTTATGTGTAGTTTAAATACGCTGATTGAATTCTATTCAATTAGTCCTTATCTAGTGTCATTTACAAAAATAAGGATAACTCGGCAAAGCTTGTAGGTATAACGGAGAGCTTAATCAAAAGAGTATACCGAAAGTAGATTATTCGAAATATTTATCTTTACTTAAAATATACCTTTTAATCTATACATATCATAAATTAAAGTCACTTTTCGTGTTTGTCTGTATGTCCGTATTGTTCTTCTAAACCACGCAACGGATTTGGATGAGGTTTTCACAATCGTTTAGAGAATTAATTCCGGAAGGTGTATAATAGTTAATAAAAGTTACATTAACTAAGAAATCTAGATGTTTTGTAAAGTCGTAAAAACCGTGCGAAACAGGAGCGGTTCGCTAGTTCTATTACAATCGCCTACGGGATAATACCCATTAAAAATATCTCGACCTTATACTAATTATAAGCTCTCACCTCTTCCAATTATAAGTTTGACTCCGCGTTCTATTTTAGAGGCGAGTTCCTCAATATTGGTGAAGTTTTGATTTCGTCTATTATTAATTATCAAAGTTGATTGTGCTACTAACATTAGTATCTATTAATAAGTCTGAGATTGAGTGCCCATCAGCTGTTCGCTACACACTTTTCACTTAAGCCATTGTCCCTAATTCTTTCCTCTTTTTCACTCCATCGCCAATGCATCATTCATCATCATCATCATCATTTCAGCCGAAACACGTCCACTGCTGGACATAGGCCTCCCCCAAGCACCACCACTTCGACCGGTTCTGTACGTCTCACATCCAGCGGATTCCCGCGGCCTTCACCAGGTCAACGGTCCACCTTGTGGGGGACCTTCCAACGCTACGTCTTCCGGTACGCGGTCGCCACTCCAGAACCTTTCGGCTCCATCGACCATCTGTTCTGCAAGCAATGTACCCTGCCCACTGACACTTAACTTTGGCAATACTTCGGGCTATGTACATTATTTATGTGTACCATTTGGCTCGCTCGGCGGTGCACTGACCGACTGGCCTTCCTTCCCGTGCTACTTGTGTGCCAAAGGATTTGGGTTAGAATAATGCATAAGTCATAGATATTATCTGCGCATTCCTCATCCGGAATCTTTTGGCGGAACGAAAATGTGGTTGCAGCGTTTATATGTAGTTTATTATTTGTCTTTGGCACTGTAACTGCAGTAACCTAGAAACCGAGAATTTTACCTGCATAATTGCAAAACTCACGACTAAACACAATCTGTTTCATTTTGACAGTTCAAAGTCATTCATTGCGTTATTTCCGTTGCTGAGCAGACAAGTTTTTAACCGACTTCTTCAAAAAGGAGGAGGTTCGTCTGTATGTTTTTTTTTTTTTTTTTTTTTTTTTTTTGTGTGTATGTTACCCGTTTACTCCGCCAATTATGAATCGATTTTGATGATTCTTTTTTTGTTTGGTAGGTTATGCTTCAGAGGTGGTCCCATATAAATTTTATTAATTTTGCTTGCGTAGTTTTTGAGTTAGCTTCAATAATTACGTAGTTTTCCCACTTTGCGATGTTGATGACATGTTAATTGACTCCGTCACATAGCAGACAACGGTATACGAATTTGTGTGGGGTAGTTACCACAACTAAAAAGTGAAAAATAAAAACTTTTTACAAAAAAAAAAACAACCGACTTCCAAAAAAAAAGTGAAAAATAACTTTAATTTCGGAAGTCGGTGGCAAAAAACGAAAATTGAAAAGCAAAGACACCGACTTCCGAAATTAAAGTTATTTTTCACTTTTTTTTTGGAAGTCGGTTGTTTTTTTTTTTGTAAAAAGTTTTTTTCGAACATATGAAGCAATATTCATCAAAATGATTCAGATTATGATTGATATTGTGTTACGCAATTCGTGTGCTGGTTACATTAGACTCAGCGGGGTGATTTACACACAATAGCAATGCCTTTAATTTTTAAAATTAAACCAAATTCATCGCGTGATTCGCGCTGTCGAGCAGGTGAATTTATTAAACATACAAGGCAAGCGATTAGCGCAATTTCCTTTTAAATCCGTCCGTTTGTGATTGAAAATGGGTTTCGCAAATATGGTGATTGATTTACTAAAATAATATAGGTCTAGGTATTCCTATGAAGGTGGGTTTAGACCAAACGAACATAGAACCAGAACAAGAGCTAGAGCATTCTCTTGTTGATATTCTTGACATTTTAGTATGGAGAAACCACCGAAGGAATGTTCTGTCCATGTTTACACAAAAAGAATTTGGTAGAGTGGGGGTAGAATGTGCATTCTCTCGCTTGGTCTAAATCGACCTTAGCATAAAATTAAAAGTTCTTTCAAATACTGAAACGAACTCAAAAGCAATTACATTCACAAAACAGTCCCGTGTGATGTGAACGTATAATATACTTCATTCCACTTCTGTCAACATTATAATTTGTTAGTTATATACCGCACTGTGTAGCTTAGCTATTCACTAAATAACTACTGTAATTAACAACACGTTCATTAAATGGATAACGGTTTGTAGATATTTGTACATCTATACTTCCATCGTTCAAACAAATCGTATATACACTACCTACTGGCTGCGCCCCGCGGTTTCACCCGCGTAAGTTTCGAAGAATATCGGGATAAAAAGTATCCTATATCCTATTTCAGGTCATGGTCTACCCCTGTGCCAAATTTCATCCTAATCCGTTCAGCCGTTTTAGCGTGAAAGTGTAACAAACAAACTCACATTCTCATTTATAACTAAATAGTAGGTATAGTATAGATTATAATAAAAATGCGACAGTGTCTGTGAATAATATGTCTGTTACCAACCAATTTTGACATAGAGATAGTTCACTATGCCAAAGAACTTAAGCATACATAAAAAATGTGAAATGATACATTAAAAATGTGTGAAATGATTCGCAGACAAAGCGCTATCACTTTTAATATTCAAGCCTTTCCCAGGTCATTTTAGGGTTAACTTGTAGTCTAGATTTAGCTGAATATTACTATTTTAATATGACATGGACGAGACTACTATCCGACATTCGCAACCCAATTAGTGAGGAATACCGATATAACAGGTCAGAGCTGTCCGACTTTTGAAATTCTCAATACCCATTTGCTACAGATATTGACAGGACCATTGTAACCGATAGACGGACAGTTTAACCAAAGTGGCTCGACGTATTGGTGTCATAAGTACGGTCACCTGTCCACTCATTGACAGAGGGTCACAGGATCGTTCGATCTGTACAGTTGCCTTTTAGCCATTAAGGCAAACCGCTAAGGTAGCCCGTGAAATTCTTTTTTCTTAATTTTTTTTGCGAATGTCGACTCTGTATCTTTTTTTATCGTAATAAAATAATAAGATACGTCCATAATCCTTACTAATATTATAAATTCGAAAGTAACTTTGTCTATCTGTCTGTCTATCTGTCTGTCTGTATGTTACCTTTTCACGCCTAAGCCACTGAACGGATTTCGACAAAATTTGGCAAGGAGATAGATGACACCCTAGGAATGGACATAGGCTACTTTTTATCGACATACCGCGCGGGCAAAGCCGCGGGTGGAAGCTAGTGATTGAATATTTACAGAATAATAATCACTTAAATCCTCAATACAACTCTAAGGGCGAATTTGACCAAACTTTTATCTCTAATAGAAGTCTATCCAGTGAATAAATATTAAATTTTTGTCAGATTTTCTATACATAAACTATCAGACGTCAATTTCATTCCCCAAATCAAAGATTGCTTGGCTTTGGTTAAATCGGCCCTAAAATACAACATTGTCTAAAAAGCAAATTGCGTTGCAACCAATTGAACTTATAATTTCCTCGAGCCCTCCCAGCGCATCGGGGTAAAGTCCGTCCGTTGGTTCAGGTAGGTACTACAAAGGTCAATATTTAAATATAGGTAGGAAACACGAGCAAACCGAAATATAATATCCACATTATAGGTTCTGTTCAGGTTGAAGTGTTTATCCTCTAGTATGTCTGCCTCCAGTAAATACAGGGTGTTAGGGTAAACACCGTTATCCTTGCAACCAGTGGTTTGGTTTCATTTATAGAACGTAAAATCAATGGAAAATTACAACTTTTTTTTTAATTTTTTTAGATCTAAATTTTACCACAAGAGACGCAAATTCGTTGCCCTATGCGCTAGGGCAACGAACTTGCGTCTCAATACGGGCGGGGGGTACGGAATGTGACCTGACCGGCAGCGAGCGCGATCCCTCCCTTAGTCAGTCAGCTGTTTCGCTAGCAAGCACGGTGTAAGATAGAAACTTTTTAAAATCTTTTAATGAAAATAACGTTTTTTTTTTGTTGTGTTCGGTCATTTATTTTTATATTTAAGTCAACTACCCATGGTTTGAATGACAAGAGTGTTTACCCTTACATCCTGTATAACTAATATCTTTATTTCGTTTAGATAATAATATTTATTTATTTATTAAATTAGGGAAAACAAACAGTAGTATAATAAGCTACAGTGTTGTCTTAAAATAAACTTAACAAATATACAAATTCAAAAAGATTCATGCGTGATGTACCATACAGTTCCCTAGCAATAATGATATATTACATTATGAACAAACACATTTTTTCTTTTAATATCTTTACAATTATATTTTCTGTTTTGTCTATTAACGTTTGTATTGTTGAAACTAAAGCGTTACCAATCCATCCACGCCCTCATCCCATGGGGATAAGTAGAAACTACAGAAGGCAGAAGTTCAGAACGCCACCTGCTACAATCCTTAGATTTTTGCTTCGTTTACATCATTATTGATCGAAGGTTTACGTGCATACATCAGCTATCTTATTGCGTAACACATTTTCGTAAACGATTACGACTAAATTGTTTCATTTTGACAGTTCAACAACATTCATTGCGTTAATTACGTTGTTGAGCAGATTTTTCTTTCGAACTTATGATAATGAATTAGCAATCTGTTTCGAAGCGATACATATTGTGATTGATCGTGTATTACGCAATTAGGGTACTGGGGCCCTACCATCAACTTTTAAAATACTTGCCAAGTACATGACAAGTCAACTTAGCAGGCTAACCTGACAGGTTTTCTATTTGTACCATGAGCATTTCCGTCTGACCTGCAATGTATCATTATGAAGTATTATGAAGTATTAATGCCATCATTATTCCACTGCGAAAACGGGATGGTGCTAGCGGCCTTGTCTAGCTCCGTCTCTCTCTCACACTGGAACAATGGTGGCATTAGTACTTCATAATACGGCACCAGTAGTCGAGTATTTACATGTCAAAAAGGACTTGATGGTACAGCTTAACGCAGGTCAGACCAGTAAAATGTAGTCACGTGACCACTGACCGGCTTTAGTCACGTGATCGCTGGCTTGCCTGTTATTTGACATGTTCACGGTACAAAATAGCCCGACAGTTCACTTTCCGTCGAAAATTGACCTGCCATAAGAGTTCATGGTAAGCCCCGGTCGTACACGCACACCGGTTGCGAGCACTACCCACCTGACTTTTCTGAGGAACATCACCAATAAGCAGCATTACGTAAGTATGTCCTTCTAGGGCGGCCAGTGGGATATAATTGCGTAACACACTTACAGTAGCAATGGCTTTCTTTTTGACAGTTCAACAACATTCATTGCGTTTTACGTTCTTGTGCAGACAATTTTTTTGAACATTTTGAAGCAATAGATTAGCAATAACCTTCAAAATAAGTAGTAAGAAGTAATTTTTGCTCATTAATATTTTATTTTATTTTATTTTGAGTGTATGACTTTTATTATATTTTTAGAGTTATTTAATTCATTCTTATTTAATGTAATTCAAGTTAATTTTAAGTATAGAAGATTATTGCTTCTAATCACACATTAAGTTTACTATCGCTCTTTATATTAATTAACTAATATAATGCTATGCTTACCTTTAATGTAGATGCATGCGATACTACTGTATTTGTAAATGATATGTACTTTAAATGTCTTTGTATGTATTCAGTTGGTTTGTCTTAAAAAATAAATCAAAATAATTCGTGATTGAAAGGTGCATTACGCAATTAGTGTGTTGTTTATAATAAACGACAAATAATAATAACATTTCAGTTTTTAAATAAATAAGTAGGTAGCCGAAGTTGTGCAGATAACGTAGGTGCCTATGACGACCCAACAACAGAACCGGAACGAGTTCAACGAATGATAGCACAAAGTTTTAACTGAACTTCACCTCAGATTATACGGTTAATTTGATCGCACGTTTAATCCCCTTCGTAATAAGTTCAGATACCCTTCCGACACAAGGAATAATTTTCATTTATACGTTTAATTACCAAGCCAGTTAATTGTAACTTTATGTGGGGACTTGCGTATGGATGGGAGCCCCACGGGTGCCGTAATCTCTTATGATATTTACTGAGTGGGGATTACAGGGGAATGGCATCCGTCCGCAGTCATCAATAATAATAGAATTGAATAATTTAACGTTACTCACTTGGAACTTTGCGGTTTGGGGTTTCTCTGTGAAGAGTTTAGGTTTTAATATTTGGGGTGTCTTAATTTGGCACCGAGTCTTCTATAATTAGCTATGAATACTTAGTTTAGATTTAGTTCCACCCACATCTAGGTATAATATTTAATTAACACTAACAGACGTTGTCCTGTCCAACAATAGTTCATAAAAAAAGATAATAATTTTTTCCCGAATTAGAATTTTTTCTGAGAAACTTTTCCAATTTTTCTTTCCATAGAAACCTAAATCGGACTATTACGAACATTTTTGTTTGGCGGTTCAGCCGTTCTCAAATAGTGCGCTTAGAACAGCACTCTATTTTTAGGGTTCCGTAGTCAACAAGGAACCCTTATTATTTCGCCATGTCCGTCTGTCTGTCCGCGGTTTAGCTCGGAGACCGTTAGTACTAGAAAGTTGTAATTTTGTATGGGTATACATTTACATCGCGCCGAAAAAGTGGTAAAAAAAAAAAATTTTTTAGGTTTCCCTACCCGTAACGTGGTGATGTTTTTTTTTTCTCGTCAATCCTATGAGGTGAGGTGTCGTTGGAAAGGCCGTTTAAAAATATTGTGAGTTTGTTATTCAATAACTACATGATTTAAGGGAGCCAGATCGCGGCTTATTTTTGTATAGGTGTGTGTGTGCTACTTTAGTTTTATCGCTTGTCGCATAGCTCAGACCATACAAAGAAGTCTTGAAGACAAATTAAAGAAGTTACTCTTAATACTAGACAGCGAACATGTCACTACGTGCACTATGCCATCTTTAAACTTAATACGCGGAGCGTGGCGGACGTGGCACGACGGTACGCTACTAACATCTCACTACGAATAAAATACGAACGATACTACGCGATAATAAAACCTATTTCCACACGTAACATAGTTTTCGTGCTGTAAGTAACTTACTGATGCCGATTCGATATTCTATCGCGAATAAAACTGAGGACTTATAGTGCATATGGCCGATTCCTGTAAGTTATCGGTTAAAATTAAGAATCTTGTATCCTTACCAATAAAATACAATAGACGTAGATGTATTTAGTAACCTATTCCGCCTAACTATTCTTCCAGTGTCATAAAAAACCCTGTAAGAAATCGACGTGTTTCACCTCTCAACGAGGCATCCTCAGGATGACGATTGACCAGTTGCAAACCAGAACACGACGTTTTGCCACACCGAGCGCTGGACGCAGAGAACTCTACGTCCAGCACTCGGTGTGGCAATAATAGGTATACAGAATAGGTTACTAAATATATCACGCCGGAAACTCACGCCTGAATCAATTAACTATCTTTACCAATAATGAAGCAAAGACCTCATAGCTTTGCATAGTAGACCCTCCCGTATGGACTTCCATATCAGAGGTATTTGCTTACGAATTTATATAATTGCCCAGTTTGGCAATAAAACATTCTACCATTGGTAAGCAAAACGATTCGTCTTTGTTTATGGAAACCGAGCAAGAACATTCGCATAGAATGAATCAGAAGCACTTTACTATAGCGATTAATAGGATCTCTGCCTTTTCGCCGAAAATTGTTTGCCAGATTTTCACTTGGCAACTAACGTTTCGCAGAATTTTATTTCGCCAACTTATCATATAATTTTGTTTTATTTCCCAACCTCACAATTACCAACTGTACGTTAGGTCTGCTTTTCATAATGACATTTTTTTAAATGCCAACTTTCAAGTAGAGTTCAATTAAAATGAGTGAGTGTATTGAAGAGTGCTCAGTGAGTGAGTGTTTTTTACTTTATCTTTAATGTGACCTAACCTGTTTCCTTTTACAATAGCGAATCGCTTCTGGCACATCGCCGGCCGCTGCCGCGGCACGCTCGCTACGCTCGCTCGGCTCGTGCGTTGTTTGTCATCTCTAACCTAACCTAACCTATCGTAACCTAAGATTGAAAACTTTGACAAATGATAAATGTCCCAAACGTTTTGTGTCATTATATAATCAGCTTAACAATAATTCTACCAAATGAAACGTTGTCATAAAAAAAACTTGCTAATCGTTAGTTGTCAAAGTGAAACATCGGCGAAACGTTGGTTGGCAAATGATAAACTGCCAAACAATTTTCGGCGAAAAGGCAGGAGACCCGATATTCTAGATTGGTAAACTGGTTGTAGGATGTGAAGAATATGGAAGATCGTGAAACTTCTAGCTACATGATTATTTTTCGCGTCTGTGTGACCGGCTTGTTCCCAGCAGCTCCAAATAATTTTATTTCCGGCGGCTCCAAATTAAAGAAGCAATATAATAATAATTAATAAAATCTTTCCCATGAGCTCCAAAAATTTAAAGTACACATTGGACAAAAAAAAATATATTTGCAATAAAATTAATTTATGATTCACCAATGAAATTACTTTTGTGATATGAGACCGCGTTTTCTCCTTAACTACGCTACCGATTTGGATGCAGTTTTCACTATCATTTCAGAGAATTTATTGCGGAAGGTTTATATGTATTAAACATTATTATATAGGTAGGTATAGAAATCTCGATGTTTTGTCAAGTCGTAAACCGTGCGAAGCACCGTGGGAATTCGCTAGTAATAAATAATATGTGTAGGTACTTAAACGTCGTTTCAACACATCAAACAACGTCAATAACCCAAATAGTAGGTAGGTACAACCAGTGAAGTTAATTGTTAAGCAGAGTGACACCCTACATCAATTTGCTGAGCAATAAAACTGTTAAAGAGTGACAGTTGTGATTTGAATACTTTGCATAACAATTAAATTCCCTTGTTTTAACTGAATGGAACTTATAGGTAACCAATGTAGGTATCACCTGACAAAAACAGTAGACATGCGTCAGATGTATAACAAAACGTATCTAAAATCCGATTTCAGTCACAAATCGTATCGTATCGATAATCCGAACTACACAAAGCGATTTCACAAAACCACGGCAAAAACTAAATCGACCTCACGTGATACGAAAGTAGATTTGCGTAAGCAAGTATTTGTTTATGTTTGGATAGTTTTGATCGATGAGACGATCGAAACTGCGAGCCGGAGGCGCCACTGAAATCGATTTCAATATCTGAAATCGGATATTTAACCGTTTGTTTATACCTACCAAACATGTTTAAAAATGCCCATGTTTAAAAAACAGTGACAATGTGGTGTGGTTACGTTAAACACTAAAGATAATGATAATAACATGTTTCAAATAAAACAAAAGTTTATAGAGTAGCAACATTCGTTCGAAATAAACTAAAGTTCTACTGAATTCTGCTCACACCGCAAACTGAAATGCTGTGAGATATATCTGAGTTATCTGACTCGCACTTTGCTCACACTAGGGTATTAGCAAATTAATCCTACAATATTATAAATGTGAAACTTTGTATTGGTTGGATGTTTGTAACTCAATCACAAAAAAACGGCTGAACAGATTAAGATGTAATTTGGCATACAGATTGTTAACACTAGGATACCTACTTTTATATCCCTGTAAACACAAGTCACGTCAAAATCGTAAATTAATAAAAAAAGTGAAATGTATCACAGGTTTTCTAGAATTAGCATAATCTAAAGACGATAACGGCAAATATTTGGTATCATAAGTAAGCCCAGGGGGCCAAGTCTACTAATTTACAAACGTGTCAGTGGTCTCACAATGATGAGTTTTTGACAGATTTTGTATGGCAAATCTGTCAAAAACTGATCATTGTGAGACCACTGACACGTTTGTAAATTAGTAGACTTGGCCCCCTGAGCGGTCACACGGTAACGGCTGTCCAAATCGGAGTGTTTTTTGACATGTCAAATACCTACTGGTGAAAATTACAGATTTTCATGACAGCCGATAACTACTATGACCGCTTTCCTAGTGAACTCAAAAGACAAAGGAATAAACACGGACATGTTAGGCAAATATTTTTTAATGGGAACTGTCAAAGAAAGACGGATGCTGACGTTTCCTTTATTCCCGCGTTTTTTTTTTTCAGATTTCCTTGTGTCACTTTCAAATCCTTAGATTTCCGGATATAAAATTGTTTTATAATTGTTATTTTTCATAATTCTACACAGCCTAACATGAATGAATAGGTACTATTAATTGTTTATTTCATCAAAATATGAATTCCCTCTAAATGAAACGCCAACAAATTAATAAAATTGAGCATTGCTGACATGAAACTCTATTAAAATATCAAACTGTGTCCGTGTATGCTATGCTAGGTAAATTGCAGTGCAGTCCTGTGGTTTAATTTCGTGTGTGCCGGGGGCTATAGACGGGAGACAGATCCGCATATTTGTTCTCGATGTTGGAATTATAATGGAAATGTCGCACGTACCTTAACTAGGTTGGTACCGACTGGAATTTGTGCAAGAAATGTAGTTCGAGTTGGTTTGAGTTTTATAATGTTGACTAGCGACCCGTCCAGGAACCACTGCACTTTATAACCAGCCGCTTATTTATACTAGCTATTTGTTTTTTTATACACCCTTTTTAGTGTATATTTGGAAACCCCTAGATACGCTAAACTATAGGCGCTGGGGAAATATTGCCGAAAGTTTCTTCCGAGATTGGTGGGATAGTGTGTATGGGGAAGATCACGTTTTGTTTCCAAGCAATAATAAGGCCAATGAAATCTTCAAGGTCAAGGTCAACACCCCAAAACTCAAGGTCAAACCAAAACAAGTATGCTAAAATCTAGTATTTTAAAATGTCAATTTTATGATGTAGGTAAATAAGTTTCCTTAGGATTTTTTTTCTCAAAAACTATGCATTTGCGCAATGTTATATTTTGCGAAAGTTATTTACATAAACACATCTATCTAAATTCACTAAATGATGGTGAAAACCGCATCAAAATCCGTTGCGTAGTTTAGAAGAACAACACGGTCACACAAAAACACACGAAAAGCAACTTTAATTTATAATATTATGTATAGAAAGAAGCACATAATGATGAGGCAGGTGTTGTAGAATATGTATCATAGTTAGGGAGAGGAAGAGTTCAACATAATACTAAGGTATCAAGAGCTCGTTATTTTTATTTAAAATAGGTACCTAAGTATTATTTCAAGTCTTACTAAGAGCGAAAGTCATCATACCATTTTGTTTTTTTTTATCTATGCGTCACTGTTAATATTAAAAGCATATCGTACCTTTCGATGGTACCTGTCTATTTATAACAAGCGAACGAATTGTTGTTCGAACTTACTTACGAAAAGGACGCCATTGGTTCAAAATAATATCTTCACAGAAAAAACACAATAATTGTGTGCACTGAATAGATAAAAACAAGATAAGAATTACACGAAGCCGCATAAACATAAATACAACAAAGGAAATATTTTCTTTCTTTTCCTTGTTTTTCTGAAGAACGTTTCCTTACAATAGCTGTGTGACAGGTGCCAGAGTCGATACGTAACGATCAGACAACATGTTATCACGAATTCACGATATTTATTTTATTATAACTTTACTCGCTCTTTTTGGTCATGGTGAGTATAAGAGTACATAGAAAACGATAGTAAAAACAGTTTTCAAAATAATTGTTCTTAGCCAAAATAACTAACAGGAGGGGCTTGTGGCTAAGAAATAACAGCCGCACGGGTCGATCAATCAGGTTAAGCTACGCTTGCCGCGGTTGATCCGTGGTTGACCATCTTTACATACCAAGACTCCTCCGTGTCTCGGAAAGCACGTTAAGCCGTTGGTCCCGGCTGTCATTTGTAGATCTTTGACAGTTGTTACGGGTCGTCGGAAGCCCGAAAGTCTGACAACCAGTCTTACCAAGGAGTATCATGTTACCCAGAAACTGGGTTGTGGAGGTCAGATAGGCAGTCGCTCAATGTAAAACACTGGTATTCAGCTGCATCTGGTTAGACTGGAAGCCGACCCCAACATAGTTGGGAAAAGGCTAGGCAGATGATGATGAGCCAAAATAACTAACATACCTAATATACTTATACTTGACGCCTCCATTTTCCGAAAGGTTAGGCAGAGGTGCTTTGCTCGCCCTCGTTTACCCAAAATAACTGTCATAACAAACAATACTTGTAAGTACAAATAGGACAACAGAAAATCGGTATTCAGCCGGTCTATACCTACTTTAAATATCTTACCGTGATACCTTAGGTGAAATGAACTGTCAAAATTGACACTCTTGACAGCTCACTTCACCTAAGTTCTCACGGTGAGATTTTTATAGTATAAATCGGCTGGAATTCTTCATTTAAAAAGAACGAGATAAAATAGGTACATAAAACTAAAATCCCACAACATCCAAACGCCTTTAATCTTACAAAAAGCTTTATAATGGTGACAAGATGATGGCGCAAGAAATGTTGTTTGAATCACGTTTGGGTACTACCTATGATGTAAGTAAACCGATTTAAAAAATATCTAATCTAGATAAACTCATTTCTTATTCAAATTATTGGTGTGAACCAGTTCTATTTCGATGCTAGCTATTAAAAGGTTGAAACACGACCAGTCATACAAACTAGCCGTCCTGTTTTATTCATAAAGCTTTTAACCGAATACGTATTAAACGGTTTAATATTCACAACTAAACGTTTGAACTTTAACAAAGAAAAACGAGTTGGAAATTCATGTCGACTGAAAGGTTACAAAATCTAAAAAGACGTTGCAGAATTAACCGTTTGACTTCGACTTTGTAAAAGCATTCTCATTATTCATTTAATTCAGCCCTTAAGGCTCAATTTACATCGCCACGGACAGGAATGGAAGCGATTTGTTTTTTTACGAAGCAAAATGAGCTTTTTTACAATAGTGTAACGTATAAAATAATACGAGCCAAATAGGTCGCGCGTTTTCTGGAGAATTCTGGCGCATTCTCGGTAATTCCCACAGTTACAAGCTCGTATCTAATTTGTACGTTACACAATTGACATAAAGTTCATTTTGCTATGTAAAATATTTCACAAAAACTCGCTTACATTCCGTTCCTTGACAATGTAAATTGAGCCTTAAATCATTCGATCGTCGCTTATTCAAGTTGTACAGGCGAATAAAATAACACCTCTAAATTTTATACCGTCGTGAAGTTCGTTTGAGTAAAATGCAAAGCTAATACGAGATGTATTTCTGAAACAAAGACGACATAAGTGATCAAAGTTCAATAAAATGTTGTCTGTAAATTCTTTTACTAGCTGACCCGACAGACGTTCAATAATTCATTCAAAAATGCACTTTCAGTCTTTCCGAATTTTCCCATTTTTCCGGAAGCTTATCAATTTTTTCTTTTCGTAAGAACTTAATTTGGACTTTTATGAATATTTTAAAACAATAAATAACCAAATCTGTCCACATTTTAAAGAGAAAAGGTTTGTATTTTTGTTTTTGAATAATACTTAAAATCTACAGGACCGATAAAAAAAAATATTTCACCACTAGCTTCCGCCCGCGGTTTCACCCGCGTGGTACGTCGATAAAAAGTAGCCTATGTCCTTTCTCAGGGTCTAGACTATCTGTGTACCAAATTTCATTTAAATCGGTTCAGTAGTTTTGGCGTGAAAGCGCGACAGACAGACAGACAGAGTTACTTTCGCATTTATAATAATTAATTAATAATTATAATATTAGTAAGGATTAGAATGCTATATTATCCCTGAGTAGCATAGGCTATAATTTATAAAGACATCACGCGGGCGAAGCCGCTCGTGGATGCTAGTATTATATAGATTAGGAAAGTACAAGTATAGAAGACGTTTGATACAAATTGTTATCTAATATTTAAAATTTACTTAATTATAACAATTGGCTTTGAACTCGTCTTGTTACATGATCATAATATTTCTGTCGGTAATAACCCCAATTCGTTCGGATCCCATGAGTCCCATAGTACAGACACTTGGGCCGATAATTGCACCGATAGGGTAATCCGTCCCGATGGATGGATAAGTAAGATTGAAGATTGGCTAATCCCGTAACACTGAAACACAAGGTGGAGGCGATCCGTTATTTATTTAAAAATAGGCCGAGTAACAGCAATTTGAAGCTAATTACCTCAATAATTTGTTTTAAACACGTAAAAGAAAACAAATGGGCTCCTAAATTATATAGGTAGTGGATCAACCTATTTGGTATAACAGATAACTTGCAACTACCTACTTTAAACAATTTTGTGAGTGTATTCACTAGTCAACAATCCTTTTACGTCACTCTTCTAAGCCATAAGCTCAAAAAGTTATACTACACACTAACCTAACACACAATCAAAACGAATTTTGGCAGTGTAGCGGAAAAAGATAATACATTATGCCTGAATACCAAATAGCTTGTTCGACTGTACACCTACATAAACTCAACACGCAACTTAAGACAGCGGTTATGATATGTGATTATAATAAATCTATCTAGCTCTCAAATAAATAGTTACCTAAGTAATAATTAATAAACTTTCCTTGAACTTGATGTGATAATAGGTACGCAGATTTTACGAATACTTCCTTGTACTATATTCTTGACGGCTCGGAAGTTAGCTTCTCCCTGCGCAGTACCCCACCCCTTACCTCTGCTGACGTACGAAATTGTGACTGCGCAGCGACTCGCCTCATGTTGCGAGCCGCCATTAAGTTTGAATCGAACGTATCTGCAAGTACCTACATACTATCTAAGCGAATACAAAGTTAAAATAATATTAGACAGTTAGATAATCCGTTAATCCGTTGGTCCCGGCTGTCATTTGTGGATCTTTGACAGTCGTTACGGGTCGTCAGAAACCCGAAAGTCTTGACAACCAGTCTTACCACGGGGTATCGTATTACCCAGTTACTGAGTTGTGGAGGTCAGATAGGCAGTCGCTCCATGAAAATACTGGTATTCAGCTGCATCCGGTTAGACTGGAAGCCGACCCCAATATAGTTGGGAAAAGGCTAGGCTGATGAGACAGCTAGATAATTTAAAATCGGTACCTATAACATTATTGCTTATGAAGTTATGACATTCATATTTTACTAACTGTGATGCCAATTCCAGCCCAGAACCGTGATAACATGATTATCCAGTCCATTTTACGCTTTGCTCCCAATTCAACGCGGATTAAATTGATAATTACAACCCTGTTGCAAAATTAAATATATTTTGTTAATTTTTCCGTGTGAAATACGGCGCAAACCCATTATGGTATTCATAAATGATCCAATTCATATCAGCCTTAATGGTTTTGCGCTTCAATATCCATTAAACTGATTGAAAATAAATACGGTGATATATGAGGGAGAGATGTGAAAAAATAGGTACAAAACGTACATACTATAAGAGCTCAAGGCTTATATATCCTACCGGGATTATCAATTAAATGAAAGGCGTATTTTATAATATTATAATTGCGTACAAAGAATCTACTCATTTTTACATCATGCTATTCTTTTCTAATCATCACCCATTAATCTGACCACGCCTACTTGCATAATATTTATATTATTATAATTATGGGATGGAATCAACTCGTAGTACCTAAATAATTTTCTCGTGTAGCTTTATAATATCAACCTGTAGAAAATATTTGTACTATACCACAGTATAAATAAGAACAGTATTCTTTCTTCATAGAAAACGGCCGAAACGACGTATAGTAGTGTGTATTAAAGACTACGCGGCAGTTACGCACGGACGCGAAGCTTTATCTGCCGAGTGGCCGGCCGTTAATTATTTCAAGGTCACTGCTAAGATATCTGGACAAAATCAAACTGGTTGCTAATCTAGTTGTTTAATTTAATATTTGTATATCATAGATTTTTTACATTTTATGATTATTACACTCACACACTGTCCTATTAGTATTACTTGTAAGTTTGTAGGAATATTGGGATATCGTATACTTTTACAATGTTTGTAAATATGTGAGCACCATGTATCTATCACATACTTAATTTATTTATTTGTCATTGCTCCATTTTTAATTCTTTTTTTTTTACCTGTTGTGGTACAGTAATTGTATTCTCGGTGCATCGTCTTCACATGTAATTATACAAATTGATGTATACCAAATATTGTAAAAAAAATTTTTTTAAAGAGTAACTGTGGAGTTTCTTGCCCATTCTTCTCCATTCGAACACTACCTTTTGGAAGGGGCATCTAGAATCAGTTCTATTTCTATGTATTTGACGTTCAAAAGTGCCTTTAATGTGCCTAGTTGAAATAAATTATTTGACTTTGACTTTGACTTATAATACTGTTACTTATTTATTCTGTAACATTACTGACGAGCCATTCACTCCAGGCTTCGTAGCTAAATAATATCAGCCGCACAAGTCGATCGGAGGTTAAGCAACAGGTCAGATTGATTGACGACGAGCCATTCATCTTACAGAAAAGGAAATTGCATTATCATCACGCTTGCTAACTGCGTGTTGTTGATTGTAAAATTAAGGCTTGGTTCCGACGTTTTTTTTTTTTGCACAAGTCTTCAATTAAACTGGATAAGAAGTAACTGCATTCGAAATTTAAAATTAATTACCAACATTGCCCGAACACGCCTAATATCTTGTAGACGTTGGTAACAGCTCCATATTACTGCAATAATCAACGTAACTTGTTGATTATTACTATCATTAGGAACCTGATATTCATACACGAAGAGTACGGCCACTTGTAGTGTACAGATGGTAACATCACAGGCGCGGGCTTGCGGACGGCGAGCAATGGGTAGCTCGCCCTCCGATTAGGACCAGGCCCGGGTGGACGGCGCGTTGTGTTCCACGAGCGCCTCAAAGAAATGTCAGCATAATTGGCGGGGTCCGCTCGGACCGATGCCTGCCAGGGTTGCGGGAAAGTCAGAAATGGATACCGGGACCCTTGGCAACAAGCAACTGAAGGAACACGGGTGGGTTTTAGTCAGTAAAAGTCTGATGTCCCGGTCTGTCCAGAGCGGGACAAGTCATTAGATGATTTTCCACCCTCAAAAAAAAAAAGATGGTTACATCACAGAACGTCTCATTTGTCTCGCCTATTACAAGCAACAGAAATAAGTATATACCACTTAGTCCTCGTAAAACCCATACACATTCAAAATTCAAATAGAATTCCATACATATTTAAATACCAATGTGATTCGTTCCTTACACTCCATGCATCCTCTGATTGTGCGCCGTGCCCGCGACAAGGTCGCGCGTACCGGACGTGCGCCGGCTGCCGGCTGCATGCGTCCTGCACTTACGGCTTCCGAGCCGGATGTCTCTCCTTTGTCATGTCAAGCCGGCAGCCGTACTGCACTTGTTTACCGTCTGCATAGGCTATGCCTGAGGGGTACACGGAACTGCTCGTCGATTGTTTGATTTCGCGATTGGTGATTGCATTTTTTATGGTATTGATGACACTTTGTAGTGCAGTTGATTGTGGCACAAAGATCTGGTCGCAATCAGGAACTTACTAATCAGAAACTTGGCAGAATAAATCAAACAGCCACTGGATCGCTTCCACTCAAGGAATTCTACCATTTTTCATTAGAAAACCAGCGTCAGACAGTACCTGTCTGGCATTAATGCGGAAATGAACCTTTTTGGCGCAGCCGTGAGGCGCACACTATTATTGTTAAAACATTATTTTATTTTGTGTTTCACGAAGTATGTCCAAATAAACGTTATTCTTTCTTTTTTTTTTTTTTTCTACCGAAAAAGCAAAAACCTATGAATTTCAGCGTTTTGTATGGGGAATTTTAAAGATGTTGCATTTTTCATACTAACATTTTTTTAATTTATATAACAACCATGAACCATGTTTTAAAACTTTTATGCACTAATGTTTAAAAACTAAGATAACGTAATATGCCACTTAGATTAAGCGAGAAAAATAAGTTTTGGCTAAGTTAAAAAAAAAATCTTGGACATTTCTGCTAACAAATTTTTAAGGTATTTTTTATGTTTAGAAAACTATAACTAATAAGGTTTTTTTACTATTGGTAGTTGTCTATGATGGTCATTATTCGATATAACACCAAGCAAATGATGAATATTTTAAAACATAGAAGTGACGAGGTTCTCTATTTGTTAGAAAAAAACGCCAATTTCATAGGTGGAGACCCAATACATTCTAGTTTTTATAGACGAAGAATATACGTTTTATAAATCCATGTACCTACCTAGGTAGAGCAGTCATCTTATAAAGACACGTACTTAATCTTTCAGAGATTAAACGCTTTCCATTTGAAGCCTCCCATCACGCCCCCAAGACAAGGTAAATATTTAACGTGAGAAATCAAAACCAGGTTTTACTGCGACGATATTTTTTATTTTACAGTCCTATTTCGATTTTTTTATAACGGGTAGTAAAAAGACGCTTAACGAAGCAGAAACTCACTTGTTATTCCCGTCATTTCTGGACCATACCTGGGAACCTTCTGGTTACGGAGATATTGAAGGTCAAAGTTCCAACTTTTACAGACGTTTTTTAAAGAAAACAAGTTTTAAATGTTATAACTAAATACTCCCACAAGCCGTGAACCGTTGCATGTACCCATAAACACATGTTTTTTGCGTGCGTTACGTAACGCACTACCGTAAACAGCACTTTTTCACACCAAAAATTAAAGTCGTTTCGCAGCAATTCCTATTTTTGAGCCATTTTATTAATTTGATGTATAGAATGCGTAATTGACGGCTATGTCTTTTTACACCCTGTATGTACGTAGTTTATTTTTTCTAGGAAACAAATGTTTTAGAGGTATTCAGAAAACTAATCAGTATCAACATCGTTTCAGCAAATAGAATGAACATATTTATATGAACTCCTGAAGCCCTTTTTATTATTTTGTATTATATTACTCCATACGACATTCCATCCCACTAATATGCAGTAGCTGGGAGTGACAGCACAACATGTGTGATTTATTCGCCCATGGGCACTCGAAAAAAACGCCACAATACACAAATCAGGCCGACATTTAAGAGGTCACCACACATTGCGGTGACACAGGACGGATATGGGCCGTTTTTAACCGCAAAATATTCGGCAATGATTGGACAACCTATACTACCCATTACATACTTGCCTGAAAGGGTGGAAAGCAGTACATTATTCACTGCTCCGAACAGCTGTCTCTAATTTTGTTTCCTTGGCTTCAAATGGCTACGCTGAATAATAAATGCCGAGACTTTGCAAATAACACGGGTACCGTTCTGGTATTAATAGTTCTTTTAGCTTTTAGTGGAGAATCTCTGAGCTGCAGAGTACAGACTGCTAGTATATTAACGTTACTTTTTTACTACACACAGGAGTCGGCGGTAGTTTTAAACTACGTATACAAAAGTTGTGAAAGCGTGGAGGTTCTGTTGAAATCAACTTTTGTGCGCCTCGCCACAAAGGTGTCGTAGAACTTCCGTAAGACGATGACAAAATAAATGGATTTGTCAAATTCCAACTCTTTCAAGCCAACTTAAAAGTATTAGACAACTGAATAAATTATAAGAACACAGGTAGGCAATAGTAAATCCTCTTCGGCCAAAAATCCGTGTCTAAGGACAATCAATCTGCCTTTTCCCAACTATGTTGGGTGGAGTCGGCTTCCAGTCTAACCGGATGCAGCTGTACCAGTATTTTACACGGAGCGACTGCCCATCTGACCTATACAACCTAGTAACAGGTATCACGATACCCCTTGGGAAGACTGGTTGTCGGACTTTCGGATTTCTGACGACCCGTAACTACTATCAAAGATCCAAGAATGACAGCCGGGACCAATGGATTTAATTCTAACTGGTGCGTACCTATGTATTATATTTTGTATAGTTTTTATATTGATTACTATTTTATATAATTTTGTAAATTAGAATGAATGTTTCTACTAACCCTTGTTTTCGTCCTTGCAGCTACTAACATATAACCACCACAAAGTTCGGCGGCTTGCCACACTGCGCTGCCATCTTTACGTGACACTGGCAGAATAGTCGACACCGGCTCAATTGCCAAAAAGAAAAGAAAAAAAAACGTGCTTTCCGAGGTACGGAGGGGTCTCGGTATGTTAAGATGGTCACCCATCCACGGACTGACCGTGGCAAGCGTAGCTTAACCTGATCTATCGACCCGTGCGGCTGTTATTACTCTACAGCTGTTGTTACTTATCCACAAGCCCCTTGTCTAAAGACGATTATCTTAAATTGCTATTAAGTTTCCATGGAGAGTTATTATTGCAAACACTTCCGCCTATTTCCTGACATTGGGTAGGTACCTAAAGTTAGTCTGAAACCCCAAGTTTATAAAAAAAAATGTTTACAAATCAATAGCTCGCACTCCACCGTCGGACGGGGTACAATTGGAGCGGAATGCATTACGAATGCATCCATGCAAATTCCAATTAGTTCTTGTTCATTTCATTTCGACTGGGAATTGCACTGACATGAAATAATATAATTCTCACGTACAAAGGAACGCTAGTGCATGGATCTGGTAATGTGCGTTTCATGCCAAATCCAATGGCGTTTGTTGTAATTAATATACAGGATGTAAGGGTAAACACTCTTGTCATTAAAACCATGGGTAGTTGACTTATATATAAAAATATATGACCGAACACAACGAAAAAAGAACGTTATTTTCATTAAAAGATTTTAAAAAGTTTCTATCTGACACCGTGCTTGCTAGCGAAACGGCTGACTGATTAAGGGAGGGATCGCGCTCGCTGCCGGTTAGGTCACATCCCGTACCCCCCGCCCGTGTTGAGACGCAAGTTTGTTTGCCCTAGCGCCTAGGGCAACGAACTTGCGTCTCTTGTGGTAACATATAGATCTAAAAAAAATTTAAAAAAAGTTGTAATTTTCCATTGACTTTACGTTCTATAAATGAAACCAAACCACTGGTTGCAAGGATAACGGTGTTTACCCTAACACCCTGTATTGTATTTAGGCTTCATGCGAGCATAATTTATGTTATGTACGCACGGCTACACATCAAGCTATACATATTTCCAGTTTATGCTGATCTCACATTGTATAGGTTTTCCGTACAATGCGTCAGCTTATATTGGAAATGTATAGCAATCTATACATTGTTATGCTAGCTAGCTATATATGTGTAGTTTTCAAATAGCAAATATTGCGTATATTAATGGCACGGCTTTTTAATGTTTTTAGATTCCACATTCACAAATATATATATAATTTGAAAACTAAAGCGTTTTTTTAGAGGTCAAATAAATAATAATGGCATGAATTAGAAGCAAAGAAAGAAATGGCTACGCAAAATGCTACGAAGTTTGTGTTGACAAAAAGGGCGCACCCTACCTCAAATTACTTAGCATGATCCTCCGTTATGCCGCAAATACTGCAGCATTAATTTTGAAATAAATATATGTTAAAGTTGAGGATTGATGCTAGGTCTTATGTTTGGCGAAAACACGATTAAGTACATAAAATTTTCTCGATAAAAAAAAATCCTAAGTTACCTCTAAACAGAACTATAAACCGCTGGTATTAAAAAAATACTTCTAATTAGATCATGAAACTTTGCATAATAACTGAACTATCTATAAAGCAGGTCTTATGTTTTTTTTTTTTATTACCATTATTTTCACCGTAAAAAGAAATTACCTAAACTTTTCGACGCTTTAGAGCCGAAAGCGCCCCACTCCGTCTCGTTCTCACTCAGGTCGCGAGTAGTATGGTGCGAGCGGGATAAAAGCTGAGGTAGGGTGCGCCCTTAATTTAGAAGAACAAACACGTTGTCCCATACTGTGCTTAGAACAATATATTGAAGTGTGTAACCACAAACTCCTACAGCCGAAACAATTAATTTAAACAACAACATGGCGCTCGTAAATCACTCTATAAGCTTGTTATTAAATTGAGCATATCCTCATTATCCCTCGAGGTGCGACATTGTCTGTCAACAACACTTGTCCACCCACTACTTGAGTATGTCGTACTTCACCTGAGGTACATTCAGTGCGAATTATTTACAAAGCTAAAGGTTTTAGCGGAACAAGAGGTTCTATTTGAGGTGTCGGTCCGACTGTCCATTAAACCCTTTTGGTATAATTCGTGTGTGTCGTCACTGGAAATAGACAGGAGGTAGGTAACCTCTCAATTCAGCCCATGTTATGTTTTTATTTATTTTGTTTTGCACCTCACTTTTTGTAGGTATTACGTAAGTAAACCTTTTAAAAGAACATAGTAATTTTACATTTTATTTCGAAGCACCGTCCATTTTAAGGTAGCCTTTTTTCCTGGTTGGAAAATCCTCATGGATGTCCTTCGCCCTGTGGCGGGCGGAGGGGCTGTCAGATTCTTACTGACTAAAAATTACCCCGGTGTTCCAGCTCACACCTAAGCCGGGGGTCACGGGAACGTAAAAATCTTCCGCAACACCCGGCCTGCTGCGGGCCGGGTGAGTGGACGAGATCTCCCTCTCCCTTTCCGCAGCCTCCTTCTGTGAGACAGACTTCGCAGAAGGAAGCTGCGGAAAGGGAGAGGGAGATCCACCGCGTCCTCCTCGGACTCGGACTCGGAGTCCTCGCTGCCGACCATCGACTCGACTACGGCCGGCGGCAGCGACAAGTCACTGCCTACTTCTGAGATGAGGGCACGGCGCGGCTCCTCCCAAGCGGCACACTTTGCCAGCGTATGCCGCGCCGTGTCCTCCCGGCGGTCGACGCATGACACCGGGCGTCCGGCTCCCTGTTTATAGCGACATAGGTACTTCCCGAAGCAACCATGCCCCGAGAGCACCTGCGTCACCCGAAACGACAGGGAGTCTGTCCCGCTATTCCGCCACCAGGACCTCGCGAAGGAGAACCGATGCAGCACTATGTGCCGCTGCATCGGCTGCTCGCCCCGCGCCCTCGCTTCACCGCGCCACCGATACGATGACGCGAGTACTTTCGCCTCGAGGTCCCAGGGCGGGGATTCCAAGGTACCCTAGCTTAACCTGGAAGAGATCGCAGAAAGCTATAAGGCCGCCCATCCATCCATTGTATATTTTATAGTGTATAATTTGTGGTGAATATATTTTAAAAAAAAATAGTACATACAAAATCTATTAGCAGAGACAAAAATATATGTAGTAAAATAAAAGAAAATGAGCTTGCCTCACAAGCTTACACATCAAGAAGTCTATTTAGATATTACCTACATAATTTATTCAACCAATAGTCAGAATAACACTTAAGCCCATCTATAGTTCAGCTCTCTTGTCAGATAAACTCTAGAACTAGTCTAACCTATAAACCAAGATACTGTAACACGTAGGCTATTACGTAACACAGAATGGTCACATTAGATAGTCGAGGATCTGCCCTATCGCGCCATACAATTGATTTAATATGCACCCTTTGAAGCCAAGGGTCGGCAAGTTTCAAACAACTCTTGATCTTAACACGACATTTATCACTGTTACGGGGACACTGCAAAGTGTGAGTATACCTATCTAAAGATGATAAATAATATCTTAAAATATGCTGTTATATTACCATTTAAAAGCCATAAATTTTAAAGGCCACGTGTCTATGCGGTTTTTGCAAATAAAAACCGCGAAGAACAAAACTACCTTGGGTATGTAAATCAAGGCAGGGCGAGCAAGACATTCGTATGCAATTCACGATTTACATAGATATGTACAATTATAACGATGTCGCGATGGTCATTTATATTTAGGTACATCAGCTTGACAACAGGGTCAAAAGGGGACTAAGTGGGCCATTGCAGTTATGGGCCACGGCGACCGGCCGTAAGTTCATGGCCAGTCTAATCTACGCCGTCTGCACGCACTGGAGTGGCGTCGGGAACTCTGGAATCGGAAATCTCGCCACACTTCGCTTGACACTCCACCGCTATAAAATTCACACCATTAACGACGAAAGGGGCGGCTAAGCCTCCCCTAAAAGGTATCGAGAGGCACCCTTCAAATTTTGATGAATGTTTCAGAACATTTCGTTGGGGTTTACAAAAATATGATTTTTGTTTCCGAAAATTATTTTATATTTAAGATTTTTTCACCAACTTGCACATGAGCAAATAACTACGTTGAGGCGCCAAAACAGAATAATAAAACTCAAAAAAGTAGGTCGTCAGAAAACCGGAAGCTAAAAATAATTAAATCTGAAAGTACAATCAAAAATTCATCATAAAATTTACTGGTAAAAGTTCCCAGCTAAAATAACATGTAACGGGAACATTTTACAGAGTTTTCTTGTGAATTTTTTCAAATGAAATCCGTCGAGTGAAACTTTTACAGAAAGATTTATTTCAAGGGTCGCCAAGCGGGTGTTCCATCTTCATTTGATGGCGGCGACGCGTCACCGGTGGGTGTCGTGTTACAGACGCGCGATAAATGACACTATTTGTACAGATTTGCGTCCACGCTTACCACTGATGAATACGTACCTAAGTTAAAGTAAATTCACGTCCATCTAAAAATAATTTACATAACAGTACAGCTACTAAACGGAAAAATTTAGCTCTTGTATTGCGATGATGTTACAAAGCTACAGATACCGCATACCAACTCGTATCTAAATTCGTCGCAGCTGGGAACAAAGTGTACATAGCAAGCAACATACCCAACATACACATAGCCCGCACACATATTTTATTCACCAATATTTAGAGAAGAGAATACACGAGGCGATGACTCTTGAATGTGTCCCGGAGCGGACCGAACGTGTCGTAGTTATAAAAAATTCAGCAGAATGTTCGTTATGATGAGCGGCGCCGCCGTCGCATTGCAGGCTGCACCGATGACCTACATCCACACAAAGCCGACCGAACTGCTCTTAAGATTAACTTACACAATACGTGAATGTTTAACACTCCAGCCGCAGGTACTGCATCGCTGCGCAGCTGATCCCACTTCGAAGGATTATTCATGTAGATTTTATAATGTGATACATGTTCAATATAGCGTAGGATTAATTGTATACTGTTCGTATTTAATGTGTTATAGTTGTTACCAAGCTCGTGGCTAAGTAATAACAGCCGCACGGGTCGATCCATCAGGTTAAGCTACGCTTGCCGGGGTTGGTCCGTGGATGGGTGACCATCTTTACATATCGAGACTCCTCCGTGTCTCGGAAAGCACGTTAAGCCATTGGACCCGGCTGTCATTCGTGGATCTTTGACAGTCGTTACGGGTCGTCAGAAGCCCGAAAATCTGACAACCAGTCTTACCAAGGGGTATCATATTACCCAGTTCCTGGGTTGTGGAGGTCAGATAGGCAGTCGATCCATGTAAAATACTGGTATTCAGCTGCATCCGGTTAGACTGGAAGCCGACCCCAACATAGTTGGGAAAAGGCTAGGCAGATGATGAGTTGTTACCAAGTACTACGCCCATGCCTTCAATTTAATATTGAGCAAAAGAAATAGATTTAAAGAAAAAGTCATAAAACAGTAGTTTAGTATCTAAATACACCTTGAATTTCCGAGTGTGCGAAGGATACTAAAATGTTAGATGGATTTAAAACCACTTTTAAAACTCCATCGTTTTGTGCTTTTATTTCTGTGTTCACCGAACTGAACTGAGAATCACCTGTCTAAATCGAAAGGTCTGAGAATGGGTAGAGAGTAGTGACATCAGGACAGGTAGACACTCCGACAGACAGTGACTTGATTCGCCCGTACGTTCCGTATTCACAATTTTTCTACGGAAAACTAAAAGGGCAGGCAGACATTGTCAGTGTAAAAAAAGCATTCAATCCTCTATAAAAAACGTTAGCAAAGATGTATGTATATAGTGCATAACACCATAAAAATGCGGCTGAACGAAAGCGAGATAAGGCTGCAGCTTCCGAGAACTCGCGTTCACGTTCAGTCGTTCACCCTTCTCACTTCACCAGATAATATTTTACAAGGGGATAAAGGACAAAGCCTATTCAGCTTTCATTGAAATCTATACAACTTGAAAGTTTTAATAACGTAATATTAAAAGATTTTATAGAAAAGTTAACAGAATTATAATTACGAAACTACATAGAATTACTTTGAACTTGTTTTGCCCAATTACCTGGAGGAAGTTTAATTAAACAAAAAATTGTAAGCTAAACTTACAACCATCCTATAAACGTTTACGAAAGATTTTCAATCAATAATATTCATTTAAAAAGAGATGAGAGACCTCTACCGATAATTCAATTTAATTTCGGAAGTCGGTGTCTTTGCTTTTTAATTTTCGTTTTTTGCCACCGACTTCCGAAATTAAAGTTATTTTTTACTTTATTAGTGTTTTTTTTGGAAGCCGTTTGTTTTTTTTTGTAAAATGTTTTTATTTTTCACTTTTTAGTTGTGTTACCTACTCCACACAATTTCGTATACCGTTATCTGCTATGTAAATTACAGTGACGGGGTCAACGAAGTTATTAATATCGTCTACATACGCAAAGTGGGAAACATACGTAATTATTGAAGCTAACTCAAAAACTACGCAAGCAAAATTAATAAAAATTTATATGGGACCACCTCTGAAGCATGACCTACCAAACAAAAAAAGAATATAAATAATACTAGACCTCTACCGATAATTCAATTAATGCTAACATGTCCTGCTTTTCCGTGTAAAACTTACAGAATTGTAATAAACACTCTCTCGGTAAGTAATATATTTCCTTGAGTGTTTATTCATGCTTCAATTTATTGTCTCCGCTCGATCGTATTTTCTAAAGAGCGACCTTATTTTCGAAGAAGCTACTTTATGTCGGGGAAAACAACCAAGAAAATGGCTATGTCTTACAATAATATACGGGCTTCGCTCAGTTCGATAAAATATAGGTTTTGTTGCTACGGCGCCGGCAATCATAATCGCTGAAATAGTGAAGTTTCTACAACAAACAAGTGCTAATGCTAGGAAGTTTCAAGACCAGAGCAAAATGGTTTCAGGATATTTTTATGGTACAAATAACTAAGGACGAATCTACGGCATTGCTATAATATTTTTTTATTAACTACTAGCGACTCGCACGGTTTTCACGACTTGACAAAACATTGAGAGTTCTTAGTTAAATGTAACTTTAAAACTAACATATTATACAAATACATAATCAGCCTATAATGTTCCCATTGCTGGGAGACAGGCCTCCTCTCTGTGAGAGGGAGTGGGCCGTGGGTTGGTAGATGTCACATGTCTTCGAATTTTTGGTTCTAGGACATGCCGGTTTCCTCACGATGTTTTCCTTCACCGTTTTGAGAGCAGTGGCGATGAAATAATTTACACAAAGTAAAGCGCCTCTCAGGGTTCGAACCTACGACCTACAACTCGTAAGTCGTGGCCGTTACCACTGGGCCACCACTGCTCTATTATACAAATAAACCTTCCGAAATAAATTCTCTAAACGATTATAAAAGAAAACTTTATCAAAATCGGTTGCGAGGTTTAGAAAAACAACGCGGACATACAGACAAACACGAAAATCGACTTTAATTTATAATTATATAGATATAGATAGTTCGCCCGCAAATTAAAATGTCGGACGTGTTCACTGTTCAAGAATAAATATTTTTGTTTTCGTAGTACGAATAAATATTTTTGTTTTCGTAGTACGACAAGTTCATAAGATAGCTGACGCATGTACTAGTTGAAGGTAAAACTAACAATCAATGGAATTATTTTTATTAAATTGATTACCTACATATGGATCGTATGTGAGAGTATACATAATATATACGTGGATATACACGTAAGTGAGAAAAGTTGGTCACCTTCTCAAATCAATCTAAGAATATGAAAAAAAAAAAAACTTAACTTCAAAATATAACTAAATTACATTCAATAAATAATAATACGTAATGAATAAAAATAACAGTGATAACAACAGTTTAAAATAATACACAAGATAAAACCATCACATAAAAAATACATTAAGCTTCATTAAGGCCCGTGACACGCTACCAAACGTTACCATTTACTTCGTACACGTTCTCCATGTTTGATTGCTACGATTACGCGTGACGTGTATGTACAGACCTTTACGTAGCAGCGTAGCCCTATGAGAAGCCGCTACGAACTTGGAATAGTCGGCGCGTAGCCGTTGCTCACCTACACACGACTTCGCTCTTTCTGTATCACATAAATATTTATTTCACAAATATTAATACTCATTAATAAGGTATTTTTTTAAATAGTATTTTTTGTATTTACAAAAAAATATATAGATAATAAAACATGAAAGTTTTGAATTCAGATGCCGCCAACGACAAAGTTCCGCCTGTCAAGGATTGTCGCGAGTGCCGTGGTTTTCATCTCGCTGTGTGGTGAGTACTCATAGAGATTATTTCGCTAACTTTCGCATTTCTAATAAAGTGAAAACTTTCGCAATAAATGTTGAGTGTTGTTGTTCTGGATCGAGGTATTTTGGTCGTAGTATTTGTCGGTAACGTGACGTGCGCTTGTGTTGAACGTTTTAGAGATATTTCTCCGGTCTAGATGCTTTCGCGAACATTGCCTTAAACTTTTGAGGTGCTATTTTATTCATTGCATTGTTTCTTTAAACTTTCCTCGACCCTTTTACAAACCACCTTTGTAATCGAAAACCAAAACGCGTAACTTATGTAATGTACTCTGATTTTCTCTAGTTTATTAAAACAACATAGTCATAGTAATTTATTCATCTACACTAATATTATAAAGAGAAAAGTTTTTATTTTTGTTAGTAATAAATAAACTACTGAACCAATTTAAAAAAAAAAAAACATTCACCAGTAGAATGCTATATTATCATTATCACTAAGTGTCATCCTAACTAATATTATAAATGCGAAAGTGAGTTTTCTCGTTTCCTGTTTACGCTTACACGCTAAAACGACTGAACGGATTTGGATGAAATTTGGCACAGGGGTAGACCATGACCTGGAATAGGACATAGGATACTTTTATCCCGATGTTCCCACGGGATCGAGACTTACGCTAGTGAAACCGGGGGGCGCAGCTAGTAGGCTATAGTGGGCGAAGCCGCTGGCGGAAGCTAGTTAACAATAATTTGCATCTGTATTTATCCAAAATAAATAAAAAATTACATAAAACACAAAGAAATTACGTATTTTAAGAAAATAATTCAATTCAATTAAACATATAATAATTTAATTAAATGTGTTAGTGTAAATAGTTACATGTGTTTTATATAATATATAAATCAGATAGGAATTACAAATTTTCAATACCTATTGAAGATTTGTAATACCTAATAGACATTTGTTCCGAAGGAAATTTTTCATATTGATTATACAATTAAAGGACACGTGATTGTAAACGTAGAATATAATAAAAGTATCACGAAAGGCTGAGGTGTCGCTATTTTGACGTATGTCGTTCATAAGATATTCAGCGACCGCCGCGTCCTTCACGACACGTGGATGGCTCCCATGAACGCTAATGTGGTATTTGACGACACATTGCATTTTCCTTTGATACAAAGAAATAAACGCTAGTTCTCAGAATCAATAATTTCTTGCAAATCAAATAAACTTTGTTTGTTTCACTTAACTACATATCTGACTCATCATCATCATCTGCCTAGCCTTTTCCCAACTATGTTGGGGTCGGCTTCCAGTCTAACCGGATGCAGCTGAATACCAGTATTTTACATGGAGCGACTGCCTATCTGACCTCCACAACCCAGTAACTGGGTAATACGATACCCCTTGGTTAGACTGGTTGTCAGACTTTCGTGCTTCTGACGACTCGTAACGACTGTCAAAGATCCACAAATGACAGCCGGGACCAACGGCTTAACGTGCTTTCCGAGGCACGTCAACTACATATCTGACTATCCTAACTTATTATAAATGCGAAAGTGTGTTTGTGTGTTACGCTTTCACGCTAAAACGGCTGAACGGATTTTGATGAAATTTGGCACATGGGTAGATCTGGAGAAGGACATATAGGATACTTTTTATTCCGATATTCGCGCGGGATCGAGACCAATACGGGTGAAACCGCAGGGCGCAGCTAGTATTAAATAAAGTTAATATAATGTACATAAATACATACAAGAAACGTGTTTTTTTCGGCGTTTTCTGTTTGGTCTTAATACGATCGGTTTTTTTCTCAATTTAGTTCAGTCAATGCAACTTTGACATAACCAAGCCAGATTGAAAATAACTCGAACTTGTCGTCTCATTGTTTAGGTACCTTACGGGTACCTAAGCAATACATACATAAATAGTTTAATAAACTCAAGCTTTTAATAAAATAATTGACTTCCGAAATTAATTACTTCTATATGTCGTATCTACCTAACTATTAACCTTTTAGGCTTCAATTTGTTAGCTAGATTAAGTTGTCAACGCCACCGCCCGCGCCCTAAACGGTTCCTGACAAAAAATGATTGACAGTTAAAGAACCATTTCAGACCGTATCATTTAATGAACTTTAATTAAAAATTACGAATGACGTAACCTTTTCGAGATATTAACTAAAATGTTTCTACTTTGTAAGTAAGGGAAAACCTAACCTACCTTCGTGTAAGTAAATAAATAATTGGGAACTGTACCAATTTTTTTTTTTAGTTCAAAAAGAACCCATTCGTTTAGATGCGCCATGATATTACGAGCGCAGTCAGTTCATCAATACTTATCTAGATATACTTAGTAGATATAGGTAGAAAGGGAAAATTAATTGTTAAGCAAATTGACTTACAACTTAAAACGTCCGTAACTATACATTTCCCTGACTTTACCTACATCTCTACTGTAGGTAAGTCCGACGTGACAAACTTCGCTCATTCATCCAAAATTAACCCAAACAGCATCTCAGTTAGTCTATTCCTCAGAACCACTAGTTATTATAATGCACTGCATGATCTGAGCCATATAGCTACAGACAACAAACATTTACATTGGCATACACGAAGAGTAATCAACACAGAATCCAGCTGAAGCTGCATCGAGTGAATTAATGATTATGTGCCATCCACGGCATCCACCGGTCAGTGCCGACTGAATTATATAGTAACGAACGTGCTATTGGGCCAGTACAGGCCATATACATCGTACACGTGGACAACTCACTGCGGTAACCTAATTTCCAATATTGATGTCCTAGTTTTGGGTAATAGGGACATTAATATAAGTGTCTAGCGTTTTGTAATTGAATAATTTAGGGAATGTTACGCTAGTACCATGTAGGTCAGCGACAAAAGTCGATTAAAAATTCAGTTTTTTTATGTAAGTCCTCTTTTCTCTCGCAATCTGTGGGAGTGATTTCGTGAAATGGGACGGAATTGTGTAACAGGATGCCGGGGAAGCGCGCGCTATTTGATTTGACCAATGAGCGCGCGCGGTACTAGACTCGGTCGTCAGATGGTACCAACCCATTTTCCGAGAGGTTGTTAACAGGATGATGATGATGATGATGATAACAGGGTCGAAAAGAAAGGCAGAAATTACGAACAGATTAGTGTACATTTTTCGCCTCTTCAAGTGAAAGAGAAAAAAAACGTATTTTTAACCGATTTCTTCAAAAGGAGGAGGTTCTCAATTCGTCTGTATGTTTTTTTTTATTCCGCGATTTCACCGCCAATTATGAATCGATTTTGATAATTATTTTTTTGTTTGGTAGGTCATGCTTCAAAAAACCAAAATTGAAAAGCAAAGACACCGATTTAAAACTTACAAAAAGCATAATGAAGGATAACTGCAATTTCCCCACTGTACGAGGGGTGTTCAATAAATAGTGAGAATGCGATACATTCTCCTTGGAAAGAAAAAAAATAAATACTGGCAGGCATAGCCCAGACATTAGCTATGATGATGATAATAAAAAAAACAATCAATGCTCTTTTGTTTAAAAAAAATTGAAGTCATTTGTTTGCGTCGTTTCGGAACGTGTTCTGTTGTTTGTTTGTTTCACCAAGATAACGCCCCCGCGCACAAATCCAGAGTTGCGATGGCTGCCATTCAAGAAGGTAGCTTAGAATTGATGGCACATCCTCCATAATCACCGGACCTTGCTCCAGTGATGTTTACCGATTTTTGCGGTTAAAGGAACATCTCAGGGGCCAGAAATTTGAATACGATGACTCAGTAGTCGCCGCCGTACACGATTTTTTAAGGGATCAGAAAATTTTTTTTTTTTTTAAAGTGGATTTTTGTTTTAGAAAAAAGTTATACAAAGTGTATAACCCTGAAAGGTGACTACGTCGAAAAATAAAATAACATTTAATAACAGATAATTGCGTCATACTCATTCTCATTATTTATTGAACACCCCCCGTATATTTGATGAGGACTATGTAAAGCTCTGATCAAAATGAAAAGATGTGAAAATCACACCCGAGAGTGCACAAGCGACCCACTTTAGAAAATTAAAAAGGGAGGACACAATTAAATGTTAATTAACAAACTTCGCACTCGGCGACTACCAAGTTATAAGAGTACCTACTTAAGTACTAAAGTAAGCATGTTACTTAGGTAAGTAATGGTACAACCGTATTGGATAACTGATTTCGGGTTTATATTATAAGTTCCACTTCTGTCGTGCTGTATGGTTCGGAATGCTGGGCCGTGAAGAAGACAGATGAAAGAAGAATGCATGTAGCGGAGATGGGAATGTTGAGATGGACGTGTAGAGTGACGAAAATTGATAAAGTAAGAAATGAGTACATTAGAGGAAGTTTAAAAGTGGTGCCAGTGACCGAAAAGTTGAAAGGTAATCGTTTGGCCTGGTGTAGGCATGTGATGGAGAGGGAAGAAAAGCATGTGACTAAAAGAACGATGAATATGATGTGATGGATGGAGAGGGATCGGAGGCCAAAAAATGGATGGATTGTGTGAGGAATGATATGAAAGAGAAGGGAGTGAATGATAGCGTTACGGTTAGAATAGAATAGAATAGAATAGGTTGACAGGGAAGAGTGGAAAAAGAAAACGTTTTGCGCCGACCACAAGTAACATTCTGCTCTTTTTGACTGCTAAGCGGCGGGGTAATGGCGTAACACAGATATCAGTATCAGTAGCAATAGCTTTCATTTTGATAGTTCAACAACATACATTGCGTTATGTACGTTGTTGAGCATTTAGGGGAATGAGGAACAGGGTGTAAAGTTCACTCATCCTCTCTAGAAAAGGGAGGATCCTCCGACCAGACGGGTGGTGTGTCTGGCAGGCATCTGCCCAACGATTGATGTTGGAATCTTGAAAATAATTATGTTGATCGCGTGGTAACTCTAATTGCACGATGCAGGATTTTAGGTGACGTCATGATTTTGTGTGACGTCAGGTCTTTGATGCGTAGTTCACATATGGCGATATAGATGCCGCCACAAGTAGACAATTTTTCAATTTTAAATAGGGTCGTGGGTTCAATTCCTAGGTCGGCAGTATGTGTTTCCAAAAAAACTTTTCAATTACAGTCAGGATTTGTATCCTCCGTACAATGTGGGACTTTAACACACATGAAAAACTCAAATAACCCTGCCCTGGTGATCAGGAATATCATTAAGTGGATCGAGCCCTCAGACCAAATAAGACAGACCGCTACGAACAATACAGTGAAGCATGCCAAAACTACACTTCCACTCTGTGCATCTGCATACACGCTCGCACGCACACATTTACAACTGTTTACAATCAAACTACCTACCTAGACTACCTACCTACACCTCACTAAGTGCACACATGTTTACGAAACCGGCCTCACGTCACTGTTTGCAGCGCTCTGTCTTGGTTTTTTATTTGGTCTCAGATCGATACCAATAGGTAAAGCAAATATTTTATTTACAGCATCGATAGTTTTGGGTCAATTTGGTCAATTTATTTACCTAGTTATACAAGTGGAAAAATAACCACTCTTTTTTTAAATCGGTTATAAGTAACGGTTTTTACCGACTTTTGTTATGAATGACCGCACAACCTTGTATTGTAACCTATTTTATTTTAAGCGTTGACGTGTCGTACATATGTTATAAAACTTATACTTATTAATGGTTTTATATGTGAGCTTTGTTAAATTTAGCTGTAGGAGGTACAACAAAGCATATTCTATCTCTCTACATATAAGTAGTGCATCCAATAGGTATTAACCTGCATATTTACCCACACATAAAGTTAACTTTGCGCTACAACTTCAAACATTTTTCTGACTTTTCAATATTTAGACTTTTCTTTTTAATTTATTTATTTAGTCATTCTGAAATCAACTTAATTTAACCTATTTTAAAGTTGATATTTGTTTATTTTGAAATAACATCAATTTGTAAATAAGGATTTGAATATGGAATACCACTCACACACACACACCATTTACACTCCACTCACTCTTGATTTGTTGTCTGTACTTTTATGAATGTTCAAGCTCCCTCGGGAGCCGAGACTCGGCGCTGCTACTGGTGCGGGCCGCTAGCGGACCAAGTGCATCGCAGCCAGCGCGCGCCACCATGCAGCGCACCGCACACGGAGGTCACTGACTGCGACCCAGGCTTTCCGTACTGCGCCGTCGTCGCCACGGCACCGCGTTAGTATGAGTCTTGATTTTGAAATCATCATCATCGTTCAACCAAAAGACGTCCATTGCTGGATGTAGGCCCCTGCCAAGCATCGGCATCTCTACAAGGACCGGCCTGTGCTTCCCGTCTCGTCAGTCCACCTTTTGGGGGATTCTACCAAAAATATGGAAATATTCCATCTTTAAGTGTAAAAAATATGTTGGTAAGAGTTTGTCCAAATTGACATGGATAGTGGATGCCTAACAAGGTTTGATCCAAGTATGTCCTAAACTTGGTTTCATGACATTTTTTATCAGTAGCTAGCGATTGATCATCACAGTTACAGCCTAGATTAAAAAATATCAAAAATATGTAAGTATAAATTTTTGTAAAAACACTAATTGATCGTTTTTAATATTCCACAGCTTACATAGAATCAAGATACTGCGTCAAGCTGTACCAAGATGAATGTTATTCGCTGTACTGCAACTCAACAAGGACATGGCGCATGAGTTGCCCATGTCGTGGAGATCTCTGCAACGGACCGAATACAGAGCACGAACTTGACGCCTTCGCAGGACTAGCCAAACTAGTAGCAAGGACACAACGTTCTCGAAACAGAAGAGCCGTCATAACTAAGACTGGTTTTATAAGCATGAACACTAACAGAAAAAATCGAATAGACAACACCACTGTCGAAGAAAATAAAAACATTCTAAATAATTTAACAGATAACAATGAAGCTGATGTCAAAGACAATGAAATTCAAATGAAAGATGTCAGTCCTACTGTAGAAGCTGATGTTAAAGACATGGACAGCCAGAGTGATACAACAGCAGCTGGTGTGCCCCCGGATGTTAAAAGCGATGAAACACAAATTATTGAGACTACTCTTCTAGCAGAAGTGGCAGACGTCGAACTTAAAAACAGCGAAGCTACAACAAATAGTCCTAGTGATATTACGGAAGAAGTCATTAAAACCAGCAATAGTCATATGAATGAAACTAGCATTCAAATAGATATTCCAAGTGTTAATATTGAAAGTAGCGATCTCAAAACTGAAATTATATTAATGAGTAGCGAAACAACCAAGGTCTTACATGACACAAAACTACCGGACATTTCAAGCCCCAATGTAAATAACCCAGACGTTCCGACCACTCCAGAAATGATAACCCAGACGGCAATTGAAGCAAAGGCTAAAGCAGAAACAACCACCGAAGCTACTAAAACTGCCCCAACTGAAGTAAAAATAAATGGAGATAAAATAAAACCCACTGAACAGTTACCTACAGTAGGACCAACAGTTACGGTAGGAGCTCTTCAACACGACACAAGTGTAGCTAAATCTACTCCTAATTTAAGAGCGATGACTACATCAAAACCACAAAATAATACCGCTGTGCGAATCTATGCACACATTTTCACACGCTTCACATTAGCCATAGGTGTTGTTTTAAATTACGTTTAAGATTTAAATTAAAAAAAATATGTAATACTTTTCGAATTATTCATTGTCAAAAGTTGATCTCTTTAAGTGAAGCTTTAATTGTTAGAAATTAAATGTAGAATAGTAGCGCTCATTCCATGTGATATTAGCATAGACAAATTGTAAATATTTTCTGCAATATTTTTAATAATTATGTAGATGTGATTGGCATTGGCACAAGAAATAAATACGCACAGAAAAACTTAATTGTTTTATTTATGTTCTCAGTCGAAGGTAAAATCATAATGCTTCGGCAACTGCCGGCCGCTTGACTTCGCTTCTAAACTTTTTGCTCCCTGGCTGAATGCTTCTCTTATATCTGATTCAAAAGGTTTTTCAAACCTTGTTTGCTTTATGGTTGGTCCGTAATACTCAAATGTTGGTGGCGGCGGAACCTCCATATTATCTGAATCGTGTTTTCTTTTTTCGATTCTTGTATTATCTGCCACTGAATCTGTAGCGTCTGTATTATCTAATTCATCAACAATAGGAGTTGGTTCCTGGGCCTTGACAAAATTTCTATATTTAAAGCTATTACCTACATTCTTCTTAGCTGATGAAAAATATAGTCCTTTATTTTGTGAAATATCACTAAGTTCTCCTATTTCGGGAGGAGGTGGTGTCTGGGCTCGAGGTCTCACATCCGCCCAAGTTTTAGTAGCAGTTGCGAGATTATTACCCAATTTATTTCCTTTATCATCAAATATGTTTGAATTGTCAGACGTAGAAGCTTTTGGTGGAGCAAATTCTTTTATCCTTTTATCTCTCTGTTGGTCGACGTATTCTTCTTGGCTCATTTCTCTGAATTTCTTCACTTTTCCTTCTACTCCATCCTTTCCAATATCCCATTCTCGTACATACGCCTCGCGTAACTTTTGCCTCTCTTTTTCCTGCTCTTCTTTGAGTTTATTTTCTTTTTCATTCGCTTTGGCATCTGCTTCGTTCTTTTGTTGTGTCAAAAACTCTAGTAGGCAGGTAGTAAAATCTTTTTGGTTTTCTGAAATGAAAAATACATTAATCAAGAGCAGAATTTAAGGAGTCTTTTAGAAAGAGAAAACACCAATTGACGTGAAAAACTAGTACTATGAAAAGATGATTTCATTGTTTTCAAGCTGTACCTTACATATATTCCTAAAAAATTGGCGAGATAAAGCACAGCATCGAGAGAACTGGAAGAAATAGGGGAGGCCTTTGCCCAAGCTCGGGATTGCACAGGCTACTATAAAATCCTGTCCTACTAATATTCAAAATGTTTGGTTGGTCCTTCTGTCACAAAGCAACAGCAGGCGTAGCATGAGCACCGTTTTGTCGACGGAAGAGTAGACAAAAATGACGTTTCCTGTAGACAGTAGACAGTACGAGACGGCAGCAAAATAGAAAGAGACAACTGCACTTTTTACGAAATTCACTCTTTAACATAATTCGACTCAGTATTCTTTGTTTTATCATAGGATTTATCGGTTGTCAGTGTGATTTTGACATTAAGGATAGAAAACTTTCTTCCACTTCTTTCTTCGACAAAGATCGTTAGAAATGAAAGACAAAATGACAGATTGTAGAAAGATTTCTACGGTGGATGTCAAAAATGAAGAAACGAACTGTCACTTTGTATAGAAAAAGCTATGTCTATTCTTCGTAGAGATAGAAGGCGCCATGCTACGCGTGCAGAACGGATATGCGTGATTTTTTGAAGAGAATTTTTTTACGCGCTTTGAGCACTTTTAGGGTGAACAAAAATCATGGAACTCGCGTCATCGTCACCGCACGCTTCCCATCCATACTAATATTATAAATTCGAAAGTAACTCTGTCTGTCTATCTGTCTGTTACCTTTTCACGCCTAAACCACTGAACGGATTTCGATAAAATTTGGCAAGGAGATAGATGGCATCCCGGGGAAGGATATAGGCTACATTTTATCGATATACTACGCGGGCGAAGCCGCGGGCAGAAGCTAATGAGCTATATGTATACTGTGTATTCACAAGTTACTTATTCACTTAAATCGGCAGTCCCATATGGGCCGGAAAGTGACACAAGGCTACTTTTTATTTCGGAAGTCCTCCGTACATGAGCGAAGCAAAAGCTAGTAAAGAATAATCTCACCTTTAGGTTCCTCTGGCGGTAGGCCGGCCCTGGCTCTCTGTCTGGCGCGCGCAGCCGCGACTCTTGCTGCAATCATCTCATCCCTCTTCTTGCGCACTTGTTCAGCTTCTTGCTGCGCTTTCAGAGTTTCTGCGCGCCGCTTTATCAGCTCTTCCATTTGTTTCTTGCGCTCCGTTTCATCCGTACTGAATGAGAAGTAACCCACGCCATGGATTCGGGCCTCTGTAATGAAATTTTTGGTTATTTAGAAGCCAATCTATGGAGTGTTTCGCTAAGATACTAATGCCTATTTTCACTAACATTTTCGGCTTTGAGCCGAGCGTGGGAAATCAACAGCGCGTTTTTAATTAGCATTCCTTTTCATTTTATTTTTTACTACGGTCGCCTACCTAGTGTTAGATACAATGGGCATAAGTTTTTCGACATGAATATATGAAAGTATATTTTAGTGATAAAATCAAAGATCTATATTGTAAGCCAACAGATGACTGTTGGCGGTAAAACCATACAGACAAATTAGTTATAGTTTTTGCTTTTTACGCGTGTCAATAAGTTTATTGTAATTTAAACCTTATGTCACCATATCTAAGTCACATGAGTTATCACGCGCTCTCGTAATTTGAAACGTACATTTTACTTGATCAAGACTTTTCGTATCCAAGATTTAAACTACAAGTAGGCGTAACGTTAGAAATTGGCAACCACAGTTACGTTTTCTCATCCATTTGTTTACATTTTTATCTCATACTTCTGGGGTAGACTATACATCAAACAGATTTACAAAAAGATATACAAACCATCAAACAGCAAGTCTTGATAATGTATATCTTTATCTTTGCCAAGCATTTCCTTTTCTTTCTCTTCCCATTTGTCTCGTAAAGATTGTAGGTAATCGTTCGTAGTTTGAACTAACAGTGGCTTTTCCTTTACTACTGTAGTAGTCTCCTGTGAAGAAAATAAAATAAAATAAACTTTTAAAAATAGACATGTCCCCAATTAGTTAAGAACTTCGTTTGTTTATAATCTATCTTTATTATTTCCGTTCCGATAACAAGACGATAAGAACTTGGCTCAATAGCCAAGTTTTGACGTGCTACTTGTGGAGCACATATAACCTATCTAACTCATTTTACAGTAATTTTGAAATAAATTCTAGTAAATTATATTTACCTCCGGTTTAACTATTTGTTCCTCATTTGAAGTAGGTTTGTCTTTATTTATGGCCCTCATAAGGTCAATATCCCTTTTTAAGAACATTCCTATGTCTGATTTGTGACATTTTCGAGTTCGACCCAGGCAATCTGTGAACTCAGTCCTGAAACATCAAGTTAGTAAATATATAAAAGTTTAAATAAATAACTGTCGAAACTTCTCGGATGTGACATAGGTATCAATATGCAAAAACAAAAAAACTCAATAATTTCAAGTACATCTGAGAAGTATTGCTAGTTAATTTAATTTGACCTTGCATAAAGAGCGTTCATTCTAAAAGTTGGCAACGTCGCAAATAGCTGTGTATATTTACCTGTTTTGATTAATTTGGCAATATTATGACTGTATGGAAATATGAAATATATCTAGTGAACTCTCCATTCGAAATAAGATTAGACATTTTAAAAAAATCAAGTAACAAAAACTAAAACCCAACTACGACTTAAAAGATATAAACAAGACACCACAGACAGACAAATTAAAAATCCGGAGTCACACGTAATCTGTTCAATTTATGCCCTAACACGTGTCATGACACGTTGGTGACACGTTGGTGGCATGACAAATGGCAGCTGCAGTAGACAGTTGGTATTGTGTAACTTTTTTTGCTTTTAATGCCATCCTTATGCCTACGGTATAGAAGTCAAAATCGGTTGAACGAACTGTAAAAAGGTTTGTTTAAATGTCTAATTTTATTTCAAATGGAGTATAGAATATTAATAATGAATTGCAATTATAACATGAATTTGATTTTGTAACAGTTTTAGATGTAAACAGGCATTTGAAAAGTTTCCAAATACTTTTCTTACATCTAAAACTAAATATTTGGGGTGACAATATTAATTATTGCAATTCATAATCAATATCTTAGCTCTCCATACTCTCATCACTAGAGCCATATTTCTTTCGCTGCCACAGAATGCACACTCTTAACATTTATAAGGCCAATTTTTTTTTTTTATAACGCCTTTGGCTGAAGTCAAGCAATCACAGTCCACTGCCACTGCTAGATAAGGCCTCTCCCACAATTAACTTATTTAGATTAAAACTAAGATGATTCATCATCATCAGCATCATCATTTCAGCCGAAAGACGTCCACTGCTGGACATAGGCCTCCCCCAAGCACCACTTCCATCGGTTCTGTGCTTCCCACATCCAGCAGATTCCTGCAGCCTTCACAGGGTCATCGGCCCACCTTAGGCCTTCCAACGCTACGTCTGCGTCTACCGGCACGCGGTCGCCACTGCAGAATCTTTCGACCCCATCGGCCATCTGTTATGCAAACTATGTGCAAAAATAGGACATCACTATTTACCATTCATCATCTTCATCTTCATTGGCATTACTTTCAGTTTGATGCTCAATTGGATCTTTTTCAGGTTGTTTTTCAGGCTCCTGTTGCTTCTTAGTGTTGAAGTCAACAAGAAATCTGTTAGCCAGTTGAGAGTTGCCCGCACCATCTGCCAAATGTTCATACAACTCAGCTTTCTTCTCCAGTGCTAGCCTGTAAAAAAAACAATTAATGAGAGCAGGCCAAGGCAATAATGAGGTTCAATTAGTTGTTATATTTAGGCCTGATTTACCAAAATCAGCCTATTTGAATTCTGCCAGCGTTCTAAAGATAAAAAAACAACATTTAATGAGAAGATTAAAATGGAGATGGGCCGGCCACACTGTCAGGGGAGAAAAGAAACGGATCAAAAAAGTTATCCTATGGTACCCTAGGGAGGGGAAAAGAAAGGGAAACCTTTTAAAAAATGGCAGGGAGACTTGGTAAGGATGGTGGGAAAGAAATGGACTAAACAGGCAAGGAACAGGGAAAATTGGAAGGGTTGGAGGAGGCCTTTGTCAAAGAGCACACAGAGACTAAGAACTGAGATAAAACGCTTTGTAATACAACTGTAATTCTGAATAAAGGCTATAAATAAATAAATAAAAATAACTAAGGAATCTCGATATTTTTTCAAGTCATAAAAACCGTGTGATGCAGAAGCAGGACGCTAATCTGTCTATGTCTGTCTATCTGTCTGTCTGTGTTAAATTTCCACGCCTAAACCGCCTCAATGGATTTTGACAAAATTAGGCAAGGAAATAGATGGGATCCTGGGGAAGGACATAGGGTACTTTTTATCGACATACCACGCGGGCGAAGCCGCGTGCGGAAGCTAGTTTTGAATAAAAAGTACTCACTTGGATTTCCTACAAGCTTCTAACTCGTCAGTATCAACTGCTTTCAAACTGTCTTTAAATGTTTTTTTATATGCCTTTTTTTCATCTTTTTCATGACTTTTATCTTTGGCTGAGGGAGGCTTATAGTTCTCAAGCTTGTGCTGTGGCAGTTGCCTCTTTTCATTAACCTCCTCTTGTTTTCGTAATAACTCTGCCTTCAAGCTAAATAGCTGAAAGTTTAAAAGTGTGATTAATAATATCATTAGAATAAAATCAGTAATATTATTTGCTTTACATTATGTCTAAAATCAGAAAATGAGTCTTATTATTAATTATTACTAAAAACAGTATGCACAAATATGGATGTAATCATATAAATGATGAATCTGAAATAAATTATTATTAATTTATTACATAATATGTTGTATTTCAGTCTTTTTCAACACATTAGATCTGAGCCAAGTCTCTTCCCATTTCTCTCCCTGGTTTCCCAGACTTAGTTACAATTTTTTAGACCAAGCGTGCCAGTACATACCTCCTTTGACACTTTTTTATTTGAAATTGTGATGCATATTTGTGCAGATTTGACCTTCATTGCACCTATTGATGTAACATCCAATGGCCTATTCAGGATGATGGAGTTGTCTTTCGATTCAGCTGTAGCAAGGGTCCTGTGCCCCAAGCAGATGGGTGTACATCTTTAGCATGTAGAAAGGAATGTGCACAGACTAGTTATACATACTTACTGTAGACTTGTTGAATAGAATCTTTTTCGAACCACCTTCGTTCATCTTGAGGGATGTTGACAAAAATATCCTAGCTTATAAATTCAATGTTATTGCATGTAATGCAAACAGCGATTACAAAGCTACATAATTATCTGAAGGAGATATTAATCACCTGATGATTAATGTTTACAATTCTGTGTATTATTTACGACCGAAACTAGTCCGAAATATTCACGAATTATATACGTAGGCAATGGTATCCGCTTCACGAGAAAATGCAATTTTTATGTAGTTGTTACAAGAAGTCTTTTAGCCAAATTAAATCATTAAAATAGCTTTCTGAGATTACAACTTTACAAAAGCAATGTCGAAATAATGACAATGACATTTAAATGACAAGTAAGCTAGAGGTGGGGCACACAACATTGACAACATTAAAAACTAAAATATCCGCGCGAGGTGTATGTGGAACCGCTTCGATCTTTGTGGATTGGATTTATGGAATTTAGTTTGCGTCTTTGCGAGAATATCAACCGGAGTGAAGTTGAAGTAAGCCAAAACAGAATTTGACATCTCTGTATTGACCACTTGCAGGGTTTTTTATTGCTAATTTCATGGTCATCTGACAACCATCTCGCTGGCCGTGACGACAAAAATTTCTACACAACGACAAAACGGAATCTTTTGTGTACAAGCTAAACCTACATAGTTTGCGAATTTTGTCATATGAAAAGTTTTATACGAAAAACACATCGGAATCAGAAACGGTACCTTTATCAAATTAGTGGCCTAAGTGCTTGAAACCAAAATGTCAACTCCAGCCAGAAGACGCCTGATGAGAGATTTCAAACGGTTTGTATCTAGATATTTCTCACGCTCTCCTAAATATCTGTAAATAGCAATAGCTTCCTAGGCACCCTAGTTGCCATTTTCAACAAAATTTTCTTTGTGCGAAAGTGTAATGCTGATTCATCAAATTACATCATAGTCTTTTTAATTGATTTCTATTCTGTTCTATATTTCGAATCAGTGTAAACAGCGAAGTTACTTTACGGTGGAGCTCTTTGTGTCGCTCACAGAGAGTAGGATACGCTATAAGTAGACATAGCTACGTCACTCTCGATGTATAAACGTCGTTTGTTGGTAGTCATTATTTAGGTTATCCAAATACATTTCATTTATTCTACAAAACGAAGCTTTAAGTCATCGAGGAAAATAGCAAAAGGATTCCTTACTATCTGAATATTGCTAGCCAGTATGAAGCCTAAAAAGTCATCTCATGACCTTGATTATGTTGTAGAGGTTTCCATGAGAACTTGAGAGCTTTGTATGTAAATTGCATTTCATATCATTTCTTTGCAAACTACTCATACTGATAAAATTAGCTGATATTTCATATTTTTTGAAACTTTTTCTTTCTTATTGCCAGTGATAAGTACACAATAATAATCCTTGATCAAATAGCATAATTTATTATGCTAATAGGAATGTAAATAAAATTTAATAAAAGAAAAAAAATCTGTAAGTAAAAATTTTCTAGAATATCTGCTCCATTCATTATTCAACACCTCTAACAACAAAAAAAACAAATGACTCATGATTTGCTTACCGCCCACAGCTTGCAAGAGGACCCTCCTACTGGAGTCTCTGGTGCTCCCACTGACAACAATATCATGATCTGGAATGCTGTGATATTCGGACCCCATGACACTCCGTTTGAAGATGGCACATTCAAGCTAACAATAGAATTCACAGAGGAATACCCAAACAAACCTCCAACGGTTCGATTTGTTTCTAAAATGTTTCACCCCAATGTATATGCTGATGGAGGAATCTGTTTAGACATTCTGCAAAACAGATGGAGCCCAACATATGATGTTTCAGCTATATTAACTTCTATACAGGTAAATATTAGTTTTAAATCTGAAAAGAGGAAAACTTGTTGTATCTGGAGTTTCTTTATGAAACGTACCTTGTTAGAATCCTACTCTAACTATATTCACTGTTTGACTAATAACAATCTAGGATAGCATAAATAACATTTACATTCTTGAGTATTTCATAATGTTGTCACATTTCTAAATATCTACTATTTGATAAATTACAAACTCATTCATTCTTGTCAATATTATAAATCTTATAAGAATCCAGTAATTACTGTACTTTTATGCCTTGTGCCACCCATGTGTCCAATAATTACTGTACTTTTATGCCTTGTGCCACCCATGTGTCCAATAATTTTCAGTTAGTTATTTACTAGTTCTCTATTTACTTCTGAAAATATTTCCTAGTTCAGTCTTATCCTGTCATATTATTAAAACCTAATATTGATTAATATATTTTGTTTCAGTCCTTACTTAGCGACCCTAACCCCAATTCACCTGCGAACTCTATGGCAGCACAGCTTTATAAGGAGAACCGGCGAGAATATGAAAAACGGGTGAAAGCATGTGTAGAACAATCATTTATTGACTAGCAGGGGTCGGCTTGGATCTCAGTTAAATGTGGTGTACACAATACCTGCGCTGCCGGTCACCGGCCAATACCTCCTTATAAATTTCATTGGGACAACCATGTAAATTATAATTATATACATCATCATACACCAAGTTAATACTGCAAAAGTATACCAGATTAATAATAAGTATGGGTTTTGGTAAACTAATTTAAATAATAATTGATAAGGAACCAAAATTTGAGTCAACAGGTAATAAATAAAAATAGCTCCACATTTATACAATTTAATTATCAGTGACAATATTAAACCTTACATACCAATAACTGTAAGAAAGAATAGTGTCAGCTTTACACTCAAATGTATCATCTCATGTGTGAACTACTCTTTTCATTATGAACTTTAATCCTTTTGTCTTACCATAGTATATTCATGATTTATTATAACTCTAATGAGAGAAACAATAGTTATATTGATAAATGGAAATATTGTTCAATAGAACTGTATTGTTTTATCTAATTAGTTAAAAATTTATGAACTTTTATCAAGTAATAGCACATGATAAAAACATAACTTAGCTTTGCTTGATTAAATTCTAGAATGATTGAAATGTCATCTTGGGAATCACTAAAACAATTTTTGTAAATCTTGGCATATACAAGAATACAACATTTTCTTTCTAATTTGATTGTTGCATTGTCACAGGTAACTTTTGGAATATGTATTTTTATTATAGATGTACTATACAATAATGTAAAGTAGAAATTATAATTATTTGCTGATTATTATAATTGTTAATTATACACCCTAGTGGTATTATCATGTGTTTACCTAAAATAGTACAAGTTTATTTTTAATTTTCAAAATTATTATCTATTGACTCCAGTGGTTTTTTTACTAATACATAATATTGTCATTATTATTCTGCTGCACAAAATTAGGTCGAGTCTCATTCGTGTATATTATAAGCGTCCCAATGGATATTTTTGAAATGTGTAGCAGTTCTCTTGTTTTCTAATAAAGCTGAATGTTTGAAATGTCTTGTGTTTCATGGACATTTTTAAGTATGTGTAATATTTCGTCTTCTAGTAAAATATTATTTTCGGTTTTACAAAATGTCTTTTATTTTTATAGTAAATATTCCTGGTTCTTAGTATAAATCGCTGCATCAGGTGGAACCTAAGCACTCTGCTGTAACGCGTGTCTGGTGATAAAAGAATTAACTTTTTTATTTATGACTAGCAATACATCGACTGCGAGCTGCGAGTATTGTTAAAAATACTAGATTTAATTATACTACTAGCTGCTTTTGTCGCAGTTTTGCCCGCGTAGATGTCGGAACCTACTACCGACTGACCGACTTTTATAAGCAAATTTTTGGATACCTTGGGGTTACATTATTGCATTTTACGAGATCTCTAATTAAAAAAAAACAAAATAAAGCTCATATTACTCGCTGATAATGTATGAATTTTTTTTTACTGAACGTGGGCTCGATTCCCGGAGCGATTGCATACACCTACACCTCTGTCTTCTTAAGAGCGTTTTCACACTGACAATTTGCCAGTCTGTTTCCAGCGAAGCGGTTTGTGAACGGTTTCGAAGCGAGCTAGCTGCGACCACGCAACGTGTTCGCCTCGTTTTCAAAATATTGTACACTCGCTTGTCTCGCTCTTTCTTGTGCACTGATGCAGTCAGTCGCGTTCCGCAAACGCGGCGAACTCGTTGCGCACACGTGGCGTCCTCGGTACGCACACTCAACCAATGACGTATTATTATATAGACACGTCATAAACCAACATCACGGCGCTTAAAAACGGCAAAAATACTAGATAGCTACTACGTTTTTGTCTTTAACTTTTGGAGTATAATTTGTACATCGTCTGAAAACACACGACGGCATGTTTTTTTTATATTTTGCACAGGTTTACACACACAATATATAATAGTTTTATATATCATTGCACTCAACGAGCTCATTAAACAATCGCCTCACTGGAAATACGCTCGCAAATCTCCAGTGTGATGGCCCTTAGTGGACTTATGTAAAATAAAACTACTAAATAAGAAAAATAGTTTATACGAAATGTGAATTCTTACAAAAGTATATCTTAAATATACTACATTATTGCAATATAATAACATTAAAATAATTCCAACAACTTAACATAATTTCGTTGAAAATTTTAAATGAATAAACGAAAGTTCTCGCGAGTAGAACCTCTGGACTGGGATTAATTTTTTCAAGGTTTTTTAAACACTTTTTTATACATTCCGTACAGATATATGTATATAATTTTGATAAATTTAAATAATACAAAAAGTAGGTAGTGTAAACAAAGCTCAATTTGGTTACACAATTCATTCTTCACCTAGTTTTAAGGTCTTCTTTTAATTTATAATGTATTAATTCCATACAGACTATGGCATCTTCTGCACTGTCGTGCCCATCTACAGAATTTTGTATTATCTTCTTCAAATATTCAGATGATAAGTTTCTTAGTGCTCGTTTGTATGGAGGGCCCATTTTATGTGGATACAGAACACTTGTATCAATGACAGTCTCGTGAATTAATTTAAGTACTTTAAAATCAGATTCTAAACTATGCCCTATTAAAATAGTTTTACTATTGAACATTGTAAGGAGTGTGGCTTGAACATCCAATAATGTTGTAGTTACTCCATACATGTGTTCTTCAGTTATTCCGGAATATCTAGTGTTGTAATCTATAATAGGGTGCAATGGTCTAATAAATGTCTCATATACAACTTTACATTCAGAATTTATCACTGTCACTCTAGTTAAATCTAAACCATGGGTGGTATAACACATCTCACAATCCAATGCATAAATGCCATAATCATCCATTTCAGTTTCTGGAGGTAGAGTCTTTACAAAGCCTTTCAAATTCTCAAAGTCAACATATTCATAAACATGACTGGGAGCTATACAACAGCCATCAGATGTTCCATCTTGACTGCAGCATTGGTACCTTGCTTCACCTCGAACTCTATATTTGTTATTAGGATGGTAAATGCATTCCTCCTTTGTAGCTGCAAAACCAATCTTATTCACCATATATTCTTTCTTGCATCTACAACAGGTTCTGAAAAAGCCTTTTGGGGGTTTCTGTTTATTTTGACCAAAAATTATAGCCCGGCCTCTCTGCCCACTCTCATGAGGCCTAGGAAATCCATTTTGTTTAAGTTGTTCCTCAGTTAAAATCCATTTTGCTATATTATTGTATAACTTTGCACCTAAAAACTCTTTTGAATTATCTGCATTTTTTCTATTTTTCCCTTCTATGCTCCATGAGCCCGTTGGTTTGCCAGGTGTCGTTCCTGGCATATTTTGTAATGTTAAGCAATCAGATGCTGATTTCTTTACCCCTTTGCATTCTTGCAACTCCTTCCTTAAGCGACTAACTGCTAATACTGCAGAATTCTTGTATATTTGTACAGTTGAACATTTTTTACTAGTATTCAGTTCTTCATGTTGAGCTCGAGCATAAGCATCATGTGCAGTAACATACAGTTTTAAACATTCATCTATCATCATGTTTAGATAAGTAGATCTTATATTTGCAGCAATTTTAGAACCAAGAGGTTCTAAAACACCTGGTCTATCAATAAATTTTTCATTTGGTACATGAGCAACTCTTTGAGCTCCTTTTTTGACAGTTTGTGTGATAGTAGAACTAGTTGAAGGCTCACTCTTGACTGAAGTCTGACTGGGTGTAATAGTTTTTTTAGCATTTAATAAAGTGGAAGCATATGGCACATGAGCTATGCGGATCTTGGTGTTACCAGTAGTTGGAGGGGTGAAGTTATTTTTAGCAGGTGTATTTTCACTGTTTGAAGAAACACTTGTATTTTTTTTTGTAATATGATATTCTCGAACTTTAGCTAGTCTTTGAGCCATTGTTTGGGCTGCATTTACTTTAAAATCTGGTTTAATGGGTGCTTTTGGTGTCACCTTCATGGGTTTATCAGCTGCTCTAGATATTCTTTTCTTTCCTATGATAGTCTCCTCTTCATTTATATCCTCTATCTTAGTTGAATCTTCGATAGCTTTCGGCTTTTCTATGGGTACATATTCATCAAATATTTTCTTACATTCTAATGCAATGGCATCTTCGTCAGATTCCATATCAAACTCTTCATCAAGCAATTCCTCAGCATTGTAATCTTCATTATCAGATATGTTATTGCTTTCATTATGCTTGCTACTTTCATGTTCCTTTTTAGATTCTTTACCTTTAGAACTCTTATGGGAGGTTTTACGGTCTTTATCTTTTGTTTTAGATTTATGTTTAGAATTAGAGCTATGCTTCTTTGTGTCATGTTTTTTAGATGAGCTATGTTTTGAGTCTTTTGAACTATGATCAGAACTTTTAGAACTGGAATGCTTTTTCTTGCCAGATGTGTGTTTCTCTGTTTTCTCCTTTTCTTTTTCTCTACTTGAACTTTTGTGTTTTGGTTTATGTTCTGAATTCCTTACTTTGCCTTCATGTTTAGTTTTATCTTCAGACTTAGATTTATCTTTCTTATCTGAGCTGCTTCTGTGATGTGACCTACTATTATGATTTTTATCTGAATCTTTTTTATTAGAACCACTTTTTTCAACAACTTTTTTATTGTCACTGTTATTGCTTATGCTATTTTTATTATTAACCTTTTTTAAGTCACTACACAAACTATCTTTTCTTATTTTATCGTGATCAGACTTTTCTTCATCTAATATTTGATCTAAAATGTCAAATTCTGGCCCCAGGTCATCAAATTCATTAAGGTCTGAAGATATTTTCCTTTTTTTAGGTTCAGGCTCTTCTTCATCACTGGAAAAACAAGGTGCAAGCGACCTTGGTGTTGGTTGATAGGTAACTGATGGGGTTTCACTTTTAGTGCTAACTTTGGTTGGTTTATATTCTAGTATTTTCTTCTTACTCGTATTTTTGTCAGAGGGGACATAATTAACTTTACTAGTGTTATTAGAACCTTCATTAGGAATATATTTTTGCAGTTCTGTCTCGGTGCCGGGCAAGTACTTTTCAGTAGATACAGTAGATCCTGTAGGTGTATATTTGTCACACTGCACGTTTTCAGTGCTTCCTGGTGTATACTTCACTGGTGGGGGAATGTAAATGAAAGGTTTGGAGGATCCATTAGTATCTATGGGTCGTTGAATAGATAGACCTGCAGGTTTTCTCGGCGTATATGGTACTGGAATATGTCTCTTTCTTTGTTCAAAAACATCCTCATTATTTTCCTCTATGTCAGAGTTGTTGATCTTTTTCAACTCAGCTATTGGTGTGGGGTTGTATGTCGCTTTGGCAACATTTGGAACTAAATTTACTGAATTACTGTCTGGCGTTGTTGCGGTGGTTACTGTTGTTGATCCAGAGGCTTCCTTCTGTTGAAGAACCTTTTGTACTGCAGCCGACACTAGTTTCTGTAATATCGCTCCACTTTCGATTCCATCATTTGTTGTACTCTGAGATTCTTTTTTAACGTGTCGAAAATGACAATAAGGTCTTTCGCATAGACCATTATCATAAAAAGGGCAGTTGTATCCTTTAAAATACCCTGTCGATGGAAGCATTCTACTCTAAATTATTTTTCAATCCACTGAACTGACTATTGAAGAACGAACCAAAAACCAGCTAAAACACTCCAGTACAGATTATAAAACATAAACTGATTCATTCATAATTATAATAGTCTGCCGTGCTACGTAGTACTTGCTTATTCCATGGCTGTGCTTGAAAAAGACTGAAATAAAAGTTTATTTTAATATTTAACATGCGTGGAGCAAGAATTTTCAGTGACAGCTCACAACCTCCGTGAATTTAGCCGAACGATTTCATTATTATGAACTTTTGTTAATGCTAATCGTTAGAGAGGGTTAGAGAGAAAAGAAAAATCGTTAGAGAGTAATTAGTTTTTATGTAAAAACAATTTTAATTTTTCGTGTGAAGTTGGCAAAAATGGACTTAGACGTAATTTTATTTTTTTAATCGTTTGCGAATCGTTAGAGAGAGATTGAGAGTTACACAAAATCGTTAGAGAGTTAATATTTTATTTGATATTAAATAATTTCTAAGAGCGTGACGTTAGCCTACCTCTGTGAATTTTGCCCCCGATATAATTATTCTCAACTTTTGTTAATGCTAATCGTTAGAGAATCGTTAGAGAGAGTTAGAGAGAAAAGAAAAATCGTTAGAGAGTAATTAGTTTTATTTATCAACGATTTTAATTACTTTTGTGAAATTGGCCCCCATTCCCGCAAAAATTGACGTAGATGTAATTTTTTTTATTTTTATAATTTGAGAATCGTTAGAGAGAGACAGAGAGTTAAAAAAAATCATTAGAGAGTTAATATTTTAATTGATATTAAATTATTTCTGAGAACGCGTTTTAGATTAAACAGGCTCGCTCTTATTATGGGCAACATATTCAGCCGAACGGTACTTTTACTGTACCTAGAAGTTAGTGAAGATACAGATCGTTAGTTCTCTAAGTAGTCTGTGATACAGATGCATTTCGTCAACACATGAGACAGCTTTGATCAGAGGACTCACACCACTATAGTTATAGAGACCTCCGTGAATTTAGCCGAACGATTTCATTATTATGAACTTTTGTTAATGCTAATCGATAGAGAATCGTTAGAGAGGGTTAGAGAGAAAAGAAAAATCGTTAGAGAGTAATTAGTTTTTATGTAAAAACAACTTTAATTTTTCGTGTGAAGTTGGCCCCCCTTCCCGCAAAAATGGACTTAGACGTAATTTTATTTTTTTAATCGTTTGCGAATCGTTAGAGAGAGATTGAGAGTTACACAAAATCGTTAGAGAGTAAATATTTTATTTGATATTAAATCATTTCTAAGAGCGTGACGTTAGCCTACCTCTGTGAATTTTGCCCCCGATATAATTATTCTCAACTTTTGTTAATGCTAATCGTTAGAGGATCGTTAGAGAGAAAAGAAAAATCGTTAGAGAGTAATTAGTTTTATTTATCAACGATTTTAATTACTTTTGTGAAATTGGCCCCCATTCCCGCAAAAATTGACGTAGATGTAATTTTTTATTTTTTTTAATTTGAGAATCGTTAGAGAGAGATAGAGAGTTAAAAAAAAATCATAAGAGAGTTAATATTTTAATTGATATTAAATTATTTCTGAGAACGCGTTTTAGATTAAACAGGCTCGCTTTTATTATGGGCAACATATTCAGCCGAACGGTACTTTTACTGTACCTAGAAGTTAGTGAAGATAGCATTTCGTCATCACATGAGACAGCTTTGATCAGAGGACTCACACCACTATAGTTATAGAGTGTATTACATTATTGTCTGGTATCTTGGATGGGCCGGCATCAAAATTATATATCTCCACTTGCTCAGTTTCTCGACAGTATTTTAATAAGAGAAGACATTGAAAATGAAGAAAATCAATAAATCATTATTTAAAACTAAAAAAAAGTTTTATGAAGCATATTATTCAGTTTTTAAATATTATAATTTTCGAAAGGCTTTTCATCCACTTCCGATCTCAATTCTAAGTCATAAAACAGGAATTCTCCATCGTAATTAAAAAAATGTTCTTGATCAGTAGGTACTATTATCATTTTACTCCTGCTAAGCCTGTGGAGTATGCTGAAACATGCACTTCTTGCACTTATAGATTCTTAGTAGCTATAATCTAAAGAGAGGTCTAAAAGAATTATGCCACACATTTTTGACTGAAAATATTCCATTTCATCTTATTTCAGAATATGGTACATGAAGTAAATAACTTGATTAGAATTTTTGTTTGCATTGTCATATTCTTTACAACAAAATATATTTTTTTTATTTCTTTATGGCAATTGAAAAAGAATGATTGGTTGACTTTAATGAATGACAGTACCATGTGTCAATTTTGAAAAGTTTGTTATTTTCTGGGGTGTGTTCACTTTATTAGCCTAGATAATTAGAAAAGTTTGTTCGTTTTAGGAGTAAATTAACACTAAATTAATTATTTCTTAAGAAATAAGCAGTACCTTTGTACTCATATTTTAACTATGTCGTATCTATTTTGTATTTTACTGTGTGTACATACGATTAGAATAAATAAATAAATTAAAAAAACGATTTTTCTCAAAATTGGTAATCCTTAAAAATGCATGATACAGTTAGAGCTACTACTTTTTGGGATGTCTATCCAAATATATTTAACTTATCCTGGTTAGAATTATTGAATAATAAAAAATCATTTTTGGACATGTTCTTTCGAATCGATGTGACCTATGGAAGATGCTCACATCCATTCATCAACTTAAAAAGAGCTGATTATCTTCAAACGGCTGAACCGATTTTCTTGAATCATAGCTAAGAACACTCTATCAAGTCACCTTTCAAACAAAATAAAAAATATCAGAATCGGTTCAGCCGTTTGGCAGCTACGATGTAACATACAGACACACACGTTAAACTTATAACACCCCTCTTTTTCCGTCGGTGGGTTAAAAACGACCCGACCAGCTCCCGACAAGCACCCACCTTTTGTGTGTTTTGAGCATAAATGATGCACTATAAGTACCGAATCAAATTGAAACTACCAACAATATTTCGTATTCTTATCAGGTATCACTGTTAAATTATCGTTGATCAAATACACAACTTTACCACTCATAACTATAACGTTCCTCTGCATCATGTCATGTATCAGTAATACCTACTACTCACGGTACTACTCGCGCTCACGGTGCACAGTGAGAAATGTAAGTGTGACCGCTTCGTTCAATGCAATAATTCTCGCGGTAAATCTCTTTGATCTGCCTAAAATGCCGCAACCAGAGTTATCAATCACCCAACGTCAAACGCCAATGTAAATGCCGTTGACAAATTCTCGAGGTAAGTCGTGGTGTAGTACACCAACGGTTTACGTCTACCGCGATAATCCGTTGGTGTGGCCCCAGCATATAAGAGATTTGTTATATTTAAAAATCATTTTAAAAAAACTTTGTACCTCCAGCAGGAGGGAGTGGGGGGATCTACTAACCCTTTCCACCTCTCCTCCCTCCCCTATCCACTATAGAGGCGGCACGTTTCTAAATATTAACCTGCTCAGGTCCTAGGGTAAAACGCGTTCTCAGAAATAATTTAATTAAAATATTAATACTCTAATGATTTTTTTAACTCTCTATCTCTCTCTAACGATGCTCAAACTATAAAAATAAAAAAATTACATCTACGTCAATTTTTGCGGGAATGGGGGCCAATTTCACAAAAGTAATTAAAATCGTTGATAAATAAAACTAATTACTCTCTAACGATTTTTCTTTTCTCTCTAACTCTCTCTAACGATTCTCTAACGATTAGCATTAACAAAAGTTGAGAATAATTATATCGGGGGCAAAATTCACAGAGGTAGGCTAACGTCACGCTCTTAGAAATTATTTAATATCAAATAAAATATTAACTCTCTAACGACTTTGTGTAACTCTCAATCTCTCTCTAACGATTCGCAAACGATTAAAAAAATAAAATTACGTCTAAGTCCATTTTTGCGGGAAGGGGGGCCAACTTCACACGAAAAATTAAAATTGTTTTTACATAAAAACTAATCACTCTCTAACGATTTTTCTTTTCTCTCTAACCCTCTCTAACGATTAGCACTAACAAAAGTTCATAATAATGAAATCGTGCGGCTAACTTCACCGAGGTGTTATAGAGTGTATTACATTATTGTCTGGTATCTTCGATGCGCCGGCATCAAAATTATATATCTCCACCTGCTCAGTTTCTCGACAGTATTTTAATAAGAGAAGACATTGAAAATGAAGAAAATCAATAAATCATTATTTAAAACTAAAAAAAAAAAGTTTTATTTCATAAAAAATCTGTAAGACTTGCATTCAAAGCATATTATTCAGTTTTTAAATATCATAGTTTTCGAAAAGCTTTTCATCCACTTCCGATTTCGATTCTAAGTCATAAAACAGGAATTCTCCATCGTAATTAAAAAAATGTTCTTGATCAGTAGTTAGGTAATCATTTTACTCCTGCTAAGCCTGTGGATTATGCTGAAACATGCACTTCTTGCACTTATAGATTCTTATTAGCTATAATCTAAAGAGAGGTCTAAAAGAATTATGCCACACATTTTTGACTGAAAATATCCCATTTCATCTTATTTCAGAATATGGTACATAAAGTAAATAACTTGATTAGAATTTTTGTTTGCATTGTCATATTCTTTACAACAAAATATATATTTTTTCTTTCTTTATGGCAATTGAAAAAGAATGATTGGTTGACTTTAATGAATGACAGTACCATGTGTCAATTTTGAAAAGTTTGTTATTTTCTGGGGTGTGTTCACTTTATTAGCCTAGATAATTAGAAAAGTTTGTTCGTTTTAGGAGTAAATTAACACTAAATTAATTATTTCTTAAGAAATAAGCAGTACCTTTGTACTCATATTTTAACTATGTCGTATCTATTTTGTATTTTACTGTGTGTACATACGATTAGAATAAATAAATAAATTAAAAAAACGATTTTTCTCAAAATTGGTAATCCTTAAAAATGCATGATACAGTTAGAGCTACTACTTTTTGGGATGTCTATCCAAATATATTTAACGTATCCTGGTTAGAATTTACCCAAAAAAAACATTTTTGGACATGTCCTTTTGAATCGATGTGACCTATGGAAGATGCTCACATCCATTCATCAACTTGAAAAGAGCTGATAATCTTCAAACGGCTGAACCGATTTTCTTGAATCATAGCTAAGAACACTCTATCAAGTCACCTTTCAAACAAAATAAAAAATAACAAAGTCAAAGTCAAAGTCAAATAATTTATTTCAAATAGGCACATATATGGCACTTTTGAACGTCAAACAAAGAAATAGAATTGATTCTAGTTGCCCCTTCCAAAAGGTAGTTTTCGTATGGAGAAGAATGGGCAAGAAACTCCATCGTTACTCTTTTAAAAATGTTTTACAATATTTTGTATACATTAATTATATAATTATATGTGAAGACGATGCACCTACAATAAGATTACTGTACTACGAAAGGTAAAAAGAATTATAAATGGAGCAATAATGAATAAATTAATTACCAGATACATGGTGCTCACATATTTACAAAGATTGTAAAAGTATACGATATTACAATAGTCCTAACATTGTTACAAGTAGTACTAATAAGTCAGTGCGTGAGTTTAAGTAATGACAGAGTGTAAAAGTCTATGACATACAAATAATAAATAAAAAAAAAACTAAATTAGCTATCAGTTTGATTTTGTCCAGACACTAAATCGTCCTATGGAGCAAGACCAGCATGTTTCCAAGCATTCTTATCTTGGATATAATCCTCTAATTTGTAATAAGCTTGTTTACAAAGTGTACTTTTTATATGAGTTTTAAATTTTCTTTCATTTAATTGCAATATATCACAAGGTATTTTGTTATAGCATTTAACGCAGTACCCCATAAAAGATGTTTGTACTTTAGCTAATCTGAAAAATGGTTGATCTATTTTATCTTTATTTCTAGTATTAAAATTATGCCTATCACTTATTTTATTAAAAAGATTTAAGTTTTTTCTTACATACATAATATTCTCATAAATGAATTGGCAAGGTACCGTCATGATATTAATCTTTTTAAATAGTTCCCTGAGAGATTCGCGGTGACAAAGATTATAAATGGCTCTGACAGCTCTTTTTTGCAAAATAAAAATGGATTCAATATCAGCAGCCCGACCCCACAGTAAAATGCCATACGACATAATGCTGTGGAAGTAACTGAAATAGACCAAACGCGCGGTTTCTACATCTGTTAACTGTCTTATCTTTCTAACAGCATAAGCGGCCGAGCTTAACCGCCCCGCAAGAGATTTTATATGAGGTCCCCATTGTAATTTCTCGTCTAGCGTGATTCCCAAGAAAACTGTTTGATTAATAAACTCCAGTTTTTCTCCATTCAATATGATGTCACATTCGCTACTTCTAACATTAGGTAATTTAAATCGAATGCATTTGGTTTTTTTTTCATTTAGTACCAAATTATTTACCGTAAACCAATCTTGTACCTGAAGAATAGAGCTATTCACGTCGTCAAGATTTTGTGAACGTCGATTTATTTTAAAAATCAATGATGTGTCATCTGCAAATAACACCATCTTCGGTTGATTTAGAAGTAATTGGGGTAAATCATTAATATAAACTAAAAAGAGGAATGGACCTAATATCGAGCCTTGAGGAACGCCCATTGCCATTTCAGACCCCAATGAGTTTACGCCGCTTACTTGAACTTGAACTTTTCTTTCTTTCAGATATGATCTTAGTAAATCAAGAGCTGTATTCCTAACCCCATAGTGCTCTAGTTTCAACAGAAGTGTATCATGGTCGACGCAATCGAACGCCTTCGAGAGGTCGCAAAAGATTCCAATGGCATCTTGTGCTTCCTCCCAGGCGTTAAAAATGTTCTTTATTAGGGTGACACCGGCGTCAGTGGTACAACGCCCTTTGGTGAAACCGTACTGATGTTCATGAAAGATGGAATTTTTATTAAAGTGACGTAACATTTGATTGAGCATCAACTTTTCAAACACCTTACTGAGAACTGGCAGAATTGACACAGGCCTATAATTGTTGGGTTCCTTACTATCACCGGATTTAAACAAAGGAACTACTTTACTGTGTTTCATGAGATCCGGAAAGACTCCTTGGTCTACACTGGTGTTAAATATGAAAGCTAAATAGGGCGCAATGGTTTCTATGATAGATCTACAGACTTTTACAGACATTCCCCATAGATCTTCTGTTGATTTAATTTTAAGATCTTTAAAAGCTTTTATAACCGCTTGGGGGTTTGTATGCTGAAACCTAAACTCCAAAGGGCATGCCTTTACATTCTTTCTAAGTAAGGCAGCAGAAAGCGCGGGTGAGGAATTTAGAGCTTCAGTAGTTTTAACTGGAATATTTCCAAAAAAGTTTTCAAATTCCTGAGCTATTTCTACATTTGAGTTGATTGGGCCATGTGCAGTCTCTAAATTAAATTCAGTACTACGCTGTTTTTTCCTACCTGTTTCATTATTTATTATTTGCCAGGTAGTTTTTATTTTGTCATCAGCTGATTTTATTTTATTGCTAATGTAAAGAGCTTTAGCTATTTTGCACACATTTTTAAAAGTTTTAGAATATTTTGCAACATACTGATGAAAGGTTGAATTATTCATATGTTGCTTTAGGCCATAAAGTTCAAAAAGATTTTCCCTGCTTTTACGAATACCTGGAGTAGCCCAATCACTAAATAAGAACTTTGTGTAAATAGTTTTAGTCTTTAGTGGAAAAGTTTCATTAAAGTGTTTGTTTATTAGTGAAAAGAAATCGGCGTAGAACTCATTTGGGTCACATACATTATTAAAACTCTGAACACATAATTTACTGGCCAACGAATTATTTAATTTTTCTAAGTTTTTACATGTAATTGGCCTAAACCTTATTTGAATTTTTTGTAAAGGTATGTAGGCGCAAAAAGTTATTGTTTGTCCACTGTGATCAGATGGCAACTTATTTACAATTTCTTTATGTAAGTAATCACAATTACAAAAAATATTATCTATACAAGTGGCAGAAGAAGCTGTCACTCGGGTTGGTTCAATAAAAACATTTGACAAATCAAATGACCTAAAAAGACTTAATAATCGGACAGTATTCGAGTTATTTTCTAATAAATTAATGTTAAAATCACCACATATGATTATTGACTTACTATTAGTACTAAGTTTCTTTAGCACCTCTTCCATTACAGAATCAAATATAGGTAGATTCTGGTAGCTTGGAGGTCTATATACGCATACTATAACATGCTTATCAAGCTCAACACAGGACAATTCAATGGTGTGTTCAACAGACAGTCCAATGATGTCTTTCCGTTCTTTTGATTTAATAGAATTTTTTACTAATATTAATGAACCGCCATGTATCATACATTTTCGACTGAAATGGCTAACTACACAATAATTTTCATAATTAATTGACTTTACTTGATGGTCTTTTAACCAATGTTCTGTTAAACAAATGACATCAAACTTGGTATTTTCTAAAAACAATTCTATTTCCAGTAATTTGGAAGAGCAACCTTGGATATTTTGATTGAATAATTTTAACATATGTTGCCCCCCCTTTGGTTTCTTATTTTTGTGTATAATATTGCCAGAAGATACCTTTTTATTATTCTCTAATAATAATAATTGTTTATTTGAAGGGGTAACTTCTGTTGTCTTGCTTACTAGTTTAAAACATTATCCGGAGTGACCTCCACAACTACAACTGAAGCGTCCAGAATGCCCGTCGCAGTTCCAGCAGGAAGAGAATACCTTATCTGACTGGTAGTGGCCTCCAAAGATGTTGGTATTATAGGTGGATCCTCCTTCGTACAACATGATGATTTATAATTATTGCTCACTATGCTGTTAGTATAACTAGACAACACAGACTCGTCACTAATACTATCATTTGTTATATTAGCTATAACCCCATTAATATTATATGCTATCAACATAGCAATCAGATGTCTACATTCCCAAGACAGAGATAAAGTTCTCTGAGTTAACTTAAAACCACTAACAAACTTGTTAGTGTCAAAATACAATAATTTGTCACTATGACAACATGTCAATCTGTGAATAGTACTATTCAACTTATAAATATAATTATTGTCATAATCTGATAAAGTATCAGAGTAAGGTAAAGCACACAACATTATTTTTCCTATATTTAATTTTAATAAGATGTCCACACCATCCACTATATCCTTTTTGGTAATACCAGTACTATTACCTAAAAGCAAAACCATTGTAGAATAATTATCTAGGTTTGTGTTTGCAATTCTTTTAATCATTGTAACAGAATCGGTTCAGCCGTTTGGCAGCTACGATGTAACATACAGACACACACGTTAAACTTATAACACCCCTCTTTTTCCGTCGGTGGGTTAAAAACGACCCGACCAGCTCCCGACAAGCACCCACCTTTTGTGTGTTTTGAGCATAAATGATGCACTATAAGTACCGAATCAAATTGAAACTACCAACAATATTTCGTATTCTTATCAGGTATCACTGTTAAATGATCGTTGATCAAATACACAACTTTCTCAACTTTGAGTATTTATTATTATATAGGTACCTATAGTGTATTTATGTTTATATATTTAAGCTTTATGTATTTATTTAAGTATATGTTAATTTTCTTGCGTATATGTGTAGGTATATTTGTTATTTTTAGTTAAGACTTCGCATATTCATGTTTTTTCTCTTCTTGTTCTCACACACTATTGTCTACATTTCTTTTTCGTTTCTCCTTTCGCAGGTCTGCTGGAAGAAATTTCTTAAGAAATAAGCAGTACCTTTGTACTCATATTTTAATTATGTCGTATCTTTTGTATTTTACTGTGTGTACATAAATAATAAAATAAATAAATAAACTTTACCACTCATAACTATAACGTTCCTCTGCATCATGTCATGTATCAGTAGTACCTACTACTCACGGTACTACTCGCGCTCACGGTGCAAAGTGAGAAATGTAAGTGTGGACGCTTCATTCAATGCAATAATTCTCGCGGTAAATCTCTTTGATCTGCCTAAAATGCCGCCACCAGAGTTATCAATCACCCAACGTCAAACGCCAATGTAAATGCCGTTGACAAATTCTCGAGGTAAGTCGTGGTGAAGTACACCCACGGTTAACGTCTACCGCGATAATCCGTTGGTGTGGCCCCAGCATATAAGAGATTTGTCATATTTAAAAATCATTTTAAAAAAACTTTGTACCTCCGGCAGGGGGGAGTGGAGGGATCTACTAACCCTTCCCCCCTCTCCTCCCTTCCCTATCCTAAATCGAGGCGGCACGTTTCTAAATTTTAACCTGCTCAGGTCCTAGGGTAAAACGCGTTCTCAGAAATAATTTAATTTTAATTAAAATATTAACACTCTAATGATTTTTTTAACTCTCTATCTCTCTCTAACGATGCTCAAACTATAAAAAAAAAAAAATACGTCTTCGTCCATTTTTGCGGGAATGGGGGCAAATGTCACAAAAGTAATTAAAATCGTTGATAAATAAAACTAATTACTCTCTAATGATTTTTCTTTTCTATCTAACTCTCTCTAACGATTCTCGAACGATTAGCATTAACAAAAGTTGAGAATAATTATATCGGGGGCAAAATTCACAGAGGTGGGCTAACGTCACGCCCTTAGAAATTATTTAATTTCAAATAAAATATTAACTCTCTAACGATTTTGTGTAACTCTCAATCTCTCTCTAACGATTCGCAAACGATTAAAAAAATAAAATTACGTCTAAGTCCATTTTTGCGGGAAGGGGGGCCAACTTCACACGAAAAATTAAAATTGTTTTTACATAAAAACTAATTACTCTCTAACGATTTTTCTTTTCTCTCTAACCCTCTGTAACGATTAGCATTAACAAAAGTTCATAATAATGAAATCGTGCGGCTAACTTCACCGAGGTCAGCTCACACACCAAGCAAGCTAAACACCGCGCCGTGCCCGTATCCACGCGTTTGAATCATGAGTTTGTCGAGGTTCGATAAGCGCGTAAAGGCCTTCAGATATATTCGATATCGCTGTCGCGCTTGGTAGCGATACTGGTCCGTCCATAGAGCACTATATAGGACTGGGGTCCGCCTTCTGGTTAGTCACTTTGGACCAGTATCACTGGGTACCTACAAAGCGCGACAGCGATATAGTATTAGCGATCACTCAATCTGCCTAGCCTTTTCCCAACTATGTTGGGGTCGGCTTCCAGTCTAACCGGATGCAGCTGAATACCAGTATTTTACATGGAGCGACTGCCTATCTGACCTCCACAACCCAGTAACTGGGTAATACGATACCCCTTGGTTAGACTGGTCGTCGGACTTTCGTGCTTCTGACGACTCGTAACGACTGTCAAAGATCCACAAATGACAGCCGGGACCAACGGCTTAACGTGCTTTCCGAGGCACGGAGGAGTCTCGATATGTGACAATGGTCACCCATCCACGGACCAACCCCGGCAAGCGTAGCTTAACCTGATGGATCGACCCGAGCGGCTGTTATTACTTAGCCACGAGGTCCTCCTATACAGGGTGTTAGGGTGAACACCGTTATCCTTGCAACCAGTGGTTTGGTTTCATTTATACAACGTAACATCAATGGAAAATTACAACTTTTTTTTCTTTTTTTTAAACCTAGATTTTACCACAAGAGGCGCAAGTTCGTTGCCCTATGCGCTAGGGCAACGAACTTGCGTCTCAACACGGGCGGGGGGTACGAGATGTGACCTGACCGGCAGCGAGCGCGATTCCTCCCTTAGTCAGTCAGCTGTTTTGCTAGAGAGCACGGTGTCGGATAGAAACTTTTCAAAATCTTTTAATGAAAATAACGTTTTTTTTTTGTTGTGTTCGTTCATTTATTTTTATATTTAAGTCAAGTACCCATGGTTTGAATGACAAGAGTGTTTACCCTTACATCCTGTATAGTATTATATTTAACTGAATAGGCCTTAAAGGGGTGATAGACGTGCGAGCAAGTACGCGTACTTATTGCTCGGCGAGCTTAGTCACCCGTCTGTCATCGCGAGCCGCGAGCCAATTTGAGCAAGCTTCACGTGTGTCACCAACCGCGAGCCGAGTTAAGTCGCGATTTTATAGACCGCGTCCTACGTACGCATGTCTATCACCCACTTTAGAGTAATATGAATTTTCCCGCGCCGTTGAAGCCGCTAGTGTGAACCAGGTTAAATGGCGCTCTCTCTCTCTATCGACCCTAGACATCAATCACGTCACGTAATCACGTTGTTACTTACCAGAAAAAAACCCTCTTTTGCCGGGCTGAATGAAATCAATATTTTATTTTATTTAAAAAAAGGTCTGCTTTACAATTTAGAATTCTAGTTCTATTTTACAACTTGTAAATGTGGTACTGATCAATAGGCTGGCTCGTCACTTCGCGTATTTGCGCAAATATTCGTGTTATTTCGTTAATACAAATTCGACTTTATTTTAAAACATTTAAGGCATATTTTGTATCACCCAAGTAACGCGAATATTTTGACAAAACGCCAAGTGAAGTACCAGCATTAGAAATGAATATTTGATTAAAACCACAGACTATGTAGTTAACACAACCAAACCACAGCTGCATAAACCATTGAAAAATGATGTCAGGGTTGTTGTTGCAAATACCAAGATGAGAGGTGGGAAATTCAAGGCAAAGTATTTACTTATTTCTCAATAGGTACCTCGTTCTAATGGATATTTTTGTCGCTGCGAAGAACGTATTATCTGATACGTTTAAGTTCAGTTATGGAGTTATTTTTAAAAGTTTTACGTTGGTGTCCATCGTCGTTTAGAGGGTTATCAAAACTTGTGTCAGATTTCGTAGATAAGCTTGTAAGTGTCATCGAATATTTGTATCCGGATTTCGAAGGAAAAGCTGGTTATTCCGAATATTAGCAATATGTTGGACGAGCTGGTGAAAGATTACTCTGCTTATTTGAAGTTGGATGTGTTAAATGGTTTTCAAACCGTCCAGGATGTTGTTGATAATATGCTAACAAGACTTGAAGAACTAACTAGTGTGCTGCAAATGGTTAAACTGAAGAACAGTGATTGTGGCTCAGCTGTTTCTGAAGACATTAGCAAATACCGCAGTGAAATAACAGCACTCTCTAAGAAAATTACAACACTAATCCATGTTATACAAAAGCTTCAAAACAATGTAGATCATCTTGAAAAACAAGTGGACAAAGCAGAAACTGATTTTGGTGTAAACAATGATAACAAGATCAAAAGCTTCCTTAAACCATTCCTCAAAAGGAATAAAGAAATTGTTTCAAATACTCCGACACAGCCTTATGAGAAACTAGATTTTGAAAGTGTTTTAGATAATTTTGAAGATGGGAAACCTTAAAAACAAAAGGTTAGGTTATTCTGCACCTATTTTTATACATGTGGGATTTTTATGAAATAAAATGTAAGATTAAAACCCTGTAAATACTAAACTTGTGTACTTATATAGGCTAATTTTGATCTAATATTTTCATAATCTCAAGGGTTAATATGGTGCTTGTTTGTAAGATATAAAACAAATGAGCTATGTATACATATACATTTTACATTGTAAGTTACTCTTAATGCAACATAGGTCATACATTTTTAAATCGTTGTGTTATCCTAATTTTATTATAATTTGTGAACTGGACGGATCAGTGGGTTGTATAAACATACATCAAGTTAAATTTAAGTATACCAAGAACTTTATTTGGTGCACATTGGAATTACAAAATTAAATCTTAAAAACATACAGCACATTTAATGGCTTAAATACCTATTTTAGGCAACAACAAAAAATCTTATCTGTGATAGAAATGCTAAAACTAACATCAAAAGAATATAAACTAATCAGGTTACCCTAGGAACTATTGTAATGAAAAACTATTAAGTGCATGTAATGCAATACAAAAACATGCTTAATGTTAGTATTCAAACAGCTCTTACACTGTAAAACATAACTAACAACAAAATTGATAGTTATACTTAGGGTCTAGACAAGTGACAATCGCTTCCAAAGCATTTCGTATTTCTACAACAACTTTCAACAAGATTGACATAAGTATTTCAATAGCATATCAGTTCTATACATTTTTGCCTTTTCCATCATTGTTATCGCTGATAGAATGTCACTTTGTCTAGGCCCTCGGATTCCTTATAACCATATCTCAATAGTACAAACCCTAATCATAATGGAACAGATAGTCTGTTTGTTGACATTCCTTTTTATACACATATTATTAATTCTTATGTTATGTTATAATTATTAAATCTTATAAGTATGTTAGCAAAAATCTATCCTTTTATTTGCCTGTTGATCCAAACCCTCCTTCTGCCCGTTTAGTTTCTGACAAATTGGTGACTTCTTTCAGAACTGGGTAGTAGATTCTTTCACAAATCAGTTGGGCAATCCTATCACCCTTCTTGACTTCAAAGTCTTTGTCAGAATGGTTAAAGATAACAACACCCACATTACCTCTGTAGTCTTCATCTATGACACCAGCTGTAATCAAAATTATCAATGATGGCCTACATAATGCAAGTTTTTGGAAGTTTGCATGTTATTTACATAATTCATTTAAATGTCTCAAGGTCTTGGTGAAGACTGGTTTTATCTACACTAATATTATAAAGAGGAAAGATTTGTATTTTAGTGTGTATGTTTGTAATGAATAACAAAAACTACTGGGCCAATTTCAAAAATTATTTCACCATTAGAAAGCTACATTACACCCTGAGTAACATAGGCTATAATTTATAAAGATTACACGCGGGCGAAGCCGCTGGCGGCAGTTAGTCTACAATAAAAGAAATCATACTTCCTATGGGAATCTTTTATATTGGTTTAAAACTAGAGAAGGTGCTCAAGTATTATTGTTAGTACAACGGCCTACACAATTGTCAAGGGAATATAGCTATCTTTGACCACATAATTAAAACCTGTTTTAAGTAAAGTACATTGTTATTGTTTACTTTTAGTAATATTGGATGACTATTATTACTACTAGAAGTATTTGGGAATGTTGACAAAATTAAAGATTTGCTGGCAAAAAAACTGATGATGGTAGCCACCTTGAGGAGGGTGTTAGAGTTTGGTTTCCTCACTTAGTCCTTCTGGTCCACTTAGACCAGGGTGGGCGAGTGTGGTTATTGTTGCTAATGTAGAACAGCAATACTAAAATGTTTGTTTGTGTTGCTCTGCATACTTACTGATAAAATTTTATAAGTCTCTTGAGCATGTCATGTCCCTAGCACAATAATGCTGACATAATTGCATAGATGCTTATCAGCAGCAAAAGATAGATAATGATAGGCATTGACATTGTGATGTTGTTTATAGCAATCGAATCTTCAACTATAAAAGTATCTGATATGATAATTGCATTCTTGACAAGTGCAACAAGTATTTTAGAACTGGTTTGTACATGTAATCAAAAACAAAAGCCAAAACAAATACCAGATTAAGTACTATTTTGTTGTCATGAAACAATTGAATTAATTGAAGTGTATTTGTCATTTAGCAATGTTTTGCATTCAGTACCTAACTTGAATATTGAGTTTGGATTGTTCTTGATGATGCCAACAGGAAGTAAAAGCCTCTCTAGAGCATCATAAGAAGGACTTTAGCACTTCCTAACCTATCTTTACCAGAAACTAATATCTGTTAAAATGCAAGCATATGACACTCACCTCCTACATCAATGAAGTTTTTAACAGCCAGTCCTGACCTGGGCGCTACTCTGCCGTAGCAACCGGCTGGTAGTTCAATTTGCAGATCTGTCTTCACTAGTTCTTTACCGCGTGCTGGTACAACGTAGTCATAGGCACTGGAACAGAAAGGACGTTATAAATAGGTAACACATCAACCTTACCAGGCGGCCTTATAGTGATAACCACCTCTTGAGATCAAATCCTGCAGCTTTTTCAGAACCTTTCATCGGTGGAAACGCATTGTCACTCAAACGTGTGAATTTCAGTTCAGTTTCTAGGCCTGAAGACATTTTGGATAAGTTATATAGAATTCGCTGAATAAACCGTGAAATTTTGAAAAGCGCTAAGCTTAGTACTTCTAGAGAAAAACGTTGGGAAAGCGAAAAAGATTGTGTGAACGCGAAGAGTGGCAGTTGGCAGTAGAGCTCTACAAAAACCGCCAGTTTTGACGTTAATGACGTTTGTTGGCGCCAAATACTACAAATGTCAAAAATTATGTTGCCCGCTGCTTCATTTTATTTTACCTAAAAATCCTGTTCACAACTATGTTGGGGTCGGTTTCCAGTCTAATCGGATGCAGCTGAATACCAGTATTTTACATGGAGCGACTGCCTATCTGATCTCCACAACCCAGTAACTGGGTAATGCGATACCCCTTGGTAAGACTGGTTGTCAGACTTTCAGGCTTCTGATGACCCGTAACGACTGTTAAGGCCACGATATTCGAGCGCAGTAGGCATTTAGCGCTCCGTGATATACATCACCTGTGAAAATTTCAACTGTCTAGCTATCACGGTTCATGAGATACGGCTTGGTGTCAGACGGACAGACAGATAGCGGAGCCTTAGTAAAAGGGTCCCGTTTTACCCTTTGGGTATGGAACCCTAAAAACAAGCATTATAATCTATAGAATTTTGGTATGGCAGGCAATTTCCCACAGGAAGTCAGCCGGTGAGTCGGTAAGTCAGCCGCAGCCGGTAAGTCACCCGGTAAGTCAGTCGGTATGTCGGTCGGTAAGTCAGGAGATAACAAATATCTACACTTGTCACTATTTTGTGTGAAAGTACAACAACATCAACAACCTTGCATTATTATTATAATTTGTACAATAGATACCTACAGTAGGCGCGCGAGTTGAATTGATGCAGTAGGTACACTACATATACATGTATACCTACATGTCTGACGCTCACGTAATAGAATCTACCTATTGCGCCTGAGCGAGAAGCAAATACTGCCGTCGCATCGTCGCGTCGCCATTCTAAATCCCATTAAAAAAATCGAGTTGTAGGTCAGTTCATCAAAACCAAGATAGTAAGTACCTACGTACTTACTATCTTGGTATCGATGAACTGCAAAGATAAAAAGTTTTATTTGCAAAAATGATCTTTGATGTAGTTGTGCTACTGTTCTTTCTGTAAACTGTAATATTAAAAACGAGTAGGAAGTTATAATATACGTAGAAAAATTATAATCAAACTCACCTTATTGTTTATACAGACTGATTTTTAAAACTAACACATACGGAAAATAACAATAATTTCTCGTATATTTTGCGGGGAACGCAGCGAGCTAGCAACAGCGACACAGGTCCTACCTCAAAGACGCCTGGCCGGCTACTGAAATTTCTGAAACGAAGCGCGCGGGCCGCCTTGTTATATAATATCTTATTAAAACAAAACAAAAAACTGTTTTGAGAAAAATGAACCATAGAATATTCTTTGTAATTTCATTGCCTATTTTTTGACATGTTTTTCGGGAGTAAAAGTTGGTTCTACTTCAAGTACGACTTAAAATACGATCAAAAAATCGTATCTCGATTTTTTTGATCGAGTGTAGTTGTATAAATCGTGTTTTGAACCATAGAATAATCAAGAATATTTATTAAACTACAACATGTATTTTTATCAGATCAAAACAAATAATATTTGATTGTTTAATGTTGAATCAAAAATAGGTCGATTCTGAAAGTCCTGCCCTTAATCAGGTGATAGACGTGCGAGCAAGTCCGCGTACTTATGGCTCGGTAAGCTTACTCGCCCGTCTGTCATCGCCGCGAGCCGCGAGCCAATATGACATTAAGACAATGAAATTTTGAGCATGCTTCACGTGTTGACGTGTGTCACCGACGCGACGGCGAACCGAGTAAGGTCGCGAACTTAAAAACCGCGTACATTAAGTACGCACCTTTATCACCCACTTTAAAGATCCATGAATAATAGCCGGGACCAACGGCTTAACGTGCTTTCCGAGGTACGGACGAGTCTCGTTAAGTAAAGATGGTAATTTTACCCGAAAATATTAAAAGGAAATAGGGAACCCTAGCTTGCGTGTAGATATTAGCAATTACATTATACACTCGCATTCACTTAGCGTGAAACACGTTTGTATAAAATATCTAATAACTAATAATAAGCCAAATCTAAATTAGTGATTAGGTTAACTCACTTATAATCGGTAAATTGTGTTTGGAGAGTTATGGCAACACTATACTGTGCTAGTTTTTCATGCATCGTATTTTCATGGCAAAAATTATATGGATAACTAGCTGCTACCCGCGGCTTCACCCGCGTGGACCATAAATCTTTTTTTTTCTAAAATAAAAGTAGCCTAAGTTACTCCCTATAACATCAGCTAAATCCGTCAAAGTCGGTCCATCCGTTTTGGAGATCAGACAGAACAAATAGACATACAGATAAAAAATGTTTTTTTTTGTTATGTATAGGTAAGTACGTGTCGTTTCTGCATTTAGTAAAAAGCTGTTATTTTGACATTACAAACAGACACTTTAATTTTATTTATGTGTAAGTACTTACCTACTTAAATGTTTTAAATTAATAAAATCTATATCGTATGTACCTGTCTAACACTGCAGATAATGCTTACCTTCATGCTATAGTTTATCGATTTACCTTTATAGTAAAGACTTATTGATACTTATGCACTTAGACGGTAACCGAATAGGTAGGTATACCCATGGTATACCATATCAGGTAGGTAGGTGCCTACAAAGTACCTATGTATATATTACTATACTCTATGTACTCTCTAGTACATATACTAGAATAAGCAGGTATCCCTTGATGTTGTCCCTTTGATGGGATTCCATACTCTCATCTACATCTTTTGATTTTGAATGACTTTTGATACTACATCTTGGGTTACACTGGTTACAGGTAGGTTTTCTATTCACTATCTTGAATTAATTATCCATCCTAACTGTACCGAGTACCCTGTAGAGGAGGTATAAAACAATCAGTTTACATATCATAGTTACATACGTATTTAATAAATAGATGTATCTAAACTTTAAAATGATCTTCCCACTTATTCATAATATAGACCAACAAAAAAAAAAACCAGACAGAGCGCTGGCAATAGTGACATGATTGAGGCCGGTTTCGTAAACATGTGGGCACTGTATTGAGGTGTAGTTTGATTGTAAATTGTTGTAAATGTGTGCGTGTGAGCGTGTATGCACAGAGTGGAGGTTTAGCTTTGGCATACTTCACTGTATTGTTCGCAGCACTCTGTCTTGGTTTTTTATTTGGTCTGAGGGGTTCAACCTAGAAATTGAAGAGTACCATATCTACCTCATGCTATATCCATTATGTCCCTACATTATCGTTTACCAACATCTCCCTATAATACACTATCGTAGGTCGGATCAGCTGCATATTAACTTGTAGAAATAACTTCAAACCAACTCATGAGTCATTTTTTACCTACACTTAATTCCTTAGTATGCGACCCAAAGAATACAAAAAATTCTACCTGCTACAAAAGAGGGCCCAGATTTGGACACAATACGGATAGCAGGCGGGTGATCTACAGCGATTATCTCCTTCAAAGCTGGCCCTTTGAAAATGTCGAACAACGACGGCGGGAGTCGCGTCGATCAATATTTTGTTACGAGCTATAAGGAAGTTAGTATTATAATTCGATACCGCTCAAATTTGAATCACTTCCAAAGCATTTCCGCTTATAATCGTCAAATACAAAACCGCAGTGATGAAATACGTCCTTTAAAAAAAAGGTCCGGAGTGCGTGTGAGATTAGTGATTTACTGTGATTCATTCGGTGAGCCCCCAAGAAGGGGAGTTTGTCCATTTTTATATTTACAGCGTGTCCCTCGCGACATGCGCGTCGTCTCTCCGCCAGTCTCGCTACTACAGTTTCACGCACGTACACCAGCGCTTTGAAACTGATGTAAATATTACTCCTACCATAATATTTACACGCGGATTGTTATTTTCAAAACATCAACAAATAGTGAAAGTGTTTTTAATATGAATTCGAGTGAAAAAAAGTGAGTTTTAAGTGAAAATTACTGAGAATTGTGACGGTGAATTGTTTCGCTTCGATCCAAGTCCGAGGAAATGCCGCCCGTACTCAATGTGCCTATTTCAGGAAGCATTACAGCAAGGAACTTTTCGTTCTCATAACTTACGCTAGAGGTCAGTATAAAACTTAGCCGCTAAAAGTAAAAGTTTTTCAGTCATATTTTATTTAAAATCCATAAGTTTATCTGTAGCTATAAGTATCGCAATCTATCTAGGGTTCAAAAACCGACAAGCTTCCCTCTTTATCAGCCCTTCTCCGCCCTTTACGCATGATCGACCGGTAGTTTTGGGGTTCACGTTCGGTGTAGGGTAGGGTGCGTGTACTATGGGTATACGCGTACATAATATTGTATAGTCACCCATAGCTATACTACGAGCCCAAATGCGCCATTCAACAATTGAAAATTGAAGATGAATCTTGAAGGATGCGCATGTATGTTATTTGGTCAAGTAAAACTTTTGACAGGATTTGGTAGTTGATGATGAATAGGAAACTAAAATAATCTTCGTTCCTAAAATATTTAATTACAGGTTTAAGCCTAATTAGGTACTTACCTAAATATTTAATTACCTACCTAGCCACAGTAGCGACTCAAGAGAATTTTCTAAAAATCGAAACATAAATTACCTATTGATTGAATGGAATCGGTGAATTAAATAAGTACATAATACTGTACTTAAAATTATTTTATTGTGTTGCAAAGGGCAGGACTGAAATAGTTATGTAGTAGACCTAGATAATAGGTTCAATTCTGATTAAGTAAAAAATAAACTGCTATAGTTCCTAATGTTAGGGAGAAGGTTGGTACCTGCTGCCTGCTGGTGCTTTTAGTGAAACAGAAAAATTACCTAGTAGGTATAAATATGAAGATTTTTTTTAAAGAATGCGCACCTTTATTCTAATTTAGCCCATTATGTAGACTTAGTCCCAGTTAAGCCTAGCAAAAGAGAACGTGTTATTTTATCTCAGACTGCGAGTCGAATCGACTTCATATCAATAAAAACTGCTGGGACTAAAAAAGAACCATTTACAATAAATTAAAAAAAAATCGTCGGTAAAAACTTAACAAAGACTGTCTTCGAATAATTGTTCTGAATTACTTTTCCATTATAAAAATAACTTAGAAGTCAACAATATAATCCACTGCGATAACAACAACTTAACCCTTCCGTAAAATCCAATTTACTCTACTACTTAAATTATTTGCTCTACATTTAACTCTACTTATACGTCGAATCTAGTTACCGCAACGCAACGAATCGATCTTACTTCGTATAAAAGAAGAAAGGCCAACGTTAATAAGTGAAGATGGGGCTATAAAATTGACTGCTTGAGTTAAAATGACGCAAAACAAAAGGCCCCAGAAGGCAGATGTTCCATTGTAAATGCTCCCAAAGCTCGCTCTACGGCTCTACGTATGTACATTATGCTCGGGATGATACAAATCAAACCAAATAGGTATCAATGTAACATCAATGAAGTCTTGTAGATTGTTCAGGAATCTTAACAATTCTAATCGATGCATTTTACAATCAATAGTTAAAACTAATAACATTGGAAAGGAGTAAATGCCATCGTTGTGTACCGACCCGTTTGCGCAGTTTATAAAATAGATCATAAGTCGTAAGCAGAACATCACTTTTTTATTGACGAAAAATGAGTGAAACGCCTCTATGTATAGATAGAGTAGCGAGGTAACGAGTACTGTAGCGAGCGACATGTTTGTTTTCATACCGGTCCGAATTAACGTCGCGATTGGTTCAAAATCCATAACTGAACTGGCCTCCGAGAGCCAGGTGTCGTTCACACCGCGGCCTCGCGCCTCGTCTCGTTAATCACTCGTGTACGCTATTGTTAAAGCGCGGCGAACAGCCATCTTTGTCAAATTACGGCGATTCAAATTTTAATAATTAAATTTGTTTAGTGATAAAATAATCAAATGGAACAAAACGCAGTGATACCGACGCGTAGTGTTGTAGAATCGGGAGTATCGTTACATTCTCTTTTGTTTCACTAGTAGCTGACGCTTAGTTGAATGGAAGCGATACGACTACGGCGTTAACAACCAGTCGACCATTAAAAATGATGGATGATGTCGTCTTTTGCAAAAAACAGTGCTAAGTGATGGTTTTAGTGCATAATGTGAAGGGTGATGTTAGTGTTTATGTTTGAGCGTACATGCGATGAGAACTGCGTCGTAATTTGTTATACACATTGCATAAATGAGTGAAATGGCGTTGCGGAGCGCGCGGGCCCGAGCATGCGCGCCAGTTTCCTCGCAATCGCTAGGAACGCACTGAGTGTTCTTCGTTTACGTGCACATCAAAATGGGAAGGTCGAGATTCCCAGGGAAACCTCTCAAATTCCAAAACAGAAAACGTATTAGTGTTCTATCGGGAGCTGTTTACCATGAGACTGCTCCAGAGAATCACCCGCCAGCGCGCGGCTCTACGGCTAATGATTTTGCTGGGGACCAAGAGGTAAAGCTTATTTGCAGTGATTTCTCCATGTTTTCTCGTATGTTTCATTAAAATACGAGTGTACACACGAATATGTTGTGTTTACGTAATAACTAGTAGCATTCGAGACGTTAATCGCATTGGTAGAGCGTCAAAGTATGTATCTACGTACTTTGACATTTGCGTGTTCTATTTCATGTCAACAAAATGTAAATTGTAGAGTTTATAATTTGTTTCGTCTGTATTTTTGTTTGTTATGATGAGCATTACTTACACTGCTGAAACATATTCGATGTTATTTACAAATAAACTGTAAACATTTGATGGTCGACATACATAACCTTCACTGCAATGTAAAACACACATCTATTCTTTACAACACAGCTTTTACAATGATTTGTTCATTCTATGATGTTTTATAGCAATAATTACATTCGTTTTAACATTAGTATCATACATCTAAGAAGATTATAGTTATTCATAATGCCTGTTTGACCATTTGTGTTGTTACATGAAATCGGACCCAATTTTGTTGATTTATCTCGTAAATCACTTGTGTTAACAAGTTGTTACATTATACAATATTGAAAATTAGGCTATGCTATGATTATATGACATGTTTTGCACATTATTTCTAATTTGATTGACAAAAACATTAGAAAAATCTAACATTTTGCAATTCTCAAGGTTACATACAACCTCGCAGACTACCAAGACAGCATATTTGTGTGCAATTTTATCTCACTAAAATTGTGTAGACTTCTTTGTTACGATATTTTAGATAAAGTTCACTTATAAAAACTGTGTTTTTAAGGGATTGTTCAAAAGAAAACAATGCAATGTCTTAGGCCTGTATTACAGAAGATGACCCAAAACTCAACCATTACTTAAAACTCATTGAAAGCCTTTTTTATTGGTTTGAAACTAGTTTTAAGTAATGCTTGAGTCTTGAGTTAGGTTCTGTAATACAGGCCTTAATAATTGAAAAGAAAATAGATGATTTAATTCCACTTTAACATGTTTCAGGAGGAAGAAAAGAAAGAAAACAATAATGAGAAGGAGCCAGGTACAACTAGCCAAAATAAAGTGACTGATATAACAAAGAGTAAACCAGAAACCCAGGACAAAAACAACAGTGATTTGTCTAAATCTCCTGTGAGGACCAGGTCTCAGAACAAAATGGAACCAGTGAAAGGAGAAAAACCTAAACCAGTGAAGAAAACAGTCACTTTTGGCACAGTGGAAAGTTGTGAAGATATATTTTTTCCACTAAAGAAGATCCCATTAAAACATCACGCTCCTCTTGTACCCATCATAAAGAAAAAGTCATCTCTGAAACAAACAGAATACTCTACATTCAATAGTATTCTCAAACCAGCAAAGTTAACAGATTTAAGCTCAAAATCAAATTCAGAACACCATGAGGGTTATTTGAGAAAGAATTTGAACCCCTTGTCAAAGCCTATGAACAAATTTTCTCAATTTAGTGAAAGCCGGTGCATGTCACCACCTCCAAGGAATGCTTCACCAATTGAGAAAGAGAGTGGGAACTCAGCCAAGTTTGTCCTGCCTGTGAGAAGTGCACATTCATCAAGAGTAATCAAGCCTAACAAGAAGTTCATAGATGGTGAGGAGCAAACGACAACGAGCAGCACAGCAACTTCAAACAAAGTGCTCAAGAAACCTAAACTGAAGAGGTTAGTGTTCAACAACTTGCACAATGACGATGACACACCTGATGAGGAGGATGCAGACAAAACAAACCAAAATGAAAAAGCTAAAGATACACAATTACAACCATTGAAGTCTTCAAATCTTTTCAAGGACAAAACATCAAATTCGTTTTCAAGCCTGAGTGTTGGCACTAGAAAGGTACATGATTTATTCTCATATGAGAAAGAGCCTTCACAGGATGAAAACTCAAATGTGGAGAGCATTGATAAGTTAAAATCTCCAGAACCTCCCAAGGAAGACAGAACAGGGCATGCAATGAGGAAACTTATGGACATATCAGATGCAAGTAGCTCAAGTAGTACTAGCAGTGGCTCTGAGTCAGAAGATAGTTGGGACAGTGCCAGTCCTGCAGGAAGTGGCGATGAAGAAGAGAAACCACCACCAGCCAGCCCAGAGAAAGATAAATCATCAGCATCTCAGTTGCTTCGAGGAAAAATCATTCTTAGAGAAGCAAGGTTGCAACTGAATCCACCAACACAGTCCACTTCAGCTTTGGATGGCCCATTCTCTACTGTTACATCTTCATCATGTATGTTTTTGATTTTTATTTTTCTAATATGTACACCTCTGCCCATCCCTTCGGGGAAAAAAGGCGTGATGTTATATGTTTTATTTTTGTCATTTTATTGGCATTCTAATAAACTATCTTTGTGTTTCTCAGCTCCAGTTCCTCCAACAACAGTAACCTGCGGTGTCTGTGGTGCTGTAAGGTTTTACAGGTTTGTGAAACAAGCACGGAAATTCGGAATATACTCATGCGAGTCATGTCGCAAATTCATATCCAAAATGTTGAAGAAAGAAAAGCTGTCTCAAAAGACTGGCCAAGTTGTTATGCAGTGTTTGAAAGGCGAAGGTCAGTACATTTTTTGTAACAGTTATATTATAAATAAGTGTTTATGTATGAATTAGAATGTCTAACAAAAGCGTTATTTTTAGGTAACTGTCATGTTCCACCAATAGTCCGTTCACAACAGTGGAAGCTACTACGGTGTACAAATAAGGCTCGATGTCCAGCATGCTGGCTCAAGATGTGCCTAAAGGCATTCCAGGTACCACCTAGCATAAGAGCTGGCCTCACGGCAATGTTGCCTCCATTCATGAGGTCAGCTGTTAAAACGCCTGGTTGTTTGACACAGGCGAACCCACTGAGAATAGCATGCAACACTACTACAAACACACCAGTGTTTGCAATAAGTAATACTGACAATGACAATAGTAAGATCTTCGGTACTCTAAAGCCGAATAAGAAGATCGAGGAAATTGAAAAAGTAGAGGTATGTGTCATATTTGTGTTTTTTTTTTTATTAAAGTTTTTGATTTCCATTTTTGTAGTTAGATGAATGGCTCGATAGTTACATGTTTGATGTATTAATTTTTAAGTGGTTGTTTTTAACAAAATTCCTTTGTTTTTTTAGGAAAAACCACCAAAAGACCGTCCAGTCACTGGTGAATCAGTTGAAGAAATTAATGCGAGTAGAAAGCGCCAGTTGACAAGGGTGAAAGTCAGGAAAAAAGATAAAACTGATGCCAAACAAACAGAAGATCCTAAAAGACAAAAGGTGGAACTCAAAGGACCACGAGTCAAACATGTTTGTAGAAGTGCATCAATTGTCTTGGGACAGCCTATTGCTACATTCCCTACTCAAGATGAGAAAGATAAACAAGATAAGAACCTCCCTATGGATGAAGAGGGTGCTCTATGTATTGTGGAGAAGGATACAGAGACACCTGATTTGTCTAGCTGTGAGTCTGAGATGGATTCTGAGAACAAAGCTCCTCAGATTGTTCCAGAGGCAATAGTAACGAAAGATAGTGACGTAGAGGCACAGATAGAGACCAAAAAGCGAAAGATAGAGCAACCACTGCCTGTCAAATTACAAAGCAAGGCTGAATCTAGTGAAGATGAAACTATTATGGATCTTGTACCTAAGAAGACATTCATGAAACCTCTATCCAACATTACAAATGTAAGTTTTAGCTTATAGCAAATTGAGTATTATTTTCAAAGGACAAAATGTTAACATTGTTATGTATAATTTCAGGTGCGCAGTCGGTCACAGAAATGTGGTCAGAATAGACCGGAACTGATCTGTGTAGACTTCTGGGAGAGCTATGACCCTGATGAAGTATGCAGTTCTGGCTTTGGACTCATTGGCACTGGCTCATTCACTGTCACTAGACTTTGCTTCTTATGCGGGAGTGCTGGCAAAGAAAAGGTAATAAAATAAAATTGTACTCCAGTTAATATAGGTCATAAAGAATATGCCAGAAGTCATTTACTAATCTTTTATGCAGTAATAATATTGTAAGTATTTATTTTCCCACAAGAGATCTTTTATATAGGTACCTATTTGGCTCCCCTCTTCTGGCTATGCTCATTAACAATTTAATCAACATGTAGCATGTAGTCAGTGGATTAGATTTTTATATGTTCTGCTCATATTATGTTGGTATTTACATTAATAATGTTATTATTGGTTCAACATTATAATTCATAGAGAAATTCTTTGTGATAGTATTTCTATTTCCAAACATTGCTTTAGATTGGTGAAGCTTCTTTCAGTTTAAAAGTTATTATGTATTTTTCAACTTATTAATATGTAATTATTTATGAATGCACATGAAATTGTTGTAATCAATCTTTATGCTCCTCTTGGGCAGGGTTCTGAATGCCCCAATTATTTTTTCATTTTACGAAACAGTCGATAAGCCGACAAAAAAAAAATTGTTAATAGTCAATTATTTATCATGATGAAAGATTGGGTAGTTTTTGGCTCAGGCATTACAGTGTTCAGTGAGATACAATATTGCGCGTAGAAGTTGACACACAGTATCTTTTAACCACGCAAATTTGACATTATAAACTGAGTTAAAAAACACGGTCCGTGCCCCACGGCCTTTTTAACTCTCGGTGTTAAGCCGAGCATTGAGAATCCAACAGAGGGCATCCTAGCGGGTTAAAAAGTACACTGTAGGATTTGTAACTCTCGGTGCGTTGAAAATCCAGTGCGCGATAAATAAAAGCCGCGTTAAAAATCCCCCGTGCGTACCTGAGCTTAGTTCTGCAGTTCTATTCTGTAAAAAATCTCCCCATTAAAACTTAGATGAAGTGACTTTGAAATTGGCTGCATTACCTAAATTTTCACGAATAGCACCGCTGAAGTGAGGTATTTGTGTCAGATGTTGGTGTGTTCGTCGTGCTGCGAGTGGTATCACAGCTGGTGCGCGGAAGAGGCAGCGGGTGGCGGCGGCTGGACGTGCGCGCGCTGCGTGTCGTGCGCGGCGTGCGCGCGCCCGGCCGCGCGCCTGCGCTGCCGCGCCTGCGCCATGCACTACCACGCCGCCTGCCTGCCCGCGCCGCCGCCCGACCATCGCAGCGACTGGCCTCAGGTATGTTATATTATATCATTTCTCAGTAGCAGCCCGAGTTCTGGATTTGTGCCTAGTTGATGGCAATGGGCTCGTACCCAATTACATGGGACTTAGACATAACTGGTGGGTGTTCCATAGTTCCCACATTTCCAGTCCAAATAGTAAAAATATAAAGCATTTTTTTCAAAATCACCCTAATTAGAATCTTAACTGAATGCAATGTACAGTAGTTTTGAAATTATTACAATAATTCCAGATATGCAGTGCGTGCCTGAAGTGCAAGAGTTGCGACAGCAGCCGTGTGAGCAAGTTCGTGGGTAGTCTGCCCTTCTGCGGACCTTGCTTCAAGCTGCGGCAGAAAGGCAACTACTGCCCACTCTGCCAAGCTTGTTATCGCGATAATGACTTTGACAGCAAGGTATGTACTGTGAACATTATACATAGAATACTCTTTGTTATGTACACAATATAAATAACAGTTAATGAATGTAGAAATTTTACACACATAATGGACGGTCTAATATCTTATAAAATGATAGATGGATCAACCTTTGGATGGATTAAAGGGGAAGGGGAGGCAATACTGCAGAGGCATTATATCAGACAGTCTGTTGTAGGCCCTCCCTACCAATAGATAACCAATTTAATCTGTTTAAATAAATAATGTGCATTTCTTTTTTCTTTCAGATGATGGAGTGTGGTTGGTGCGGCAGATGGGTGCACGCTAGTTGTGAAGGCCTCACGGGCGAAGGATATCAACTGCTGTCGGCATTGCCACCTTCCATCGAGTACATCTGCTGCAAGTGCATGCCACTTGATCCGCCATGGAGGAAGATGCTCACTGAACACCTCAAAGGGCGACTTCTCCATCTACTGAAACTACTCGCCAAAAATAAGAAGGCCTGTGCATTATTGAAATTGACGCCACACAAAAATACGCCGGTACCAAACAAGCCGTACCGCCTCATGTCACCACAAGCTATTAGAAAACTACACTTCGACGTCGTGGACGTCTCCATGAAGACATCAGAGACTAAAGTGTACCGGAACACTGCAAGAGGGCGGCGGAATAACAATTTCCCTCCGAACAAATTCGATGAGTCTCACACCCCACACGTGTGGCAGTGTTCATCTTTGCTACAAGATGTTGACATGGAGAAAGAAGAAATGCCGCACACGTCTCATAAAGTGGTGAACCTACAAGAACCATTGATGCAGAATAAGGAAATATGCTTTTCTACAGGCCTGTATGGCACTAAAACTGAATTTGAAGCTTCATGTGTTGAAGTGCATGAAAATTATACTCCACAACCAAAATCAGAAAAAGCGACGACAATGTTGCCGACAACTGTACATGACGACAAATATGAGGCGATATCCGATGATGATGAGCCTATGAAGAGTTTCCCGCAAGCTCGCAGTGAGCAGGACTTGAGCCCAGTCGTCTTACGGCAATCAACAGAAATGGACATTACTGGTGATGATGTCGACAGAATTATTTCGCCATCACTCTTAGACATCAAGAAAAGAGTAAACACTGATGGATATGTCTCACTGAAAGACTTCAATCACGACATGAAAGAGGTCATCCAAAGAACAACAAGTGACGACCTTACATCAATATACAAGGACTTATTCTCAGAGACATTCCCCTGGTTCGATTGTGAAAATAATTGCCTTCAACCTAACTTAGAAGTAGAAGGTGAACTGGAAGATACTGAATCTATGAAAGACCTTGCTATAGCTGACAACAAAATCAAAGCAGCTGTGCAATCTATCGAACGCCCAATGGACCAAATAGTACCTAAGCTGGAAGCTGATAGTGAGAAATTAGAAGAAGATTTATTAGAGTTTTATCCAGTAGTGGATTCAAGAGTGTGTGTGCTTTGTAAAGTTGTGGGCGATGGTTCACCTTCACTGGAGGGGCGTCTACTCTACTGCGGACAAAACGACTGGATTCATTCCAACTGTGCATTGTGGTCTGCTGAGGTTTTCGAAGAAATCGATGGATCTCTACAAAATGTCCACTCTGCCATATCCAGAGGGAAAATGATCAAATGTGCCGCATGCGAAGTGAAAGGCGCTAGTGTTGGCTGCTGTGCTAAGAACTGCAGTGAGACATATCACTACACTTGTGCGAGGAAGGCGACCTGTGCCTTCATGGACGATAAGAGAGTGTTCTGCCCATCCCACGGCAAAGACGTGCCCAAGAAGAGTTTGCAAAAAGATGCGGACTTCGAGCTCACTAGGCCAGTCTATGTAGAGCTTGATAAGAAAAAGAAAAGATACAGTGAAATCACCAAAGTGCAATTCATGTTAGGCTCACTAACAGTTCACAGCCTCGGAAAGATAGTCCCATCTGTTTCAGATTATGAAGAGTTCCTTATGCCAGTAGACTTTTCATGTACTCGGCTGTTTTGGTCATGCAAGAAACCTACCAAAATAGTGAGATACACTATCAAGACCAAACTAATACTTGCTGAACCACTACCAGGATTCGATTTTGGCGTGAACATAACCGTAGATCATACTTTAGATGTGCATGTTGTGGAAAGAGTTATGGCAGAGATTGGAGCCTGGCATGAAAGCATTGAGACAGGCAGTGGCAAGAGTGTCCTGATGCTTAAAAATGATAAGTCACCAATAAAGTTTGGAAATACAGTAACATTAGAAGATTTGGCTGTGAAACAAGTGTTGGAATATTTACTGGACAATGTATGCAAACAAGAGCAGCAAGATGAAGAGGAACCACAGAACACAGCAGATCTCTTGCCACCTGAAGTCAAGGATGCTATATTCGAAGATTTGAATCATGACCTTTTAGATGGTATATCTATGCAAGACATATTCCAAGACCTCAAAAATGAATTCTATTGCGCAATGGGTCAATCAGATGATAAAAGCAATGACAAATCTGATTTCCGTTCGACCGATTTCATAGACGAACTCCTGAACTCACGATTCGAAACAGGGAGCAAAGAGCTAAAAAGAAGCAAATCTGAAATGCTTCTACAGAGTCATAACTTAAAAACTTTGACGACTGGCCGTGGACAGCAAAGGTCCAGCAGTTGGAACAATAAGTTTGACACGAGTCTACTATCGTCCACTATAAAAAGATGCAAAATGGGCAAATCATCCACGGTGACTGGAAAATTGAGCCCTGTTCAGAGAGTACCTTTAACGGAAAGTCCAATAGATTCCATAAAGGAAGACAATAGTACGGATAAGAAAGTGAAAGTAGAGACATGCACTAGTGGCGCCGTATGCGAGGAGGCGGCACATTCGTCGGGTATCACTTATCGGACAACCTCGCCCAAAGAAAAGGATGAATCCAACAATACCAAGACAGATAAGAACGAGGGCTATTACACAGATGTCATAGACTTTTACACAAAGATTCAGTGCAGCCCCATTTCCCAGTTAGACGGCGCCGCAGACTGGTCTGGTTCAGAGAGCACGTGTAGTTCTCGACCGGGCAGTCCCCGCGATAATGACAATGATTTCACGCCAATACAACAGCTAGATGGCGCTGAAGACAATCACCACGGAAATGATAACATGCAGAGAGGGCAGACCAATCAGTTCATGTACCGAGCCAGTGGAACTGAGAGCTACACCGTGACGTTTGCCGGTAACTCGCTAAGTGGCCAGCCAGAACTTGTTATGCGGCCTTTAGATGATGGCTCAGGCAATTCCAATCACATGGAACAACCTGTTAGGTGCGATAGATGCCAATGTACTTACAGAAATAAGGAATCTTACGACAGACACGTGCCCTCGTGTGATATGATGTCCACGAGCGAAAGTGAGAGTGAGAATCCTAAATCTCCAGAAAATAGGACATTGACGACGCTGCAGAATGCCTTCCAAGGCGCATTTGCGCAACCTATGATAATACACGCAGGCGTTGTCAGTGGCACTGAGAACACCGTCAAGGCTGAAGGCATTGCTGCCAGAAGAACGTCTATCAATACCAGACAAATCACAATAAACGGAACCATCGTTGAGACGCCATCTCCAGGCCCTTCAAACGAAATGACAATGACTATAACAGAACAGATGAAATCGGGAACTGTTATTTTCGATCAAAGCAAGACGACCAATGTACAGGTGTCTGCTAACCAACAAATGATGTCTTCACCACAGATAGTCGTGACGCCACAGATGCTACTTCCTCCTAAAACAAGTTCCGCAGGCGGCCAGAAGCTAATGACGCCACAGATTATAACTCAACCTAACATTCTACCCTACAACATCTGTGTGAAACCAGGCAATGGAAATGGAAACATCCAACAAATTCAAGGCAATGACATGACGCAGTTGCTGTCAGGACCAGGCGGCATCCAAGTTATATCGTCTAATTCGAACCAGGTTCTAACCATACCTCAAAACCAACAAGGAAATATGATCCAAGGCCAAATGATCCAAAGTAAAAATCATTTCCCCAATATGGCAAGTGCAACGTCAATCGCATTGCCGGTAAATTCAATACAGGGAATGCCGCATGCGTCTATCATTCAAAATATTCAGCCGATGATTCGTCCCAATATGCAGGGGAATACTATTGTTGTCCCTGCAATGACAGCACAAAGGTTATCGTCGCCTAATACGCAAAAACAACAATTGATATTACCGGGGAATACGCAAAAGTCTCCAAAGAAGCAACCTCAACAGGTGCAACCAAAGCCAATATTCCAGGCTACAAACCGAGGAAGAGGTCGTCCAATTCCCAAACCTACAACTATCAAGAGGCAAACAAAAATGGAGAAGACGTATACGACCATCAACCAGTCACCACTAGGTCCTGGTAATACTGTCATACAGCTGCAAACTAACAATCAGACTGGCCAGCCATCGATTATAGTCCAGCCAGTTTCCAACCAGAACATAATGTCGGCCTACGTAGAGGCATTATCGCAACAACAGAATCAAAACATGCAGTACATCGCGACAATTGCACCGCAAGGAGACTTCAAGACCGGTCCCACTCAGTTTATCTCCCAGAGTGGTCTAGTACCTCAAACATTCCAAATCCAACAGACAGAATCGGGGGGACTGGTCGCCGTGCCAAGCGGTGGAATACCTGTGTTGTTACCGCAAGGAAATGTGGGAATATTGCCTCAAGCTCTCCAACAAGGAGCTACGATTCTACCTCAGGGAGCAATCCAAACGCAAGGAATTATTTCTCAGGGTCCCAATGGGCCCACAATCCTACCGCAAGCAATACATACACAAAATGGCACTACTATAATACCACAAGGAACAATACAAGGATTGACAAATGGAAACAACGCTGTATCGCAAAGTGGGATGGGTAATGGCCAAACGACTATAATACCGAATACACTACAAACGCAAGGCAATACCCTAATATCTTCAGGCCCTGGAGGTACCACTATCTTACCACAAGGGACTCTATTGCCACAATTCTGCAACGATCAAGTGCTACTAGGTTCAACACCCACTCTAGAAATGGTCACAGATCCGTCTGGCTGCATGTACTTAACGACAACGCAGCCTGTGTACTACGGCTTGGAGACGATCGTCCAAAACACAGTGATGTCTTCGCAGCAGTTCGTATCTACAGCAATGCAAGGAGTGCTTGCACAGAACAGTAGTTTCTCAGCTACAACCACTCAGGTGTTCCAAGCAAGTAAAATAGAGCCCATAGTAGAGGTGCCCACAGGGTACGTCGTGGTTAACAATGTGGGCGACAGCGTCGCTGTGTCGTCGACACCTAACGTAGTCACTGCGCAAACCGTACAGTCTTCGCCACAAATGAAGAATGTTAAAGGAAATGTCCCTAACCTAACACTGCAGCCGCTGCCCGATAAATCAAATAATAACAACCGACAGACACCCAAAGTAATCCAAATGAGTCCATCGCAACTAACTGTTGGCTCACAATCGGGAACTATTATTTCGGGAAGACAAAGCATTAATCCGATCACTTCTCAAATACATGGCATGACTATTTCTAGTGCGCCACAGATGCAAAGAGGAAACATGTCTAAACCCAGCATTGTTTCAATGTCGCCAAATGTATCACTTGTATCGTCGATCGGACAGCCCGTGATGGCGATCTCTCAATCGATTCCGGCCACATCATTCCCTATGCAGTCAATTCCACTGACACAGCCGATAGTCTCGAGCTCTATTGCGCCGTCCGCCAAGAATAATTACAAGATCGAAAACTCTCATGTTATTGAAATTAGTGGAAACTTGCATGATAATTCAAATAACGCAAATATGCCTACCATAAGTGTAACTCAGAGCATTAAGTCACCTACGCCCTGGAGGCAAATTAATCAGCCCATAAACACTTCTATGGATAATAAGATGGAACATCAAAACATAACAGTGAAACCAAGTACTGTGAACACCAGTTCAATGAATATACAAAGCAATGTAATGGCGGGGAGATCGCATCTCAACAACGACCATGATAAAGTTAATCAGAACTGTTTGATACAAATGCCTAATAACTCCATGTCTGGAATGAACATGCATTCTCACCAGTTCGAGCAGAGCCTCAACGTGAGCCACCATTCAACATCACATACCACATCAAACAATGTCATTCAAATTACTGCTGGAAACATATACCCACCTTCTTCAGTCATGAACAGCAACTTTGATGCAGACACTTCCTTGAAATTAAGCAAAATTAATGCTCTATCAAAGGCTGAAGGTGGTCTTTTGAATTTCTCGCAAGAAATAATGGCTTCTCATTCACAGCAACATGCTAACAATGACAAAAGCTTCCAGAATATGGGAACTGCTGACAACAAACATAATACCGACAGTCTGTCCAGTCAGATGAATACGCACAAACTGAGTAACTGCCAGATGAGCGGGAATATCAACAACTCGCCAGCGATCAGCATCATACCCCATAATGTAATGCGACCGCAGTTACAGAACAATCAGAATACTATTTCAGTTCCCAATAACCAAAACCAAATGTGCTCGATTCCTAACAGCAATTCTCATGGACAAGTTCAGATATTAAGTTCTGGGAACAATTCACTCCAAAATATGAACATGTCGTGTCAAGAAACCACAAACAACAGAATGAACATCTCAGTTTCTAGTGATAACAGCATGCAGTCAAACCAGCAGCATGAGATGTCCACTACTATGAATTCATCGAATATGTCGCACAGCAGTAACATACAGATGATGTCGCACGACAATAATCAAATCCCAGCACCTAACCAGATCCACATTATGAATGGACAGATACAACACAACCGCCAAGTTGACAACAACCAGTTACAACAGCTAAATCAACAAACACCCAGTAGGAATTTCCACGAAAATCTGATGAGTGTGCAACAAAATCATAATCAGACAAATATGCTTTCTAACCGAAGTACTCCTGACAACACCAATATTATGAATCAGTCCATGAATATGCATAATTTGGGAGCCAATAACCACAATATGAACCGATCAGATTTGGGCGATCTCAACCATATGCATATGCAACAACCAATGACAAGCATGAACATGCAAAACAACAGGATGATGATTGACAACATGCAGCCTCACAGCATGGGCAACATGAGTCACAATATGCACTCCAATAGATCTATAGATAACATGCATAATTCTCAATTGCATAACATGCAGCAGATGAATCATCACGCGAGCAATAACACTCGAGGACAAATGGACAATAACATGCATGTGAACCAACAAATGTCGATGCAACAGAACAGACAAATGGAGAATGTTGGCCTTCACCACCAACATCAAATGTCTAATGTCATGCAGATCCAAAATAATCGACCCCACGTCGATAACAATATTATGAATATGCACCAACATGTACCTAATCAAATGCATAACAGACAGCAGATGGATAACAGCATACACATGCATCATATGTCAGGAAGTGCCCCAAATATTAATTTAGGCAACCAGATGGACAACTCTGGCTCTATGCCAAATATTCACGGGAATAGATACGACAGTAACTCAATCTCCTTGCAAAATATCAATGCTATGAATCAAATACAGAACAACAGGAGCTCCATGGAACATTCTTCAATGATGCAACATCAGATGAATTCCATGAATAATATGAATATGCACACCAATCTCAACAGCACAATGCAAATTGTCAACACTAACCATCAGTCGATGAACAGTTCAATGATGCATATGCCGAATATTCCAGACATCAAGAATGATATTCAAAGTTCTTGCAGTGGCAGCTGCTCCAATAACAGCACGCAGTTTACCAACAATCAGAACTCGATGGAGATATGCTCCAACATGAATATGAACACAAATCAAAACAACATGAATATGGGCACAGGAAATATGCTGCACGGCATGAATGTGAATAACTCGAGCATGTCAAACAATATGATGATGAATAATGTTAATAACAGTAACATGTATGGACCTGGCGCTCAGAACAACATGACGGGACACGAAATGTTGATGAGTTGCTCCAACTCGACAGACCACAATGTTAACAATCTCATGTCTGGAGCATCCAATCACATGATGTTAAATAATTCGCAAACACACGCTGCTAACAACCAAAATCCAATGATCAGCAGCCAGGTGTCAAACACAGCACCAATTAATATAAACAGCTGCAGCATGAGCAGCAACAATGCATCACAGAGTCAAAGTATAACTAACATGGACACTCAAATGAACAGAAATACATTACCAGTACCAGATCCGCCTAAATTTACTCAAGATACTTTACGAGGTAAAAATATAATGGGTCCTCCACCAACCAACAATTTACCCATGCCAAACATACCAAACAACAAAGACTGTTCTAAAGTTAACATGGTCACCAATGAAAAGCAAAACCATACTATATCAGTGAACAATCAAATTGGATATATGCAAATGAACCCCCAGAATAATAACAGAGTTATCAATTTACCTGAAAGGGCCCGAATGAATAATGCAAATCTGGAGAACAATATTAACCAGCATGTGCCACAGCAACATAATATCCGCGTGGTCACTAATAACTCCAACAACAACGTGCCTGGCATTACGACTGACCCTCTCGCTTTCCAACCAAATAGCGACAACAATGGAACCATGATCAACGTACCATTCCAGGCGATACCGAACAGTGCTCCCATGAACATTAACGTAAATTCGAGCAATAACACCGTCAATATCACAGTTCAGAACAATCTCGTTGATCCCAAAATCGCTTCAAAAGCTGCGACTGATATAAACTTCCCGCTTCAGACGAACGCCAATTTAATTCAAAACCAGAACAACGCTAACAACCTGATGTGCATACCTGTGGCGAACAATACGATCAATTTACCGACGCAAACTAGTTCCAGCATATCATTACCAAAAGCTCCTCCAACTCAACAATCTGGAATTCCTACTAACGTCGTTAATCCAATGTCTATGAGACCTATGAACAGAGTACTACCACTGCATAGAGATGGCCAAAGCAAGTCATCTACAAAGACGACCAAAACGGTTACAGTGCCGAAACAGAGGCCTGTGAGTCACGATATGCCAGACTTGAATATAAAAGATGACACTATTGACAGTGATCTTGAAAAGGCGATTGCAGAGTCAAAGCGTATGATGGAACTGGAAAAAGCTAAAAAAGAAAAGGAAGAAAGGGACGCTGCTCAGGCCATGCAGCTGTCAGCCGAGATACATCAAGCTAACACAAGCACAGCAGCTTCGAATATAGATACTGGAAGAATCATTGAACCTATTGAAACCAGTTCTAAAATGTCATTACCAAGCTTGGATGCAGAGATGATTGAAGTCGAACCGCCAAAAGTACTAACAGAAAAAGACACAAACAGAACTCCAGTTGTAACTAAAATATCAAATGCTTCAACTAAAGTGATGAAGAGACCTCTGGGAGATAGGAAAACGGAAGTAGAACCAGTTCTGACAAAGAAACAGAATAAAATATCAAAGGAGAATAAACCTACTGTACCTAAGCCAGCTCCTGAGCCGGCTAAAGATGATGGACCTAAACTGATTTATGAAGTAACATCGGAAGACGGTTTCAACTATACGTCTTCGTCGCTGACCGACCTGTGGGCGAAAGTTGTGGAGGCTGTACAAAATGCTCGAAAGCAATCGGGATTACCGCCAATTCAGTACAATCTGCCGGCTAGTTTATCCGGAGCACATATTCTGGGACTGAATAACAATGCATTGAGATACCTCGTCGAACAACTACCAGGGGTAAGTTTTAACTGTTATTCGTGAAAATTATTATAAATATTTATGCTTGAGTGTATGTTAATAAGATGCGGTTATTATGATGCAGCATGCAACCCAAACCTATGCATCAGTTGTATGTTGCATCATAATAACCTGCATGTGCTTATTTAATTTTTTTCGGGAGGGCAATTCTGCATTCAAGCATGGATCTAGTTATTGTGGAATTAAAACTAAATATTATTACTTAACATTTTTCCGTCATGGATTTACGCAAATGAACGCCCGATTCCATAACTTAAATTATATTAATAATGCAGGCAAGTCGTTGCACAAAATACAAGACGCGCCAAGGCCGTCAGTTGAGCAGCTGGGACAACGACTTGGATTTGAGCGAGGGCTTCAAGGAGAGCCCGTGGGGCAGCGCTCGTACGGGGCCGGTCGCTCGCAAGCAGAACCACGACATGTTCAGCTGGATGGCCTCGCCCTTCAGAGAGGAGCCGCCACCGTTCGGAGCACAGGAAGGAGAGAGCTCGATTTCTAGGTAAACATCTTTAAAAGTAACAAATATTTGTAAGGTTTATGCAAATCCTTGTTTCCAATTTATGTTATTTCCACTTAAACAAATATCAACTTTATGTCAGTGTAAGTTAAGTTGATTTTAGAATGACTAGACTACTATTGAAAAAGCATTGTTTTTTTTTGGTAATGTAGCGCATTCTGAACTTTATTTGTGTTACGTTCAATTTGCCAAAAACTCCTATTTGTTTACTTAATTGGAAACTAAACCACGGCCACAGATTAGCTATAACTATCTACTATGACTAGCTAAACGACAAAAAATCGACTCTATCAAACTTCACGTCATGGATGTTACCAAATGGAGTGTTAGCATGTATACTATATAACTTTCCTTAGAATCCATACTTTTGGTAAGAATCGTCTCTCTGTTTAGCCCTGTTTATGAAAACCTGTATTTACATTTATTTTCTATTTTTCAGGCGTTTGGCAACTTTACCGCCGGCTATGAGATTCAGACAACTGAAAGAGACATCTAAAGCATCTGTAGGCGTTTACAGATCACACATACATGGACGCGGACTATTCTGCAAACGAGATATTGAAGAAGGTAAGTAGTTTTAACAGTGTAATTATTTTCGATCATGTTTGTCCTCTATTCTATAGTTTTAGGAGCAGTGGTGGCCCAGTGGTTCGGCCCCGTCTTACGTAGTAGGTCGTGAGTTCGAACCCAGCCAGGCTCATTACTTTGTGTCATTTATTTCATCACCACTGCCACAGATATTATAATACTACGTACAGATACCCAATCCCATACAAAGAAATGACAACACCCTAAGTCTGGCTATTGAGCTGGCTATTTTTCTTCCTCCATTTTTTTAACAGATGGCAGCATCAGCGACTCACTAATTGCCAGAGACTGTAGTTTTAAAACGCCATCTAGGAGTCTTGCCTAGGTAGTAGGGAAGACTCCTAGATTTTTTTTTTCTTCCTTTTTTTACGTTTTTTTCTATATAGGTGTTCAATTCTTATATTTCTACGTAAAGTACTAGATAAAAAAAAAATATTGTTTGATTTTCCATAATGAACTAAACGTTAAGTTTATAGTGACCTGTCATCACTAGTAAAACGCCATCTATTGCAAAGAGCTCTCAACAAAATGATATTCGATGGCTACTTTATCATTCTAAGGATTAAAATTGAAGTAAAAGGCTTAATTTAAGTTTTTTGAAAATACAAGATTTATGAGTGTAAATACATAAATCAGCATTAAACAAAGATGTTTTGATTTTTACTAATATAACTTCAGCCAAAATTTGCCGTATAACGCTTTTTAGTGATTGTTAATTTCATAATGACAGATTATATAGAGAGGCAGCACTTCTTGGGGTGCGTAAACTGTACATTTTTACTGTTATTCCTAAAATTCTGTTAAAACTTACGAAGAGAAGTGATTTGAGTACCCTGCGGAGTAAGAGAAAGTTCAGAATCCCGAACCCAGCAGTCAACTCTGCGTATGCCCAACGGCTTCCATCATTCCTACATATTCACATTTACAATAAGGTAAACTCAGTACTTAACATCCACAATTCCTCTTACACCCAAATAAAACACACAGTGAAATTATGGCTCTTGGAACAATCTTACACCTCTACTGAAACAATCCTTACTATCATCAAATAAAATCAACTTATACACTGCAGAGTCACACACACCCTTATACGCTCACACACACACACCCACACACACACTCATTTATTACAGAACAGCAGCAGCATATAGAAGTATACCAAGTTTTTGTTTTTAATTATGTAATGTTATCTTTATGAATTATTTTAGTTTTCACACCGGAATTAGTTTATATTTATATTCTTGTAATTTTTAGTTTTGCAGTCTCGAAGAGGCTAACTTCGCCAATTTCAACTTTCAACTTTTATTTAAAAATAATTAAAATATTTTATATTTATATAATGGTGCCCAAGATACAGGCTGCGCCTAGTTTGGGACCAACGGTACTTCAATATTGTAATTTAAAGGTTGAAATAAACGTTATAATTGTTACATTATGCTGCCATCTATGATTTTTTTTCAAAACCTAATTATAATTTGTTTGAGTTGGGACCTCCGTGCCACTGCTCTCAAAACGGTGAAGGAAAATAGAGTGAGGAAACCGGAATGTCCTAGAATCAAAAATTCGAAGATATGTGACATCTACCAACGCGCACTGGGCCCGCCTGGTGGATTACGGCCCACTCTCACAGAGAAGAGTCTTGTGACTCAGCAGTGGGAACATTATAGGCTGATTATGCATCGATCTGTCTAAATCGTGACGAGAACGTTGCCCTATAAAACTGCGACGCAGCGATAATTATCTATGACATTTGCAGACTCAATACTAACATACAATTGTATTCTTCCAGGTGACATGGTAATAGAGTACGCAGGAGAAGTGATCCGCGCAGTGTTAGCAGACCAGCGCGAGAAGCGCTACGAAGCCATGAGCGGGCGGCGCGGCGTGGGCGGCTGCTACATGTTCCGCATTGACGACAACCTCGTGGTCGACGCCACGCTCAAGGGCAACGCGGCGAGGTTCATCAACCACTCCTGTGATGTGAGTTATGTTGACACGATAGAAATGAACTTTTAGCAGGTTAACTGTGAACCCTTCGGGAAAAATAACGAACTTCCATACAAATTTTTAGCCCCTTTTTAACCCCAACAGGTGATGAATTTTGAAAACTCTTTCCTTAATGCTCACCTATGTAATATGAGGAACTCTTGTTAAAATGTATGATTCTAAACCCAGTAGATATTGTTTTAGCTGCGATGGACAATGCGCGACAATAATTTTGCGTTTGAAAGAGCTTTTATTCCTTTTTTGTTTAGGGTGCTTCCAAGTTGATATCATCATACTTATTAGTTTTTCCTCTTTTAGCCCAACTGTTATTCGCGTGTTGTGGACATTCATGGTCACAAACACATCCTCATCTTCGCCCTGCGACGTATAACCATCGGGGAAGAGCTCACCTATGACTACAAGTTCCCCTTTGAAGAGGTCAAGATACCGTGCACCTGTGGCGCCAAGAAGTGCCGCAAGTACCTCAACTAACAATGAACTACACTATGGAGTGAGTGATTTGATTGTGTCAATTATGCTTGTGTTGATCTATGATCAAAGAGGTTTAAAATGCTGTAAAACCGCACAAAAATACTGCAAAACGGGTCGAACATTTAATCTGCGATAGTCCTGCAGTATTTTTGATCAGTACATTTCACAGCCTCACAGGTTTTACTTAACAAATAGCATAATCCTAGAAGTACATAACTAAATTAGACGTAAAAACTTAGTAATAACGTGAGACGTGGGTGACATGTAATTTGGACGGACATATTTAGCGGTACGCCGCCAAGTATAAATCGATGGATCTCGTGAGAGTTCTAAGTAAGCCTATTTAGAATGTAGCTTGCGGAAATGAATGCTTGATGATGAAATACTGGGTCGAGCACAATTATTACGTGTACATAATTATGTATGTAAGACAATAAGTCAAATTCACATATCGCGTTACTCCCACCTTGTATCTTGACACTAGACTTACTGGAGCCTACCTAATCGGACACATAAAAACAATTTTACATGAATCTTAATATGATCTCTTTCTTGAATCTACCCAGTGTTAGAGTTGTTGGATTTTATAATAATTTTGAATTAGATTTATTTGAAAAATCGTATTTTGAGATAGGTTTATACATTTTGTAAATATATTTTAGTTATGTTGAGTTTTTTTAAGATGGATATTTGACTCACGAACGGCTTAAGTGTGTGCACTTAACTTCGATGTGATATGTTGAGCCCCGGATCGCTCGGGTAAGAGATGGTTAGTGTGTAGCTAGTGTATATTTGTTCCTCATTATGTTCTTATATTTTCTCTTCACTTGTGATCAGTTAAGTCTCGACTAACATAGCGCGTATGTGTACATATATCGAGGGATCTTTAGGCATAAATAATAATAAAATTAGTACATTCGAAAGGAGCGTAGCAAAGTTACAAGTACAATGTTACTTTTTTAGTAATTTTATCGTGTATTGTATAGTAAAATTGTAAATAAGAGGAATTATCTGTCATAATAATGAGTTAAACGACAAATCGTTTTATTGTAGTCATAGTGGTAGGTTGTACTTTATAGAGTATATTTTACGGTGTATATAATAAGTTATTTAGTGTGCGGAGCGGCCCCGGACGAGGGGCGCGGGCTGGGGAGGGGGCGCGACCACGTGACGCATAATGACCGACATGTGTACAGTTGAATGACTCCCAGTTACGAAGCACGGTTTAACATAAAAAAATGCACATTTGTTAGCTTTAATACTACTTCAGCAAAGCTTAATCGGTTTTAATTTAGAAGATATATATTTTTTAATGTTCTAATTGATTGCCTGTGTGTTGTTTTAATTGGCAAATATAATTTTTATAGCATTTTTTTTCCTAAGCATTTATAGACTGAATTTTAATGCATCACACAATAACAGTCATCACACGAATCAGTCAAATTGCTAATAAATCTGCTTCACAATTTTTATTGTTTTAGTAATAGAATTAGATGCAGAAACAAAGTGAAGTTTTGGATATCAAGCTATAGAGGATAACAGTTGCATATGTATTATTTGTTACTGCATCTAACAATAGCAGTATTAAAATAACTTGTATGTGTCCCCAAGTATTTTATAGATGAATTCAATAGGACAGATTAAAGTAGGCCCGAATTAAGAGGTAACTATTAGTACTTTTTGAAATTTATACGTTAGAACAAGATGCACATAAATACTGATAAATGTTCTGTATTTCTGATAATGGTCAGATAATTTCATTGTATAAGAATCATGAAATAAGTATACAATAGCTAAGGTACATTTTTGGTGTTATAATAAGCTGTGCATACAATTATTGTATTTCTAATATATGTGCTAATTTGTTATACACAGGTGTCTTGTTTTAGCGAAGATCAATTAATAATTGCATATTTGTCAATCAGAGCCCTTGTTTTGTTTTGTTATAGGCAGTTTGTCTACCTTGTAGAATATAATTTAAAATTGTTTTCGTGAACTGTGTTATTTATTAGATTATGATTAATTCACATTATATGTGGTCTCTTGTACAGCCATCAGATGTAAGCTAGAGAACAGTCACAATATACATTTAGTATGTGAATCGGATCTTAATACTTTAGTGTTATTTAGTTGTTACTATGAATACAAATTCCAAAGCGGGATTTATCTTTTTTGATCGACATATCTAGTAGTTTCTATTGCATAATAATTGAGCCTCTTTCGTAGACAAACAGCCTGAACTTGAAAAGTAATTACAAACAAATCGATGATAATAACGTTCTGTTGTATGTGAACTGTGTTGACTGTGTTCCCATCAATGTTTTAAATTGGTATTATCCAGCCAGTCTGGAAATATCTGTAGACTAGTCCTATCGGTTTTAGAACTGAAATGATGCGAACGTAGCCATAACGGTTATAAGCCATTCTTTTTATAAAAAAGGTTGTTATATTTTGTTTACATTTGATACGAAAGTTAGTCGAAGCTATAGCCTACATCGAGTTATGATAATAAAAGTACAGGTAATTTTAATCACTTTCGATTATTAAGATTAACACAATATTTTTAAAGATTTAGTTTTTATTATTTTGACATAAGATTAACACGCGTTTCTTTTCCTCTTTCCTCAACATTTCTTTTGTAATGTTATTTTACAGGCGTGACCTAATGGTAATGTCGACTTAACAATTTGTGGACTATATCAATTGTAAATGGTTTATAATGAAATTGACTTGTTTTGTTTTGTAGACTCACGAATGCTTTAAAATTATGTACCTACATGTGCATTTGTTAGTCTTGTATTAAGTGGTGGTGCGAGCCCGTGAGGGTTTCAAATATAAAATCCAAATGTTAACATAAACTGCTGGCCCCCATAAGACCAGTTGTTCGAACGAAAAATAACGCAAAATTAATGTGGAAAATTGTCAAGCGCGCGTAAACTGCTATGATTGGTTGAATGATTTATCAACACCCAATAGCTACAGTTTACGCGCACTTGAGAATTTGTCACATTAATTTTGAGATAATTCGCGTTCGACAAACTGGCCCATCATAGGCACAGTTTACCTTGACAGTCGCGCCACCACTCTATGTACATGTTACCGCTATTGCGCTGATTACCTTGTATTCAAAGTTGTTTTTCGATTACCGAGACAGATCCGCTGCGTAGACGTAGTTTATCAGAATCATTCTAAACTATTACAAAACCAAAGCCAAAAGTACCTAATTAATTCCTGATTCTCGTTTAAATATACAAGTAAAATATGGAATCAAAAGAAACGAAGCGTCTAAATTATCTTTCCGCACTTTAGCGGCCATGCGTTATTCCGTATATTGCTCCTAAGCCCCATAAAAAGGGGAAACGGGTCATGTCAGGTAATCTATACATAAGTGCGGTAATGTTCGCACTAACGGTTTCTCGCGTTAACGGTAACATATACGTGAATAAATTAATTAGAAATCAAAAGACCAAATCACCAAGTGATAAATCATTTCGCGTTAATTATTAAGTGTATTGCATCTGCCCTTGATATTATTTGTGTTAAAAATAATGCTTTTATTTTTAAATGTACACAATGCCATTTTGCCTAATGTTATTATAAATTATAAAGAAATTGCTTTAAAAGCACCAATTTTTACAATGCATAGTTCTATGACCTGTCTATACATTTTATTACTTTATTTATTTCTATCATTATTTTGTATTGTGGTAAATTTTACCAAAAATAAAAATACTAAAATGTGCTTTATATTTTGTTTTATTTAGTCTTCTGTCTTTGAAGTTTTAACCCAGTCCTTGTTCGAGAATTAAAAAAATGGAATTTATCAATATCAAGAATCTTACCAAGGCATAACAGAGCAATAAGATTAAAAAATGTGTTGATGGAAGAACCGCACGCATGGACCATCGCCCATGCACCAAAAATATATTAGTAAAAAAAATGTCAAGAGGTCTTGTTTATTACCACTTGAACCAAAATCGTACAAAAACCACTTGAATGCCTGCTAACAGCCTAACACATGGAGGGATGAATATAATAAGCAAAAAAAATGAGTCCCTTTCTTACAAACCTGTACATGTTACAGTCAGATTCAGTAGGTAGGCCCACAACAAGGACTTTGGGTATGCCTTTGCATTGAGCGTTGGGTTGATGTTGTTTGTTTTTGTATCGAAAGTAACGTCGCATTGACGCGGTGGTGTCGGTGGCGTAAGCGATCGAAGCGTAAGCGCAGCATTTGCGTTTTGAGAACGCAAACGTTTCTCAGTAATTTTAGTGAGCATTATTAGCAAAAACATTGTTTTATCAGCGACAGGCTCAAAGCCCTACACTTTATCCAAGTGACATACTGTAGGTAATGCGTTTAGCAGAAGGGGGTACAGCTGGTTTTAGGTGTCTGTGCAATACGGCCGATATAACTTGGCAGGTCTGAACATAGGCGCATAATAACTTTCGCGCATGTTCTCTCACTCGCACTCGCCTCATGTCACCTTTTGATTCCTAAAAAATATTACTGCGCAGCCCTCTGCTCGAAGTTCGGAACTGCCGAGTTATATCGGCCGTATTGTAAGTTACATAGAAAGGAACTTGTGTTCTATCATGGAGCACAAGAGTCAAGAGCGCAAAAGTCACTACTTTACTTTACCTAGAGCTGCAATAAAATACATCAGAAAAGGGAAAACGTTTAATACCAACGTAATTAAAGTTAAAGATCCATAAATGTAAAGCTACTTATTTAAATCTGCAGGGCTAGTCCCCAAATATTGACTATGCAATACATGTACTTGTTCTCCCAGCGAACGGTGCAAGTACCGTCAGTGACGGTGTCCCAGTAATACGCTGCGGCTGTGTGCAAACCCGCACCATTCTTCTGTGTAATTGTGATTCGCACTGTGGGTAAAGCAATATTATAAATATTTGGTACAGTCGTTCGATTTATAAGTACCTATGGTAGAAAAGCAACTCGTATGTAGATATAGAGCCGCTTTCCTGTCTAAGTACTTCGTTTGCAAAGCTTCGATGAGATAATTTTGGCTAAGGTATTATTAAACGTAGACATTAGCAGGCATATAATTATTATAAGCCACAGACCAACAATTTGTTGGTTTGAGTTATATGCATAATCCGTCTATAATATTCCCACTGCAGCTGATGGGACACAGGCTCTCTTTGAAAGGGGCTGTAATCTACCCCGCGGGCCCAGTGCGGGAAGGTAGGTACGGGTAACGGCTCTGAAATAGAGGTGGACAGAGGACACTTGGCTACGCATTGTGATGTGATGGCAGGTCGAGTAGAGCCCTTATCGAATGGTTGCTGAGAAACGGTAGAAGGAGCGTTGGCAGATCAATGGTCAGGTGGGTTGACGACCTACAGAAGATTGCGGGAAAGACTGTCTCGAGATTCTCTCAGACCAGGTGTTCCCCGCGATACACATGGCACATAAGGCAGGAGGCATCCTCAGCAGTGGGTAGAACAAGGCTGCCAATGATGATAATTAGGTACCTTATTATGATAGCATTAATATGCTATCTCTTAATTGTTCTATTACTGTCATGGACGAGGCACAAATCCATATATTTTCATGGCAATAACGTCAGATGAGATGACTTAGGTATTGGGTGAGCCTGTCTGGCAGTCCATGGCGTCTTTTAACCAAGGGGTAGTCTCCGAATTTTATTTACATTTATTGTATACCATGGATACTTACTGATGTATTTGAATGGTTTATTCATTTTATTAATTCTTGTAAGAGTTTTATCTGTAATATTGCTAATCCACGTCGGACTTCGTGAATGGCTATACGTGTTACCTCCCAAACACAGCTCTATATTATCTCTGACGATTTTCTGTATTTCCTCGACGTTGAACACAATATCCTAGAGAAAAATAAATATTATTATGATAGTAACAGTCAATCAACTCTGCTCTGCCCACCGCAGTCCACTGCTCGACATAGGCATAGGCCTGTCCCAAGTTGTGCCACAACATCCAGGACAAAGGACACAAAGTACCTATACTATATTATATCTCTATGTATATACCTATAAGTCCAAGTTACACAATCTACAGCCACGTTCAAAGCATCCACATCAGTTTAGCTTCTCCTCTCCTATTTGCATTGTAAGAATAAAACCAGTGAGTGCATTCTTGCATGCATTGCGGTTAAGAAATAGGGTCACCTGGGTCACCCTGGATGCATTTATATTTTACAACTAAATAATTATAGTTTGGAATTACATCGTCGTCGTCGTCGGCTGCAGCTGCTGCTGGTGCTGCCATAATTAGTAGGTAACGTGAACTTTATAAAATTAAATAGTTTTAATACTGCAATAGTGTAATAATCAATATTCGTTTGTATTGTAGTGTATAATGTCAGAGTATAACTTGCCAGTACAAATGAATAACTACAAAATAGAAACTCTTTTTCCAGTCGACTGACGCTTCGTGATCTTGCTGAAAAAGGTGGTCAAATATTTAATGATTGGAGATTACCTAAGGATTCCTACCAGGCAATAGAATATATTTAGCTAATTTAGATACATTTTTGAATTTACCGCTTCCAAGGTGCTAACATCGGGTACACGTAAAGCTAAGCTACAAAATACAATATACCTACATGCATGACTTAAGGGAGACGCGCTAAGGTAGCCCGCAAAATTCTTAGGATATAATTCTATATTTTATACGGCCGCGAATCATATTTAGTGACCTGTAAATTGCAAAAACGTAAAAAAATTGAATTTCGCGGGCTTCCCTTAAGCTTTCGCCTCTGATAGCACTAGAATGATGAACATAAGCATTAGAATGCCCTATACATATTTTGGTGAAGGAGAAATAGTAAAAATTCCAGGCATTCGATGACCTATTCGTAGGTGCAGAACGAACACAAAAAAAAAGTTTTATTAGTAAAGTAACCATACAAAAAGTTTGATTAGTAACCATAAACCATTCGCCTTCGTCTATGGTTATAAAAGCAATGGCAATAAAAAAATCAAAGCTGTCACGCTTATGTCAGGTCAGCGACGTGTTTCTAAACGAAAATTTCTCATAGCCCACTTGGAGCTTTATTTTCTTTATTGTGTTTTTGGTATGTTTGTGTTGCGTTTTAGCTCATATTGTGTGAGGAAAAAGTCTCGCGCAGGCTGAATAAGCGATAAAATGACATCTTAGGTGAATATGTGGTTTATGAGTTGATTGTGAACAGTGTGAAATTAATGGAGCTGAAGGTCTGGGTCGAGGGAATACAAAGGATCGTTTGTGGGGTTACAGAGACCACAACCTGTCAGGTCAGTATACTAGAATTTCTATTCTCATGATTATGCTACTGACACGGATAGAATGATATGTGTAGTCATTTTCACTTTTAGTAACTTTCGATGTCTGATACTATCATAATATTTTTTGCACAGGATGTAGTTTTCGCATTAGCTCATGCCACTGGAAAAGTGGGCAGATTCACACTAATAGAGCGATGGCGAAATAATGAACGGCTGCTGGCGCCACAGGAGTATCCCCTCAAGGTATCATGTTCTATTTATAAGTCAATGAATTGCACAAATACTGAAGAAGCAGTAGTTTATTTTTTCTAAAATAATCCAGTGCTTAGACATGTTACTGGATGAAAATTTTACATAAATAAAGCTATATTGCAACAAATGTGACTGAAAGTAACTTTGCTATAGATTGAGATCCCTATTTTTTAATATTTTCTCCATACCTTGTCGGTTGACATATTGTCATAGCTAATCTTTTCTCATTTTTATAGCTATCAATTTATTTTCAGATCCTAATGAAATGGGGCGAATACTCCAATGATATACAGTTTATACTGAGAAGGTCAGACTCTGGCAACAGCCAGAAACCTCAAGCAACTAACAGTTCTAGATCTCCTATAGGAAATGGGTGAGTTATCATTAAAACACACTTAAAATAAAATTATTGTAAACTAGCTGCGCCCCGCGGTTTCACCCATATAAGTCTCGATCCCGTGGGAATATCGAGATAAAAAGTATCCTATGTCCTTCTCCAGGTCATGGTCTACCCCTGCACCAAATTTCATCTAAATCCATTCAGCAGTGAAAGTGTAACAAATAAGCAAACCAACAAATTCACAAGCAATTATTCTACCATAAACTATTTTCTCCTTTTAGCGGTCACACTACATCAAACTCCAACATGTTGGACTCTCAGAACTCCCCAAATAGAATGTCTACAACTCCAACTTATAGCAATAACAATGTGACTAACACTTCACCTGGAAACCCTGTCGGAGTGGTTAAGGGTGTGCAGCAAGCCAAAACTCCTGAGTCTGACAGCCCAGTGCTTAAAGATGTCCCACCTTACAGGTAATGATATACTCTCTATAGTATTTAAAACTGCATTCTGAATGTAAACAAAGTCGTAAATAGCAGACAGATATTTAGCTGTTTTGATTAATTAATCAATATTACTAAATCAAATTATGAAATTACGCTCTGTGTTGCACTAAAATATTGATTATGGATTGTAATAATAACACCGGTTAAAGTGTTGTAACTGTTAAAGGCAGGCGTCACCGAATGGTGGACCGCCAACCAATTTTCTTCAGAGCAAAAGCATAATAATACCATCATAGTAGTATAGCATGAGGTCCTGGGTTCAATTCCCAGGTTGGCCAACATGTTATTGGATATTTTTATACATGGCATTTCTTGGTAGCAGCCTGAAGTTTGGATATGTGCCCGGTTGATAGCAATAGGGTCGCCCCCTATTGCATAGAATGATGCTTTTGCTGCACTATTTCGTAGCAGCGACTGCCTCGTTGGTCGAGTAGTCGCAAATACTAGTGCTGAGCATGAGGTCCTGGGTTCGATTCCCAGACAAAGTTTTATTGGGTTGTTCGCTCTAGAATTGCTCAGTAGCAGCCCTAAGTCTGGATTTATGACCGGTTAATGGCAATAGGCTCACCCCCTATTGCATGGGACTTAAACATAAAACTGTTGAAATGTGTATATACTATAGGTACACCTCTGCCCAACCCTTCAGGGAAAAAGGCGTGATGTTATGTAGTTGAAGGATTGCCGATAGATAGGCACTCCGATACATGACAAAAAAAAGCTATATTTAATAGCTAGGCCAAGTTTTATAATAATAATTCAGATTTCGTTTTCTTATGTATTTATGACTCACATACTGACATTTAAGATCCCTGACCCAAATGTCCTATGATTTATAAAAACTATCAACTAAGATTATTAGTCAGAACATTCGGGTTGTCAAAAGATCATATTATAATTGAGAAGGTCATAAGTTCTTTTTTTCATTCATAAAACTTTATTGTAACAGCATCAGTTTACTCACATGTCCCATTTTTTTAATTGTCTCTGAACAGTTTAATACTCACCTATCATATTACAATTAAAAGTTATGTGGAATAGAGCATTAACACTGTATTATTTATGTTTTGTTTAGATCTTTTAGTAATTGGGGGTTTTTCATTTTGTTGAACTTGATTGATCATTATTGAACAAGAACATTAGAAAAACGTTGTTTCAGGTTATATTAGTTAGGTGGTCAGAATCATATCAAATCATTTGTTTTTTTGCAAACAGGCGAAATGTGGGTGTACTATAGGTATACCTCAGTACCTCTGCCTAACTCTTCAGGGAAAAAGGCTGGATTGATTAATTTAATCAATATTACTAAATGTAATTACGAAATTACGCTATGTGTGGCAATAAATATATTGATTATTATTATTACAATCGAGATTATTACAATCCAATAAAAACACTGGTTAAGGTGTTGTAACAGTTTAAAGCAGGCATACATGGGACTTAAACATAACTGGAGAAATGTGAGTGTACTATGAGTGCACCTCTGCCTAACCCTTCGCGGATTACAGGCGTGATATTATTTTACCCTATTGTTGAAAGGACTGCACTTTCGAGTTATTTTTCTAATGTAAATACATTGCTTTGTATTTATCGATAAATAACAGAGTTTTTATTATACGTTTGTATAGAAATAACGAAAGGATGATAAAAGTTATTCTTCTAACATTATAGTAAATGGAGTATAGGATATTAAAACTTAACCATTCTTTCACAGAGAACCACCACCGCCATATCGATCGCCGCCGCCTCCTTCCCAAGCCGTCAGAAAATCTCCCAACCGCATGCGTTCGAACCGGCCTCAACACATGTCGCCCGTCAACTTGCCTGAAGAAAACCAGGACAACCGAAGTCCTGAGGCAGTCAGCTATAACAGTCAGTACAGGGAACTGGTGTCGCTTGTCAACTATCAGAGGGAGAAGTTGTCCAGTCAGCAGGTGGATCTTATAAAGGTAATGTATAATGTGATTTTCAAAAGTAATCATATCTTTTACTAGTATGAACGACAAGCTGCGCCCCGCGTAAGTCTCGATCCCGTAGGAATATTGAGATAAAAACTATCCTATGTCCTATTCCAGGATGTGGTCTAACCCTGTGCCAAATTTCATCCAAATCCGTTCAGCCGTTTTAGCGTGAAAGCGTAAAAAACAAACAAACTCAGTTTCGCATCTATAATATTAATAGTTAGGATTTCAATCGAATTTTATTGTGATGGTTAGGTTAACATTTTGATTATTTTTTATTCAATTCGATTTATATATTTTGGACTACTTTCCGCCGGCAGCTTCTCCCGTTTTAAATTATAGCCTACGTTACTCAATGATATTATAGCATTCTACTGGTGAAGGATTTTTTTAACAGGATCAGTAGTTTTTGAGTTTATTAATTACCAACAAAAATACATTTTTTTTTCTTTATATTTACTAGCTGATGCCCGCGCTCCCCGCCTGGATGTCGGTTATTATATATTAAAACCTTCCTTGAAAACCACTCTATCCATTGGTGAAAACAGCATGAAAATCGGTGCAGTAGTTTTTGAGTTTATCGCGAACAGGACGACAGACAGACGCGGCGGAGGACTTTGTTTTATAATATTTGTAAGGAAGTGTAGATAAAAAATTGATATTAAATTACTATAATTACCTACCGCATATTTTATTAGTAACTGTGATTGCTGTACTACTACTAACTGTGCTGCCTTGAAGGCTAGGTTGTTCCCCAAGGTACTATACTTGGTCCTATATCACTTATTCATAGAAATCCCTTTACATCTTACAGTATGATGCAGAAATTGGTTTCTGGGAAAACAAAGGGCGAGAACAAGAGCGTCAAGTAGAACTATTACAGCAACAAATAGGTTCAGCGGACAATCAACTGCGGATCGGTACTGAACAGGTAATTGGAACTCTCTCACAAGATCGCACAAAGCAATCATCTGTTGGCACATAATTACGTGCTAACAAAACATTGTCTTATCACGACTTGCGCGCCCCGAGTCGCACGGTTTCTTTATTTTCTCTCGCGCTTCTAGAACATAAAGCTGTGGAATTCATCAATTTGTAATGATGGTAACGGACTGATTGAAATTGATCATTTATGTGGCTCGATAAAACATTTTTAATAATTTACTCTCGCTGATTTAAGACTACTTTGACTATTACCCTCTATTTCGCATAGTTTAAATTTTCTCTATGAAATCCCAACTTAAAAACTTCGTATTTTTTAAAATCCGTGCCCTATTTGATGCATCACTCAGAGAGATTTTCTATTGATATTTTGCTGATTGATGCTAATAAGTGGAGATTGGGCTCTTTTATGACAACTCCTCAGAGACCGAGAGCAGTGGTAGCCCAGTGGTAACGAGTTGTACATACGTCGTAGGTTCGAACCCTGCCAGGCGTTTTACTTTGTGTAAATAATTTCATCACCACTGCTCTCAAAACGGTGATGGAAAACATCGCGGCATCGTGAGGAAACCGCCATGCCCTAGAACCAAAAATTTGAAGACATTTGTGACATCTACCAACCCGCACTGGGCCTGGATGGTGATTTACTGCCCACTCCCTCTCACAAAGAGACCTGTGTCCCAGCAGTGGGAACATTATAGGCTGATTATGCTATGACAGCTCCTGCAGGGCGAGCACGGCCTACTGTGACATGGTTCGAGTCACACATTTTATGTAACTAAACTGTGATAAAATGTGTGACTCGAGTCATGTCACAATGCCGTGCTCGCCCCGCTGCAAAACATTTGTATGACGTGTTTTCTGACTGTTATACATTATTGTTTTGTACAGGTGCAATCACTGAACTACGTAGAAGAGGAAAGTGAAATAGTGAAACAAAATGAAAAGACGATAAAGTCGGAGATCGTACTGGTGCGCTCGAAGCTGGCGAACTGTGAAACGGAACTGTTACAATGTAAGAACAAGATCCGGAAACTGATGGAGGAGATCCACAACGAGCAGAGACTTATTAACAGTCGCCAACAGGAAAATAGGTGAGTTTTCTTGCCTCTCAAAAAGGCTTTTTAACCCGTTGACTTTGACCTCTACAACCGATTCTAATAATCTTAACTTAGCTAGAGTATAATAAAGAAAGAAATTGGGTTTATTGGTAAATTGTTATGTAAAACAAAAACATCTTAAAAATGAAGTCCTCGAAGTGTTAGAGAAAACTTATTGTTTTGGATTATTTGGTACTAGCTTCCGCACGCGTCTTCGCCCGCGCGGTATGTCGATATAAAGTAGCATAGGTCCTTCCTCCGGGTGCCATCAATCTCCTTGCCAAATTTTGTCGAAATCCGTTCAGTGGTTAAGACGTGAAAAGGTAACACACAGACAGACAGAGTTACTTTCGAATTTATAATATTAGTATGGAAGTATGTATGTTCCGCTAGTTCGAGCATTCAACCTAAGCCATGTTTGATTTTTATTACGACATATTATAATAACCCTCCTTTTTACTTCGCTGTAGTCGGGTAACAAAGGTCCGCCGCCGCGTCTCTCTGTCTGTCTGAACGCGATAAACTCAAAAATACCGAACGGATTTTCATACGGTTTCACCAATAGACGGAGTTATTCATGAGGAAGGTTTATGTGTATAAATTCATTGAGGTTTTGTGTAAATTGGCTGAAATATGACGATGGTTGTTGGAAGATGTCGGCAAAAATCATGCCGTCCTTTACTGGCATGCGTCTTAGGGCGTTTGTGCACTACAAGGAATTTTACTGTCCGGTTGTAAAAATTTGAACGCAGCAGTATTAGTTGAAGTACGAAAACAGACCTTAATGCTTCGAAATAAAGGTGCTATCAACATAGGACCGTAAAAAATCGGACTGCCGGACAGTAAAATTCCTTCTAGTGGTAATACGTTTCCGGGGGATCATTTCCGCAAAAGCTAGTTTAAACTTGAGGCTAGTGAGATCGGCTGAGTTACTTGTCGATAGGAGTGGAGAGAAATGTTCTTCTTCTTCTTCTTTGTCGGTGCACTCTTGACAGAGCGGTCGTGGTCATCAAGTTGCAGTGAGATTTTGCACAGTCGTGATTTGCCTGACGATGCGACGCCATCCCTCTCTGTCGGCTGTTATATGGGTGCATTCGTGTAATGGGCCCATTGCGGATTTAATCTGGAAATTTTCTTAGCCAAACAATATTAAATCTAACAGGTGTTATATGGCATTGAGTCACTAACTAGTATGCTAAAATGAACTTACATAATGTAATTTACGAAGTTTTCTCTTTTTGTTACTGAGAGTAGAATTGTATATTTTTATACTGAAATTATCATTACGTTGCATATTCATGTATAAATTCCCTACTATTTACGTTTAGTTTGATGCTATTTAGATTTTAAGGCTACCGCAGACAAGCGCAACGCGACTCTAGTAGAACAATTGTTATGAAAACTTCATGAAAATTGCTTAACCAGAATCGCGTCGCACCGTATCGCGCCTGTCTGCTGAAGCTTTAACGTGAAAAGTGATTTTTATTATCTCATTCTTGATCATAAATTCACAACTTGTATTTCCTAGTCCGTCATGATTTGTGTAATTACGGTAACAATTACAGGTACAGTAATAAGTACTTGTGTGAGAATGTAAATTAGATTGTTGATTTGATAGTCAGCTAAGTTGTACTGGGAGTTACGAGACCTTGGTCTTTTGTTTGTTTAGATTCTGCCTCAACTTTTTATTATCTTAGTGTAACCTTCATAACCTTAAACCTATAAAATCAGCGTATGTATGGGGAATTTTAAAGAAGTTGCATTTTTCATACTAACATTTTCTTAATTTATACATATATCAACCATGAACAATAATGTTTTAAAAATTTTATGCACTAATGTTTAAAAACTAAGATACCGTATGCCACTTTAGCGACAAAAAATTGTTTTGGATAATTTAAAAAAAAATAGTGGTCATTTCTGCTAACAAAATGAGGAGTCATTTTTAAGGTATTTTTTACGTTTCGAAATCTATAAGTATTAAGGTTTTTTTACTATTGGTAGTTGTCTATGATGGTCATTATTCGATATAATATCAAGCAATTGATGAATATTTTAAATCATACAAGTGACGAGTTTCTCTATTTGTGAGAAAAAAACGCCAATTTCATAGGGTGGGGGGGGACCCATGGGCTACATGGGCAGGTAAAGATGAACGGTATAACAGTACATTCTTATTTCCCATTATTATCCATCTATCTTTTTCGTGTGGTTAGTGACTAACCAGTAGTGGTAGGTTAGACTGGAAGCCGACCCCAACATAGTTGGGAAAAGATGGATTGATAACAGGAGGAGAATGCACCCAGAATGCATGCATCGCCATCAAACTGTAACGTTTGGCGAGTGAAAATGTAAAAAAAAACAACAAATAATAATGTACATGTTTATAAAATAAATAAAAAAAAAAAAAAAAAAAAAAAACTAAATTATACTTTTCTTGGCTAGATTGATCTTATGCTCATTTTCTTCTCATAACAGACAAGCGCTGGAGCGATCAATGCTCGCTGAAATGGAGAGTTTACAAAGTCAGATACAGCAGGCGAAACACGCGACTGAAATTAACAATCTCACCGCTGAGAATTTGAAGAGAGAGGTATGTCCTGAGTTCTACTTTCATTCTTAGTTTTTTGCATAGTAAGCAAATCTATACTAATACTTACTAATACAGTTCGCGTCAAATAACTTTACCGCTGTGAAGTAGGCTACAAATGAATGACTGCGCAAGTGCGCAGTAGTCAATCTTTCTTATAAAACAGTAGGGCGCATGCCAGCGCGCATGCGCAACCTAGCTTCAGAGCGGCAAACTTATTTGACGCGAACTGTAATATACTAATAATATTATTAAGAGGTAAAATCTGTTTGTTTGTTTGTAAGATTGTATGTAGGGGATCTCCGGAACTACCAGTTGGATTTGTTGTTTTTTTTTGCAATGGATAGCCAAATTCTTGAGGATGGTTATACACTATGGAACATCACGCTACGACCCTTAGGAGCCGAGCTAAGACAAAAAAAAACAAAAAGAACTCGTAAGCGAAGTAATAGCGCAGGCGGGCGATGTGATACGACGCGACGGATCGGGGGCCGAAATTTATCACAGACGAAGTTGCGGGCGGTAGCTAGTTTTTAATAAAAGTATTGGAATAATTTAGATACCAGCAGCCCGCCCCTCTATGAACTTCAAAACCGTCCGAAAAATGAACTGTTAACTTTAGTGACATGATTGGGTTTTTTTTGGTGTTTTCTCTGACTTATTTATGTTGGGCTCCAAAGTTCCGAATAGTTTCAAAATCGAACTTTTCTCACTTCCGTTCGAGTTCAAAAATACGTAGACTTACCTGAAATGCATTCATATCTATATTGCCATCCACGAAGACGCGCACCTCTCCGCTTCGCTCCGTACTAAAGTACAGCTTACAGTAGGAGTGGGGCGCGTCTTCGTGGATGGAACTTTCTGTATCACGTTTTAGGGGTTATTCTTGTTGTATAATGAGTCAGGTTTAAGATACACTGTCCGCAGGTTGGAGTGCTAGAAAATGCCATAATGGAGAAGAAGCGTCAGGTGGAACGACTGGTCCAGGAGATGAAGGAAGCTAATCTGCAGAGCCTGACCGGTAGCGTGGATGAGTTGCGGCATCCCTTGGATGGTATGTATGGTTATCAATGTATAAAATTGTTTAGAGAAAGTTTTGTCAATTTCAACATTTTTGACAAGTTTCACAGATTGCGACTTGAACGTTTTTTAAGTACGAGAATTGGCCTTCTGATGTTATATGGAGTAACTTAGGCTACTTTTGTTTAGAATAAGATTTAGGGTCCACGTGGGCAGCATCTAGCTTTTCTAAGAGAATAAATATTTATTATCGTAAATAATATTTTCGTAATTTATCACATTCCACAAAAGAAACTGAGACATAGAAAACATGAAAAAAACACTAAAACCACTTCCAAAACGAATATTACAAGTGTTATTGATTGATAAATAAATAAATACCGAGTCTAAATAAACATATAAAATTCAATGTTGATATTTGAAAACTCAAGATGACATACATTTTATTTGACAGATTTTTGACTGGTGTATTAGCACGGAGTATAGAAAGAAGTAGGTACAACTAGCGCCATTGCTCTGTATTGCGGTGAATTTTCTTGCGGAGAAAATTTACAATTTAGCCAACGAGCCCATTCCACGTTCATTTGAAAGTTCGCACTGGAGATTAAATCTTATTGCGATATACTCAGGATCCAAATTCGTTTACTCCCACTTTTTTTGACAAAGGGAATATGCATGTATTTTTTTAATATTTTTATTCGATAGTTTACATCGTCAAATAATAGTAAAAAGAAATTCGACGGCAAAAAAGCAATTTAAAGTAGTTAAAAAAATGTTTAAAAATATCCAACCGATCCGGGCTATTTAAACGCCCTCCATTTGGCGCGCTTGGTGTGGTGACGTCACAGACCGTGAAAACAGACAAGCAACTGTCAAGTCAACGTCAAACACTCCTTTTTCTATGAGCGTTTGACATTGACTTGACACTTGTTGATTGACTTGACATTGACATTTTGATTGTTATCCCAGATTGTTACGTCACATCCGCTCTTAGCCTTTTCAAGTATTTGAATTACCCACAGTTTTTTGGGACTTTTTAAAAATTAATATCTCGCTCAAAAAGAAATTTTATTCAAAAATATTGATGGAGGCATCATTCTGAAGTAACATAGTTTATAAAAAAAAATATTTGACCCATATTTGAATCACATGCATATTCCCTATTGGAGCGACTGACCGCCCCTAAATAAAACTTGTTTAGAATAATACCTTTATTCTTCGGTTATTGGTATAACGAACGAACTCGAACAGATTCCGTATGACTCCGGATTTTTAATTTGTCTGTCCGTGATGTCTTGTTTATATCTCTTTAGTTGACTTTTTTGTCGTAGTTGGGTTTTAGTTTTTACCTGACTACGGCGAAGCAAAAAGGAGGGTTATAATTTTGACCGGTTTCTATGTATTTATCTATGTCTGTTCCCACATATTATCTTCTAAAAGACTCATCACAATTTGACAAATGAGGTATCGTTGGAAGCTTCTTGATCGTCCGCTGGTCATAGGCTATATGAAGACACATTAAATTGAAAATGGCGCCCTCTAGGTGACATATCATGAACAACAAAAAATATTTTTTAATCATACCATGTTGGGTATCAAATGAAAGGTTTTAATTAGCACATTTCAAAAATATATATTATAACCCCAAAAAAAACCGCGACAATCAAGACGTATATTGCCATATGTTTATGTTAACGCATGGGATGATAACTGCTGCTTCACGCGCCGCCGCACCGTAAACGGAAAAAAGGTCAGACGTGCCGCGTGACGCCACAGTGCACGCGACGCGCCACGCCCCGCGTCTCCGTAAATGAGGCCTAAAGTTATAATGCAACTTGGCATGTTTTCAAAGCTACAATTTCAACAGTTACAAAGAGGGACCATACTAAACTTTCTACTAAGGGACTAGTTATAACAAGCGCCCGAGACGCGCATTTTGTACGCTGCGTTTCGGGCGCTCAATAAAATTGTATGAATTCCTATGTAACGAATTATATCAAGCGCTGCAGTCTAAGCGAGCGCCCATGCCGGGCGCCGTTAGGCCTGCACATGTCGCAACATGCCACTCTCAACTTGCATCTCCGTTGTGCGATTTACAAATAAGACTGGGAGAAGGTATGCCGCGGGTATTGCTGCTACGTGCGCCGCCGTGATGAAACGCCGCGTGTGACGCGGCTATGCCATTCGCGGGCTCCGCTGCAAAAAACGCTTCATTTCAAACAAACGCGTGTAAAATCGCGTCTCCGTAAACGCACTCATACAACGCCATATGTTTGAATTCAGTGCGAGCCGCGCCGCCCAAAGCCACGCGCGACTCCTCGCGTCCCCGTAAATGTAGCCTAACCGTGCCCTTGACGCTTGGACGCGAGTTCCTTTTTCACTATTTTTCCTTGTCATTTTCTCCGCATTAGTAATAAACTTAAAAGAAACACGGTTCAAAAGTTACAACAAAATGTGGAAATCTTGTTGCGTTTGACGAGCGTCCAAAACGCGCCGGGCGCGCGCCCAAAACACAGCGCCGGCTTTTGTTATAATTAGTCCCTTTGGTACTTTGGCACCCATTTACATAGATGAATAGATGTCAATTCTTTTAGTGGTGAAGCCGACAATCCTACATTTATTTCTTTTGTACAGAACTCGGCCTCTTTTTCACATGTTTCAAATGTTTTCGAAGGGGATTGTTCGCGTTTGGCGCAGGAAAGGTTTTCATGACACATGCCATATTCGTTGCACAATACTGTGCAAAATTCATTATACGAATATTATTTTTTACTTGGGTATCACTTTGCACGATCCTCCAAAGAGAGAAATCCACGATATAGCATTATATTTATTACTTGGTAACACAGTTTTCCACAAAGACGTCATTAGGTACAAATTGTACAAGGTCCTAAATAAAATTTGGTAACATTTAAATTTGAACTTTTTCACGTCAACATTGAGTTTCTAGTTCCAAAACATGAACATGATCTATAGTTCTGAATTCAAGCTTATCGTATTGTATAAGCAAAATAAACTACAGAAGATTGAAATTCGAATTCTATAAACGCCAGACGAAAAGTTTCTGCTGGCGGGAAGGCATTGTGATTTGTTTTCGTCGTGTTTAATGAGAGGGGTAGGTAAGGGTTGCGCGGGTGAAATATGATTTTTTGCTGTCAAACTACTCTCCCTTAAGTGGGGCAGCCTTTTGAGCCACGTCAGCTATCTTTGTTTTGGAGAGCTTGTAACTAATTATGTTTTTTTTCCCACAGGTTTATGCAAAGCAGGTAGCGCTCGTAGGATCATCGGGTCTCCAAGACAACTAGAGAACGCAGCGCCCACCAATAAGAATCCCCACGGAGTATGGGTATAATGTACATGACACATTAATATAAGATCGGCCATTCAAGTTCCCCCTAATTAATACGCGACGGCCTAATTTAAGTAGCGAAGAAAATGTTTAGATCAAACTAGATATAATTTTTGGCTAGGTTTCTAAATCAGATTGGTAGGAATCTCTTAAATAGTTTGTACACCCCGATTCAAACTTAATGGAGTTTGAATCGGGGTGTGTTGGGTGTACAAACTATCGGCTAACTAGCGGCTCGGAACATGAGGCGAGTCGCTGCGCCAGTAACGAATTCATGGGTTAGCGGGAGGCACGACTTAAAACGTTATGAAATAACATTAAAATAACGTTAAATATACTTCCAATAACTATAATTTCTACCGTTCCACCCGGATGGTAACTAAATTAATAGTTGAAGATTTCGTTCCGATAGATTTTCGTTATATTGCCAAGAAATTAGTTCATAAATGGTTAGTGGAACTATACATAACACTATTATGTACCGTTATCGTACCTCTATTATGAGTAACGTTTTAAGTCCCTGGTTAGCGGGGGTGAGGGGTGTACTGCGCAGCGAGCAGCGCACTTTCGAGCCGCTATTAGTTTGAATTGAACTGTAATTACAAATGCTTTTATAATCACGTTTTCTTCTATAAGTCTACTTAAGCTTTCTTTAAAATATAAGTCTTCACTATAGTTTATTAATTTCTTGTAATCATCACATTCGTATTAGGCAATTTTTCTTCAACGCTATGATATAAAAAAATATAGCTTTACTCATATGAATCTCTTGTCTACTTTTCATACTTGATTCTTGATTTAGAAACCTAGTGTCAGTGCTGCTATATAATGTGCACGATATTATTTTGTGGTACTTCTATAGCTTATGGTAGCGGTTAATTTATTAGTATTTGTGTTCAAATTAGTGTCATATTTATAATTATTATTTTGTCACAAATTAATCGTTTTAAGTGTGTATTGGAATTTTAAATGAAGTGTACTTAAAAGTATCGGCTCGATATTTTTACATTACACTAAAAGTATTATTGTGTCTTGCCGTATAGTTAACGTTTTTTTGATATTGATTGATATTGGAATTAGATGGAACAAGTGCATTCAAATTATTAACAATATTATTATTATTTAGTGTATTTTGTGTGTTGTGATTTGTGTGAAGACTTTTTAGGAATTGCGATCGTAGGTTTAAAACTAACAACACAGTAGACTTATACCGCCTTACTAATAAACGTTGTATAGCGCCTGTATAGTTACACAACGCTTTGTCTTCTTCTTTCAAAAGTAATTTGACTTTTGAAAGAAGAAGACAAAGCGTTGTGTATTGTTCTTCTTTCAAAAGTAATTTGACTTTTGAAAGAAGAAGACAAAGCGTTGTGTAACTATACAGGCGCTATACAACGTTTATTAGTAAGGCGGATAATAATTTGCATTCAGTTATCCATTTGACTATCTAGTTTCGTAATTTTATCCCATCTACTATTGTGTTCGGTTTATGATTGACGGAGTGAAGATTATTTTAGCTTGGAAATGTTAAGTACTGAGTGAATACGCCATTTTTGGGTAATAGAGTAAGCTTGTGGAACGAGTAAGTTCTTAAGTATTATCACGCCATGGGTGTATGAGTTTAGTCAACATGACGTTTTAATTTACCATTTCAAAATCTTTTTGAACTATTTATAAGTATGGTACTTCACTATGTTAGAATCTCTACGAACTATATTACTGTTAAAGATCCGGGTAATTCGTCAACTCGTCCTACATGGCTACTGCCCATTTAGGACGACTTGCTGAAAATGAAAATAAATATGCAGCCGTCCTAAATGGGCCGTAGGCGTGTAGGACGAGTTGACGAATTACTCAAAGATCCTGTTTAAAATATTTACACTACGATTAATTTGCAATATAGAGATACTTAATTATAATAATAAATCTAGTCGAAAGTTTAAGCCATTGCAATATTTTATAAACAAATATTAACCTTGATTTTAGAAGCATTTTAAATATAATAATGGCATTTATGACAAATCAAATTATTAATATTATAGCGTAATAGATGTAGTATGTACGGACTACGTATTTAGAAGTTCTATGGGACTTGGTTGAAGAATATACTATGTTTTGTTTCCTGGATGGTAACTAATTGTAACTAGACGATTTGTGTATAATTCATATATGAAATAAAGGACATATTGTATACTGAATTGCTGTGTATTATTTTCTGGACTTTTAGTTATAAAGTCTGAAATCGCCAACCCGTCTTGAGCAAGCGTGTTGATCAATGCTCGTGCCTTCTCTATTTGAGAAGAGGCCTCTGCCCATGTGACAGTGGGACATTATTGGGTACATATATGGGTACTTTCAGCTTGCAGTCAGGTTTTTATCAAGATCCCTTACTCTGCGTCGTGCACGTGCCTATCTTAATTGTATCGGTCTTGATCACTCTGTGAATTGGCGAGCTGTTTTTGATTGATAATATAATATAAATTTCCAGGCCATTGCGTAATATGTCAAGGCCTTTGCCAGTAATAGGCTAAAGAGTGCACATGCCCATATTCTATCTAATCTAGGTATCTATCTTATCGTAAAATTGGGGCAATCATATGTAAATACGACGCGCTAGTTCGCATACATTTTCACTTTCTTACAGAATAGGAGATAATCGGAAACTCCCAGTCCACAGTAGCGGATTAAATGTCGAGAACGCCCTAGGCAAGCAACTCATCGACGCCCTTCAAAGGCCATATATTTAAAAACAAAAATTGTTATCTGTCTCTATAACTACATACAAGTTTCATCACAATCTTCTATCTATATCTATACATATAATAAATCTGTAGACGAGGCGTTTCTGTACAATGAAAAAAAAAAAAAAAAAATTGGTTGGTTGTCCAAGAATAACCAACAGATTCCATTTCTACCATTTTTGGAATTTTTGTCTGTTTGTCTGTTTGTATGTTGTGTTGTTTGATTGTTCCACTATCACGTAAAAAGTACGAAATCAATACGGTTAACTTTTATACTCAAATATTGTGTGTAACTCGATGTTTCAATTAGTTTTTGTTTCATCGCAATCGCTTCAAAATATCAAAAGATATATGAATTTAAAGTGTTCAAGAAGGAATTTTCATTACGTAATGTACATCCACGTAACGACATCTATTGACGCGAAATGATACTTACTTCTTAATTACTAGGTTTGTGAGATCGTGTGTTGTTATATGACCGTCATTTTCTTTGCGCGGAAACTTAACGCGATACATTGTGTATTTGTGTATAGAATATAACTCTAAAGTTAGATTAATTAAAATTTTCCAGATGCGTTGTTTATTTATTAGTTTAGTATTAGTGCGATAGGTGGCGCTACCTATCTTTCAAATCTTGATAATCATGAAAGAATAGTGACAAATGTTAATTTCTTAAAAAATATAGGTATTTATTCTTTAATTTTTCACTTTTCTACATAGTTTATTTAGCTTACAGAGTGTTCGAACGTTTTCCCATATATTTTGACAGTATCATTTCGTGCTCGATAGATGGCGTTGTTCGTTTAATGTCATTTTCTGAATCGCGGTGTTAAGACTCTCCGTCTTAGAATGACTTTCGCCCAGATATTCCAAATAATTTTTAGTATAGGTATCTTTGTTTTTGACTTCGTTAGTTAGTGTTGATAATATAATAATATAATATAATATAATATAATAAATAAATAAATAAATAATAAATTGTTGGTTGGGTTGGGTTGTCATTCGTTGAAAGTATTGATCTTAGAGATGGGTTGTAACAGGTGAAACACGATATCTGTGATCACTGTGACTGTGACAAAAAATAACAGATCCAAATATCTGTTATTAAATCACAGCCTGTGATTTTTGATAAATACGTATCTCAATCGAATATCATCTTTATTTCTTTTGATTTAAAGTCGAAAATCGTATCTATCTGTTATAAAATCACAGCCTGTGATTTTTGTACAGACGATAAATACGTATTGACTCAATTGAATATCTTCTTTATTTCTTTTCGTTAAAGTCGAAAATCGTATCCGAAGTTTTAACAGTAACAGTCTTGAGGATCTGTGATTTTAAGTAACAGATATTTTTTATCGTTAGGAGCAATTGCTATCTGCTATTTTATAATATCTGTGATTTCTATCTGTGATGATAAATACGCCTCACTCCTAATTGATCTGATTGGTTTTGATTTGGTATTTTGGTTGGTTTCGTTCATTCAAATTAAGAAGTCAAGAAACGAGTCGTTACAGATCGATTCAAACTTAATGGCGGCTCGGAAGTTAGCTTTTAGCTGCGCAGTACCCCACCCCTCACCCCCGCTGTCACATGAAATTGTTACTGCGCAGCGACTCGCCTCATGTTCCGAGCCGCCATTAAGTTTGAATCGAACTGTACTATACTTCGTAATTTGTTCGTATGATTCGTGACCATCGCTCATTCGATTCGATCGTTGTTGGCATGTGTAAGGCCTCGGCCTCGAATCTTGGGGGCAGCGGGGCGGCGGCGGCGGCGGCGCGGGAGCGGGGCGGGCATCAAAGACCCGTTCTCGAAACTAGCGGGCAGATCGCGCGTCACTATAGCCGCGTAGTGTTGTGTTCACGATTTTGTCGTCGAGATATTTGTTTTTATTCGCGAAAGAAATGGCTGAACAATGGCGGCAACATCTTTTTGATTCAAATTTATTCCTAACGCTCAATTTATTGTGGGCAACAACACTGCAATGCAGACGCGCGGGCGGTCACCGCTTGAATGGAGTGCACCGCTCGCTGCCCGCCGCCTCGCCGCTGCCGCGCCGCTGTTTTCGAGAACCGGTCCATTTGATTTTACGCATAAGATCCTGCTGCGCCCGCGCCGCCGCCGCCGCCGCCGCCGCCCCGCTGCCCGCAAGGTTCGAGGCAGAGGCCTTATGGTTGATTCGATTTGTTCGACTATCGGACAGCAATAAATACACAAATATTGGCACATGTTTCTGGGGAAAGTCAACAATATACATCGATAAATACGGTTCCCGAAGAAGAAGATGCCACACACTATCCAGTAGAGTTCTTAGAATCCCTTAACACACCCGGTCTTTCAGCACACAAAATTTGTTTAAAAGTCGGAGTGCCAATAATTCTTCTCAGAAATTTAAGTCCTCCCAAACTTTGCAACGGCACTCGGCTCATAGTCACCAATCACCAACAAAACGTCATCGAAGCCGAAATCTTAACAGGTTGCGGCGCCGGTGATGTTGTTTTTATTCCAAGAATTCCTCTCATTCCCAATAATTTCCCGTTTAGTTTTAAGCGTGTGCAATTCCCCGTCAGCCTGTGTTACGCCATGACCATTAACAAAGCTCAGGGCCAGACATTATCCGTTGCGGGGGTGGATCTTAGTATTGGTTGCTTTTCCCACGTCCAACTTTATGTAGCTCTTTCGCGTGTGAGCAACCCTAGCAACTTTTTTGTGTACGCTCCAGGTGGTTCCACCGCTAATATTTTATAAAGAGAAGCATTTTCTTAAATAAAAACACAAGTTTTTTGGCAGTTTCTTACTAGGAAAAATCACCAGCCCTGGTCGAAAGATTCCCCCTTTTTAAATGAAGGTACAACTTTTCTAAGCGACATATTATTGTTTTCCGACATCCATGCGAACGAAGTCGCGGGCACAGCTAGTCATAAATAAGCTTTTAAATGGTGTAAGTAGGTGCATACTTACATAAACAATTAATTTAATATTAATTATATTTTTTTTTTCTTAAAAATCTTCCTCGCGCGCCCCTAGGCACGTGCCTAGTTTGACTTAGGGTTAATACGCCACTGCCAGTCTAATGGAGCATGCTTCATTGAAGAAAAAATGCCCTAATAAAAACTAGGTATCTAAAGGATAGTTTTTATTAGGGCATTTATTTTAAGGTTCCGTACCCAAAGGGTAAAACGGTACCCTATTACTAAGACTCCGCTGGCCGTCCGTCTGTCTGTCTCATGAACCGTGATAGTTAGACAGTTGAAATTTTCAGATGTATTTCTGTTGCCGCTATAACAACAAATACTAAAAGACAGAATAAAATAAATATTTAAGGGGGCTGCCATACAACAGACATGATTTTTTTGTCGTTTTTATAGATAACCAGCTGTTGCCCGCGACTTCGTCTGCGGACTAGGATGAAAAGTAGATGTCCTTCTCCATGTCATGGTCTACCCATGTGCCAAATTTCATCCAAATCCGTTCAGCCGGATGGCGTGACCAAGGGAAATAGGGATTTATTTTTATACTAGCTGCGCCCCGCGGTTTCACCCGCGTAAGTCTCGATCCCGTGGGAATATCGGGATAAAAAGTACGGAATATCGGGATAAAAGGTACGGAACCCATCGTGCGAGAGTTCGACTCGCACTTGGCCGGTTTTTTTTCCTTTCATGTGGATTCGTCCGCGTCCTATAATTTCGTACATACTTTTCCTGTCATGAAAAACCCCTTAAGTATACAAGAGAAATAAAAGTGAGGAAAAAGTTGTTCAAAATAGTTATTAAAATTAAACAACTCTGCATTATTTATTAATCCTTATATTCAATATAACTTATTTAATGTAAGAAATTAAATCTGTTCGCAACAACCTATAATAAAGAAAGTTCTTCTCTATTCAATAGATGCCGTAACGCGTAACTAAAGTTATGCCGAACTGTACTTAGAGTTCCGTGTTTGACAGTATCATAACTAATTATATTTACAACATTTCGTCAAATCGCGGAGTCAAATTAACAACATAGATTCGATGACTTCTATTCTGTGCGGTTGTGGAGATTCAAATAATCATACCTCAAATAATTTTAGTAACTTTCTGTTACAACCACTCGACACAGTAGAAAGAACTGAATATTCATAAAATTTAAATCACATTTCAATACTTGAAAGTGTTCAAGGCAAACTGTGTGCCTTTTACATGGACTAGAAACAAGTGAATACCTATATTTATAAAATTGAGCCGGAATTTGATTTTTCATGAGCCAGGATGTTATACCAATTGTTATAGTTTTCTTAGCAACTTACATTCCCATTCAAAAAGGAAGGGCTTTATTTAAAATACGTACTTTAGCTATCACAATTTGATATCTACCACAAGCACCATCATAAAAATATTGCAGTTGTATTCACTAATTTCAAATCCACATGAACCTTAAATCTAATTTTCGAGTAAAGACTATGCTTTCTCTTCTTTCTCCCTGTTATACCGTTCTAGTTCTTTTAAGAATTGTCCTTTAGGTTTCATGACATTGGGTCTGTCTCCGCGGCACTTGGGACAGAACCATTTGCCTTTAGGCTTGGTTGTGAGTGAGACGCAGGAGAAGTGGAACCACTCGATGGGGCAGAGGTCGTTGTCACAGAGGATCATCTCGCCGAAGGATATCTGGTCACAGAGGCAGTAGCGGGGCTCGTCAGGATCGATGGCGTCTGTTTCCTCTGGCGGTGTTTCTGAACGTTGTGCTGCTTGGCGCGCTTTGCGTTTTTTCTTTTTGCCTATACCTGTGGAAAAAAAGAAGAAATGTTAGCATTTAGTTTTACAAAAGATGAATGGAAGAATGTATGGTCTTTTTGGAATCTGTAGCATAGTACTGCTGACTTAAAAATGTTAATATTCTTTGAGGTTTACTAAGAATATGCATACCTTTCTTGTGGGTAGTGTTATGGGCATGCCTCTCACTATCCCGTTCGCTCGAGTCTGCTCCGTCAGTGGCGGCACCCGCAGTGGTTCGTGATCGTCTCGCGCGTTTCGACCATCTCTCACCTGGGATAAACATTGCGTTTAGTATTTATTATTTACAACAATCTACCTAGCCTTTTCTCAACTATGTTGGGGTCGGCTTCCAGTCTAACCGGATGCAGCTGCCTATCTGACCTCCACAACCCAGTAACTGGGTAATACCAGTTGTCAGAATTTCGGGCTTCTGACGATCCATAACAACTTTACCACCAGTATTTATTATTTAAAACAAAAGTTATTTTTGGCAAAAAGATGATATATAAGATGTATGGCAGAATTAACTGGACGTAACGGGCATTAAATCCACATGATAGGAACACACAAGTGGCGAACACAAAGTATGGATGTAACTTTTTAACACTGAATATTAGTACAAACAAACTTGAGGAGTTCGTGGCTAAGTAATCACAGCCGCACCGGATCGATCCATCAGGTTAAGCTACGCTTGCCGGGGTTGTTCCGTGGATGGGTGACCATCTTTACATACCGAGACTCCTCCGTGCCTCGGAAAGCATGATAAGCCATTGGGGCCGGCTGTCATTCGTGGATTTTGACAGTCATTACGGGGGGGGCATTGTATACCCAGTTACTGGGTTATGGAGGTCAGATAGGCAGGCACTCCATGTAAAATACTGGTATTCAGCTGCATCTGGTTAGACTGGAAGCCGATCCCAACATAATTGGGAAAAGGCTAGGCAGATTGAATATTAGTACAAACATACAATAAACAAGATATAGTCAAACTTACCTCCAGATTTATCTCTGTTATCCACTTTTTCTTTCTCCTTCTCATTGCTACGCTCAGGAGGTGGGGGTGGTGGTGCGTGCTGTGGTGTGACCACCGGAGCTGGCACCTCTTTCTCAGTAGCCCGGAGTGTCTCTGGGACTGGGGCCGGCTCGTCTTTTACCGTACCATTCGTCTTTACTTCCAGGCAAGATACTGTAAACAAATGTAGTATAAGATTTTTTTTCGTGTTTGGTGATTAATTCCTTATGGCATTTTTCCAATTTGTGATATTATGATGAAGAAAAGTATTTAACAACATACTATAACTATTGTGTATTTACACTAAACTTTGTTATGATAAATAGTTGCTAACTTTTGTTGCTATTCTGATAACACATGTAATTTTTTTTATAATTTGACTGTTCTCCATTTTGTTTGAAAGACTTGGCAAACTGTTTTCAAAAATAGGTTATAATCAAATACTCACTTAGTTTTTTATGATCTCCATCGAGTGACCGTTGTTTATTGTCAATGAGGTCTTGCAGTGTCTGCACAACTTGTAGTTTCTCATCTCCTATCTCCTGAGCAGCCACCAGCACTGTCTGTAGCCGCAGAGCTGCCCGGCTGCGGCGACGCTCTTCTGTATTGGTTCCTATGCATACTGCTAGGTGCTTCTCAGCTTCACGAAGACATTCTGTTGAAATCGGAAACCAAATTTAACACATAGCAAAATAAAATCAGATAGGTTACCTCCATAACTGCACTTTATTTTTACAATAAAACAAGACACAAACATCTACATAAATTATAAAGTCAAAATGAAATCTTTTTATAACCATCTTTCGAAGTAACAACGGACTAGTGGATTTGGTGTTATTTTGGTCCATTTGTACTCGTAAGTCGCAATCTATACATAGGTATGCATACGTAATGAGGTTGAAAGGCGAACGTCAACAATATAATTACAAGCTGTTGTATCAATTATTAATAACTTATACAACTGTTAATACTTAGTAAGAGCAATTATGGCATAAAGGACATGCAGAAATTGGAAAATTACCTCTGTATGTTACGTCAAGCTCTCGCATACGCGATAAATGTCTTTGCAGGTCATTCGGAAGATTTTCAACACAATCTAAGTAATTTTCGACGTAACTTGCTGAAAGCAACGCTTCAGTGGATGTTTGATTCAACATGGTTAAAGAATGAACACAGTTTTCATAGTGATAAAACAAGAGAAATGAATTAAATCACTTTGAAAACGAATAACAAGTCCGCTGCATTCAACAGCCGTCCCGTCAAGCATCATTTTCGTTCAGAAACGAAGCGACTTTTGTTTTTGTTGTTTTGTAATTTTTGTTGTGTCGAAAAATAAAAAATATTATTATTTTTTCTTTTGTAATTTGCTATAGGTTTAGTAATTAGTAATAAAAGGTAATTCTTCTACATTCTAACTAGTGAAATAATAATTACCAAAGATCCAATGTGACGCCACGTCGCAGTGGTCAATGTGGCGTCGGGTTTCGGTAAGGTGTTTTGTAACCGATTCCTAGATATTTTATTTTAGAACTAGAATATAAAAAGCTTGTAACAAATCAGATTTTTTCCAGTATCAATAAAAAAAAGGTTTACCGAAACATCGCTATCTCGCAAGAACTTTTTTGACACAACCCAACCACAGTTTTCGCGTGTGTCGGTGTAGTTCGGTTCTAAAATAACAGATTGCGCTACGATGCACATCCATGTGTTTCTGTGACAAAAAAACCTATTTTTTCTTTCTTTCTTTCTATCTTAGCTTTCTAGCTTTCAATGAGCAACGAATATCCCGTGGTTTGCAGTTGCACAGGCACAGGTCGTTGCTTAAAATATTTTACGGATGTCCTGCCGATCATTGGAATCTGGTGAAGGTTCTATTCAGTGGCGTACTTACCCGAAATTATTTAGGAACCAGGTAGTATTAAAAAGAAATACATACTTCTACAGATACCTGAACTCACCCCTTCGTCCCATAGCAGGAAGGCAGAAACTACAGAATGCCACCTGCTACGATTCTTACATACCTTCTCCTTTTGCCTCGTTTATATTCATACATCCATACACGCACGCCGGTTGCCAGTACTACACACCTGACCTTTCAGAAGAGCATCACACACATCACAGCCGCACGGGTCGATCCATCAGGTTAAGCTACGCTTGCCGGGGTTGGTCCGCGGATGGGTGAACATCTTTACATACCGAGACTCCTCCGTGCCTCGGAAACGGAAAGCACGTTAAGACGTTGGTCCCGGCTGTCATTCGTGGATCTTTGGCAGTCGTTACGTGTCGTCAGCAGCCCGAAAGTCTGACAACCAGTCTTGCCAAGGGGTATCGTATTACCCAGTTACTGGGTTGTGGAGGCCACTGCGGCGACTGCCTATCTTACTAGGCAGTCCCTCCATGTAAAATACTCCGGTTAGACTGGAAGCCGACTTCAACATAATTGGGAAAAGGCTAGGTAGATTGATTGAGTCGCCTTTCACTCATCCTCTCAACACGACCAAACCATCTAAGCATACATTAAAAAATATATGTGAAGTAGAAATACCAGTACGTACCTCTGTAGCGAAGATTTTTACTTTTTTTAAAGTGAAAACTTCTTTAGGTGCGTTGAACAAAAATCGCGTCATCGTCACCGTCACGCTTGTAGAAATGTTTTTAGCGCCATCTACCGTCTACCGTTTGAATTACGTTGAGGTTACGCATTGTTACTTAGTTTTTTTGTTTAATTGTTGTTTAATTAATCTTGGTCTACCTAGCTTGCTGGACTATCCGACTGGTACTTATAGTCTCTAATCTTTAATAACTAATGGGTTTGGGGAGCTAAACACATCCATTGGAAAAACTGGGACCAGACAAAGTTGAGGACCTTAATTTTCAATGGTAGGTACCTACTCCAGGAAATAAAATACAAAATAGTCCTTAAGTGGAATTATTCTCATTTGTTATCCGGTATTCCATAGATTAGCAAGGACTCCTTTTTAGGGTTCCGTAGTCAACAAGGAACCCTAATAATGTCGCCGTGTCCGTCTGTCTGTCTGTCCGCGGCTAGCCCCTCTGAGCTAAGGAATAAGAGCAGTGGAGAAGACGGAAGTGAGGCCTTTCCATGCCAAATTACAGCTTTCTAGTACCTACTAAGAGAGACTCTTAGTACTAGAGAGCTGTAATTTGGGTATACCTACATAGGTATCAATCACGCCGACAGTGGTCAAATAAAATCATGAAAAAACAATGCTCTTATTCCTTAGGCACCGGACTCATTTCGTCATCTCCTTCCCGAGGTTTCTAAGGCCGAGAAGTTGAAGTACAGTAAAAACGTTGAAGGTTAGACAAGCACTTTAAATAAGTTCGGCCTGAGATCATTCTTCTAGAAAAGGAAATGTTAATAGGTATGCTTTAATATCATGCAAGAGTCGAGGACGATTTACACCTACAACTCCTCACCCACGTATACTTTGTCATAGAACCTAAATGTAAAACGACAGTGTGCCATACAAACTCGCCAGCACTGGCTAGATATTCTAAATCATACTTTGATTTAATTATTTGACATACGTCACAAAAACACAATAATTACTATGAAAAGTAAGATAATAAAGTGAAATTTCATTTTTATTTTTTCGTTTTAATCAAGCAAAATTTTTGAGTAAACAAATTTATAAATGGTTTTTTAAGTGAAGTGTCCCAATGTCATCTACCCTCATTTTTGTCGGGTTGCCGGAAGATTCCAGAAGTTCTATCACAAAGTAAGTACCTGCTTTCATGCTTTAAATTAACTCTATTAGCTGTATTGATGGCTCATGCGGCTCGATTTCATTTTTTTCCGACCATGTCAGAAGTGTCGTTTAATGCATACGGTCCTATGATCTTAAATCACCAATACTTCAGCCACTTCAGCTAGGTTTTATGGCGATACCCGTCGTAAATTCACCATGACTTAGAATTGAATTTTCGAGTCGATGGCTAAGGTAAAAATATAGATACATAATTATTATGTTAGATGATTTGGGCCCACTAGGTGGCCACGCCAATTGCGGTATTGCATCCGTGGCGATTTTTAGGTCCACAGTCCATGGATATGGGTAGGTAAACCACTTTAATATATGGGACAATGGTTTGGACTCTAGTATCTGAGAGAGATCTTCTGTCAGCAGTTCATTTTGATGAATTTAATGGGCGACAATTTCCTGCTAAACCGAGCTAAAACTTGGTTGAGGTTCAATTGAAAAAGTGCTGTTCGTGCGTTATTAGGACTCATTTTCATCATGAGTTGTAGAAAGCTGGAAAAATTGTTGTAACAAACCCTTTGCAGCTTATTTTATCATAATCAGTCAAATAGGTTTTTGATAAAAAATCTGGAGTTGGTCGAGGTTATGATGAAATCGAGTTTAAATTTTGCCATAATATTTCAAATTGGATTATGATTAAAATTTCGGCTGATTGTCAAAATATACAAACTAGTAGCAATAACATTGTTCTTTCTTTGTTAGCTCAAAATTGCATTTTCTGATAGATTAATAGGAGGAAGGTACAAAAATCTTCAATGATCCATTCAAACACGTGTTGCGGTGTTGCAAAAAACGCTCAGATAACTGCTTGACTATCCAGTTAAAGTTTCCAGTTAAATATGTGCATTACTAAATTAATAGTATTCCATTTCAAACCATATAACCTCAGACCAAATAAAAAACCAAGACATAGCGCTGCAAACAATACAGTGAAGCATGCCAAAACTACACCTCCGCTCTGTGCATACACGCTCACATTTACAACCATTTACAATCAAACTACACCTCAATAAGTGCACACATGTTTACGAAACCGGCCTCACGGTACTGTCCTCGCCTCCACCTGTCCTACCCTGCAAAATCTGTACTGTGCTGTGCTGCGTTAGCTGCGTTTCAGCATACGCCTAGCCTTTATCTGTGTTTTTTATTTCGTCTGAGCATATAATTCCTGAAAGAATCGCCTCATACCAACATAACTATTCTGCGGAACAAACCGCCTAGCGCCTCAACAATATTATTATGTAATTTCGCTTTTATGTGCTTGAACGAGCGCCTCAGTAGCTCGTCATAAAATCCGTTTTAGAAACCCTTTAGTATTTCCACGTACAATGGATCACCCGTTTTAGATACACATTGCCTCATTTATGTTGCATTAGCTGTTCCCCGCGACGTGGTTTCTATGAGGATTTTGACTCCTTGGAAGGCCAAGAGAAATGGAGTCTCGAGAAAAAAAATCGTATAAGATACCTTATTGTATATAACCTTCGTGCTTAAGTTGCCTAAGCAGTTTACCTAGTTCCAGAGATTTCAGTAAAGAAGTCGGTGACTCTGTAACAAGGTTTCTTACTAAAATACTGTTGTAAACTAGGAACTAATAAAACCAGAGACTGCATTAGTAGGAAATACAACATCTAATTTTGTAATTACAATAAATCAATAGTTAGTTATTATTATATTTAGCGCTAAGCATAGGCGGCACATATCTACTTGTAGAGTACCTCGCTCTAATTGAAGGTGTAGGCAGTTCCAGATATATTCTGTAACGTGGGCGGCGCAAGCGCAGCTTTGCCTTGTGACTCCCAATTAGGGTGAACGACTGGCTTGTTTATGTTTTAGTGCTTTATTTGTCTAAATTAGGCGTTATTGTGGAATATTATTCTTAACTACAACCTAGAAAGACGCTGTTCGTGTTTTCACGACCTTGTAATTTTGCTGTTTAGTGCGTTCTTAGTTCAGGAGCTCGTTTACCATATTAAATCTACATCAGCGATGATCATAGCAATAATATTATTGTAAATTATACAGACACGTCAGTTAGAAGGGCAAATGACTAAATGAAGAGCTTTACTGCATTTGGAGTAGGTGTGGGCTTAACAGTCCAATTGTCGCGGTGCAAATGCGTACACCTAAGGAAATATATTATATGGCTTCGCAAACGGGTCGGCAACCCTTTACTTTACATCACAGCCCACAGGATGGAACCTCTGTTCTTGGTAAATTGTAGCAACAATTTATTTGGGATTGGTGGTCTAAGGTACTATTGGCGGCCGAGTTGAATGTTTGCGAGCGCTCTGCAGCCAATAAGTACCTTCGATTTATGAAGGGCTCTTAGACTAGAGATATTAAAGCTGCGAGCATTGTTCGCTGGAGGCCTTATAAAGGTACTATCCAGGTGTCCCCAGTGTGTCATTAAAGTTGCCACACGCCTTGTGACAATAGTTCTGTTGTCTTTGACAATTCGCCCCGCTCATTCGTGATTGGTCGAAGGAACAAGTTAACACAATAGAATTGTGTCCTTTCATTGTAGTACGGCGTTAATTTTCGCGGCCCTTTCTAATTTGTGCTATATTTTAGGTCGGGTTTCCTGTATAATATCTTTGAAGTTGTATTGTGTTGTTCATGATTTTAATATCTAGGTACTCATAGCTATTTGATAAATTCACTGATAGGCAATGCAAAATCTAAACCGCTGGGTCTTTAATTTTGAATTGTTGCACAAGAGTTAAGATGAGCACAAGGAAGGATTTTAGGGAATTCTTCCCCAAAAACCGAACTTACCACGCGAAACTAATTGAAATCCGGGTAGGTTTAACCCCTTTATATAGGGGATGAATGTTTGTACGGAAGTTCGTCATTTTTAAGTGAAATCATAGTCAAACTTTTCTCAATTAAACAAACTTCCAATTTATATTCAATCAACATTGCAATATTTTAGGCTTGGTTGGCTTGCCCGCGACTGCGTCTGCGATTCAGGATGAAACATAGCCTATGTGCTTCTCCAGGTCATAGTCTACCCCTGTGGCAAATTTCATCCATTCAGCCGTTTTAGCGTAAAAGCGTAACAAACCAAACCAATTATAAAGTTGAATAGATTGACTAAGCAGAGGGCATGGGAAGCAGTCACCTCCTTCTGCGAAGCAGTAATGCTCGCGAAGGAGGAGGCGGAACGCGTGAGGGAGAGGCAAAGTTTGCGCCCTCACGCCCCTAACCGCCGCCGCCGCTGGAGACGCCCTGGGCGTCGGGAATCCCAGGCGGATTCCCGGCCACCATAGGCGCGGGCTTGCGGACGGCGAGTAATGGGTAGCTCGCCGTCCGATCAGGACCAGGCCCGGGTCGATGGCGCGTCGTCTCAAAGAGATGTCAGCACAATTGGCGGGGTCCGCTAGGACCGATGCCTGCCAGGGTTGCGGGTTAGTCCGAAAGGGATACCGGGACCTTGGCAACAGGCAACTGAAGGAACACGGGTGGGTTTTAGTCAGTAAAAGTCTGACACGCCCTTCCGCTCCACCCAGAGCGGGAGAAGTCATTGGATGATTTCACACCCTCAAAAAAAAAAAAAAAAAAAAAGGCATACCAACGAATCTTAACTAATATTATAACTGCGAAAGTGAGTTTGTTTGTTACACTTTCACGCTAAAACGGCTGAACGGATTTGGATGAAATTTGGCACATTGGTAGACCATGACCTGGAATAGGAAATAGGATACTTTTTATCTCGGTAGTACCTACGTTTCTGTGGGATAATTTCCGACTTCCAAAAGCCAGGAACTCATATTAATCAACTTAACATTCAATTCGCGTTCTTGGCGTAAAGTGTCAATATTCCACGCTATTACCCCGATGAATTATAACAGGATTAGACCCGCTGCGCCAGGACTGCGGTAACAGGATAGCGCGGGTGGCGAAGCCCTGCAGGCCTACCTACGCGATGCATGCGACGCGACTTGCCCTCTGTTATGAGTGCATATTGTATTTCAGCTAAATATGATTCTGTCTACACCTGCTGTTTGTTGAGGGTCTTCTAGTTGTCGAGTTTATTAGTAATTGAGCCTCGCCATACGGAATTATAAGTGCTTATTATGGATTTACCTACTGTTTTAGGAAAACTTATAATAACCTACCAGATTTTTCAGTTAGTTTGAAAATATTTATGGGGATTTTATTAGGTACATAAAATCAAAAGGAATATTAGGCTGACTAACTGGTGTCATGCTAGGATGTAACGCTGACTATCTTTGTCAAATTTTCCACAAAATAATCATAAGCATAGGTACGAATATTATCGGTGAACTGTATTTAATCAACAAATGTTAAAAACGCCGATTTATAAGGTACTAGCTTCCGCTCGCGGCTTCGCCCGCGTGGTATGTCGATCAAAAGTAGCCTATGTCCTTTCTCAGGCTCTAGACTATTTGTGTACCTACCAAATTTCAGTTTAATCAGTTCAGTAGTTTTGGCGTGAAAGCGCGACAGACTGACAGACAGACAGCCAGACCGACAGACAGAGTTACTTTCGCATTTATAATAATAGAAAAAGGATTTAAAAATGGCCAATTTTCTGCAACTGCTAAAAATAACTTTGTAATTCACTTATCATTATGAAATACTTTACCTTTGCTATTTAAAAAATTTAAGATGAAAAATTTTCTTCAGTTAGTATTTTCATTTAATGAAACGACGACGGTCGTACCTTCGTGAGCGAGTCCGACTCGCACTTGGCCGGGTTTTTTTATTCAATTTTCATGCACACAGGTATTGTCACGTCAACCGCAACTCGCCGATCAGTCGGCGATCAGTTGAAACAACCTTTGGAGTAAAAACGTTTTACATAATTATTGCATTATTACGCAATTTTCTAAAAAGGGGAATTTTAGGTAGGACAGACATACTCGACATGTAGGGGTTTATTTATAAAACCCCAGACTAACCAGAAATGACTAATTTCAGTCGTTATTTGTGGTCACTATTGCAATGATGACTATTTTATTGTTTGAAGAAAGGAACTTGATTTATGTACAGGAACAAGAAAATAACGTATATTTGTTTACAAACAATGATTTGACTAAACTCTGATTTTTTATTTGCTAGACCAAAATGACAGTTGCGATCGACCGTTTTAAAAAAATAACACGATAAATAATTAATATTACAGAGACAACACGACATCAGTCAAGGCCTTCCTGCAGAGACTGAATCAGTGGTCCGTGGCGAGAGTCATTCGGTAACTAGATTATTTACTAGGTTATTTTTTAAGTCGAAACCAAATGTCATTTTAGTCTAGCTAATTAAAAATCTGAGTATACAGGTTGTAAGGGTAAACAAGTCTTATCATTCAAACCATGGGTAGTTGACTCAAATATAAATGACCGAGTAACAATAAAATCATTAAAAGATTTTAAAAAGTTTCTATGCGACACCGTGCTCGCTAGCGAAATAGCTGACTATCTGAGTGAAGGATCGCGCTCACGGCCGCTCAGGTCACCTCGCACGCCCCCCACCTGTGTTGAGACGCAAGTTCGTTGCCCTAGTGCATAGGTGAAAGCGTGAAATACACTAATGGTAAAAAGTAATTTAAAAAAAAACATCCCAATTTTTCATTGATTTTACGTTCCATAAATGACACAAACCACTGGTTTTAAGGACAACGGTGTTTACCCTAACACCCTGTAGTGTTAAAACGACGTTATAAATGTTGTTAAAGTACCTACTGTTTTATTTGATCTGCTAAACTTTAAAATATAAAACAAACCAAGTTCTATAACCATAGGCTGCTCCTAGGTAGAATTTGTTACAAGCCCCGCGCTGGCACTGGCTGCATCATCGGAAGCTTCTGGTAGTCGGAGCGGGGGCGGTAGTCACGCACGAGCCGACTGGGAACAATGGCGGCACACCCTCGCGGAAGCCATTACATGCTCGGCTACTCGCGACTGCCCGTCTGCGCCTGCGGTCACCCGCAATCTTCGCTGTTAACTATTGCATTCTTTTAGAATCGATTGCGTTGAGAATTATTGCTACCAGGTGCGGATTTGATTGGAGTTGCTCTGCATCTGAATTTACGGGGAAGATGGAAATGATATCAACGCCTTAATAATAAGTAACATAGGTACCAACCTACCTACCTACTTGGCCAGTCTTCCAAAAGAAACACTAAAAAGTGAAAAATAACTTTAATTTCGGAAGTCGGTGGCAAAAAAAGGAAAATTGAAAACCAAAGACACCGAAATTAAAGTTATTTTTCACTTTTTAGTGTTATTTTGAAATCCGTTTTTAATGTAAAAAGTTTTGATTTTTCACTTTTTAGTTGTGGTACTTCCTCTTTTTTGAAGTCGGTTCCATTTCATATTGTGATACTGATACTAAGCTGCTCTCTCGGAGTCGTTGTAAGCCTATGTAGGTACGGTAGGTAAACTTTGCCCTATAGTGTGGTTTATTGCATTCTTTCGGAAAGCATCGATTGTCTTGTTATATTATTTGTGCAGTAATAAGCCTGTCATGACATTATTATGAAGAGCTTCCTGACAATATATTTTGAGTCTTATTATACTATTTTTACAGTTCAAAGATCAATAAATGTTGAGCATAGTGCGACAACAATGACTAACTGGCTTATGTCAGAGTATTCTCGTATTCCTTTGATGTCATTGACCGATTATGTCACTCAGGAGTTTATTTACTTTCTGCATGTAGCAGAGCCTTGATCTTCCTGTTGTACTTAGTTTTACTTCATACTTCACTAACTTGATGTGAGGGCTTAGGCAAAGTCAAATTCTATCAGCGATAACGACGATGGAAAAGGCAAAAATTTATAGGACTGACATAAGTGATACTCAGTAGCAGGTTTTACACAATTAAACCACGAACTATATTCACACTCAGTCTGTATTTTGGGCAGAGTAACGTCCTTATCACTAGTTCACAATATAATGCCTGCTAACAATGATTTGCCTGCCTTTTTATACACTTAACCGCCATATTCAAATCAACTGTCAGTTATTTACCCAATAATTTATGAAATACTAAATTATTGTTATAAAAATCAAATAAATTACTTATTATGGGAAAATAAATACAAAGAATATTATTTAGATATTAATGACAATATTTGAAAGTAATTTAGGAATAAACAAGCAACTACTACGTCATAACCGTCGAGTATCTATCTGGTACTTGTTAACACTCGGCCATCCTGCACAGGCCGTGTCCCACGGCCCTCGTTGCTTTCTTCAGCGGCTTGCCCGGAGTCCTGAAATAGAAATAATGTACAGCAGTAACTTGTTGTTTGTGAAATAAAATATGTTTGAATATATTAGTTAATGACCTTGGTTTATGTTATTTTATTTTCAACTGCTTATCACACAGCCTTAAGATTTGTTTTTATTTGTCTAAATAATATATATAGTTCCTTTTATAGAATATTAGTCGGATCTCTCATTTAGAAATATTGCATAGCTATCTTTAAAGTCTTGGTCACACAGCTAAGATATGGACTTGGTCACAAAGTCGTCCTTATTATGGACTTGATTACAAAGCCGTCTGCGTCCCTATTATGGACTTGATCACAAAGCTGTCCCTGCTATGGACTTGATTACAAAGCTGTCCCTGCTATGGACTTGATCACAAAGCTGTCCTTGCTATGGACTTGATCACAAAGCTGTCCCTGCTATGGACTTGATCACAAAGCTGTCCTTATCATGAACTTGTACACACAGCTTGATCACACAGCGCAATTGCCTATTGTCTCTATTATCATGGATTTGATCACACAGTCATAAATATTAACAAGATCACACAGCAGTCTTTACTAATAGATTTTAGATCACGTAGCCATAAAAATATACGGATGGACTTGATCAAACAGCTGACCTCACCTACTTAATATCGTATCGTTATAATAAGTACCTACGTGGATTTGTTGCCAATAATAATTATTGTCACACGGTGAAATTATGAAGTGATTATTAGTTATAGGTAAAATTCAGTGAAATAACTATTCAATGTAAGTACCTAGGTACAGCTCCTTTTTTTTTTTTTTTTGGTAACTTTACTTACACTTTTGGTTCACTAAACTTAGCTATAAGATAATACAAGATTCAAATAATGAAGAGTCACACATCTGTAACGATCAGTATATTGTATTAATTAACTTTCAAGAAGATCAATCAAATCGTCTCTGTCTACTTCTCGGTCACTGCCTGAACTTTCTTCCTCAGATATAGTTGGTTTGTATGGCCGAAGAGTTTCTCCTCTAACTACTGCGCTAAACTTTTTATAGCCTTTCATACCCTTTATACTCGAGATTGTATATCGGTCAAACGACTGTTCGGCCTTAGATATTTTGTAGGGACCTGTATATCGCCCAATAAGTTTTCTAGTAACCCCAGTGGTTGCATCTCTAGCTACACCACCTTTCCAAAGAACTAGTTGACCTACGGTGTACTTAATACATTTTCTATGTTTTTTGTCGAATCGCGTTTTCATAGAAGTCATATTCCTGTCAATACGGAGCTTAGCAGTTTCCCTATTGGCCTGCAGTTGGTTCTGTTGAGTTTCGGAGGTAGAGGGCGCGTCAGACGGGAATGATGGATATCTAGAATTAGTATGACTGAACATAAGGTTAAATGGCGAAAAGCCAGTAGTAGCATTGGTTGTATTATTGATTCCCCATACTATATCATCTAGCTTACTATCCCATGTACATTCGCTTTCGGACATAGTATTAAGACCATTTAATAATGTTCGATTTACTCGTTCGACCTGCCCGTTGGAACGAGGACTGGCTATAGCATTTAATATATGTTTGAATTGATTTCCCTCGGAAAATTCTTTGAAGTATCTACTCGTAAACGCTTTTCCTCGGTCTGTTATTATTCTAACTGGATAGCCAAACTGCATAATAATTTCTTTTAGTAATCGAATGGTTTCTATTGAACTACAATTTTTAGCTGGTCGGGCAAATACAAATTTAGTAAAAGCGTCGATAACCACTAAGATATAAGCGTTTCCTTTACGAGTTTTGGCAAAAGGACCTAAATGGTCAGCATGCAACGTATGCATAGGTATGGCTGGCTTGTTAATTGGATATAATTCACCCTCCAACCTACCATAGTTGCCCTTATTAAACGCACATTGTAAACAAGAGTTTATATATTTTCGGATGAATCTAGTCATGCCTTCGAACCAAAATTGAGCCTTAATAGAATTTTCACACTTTTCAAAACCGGGGTGGCCTATCTGATCATGAAGTTTTTGTAGTAAACCGTATTTAGCTAACTTAGGGATGACAAACCGTTCTCCAGCAACAGTTTTCCTATAGAGTATATTATCTTTTATTATATAATTTGCAGATAAATTTGAATTGGAGCTATCACGAAGTCTAGAAATAATGTTTTGTATATTATAATCTTGTATCTGTAGGGTTATTAACCAATCGGAATTTTCAATCATAAGTATTGCATTAGTCGCGGGATTTCTACTTAACGCATCTACGTGTCTCATGCGTTCCCCTGGCCTATATTCAATCTCAAGATCAAAATCTTGTATTGTGAGCCACCAACGAGCTATCCGTGGTATTAAATCTCGCTTTACAAGAGTTGTTCTTAATGCTGAGCAGTCTGTAATGACTTTAACTTTAATCCCCGTTAAATATATTCGAAATCGCTTAAGAGATTCAACGACAGCGAGCGTTTCAAGCTCGTAACTATGGTAGTGCTTTTCTTCATTACTTGTCACCCTACTGAAATAAGCAATTGGTTTTAAACTACTATCTGTTTGGTATTGCATAAGGATCCCACCTAAGCCTATTTTGCTGGCATCTGTGTGCAATTCAGTCTTTGCATCAGAGTTGTAAATGGCTAAAACTGGCCTTTCAATCAGACGCTGCTTGAGGCCTTGAAATGCATTTTCTTGATCAGAACCCCAATGCCATTTGACATCCTTTTTCGTGAGTTCTGTTAAGGGGCGAGCAATTTGGGCAAAATTCTGAATAAATTTTCTAAAATATGACGTCAAACCGATAAATTGCCTAATCTCATGTACATTCCGCGGCCTATTATATTCTGCGACACATTTTATTTTCGCTTGGCCTGGTTGTATTGTCCCAGCTGAAATCTCATGGCCTAAGTACGTAGCAGTACGTTTAAGAAAAGAACATTTACGTAAATTTAATTTTAAATTTGCCTGGGTCAATAATTGTAATACTTTCTCTAAAAGCGAAAACCCTTCCTGAATTGATTCCGTAGGTAACATTACGTCATCTAGGTACAGGGCAATATTTTGATCGACTCTACCTAGCGTCATTTGAATTAAACGAGAGAATACTGCCGGGGCATTGGCCAGACCAAAGGGCATTTTCAAAAACTCATACTGGCCTGATGGAGTAACGAATGCAGTCTTCGGTATTGAGTCTTCATGAAGGCTGACTTGATAGTACCCTTGGGCAAGGTCAAGGGTAGTGAAATAGAACTTGCCTGATAACTTACTAACCTGGTCTTCAATATGCGGTAAAGGATACCTATCTTTCACAGTATTAGCATTTAATGCCCTATAATCAACACAAAGCCTGTAATCCCCACCCTTCTTCTTAACCAGTACCACTGGACTAGCGTAATCAGACATTGACTCTCTAACGATACCTGCTTCTAATAAATCTTTAACTTTTCCACTAACAATTTCATTTTCTTTATGCGACAATCTATAGGGCTTGCAAAAAACAGGCTGGTTATTCATTGTATGAATGTGCATTTTTATAAGATCAGTACAACCTAAATCTTTCGTACTTCTGGCAAATGAGTGAGCATACTTATTTAAAAGCTCTAGTAATTGTTTGTTTTCATTATCACTAAGGTGGCCCTTATCAATATCTGTTAAGCTAATTTGTATATTATCCGTGTCTGGACTATCTATGGCTAGTACTGTAGACTCACTACTGAATGCTGGTATTGTTACCAACTCCGCTCTAGCTATCAACCTAGGAGATTCCCAAATCACATCTACATGACCTAGGTTTACAACTTTTAAATAAGAATGGTTTGAATTAATAATAGCTGAAGGTATTAAATACGTTAAATTACCTAACTGCATCCATACTGTGTGCGTTAAAAATGTGTGCTCTTTTCCAATGTTTTGTCTGCAGTCAACATAAACTTCTATATATAATTGATTTTGCTTTGGTATTATAACATTTTGTTTTATATAAACTGGAAAATTTTCAATGAAGTCCGTGGCATGTAATTTTATATCCGTAAATATATCCTGTATAGTTTCACTTGGAACAAAACGTACAGAAGAAGCAGAAGTGACTAAACTAATATTCTTACTATTAATCATTGTTTGTCCAATTAATAGGTCAATATCTGATGTAATGTAATTAACTATTTCGACTATTCCATCTAATATTACATTATCTATCAAAATACTTAGGCAACATGTACCGAGTGAGTTTACACATGCTCCTCCAAAACCTTTCATGACAGTTGCACTAGGCTCCATTTTAATTTGCAATTTTTCAGCTTTTGTGAGACAAAGTATGTTGATTTTACTGCCAGTATCTATGTAAGCTCTGAGCTGCTGTCCATTTACCATCACGGTTCTTTTGTAAACATCAACATAAATATCATAGGTAATATGCAGCACTTGACTAACCTTTTGTGGTTGCTGTCGCGAAGTCCCGGCGCCAAACCAGCAATCCGCCGTCGTGTGCCCGCTGCGCCGGCAGGTCTCGCAGCGCTGCCGCTGTCTGCAGTCCCGCGCCTCGTGGCCCGGCCGCCGACACGTGTAGCATATCTTCGGCTGGAGCTGATGACCCGATGTTGAGCTTGGCATGGTGCTGCTCGCTCCTCTTCTCCACGTACCCGTCGATTTCCGCACAGTATATGTCTCTACTCGTTTGAAATTTTCCAATGAAGAAAGGTAGCCATAGTATAGTTGTTCAGGAGTTCCACAACTATATGCTTTGGCATTAGCTCTCAATTCAGAAGGTAGTCCACGTATTATGCAGGAAATAGCATCTCCACCGTCTATGTTGTATTTCTTCAATAGGGATAATTTTTCGTGATAATACTTCGTCATCGTCTCTTTATCTTCCTTTGTCCTTGCCAGCATACGTTCCAATTTGTTCACGTAGTCAGTCGATCGAGGAAAAGCAACCTGAAGCATTTCCTTCCAACCATCCCATGTCAAATTGTAGTTGTCAAGGTCGTCATACCATTTTCGAGCAGCGCCACGCAACCGCAGTTGCATGATAAATGTTCGATCGGTGTTGTCCCAGCCGTAGACATCGCCTAGTTGGTCTATTTTGTGGAGCCAACCTATAACGTTGCTACTGTTGTCTTCGGGTCGAAATTTAGGAATAACTTCGGCATCACTGGGAGCAACATGTCGTTTTTTGTGCGACTTGGTCTTATAAAGGTCTTCAGAAAAAAAGTTTTCACTATTTTCATCTTCCGAACTGGTTGACTCACTACAGTTTCGTTTACGTTTCCCCAAACCGTTAAAATATGGTCCTGACATTTTATCACTATCCCACTTCTGAAATGATACTCAGTAGCAGGTTTTACACAATTAAACCACGAACTATATTCACACTCAGTCTGTATTTTGGGCAGAGTAACGTCCTTATCACTAGTTCACAATATAATGCCTGCTAACAATGATTTGCCTGCCTTTTTATACACTTAACCGCCATATTCAAATCAACTGTCAGTTATTTACCCAATAATTTATGAAATACTAAATTATTGTTATAAAAATCAAATAAATTACTTATTATGGGAAAATAAATACAAAGAATATTATTTAGATATTAATGACAATATTTGAAAGTAATTTAGGAATAAACAAGCAACTACTACGTCATAACCGTCGAGTATCTATCTGGTACTTGTTAACATAAGCTATCGACAAGCTTATGTCAATCCTGTTGAAAGTCGTTGTAGAAATACGAAACGCTTTGGAAGCGATTGTCACTTGTCTAGGCCCTCTGCTTAGATTTAAAACGGTTACCTAATAAATATTTTAGAATTACATTTTTGTACTAATAGGTATAATGACCCAAGAGTGTCCGTAGATTTTCTTGCCCGTTCTTCTCCATATTTCTGACTGACCGACTCCTTAACAATTCAAAAGTGCCTGTAAATGGTCTAATTGAAGTAAATGCTTGCTACTTACATTGTTACCTATTATTAATGCTAGGTGCATAATTTTAAGGAATTTGTTTCCTTTATAATAGGTATTTGTATACCAGTCTATGGCGAGACATGTAGATCATAACCCTATCATGAAGACCATTATTGTACCATGTTTTATATTCATAAATATGAATTCTATATTCTGAATCATGTTTCCCGAAATTTGGTACTTTCGATGTGCATGATTGGCTGTATTTGTCATGTTTTGATTCATGACATGATTCATGATTATACCTATAATCATAACGCCGAAACGCGTGTTCTGACTAAGCAGCAGTAAAAACAAACCCAACCTCTTGCATAACAGACTGAAATAGTCCGTCAAAACCGTCTGGTAGTAAACTACAAAGTAATTACTCGACACAGATCCCGTCTCAGCGATTTACTAGATAATGTCAGAGTAAATAAGGATGAGGGGATCGTACTCACATAAATTAGAAAATAGTGTTTTAGTAACTACCCAGGTGGTCGACTGACATGCTGACTAATATGGCGTCACTCGGCCTGTCTTGCGCCCGCGCAAACGGTTTGGCAGTTTACGGTCACTACTATGAGATACTTGAGCGCAATTTCTGGGACATCTTTACGTGTTTTCCCGCACCGATATTGACATGTTTGGCGATGAAATACTCGTTGGAAATGTGATATTGGTCTTGTATTTATTTCTGAGGTGCCAGAGGTGTTGAATTAAAAAAACGTGTTGCTATTTTCATACTAAAGGTTATTAACATCATAAATACTATGTTTGATAAGGGATAATTATGTTTAATTCTGTTAATTGGTGAAAAATACTTTTACACTTCTTGAAGAAATTATGTTCTTAAAACTGTATGAGATCGGTGTTTCCTATCTGACTACTCTGAGAAGAAATACCGAAACAAACTCAGAGAATTACAATTAGGATATCTTCTGAACATCATCCAATGTTTCGGAATGTATGAGATCGAAAGGCCAATTCTCTTACTTAAAAAACGTTCACATTCAAATCGCAATCTGTCAAAATTGTCAAAAATGTTGATAAATTGATTGTATTTTTGACAGATTGCGAAAGAGAAGCGAACGTTCAAAAAAATTACGAGAATTGCCCTCCTGCTCTATGGGTCATATTCGACATGAAGACGAGGTAAAATGTAATCGTGTGTGTGTGTAAATGTAATGTAATGTGATGGTTCCTCAACCATCCAGAAAAACAAATAACAATAAAAGTAAAAGCCGCACTCTTCCGGGGAATGTTCTTTTGATTGTTTGTTATTTGCGGCACTAAGCCACAAGCCACACAACTGTTAATTGAAGGGTTCGATACAATGGTTATAAAACAGAGATAGTGTCAATTAGTGGCCGACTCTTAGCGGGTTTTTCTATTTTGGTCCACGTCCACGATGGGGAACAAATTGATGCAGCTATCAAATTAAGGAAAACTTTATGGTTTACAAATTGTTTCTAACGTTGTTGACGGTATTAATGGGGAAAGAATGCGTTTTTTTGTGAGACGTTGGAGCTTAGTGTATTTTACAAAGATTCGAGCTTAGTATGAGAACGTTATTTAGAAAGACGTTTTCTAACAAAGACGTGGAATTTTTATGTAGACTCGTACAAGACTTTTGTGTGCTTTTCTAGATTATATTTGATGTAGAACCATTTTAGGGCTTTAGATTTGATCCCTTATAAAGAAGTAGGTATTTGTAATGGGCCCATTTTGTCATTCCTGTAGCATTTTTGAAGCAGTTGTTTAGTATCTTTTTCGATCACTAAAATGTATGTCTACTGGACTTGGCTCTACATCTTTTTCAAGGCTTGTGTCCTTTCTTTTTGATTTATCTATGATAAACTTAATCTCGAGATACTTACATTAACTGAGTTTGTAGTCCAAACCATTACGGTTAATACAATTGTTATCTATCACCCGTTAATTGCTCGATTGTGGGATGTTTACTATTGAACAAGGCTTGATTAGCAATGCCTCCCTTTCGTTGGCTATTCATTAATACGAATCGAGATTATACAATTAGAAAGTTTGTTTATTTGTAACTAAAGCGGCTACCTGTTTACATGTAGGTCGGTTGGATTTAGTTACATTTTCTCATTACCTTTTGTATCTACGACATTGTGATTGTGGATTTACACAACCGCTCGGGGCTAGTGCCCAGGGCGGTAAATTTTCAGGGGCGGCAAAATAGGGGAGGCGAGAAAAAAAAAATTGCGTTATCGAAAATGACTTTTTATAAAAAAAATTAAGTAACTTGTTCATTTTTCGAAAAATTTAAAATATTTAATTTAAATCGATAGTGGATCGGAAGTGGGACATTTTTTTTTTAGTTAGCATCTCTTAATATTTTTAATGGAAAATGAAAGTTTTTTTTACTGTCGTATGACACATTACATAGCTCGTTTAGAGCTAGACGTTCTTTATAGCTCCATCTCTTTCTCACACTGAAGTGACATTAAAATAATTCTGCTATGAAAGGATCCCTGCACCGTTTCTAAAGAAAACACATTCTCTGAAAACAATTCACTCCGCTTTCAACGTGTGCTCATTTAAAAATAGTCTGTAGTTTGACCGGTGGTTACGCAAAATGACTAAGTTTCCCTGGCTAATGAGCCGTAATGCGGTCCGGTGCCGTCTCGCTACCGTGGACGGCGCCCGGAGCGGCACGGCTGGACCGGAGACGGGCTGTACGACAGTGATCCGACTATGATTGGCAGCTCTTCAATTTAATGTACTTCAATTGCTATGTATTGTAGACTTGGAATGCAAAGGATAAACTGATTTCAAGTCATTTTATAGAAATTACACTGTAGGGTTTTAGATTGTTTGTATCAAAATGTTTAGGCCGCGTTCACACTAAACGCAGTCGGCCGCCGCCCGAGTGTGAGCCGTGCAAAATGTATCGAAAAGAAAGTTCATCCGCCGAATTCATATAATTTTTAAGGAATAATGGGCTAATCATTTTGCCTGGACTGATATAATTAAATACTACAATATATAATTTGTGTCTTTAAACATATTTTCCGGTTTAGAGATCGCCGTGTCACTGTGAAGCCTCTTAGCTGTTTCCACTTTATCCCATTGTTCTGGCTTGACCAGGGGCCTATTCCTGTAATTTTTAAGAAGGTTTGCATTCGCATCTCATTCGCAAACTGTTAATAAACTGTAAATACAAACAATTTAATTCTTGACAAGTTTGACAGATTCCGACTTGAATGTGAACGTTTTTTAAGTACGAGAATTGGCCTTCAGGTAGCCTGTAGGTTTAGCCTGATGATTTAAGTGAACCTAAATGAACGTATGTTACTACAATTTAATCATCTTACGAAAACGTTAATACATTCTTGAGTTGGTCACATGCATCGGTCAAAACATTGCGCAATTGGTGATATTGTGCAATATAATTGATCTCTTATGGGCCCTGGGTACGAATTTCACCAATGAAACTGAACGCGATCAGCACATCTAAACCGCGTTCAAGAGCAGTTCAGTGTCAACATTCCACAGAATTAATCAGATTTAAAACGTGGTTTATGTGCTGATCGCGTTCAGTTTCATTGGTGAAATTCGCCATTAGACTCGTTCCTTGTCGACGAAAAAGTGATTGTGATACTAAGTGTATGCTATTAGGCGCGTTTTTAATCAGCGACTCACAAATAATATCGTGTTCTATATCTATCGCTTTTGGTTCCTGGAAACCTCCTCAGGTTTTCCTACTTGTCTTTCCCTACCCTACTAACATAACTTAACTGACTATACCTTCCATAACTTTCCTTCCATCCTGTTTTTGTAGGTCTGAAAACGGCTTGAGAAGCATTCCTGACTTAAATTTCGACATTAAGTCAGTCGTCATCAAGAGCCTGGATTACAACGAGGGGTGAGTTTTTAAAGCTATCATAATTTTGACACCTATTTCAAAAAAGTTATACGTAATTCAGCTTTATAACCTTGAACGTATAGGAAATTCAGTAAGAACACAGTGATTAAATACTCTGTGGTTGGACCATTGACGTTAAAAAAATGCTGACTCTTAGCCTAATTTGAATGAAGTCTTTGTTTTGATCTGACTATAATAATACTAAGACTGACTAAGTGGCAATTTCATCAATGTAACTGAACGCGGCGCGGTCATCATAACTAACCTGCGTTCAAGATCTGTCAAGGGTCAATGACACTGATAGCTCTTGAACGCGGTTTAGATGTCATTGGTGAAATCCACCGTAAGTACTTTCAAATAGGTATTTTTACCGTCATTGATTCAAATAAAGAATTGGATAATATGAAGAATCTGGGTAAGTAGAAAATTTATTTTCGTTGACGTTCTTTTTTACAGTAAAAGCTTGAATATATTTCCTATTCCATATTCAAATTTTTTGTCTTCCTAGGACCATTACTTTATAACAGACTAAATGCGAGAGCCAACATTTATTCACTTAACTATAATAATTGTAAAAGAACTCTCAAAGAAGCTCTTCAAAGTATGTCCTATGAAGATACAGAGAAATTATTAGTTGTACTTAAATAAAAATTGTATTTGTACTAATTAAGTTTAGCTAAGTTAGGTTTTGTAAGAATTAAGATTTTATATTTATTTATTGTGTATTTACACCTTTTTACATACCTATTAGATGACTAGATTTTTATATTTAAGTATGTGATTATTTAGAAATACTATGCCTTGCCTCGCCTGAAACACAGGATGACCTAGTTCAGGCACATAAAACTGTTTGATTTTTCGTAGATTTAAGCAAATTTGTATTTAGTTAGTTACCTTTTTACCAGAATAAACTTTTATTATTATTATTATTATTAAATGTTTTACATTGAAATGCAACCAGTTTTTAATTCACTGCATTAAAAAACTCACAGAATAAAATGTTGGATAGTTAAAGTTTAAAGGCCTTAACTATCCAACATTTTCCGACATTTTGAGCACTTTTCAAGCGTTCATTTTATTACGGAGTCGAGCGGTTGAAATATACAAAGTTTTTTAAACCGTTGAATTATTCGTAGCACTCCCTTTATTTTGATAATTAAATATAAATAAAATCTCAAAAAAAATCTTAACAATTATTTATTCAGTATTTTCTTGAAGAGTCGTTAGAGATGTGTTGATTGAATGATAATCATGTTTTATAAAAGTGTATAATTATTATTCGATATATGCAATATTTGTCAATATATTGTATTTTGAGGAAATACGGTAGGTAGGGTAGTATTTTTATGAACATAAGTATAAATTATCATTTTCCGTATGTGAAGATTAGCAGAACACTGTATTTTAGTATCTGCATTGTAGTCCTGGGTTCAATTCCCAGGTCAGGAAACGTGTTATTAGGTTTTCTATCTGGAATTTCTCAGTAGCAGCCCGGAGTCTCGATATGTAAAGGCTCGCCCCCATGGACTTAAACATAACTGGTGAAATGTGGGTGTACACATGGCTACACATCAAGGTATATTTCCAGTTTATGCTGATCTCGTATTGCATAGGATTTCCGTACAATGCGAGGTCAGCTTATACTGGAAATGTATAGCTTGATGTGTAGCCGTGTGTACTATAGGTGCACCTCTGCCTAACCATTCGGGGAGTACAGGCGTGATGTTTTGTTATGTAGTATCTATTACTGTTATACAAAAAACATATTAACATAACAAATAAACGAAGAAAAGGCCTTTCTTCGTATGAAGTGCCCAATTATAAACATAAGCAACAATTTAAAAATACCATACATTTGTTTCATTATACTACATAAGTACATACTGTCATGGCCCATTTCCTATGTGGGATGCACTATGAATACAGACCCGAAAATTGCCGAACTCAGCCGAAATCACGCGTAGTAATAATATGTAGGTTTTAATAGCGAGTATAACTATTGACAGGACCGCTGCGCATGTACGTCACAGCAGTAACCCAGTTCCGCCGGTTGATTCGCAAATAGGTCGCGAATAGTTAGTTCGTATTTAATATTCTGTTTAAATGAAATGTCAGCGGTCATGACACTATTGGTAAAGCATTCTCATTACTAGAGAAGTCCAAGTCACCTTTAAGGACCAAACTACATGACATACCTGAGGGACTAGACAAAGTGACATTCTATCAGCGATAACGATGATGGAAAAGGCAAAAATGTATAGGACTGACTTAAGCTATCGAAAAGCATATGTCAATTCTGTTGAAAGTCGTTGTAGAAATACGAAACGCTTTCGAAGCGATTGTAACTTGTCTAGGCCCTCTGATTACTACAATATGTACCTACATTTTATTCTAGAAGATAAACACATACACACCCACACACATTGATAAACTAGGGATACGACCACATCTGAAAAAAAAAAGTAAAATATCCAATTAACATGCATCCTTACGACCACATCTGAAAAAAAAATGGAAAATATCCAATTAACATGCATCCTTACGACCACATCTGAAAAAAAATGGAAAATATCCAATTAACATGCATCCTTACGACCACATCTGAAAAAAAAATGGAAAATATCCAATTAACATGCATCCTTACGACCACATCTGAAAAAAAAATGGAAAATATCCAATTAACATGTATCCTAACTAATATTAGAAATGCGAAAGTGATTTGTTTTATTACGCTTTCACGCTAAAATGGCTGAACGAATTTGGATGAAATTTGCCACATGGGTAGACCATGACCTGGAATAGGATACTTTTATCCCGATATTCTCACGGGATCGAGACCCAAGAAAGAAATCAATAATCAAATTAGTTTAATTAATATTATACCTGTTTTTTCAGTGATTCCCATAAAACGCAAGTACATAGGTACCTAATTGTTTTAAAGTGAAACAATTTCAATGAAATTACCCAAGGTTGTACAGCTTATGTATTACTGGAATTTATTACGTACTTTTAAATGTTCATAAGAAGTTTTATTCTTTTACTTCATCGAACTATTATAAAATTTGCAGTTTTATTATAAAACCTTACAATCGATAGTTACTGTGAAGCCGAATTCCAGTAGTTTGACTGTATTTTTATTATTGTTTTAGTTGTAAAACGTAGCTTTTATGGACTTGTTTTACTGTATGAACCCATGTGTACATATAATTTAGCATGATCATAACAATATAAGGTGTCAGATTCATTAGTGGTCTAAGGTAATGGTAGGCGAAATTTCTTTTTGCACAATAATCTCAATTTTATATTATTTACAGTCGGTTATTAACAATAAGATTCTGAATATCGATTTCTTATACTTTTGAAGTTAATATTCATTTCTGTAAAGCAAATTACTATTTGATAGGTTTCCACGCATTGAATAAATGCGCGCTAATCGTCTAACGTTGCAAAAGGCAGCTCTAGGCCTCAGAGCAAATAAAATACCAAAACCTATATATAATCTTGCCAGGGTTGCGGGAAAGTCCGAAAGGGATACCGGGACCTTGGAAATAGACAACTGAAGGAACACGGGTGGGTTTTAGTCAGTAAAAGTCTGACACGCCCTCCGCTCCGCCCAGAGCGGGAGAAGTCATTCGAGGATTTCCCACCCTCAAAAAAAAATAAGACCTATATAATAGCGCTGTCAAGTCAACAGTGCCGTGAGGCCGGTTTCGTAAACATGTGTGCACTTAGTGAGGTGTAGTTTGGTTGTAAATGTGTGCGTGTGAGCGTGTAAGCACAGAGCGGATGTGTAGTTTTGGCATGCTACACTGTATTGTTCGCAGCACTGTCTTGATTTTTTATTTGGTCTGAGCTCTAAGCCAGAAAAGCTAGATTTTCTTTTAGTGTTTTATTGAAGACGTTTTTCAAGTTGTCAACAAAAAAAATAAAGTGATTTAGTTTTTTTTGGATAAAACTGTGGGAAAACATCCTTCAGCTGTCTTATTTTAGCTTTTTTGACCAACCACGTCCATATTTAAGTAAATGCGTAATGCCCTACGATCTTTCGTAGGAAAAAGAGGTCGTAGGAGTAGATTAAGCCCGTGTTAAATCGTTTCTATCCACCCATAAGAAAGGGGTGATGTGACATAACTAAATAGCGAATTATGTATTGTAAAAACTTATATCCCTTTCAATTATCATTTAACTAGCTTCCGCCCGCGGCTTCGCCCGCGTAGTATATCGATAAAAAGTACCCTATGCCCTTCTCCAGGATTCCAAGTATCCCCATACCAAATCTCATCCAAATCCGTTCAGCCGTTTTAGCGCAAACTCACTTTCGCATTTATAATATTACTATACTCCATTTACAATAGCATTAGACATAAGTTAAAAAAGGTTCTTTTAAATGTACACTTTGTAAAAAAAAGTACAATAAACTTGATACAGTTACAATTGAAGCCAAATTATTTCAAATCTCTTTGTATACCAGCTGTCACAGTTCATTGTAATCATTTTAACTATTTATCTTATGAAATTAAGTGGCTTTTATTTAAATATATTATTTCATTCCAATTTAAAATTAAAGTGTCAATATTAAAAACCTGAAAGAAGCAGGAGTGAAGAATACCGGGAACGTTTTTCGTTTCACTATAATTCTACCAAATCTAAAGGGTCACATAATCCCTTCATAAGCTGTGACAGCCGGGTCTTTTTAATTTTACCGGCTTATGTCGTCTGTGAAATTGACGTTAATGTTCTGTGATTGTCATGTCATTAATGTCATTCGCTTGTGAATAATTGTGAATGCGACGCCTTGTGTTTTGTTATTGTCGAATTTTCGTGATTAAGTTGTTATTTGTTAGGTACTGTTTTTCCTATGTTCGATCTTAATGTCTCCCAAGAAAAAGAGAATAAAACTCCACTTTGTGCTGTAGAAAAGCAAACTGTCATCAATATTTTTAAGCAATTTAAGGAGAAGCAGTTTGTAAAGAAACATTAAAGTTCACTTATATCAAATGGAGCAGAAAAAGTGTACTCATACTCATAGACAAGCACGGACGATCTTGTGCTTGTCTATGGAGACTAAAATATCTTCATTAAATAAAAAGGCTAAGGAATTAGGGAAGAAAAATATACATATTATTCAGATGAGACTTTAAATGAAGGTAATATTTCTTAACAATTTTTTATGCACCAAGCAGTGAATGCCCCTCGTGCATTCAGTAGTATTATGATTTAGTACAGTTAAATAAAAAAGTACAACATAATTTCATTAATTTGTTTTGTGAATATTGTATTTAAATTAATAACCTTTAATCATACATACAGGTCACACCAAAAGTTTAATATGGCATGACACCACCATGAAGTCCTCAAAAGAAGCACATCGGGCAGGTCTATCCACTGGTTTAAAGAATACAACGGGAAAAGGAAGGCGGCTTATCATTGTTCATATTGGTATTGGTATGTACTTGATTTACTTGCTTTTGCTTTTAATACATTTTGTTGACTGTCCTCACCATTAACAAATGAACACCCATTGTCATTTGACTATTAATTAAGTAATATTATTGTATTAGGAAGTAACACATGCAAAGCGAACTAAAAGTTATAAATGTTGTCGCTACTCTATTATAGTATTTATAAGACCTATTTCTAGCAGTGAAATTATATGGGTACGGAAAAATTGACTTGTAATTATTGTTTTTCACAGGATCAACTAAAGGGTTTATAACGGATGCTGCATTAATGTTAGATGCAAAGAAAGGTGATGGAGATTACCAACCACTCCGAACTGGACGCATTTATTTATTTTATTCTTAAACTTAAATCACCATGTGATCGGTTGTTACATTTATGTGTTTTATTGTAATGTATGAAGATGCAATAAAGCATAATTTAAAATAAAATGACTTTGATTTCGTGTATCTAATTGTTTAGTAGACTGTCTTAGATTTATCTAAAAAAGTTATAAATTAACTTTGAAATAAAAGGTTTTGCATTCCTGCTTCTACAAGCCTCTTTTTTCTAATGCTATAATAAATGGAGTATAGTTATGATAAAGTAGGACTCTCCAATACTTTTATTACTAAAGGCCTTTATCATCGCATGTGAGCCCATTCTCTCAGTAAACTGAGCATAAAAATTATGTATCCAGTTTATAAGGTTAAGCTGTGTTTACGAGGTGACATTGTTCAGCTCCGGAGTTGGGATGACACGCAAGTCCCGTCGGGGGCTGGTACGAGTCCGCCGAGCCCCGAGCTCATCTGATCCGATCGATACAACAAATAATGTTCGCGTGATGGATGATCCTCGCCGAATTCTATTGTTGCTCATACAATTTTGGCAGAATGGAAGAATGTAGACTATGCGACCCTTTGATTTAGAGGCCTACTTTAAATTTAGGGCAGGTGTCAGGTGATGACCTGCATGGAAGCTTCTTGTAAGTAGGACGAGTGAGACATGTGAAATGGTTTCGTGTAGATTTTTTACATTACTTAAGTGGGACGTTAATCTTTTTGAATATAATTAGGCTTTGCAGGTGTCTTTACTATTGTGGCAGCATCTACATCGCCACATGCTAACTACGCAACAAAAATCTGACGTCACACAAAATTCTGCATCGCGCAATTAGAGTTTACCGCGCGATCAACATTATTATTATACAAGATTCCAACACCAATCGTTGGGCAGTTGCCCGCCAGACACGACATCCGTCTGCTCGGAGGATCCTCCCTTTTCTACGGAGGATGAGTGAACTTTACACCCTGTAAACTATAAAGAACGATATAGGCCAAAACCATACCTGTACTCACTATTGGCTGCCTGCAGCATCATGAGCCATATGATCTCTTACTTACCATCAGGTAAAATAGTGACGAAACGCGAGCCTATCAATAACAATAAACGAGCTGCTCATTAAAAATGGCTTGTTCATCTCTTTGGTTTCATTGGTTCTCAATCTTACCTCCGAAGATTTAGGCGAAATGCTTTAGCGAATCCCTCGTAAGATTTATTATAGAAGTTTGACTTCTAGTTTATTTCCAGCTCTTTAAATATTACACGACTTCCCATAATCTTTTATACGACTAGGGCGGGATCATCTATGATATTTTTTATGCGTCACATATCTACAATATCAAATCAACGTGGGTGATATTTATTCGTAACATTATATTTAATTAGACTAATGTAAATGTTATTAACATTCTCCGACAATTAGCATCGGAAGCAATAAAAGGTGTTGCGTTATGCGAATGGTCACCCAGGGTGTGTTCACATTGACAAGCGGACGCTGGCTGGTGCGAACATGAAATGTTGAATGTATAGTGTTCTCGTACACACGGCTACACATCAAGCTATACATTTCCAGTATATGCTGAACCCGCATTGTACGGAAATCCTATACTATACAATGCGAGATTAATAGCTTATACTGGAAATGTATAGCTTGTGTAGCCGTGTGTATGAAACGCACAGCTACTGCAACCCTTGTAAGTCTGAATCAACAATGGCGATCAACTAAACAAGTGCCGAATCGGGCGATAACTATAAAAGTTCCGAGAAGCTCAGTCATTCACAGGAAAATGATTCAACTGTCTGGCTAATTCTACCATATCTTGAGTGCTCAAGCATACCTAAATGTCGATTATAAATTCAAAGTTTTCGTACTAATATAATATTTACTAAATGGTTTAAAAATCGAGATAACCTAGTCAACATTAGAATTCGGGCAATCATCCAATCATCGCCAAAACTGACCATTCTCCCTATATAACATGTACTCTGTGCTGACCACTCTCACCGCCGCAGTGCCCGCTTCCACACTTGTCTGTGAACAAGCACTTATTTAAACACAGCAAGGCATAAGTGCTGCTTAGACATAAGTGAATAATTTCTTGCTCCTTCCTGTTGCTATTAAAGTCTTTAATTGTGGAGAGTAAAAGTCAATTAGATATGAGCCGATATTAATTATCGAGGCACTCTGAATTCGCGGATGTTTGTCTCAGAAACGGATGCGTTTACCGTTCCTCGGAGCGTTTGTTAGTTCTTCATAAGGTTCTTTCTCATAATGAACTGTTGAATATCACTTTCAGAAAAGTGCTTTCCTCTTTTCCGAAGATGCATGTGAGCGAAAGGTTTCTTACCTGACTGGTCTGTAATGCGGGCCAAAGAGATTCAAGTAATTTGATCAAACAGGTTGGTTCAAGCAATTTAATCAAATAGAAATACGAAAATTCATATTTCTTCATTCCATTTGACAACATTTTTTATCAAATTTTCCCACACACATTCAAGCCAATTTGCTAAAACTGTTTGAACCAGCCTATTTGATCAAATTACTTGAACGTCTTTCTATGGCCCGCATAAGAATCTTTCCCGTTACCATTGCAATTTTGAAAATTGTGCCCAAAAGCCTAACAAATTGCTCCCTGGACGCAGTTCTCATTGGCACCACCTGGCGTAACAGTACCACAGGTCAGTTGATGGCAAACAAACCATTAAGGCTATGCTACTTCTCACATAAACAAAATGACACAAGACACTTCCCTATAATATTAGATATATCGAGACTTTTCCATAAATATCCGCCTCACGCTCGGCGCTATCTTAATAGCTCAAAGTAATTTGTGTGGTAGCGCATATTTAGCGCTACCTGGCTCGGTCCACAGGTGGCGAGATTGCCACTAAGATATGGCCCCCAGTAAAACTTTTGTGGTGCACATTTATTCTTATTTTGGTCGGCGATCGTGACTGGTCCTTGCACGTGCTGTTCAAAACAAACCGTAGCCTCAAGTCTAGGAAAGCGACCTTTGGAATTGATGACTATATCGCCTTCCAACAAATCCATTGCACGCTCCACACCACCAAACCCTTCCATAGTGTGATATTCCACGGTAATGTATTGTCCTAGTAGTGTGTCAGTGATTCTTCAGTGTGTATTGCCTGCCTCGAAGGGATGATTTACAAACTGTTTAGTGTTGTCCAGCGGACTTGTTTCACGCTGTGCGCGTGACGTCACGATTGCTTCGAGACGAATAGCTCATTCGGTTAAGGCACATACCTACCTTATGTAAAGGTGCCTTGCCTAAATACAGCGTTAAGTCGGGCTGGAGCTGATTAGCCAAGAGATAGGAGGAATATTATTTAATGTACCGCCACATGGCTTTTTATAGCAACCATCTAACAACAGCTGAGATTCTTTCAGCAATTTTCTTGGTACTCTGGTTTTTAACATCGTTAGAAGTTCGAACTTATTGGAGATGAATCTCACTTGTAAAAACACCCAATTCGCATTGGCCAGTTTTGCGACTACCACAAGGCTTTAAAAGAGAAGCTAAACAGGATAAAGTTCTGTTTATTGAGGAGTAATGTTTTTGTTTTTAAATATATACGTACATACATAAAATCACGCCTTTTTCCATGGGGTCAAAGTCAAATTATTTATTTCAAGTAGGCACATTAAAGGCACTATTGAATGTCAAAAAAACACAATAGAATTGATTCTAGTTGCCCCTTCCAAAGATCAGTTTTCTTATGGAGAAGAATGGGCAAGAACCGCCACCGTTACTCTTTTAAAAATGTTTTACAATATTTTGTATACATCAATTATATATTCTATCTTCTATTATATATTATCTCCTTTTACCGTTCATACACACACGCCGGTTGCGAGTACTACGCATACGACCTTTCTGAAGCCTAAGTTTGAATATATTGTTTGTTTAATTAGTATCTAAGCATCACACCATTATCTATCACGATACCAACCGAATAAACTAACGTCAATCAGTCTACTGATGGAGCCTCTCGGCTCTCTGTGAAAGGAAGTCTAATTCAGTATGGTTGTAAAAATAAAAATCCTCCGTGTAATCCCACAGATAGAGTAGCGAAGGACATACGACTAATGAGGGATAACTTTATGTCGCAAGTGAGAATATAATCTTAGTTACATCCTTATTTCAACGGGAATTCATACAGACGTGCAAAGTGCGCAAACTGGTTCCCTTTGACATGCTATATCGCTGATGACATTGTAATATGTAATGGGTTAAGAGGCGGCTTAAACTTGCGACTTTTTGACCCCTAAAAAAATAAGTATCCGAGAAAATATGGGTGAAAATAACTTGGTTTTAGTGTAAATATGGTTGTTTTATTGTGAACCAAATTCTTATAAGTTTTACAAAAAGTAAAAGGAAATATTGCCTAGGTACCATCTGACGGCCAACTCTAGCACCGCGCGCGCTCATTGGTAAAATCAAATAGCGCGCGTTTCCCCACCGTTCTGTTACACACTTCCGTCGCTTTTTACGAAATCATTTCCACATATTGCAGGAAATCGAGATGAAAGATTTGCGGGAAAGCGAGAGGGATACACATCAAATAGAAAATTCTGTTATATCAGTTACTAGCATTTAAATCTGCTGTAACAGTTTCTAGTTTTCATGGATTCCCTACCCTTATGATTATCAGGGAAGTTATACTCTGTGACTGATTGGCCTTTCTACACTATGGTATTCATTTTGTGGGCGTAATTTGGTTGTTGGTCAGTTAAGCTATGGTTTCTTAGAAGAGCGGTGGCTATCGTAGTGACGGCTGTAAAGACAATGATGGCAGCGGGGTTGGACTTCACGGTGCTGAAAAACGCTATCTAGGAAAACACACCAACTTTTTAAAGTCGCTTTTCGTGTTTGTCTGTATGTCCGCATTGTTCTTCTAAACCACGCAACAGATTTTAATGAGGTGTTCACCAACGTTTAGAGAATTTATTCCGGAAGGTTTATGTGTATAATAAGTTAATATTAAAGTTACATATAAATAAGAAATCTCTATGTTTTGTCAGGTCGTGAAAACCGTGCGGAGCAGGAGCGGTTCGTAATCGAAATCGTTCATTATGAAAGTAAGTTGGTGACTGCCCCGCTGCTTTCAGTGACGTCATTCGCCGGTAAATTCGGATTCTATGTGGCGGCCAGCGGAGTCTTAGGAAACCCTAGTTTTACACCACAATGCTGGCTTAGTGGTAGCGTAGTGCTGTCTCTATTAAAGCTCTTCACAAAGAGCTTTACTTTAAATTCGGACGTTATGTGGCGGCCATCGCTGTTCTTGGAAACCGTAGTTTTACCTTTTCACTGCAATGATAACTTATCTTTAAAAAATACAATAGACGTAGATATATATAGTAACCTTTTCGCTTTCGAAATACGTGTCGATTTCTTGCAGGGTTTTTTATGACTCTTGGAGAATAGTCAAGCGGAATAGGTTACTAAATATATCTATGTCTATTGTATTTTATAATGGATTTCCACAAAGTCACGCCTGAATCAATTAATTGACTTATCTTTGAAAATGCCACCTCCTTAACCAATTCAGTTCGTCTTAAGATTTACATTAATATCAACACATTTGTCATAACTTCCATTTGATGTTTTATTCTGAAGTTTTGACACTTGATAGCCTTGGGCCGGTCAATTCAGCTCGTAGTCACATTAGAGTTATATTACTGTTACTCGTATATTTATTTCTCTATGGAATATAATATCCGGTGTTTTAGAAATGTCAGGGTCACATACATATTTAACCTTTGGGAAGGAATTATGTCACTTGGAGTAGTTCCGATTTAGATATTACCTACATAGAATCTTTTGAAAATATGTAACTACTGAAGTCAAAAGTCAAATAATTTATTTCAAGTAGGCACATTAGAAGCACTTTTTGAACGTCAAATACATAGAAATAGAACTGATTCTAGTTACCCCTTCCAAAATGTAGTTTTCGTATGGAGAAGAATGGGAAAGAAACTCCACCGTTACTCTTTAAAAAAAATGTTGTACAGCTTTTGGTACATAATTACATGTGAAGACGATGCACCGATAATACAATTACTATACCACAATAGGTAAAAAAGAATTAAAAATGGAGCAATGACAAATAAATGTAGTAGACTCATCGGCAATTTCAATTTATTGACTCGCGGCAAGTATGTGGTATACTATGGCGGACGACATTGTTGTCACTGCAGAATCTGGATGAGGTTAGCACAGGAGCTTGGGGATTGGCACGAGAAAAGAGAGGACTATGCGCAGCAGTGCTCGCAGTGGTGCTGCTGCATCCACAGATGATGATGATGATGATATGGTACCTATATTAGTATTTTACCTACTATTAAATGAGCAATACTTGTCTATATATTTGTAACTACGTTTTCGAAAACGGATCTAACGATTTCAATGAAAGTTGAAATATATTGGTTTACGGAAGTGAAAAATCGATCTAGCTAGAGGCTTGACAGTTGTCACAAGTTGACGAATCACTTAGAGTCACATCACGTCACTCAGGGAACGTCTCAGTTAAGCGGTAGGTTTAAAGGTCTCATATCTGGGAAAATAATCGTTTTCTCCGTGTTTTCACCCGAACAGAGTTTAGCGCCCGGGGGGCTTAAAACGGTCACTTTAGCAGAATCTTAATATGAAAATATTATGAATTATCGTAAAATGTCTTAAACTGACAATTCATTATATGATCTGCGTGCGATTCATATTACGAAATAATTAATCTGTTTGACAGTTTTCTATGGAGATTCGTAAAATGGTCCACACATTATGAATTGCTTTTGTGTCAAATTAGAGGAATTGCTAATGACAGCTGGCATTCAGGAAATGAACTGCTTTTAGAGGAATTGCTAATGCGGTTAAAGCCCTCTGGTAATACTTGATAACGCGTTGAGGGGGACAGTTGTCTCCAGATTATAATAGCCCCACATAGTAAATCAGCAGTGAACAGTTGGCAATCCTTCTTATTAACGTCTACTTTGTTGTTTCCCGTGACTTCTGTCGTAAACAAGTTTTATGTTTCTTCAGTATTTTAGACTGTGCATTGTCTGTCCATCAGTCAATCAGCCAGACAGTCACTGAACTGTTTTATAGGTGCAGATTTGTAATCATGAAAACCTTACGTTAAACTGATATCCGATATTTTGTCTATCAGTATGTTTGTTAAAGGATACCTGTATGATTAACGTTAGATTTTTTATTTTTTTTTATTGTAATTGATATTTGCACACCTATTAAGGTAGGATATGGTATAAAGATCGTCTGTTTTATGTATCACCTCATGTATGTACCAACCCATATTCAAGCAAATAAATGATTTGATTTGATTTGAAGAATTTGGGGGAGGCGTTTGTCTAGCAGTGAAAAAGTGTAGGATAGCAAAAAAAAAAGAAAAAGAAAGTTCCTGTTTGATTAATTTCAAACATTTTAGTTTTTTTTTTGCAGGCACTAGTGTAACGCAGTTATTGATTAACGACTTTATAATTTGTCGATTAATCGTAAGTGTGCGCACCCGCAACGGGAGAGTGTAATTAAGACCAAAGTAAGTAGTTGTGTACAAAGGACAGATATACAGCCGTTTCTAATTGCAAATGTTATTACTCGGGATAAGATTGTTGAGCAGATAGCTACACAAGTTTGTAATCGCGTGATTTTCACCGTTAATTGCCACTTTTATACAAAGTATGTTATTTAATCATGATTTTTAATTGGTTGTTAAGTATTTGTCACTTGTGTCTATGCGGTGATATTCCTAGCTTCAGAAAGTAAATGATTTCTAATAAAGTAAGAAGGTGAACTTGAAATAACATGCATCATTATTATTAAAAGCTTCATAAATTATTTCTCAGTTTTGATAGAGTTTTGTTGTGTTTTGTTTTGTGAAAATACTGGTATTCAGCTGCACTGGTTAGACTGGAAGCCGACCCCAAGATAGTTGGGAAAGGTTGCTTGAGTCTTGGGGCACCATGGCTCGGACAGGTTAGGTTTGAAGGGAAGTAAAAAAACTATGTGTCTCCGGCAGACCCTCTCCCCCTTCCCCCCTTTTCCCCTACCCACTATCGAAGCGACACGTTTCAAAACTTTAACCGTTTTCTGTTTCATCTAATCTAATCTACATTTATTTTGATGCTGTTACTAAAATCAAATCTTCAACAAAAAAAAAATTTCTAGGTAAGTGTATCATCAAGAAAAACCGTTAATGAAGCAGGCAAAAAATTGCTTGCCTATGACCATCCTTCCGACAATCCTAATTAACTTTCAAAGTAAGTTTAAATTACTAAGAAGCGGACATTAAAACTGTCTAATGACATTGCCGTTACATGTAGATATCAATTCATAATTTATTACCTGCGTTTGCGCACTATCTGCCGCGGATGGCTTGTAAGTTTATGATGAATGAAACTAATTGCACTTTAGATAATAAATTTGTCAATAGGGTTAGACAAATTATTATCCTAGTAAATAAGATTTAAGATGCCGGAGAATAATAAGACATTTTTATGCGTCTGTGTTCACTGGGTACTTAGTTATAATTATTATTGATGATTTTTATCTTTATTTATGGTACAGTTTAGTGTTCGTTTTTTAAGTTGTCTTGTCGATTAGAGGTGAAGGAGTGTAATTTCTTAATATAATTGCTTCTGGAATTACTTTGTCATAGGTATTGTGAAGTATCAACTGCAGTTCTTCGGGCAGGACATTAAAGAATTAATTAAATATTCGATGAATCTAAACTTCAAACTAAAATCTAAACTTCTTAATTGCGTACTACCGAAAACCCACGATCCGCGATTTTGCGGACGGACACCGACGAGCCCGGACGACGGACCGTGGGAAGGTGTACGTACGGGGTATCGTATGCCGAGATCCGACGATCCGCGATTTTGCGGACGGACACGCACGGCAGACGACCACAGACCACCACGCACCGCGCACCGACAAACTTCCGATGTCTGCCATACCCCGCACGTACACCTTCCCACTGTGCGTCGTGCGGGCTCGTCTGTGTCCGTCCGCAATATGGCGCACCGTCGGATCACGGCAGTAGACATCGGAAGTTCCTCGGTGCGCGGTGCGTGGCGGTCTGTGGTCGTCTATATTGCCGATCGTCGGATTCCACCATTACAATCCATCACAATCTGTTTTATTTGTTACAGCTCAACAACATTAATTACTTAATTTTTCGCAGACAAATTTTTCGAAAATATGAAGCAATTAAAAATAAGCAATATTCTTAAAAAATGATTCAGATTATGATTGATCGTGTGTTACGCAATTAGGGTGCTAGTCTATGTTTGTCTGTCTGGTACCTTTTCACACCTTAACGGCTGAACAGATTTAGATGAAAGTTAGGACTCAGGTAGACCATGGCCTGTGTTAGGTAAGGTATTTTTTTATCCAGGTATAGGAGGTAAGATCCTCCACCTCCACGCGTTTGAAGCCGCGGGCATAAGCTAGTTTGTTTATAAATGAGCACAGATGTGGTCAGCCCTGCTGACTGCGCAGGAGTACTAAGTTATGAGGGAGCTTGTGACGCTGATGTATTTACGGTGAGCGCGCGCTTTTCCCGTGAGATTACAAGCGCACCCCCCATCGGTTTAACTCCTAATTTTATTGGCGAAGAAAGGAAGGATGGGTAGTTATTGGTTTATGATCTATTAACATTGCGTGTCTGTTCTCAATTCTAGTTAATTGTTTTACGTGGTTATTGAACGGATAAAGTCCGATGAAGTGCCTCAGTTAGCCATCTCAGCAAGACCCAAGATTTTTATAGATTTAGCAAAATAATTAAACTAAAACTGAGAACTTAAAACAAAAACAGTATCCCTGGAAGATTGTGTAATTTTCCCAGATTACCCTGATCGAACAAAAAAGGAACAAAAATTGCAGCGCTAAGCAACTATATTTTTTTTTCATTTAGTATATGCTATAATAAGTTCTCCCACAATTAGGTTAGCAGAGGTATTATCAAACACCTTATCCATAAACAATTCGACCTAATGCCCCACCATGAATGTCAATGCCATAGGACGCCATGGAATTAACGGACATGTGCAGTTACTTACCGCGAATAGTATCGGGAACAACCTAATATAATAACCAAAGGAATACTAAGTTATACGTAGTCCGAATTTATATCTTTCGTTTACATATCAATTCGTATGTAATATATTATGAGTATTATCGCTTTGTGGTCACCTGTTTGTTAAGGACCACCCTGTAGCTGGTTATTGTTGCAAAGACGTGACTAATACATAATTTAGGTACAGTAAAATATGGTTATAATACTGCCAAATCTGGGGCGTCTATGTTTACGTTACGGGTTTTAGAGATTTCTAAAACCCATAACGTATATATAAATATCTATACTGAATATTGCAATTGAACAAGCTATGGAAAATAAATAATTCGCTTATGCAAGAAGGTAGAAAGTTTTCCGGAAAAGCGCAAGACCGCAAAAATAATCTAATTAGTTTTCGGAGTAAAATGACTGCTTTACCTAATTTTAGCCACTATAGATCTCTTTATCGGAGTAATATGTTATTACGATACGATTTATGTCAACTCCGCTCGGCTGCGAAACTAGCTGCGATAAAAAAACGCCAGACTCACTCTGGGCAGCTAGCACTCGGTATGGGTCCATATTGGCTCACCTAAAGTTCTTTACCCGAAATTGTTCTTCCTAATGATTTGTAATCCGAATGATCACTCTTCCTAAAATTTTTCATCCTAAAGTTTTCATTCATACTATTTGTAGTGCTACCGGCGATGTTCATAACACTCATGTTTCCGAAAATTGTAATGAATAATATCATTAATGTAAATATATTTAAAATCCTACTGTTTTTTATCATAACGCTTTTATCCCTAAACACAATTACCATAATATTTTCACTCATATTCAGAAGGTCAGAGTGTCGTCTAGGACCGATTCGGTTCTGGCACGTGGCACGTAGTTGGTGACAGTTCTAACCTAACCTAACCTATGGTTCCCTTCCACAACGTTTTTACGACAAACGGTTAGTCGGAGACAAAAAACACCAAGACTCTTTTAGCCTTATATTTACGCAAAATTAATGTATATAATACTGATTATTATGAATAAAAGGAAATCTACACAAAAAGATATGACTTTGAATAATAGTGTAAAAGATGGTTATGTTGAGAAAATATAGGAAAACAAATAAAAGTATAGATAATAGATGTTTATTGCTACTGACATTATGAAATATGAGACAGAGTAGTTAGGAATTGTGATTGTTAGGATGAAAAATGTTAGGAAGAACATTTTCGGATTTCCAATTATCGGAGTTGTAAATTTAGGTGAACTTTGGCGCACCCACTCGGTATCGGTAACGCAAAGTCTAAACTAAAGGTATAAGAGCCTTAATTTTAACCAATATCGGTCCGTAAATTATTGTCATCGGCCATTAAACGGCTTTCTTCAGAGCCATGTCCGTCCAACGGCCCTTGGCAGGGCCTTTAACAATAACGACATCTCCAAGGGCACCCACCACGAGCTTTCCAAGCCCGCCCTTATTCTCACCTAAATAAATATTGAATATCGGATAAGTATTAGTTGTAACTTACGGGTTAAGAAGCTACTTTGAATTTGTGTATTTTATATCTTTTTTTTAATGTGCGTTGTGTTTGTGTAGAATAAACAATTTTTCTTTTTTTCTTTTTTTACTGGTGAGTTTGCTACAAGTGGGAGCAGTGCCTCTAATATTTGTCAATGACTTGCGTTTATTCTGCAACAAGTTGCATATTAGTTTCTATTTCCATTTCAACAACATAATGACCAATCAGATGTGCTGTAACCAAATTATATCATTTGTAAGTTATGATCGGCAATTGGATCGACAATGGTCTCTTGACCTGAGTCGCGGTCAATTCAATTTGCGACAGTAGACAGTTCGCCACCGGCCGGCAATCAATCGCATTGAATTACTTTCTTTGTTCTTTATCTTAGGGCACGTTCTAACGTACCACAACCACACCACATCGCAGCGACAAAATGTGGACAAGCTGTGGTTACGTGTAAATAGTGTCGCCGCAACTTCTTTCAGTTGCGTAGCGGTTGGCTTTTCGCTAGTAGCTGCAATGTTATGGATGCGTTGTGGCTGCGACGGCGCTTTGAAGTGGTCGGTATCGGTACACGGTTGATTTTGACGGCCCAATGTGGTCCATATGGATATTCATTTTCTTTCAAATTTACGTGGTGTCGTTGTGGTGCGATTGTGGTACGTGTGATTAGGCCCTTAATCTTGATTTGTCATAATTTAATCATTCGTAACGCGCTCGAAAGTTCTTGCAGTTTGTCGGAGAGTTGCGGAAAAATTAGACTTTAATTTCGTTGTTTTATTGTTTTGTTTAGGTTCGGGTTGATTGGCGTGTAAGTCATTTTTGAGCCGTTGGAGCTGCTGGGTGTCATAGTTGATGAGTTGGTATTAAGATTTAGAAGGCATAGGTTCTACATAAATAGTTTTGATAACGATATTGTGACTATAGTTTTATACATTTTCTTTGAGTCGGATTGAAGTATGTATACTTTCCAAATGTAAAATTGAAGTCCATAGCTTATCACCTACTAATAATGTAATGACTTCCTTTCACACTCAAAACTGTCCCTTATAGGATTCACAGGTGGCAAACATAAATACAAATCAACCATCCGATTACTAATTATAACGCCAAACGTCAAACTAAATAGTTGTAATGCCTCTTTTGACACAAACCATAGACTATAGTGGCCAGTATTCATGTCACAGTCGAAATCAAACTGTATGCCCGTGGCCCTTCGGCATGCATCGAATAATGAATGGTTGTCATTCTATAATGACGTGTGTTACAAATTGCAGGGCTATTCATGAAAGTAAAACAGGAAATGTTCGAAGGGAAATAAAAATGTATGCCGTGCGTGTGTAATTGGTCTAAGTTACGAAATAGCGTTGGCATGCAGGTGACTTCACGTGTAGTCATGGCTTTTTTTTGGTCGATTGACTTTTGATATGGTAGACTTGGAATTTTCTTATTAGGGAGTTGAAATATTGCTCTTTTTATGGCTTTGTGTGTAAGGTTTAAAATGGTTTACATGGTTTACTTATTAGTTTTATTGTAACATGCCTGCGTATTTATGATATCTTTAACGTTAGCTAAGTGATTTTTCTTCATCATATTTTTTAGATTTATTTACAGGTTGAAGTTAACTCACATACGACGTAACGCTATTAAAACAGCATCTTGTGGCTAAACAGGTAATCATTTGTTATTAGAGCGGTATTTACTCGTATTTACATGCCTTCCAGTTCTGCTGACCCCCCAAGGGAGTATGTAATGAGCTTATTTACTGTAGCCGCTCTGTAGTTTCCTGTGAGACTGAAGTATAGCTCGCAGCCTCCCTATATGATCTCTATGATTATGTTGTTATTGAATACCTTTAGGTACTTCTTATTCAGAGAAAGTTGTGACCATGTTCAAAACTAAATTCGGTCTAGCGAGCCATCTAAGGCAAAACGCAAGGAATTGATTTCTAAGGGTTGTCCGAAAATAAAGTCCTCCTTTAGGACTTTATATTCGGACAAAAACACGAAACCCCTTGTAATTTTCTACCGTTTTAGTTCAGGGGCCAAGTCTACTAAATTACGAACGTTGCAATGGTCTCTCCATTATAAGTTTTTGAATGATTTGCCATTCATTATCTGTCAAAAACTCAAAACCAACGCTCAATTCAGAGACCACCGCAACGTTTGTAAATAAGTAAACTTAAGCCCCTGGTACCTAACTACAAGATGAGATCATCTTATGATAGTTCCACACTTAAAACGCTTCCCAGCCATTTACCATCTTCACTGCTTCAACATAGAATATGTTCTTTAAGAGAACTATCTAATAGAGCCTATTACATGAAGGTTCAAGTGAAGGCTCACAAAACATTAACACGGCTCAAGTGTTGTATTAGGCACAGCATTTTGTGTAATCTTTCATATTAGGTAGCTGCATAAGTGCACAGTACAATGTACTCATAAATATACTCTAGTTTAAATTCCAATTTCAATTTAAATCCATGAAAATATTTCTAAGATAAGATTTTAAAAACCAAGGAAATAAAATTACAGCTGTTCCCTCAGAAAACCATAGAAACAGCGATCTAATCCAGTCAGTGGTAATGGTAACGTCCACGCTAGCTTCCGTGTGCGCGGTGGTCAGGCAGCGGATGCATTCGCGGAACAATGCGCCCGCGCAGCACGGTCAGTGACCCCGTGGTCAGCACTGATTACCACGGAGAAGTTAATGAATGAAATGCTAGATAGGGATTTTTACTAGAATACTCACAACTTGTAGCTGACAAGCATCTTTGTAAATGTTATGGCGGGCGCTACTTGTAAAGGGAAGATATCGAAATCCGGTCTCTTTCAGTATATTTCATGATACATAGATCTCAATTTAATGACAGTAATTTTGATCCGGTTGTTCATAAATTCATAATTATTTTTCACCGAATTTTCCGAGAGACACGCAATGTTTTGACGTCTGCTGTTAAATTTTAAGAAGTGAAAGCATTTTCCCGCACATTTGAACTCCATTCATTCATTACTCCGAACAACTGACCCTCCACCTGTAACACAATCGAACATTGTTATCTACTGAAACAAGCCATTTAAACTAAAGAAAGCGAAACTTAAAAGAACATTTCTAAATTAACGTGTCTTCAAGTTTTCTCACAAGGAAAGTCAAAGAAAACCTCAGTTAAAAGACGTTCTTGTATGACTTGTCAGTGATTTCTTTGATGGAGGGAAAAGTTTTTCTGCCTTCGTCTTGTGTGGTCGTTGCGTTTAACTTAACCACTTACGAGTAGTAGGTACCGACGGCTCGTAGTACTGCTAGTTAGAGATGCTATCCCGCGATAAAGCATCTAATGGAGTTTCATGATATTTTATGCGATTTAATTTCCTCCTGGCGGCACCATAGAGCTTGTAAACAGTTTAATATAGGTACTTGTCCGTTCGTTTTTCAAGAAATTAATGGATGGAAAATTGCATGTGAGCGTTTTCAAATGATGACTCCCTGTTCCTTATTTGAATTTATTCCTATTTTAAATCTCCTGCTGTTTCTGATACATTTATTCTATTTTTGAGTATCTTATTATTTTTCTTTCCGAGAAATCTCACAAATATTACAATTCACGCCAAATGACGCCATATAAATGCGTGTACTATAATTGGCGCTATTATTAGGGCGTAATAACAGCCACTGTTATGTTTTTAATAAAAGCCACTTTCTATCAAACACAAAGACACATGCCATACAAAGAGTTACATAAACAATTATTTTATGGTTGTTTACAACGGCCAGTTCGCGTGCTTGTTAGTCTTTAAGTCCTTTTCATTGCAAGTAAGTAGCAGTTTGTCGATCAATCACATCAGTTTCGACACACGAAGGAATGTTAAGTCTATCGAAACTGTGAGTTATCGCCTTAATATCGAGAAGAATAGTCCGTGATACGCTCCACTTAACTGCAGTTGATCTGTGTTGTAAAGGTGCGTACATATCTGATTTGATTTTATCGATCTATATGTACGATCAGATGATATCGAGCATTGATTAAACGCTTCATTCTTTTCCGGTAAGGGTGCCCTACCCTCTCGCATACGTTGCTCTGAGGATAGGTAGCAGTGTCCTACTGACTCTTAGTAACAGCAATATTTAATAACCATAACCTCTCCGTCCGCTTTTTGTTGTTATGACAACAATCTTATTGCCTTATATTGGCTTTTTTATCTGGAAATTCAGTAGTAGCCCGGGGTCTGGATTTGTGGTTGATGGCAATAGGCTCGCCCCCTATTAGATGGGACTTAAAACATGACTGGCGAAATGTGGGTCTAGTATAGGTACCTATACCTCTGCCTAACCCATTGGGGAAACAAGGTGTGATGTTATGACACTATTATAAATTTCACATAATTATTCGTCTCTTGGACCCTTAGAACCCAGCATTCATTGCGGTGTTCATGTTCAGCAGTGATGATGTGTATGATCTGAGGGCTTAAACAACTGCCAATCGCTTCCAAAGCGTTTCGTTTTTTTCTACAACGACTTTCAACAGAATTGACATAAGCTTTTCGATAGCTTATGTCAGTCCTATACATTTTACCTTTTCTATCATCGTTATCGCTGATAGAATGTCACTTTGTCTAGGGCGTCTGTTTTGAATTTATTGTATACTAGCTGCGCTCCGTGGTTTCACCCGCATATGTCTCGATCCCGTGGGTATATGCGGATAAAATGTATCCTATGACCTCCAGGTCATGGTCTACCCCTGTGCCAAATCTCATCCAAATCCGTTCAGCCGTTTTAGCGTGAAAGCGTAACAAACAAATAAACTCACTTTCGCATTTATAATAATTGTTAATATGCTCTTTTGAGAGCGATATTTTCAGTTCTGGTCTCGTAAAACTGAGGGCTTTTCAAGCGACTATCGATAAAAAAATATTACAAATCTGTAGACATCTTAACAAGATAATACTCGTAAATACCGATAACTCACAAAGATACGCTTAATTGATACTCTTAAAGTTATTTAGATCGACATAAAGATGAAAGCATAAATCTATCCAGCTGACAGTAATTTATAACATTTCAGATTTCAATAAAATAAAGAAACGATCACTTTCTAATTTATAATAAGTTTTCAGCGAGAATTATACGCGGAAAATTACATTTTTAATTAACTGTTTATGAATCGAAGACAATGAAACTTAACTGTAAAATTACTTTCATTTTGTAAAAGCTAGGGCTGTTACACAAGTTATCGATTATTATGTTCGAATAATTTCAGGCGATTTTCGCGGATAATGTGAATAGAAAACACCAATGAAAACGAAGTTTTACATCCATACTATCCATACTAATATTATAAATTCGAAAGTAACTCTGTCTGTCTGTCTGTATGTTACCCTTTAACGCCTATACCACTTAACGGATTTCGATAAAATTTGGCAAGGAGATAGATGGCATCCCGGGGAAGAATATAGGCTACTTTTTATAGACATACCACGCGGGCGAAGCCACGCACGGAAGCTAGTATTTAATAATTACCCAAATATCACCATCTATTCACAACAAGCTTCCATTTGGCAGTGCTTAGTAATTTTATGAAAATAATATACCTAGACACTATCCCTGCAAACAATCATGAGAACCGTCACAGTTCATTAGGTGTTGGCGCGATGGCGCCAAACTTTCAGCATTTAAATACGTTTATTTATGAACGTCTTGTCCGATGCAATACTATAAAATAGAAGATGGCCAGTAAGCGTATTAAATGCGAATAGCTACCGGTCACAAATCATAATAATCTATGTATCTTCATGCTGCTCCGGGGGTAGCCAGAGGCTAATGTCCTTGCGTAACGAACCCAACAGATTTATTACACCACGGACTCGTGCTCTCTCTATCATACCCTCAACGAGTGAAAGAAATGCCACGATGTATTAAAGCATGTACCGCAAATCATATCGTGATTTAACTCATAGTATTCAGAATTATTTTCAAGCTGTAAATTATTGTAAGGGTCTTATGAGAACGAATTGGGTTTTGGTTAAGCGCTGCGATGAATATGCTGGTGAAGTGGAGAAATTAGGAATTGTTATTGATTTGTGTGACTGTGATCTTTGCTAGGGATGCAAGAAGTACCGATATATATCGTAACGATATTTAAAAAGTATCGATATATATCGTATCGATATTAAAAAAACTATATTGATTTCGATATATCGAAAAAAAAACAACGATATAATAATTTAAAAAAAAATTGTACTCAATGCAATTCTGTTGTGTATGAGACAGCAGGACACACTGATTGCGTAAGGTAGACGTGCGCGTCGTGTCCTGTGACACGGTATGGAACCGTATGAGACAGGATTCCTGTCTCATACGGTTTCATGCATTACAACTCAGTGGTACGCGCACGTCTACGCTTACGTCTACGCATACGCATCCGGTCTGCTCGAGCCTTTAAATGTAGTCCGATCGCAAGTCAGTCAATAAGATCATCAGATCATATCGATGTCCCCTTAGGATTGTTCATTGTATGAATCAAGTTCAACAATAGGTATTCATTGGCTGTAATATGCTATATGTATTTATAGTCTCGCCAGCGTTTCAGACATGACAACTTAAATTGTTGTAAAATACGACGCCTTATCTCACTGGGTCATCAGGTCTCTGAAGAAATTTGGAGAAAATAATCTGGTAGCTTTTTAAGCGAAAGTTATTTTAGGGTTCCGTACCCAAAGGGTAAAACGGGACCCTATTATTAAGACACCGCTGTCCGTCCGCCTGTCTGTCCGTCTGTCGCCAGGCTGTATCTCATTAACCGTGATAGTTAGACAGTTGAAATTTTCACAGATGATGGATTTCTGTTGCCGCGCTATAACAACAAATGCTAAAAAACAGACGAAAATAAATATTTAAGAGCAAAGAAATCACGTTTGTTGTATGGGAGCCCCATACAATAAACGTGATTTCTTTGCCGTTTGTATAGAATATGGTACGGAACCCTTCGTGCGCGACTCCAACTCGCACTTGGCCGGTTTTTTTATGTTCTTTACTTATGATGAAAATGGTAGTTTGTAAATAGTTTGTCTGTTACAGATTTGAGTGTTGATGTTTATCTAGTTGATCGAATCCTAAATTAGAAAATTCGTGATTTTTTCGTCTTGATCCAATTCGTGATTTTTTCGTCTTGATCCAATTCGTGATTTTTATTTACTTGAATAAATTACATGGGACTTGTCATAAATAAAGAAACATAATTCAGTAAATTATCTTTTTTAATTTACACGGTACCGTTTAACGATTTATACGCTCTATCTACAGATTTCTTTTTCTTCATAGTACCTAAATGCAAAATACAGTATGAAATAAAAATAAATTTCATCATTTGCATAGACCAATCGAATAAACTAATTCATGGAACGCGAGAATCATGGTCCAATTAGCAATGTTAATTTTAACTTTTAATGTTTTTATCGTAGTTAGTCGGGCAAGATGAAACGTATGCGCATCTTGATTTAAATGATTTTCTTTTGAACGTTCATCTCGGTCAAGTGAGCCCCTATCTATGCGGTTTCACGGCGCAATGATTAATAGCAATCGTATGCACGTATCGGAACAAATGTGCATTGAAATGTTGCGTGTACGCATGTTAGGGTGACCACACTTTATTGGTTCGTTTGATACAGTTTTATGACTGTGGTAGGCCGTGATTAGAGGTTTAGAACGTAAATTCGAGCAGTCGTTATTCTAATTATGGGCATGGTCTTAGTGATACATTTTATCATTTCTGAGTAATAGGGAATATGCATGTATTTTTTTAATATTTTTATTCGATAGTTTACATCGTCAAATAATAGTAAAAAAAAATTCGACGGCAAAAAAGCAATTTAAAGTAGTTAAAAAAATGTTTAAAAATATCCAACCGATCCGGGCTATTTAAACGCCCTCCATTTGGCGCGCTTGGTGTGGTGACGTCACAGCTCGTGAAAACAGACAAGCAACTGTCAAGTCAACGTCAAAAACTCCTTTTTCTATGAGCGTTTGACATTGACTTGACACTTGTTGATTGACTTGACATTGACATTTTGATTGTTATTCCGGATTGTTACGTCACATCCGCTCTTAGCCTTTTCAAGTATTTGAATTACCCACAGTTTTTTGGGACTTTTTAAAAATTAATTTCTCGCTCAAAAAGAAATTTTATTCAAAAATATTGATGGAGGCATAATTCTGAAGTAACATAGTTTATAGAAAAAAATATTTGACCCATATTTGAATCACATGCATATTCCCTATTGTTGGAGGTATATTTATATCTCATGTCGAGAGATATCAGGGTCGATTCATCACTAAGCTACGCTTTCCAGGTTGGTCCGTGGATGGGTGACCATCTTTACATACCGAGACTCCTCCGTGCCGCAGAAAGCATGTTAAGCCGTTGGTCCCGGCTGTCATTTGTGGATCTTTGACAGCCTAGTCGTTACGGGTCGTCAGAAGTCCGAAAGTCTGACAACCAGTCTTGCCAAGGGGTATCGTATTACCCAGATAATGGGTTGTGGAGGTCAGATATGCAGTCGCTCCATGTAAAATACTCCGGTTTTCAGCTGCATCCGGTTAGATTGGAAGCCGACCCCAACATAGTTGGGAAAAGGCTAGGCACAGGATGTCGAGAGATATAAAATCATCAAATAAAGCCTGCTCAACAGAATGCAACGAACAGTCCATAGGCGTTTTGCTCCATTAAAGAAGTTCAAACTATTAGTCGATTAGCCAATTAACCTATAAAAACTAAGACAGACGGATAAATTAACGTAGTTTTGACAAACCGTTGTGTTATTTATATCTACTCAAAATTTTTGGCGTTTTCCGGAACGTCTCATTTTTAACGTGGGATTTATGGTAACCCTACACCTGCTTATAGGAGTTTGAATAAATCATCGTACATTTTTAAGAGTGTGTGTTTGTACGTTTTTCAAACAAGTATCTACTTATAGACTGTAACAGATGCGATGCGATGCTGCAGCGTGATGGCAGACGTGAATAAATTATGCCATTTCGATTGCGAAAGTATACTAACGGTTATTGCAGTAAATTAATTATAATATTACCGTTACAAAATAATGATATTTATGAGCTTTTAAATTAAGTACAGAGATATAACTGATTTTGTAATTTTCAATTGATTTTTATTTCAGTTATATCAACCTAATGGTTTGAGAAATTAAACCAACCTAGATTTAATAATAGCCCAGCCAATAGCGGCTAACGAGAAAGCGCTAAAAGGGTTGCATCATTTCGCATTCACATAGATGCGCGCGCGACGATCGCAAATCCATGCGTTAGACGTTTAATTTTAGGGCGTCTCGTTCCCGGAGCCACGAGGAAGTGCACCGGCCTATTTCAGTCCGGCCCTTTGTTGCTCCGTTTATTTCTGTTTACGTCGCGTTTCGTAACTTTACGACCGACTCTCGGATGCGCAAGCGCACGCTCTGTTGCAACAGTTATTAACGGCTGCCCGGAGCGAACCCAATAAGAAATGCTATTCTGTATTGTAGCGATGTAATCGCTCTCTCGTCAACACATGTCTATTCAATGTTAAATCGATACGATTAATCGTTTTATAACGATGTTTATAAATTAAGTATTGTGAATAATGTTATCGATTAATTGAAATTTATTGTCCCCACGTTAGCGACTTCATTTCTTTGGACGCGGTGCATTTGTCTTTATTATCGTTAGGGCTGCCAGGTGCTTCGGTGCTTCAAAGTGCTTATTTAATTTTTATTGATGACCAAAATATTTTAATCTTATTTTATTATAGAGTACAGTACAAAAGCTATATCGCTTTTAGCGATAAGACCGCCCATTGTGTCACCCTATGTAAAATTTTCTAATTTATGTCTGTAATTTTTATGGTGTGCATAATAAAGAGTATTCTATCTATCTATCTACAAAAGGGTATGAATAAACATCGGTAAAGTATTTTGATATGTGTTATTTATAATTGTCCCTTTTTATTCATAATTTTAGTTACTGTAATTGGTTGTAACACCGTTGTAATTAAATAAATAAAGTACTAATTGCAATCAATCATCCAATAATGTAATCCAATCATCAGTGCAATCCATAGATTACTATTATATATAGGGTGCAATCTGAAAATATGAGCCTTTAACATCCTTTTAATTTAGTCAAGTATATAAGTTTTACTTTCGTTTATTAAATTAATAATCAAATATTTACAATTCCGCAGCAAATACTGTAGGCGGTGTTATATAAAAATGCCTACCAAAAATGCTAATGCCACATGATATATTATGCAATATAACTTGCACTAGAGGGGCTCGTGGCTAAGTAAAAACAGCCGCACGGGTTTATCTTTGGTCCGTGGATACGTGATCTTTACATATCAGAACCCTCTGTGCCTCGGAAAGCACGTAAGCCGTTGGTCCCCGCTGTCTTTCGTAGATCTTTCACAGTCGTCAGTAGCCCAAAATTTTGATCAGTCTTACCAAGGGGTATCGTATTACCCTGAAACTTGATTGTGGAGGTTGTATCCGGTTAGAATGGAAGCCCACCCTGACATAGTTGGGATAAGGCTAGGCAGATGATGAATAAAACTTGCCTTACACCTTAGCGACATCCCTATAACCCGCTAATGTGCGTACATCAATAAGATAAAACCATATTCGTACACGGGTGCGAATAATTGACCTCTAGTCCATTCCCACATCGACGTAGACTCACCGTGTACTCGCGCTTATTGCGCTGCCGAGGCGTTAGAAAGCGCTTATCGTCAGCTAACTGCTTACTTCTAAATGAAGTGTCGTGATTTTTATCGATAAAGTCTACCGGTTGATTAATTGTTGCCACGACTTGCCCCTGCGCAGCTTGGAGTGACACTGGGATTTAAATGGTTGTGAGAAATAATAGTTATCTATTGTAGTAGAATACCTATACCTACCTATAGTGGAGTTGTTTTTCTTGGGAAAGGATGGAAGATCACTTTCGAATAATAAGTTTGGCGCTCTTCAAGCCTCATAATTGTTCGAAGATTTTAATTAGATTTTCAGTTATTAAGTCGATATAAAACGCTTCACTTTTTGCCTTTAATGACATGTCTGAACACAAAATAAATCAAAAGTGAAAAATGTATTCATTAGTAGCAATGACTAATAATAATCTTTGATTAGTAGTGTTTTTCAATCTTTTTGAATACGCGACCCCTTTAGAAGTTAGCAAATTCTAGCGACCCACTAGGCCCTAGGGTCATCCTTCTGACTGAAATTGTATTTTTAGTGTGAAGTGTAGGACCTAGAAACACTTGCCTTTTTTATTTTGTCCACGACCCCCTGAGTAAGGCTTTTCGACCCCCCAAGGGGTCGCGACCCACAGGTTGAAAAACACTGCATTAGTGAACCGATTTAATGATGTTGGATTTCAGCACTCCGATCTTTCACTCGCCTACCGAATGATCGAAAAATGAAATTAAAGAAGCACATGAACGTTAATTTTGTCGGTGTCGTGTGAACTTTTAATGAAACAAAAATGACCTTTCAATCGAGTGAACCGTCGCCTTTAGAAGACTGTTGATACATAAGTACTAAACTAGAGCCTCAAAAGTGGTACAACTGTAAAAACAATATAGAAAGAAAATTACAGAAAAATAGCTCTATTTGTCACAGAAACACGTGCATAAAAAGTGATAACAGTAATCAGCAATATTAAATAAAATAAAATAGATCTAAGTAAAAATATGAGATCACAAGTATACAGATAAATAATCGGCAGCTGCACGTCATGACTGTGACAAGAATGCTTCCACTCAGCATGATGCTGCGCTATGGGGGGGACTCACAGCGCTATGCGGGGTAATCTATTTATAAATAACTAAGAAATAATAAATATCTTAATAAACTGAATATCTTTAAAGTGTTGTTACTCCACGTAAAGGATTTCAAGTATGGAGTATTTCCACGTGGTTGGTTTTCTTTGATGTCTGCGGAAGATTTTATGCGTGTTCACTTGCCAGATGTATTTACGTAAAGAAATATTGTTAAAGTTATTTTCTTTGGTCAGAAATTGATGGACTTTGACGTTTAGAAAGTCTTAAATAATACATTCAATACTTCACTCTCAGGCTCCAGGCTCCAAGTGTTGAAATTAGAACTTTATTGTTTAAATGAACCTCTCAAAACCACTTAATATCTCTCTCTTACTATCCATTTACGCATTTCCATGTAGCCGTCATCGCGGATTTGATTACCTTTCCATTATCATGCAATCGGTATGAAATGAAAGGCGGCGCTGGTACTGACCGCTTTGGGAGGCAATTCTCTGGTAATATGATGCGACTAGTATCGGTCATGCTTTATCACTCCTCTGATTCATGGTAAAGTTTAAGATCTTGTACTTCATATTTTGATATTCCTTAGCTCAGCAAAGTTTCACTATCTACATAAGATTGTAAAACTTTGCTGTGCTCTACTTACAAAATTAAAGTAATTCTTGGTTAGTATAATAAAATTAGCCTCAAAAAGATGAAAACATCTAAAAACTAGAATTTATTTAATTGTCTACTATTTTTGCTTCATAATATTGTATCAGTGATTAGCCATAATACATACCTATTAATCATTGGTTACTTTTGTAGTTACACATAGATACAGTAGTAATTCTTGTGGAAGTGTATCTCGCAGCCAACTAGCTTATCCTTAACTTAACCTAAGATTAGCCTTTCAGTTAACAGCCTAGCCTTTTTGCTAAACGGCGCGCCGTTTAGTAAAAATTATAGGCGGTTATAGGTTCGGTAGGAACTATGACCAACAACGCGCGAGCCGAATTGGTCGCAGTAACTAAGCCGGGGCACCCCGAGCAAATGGGTTAGGTTAGGATAGAAGTGTGATATATCGCGCGCGAGCCGAGCAAGCGACGCGAGCGATACCGCGGAAGCGCCCGGCGAGCGCTACTTACAAAGACTTGGGCTGTTAACTGTAAAGTTAAAGCTAGTTTGCTGCGAAATATACATCTTTTTGAGGTGGATTGTTCTGCAAAAATGGTGATGAATAAGGGTTTTTTCCGGGATATTTATACGTTTATATAATGGACAGACATGTCCATTAGCAATCCGATACTGAAGTGCTATTAAATCGGTAGGTACTCTAGCACTTTTAGCAATACCTAAGTTATAAGTATTGAACTTAGGTACTTAAGTACGCCGTATTAGTAACGCTAGCTCAACTTAAAGCCCTAACTTAGCCATAACCGTAACATAACGCAACGTAACGTTTCTTACCGAAACCATTCTACTAAGAAAACCTCTTACGCGTATGACCGGCGCTAACGGCGGGATCACTTAGATCTACAGTTAAAGCGAAAATAGCAATCTGCGCTCGCGCTGGATGAAATCCATTCTGTGTTAAGAGTACGGTCACATTGATGAGGTGGTAGCGGGAAAACTAATGGTATTAACGTAGATATAGATATAATCATATTGATGTGCTCTATTGTGAAACCACACAATGTGATTATTTTTATCAATATTAGGTATAGGTACCTGTTGTGCTGATTTTATCACACACTACGTTGCGGGCTTTCCCCCTTACATTTTGCAAATTTTTGAGTGCCTTATAGCTTTGACTGTACCTAAATATCGCCGTAAACAATCAATCATAATTACTTATAATCAGAATAACGTAACACAATGTAATTTCATCATTACTGCAATTAAACTACAGGTTTATACCATTTTAAAGCGATTTTATGTCGAAACAAGTTTCGTTCATTTTACGTAGGTGTAGAAAGCAGCGATCATTTTAATTTTGCATTTCTTTGACTTTTCTTCACCTAGTGCTAGTTACTTTATGATTTTCATATTTCACAGTTTGTGGCTGATCCAGCTCCTAAAATGTCCTAGTACATCTAAACAATAGAAATATCGCTCTATAGTGCACTAAAATATTGATTATGAAAAATGTAATAATTAATATCGTAATTTAGTTAAGATAAAGAAAAAGCATTTGCAAACTTTCCAAATGCCCATTTTGCGAGTAATACTTCACCAAGTTTAGTGTTATTATTGCAATCCATACTTAAAAGTTTACGTGCACTATAGCTATTTCATATGTGAACAAATTCTTAAAAAAAACAGGTAAATGTTTGACAGCTATACCTTAGGTGACGACGCGTTGGCAATTTTTAGAAAGCACGTTCTTAACATAGTCACCGCCTTACCAACAGAGTTCTTGCCGCTGAATAACTGAAGGCGTTTGATTGATGCGCTACAATGGCATTCCTGTGACGTAACTGTTGCAGCTTCCGTTAGCTTGTAGTTGTAGTACAACTTATGATGCAGGGAAATGGGCTGCGGAATAGGAATGTGCTGATTATGAAATATGAAAATTGATATTTGGAAAAAACTGTCGTATTATTTATTTAAACTTCGTGCACAAGAGATAAAATAATACACAAAGGCGGACTTAATATCTAGGGCATTTTCTACCAGTCAACCTTAGGGTGAATCAACAAAACATAGCAGGCGCTATATAGAAGATAATAATACGGAAATAATGATAAAATACAAGAATTAATATTAATACATTATGCACACGTGACGGTTCTAGACTGGGGGACCACGGGCAAGTACCGTTCAGAATATAGCCTACAAATAAGACTTCCTGAAGCAGATTTTTGACAGATCCTGCTACTAAAATTGTTATCTATGTGCAAGCTATTTAAAAACACAATATAAGGGACAAACTTAGTAGCTATTTTTTTTAATGCTTCGGAAAGAACTGTCAAAAAGAAAAGCGTTAAACTCACACCGAAAGGATATAAAATGATTTAATATCATAGAATCGAGATGCATTTCCCAACCAAATGCCAAAAGATCATTAGTTATTGCGGGTCACGATCTTCAACGAAGGCGTAAGTCGTATACTTAGAGAGAGAAGGATGAAATGCAATACAGAAAATGTCTAAGCCAAGTCTGCAGTTTGTCTCACCAGGCAACTCGTAAAAATCATTGAGAATAAGGGTCCTCTTGTTGTAAATAGTGTAACGTTATCTATTCGATTGTAATCGACGGATTTATACCATGATCAGATTGCTTTGAAATTATTATCTAAACAAAGAAAGGGATGTTTGAAGTAGTGTTTATTTAATTGTTCACCGTTATGAAGTAGTGGTCAATTAACATTATTTATTCGTATTTTCCGTATCTTTTATATGCGTAATATAGTAATTAATGATTGCCTGTATTTTGCAGCAATAAAATTTGACTTATAATCTTTACAAATGTTACGATTACGATCCAGATAATAATGTTAACGGTTGTAACTGAGTAGTATTTAGAACAACATAGTTCTAGTAAAAAGAGTTCACCTCAGCGCCAATAAAACCTTTTCTAAAAAAGCAATATAGCTATATTACAGAGAGACACGTTTTCTCGCGCCAGAATCTGCGCAAGAGTTGTAACAACTAAGTAAGTGGCCACAAAGAAGGTTTTTTATGTGGCCACGCGACTAGAGTCGTGCTTCAAGCGCGTGATAGACGCTGATGGCGGCCATTACCCAGTGATACCGAGACGTATGGTCACCTCTAAACGATCTACGCTTCAGGAAGGGCCAGTCGTAATGGCTAGCTGTGCTTTGACTGTTTTACGATGCTGATGGTTGGATGGCGAGACGAGCTATCGGAATGATTGCGCTATGATAGGCTTAGGACTAATTGTGATGGGTTTAGTTGATGTGTTTACTTAGAATGTAGTTTTAGTTATCAATCTGCCTCTGCAAGATGTCAAACTGCCTAGTCTTTTCCCAACTAAATTGGGGTCGGCTTCAAGTCTAACCCGATGCAGCTGAATACCAGTATTTTACATGGAGCGACTGCGTATCTGACCTCCACAACCCAGAAACTGGGTAACAGGATACCCGTTGGTAAGACTGGTTATCAAACTTTTAGGCTACTGACGACTCGTAACGACTGTCAAAGATCCATGAACGACCTTTCCGAGGGACGGAGGAGTCTCGGTATGTAAAGATGATCATCCATCCACGGACCAACCCCGGCAAGGGTAGCTTAGCCTGATGGATCGACTTGTGCGGCTGTTATTACTTAGCCACGAGCTCTTTCTCTGTAAGATGTATTCTTTCTAATTTATTGTTAATTTTACTAATATCTTTGTAAAATATACCTTTTATTCTATGTAGAAAGTTAAGTTCGTTGTGTAGCTTTGGTGAGCTTTTAATTCATTGTTACCGTAAAGTTAATTCATAAATGCAGAGCCCGAAGCTGTTCGAACATTGTTCGTACACGCTTATTGTAAGCAAATAAATTCCGAACAATTTTTCATCGATTGTTCAATCGATTACAATCAATCGATGGTGGGCAATCGCTTCTTATCGATGTTATCTAATCGCGTAAACATTTGGACGTCCCGCGTGTCTGTGCTCGGCGCTTGTCGCGTTTCACGCCTGCGCTGCGCCTGCGCCGCCATTCGAAAGTAGGGCCCTTGCCGAGAATGCGATAAAAAAAAATGGATATACTGATTGGGTTTAAGAAATATTTGTTCGATTGCATCGCTTTCTGATGGCGAGTTAAAAATAATATAAGTAAATAACGTTTATTGTCTGCTAATGTTTTGTAAGTTTCAATTCTCTCGCCTAATTTCAGTCGGTTGGTTGTTTTTGGATCGAGGAAAGATTAAATAAGCCTGTTATGAACGCCCGCGGCGCAACTCTAAATAACAGATTTATCAAATTTAAAATAGTGTACTGGTTTAGTCTTTTTCTTTTACCAAGTCAAAAGTTAGCGGATTTAGCTGCTGTCACGGTGAAATAAACTATTACAGTGGCATGACACACAGTTGTTTATTTCAGCAATTTCATCATAACATTGTAACGTTTTATCCGTGACTATTTTCATTTGGTTTTTATCCAACTACTTTAGTCTCTTTAATATAATCTTCTTGCTCTTACCCCGATTTATTTTGGATCGACGCAGTACCTAGTACCTGCCTCTTTATTTTCACCCGTGTACCTCTATCACCTGTTATTTTAGCGACCACTGTATTCCTAGTTATATCTTCTTTCACCGTTGTTGAGGAAAATGTTGTGAGGAAAGTTTTGGGTATGAATGTCGATGACTATAAGAGTAGGGGAAGACCAAAGAAACGATGGATGGACTGTGTGAAAGATGATATGGCTAGAAAGGGGGTGACTATCGATATGACGGCTAATAGAGAAGTATGGAAGAAAGGGACATGTTGCGCCGACCCCAAATAAATTGGGATAAGGGCAGGAGAATGATGATGATCTTCTTTCACCGTTCAAGCAATCTAAGTATCCATCTTGATAAGTCACCTACACCTAGTCAATTTAATTGTAATTTTAATGAGCTAATAATACATTCGATATCACTACATATTTTAAAACAAAGTCCTCCGCCGCGTCTGTCTGTCTGTTCGCGATAAACTCAAAAACTCCTGCACCGATTTTCATGCTGTTTTCACCAATGGATAGAGTGGTTCTCGAGGAAGGTTTTAGTATTTATTAAGCGACATCAACGCGGGCGAACCCGCGGGCATCAGCTAGTATAGTATATTTCAGAAGCTCCCATAGGCTAACGCTTTTAAACTTTCCCAAATAACCCTAATAAATTACGTTATACACGTCAATATAATCCCCGTACCACGGTATCACCAACTATTTTTACTTTCATCCTCCACCTTTCACCCGGCATCTCGTATGTACTCATTACTACTCATGTTACCTCACGTTGCTTTGATTAATGTATCGCTGCACCGCGGACGATTTTATTGACAGGCGGTCCTACTGCGTGCATTGTTAGAAAAGCTCACACGCTCCCAATATGTGTGGGTTTTGGTGGGACTGTGAGCGGGGAGCGGGGCTTGAGAAAATGATCCATTTTCAATTTTTAAGGAGTCGAGCTGTAGAGCTTTTCATTCAAAGTCAAAGTCAAAGTCAAATAATTTATTTCAAGTAGGCACATTAAAGGCACTTTTGAACGTCAAATACATAGAAATAGAACTGATTCTAGTTGCCCCTTCCAAAAGGTAGTTTTCGTAAGGAGAAGAATGAGCAAGAAACTCCACCGTTACTATAAAAAAAAAAAAAAATGTTTTACAATATTTGGTATACATCAATTATATAATTACATGTGAAGACGATGCACCGAGAATACAATTACTGTACCACAATAGGTAAAAAATAATTAAAAATGGAACAATGTTGAAAGGGCTTTTTTAGAAGGGTTATACAAGACCAGGGGGCTTAAAACAGTCACTTTCGCAGAATCATAATAGGAAAATATTATGAATCATCGTATCATGTCACAAACTAATAATTCATAATTATGATCTGCGTGCGATTCATATTACGAAATAATTCATCTGTTTGACAGTTTTCTATGGAGATTCGTAAAATGGTCCACATAATAAGAATTGATTTTGTGTCAAATTAGAGGAAATGCTAATGAGAGCTGGAAATTCAGGAAATGAAATGCTTTTAGAGGAATTGCTAATGTTGCTGTTTTAGACCCCCAGTACTATTGTAGATTGTATATAGCCTGAGTGGCTTGAGGGGTATGCTTATGTCTGCATGTTTAAGACGAGGCATATGCCCTGTAGTGGGACATGGGTGCCGGTGAAATGGCTCAAATTTACGTCCGGTTAGCGACAAACATTGGAAGGTCAATCTGAAGATGTCTAAAAGCATAACCATAGTTCCAGCAGTAAACAACAACAACAATGCATGGTGGCCAAACTTTGCCTTAAACTAAATAAAAGTTTTTTTATAGTAGTTTTATTATAGTTACTATGTTATGTACAATATGTATCATAAAGAAGTTATAGTTGTATTGTATATTTAGATTACTAACTTAGCTTAATATTGCGCTTCTGGTGTTTACCTTTAAGTGAGTGTTACATTGTTACTTGTTTATAAAATAGTTTTTATGTATACAGTATGCAAGGGTAAACACCGTTGTCACTCAAACCATGGGTGGTTGAATTAAATATAAAAATAAATGACCCAGTAACAACTAAAAAAAAACCTTATTTTCATAAAGAGATTTTAAAAAGTAAATATCCGTCACTGTCCCGATACTCATGGCTACGCGTTCGAGAGTGCTGCGAAACAGCTGACGGCCGGTCATGTAACGTCCCGCGCGCCCCGCCCGCCCCGCCAACCGCCGGCCGCGGCCAGTCGTTTCCCTTGCGTGTAGGGTGAAATATTCTTGTGGAAAAATGTAGATTTTCTTTAAAAAAATAAAGTTGTATTTTTCCATTAATTTTACGTTATATAAATGAAACCAAACCACTGGTTTCAAGGATAACGGTGTTTACACTAACACCCTGTATTATTAGTGTAAACATTCGTTGGTGAACCAAATATATAAAATAAAAATAAAAAGTTGGTTTTGCGTATTTCTGATGATAGTCTGAGGTCTATTAGCGATACAGTGATAAAAGAAGCCAGGAATTCAAAAACAAAGGCCAGTTAGAAAGTGCAGCTTGATTGGCATTCGATTTCATATTGAAGATAAAAATAACACGGTGAGATATGAAGAGGATAATTTATATTACAGACCATTTATTAGTTGCAATTGCCAAAACGTGAATGTAAATAAAAGATAAGTAAAAACCTTTTTAAAAACAAGCTATTAAGGAACTAAAAAGGATTATCCCAGGGCCACCTTCCGGCTCCATCATCAGACCTTGAATGCCACCTAGTGTCAAAGTACTTGAATACATAACCAATGAGTCCAAACACGATGGTGCTATCTTGTTTGATTGAGGAGTTCCTATGCCTAACTTCCGTCTCCATCATCAGATCAGCTCCATGGTATCATTTTTTCAAAATGTCTCGGTAGTTGTATGAGTATGCCAAGTTTCAGCTCAATTGGACGCCAGGAAGTGCTTGAGAAATTTATGACAAAAGGAGTAACCGGAAACATACGAACAGAGCAAGCTAATATAAAGCTTGTAAAAAAGACGAAAACACGAACTCTCGAAATTTAAACGGCAATAATCTTATCGAAATCTATTGTGATGTAAGTTTAACTTTAAATATCTACCATAATGAGTAGGTAATAAGTATTAACACTGTTTGTCCACCGCACGAGATTATTCGAACCGAACGTGACGTCCCGGTGATGGTGTGCGGTGGAGACGCGGTCATAATAATGTATGTATCGCTACTTTAGCGCCTTCATCTCGTTCTCGTTGACGTCCCGTTGACGTGGCGGTGATCAAACGGCCTTAGTGTATCCCGCTGTTCTCTAGCAGTCTAGACGATCCGTCGTGCAATCAAACAATGTTCGCAGTTCGTAATCTGTCAATCGTGATGCGAGCAAATGATCTGCCAGTTGTGAACTCATTTGCTTCTGCGCACATTTGTCATGCCCCTTATTAGTTTTCTTACTATATATCTTAGAAACGTCGAATTTTTAGCTATCAATTATAATGAGAAAGTTATGTTTTCCTTATCTTTTTCGGTCATCTAGATTTTATTAACGACTCCTCTTCGTAAAAATATGTTTGTAATAAGTAGTTGTATTTTTATACAATGTGTATCGCCTATGGCGGTTGGTATTATGGTCGTTATGTTGCAATAGATAGTGTGGTGTCTGCAGAAACATGTATTAATTTCTGTTTCAATTGATCTATGTAGTGATATTTTTGGCACGGGGAGGCGTTAATGTTCCACTTTTAAAGCAATCTGATGATGGATGGAGAATATTGTTTAAAGCTACATTTGCACTTACTGATAGAGTTATTTTCTCTCAAGCGCACCGGGTGGTCTTAAGATTTTAATATTTTTTAATGGAAAGATTTTTCTTTTAAGATTTCGAGTCTTCCAGCACTGTTAATAAAGTGGCACCTAGTGGTTTTTTTTTGAGGACACTACGCTGGGTTCGTCCCTGAGGGCTCCGATTACGTAGGTACACGTCTCTGCGGGCCCCGATCCCGCAGGTACACGTTCCAGAGGGCCACGATCCTACCAAGGCATAAAACACTAGATATTACGTATATTATGTTGAGATATTATGTTTTTTTGTATTATAGCTGTCTGGCATTTTTGTTGAACTGGGTGTTTTTGGGTCAACCGTGAGGCACACCCCCCTGATGATTTTCCTACATCGCAATTTAACACTTTTTATTTGATTTTAATTTTATTTTGTTACCTGTTGTATACATATTTTAGCTAGTGTGTGTCTTTTAGTCTGTACTAAATAAATGTATTTTCTTTCTTTTATTATTTGCAGTAATTGAATATTTTATTGCCTTCATGAAATCGAGGAATTCCACAATAAATTCAAATTACCATAAAGCTGACAAGGAAATGAACTAAAGGGATGTGGGGGACCAAGTTCCGGTCAGGTTCCATATTAATTATGCGCTAATTACAGGAAGCGAGGAAATTGCTCTCAGGCTGTAATGTTCATACATCTGGACATGAAGTTATACTTGCCTTTACTTATGCACTTCCACTTCGCATTACAGAGCATTAAAAAAACCAATATCCGACTTTCCATGTCTACAAGAATATTATGAATGAAATGAAAACTACAAAGTTAGCTTTAGAATGTGTTCAGAAGAAATGATTGATTATGTACTGAGAGAAAGGAGTTCTTTAGTTGTTGGGGAGGACCAAACAAACGATATATTATGGATTGTGTGAAAGATGATGTGAATAGAAAGGGGTTGACTTCGGAGACGACGGCTAGTAGAGATGTACTGACCCCAAATGGGGTAGGAATAGGAGCATATAGCTACTCAAGAGCACAAACAAAGTTCTATACTAACAGAAATTGTGCAGAAACCAATGCCTTTCAGTAGTACTGTACCAAGTTCTGAAGTCGGAACTTACTGAACTGTTGACGTGTGAACAATTGTACAGAAACTTTAATGCTAAAGCTGTTTGTGTTACATATAGCGTGTATGTTACAGTGATTCTAGAGTGAAATGTAGTCGATATTGTACACGATATTTGATGGAAACATCAATATTATCGTCATGATCATTTATGAATTTCTACGAAGTCAATATTTTTTTAATTATACTTAAACAGAATACCTGTAATATCCATTGATCATTTTTCATTTTCAATTTACGACGGGTCGATTTATAGCTTCATGTACCGACTCTTGTAACTGATTTACGTTCCTGATCCGCCATTGGTGTCGATGTTTTCAGTAGCCTATATTTCACGCCCTATCCATTTGCTTTGTTCCCCATGTGGTGGTTATGTTTATATGTATAATCAGCCTGTATTTTTCCCCTGCTGGGACACAGGCCTCCTCTCGGTGAGAGGGTGTGGGTCTATTACACCACGCGGGCCCAGTGCCGGTTGGTGGATCAGGATATCACATGTCTTCGAATTTTTGATTCTAGGACATGCCGGTTTCCTCCTCCGTTGATGTTTTCCTTTACCGTTTTGAGAGCAGTGGTGATGAAATTAAATAAGTACACAAAGTAAAGTGTCTGTCTAAGTTTCGATTCGAAAGTCAGGGCCGATACCACTAGGCCACTACTGGCCCATGTTTTTATGAGTATCTTATCTCGGTGTATGTCTTCTAGAGGTCATTTATAACAAATGCTGGTGTAACAAATGTTCAAAATTACCTTCCATCGAAAATGTCACAGCATTTCCCAGCAGTTTCAAATATATTGACTCGTGTGTTATCCCACTTACGCGAAAGGTCTCTAGTTCGCATAAAATGAAACTGTAGTGCCTAGTGGATGTAGTGGATAAAGTGGATGGCCGCGCGAAGCTTGTTGGTCTCGTTAGTCCTCCGCCAATGAATCTCGTGAGACGTTGAGTATCTTGCTTACATTGTTTCCTTATTAACATCGACGAGCTATATTTACTGCCATTGGCTAGGATTACAAGTTATGTAGTTCGGAAGCTGAATGATAGGCTACTAAGTTGAAATCACTGATTTAAGACAAATAGGTCGGTAGGTAACACTTATGAGGGTGTCAGGTTTAATATAATTCGTGGTTTGTTATATTGTATAAAGATGATCAACGATTTAATTCAATGGTCTTTCTATTGAGATAAGCTTTTCAAAACATCGTTAGGATATCTATGAATTACCGAATTTTTCGAATGAAAATTTGACGTAAAGGAGGATCGGCAAGAATGTATGGAAGCTGGTCTCAGTACCAATAACAACCACACATATGCTATTCGACAGGTATTTTAATATAATAAAATAACTACTATGGCGGCTCATTCCAAATCGCTGTGTGAAAAAAGTTGTGGCCATGTTTCGCAGGACTGACCTATACGCTAGATAATGGAACCTTTGAATAGTCACTTCTAGTGATCATAGTTTGAATGTTTGCAAATGTATATGCATTCCGATGATAATATGGAACCACTGAGCTGGTCTGATTATGGATCTGGACGCTTCGATAGCGGAACTCTTGAATAGCCACCAGTAAACCCATCGAGTTTGGGCTTATTAGATGTGTCTCAGCAAGACCTGTTCATTTTACCTGATGACTGAACTAGACACCTATATGGTCCCATTGAGTTGGTCTGATTATGAACCTGGACGCTAGATAACGGAACTCTTGAATAGCTACCAGTAAACCCATCGAGTGTGGGTTCATTAGATGTGTCTCAACGAGTCCTGTTCATTTTACCTGATGACTGACCTGGAACCTTTAAATGGCTACTAGTAAAGCCACCTAGTGTCGGCTCATTAGACGTGTCATAACGAGTCCTGTTCATTGTATCTGATGTAGAGCACCTGATGGTTGGCCTGGAAGGTGGATAATGAAGTTCTGAAATTCCATTCAAACTCAGTGTTTGTTTTTTACATTTAGCACATACACAAGTATGTTTTTGCGATTATTATGGATGACGGTATGTAAAAAAACCGGCCAAGTGCGAGTTGGACTCGCGCACGAAGGGTTCCGTAACATTATCTATAAAAACGAGCAAAAAAAAACACGATTGTTGTATGGGAGGAGCCCATTAATATATTTATTATAATCTGTTTTTTAGGATTTTTTGTTATAGCGGCAACAGAAATACATCACCTGTGAACATTTCAACCGTCTAACTATCACGGTTCATGAGATACAGCCTGGTGACAGACGGACAAACAGACAGACAGACATCGGAGTCTTAGTAATAGAGTCCCGTTTTACCCTTTGGGTACGGAATCCTAATTATAAAACTGTTTACTATTCCATTTCTTTTTTTTATTATAAAGACTATGTTAATGACCAACAGCACGAAACGCAAAGTAAGCAGACATAAGGTTGTGAAGGTAGAACTTGTCCATGAGCATATAATTGCCTCGGCCAAATAGTGTCCTTTCAGGCGACACAAGATAAAGATGTCCCTCAATGCACCGAGAACGCCTAGAAGAGGTAGGTATTGGTCAATGAAACACCTAATGAAAGGACGAAACTCATGGACATGAGCATGCTTTCCACCCTCAACTATTATATGGACCGCAAAAGTGGTCATTAACAAAGCGTCAAAAGTCCGCACTCACGGGTTCAGCCAGCGAGCAATGGGACGAAGTATATGTATTCTGGGAGCCGAAACTTACTGACCGCAGGTCATCGTCATCAGGTAAAATGAACAGGACGCGTTGAGACACTTCTAATGAGCCCACACTCGATGGGTATACTAGAAGCTAATCAAGAGTTCTGTTATCTAACGTCCAGATCAGTCATCAGGTCCTCGTCATCTGATAAAATGAACAGGACTCGTTGAGACACATGTAATGAGCCCATATTCGATGGGTATACTAGTAGCTGTTCAAGAGTTCCATTATTTAGCGTCCAGGTCCATTATCAGATCAGCTCGATGGTACCATATTATTGAAATTATTGTATTATCATCGCATACATTTGAAAATATTCAAAGTAATCCACTAGAAATGATTAATATTCAAGTGTTCCGATAACATAGTGTCTAGGTCCGTCCTGCGAAACATCGCTACAACTTTTTTCACACAGCGATTTCAAAAGAGCCGCAGTAGTAGTTGTTGCTCTATATTAAAATTCCTATCTAATGACATAGGTCTGGTTGTTATTGGTCGTGGGGACCATTTTGTCCGGTCCTCCTTTCTCACTACAATGCGTGCTAGGCAGTTTTGTAGGAACAACATTGCCTAGCACGCTTTTAAGAAAACGTGAACATAGGAATGTTCACGTTTTCCACATTATGTTCATACATAAAATGCATTTCATAAAAATGCCTTTAATCTCTATCTCTCTATCCGTACCGTCGGTTTTTCCTTCAAGGATGACCCACTCTTCCGGCACCTTCACTCACGCAAATCATTATTGTCCATAATAATAAAATAATTTGACTGGGCTTCTATTGTACTTATGACAATAGCGGGTATAATTTTAAGCACTATCATTCCCCAACAGAATGGCAGAATATGGCAAAGGTGCGGGGTTACGTTATGAGAATTCATGAGCCTTGACTGGCATCTTTAGTTGCGGAGTCATTTGTACTGGCTTATGTAAAGGAGGTATATAAGGATTTTAAAGGAATTAATTTCAAGCTTTTTACTTTGACATCTTGGGAAAAATTGGCTGCCATTGATGCAGTGTCCAACGAATCGTAAATGGACCAATGATTTCCTATAACTGCTACTACCGTAGGTATATGAAAAATTTATTGGCTTGAGAGGAGTAAATTTTAGGAGCATATGACAAAGTTTTGTCAGTACTAGTAACATATCGCAAAACGTGTTAAATGTCTCATAAAACATGCGACAAAATCTGACATCATGTCAGATTGCCGTGCTATACACCTGCAATACGATTTTACTACTTGATGCACAATGTACATACCTATCGCGAGCGCTAGAATTTTAGTACCGGACAGTCGGCCGGCTGGATTTCATGCAATCAAACCACGGAAAATAGCAATTACATCTAAATTAACACCATGAATCTCGTTCCCTTAACCGAATCATATTTTGTAAAACTTAAAACCAAGTCCAATTGAGTGTGCTCGTGGCTTATTGTGTAAGATGGATGCTTTAAACATTGATTATTTTTATTCCTTCTAGTACTTTCCAAGTAAAAGTCTAACTTTCACTCTTTAGGTGATAAAATACTGTAAATATTTTAATAGACACTCAGACATTTGTTTGCTGTTCGCTAATTTTTGTTTGTTCAGTAAACTAATGGTGTGGGTGCAATTAATCATCAAGGCTTCGATGATTGCTTTTTGTCTTATCAGATTTATAAATGGAATTTCCTTTTGTGGTAGTTTGTCATTTGTACTGAAAATTTAAATTCAGAGGGTTCATTTCAATTTTATTTATTTATTATTATCACATACATTTGTTTTTACAGGTAGTAGGCCAATAAAACAATGTTGTCACAATGTTCACACTTCGAGACATCACCCAAAAACCAATTAAACACCATCAACAAACATGAAACGTTTTTGAACTGTTATATTTTGTAACGTGAATCATCAACTAACAAGTCCCAGGTCCAATCCCAGGACTCTAGTATTCCGTAGGTATGCTTAATATTCAAAGTTTTGGACTTACGTAGACGCGTTGCTGTTAATGGATCTTCTAGTACAGCGGGTGTACAATGAATGGCGTGAAAGCCTATCACCATGCTTCACCATTTACTTATTTAGAAAGCCTAAAACTATAGGAAGCAAACTCATCCCGCGAACAACAACATAGTAAAAATCAAGAAGAATGATCATCTAGATATGAATCTTTAATATCACTGAGCGCGTTCTCTTCAGCCATGTTTTCACTTAGTGCATTTAGATAAAAATCAATACAACAATCTTCTTAATGGTTTTCGAATACTCGATTAATATAAACCGCAACAATTTGCTTGTTTAAGTGAGAAGCGATGCTATAGCCAGGCCATCAGTTTAATAGGATGTTATTGTCGTTTATTAAGGCCCTACCCTACCTCAAATTGCTTAGCATGATCCTCCGTTATGCCGGAAATACTACAGCATTAATTTTGAAATAAATATATGTTATTACATAAAATTTTCTCTATAGAAAAACTAAACCGAACTATGAACCGTTGGATTTCAAAAATACTTCAAATTAGATCATGAAACTTTGCATAATAACTGAACTAACTATAAAGCAGGTCTTATGTTTTTTATTATTTTTTAATTACCGTTATTTTTACCGTAAAAAGCAATTACTAACTTTATTAACAATTCGAGGGTTGGAGCCGCCAGCACCCCACTCGGTCTCGCTCTCACTCAGGCCGCGAGTAGTATGGTGCGAGCGAGATAAAATTTGAGGTTGAGTAGGCCCTTAAACGTTTTGCCTTTGAATTGGCTACGCCTCGTTTGGAAGCAAAGTCTTATAACTAGTTTGAGGTTTATATTATCTATGCTAATCTGTGTACAGATGTAAAAGCCTCCATAGTCGTAACGCCATTTGTTTGGTACATTAATGAGGAGTTCTGCAATTAAAAGGTTTGCTGCATAGGTCATTAATTGAGCTATTTTATTGTATTGTTTTTTCGTTGAATTACTTGCGCTTTCTCTCTTTTCGGATTCATTGGATTTGCAGTAATTTTGTGGATTTGCGTCAAATTCTTCATTCGTTCCATGACATATCGTTTCTATCAGCTTTGTGATGGTTCTAATTAAGCTTTTGATATGAATTTTAATGTGGCTTGTGAAATTGTGTTTCCGTAGTATCATGTAGATACGGAAACGATTCCTACAGATATATCCACCACGAACATTAGCAATACAAATCAAATTCTTCCGTTACACGGCTTGACCTGCATCCTGTCTGATATACAAAGTTCGAATTCGAATGATGCTCCGAAAAGTACATCCGACGTTATTCATTACATAATGAAGAACTTTTGAATTTCTAATGTAACAACTAACAATGCCTCGTTTGGTAATGTAGGTTACATTATAAAGGGCAAAAGGGCCAGATGACAACCGCTGGGATTTGATAAGAAATGAAAATTAAACTAATCTATCAGAAAGTTAGTTGTAATGTAAAGGTTACTTGTCTTGCGATATTCTGTTTACTTTATCTACTCCAAGAAAGTGAAGTACTCCGGATTGAGATAGCCATTTATAAAGTTATGTTACGTGATTTCGAGTTGGGTAATTATTTGATCGTTTTAATTACGAATCTGTGGTCGAATCGGTCTAATTAGTTTTCCGTATTCCGGTGTTCGGTGTAGATCTCGCTTCGTGCTGCTCCGATTTCCTTGTTATCAACGTATTTTATGATATTTGTAGTTTCACTGTATACATATTTAAATACTTTTACAATTTTAACTTTTTTTATTTCGAGTGTTACCTATTCTTAGTAAGCTATTGTATCGTAAGATTCAAAACTTCCTAATGCATTATCTCCTGTTTCAAACTTTAATAGGTAAGTAAGTACTAGTTATATGTTTTTGATTGTTTACTGTAAATCTTGTGGATACTTATTTTGATATTTAATTACAACTTACCTCACTTACATCATAAAAGTAAAGACGCACCTAACGGCATATAATACAGAAGATAATATTACTCTCTCTTCAGAACACACATTATGGGAAAATATATCTTTCAAACGAATTATGTTCATTTTATAATGTCGTCATAAGTCCGTCTGTATGTCCTAGACTAATCTTACATAATTAGCAATTTAATGTTCGCCCAATCGATGCCGTGGGAGAAAATTCTCAGAGAGCTCATAAACGTCTATTATTTATAATATAAATCAGATAATCTATCGGATTGTTCGACATTTCGGAGTTCGCACGGCGGTGCGGGCGCAGCCTCCATTATGGCTCCAAAGAGTTACGTAACTGTCGGGCACTACGATTTTTTCTACGTCAGAGATGGTAAAAAAAGTAATGCATAGGCATTAGCTATGCTTCCATGTACCCGTTCACTTTGAATGGTATCTTATTGCGGATCGAACGAATAGAAAATTATATAAATTGCTTCTCGTAGTACGCGGCCCCTCGCGCCGTTATGGGCACTTCGTGAACAATTACTGCTGCTGAGAAGAAATATGTGCTTTTTGTTATGATTGACGAGTCACTTTTATGCATATTGCAGCACGATTACACGTGTACTGTTAAGGGTTTGTTTGTCGAGTAATTGAAAACAACCTTTACAGGAAACCATTCGTGCAAGAATCTACACTACCGGACTCTTATATCGAGACACCTTGCATTTTTTTTTGTGTAATGATTATGGCTTTTTAAATGGTCGTGAATTCAAATTCAGAACAACGATGACATCAAAATGGCCAGTAGCTTCAGAACTTTTTCTTTGACTCATCGTTTTCAAGTTTTAGGCCTTTAATTAAACCTTACCTGGAAATGCACGGTGGCTCGATTTAGGAGTCCGGGAGTGTAGTAGTAGGTATTTTGCAACGTCAGGTATTCAGGTATTTTACTTTCGTATTGATTAACGACTTCTGAAACGAAAACCTTTATCTTCACTTACAGAATGCACCATATTCTGCTACAAATTAGAAATGCTCTGGAGATCAGCCTTTTCAGGACCATGAAAACTGTTAGGTTACAAATCGGTGGCAGTTATTAATTCTCCTTTATGGGATACCTGTTAATAAACGAAGGGGTGAGGTTCCGCAGGGGTCGGTTCTTGGACCTCTTCTGTGGAACCTCCTCGAATACGACGGTAAGACACCGGTGTGTCGATTTAATTGAATATTTTTTGTAGTAATACTATTCTACACTCTCAAGATTACTTACTGAATAGATATTTTAAATCAACCTGGAATGAAACCCTGAAAGTGAAAACATCATAATCCTTGTAATTAGTAAGCAAAGCAACTATCAAGCATCTGTTTTTATTCCTCACGTTAATTACTTAGTTAGCTCAGGTGCGGTTTCTATTTATGTCTACTAGTATGACACTGCCTGCTTAATAATAGATGAAATAACGTTATTAGCATCAAAAGCTTCCGCAACTTGCGTGTTCGTGTTAAATTCTCATTAGAACCTTCTGCGTGATTGGAATAAATCCTTCCACTTGTTGACTGGGTTGCTATCTTCGAAGATCCATTTTTCTGTCCGTAATATTTTTAGATGTAACAGACAAGTGACAATTGCTTCGAAAGCGTTTCGTATTTCTACATCGACTTTCAACAGGATACACATTCAAGGATATACATTTTTGCCTTTTCCATCATCGTTATCGCTGATAGAATGTCACTTTGTCTAGGGCCTCAGATCTCTACTCTTCCCCTCCTATTGGAACGACGACTCACGAACTAGCTACGTAAGGTGTCATTGTCATAATCACCTTCCTGCCCTTCTCCCATGTTACTTCGGGTCGGCGCAACAAGTTTCTTCTTTCATTCACTACCTTCTCTTTCATATCATTCCTCTCTTTCTCCATCCATCAACATTTATATTCACACCTCTTTTATTCACAAGGTGTAATTGTATTGACTAAACCTGGAAAGGGGACATTGTTCTCATAATTATGAACAACTTTTCAGGTTTCAGTTGTATCAATTACAACTTGTACAAGAATAGTTTATGGTCTGGTGAAAAAGTGGCTGACCATTTTAGTCAGTGGAGGTTCCATTGAGAGGTGCCACAGAGGTTTATAGTATTACTTTAAGAATTCGCATTGTCACTTGTGGATCTTTGACAGTCGTTATGGGTCGTCAGAAGCCCGAAAATCTGAAAACCAGTCTTACCAAGGGGTATCGTATTACCCAGTTACTGGGTTGTGGAGGTCAGATAGGCAGTCACTCTATGTTAAATACTGGTATTCAGCTGAATCCGGTTAGACTGGAAGCCGACCCTAACAAAGTTGGGAAAACGCTAGGCAGATTGATTTACTTGTGGAAAGCTGTAGAGTATTTCTGAATAGTTTTCTGGACTAGGAGAGTTCTGCACTTCTGAACACTTCTCCTTTCCCCAACTCTAAAATAACTCGACTTAGCAACAGATGCGTAAAATTGAATGTATCAACGCGGTTAAGAATAGGGGTTCTAGCCGAGGGCAGCCGCGCACACGCACATTAATCAGCAGCTCAATGGGCATGTTACAGACAATTAATGTTCGATAAGTCATCGTTGGCCCGTTGCAAGGCTACGATAATTTACCCCTGGATATTACTAGTTACTACTAGGCATTAGATTTCGCCGCGTTTTCACATGTGCCTTGTTCGAAAGCGCGGTTTAATAAGACCTTTATAAACGGGAGCATGAGATAATGTTTTGTAAATGGTCTTAACGAGATCTACTTAGCTTAACTGTTGTTTATGTAGACAAGGTGCAATTTTATAAATGTTACGGTTCAAGGTGTTGGTGGAGTGTTATGCTGGTGCCGCACTTATATCGCCTTTGCGTTTAAGCTAAATTCAGGGCGCTAATTCGGATTTCCGGGGTGAGACTGTGAGAGGCCTGGGGGCTTAAAACGGTCACTTTAGCAGAATCATAATATGAAAATATTATGAATCATCGTAAAATGTCACAAACCGACAATTCATAATATGATCTGCGTGTAATTCATATTACGAAATAACTCATCTGTTTGACAGATTTCTATGGAGATTCGTAAAATGGTCCACACATTATGAATTGCTTTTGTGACAGATTAGAGGAATTGTTAATGACAGCTGGAAATTCACGAAATTAATTGCTTTGAGACGAATTGCTAATGTGGCCGTGCTAGGCCCCCAGCCTGGTCTTTTTAATGCAGAATTAGATTTCATTTATTTGTCAGAATGTAGTTAAGAGTACGTACTAACCTAATATGAACCACCACAAACTTGCACGACTGTTATGCTGTTTGGCAGACTTTATGTAAGTATTTAATTGTTAATACAGATATTGAATCAATAAAAAAAATCTTAGACCTAAGTGCTCAACTCAATTCAGGCTAAAAAAAAAGTAGGTAGGTAAGAAATTCGTGAGATTTTTGACTCGACATTTGAACAAAATTTTCGCCCCTGTACGAACGTTCGCCAAAGCCCAATCAGTGAAACCATGAAAATGAAGAGTGTATAAAAACAAACACAAAATGAATGTTCGTTTTATTTGTGTTCACGTTGAAATGAAAGGGTGTGATCATGTGTGAGAGAATTGTGTTCAGTCACGCTTGCGGGCCGCGCAAATAAGGAGATGAGAGCTCGTTTTATGCAGGTGTGAAATTGAATTCGATTTCGTGGTCATGCAGATGTATTTGTTTGAATTTTGACATCGACATATTTACTGCGGTATACCTAAATTATAGGGGTTCGAAAATTGTCTGAATGGCTTCGAGAAAAGATGGTACCGCTGTCTTGCTCGACTTGGCGAGGGGGTGCTGAACTCAGGTTATGCTGAAGTTAGTTGATCCCTCACAAAATATTTTACACACGGTGTCTACATCTCTTATCTACTTTCCTATCGCAGGTGTGCTGGAAGAGATTTCTTTAGAAATAAGCATCACCTTTGTACGTTTTTTTCTGTTCTTTTCTTCTTGTCTGTTTATTATGTGTGTACGTAAATAGTTAAATAAATAATTACCATAAAAAACGTATATCCTCTAGGTGAACAAAAGTTTCAAATGGGTTTGTATATCTGTATATGTGGTTACGAGGCTCAGTGCTACATGCTAGGAATCCCAAAGTTTTAATTTAAGTTAGAACTTTCTTTGTTAAAACCTATTTCTCTATAAACAACAACTCCACACACTGTAAACGTATCCCATTAATTACAAAACCGAACACTGCGCTTGTATTCGTTCGCAGCGAATCGCAACCGATTATGAATCGAGATCAAATCGCATTAATTACATCGAATGGAACGTCGATACTTCGATAGTTAATAAAGAGCCAGGATTATATTGCAAATAAACGATCTGAACAAACACTTTGACAGCACAATTCGATTGAGGCGACAGGTGAAATGTATTGAATTAAACTCTTACATTCATTGAATTATAAATGTTTCATGTTGTTTCTTTTTATGATGAGCATGCGTGGTTAATTTTGTACTTGCTTTACAATGTAAACATACTCTATGTATAGACGTACTGACTATTTAAAATAATAAAGGTGCCTAATGCGAAAGACATAATTATTTATTTAAAATTTTCGTACTTAAAATAGGTACAGAGGCGGACATAATGCCTAATGGTGGAATCCGACGATCGCCAATATTGCAGACGGACATGCACGGCCGACGACCACAGACTGCCACGCACCGCACACCCAGTAACTTCCGATGTCTGCGCTACCCCGCACGTACCCTTCCCACGGTTCGTCGTCCGGGCTCGTGTTGTCCGTCCGCAAAATTGCGGATCATGCGATTTCGGTATTAGGGATTCTATACCAGTCAACCAAGGGTGGTGATAGATGACAGGTCCTCTGTTTGGGAGGAACAAAGAAAAAAGAATTATTAAAAATAGGTATATCATGTGCATTATTGCCACAGTAGGCTTTATGAAAGGTCTCACGTCTTCAGTCTTTTGTGTACTGAAATCATAGAAAATGCGACTCCAAAATAGCTACGACGCACCTATTATTAATAGAAGTTAATAGAAGTTTATACACATTAAAACAATACATTTAGCATTTTTTCCTTCGCGCTCTATACTACACTCATCGGGAATTTCTCACTGGCAGCCCGGAGTTTGGATATGTGCCCGATTGATGGCAATAGGCTCGCCCCTTTTTCATGGGCCTTAAACATAACTGGCGAAATGTGGGTGTACTATGTAGCCCCTGCCTAACCCCTCGGGGAAAACAGGCGTGATGTTAATTTATGTTAGATCATTGAATTATTATCGACTGACAAAACTCATCGTAACATTTTTGTTGTTGTAATACAATATCATTATCCTACCAACCTAATTAGTTTTTAAAAACCATTCACCCGATAAGACAACATTTCCCAAAGTCAATCAACGAGATCAATTTCTCAGTTCCAGTTTCCAATGACGTCACTAGTTTCCGATTCCATCGCCGAAATAATCCGATTACTTACGAGTTTATAATAATGTAACTACCTCAAGAGTATTCAGTGGCTTTATTTAGATTAATTCAGTTTGATTAATGAAGAGTGCGGAGAAAGTTCGCCTCGTCGTCTCCTTTGTTTCATGCCATGATTTGGGATTAGATTTAGGTACTTGCATTCAGTTCCACCTCTTTGCTCGATAATACTGGCCTTATATAACCGCACGGTACTCGAATTTATCTTTTTTTTTTTTGTTGTCGATGTTATGAGATTGGATAGCTGTCGAAATATCGACTGTAGATTAGGTGAATAAATAGTTTTATATAATGCAAATTCGGAATTAACTAAAATGTTATTTGCGAGTCCAATAAAAAGTGTTGTGTAAGTTGGCGGATAGATTTAACAATAACGTTTATGTCGAAGTCATCAAGTGGCGAAAATTACAGTCAATTTCTCATCAATCTACCAACATGACTCGTTAGATTTGAATGAGGTCGTCTAGACTAACTTTTTAAACAGACAAAGGCGTTTCGCTCAGTCTAGTATTAGGATTACAGGCTGTTTTGTCGTAGATGACACGATTGTTAAAAAAATATGTAATTTATACTTACATTGGAAAGTAGCAACGTATAATATTAATATTTTTATAAAAACTAATATGATGAGTGTCAGTGATTCCCATCACTATAGCGGGTTCTGTATCTACAAATAGCATTCTATTTCTCTTCGTTTATGTATAAATAATTTTTATCCCTACATTTATGTTCTCATAACTCGTCAAAATGTAGGGAACAGCAGATGTTTCTTTCGCGATTTCAGGTTTAGTTCCATATCAAAAGTTGTTCATAATGATGAGTAAAGTCACGTGTTTAAGTATCGCTCACTAATTACCAGTCTCCCTATATCCATACTTCCATACTAATATTATAAATTCGAAAGTAACTCTGTCTGTCTGTCTGTATGTTACCTTTTCACGCCTAAACTACTGAACGGATTTCGATAAAATTTGGCAAGGAGATAGATGACATCCCGGGGAAGGACATAAGCACACTTACTTTTTACGCGGCGAGGCCACGGGCGAAAGCTAGTATGTACATAAAATTTAAAGTTGTAATTAGATAGGAATATCTAAGTAGGTAAAGTTTTTAATTTTTTGTCTTTTAAATTCCTATTATTACTTTAATTAAGTGTTGCAGACATTATTCGCGGTACTCCAAAAAAGCTCTTAACCACGTGGTCGTGTAAATGCACCACAAAGCACAATAGAGCACGTCTGCGCCCGCGTCACCGCGGTCATTAGTGGCAGACGCGACGTCGGACGACGCCCAATTTCGTCATTATATTTTAAATCCACCAGTTATCATTAACTGTCATTTTCGGTCATTTCACGAACCGTTAGATATGGAGTCTGCGGTGTGTGCGGCAAAAACAGTTGCACTATTGTTTGCAGATCAGAGTTAGTGTGGAATAACCTAAGCCTAATAATGGAATGGTATAAGCTGCAGGCGTAGCATGGCGCTTTCTATCTCTACGAAGAATAGACATAGCTTTTTCTATACAAAGTGACAGTTCGTTTCTTCATTTTTGACATCCACCGTAGAAATGTTTCTACAATCTGTCATTTTGTGTTTCATTTCTAACGATCTTTGTCTACATCTTTTTGTAGGTAGACTATTTCGGAAGAAAGTTTTCTATCCTTACTGTCAAAATCACACTGACAACCGATAAATCCTATGACAAAACCTACAAAACAAAGAATTCTGTGTCGAATTATGTAAAAGAGTGAATTACGTAAAAAGTGCAGTTGACTCTTTCTACTTTGCTTCAGTCGTACTGTCTACAGGAAACGTAATTTTTGTCTACTCTTCCGTCGACAAAACGGTGCTCATGCTACGCCTGCTGGTGTATCGGTTGTCGGTTTTCTGTTCATTTAAATTAAAGTTACTTATTGAGTTTGGCAAATTATGAGCCATTCGTTACAGGGCAGGAATAAGCTGGTTATTAGAATTAAACAAGTATAGTCTAGCCAAATTATGGTAGGAGCTTTCCGCCAGTTGTCTTGTTGGTCGGGCGCAGTACTATGTAAGGAATCCTCTATAAGTTACCTACTTAGTATTTTTTATAGACAAGCTTATCCATGTTATTTTTCACAAATAGGTACTACCTTGTTAAAAGAACGCATCCTTATCTATAGAACGCGCTTTATCTAGACGCTGTAAACGTCACTTTTCCCGCCAATTTTTGTGTCATTGTCATTGCGGTGTAATGGCGGACGTTCGCCCTCAATGCGATATTTTGGATGAATCCGAGCAATTAGAGTAAAACGCTGCTAAACAGTAATTTGAACGAATTTTCCGTGTTTAATGCGCCATGTAACTTTCTTTTTGTTGCGACGGTCAAGAGGTTAAATAGACTGTAAATACTGGAGCCAATTTGTTTTTTTTCCTGAGACAATGGAAATTGTTTTCCTTTTTAACTCATTTTTAAATACAGTACAACAATAGAGGTAAGGTTTTAGTATTGTGGAATTTATCGATGGGTTTTCCGAGTATAATCGAGATTCATCATAGGATTATTTATTCTAATTATAATTTACCGCAAACTCTACCACATAGCTAACTAAATCAGTTGAAATGATTGTAGTTTTAATCTCGGTATTAATTATAATAACAAACAATTATATTTACGTATCATTTTAAACAATATAAATAAGTAGGTACCTTCAACTTTCAGGAAATTTTATTGTCTATTTGTTTATTGGGTTTTTGCTCGATCAAAAACCACATTTAGAAGTGGAGCTAGCAATACAGGAAAAAGTATTTCAGCTAGAAGCAATTAAAACTATGTAAATAGCATTGTTTAATTCTTGCTGTGCATTTATAAACTGTATTGAATGTATAGAGGTAGGTATTCGTAATGACTAAATGATACAGGTGTAGTTCTATTTATCTATATAAATTAAAACGAAATACTGTTTGTTCGTTGGCAAGCGCATTACTTGAGAACGGCTGGACCGATTTGGATATTTTTTGTTTTAAAATGTTAGTCATAGTCCGAATTGGGTTTTATGGAAAGAACATTTTTTTTTAAATCTCGGAAATGTTTCAAATTCCGGAAAAACTGAACGTCCTTTTTCTATGGCATTTTTGTTGGAATTATTGTTTGGACAGGACCACGTCTGTTGGGTCAGCTAGTACCTACGCACAAATACATTATAACACATACACATTATGTACATACAAATGTCACCGAAAAGGGTGTCCATAACATTTATAACAAACGGAAACGTTTGAATACTTCGAATTGAATGCATGAGTGAAGATTTTCGCGTCACTTTCCTAAACTAATAAGCAGAACTAAACGTTGAGTCATCATGTCATTCCAACAGCTAGTTACACTTACCAGCTAATTGACAAGCCATTATTGGCCGTATCACCTTTGTATCAAGGGCGACAACTGTTTGTTCGTGTTTGTTTTAATTGAACTAATTGTGTTCGCGACCGAACGAGATAGCATTGAAATGAAAGAATGCTAATATAAATGATTGAAAGCGAATAAGCACATTGATTTGCTGTTTTGATTATGCTGAAAGATGACAATGATGACTTGTACAATCTTTGTAATCCACAATGTGAAATGTAACACACTGGCTGTAAAGGTTCTCCTGTAATGTAACGTTATTACAGAGTCGAGCATTTATCAGTGAGTGAGGCGAACCGAACATTACAGTACGCAACCTGTAATGATACAATTCGAGCATTACATCAGTGAGGGAGAAGAACCGGGCATTACAGTACACAATGTCTGTAATATTTTGATACAACTTGTAACATCAATGCGCACCACTCGTAATCACTCGTTACATTACAGGCGAATACTCGTCAGGTGAATACTGACCGGTGTTACGCGGCTCGTTGCTCGCGTATTCGTGCTCGTTTCCACGTACTGCCTGCACGAATGCTCGCTTTGTAACATGTTACATTACACCCCGTAACACCGATCCACCCACCTTCATGCTCAAAATCGAATCTGTAACTTTACATTACACTCTGCCACGCTCCTAGTGAGCACCTTTAGGAAAATGCTTAACTTTGCATTCCAAATTAATGGTACGTGTATATCATTCTTTGTGCATGCATGGTTTGGTTATCTAATCATAGTCTTTTTATTTTCATAATTGGTTAGTTGATTTGGTCTTTCGCTTTATTTTTCCGTTTGATAACATATTTAAATTAATTGAGTTGGACGTTGAGAGGTATGATTTGACATATTGATTGACACATTGAACATTTTAATCGATTAGAAAATGGGCTACGTTGTCGTCTTGTGTGGCATTAAACGTAGGTAAGCATACATAATATTATAAATAACAATACTTGGAAGTCCCAAGTATTGTTATTTATAATATTAATAATAGCGAATAAGCACATTGATTTGCTGTTTAGATTATGCTGAAAGATGACAATGATGACTTGTACAATCTTTGTAATCCACAATGTGAAATCCAATAAAAAATCCAATAAAATTCCAAGTATTGTTATAAATAACAATACTTGGAAGTCCCAAGTATTGTTATTTATAATATTATGCTAATAATTAGGTACCAATAAAATCCCTTTCAGAATGAGGAATTCCATATTACTAGTCGTCGAACCAGGAAAACGAAATTCAAAGTAATTATCCTCACACAAAATAATTAGGTAGGTAATAGTTAGTACCTAAATAAGTGATTTAATACCTGCATCAAATTTTGCTCATAATATTTATATACAGTCAGCAAAACAGTACCTTCATAAACAGGCAGCTAAATCGTGTCCCATTTCGAAAAAAAAACAAAATAAAATAACCCTCTAGGGGTTGTGATTATATTGATTTGTCAATCTTTGATATCGTTTGTTTGAGCGTTTTATGAAACTTTCTGAAGCTATATAGCTAGACAGGTGTTAAAATATTTACCTACTTATTATTTGCCTGTTAACCTATCTCTTTTGCTGTCTGTACCATCATTTCATAAGGTCTGATTTCATTCTAAACCTTTTGATCGGCTTACTATCATAGGTACTGAGTATTGGAATAATTATAGAGCAAGCGTCTCTTTTACAACAAATTGTTTCTTTGTTACCTATACCTACTTATTATTTGCCTGCACACCTATATCTTTTGTTGTCTGTACCATCAGTTCATAAGGTCTGATTTGATTCTAGATCTTTCGATCGGCATTCTATCATACTGACTATCAGAATATTGAACAAGCGTCTCGTTTACAACAATATTTTGTTCCTTTGTATAGTCGTGGCTTGTATAAGTCAGATGATATCGCCGATAAAGTCGCTCTGAATGTGCGAAATGTGGCTTATAGCTTAGTGCAGTCTGATGCCAAAATATTATAATGTATTTTGTTTGTGATAGTATCTATTTGTGATCGTAGATATCGTATGTATTCAAGTTTTATAGCAACATTTAATTGTATAATCGGTAAACCGAACCCAAGTCGGCCGGAGCAAAGACAATCTCCACAGGTTTCATAGACGGCTTTCCGAGGGACGGAAGAGTCTCGGTATGTAAAGATGGTCACCCATCCATGGACCAACCCCGGCAAGCGTATCTTAATCTGATGGATCGACCCGTGCGGCTGTTATAACTTAGCCACGAGCTCCTCGAACAACGTTTTCCTGTCCAAATGTCAATAATTCATAGAAAAATTCCAAAGAAAACATCATTATCAGTTTTTCCCGAATTTTCCAATTTTCCGCGCATCATTTTAATCTTTTCTTTCCCTAAACACTTTATTCAGACAATAATGAATATTTAAAAAAGAAAGTTAACCAAATCGGTTCGCTTACTAACGAACAGCATTTCATTTCTGTTTAAGAGATATAACTAATGCGATCTAGTTGACCCCAGCGACAAGATTTTTCGGCCTAGTACCGATGCATTCCACTCTAAACTTCATATGCTTAGTAAGGCCCCCGTGGTGATTTAAGTCAGTAAGGGTTCCCAAGGTTAATGAGTATTTTTTATTCATGAGAATTTGCTCACGTAAAGAAAGGTCACTATGACCTACTTAGACCTAGGACGTAGTTCATAAGTAAATTCACCAATCAGATACACCACGACGTACATTCGCGTACACAACGCTAACGGCATCAATATGCTACATACATCTAGATATAATTCGCGTGTGCTCGGTCCATTCGTTGTGCCCGTATTCCCGACGCGCTATCTCCTCGGTCGCTACACCGCGGTACAATCGAGCACTCAAGTGGTCACTTGCAAAACACAGCTGTTAACATTTTTTTTATTGATTTATTGTAAGTAGTCGTTGAGCAAATCAGTGGAGCAAATAAGAATTTTGTTCAGTTCAATAAGTAAAGGTCTTTTTGTATGTTTTGTGACGACAATCAAGACAATACAGTTGTTGCAAGCGTGAATCATAACTTCATAACCAATGTGCGAGTTATTGGTTTGGAAACAATCATTCCTGTTTCGTATGTGACACACGTGGGTTTGAGAGTTCGCTATATTCTCGTATACCTTTCCTTATCTCAACAGGCAAAAAACGTGCGCGCACCATCTGTTTATTGATTCTTTGTTCTCCAAACATAAAGAGAGTGAAATTCTTGTTTGCATAAAGAAAAGGATTTTTTAATGAATTTTTAATTTCTACATTTTATGAGGCATTTCTGTTAGTACCGAAGCAAATTCAGTTTATTCCTTTTCCAGAGTTAGTGTTGCCATAAAAATACTTATGCTTTGCAAACACCTGTATCCATCTGTTCCAAGACAAGATTATTAAGTTTTCCACTTATTTATTTACTTCTTCAAGCACAGAAATGTACAGAGGCGGACTTAGGCCAAAGGCATTTTCTACTAGTCCACATTAGGTGCAATAACATTGAGGAATATTAAAAAAAAAAAATATATGCCTAATTATATATAAATACTAGCTGATGCCCGCGGCTTCGCCCGCGTGAATGTCGGTTATTATATACGAAAACCTTAGTCGAGAACCACTCTATCCATTGGTGAAAAAAGCATGAAAATCGGTGCAGTAGTTTTTGAATTTATCGCGAACAGGACGACAGATAGACGCGGCGGAGGAGGACTTTGTTTTATAATATGTAAGGAAAGGATAAGCACAAATAAACATACATAAATACACGAATATTCTAAAACAAATTAGACAAATAATAGGAAATCATTAACGTTGTGATGATACTGCCAGCTTCTTACTTAAAAGTAGGTAGGAGTGCCCCACGATGGTCATTTTGAGGAAAGCTTTTACTTAAAAGTAGGTAGGAGTGCCCCACGATGGACATTTTGAGGAAAGCTTTTACTTAAAAGTAGGTAGGAGTGCCCCACGATGGACATTTTGAGGAAAGCTTTTACTTAAAAGTAGGTAGGAGTGCCCCACGATGGACATTTTGAGGAAAGCTTTTACTTAAAAGTAGGTAGGAGTGCCCCACGATGGTCATTTTGAGGAAAGCGGATGAAGCCACGAATGAACTAACTTCCTTGGCAAGCACAGAGTCCTGCAGTAGGACACCCAAACATATTTTTTCTTTTTAATGGCTAAACACTTTGTGCTCGTGTACCCCTAGTGAACACTTTCCGTTGTTAGTGCGGTCCCTTGTTGGCTCGATTATTGTTGTTAATTTGTATCGCCTCTGTTTATCACAGTTTTGTATTTAGGACGCCGCTCGACCCACCTGACCGTGTCTCTCTCTAAAGGCCTGGTTACACAGTACGACCTGTTGCCCTGACAGTAGGCAGCTTCCTCTATATCCTCGCATGACTGTAGCTTGGCTCACCCCATCCGGTCATGATGAATGAAGGCAGCTATGTCTTGACACTGAAATGAAATGTAATTGTTTATTCTGTAAATAGGATATTAGAATCACTTTTACACGTCATACTCGTATTATAAAATAGTAAAAATAAGCTAGATGAGATCGGCGTTTCCTAACTGACTACTCTGAGAAGAAAGGTCGAAACAAACTCTGAGGTCGCAGTCTCTTTTAAAGTCCAGACATAATCTTGGTCAGGCCATAAGTCTTGGTCAGGCCATAAAAGGACCTTGTAGATTAGCGTTTGAATTCTACACGGTCCTCTTATGAAATAAATGATAGGATGATAAATGAAATATGAAATAAATGGTCTTTTACACTGGCAAGTAGCCTCTGTCCGAGAGACTAGAGCTGCTGCCTTGTGACGTATGACAGATCATACGTCACAAGGCAGCAGCTCTAGTACGTACGTCAGAACGTAAGTTTTCCGATCTATTTGTTTGCATTTTCATCTGATACTTTAGGAACAGTGATTAATGAATAACACGACGTGAATGATAGCGTGACGGTTGACAGGGGAGAGTAACATGTGACAAGGGCAGGAAGATGATGACTTTTGGAACAGACATTATTAAAATACAATAGACATAGATATATAGTAACCTATTCCGCTTAACTATTCTCCAAGAGTCATAAAAAACCCTGTAAGAAATCGACACGTGTTTCACTGGGATGACGATTGACCAGTCGCAAACCAGAACACGACCAGCGCTTGGTGTGGCAACACGTCGTGTTCTGGTTTGCGACTGGTCAATCGTCATTAGTGGCAAAAAGTCAACTTAGATGCGAAATACTGACCGATAAGCACATGACAGTAACTCGTATGATGCGGTCATACGGTGCTAGTACCTTACTGCACTGCAGTAATTGTAGAAATAATACCACGGATAGAATATATTAAGTATATTGTAGCCAAAAATAATAAATTGCACTATAACATGTGAACGCGGAAAATGGCAGATAGGAAGCAGAGTAGCGCACCAAGCGTACGAAAAAGGTAACGTAACTTTTTTATAAAGGAGGCGCTAAGATAATAGTTTGTGTTTACATAGTTCCAACATCCTCTCTTAAACATAAACCCATCTTGGTCGAATAGTACGCCAGTTTTGAGTGCGACGTTGCTTTGGTTAGGGCATCTGCAACCATCATATTCGTTTGCACGTAGCGAACATCAATAGCCCCTCCAAATACTCTATCACGTACGAAATGATGCCTCACATCTATGTGTTTGGTCCTAGAGTGATAGCCATCAGTACCTGAAAGTTTGATAGAACTTTGATTATCACTGAAGATTACCATGACTTCATTTTTAAATTGAGGCCAAAAACTTTCTTGAAATTGCTTTAGCCACAAAGCTTCTTGCACACACGAAGACAGTGCCATATATTCTGCCTCAGTCGTTGACAAAGCAACGGTAGGCTGACGCCTAGAGTTCCAGCAGATTGTTCCTCCCTGAAACAAAAAAGTGTATCCAGTGCAGGAGCGCCGATCGTCTTCTGAGCTTGCCCAGTCTGCGTCACAGTAACCATGAGCCATAGTCTCTTCAGAGTTTTGCTTAAAACTCAGCCTGTACTCCTGAGTACCTTTCAAATAGCGCATTACGCGTTTCAGTGCAATCCAGTGTTTCATTTCAGGCTTGTTATTATATTTGCTTAACATGTTAATAACAAAACTAATGTCAGGTCTGGTAACCTGTGAAATATACAATAAACACCCAATTATCTCTTGATAAGGAATATCATGTAAGATCTTAGTTTCTTGGGTATTGCCTTGCAATTTCGTGTTCATGTCTATTGGAGTTTTAACAATTTTGCAGTCAGACATTCCATATTTATGTAACACTTCCTGTATATATTTTCTTTGATCCAGATATATAACACCTTTTTCCCTGTCTCTCTCTACATGTATTCCAATACAATAAACCAAATCTCCAAGATCCTTCATTTTAAATTGTTTCTGTAGTTCCTCCTTAAAATATCTCTTTGACTCTTGATTATTAGTAAATAATACCAGATCGTCAACATAAACAGCAAGGAAAATCATATTGTCTATGTCTACTATCTTATGATAAATACACGGATCGAGTTTAGACTGTAATAAACCCATACCTTTCAGTGTAGAATCAAGCTTTTTGTTCCATTGCCTACTGGCCTGTTTTAACCCGTATAAAGACTTTCTCAATCGGCATACCGAATCTTCACCATTGTCATACATAGGTGGCTGCCTCATAAAAATCTCTTCCTCTATATCACCTTGAAGGAAAGCAGATACGGCATCCATTTGACTTATGTCTAGATCATATTTAACAGCCAGGGCAAACAAATATCTAAGAGAAGCAAGTCTAACAACCGGTGAAAAAACTTCTGTATAGTCAATTCCTGGTTTTTGTGAACATCCTTTAATCACAAGCCGTGCCTTGTATTTGACTATTTCTCCATTTTCATTAGTCTTTGTCTTGAAAACCCATTTACATGGTATTGGTTTTTTCTTAGCAGGTAAAGTAGTTATTTCCCATGTATTATTTTCTAGTAGGGACCGATACTCCTCATCCATTGCATTTTTCCAGTGTTTAGCATCAGTGCCGGACAGTGCTTCCTCTACGGTCAGTGGATCTGAAATCTGCATAACACACATGAAATTATTATCCTGTATGTGTCTCTGATGAGATCTCAAAGTAATATTTCTTTCAAAAACATCATAGTCATCAGTTTCAGTTGTACTAGGATAGTATGTTTCATCATCCGTGTTCCTACTCATTACACAACTGTCAAATGACGTTTCTGGAGTTGTTGATGAACTGACATTTTCTGTCATATTATGTGAAGTATCACTAATAGTTATGACTTCCTCTCCTTCCTGTGTACAATTCTGTGAATTTGAAATATTATTCTCCGAATTCAGAGGAACTGTAACAGACTGCGGCACTGATTCAGGTTCCTGTGTAATATTGTTCATACTCCCAGTATTCTCAATGAATATTACATCCCTGCTAATCACTATCTTCTTACTAATTGGATCAAGCAAACGATATCCTTTAGTATTGTCACAATATCCCATAAATATCAATTCACGTGATTTACGATCCCATTTCAAACGCTTTTGCTTAGGAACATGTACCATGGCCTTAGACCCAAAAATCTTTAAATAAGAAATGTTTGGTTTCTTACCAGTCCATTTTTCATATGGTGTTACCTCAGACAAAACTCGTGATGGTGATCGATTGATTATATAAGCTGCAGTAGCAACTGCCTCAGCCCAGTATGTTTTCTGAAGTTTTGCTTCAAACAACATGCATTTTGCACGTTCCACCAAGGTTCGGTTCATCCGTTCCGCTAGACCATTCTGCTCGGGGGTGTACGGAGAACTTGTCTGATGTTTGATGCCAGAAACAGCTAGAAAATCAGATAAATCTTTATTACAAAATTCTTTACCGTTATCGCTTCTTAGTATCTTAATTTTCTTATCTAAGTCATTTTCAACCTCTTCTTTGTACTTTTGAAACACTGATTTAATATCCATTTTGTTCTTTAAGAAATATACATATATTTTGCGAGAATAGTCATCTGTGAATGTTATGAAATACTTCCCTCCACCAGCTGAAGGAGTTTCCATCGGACCACACACATCTGTATGTACTATCTCCAGTAATGCATTCGCCCTTGAACCGGAATGTGGAAACGGTAAACGTGTTTGCTTAGCTTCACAACAAGGTATACAAACAGTATCAACTTGCTTATTAGTGATATTTATACCCTCAGCACATGATTCTAACCTCTTTACATCAGCCAAATTCAAATGTCCCAATCTTTTGTGCCATGTAATAATATCTGCCTTACTCTCACATGGTACAGATACAGAAAATGCATTGCCAGTATCAATGTTGAGTTTATACATATTATTAGTTAGTGTGGCTGTTGCAATCAGAGTCTTATTGGACTTATATATATTACAGCCCACATCAGTGAATTCAACTTTACAGCCATTCTTTGTTAATTGACTAACCGACAACAAGTTTGCGCTCAGCTCAGGAATAAATAAAACATTTCTCACCTGGATTAAATGCTCATCTTTTCTCAATTTGGTCTGAATGTTTACATTACCCATATTTTGCACGGAGACTGCATCACTGTTTGCCACCATTATCTTTAGAACCGGAGGTGGTTGCAAATCATACATCCAGTCTGATCTCCTGGTCTTATGTATTGTTGCACCTGAATCAACATACCAGTTATTTTGATTCACAGAGCTGTAAGCTGAAAAAATAGCTGAAAAACCGTTTTGATTAGATTGATTACTGGATTTCTTCACCGTGCATGAACTTTTTAAATGTCCATATTTGTTGCAGTTAAAACAGCGTGGACCTTTTCCCTTTGGCTTTGTATTGGTGTTAGAGGTATTTTTGTGCTTTGTGAAAAACGCGGAAGACTCAGAAACTTTAACTTCTTGTACAGTCATTACTGTTGGAAATGACTAGGCCAGCTGCTGGCACTGTGCAACCAAAGCCTTTATAGATAACTTTCGACATGGATTTGCCATGTTCTGCGTTTCCTTGTACGCGTAATTGTTTTGTAATTGTGTGGGGTATGTTGTAGTTAAAATTAACGTTTTCCAATGCGGTTTGGAGAAATGCGTGAACTTTGGCTTTCTAAGACGTCCACCACTCTTATACGTGCACCCTGTTACTATTATTATGAAGAGAGAGATAGTGCGATTACCAATGCATATATGGAATGTCGAAGGCAGCTCACGAAGTCAGGAGTAACCGTGAGATTCGAGAGGACTCCGGACGTGTGATTGCTAATTTGTTTGATTGGTTGAAGCGACGTGGAGGGTAGGTAATAGCAACGAACGAGCATAGGTGTTGCTTATATAATACCGAAATCTCATGATGGGACACCGACGAGCCCGGACGACGGACCGTGGGCAGGTGTACGTGCGCCTGTCGCAGACGGCGGAAGCTTCTCGGTGCGCGGTGCGTGGCGGTCTGTGGTCGTCTGCCGTGCGTGTCCGTCTGCAATATTGCCGATCGTGGCATTCCACCATAAGTGGTTCTGTGACTTTGTTTGGGGTTCAATATTTTCAGAAAGGAAATTTTTGAAGAAAACTAGTAGGTAGACGTTTGTGGGACATCATAGTTTTAAAAGTTCTATTGAGCATTTTAGCTATACTGAGATATAGTTTTATTAATAACTAGCTGCTCGTGCCCGGCGTCGCCCGGGTGAAATCCGACTTTTCCGGTGGATTATCAAAAAATTCATGTGTTAAATCCATATATCTTTTGATTCTACAGGTCGATTTTGATGAAATAAAGACTAAATGTTACTTACAATAAAGCTTCTTATTTTTCAGTTATTTAATTTTTAATCCAATAAGTGGCTTTTACGTGATGCGCTCACAAACGAACAAACAAACAGACAAAAATTTCAAAAAATGTTTTTTTACTTTCTATTACTTATTTCTCGCGGCTTCCAATACTTTTTTTGCAAAAATCTTGAATGTACAGACACGGACTGTTTACGATTTTATTATATGTATAGATTTATAGAACATGATCGGTGGTGGGCAAAGTGTTTTAAGGTTTTCCATCTGGAATTTCTCAGTAGCAGCCCGGAGTGTGAATTCATGCCCGATTGACGGCAATAGGATTTTAGAAGTATGGAGGAACAGGGTGTAAAGTTCACTCATACTCCATAGAAAAGGGAGGATCCTCTGTCCAGACGGGTGTCGTGTCTGGCGGGTAACTGCCCAGCGATTGATGTCGGGATCTTGTTTATATGTAGATCCCGCGGTAAACTTTAATTGCGCGATGCAGGATTTTGTACGACGTCAGTTATGTTATGATCGGTTACTATAACAGCAAGAACTGTGCAATGTAGATCGTTCAATTAATTACCTTCAAAGGTATTATAGTTATGTGTACTACCTTTTCCGTGTTACCGTCAATATTTTAAGATAACGCTAAGGTATAGATGTTTTACGCTCCATTAAAAAGCGGCTAATGGTTAAGAAAATAATAACGGCAATAAATTGTTAAGATGATAATTATCTACACAATTACAAGGGCGTATCGCTAAAACGCGGCGCGTGCGCTCCTACCTCTTCGGCTTTCTTCGGCGCAAGTCGGAGCCGAACTTAGATTTATGGATCACTTTTTGTTATCCGCAGCTTTGGCTTCGGGCTATTTGTATTTTATGAGTGGTTTTATTTTTATTGGATACTGCGAAAAGGTTGACATTTATATCGTGCAAAGATACGCGTCGAACATTTCCGCAAATCGGAACAAACAAATACGTGTCATCAGACAAATAGTGTGAATCATTTTCTTTTTAATCTAAGATTTTTTCCTATAAAATTATACATAATAGCAAGAAGCAGGTACTAATGTAGATCACGTATCATTACGCAAGATCGATGCGATAATTTAAGCAGGTACACACGGCTACACATCAAACTATACATTTCAATATAAGCTGACCTCGCATTGTGCGGAAATCCTATACAATGCGAGATCAGCATAAACTGGAAATGTATAGCTTGATGTGTAGCCGTGTGCACGTTATTATCATTATCTTTCTCGTTAGAAAACCAGTTACTTACACATATTTATAGAATTAGATGGTATCGATTCAAATTGGTGGCATTATTGTATGGTTCGCGCTCAATACAGCCGGCCTGTGTAATTACATGAGGGCCAGAACAGCAGAGCTGAAATTACAGTCTCAATGTGTACGTTGGTTTATAAAAGGTTGTTAAGGTTTATATATACCAACGTGATATTTCAAAATTTATTTTAGAGGCAGTGGTGGTCGTAGATTCGAACCCTGACAGGCGCTTTACTTTGTGTAAATATTTTCATCACCACTGCTCTCAAAACGGTGAAGAAAAACATCGTGAGGAAACCGGCATGTCCTAGAACCAAAACATCGTAGACATGTCGTGGCATCTACCAACCCACACTGGGCCCGCATGGAGGATTACGGCCCACTCGCTCTCGAAGAACTTTATAGGCTGATTATGTGATATATCAAAATGTGTTTCTTGATCCAGGCAGTCTGTCTTCTCCTTCTTAGTCTTCTTCTTTTCGTGTCAATGGTACTCTTCTGCATTGTTTTGATATTCTTTCAGCCCAGTAGGTTTGCGTTTGCGGCATCAGTGGCATTCCTTATGTCACCCGAGGAGACAGTTGGTAAACAGCCGGTTTAGCAATAAATTAATAAATAAAAATAAAATTCATTTATTTCAGCAGCTTAACTAAAACTATCGAACTCCTGGAATTAAAATCGAAACTGGAGACGTCTAAATGAGCCTTTGTGCCTTTATATTACTACAAGTTAGTGCTCAGTACTAGCTCATAAAACTTAGCTTTTATAGCGAAATTGGCAGTTAACTTTTTATGCTGGAGAGTGCAGATGATCTGATGCTCAATAAGTTTATGATTAGTGATTTAATTTAAACAGTTGGTTAATAGGATACTCATCCTCGTGTGAAGGAAAAGAATAGCGTCGTAAAGAGGGATATGTACATTAAAAAATATGGTTTCTGTAGCTTGGTAGGAACGATTAATTGTTGATATGTTGGCCAGATTTATCGGGCATTGGCAAATCTTTTTTTTTGTGGTTAGCTAATGCAGTCCTAGGCACAGAAGGCTATTGGAGCCTTCATTGAAGCTGGCCAATATGTTGACATTTGTCAATTGATAGGTCTGTTCTTTAGGATGGTTTTAATCGGCATAATAATAAGCATATAGAGCTTCTTTGTACTTGAACATTCTACTCTAAATGCTCCTTCCACTTGTATCTTGTTCGGATAATAGGTACATAATCAAATAGCCAATGATCTCGATTCCTAGATAGTCATAATCGATAGTCCAGTTCATTGTAGACCAAACATCAACGCATTATTCATATTTACAAGTCGAACTACGTAATTATTATCTAAGCTGCGCTTTTGTGCAGCATTGCTTCTTATGTAATTTCTGTTAACGCATTGTCCTTAGTTAGATTAGTCTGTGTTCTATGCTAATCCCGCAGGTGTTAAAATTTGCATTCACCGATTGTGTTCAGCAAATAGAGCTTTCATTCTGTGAAATAAATTGTACGTATATTGTAGGCAATTTGATTTACACGGTTTTCGTTGTTTAGAGCGCTAACACAGTGGGACGCCTTGGCGACGTCGCTAGCTACGTATCTAAACAATTCGTATTGAAATGTATTACAGTGGTCTGGCAAACGTCACCAATTTGAAAGAGTAGCCACGACGGACTGGCTGAGACTGGATACTCCAGCGACCTGGCGACGCGTAGCCAAGTCGACAGTATTTTGTATACAACCAAAGTTACGCCTCCCTCACTTAGTGGCCAACTGATCGCCAGGACGGACGCCCGCGTATTACTGGCTAGTTATTTGGCAACCTCATTTAGCTAAGGTAGGTAGCCAGAGGTAACCATGGCTACGTAGCTAGTGACGCCGACGTCGCTATGGCGTCCCAGTGCGTTAGCGCCCTTAGTGTGCTGGTTATTGACGGAAATTGAAAGGTTTAGATGGTGTAATAAGTAATAATCGGTAAAAAATCCTGAAAACTAAACTACCATGCCCAGGAATTCAGGATACTTTTAATAGCTTTGGTTTTCACTTTTTTCGTCAAGTTTTGCAGCGAACAAGAAAAATATCGAGATGAACAATTTGTTGTATGATTTCTAACAAAAGCTGGAAAGAGCTTCCACTGAGTCATAAAAACTAAGTTACAAGGAAACAATTTTCTATAATTGCTCACAATAAAATAAATGAAACCGAATCGGCAATAAATTGCAACATTAAAAAAAAAAACCAGACGTTTCACTGCAGTTTTTACAGAAATCCGTGTAACAACAAGATATTTACAAGGAGCAGCCACCGTGAGCATTGCGGGTCGTTACCACCGGTTTTTTTACTCCTACCAATCGTTAGTGGTTACGCGGTTCGTCGAGGAAAATAACGATTCGTAAGGAAAAGATGTGAATTTCACTAGAATAGAGAGGCAAATTGAATATGAACTTTCGTTGTCGGCGAAATGTGCGGGTAATGTGAGGTTCCGATGGAAAGTTATTGTCTGAGATATGCTATCAATGTTGATGAGATCTACGGTCCGTTTTGATGAGATTTGTGTACATGATTGTTGTTGAATGCAATTGTATGTTTTTTTTCGGTTTTGTTGGGCGAGTTTTGTTGTTTGCGTTGATTTCTAGGCCTCTTGTGTCATATTATGTAAGTATAGGAATATTTGAGTATCTAAATTTAAGCCTCGTTTCCTGGGAGGCACATTAAACAGTTGTTGTTAGTTAATTTCACTGCCAGCAGTACAGCAACACTGCGCTCAATAACGTGTTTCCAGCAACAACGCTAAAATACTTTTGTCTTAACAGGTACCTAATGTTACTCATTGATTTAATGTCATGACAATTAACAAAAAAAAAAAATCTCTACATTTATATCTCGTTGTGCTGTCAGCTACGTCAAACATGACCAAATAGAGTGTAAATACCTACTAACCTGGGGTAATTTCATGGAGTACATGAGTACGTACTAAATCAAAATCATGCACCGAAAAGATATCGTGTGTACTGGTTCCAGTGAGTGATTTAGAAAATAATAATTATCCTTTACGTGTTTCACTTTCTATATAATTTATGATTTATATTTAATACAGCTTTTTGTTGCTATGCCGTATCGTTGTCAATGCGAATTCGTTATGATTCAAATAATAATGACTTTTCATGGTATTCGATTCCATTTCTATTTAATTTCACGACTTTGTTTTTGCTACTTGCGAAACTATAGTTACACATTCATAAATTCATGAAAGCATGGGGACTTTTTGTTCCATCGCTTGGAAATAATTATTAAGAAGGTGTAAGGCGTTGTCCTATTTGGCGAAGATCGCACGATCAAACGCATCGTACGATCGTTATTAAGCATTTCATATACTCGCACGATTACTTGCGTTCGATGACACGATGCGTTCTCGTCGTGCGATGAGTTCAAACATACAGATTTCATCAGAGTGTCCTATTTGAACCTCGCAAGTAATCGTGCGAGCACATGAAATGCTTAATAACGATCGTACGATGCGTTTGATCGTGCGATCTTCGCCAAATAGGACAACGCCTTAAACTACTTACACCCACACCCTAATTGCGTAATATAATATATGATCAATCAGAATCGGAATCAGTTTGAAACAAATGTCTTACCATTGCTTCATCAATCTGCCTAGCCTTTTCCCAACTATGTTGGGGTCAGCTTCCAGTCTAACCGGATGGAGCTGAATATCAGTATTTTACATGGAGCGACTGCCTATCTGACCTCCACAACCCAGTAACTGGGCAATACCATACTCCTTGGTAAGACTGGTTGTCAGACTTTCGGGCTTCTGACGACCCGTAACGACTGTCAAAGATCCACGAATTACAGCCGGGACCAATGGCTTAACGTGCTTTCCGAAGCACAGAGGAGTCTCGGTATGTAAAGATGGTCACCCATCCACGGACCAACCCCGGCAAGCGTAGCTTAACCTGATGGATCGACCCGCGCGGCTGTTATTACTTAGCCACGAGCTCCTCCTTATCCATTGCTTCATAAGTTGGAAAAAAAATCGGCATCAACAACGTAAATAACGCAATTAATATGTTGTTGAACTGTCAAAATGAAACAAATTAGTCTTAATCGGTTGCGAAACGAAATAAGTTACTTATTTGATCATTTGCAGTTGCGAACTTGCCAAATTCCACTTTACCATTACTTAAGGTGAAAGCCTAATGTGAAATTAATTTGCAAAAAACGTAAGAAATTTTGAATTCCTCGGGCTAGATTGAAAGAATCACTTTTGCTAAAGTTTGTCCATTTCTCAACTTCAAATTCTCAATTCAGAAACCGGATATTATTATACAACGTTAAGACATAACGATGAAACGATACTAAAATGAATGTTTTCAGTTTACCGACTGGTTTGCCTAACCTTTTCATTCTCTGAAAAAGATATTGCAAAACCTGAAATCTAATCCAATTTGTGAAACATTTTTATGTCAGCTGTTGGACATAAATAAAAACAGATTAAATAAATGAATCTGCATATTGAAACACTGCTCTTCGAGACTTCCTTGTCCCAAATACCGTCGGCTTTCCTATGACAGTGTAAATTATAGTGTCACATACTTGATTGCTCTCTTAAATGACAATAAAAACCCTTTTACGAGGAAATCAATTAAACATCTATTGATCGTATAAATGCCGCGGTAAAGTTTAATAGGTTAACCCGGTCGTGGTATTGGCACCAGTGGAGTAGAGATATATGCCCATGTAAAACATAATGTACAATACACATAGGTACGGTATACTGTAGCGCTGAAAAATATGTACTTCTTGCTTCTGAATTTCTGATGCATCAGAATTTCGTCCGTTAGTGTGGCCCCAGCATCAAAAACGTCAATGCCCATCATCGCCATAAATAATGTGGTAATTATTCCAATAATTATAGCGATAGTTTGAGTGGCCGCACTTAAACGGCCAATGTCAATGCTCATTTGCCGTCACCCGAGTTATCGCCGAACGTCAAACGCCAATGTGAATGCTGTTGTCAAATTCTCGCGATAAATTGTGGCTACGCCTACGGTTAACGCCCATCATCGCGATAATCAACGGCGTTTATCGTTGGTGTGGCCCCAACATGAGAGAAAATGCTACATGATGTGCAAAACTGTGAAGGAAAACATTGTGAGGAAAACGGCAGGTCCTAGAACCAAAAATTCGAAGACATTGTGACATCTACCAATCCGCACTAGGCACGTGTGGTGGATTACGTTACGGCCCACTCCCTCTCACAGAGTCTGTGTCCCAACAGTGGGATCATTATAGGCTGATTATGCTATATGGATGGATTGGTCTACGGAACTCCACTGCTCAACCCTTCGGGGAATCTAAGCGCGATGTTATTTTTATTAAAGTTTTACCTTTCGCTCTCTCGCAGCCGGAATAGCCATTTGGCTATTAGGCTATTACTTTATACAACGATTGTATTTTTGATTAGTCGCCACCAATCGATTGGTTTTGATTGAATTTCAATACTTCCGTTGTTTCGCTTGAAACAATCGCTTAGGAAAGTGTGTCGCTTATTTGTTTGTGAAGCAAATAGTTTTTAAATGTTTCGGTTCACAGATATAAGAAAGAAAAACTATTTTTTTTTAATTTCTATGTTTCGGTCCAAATAATTATTTGGCTTTCCAGCTAAAGCATTAGGAAGTGGTGAAAGGTGGGCTTACGGATTCACTTGGGTTTTCGGGGAATGTCTTATGTAATTTTGACGTTCTAAAAAAGTGCAGATTCACAGCTAGTTTGACTATATGACTTTCCTTTCACCTCGTAAATCAAGCTACGAGAAATTGTTACAGTTATTTACGTAGATAATTTACTCTCAATGCGGGATTTCCTAGTTTGATGGTGGAAGGATCGCAGGCTAGCCATGTTCAAAAAGTTTGTTCTACGAAAATTCTATTTTCCAATATCAGCGTCTTCTGTTTTCGACCGTGTCAACGACTCAGCCAACTCTCATTTTCCATTTTATCTTTGTCACTTAGGTTTAAAAGATGGTTTTGGAAATGCGTTATCTATTGCATAGTTAATGGTACATGCGTTCGTAGACAGGATAGAATAAGAAATGAGTACATAAGAGGAAGTCTGAAAGTGGCACCGGTGACTGAAAAATTGTGCGGAAATCGGTTGTCATGGTATGGGCACGTGATGCGAAGGAATGAGGAAAATGTTGTGAGGAAAGTTTTGGGTATGAATGTCGATGGCTATAAGAGTAGGGGAAGACCAAAGAAACGATGGATGGCCTGTGTGAAAGATGATATTGCTAGAAAGGGGGTGACTATCGATATGACGGCTAATAGAGAAGTATGGAAGAAAGGGACATGTTGCGCCGACCCCAAATAAATTGGGATAAGGGCAGGAGAATGATGAATGATGAAATGATGCGTTCGTAGACAGGCCAGTGAACTGTCAAAATGAATTCCAAGTTCAAACGGTCGCAGTATTGTCGCTTTCAGACATGTTTCTTAAGAAGTTAAGATTTGACAGCCATCTTAGTGCGTTTTCACTTTCACGTTTTGTTTTCACTTGTTAGTTTTTTGCTTGTTGATGTTTCCTTGCTGTAAATATTAAAGTTTCAAATATTGACCAACTTGTTTATTGCGGGTGGGTATAGTTAGAAGGAAAATAAAGAAAAATTGAAAACAACCAACCTGGGGGCCAAGTCCACTAATTAACAAACGTGTCAGTGGTCTCACAATGATCAGTTTTTGACAGATATGCCATACAAAAGCTGTCAAAAACTCATCATTGCGAGACCACTGACACGTTTGTAAATTTGTAGACTTGGCCCCCTGGTTTGTCACTGAAATACGTGCACGTAAAAAAAAATCTGTTAAAGAAAAATTAAAAAAAAAAGAAAACAAAATAGATATAATTATAAACACGAGTACAGAACTAGAAAAAGTCGGTAGCTGCACGTCGTGACTGTGACAAGAACACTACTCAGCATGATGCTGTGCTATGGGGGACCCACACAACACAGCAGCGTTCACTTTTAGTAGTCACACGTAGTTTGCCTAGATCCTTAGGATAGGTATCCTTATAGCAATTAAAATCTGTTTTGTTCTGAGCTCAATGAACTGATAATTACAGCGGGTTCAATGAATATTAAAAAAAATATAAAGAAACACGATCCTTTACAAAAACCTCAACCGTTTCTTTGTAAAGTCTTAACTAACTTCGTTATGAGAAAGTCCGGTGTAATAATCAAAGCATAAAGTATGCCTCGTTTGAACAGAAGAGCGCCGTCAATGAGACAGGACACTTGAATGGGGCACGGCGTACTTTTTAATAGCTTTAACTATTAAACTGTCTTCGTCATCTACTGGAGCCGACGACAGGTCTGCTGGTTCTCAACTTCTCACTGCTACAGTGTTTTAAGTAGGGTCACCAGATAAATATCTATTGGTTCAGGACAACTACATTAATTATTGTGATTTTTTTGCAAATCAGCTTTAGCGACTCCACAACATAGCGCGTATTTTGCGTACGGTAATGTACCGTAAAGTTTTTACAATTTAACCATTTCAAAAATATTTTAATGTGTAGTTACAATTTAAACTTCGCAGAAAATCATTTTACGACGTCATAGATATTATAAATTAAAGTCGCTTTTCGTGTTTGTTTGTAAATCTGTATGTCCGCGTTGTTCTTCTAAACCATGCAAGAGAATTTAAAGAGGTTTTCGCCATCGTTTAGAGATACTTATTCCGGAAGGTTTATAATACGTTACGAATGTTTTTCACGAAGTTACCTCTAATTTTCACGTATTTTCGATTTGTACTTAAAATGCTAATGCCTATTATGATAAAAATTAGATGATTATATGTATTAAAACAAGGCAAAAAAAATTGTGTAGGCTTTTTTTTTTATTCCTTTTATTTTTGGTTTTATTACGAATCAAAGCTTGTAGGACTTACGACGTTCTTAGTTCGTGGAAGAAGCCATCTTCCGTCGCACATTACGGGAACTTCAAGCATATTTTTGTTTCATAAATCAGTCGGCGTTGCTCTGTTGAGACGAGAGGACTACGCTCAAATTTTTAGCTGCGCTGAGATATTATTTATTTTCGTAAATAATATTTTCGTAATTTATCACATTCCACAAAAGAAACTGAGACATAGAAAACATGAAAAAAACACTAAAACCACTTCCAAAACGAATATTACAAGTGTTATTGATTGATAAATAAATAAATACCGAGTCTAAATAAACATATAAAATTCAATGTTGATATTTGAAAACTCAAGATGACATACATTTTATTTGACAGATTTTTGACTGGTATAGTAGCACGGAGTATAGAAAGAAGTAGGTAAAACTAGCGCCATTGCTCTGTATTGCGGTGAATTTTCTTGCGGAGAAAATTTACAACATAGCCAACGAGCCCATTTCACGTTCATTTGAAAGTTCGCACTGGAGATTAAATCTTATTGCGATATACTCAGGATCCAAATTCGTTTACTCCCACTTTTTTTGACAAACTTCTTGTAAGGTGACCCTTAGACGAACAATTGGAGCGACTGACCGCCCGTAAATAAAACTTGTTTAGAATAATACCTTTATTCTTCGGTTATTGGTATAACGAACGAACTCGAATAGATTCCGTATGACTCCGGATTTTTAATTTGTCTGTCCGTGATGTCTTGTTTATATCTCTTTAGTTGACTTTTTGTCGTAGTTGGGTTTTAGTTTTTACCTGACTACGGCGAAGCAAAAAGGAGGGTTATAATTTTGACCGGTTTCTATGTATTTATCTATGTCTATTCCCACATATTATCTTCTAAAAGACTCATCACAATTTGACAAATGAGGTATCGTTGGAAGCTTCTTGATCGTCCGCTGGTCATAGGCTATATGAAGACACATTAAATTGAAAATGGCGCCCTCTAGGTGACATATCATGAACAACAAAAAATATTTTTTAATCATACCATGTTGGGTATCAAATGAAAGGTTTTAATTAGCACATTTCAAAAACATATATTATAACCCCAAAAAAAACCGCGACAATCAAGACGTATATTGCCATATGTTTATGTTAACGCGTGGGATGATAACTGCCGCTTCACGCGACGCCGCACCGTAAACAGAAAAAACGTCAGACGCGCCGCGTGACGCCACACTGCACGCGACGCGCCACGCCCCGCGTCTCCGTAAATGAGGCCTAAAGTTATAATGCAACTTGGCATGTTTTCAAAGCTACAATTTCAACAGTTACAAAGAGGGACCATACTAAACTTTCTACTAAGGGACTAGTTATAACAAGCGCCCGAGACGCGCATTTTGTACGCTGCTTCGGGCTTTGTTTCGGGCGCTCAATAAAATTGTATGAATTCCTATGTAACGAATTATATCAAGCGCTGCAGTTTAAGCGAGCGCCCATGGCGCCGTTAGGCCTGCACATGTCGCAACTTGCCACTCTCAACTTGCATCTCCGTTGTGCGATTTACAAATAAGACTGGGAGAAGGTATGCCGCGGGCATTGCTGCTACGTGCGCCGCCGTGATGAAACGCCGCGTGTGACGCGGCTATGCCATTCGCGGGCTCCGCCGCAAAAAACGCTCCATTTCAAACAAACGCGTGTAAAATCGCGTTTCTGTAAACGCACTCATACAACGCCATATGTTTGAATTCAGTGCGAGCCGCGCCGCCCAAAGCCACGCGCGACTCCTCGCGTCTCCGTAAATCAAGCCTAACCGTGCCCTTGACGCTTGGACGCGAGTTCCTTTTTCACTATTTTTCCTTGTCATTTTCTTCGCATTACTAATAAACTTAAAAGAAACACGGTTCAAAAGTTACAACAAAATGTGGAAATCTTGTTGCGTTTGACGAGTCCAAAACGCGCCGGACGCGCGCCCAAAACACAGCGCAGGTACTGAGCGCGTACCTCGGGCCTTTGTTATAATTAGTCCCTTTGGTACTTTGGCACCCATTTACATAGATGAATAGATGTCAATTCTTTTAGTGGTGAAGCCGACAATCCTACATTTATTTCTTTTGTACAGAACTCGGCCTCTTTTTCACATGTTTCAAATGTTTTCGAAGGGGATTGTTCGCGTTTGGCGCAGGAATGGTTTTCATGACACATGCCATATTCGTTGCACAATACAGTGCAAAATTCATTATACGAATATTATTTTGTACTTGGGTATCACTTTGCACGATCCTCCAAAGAGAGAAATCCACGATATAGCATTATATTTATTACTTGGTAACACAGTTTTCCACAAAGACGTCATTAGGTACAAATTGTACAAGGTCCTAAATAAAATTTGGTAACATTTAAATTTGAACTTTTTCACGTCAACATTGAGTTTCTAGTTCCAAAACATGAACATGATCTATAGTTTTGAATTCAAGCTTAGCGTATCGTATAAGCAAAATAAACTACAGAAGATTGAAATTCGAATTCTATAAACGCCAGACGAAAAGTTTCTGCTGGCGGGAGGGCATTGTGTTTTGTTTTCGTCGTGTTTAATGAGAGGGGTAGGTAAGGGTTGCGCGGGTGAAATATGATTTTTTGCTGTCAAACTACTCCCCCATAATTTCTAAGAAATTGCGCGGCTTTCCTTTTATTCGCCTACATATGATCCGTGACCCCGGCGAATGACCTCTTCGTTAAAGTTCTTTAAGTACAGGTTGCTCCAGGATGGTAATTTAGAAAATTGTAAATAAATCAATAAATAATAACGTTTAATGAAATTCAAATATTTTCATAAAACGAATACGCGAAATCGTATATGTGTGTTAAATTAATGTCACCATTGTAGCGGCACGTTGTAGAAGCACCAAGAATACTGTACCCAGGATTTTGTTATATCTATATCCATTTTTAAAAGAGTGTCCTTGGAGTTTCTTGCCCGTTCTTCTCCATAGAGATCTACGATTTGGAATGGGCAACTAGTTACAACTTTTTGACTAGCTGACCGACTCTTTGACTATTCAAAAGTGCCTGTAAATGGTTTAATTGAAATAAATGCTTTGAGTTTGAGTTTCAGTTTAATATTAAAGTTACATATAACTAAGAAATCTACATGTTTTTCAAGTCCAAAAAGTCCGAAGCAGGAGCGAGTTGCTAGTAGGTACAGTCACGAGCACCAACATGTATACACTAAGCAACTTTTAATAGTGATTTTCTCCTACCGTATTGATTGTAATTTTATGTTATATCGAACATAGTATGTTGGAACCCATATTATTATGATATAGGTATCATTTCAAAGTTGCAGTCGTTATTCCACGAAAAAATGGTTATTGAATTTTGCTAAGTGTATACATATTATTGCTCGTGACTGTACTAAATATTTTTTACTCTTTGCCATCTATCTCCATCTATTGCGATGATCGGAGTTCGAATATCTGTGTTAACTTTGTTGGAATTTATTTAAGTAACATGAAATGAAACTAGATTCCTCTGCGTGCCCTCTTAATACAAGGACTATTTATACAATAAAGCTTGGTCAACCTAGCCCATACAGTTTATTTTACAAAGAGGAGGCTCGGTATTGTTGATTGAATCAGAGTGAGAGTCCTATTCAAATATCGCCATTGTTTCTCTCGTGTTTAAAAATAGAACGTCCTTTCAACTTGACTTGACGTTGTCATGGGAACGAAACGTCACCTGTCAACCTGACAGAATGAATTTCGTCATAATAAAAATAAAAAAAGTTACTTTCTCTTAAATGAAAATGTTTGTAGTTTAAGCTAAATCAACGTCAGTGGTAAAAGTAAGTAAGTTATAAGATAAAGTCGGTTATAATATCAGAGCTTTTTACTGTAGAAAACGCATTTGTCTTTGTGATGAATATAATGAATTGTCCGTCTCGAATGGCCAAACATTAACACAAATTAGATTTTAACGTTAAAGTTAATGAAGGAACATTTTTTTCTCATTGTATCTGAGTACTCTTGGTTAAACAGTAATTTGTTTTTGTTAGCTAACGTTCTGAAAAGAAATAATTAATCTGAGTCGAGTTATTTCTATGTATTTTTATAATATTTAACTTACGTTGGCCTTTGACATGGGTTTAATTACACTAACCAACTTGTGGGAATTTTAAAAGAAAGACGTTTTTTGGCCGAACTATCCATCCATTGAGGATGCAAAAAGGTCATTGTAAAGCCACAAACATACATTATAGAACCTATTTATACTTCATTTGAATTACCCAGTTGGCATTTAGACTAACGACCGCAAGTATATCATGCTGTCCTCTCTATTAACGTACAATCTTCTACTTTATTAGTCCATATCCGCCCACCGAGTGTAATAGGCTCCTCATATTTGGACCACGGCTAGCCATAAAACACAGTGTCGACCAGACTGCGTGGTTTCCTTTTAATAACGATAGTTAAAAGTATCAATATACGTGCTTACAGTTTTTTGCGGTTTTGTTTAAGTAAGTTCGGAATATGCAATAGATTTTTTCGTTTTGAAGACTTCATTTACTTTTAACTTCAAAAGTTTTCCACTTTTTCTTCCTGTCCAGAAAGGCCCAGAATTTAGTTGTCTGCATTTCTTTTATGTGTTTTTCTTGGTTTGGATATTGGAATTTTTGTTGAATTTCATAAGCGCATTTAGCTATCGGCATTTTTTCCTAAAGATTTCTAACTCTGTATGTTTTTCCAGATTTTTCTAAGTCTTCTAGAAAGTCTTAACCCCAATGAAAAAGCAAAATATCTGAACCTCCAGTACTAGCGTAATGGACACCTGTCATCGGCGGTTGTCGGCTTTCGTCGTCGGGTCGTGCGCACGCGTCGCCGATAAGCCAGTGCACGCGGCGCGCCCGGTGCGTACCTACAACCGCGTGGGAAACGCATTATGCCTTCTAATGGCACTTTGAGTACGCGTAAAGATTGAATCATTTTGACCAAGTAGCACTAAAGGTAGAAAAGTGTAACAAGGAAATGTAGGTAAAATGAGGGTTAATAATGAATTTGTGGTTCTTGTCAAAGTCGTCGCGAATTCGCGATCAACATTTCAGACAAGATAGAGATTGTGTTAGAAACCTCGCACATGAAATCCGTATCAACGGAGACTGCTATTTTAAAGCTGCTATTGGAGTTATCTCTACACTAAAAATCCCTTTTAAATGATGATAGAATAGAATAGAATAGAATATAATATGTACACCATAAAAGATGATTTACTGAAAACTCTACTGAAAAGTTATAGGTAAGTTAGTTATATATCCCCCCTTAGTCTCCCCTCTCTCAGAGAGGAGGCCTGTGTCCCAGCACTGGGAACATTATAGGCTGATTATGTATGTATGTACCTACTTTTCAGCAGTTTCGATAATCGCTTTCTATAGAAGGGTAGCAAGTAAAGGAAAAACAACAACCAGTAAACAAGAGAAGGAAACTGTAGCTTTAACTCTGGTATTAACATGTTAAACTATAAATAAAAGTAATGTAACGATTACCTTACTGCTCACACGAACATTATTTACCTTGCGCCCGCGCCGGCGCGTGCTACGAGCGCCGTAGCTTTGTTTATCCGAGGCGTAAGGTTTTTTACTAAATATAGACATGTTGGATGTTACTGGCGTTCACATATCTACACAAACCCAGGAAGTTTTAGGTAAACATTAAGTTCTGTGAAAGCTGCGCATGCGCATGATGAAAGGGATGTGTTTGTAAACGATGCTGCAACTGAAGAGCCGTCACTGGGACCGACTTCCGAACATTGAAACGAAACATTTTCTCTAATAGTCTTGCTTTGAGGATGGCCAGATGTTTGGGTTTCCGCGTTGTCCCAATTTTTTTGGTAATATGGAAGATTTTCGTTATACGTAATGAAATTGCGTAGCGTAGTATTCTATTTCGCAATTTTTGTAAGGTGGTTTGTTTTGTAGCTCGTAACGAGACCGAACATCTGGTTGGCAATCTCCAATTTTTACCAATTAAGTTTGTCTTGCTAAGTCATACAATAAAATTAAAGCAACAACTGACTTGCATCGTCTTACCACTGTTGAGACGGTGTAACTTTTATTGTTGCTTCAAGATAAGGTATGACGCAATTATGTTCCCACTGCTGGGACACAGGCCTCCTCTCGGTGAGAGGGAGTGGGCCGTAATCCACCTCGAGGGCTCAGTGCGGTAGATCTCACATGTCTTAGAATATTTTGGTTCTAAGACATCCCGGTTGGCTCCTTCACCGTTTTGAGGGCAGTGGTGATGAAATAATTTACACAAAGTAAAGTGCCTGCCTGGGTTCGAACCTACGATCTACATCTCGTAAGTCGCGGCCTTTACCACTGGAACACCACTGCTCACAATTTAAAGTAGGTGAAAGAAAATTATTAGGATTACTCGCGCTATGAGCATTTTCAGTTTTCATGCGCGTCTGAACCTTCTTTTTTGAAGGTCTTAGAAATGCCTAAGAAAACACAACAAACCTACAGCTGTAAAGTAATACTTACTTTATTGGAATGGGAAGGGAAGGCCTGTTTGTCTACCGTCTCGCCTGATAGCAAGCAGCGACGTCATCTGAGATAGAACACGCTTGTCTATACCTACGACATTCTTTTTTACTTTTGCCTCAAGAACTCCTGGGCACTTTAGAAAAACGGACGCCGTAAATCTATTTTATTTATTAGAAGTGGAAGGATTTTTTTCTCATTTTATCAGTGTGTCTTACGGCAAGGACTTAAAATATCCATTGATATTTATAAGCCGTTAATAACTAATTACTACAGATTACAGATGATATTTAATGTTGAAATATGATATATGAAATATTATGTTGTTAATTTAATTCAAGCAATCTGTCAATTTAATTCAAGCAATCTATCAATTTTTATTTTTAATGAATCCTATTTGCATTTATTATGAATTTATTTTATGTTATTATTTTAACCATTTTTAATTTTTTGATTTGTTACTTAATTTTTATAATTTTACTAATGTTATAATGTCAAAGAGTATTCAATTTTACCTATTTTACCAATTATTTTCTGTGTTAGCGCTTATTACTAAGTAAGTTAGCTTATTTCACCGATTCATTGTTTTATGCATGTGATGTTTACCTATAAGTAACTGATACACTGTTATTATTTTTATTTTTTGAATGTTTTGTTTGTTTGTATCAGTGTAATCAATTGTTGGTAAACCTAATAAAATAAATAAATAAATATTTTGAGCATTCTTCACTTTCAGTTCAACAATTTAATTGAATCACTAATCTTACGCAAATCCTATGGGTTTCAGGAATGATTGAACTTTTTTTTTTATGTTGGTAAATCTTCCAATGACTTCTCCCGTTCTGCTCTGGGCGGAGCGGAGGGGCGTGTCAGACTTTTACTGACTAAAACCCACCCGTGTTTCTTCAGTTGCCTGTTACCAAGGTCCCGGTATCCCTTTCGGACTTTCCCGCAACCCTGGCAGGAGGAATGATTGACCTGAAAGATCTACCTATCACCTTATGATCTCTATAATACTTCTAAATGTGGCTGTATTTCATGAAATTAAATGTGACTTTTGCATTAATATCTTATCATAACATTTGCATAGCCGTAACTTACTGAAACGTAATATCGTGGGTACGGCGTGTGGCGTAGCGCCACTTTCATAAAACCGGGTGAAGTCCGTATTTCATACAGCCATTATAATTATTATTTGAGTTAGTCACTAAACTTTCTCTTGTTTGTGTATTTAATAATGGCGCACAAACGATGTCTTGTCTCTGACTCATCATCGTCTCCTCGCTCAAAATATTAAACCGAGGCAACAGGAATTAATGATGTTTTATCGAAGTATTTATAAAGAAAAGTAGTAGATTTCTTGCAAATCCTATGTTTCGTGTTTGCGCTATTGAAAATTATATTAAACTCAACCAAATTACTGAAATTACCCATAACCTATTTGAATATTAAACTTAGTATAAAACATATCTTTAGACTTAACGAACTTCATGTTGTCTATTTGCTGAGTTAATATCCTTCTAATAAATATTGATTTTAACCCTTACACATCCACTGTCTGAAGCTTTTTACATAACCATGCCATTTTCTACTATTGATTACCTGGCCTGACGTTTATGCTTGTGGCGTTTACGTTTATGCTATAGTCCTAAATACTTACCCGATTTCTCTGAATAAATAATCTTATCAGACTTAGTGCGTTGTCTTACACACAATAACTTGGTATCCAGATTACTGTGCATTGTACAATAACTAAGTTATAAACAATGGTAACAAAATCGAAAACGTATTTTGATAACGTGCGTCACAAACAGGCTGTGACGTCAAATGCTAATCTGCTGTAATTGTTTTGTTCGCAAAGGTTTTACATAAAAAGTATGGCTATAGTTCTTTATGGCCAGACTTCTGAAAACTAGATAGGGTCAGTTGTGCGTAGGCCTACCTTGACGTAGCCTTAGCTACGCAAAACCACTCATTCAGTGTCGTAGGTGACTAACGAATTAGTAAGGGAGGATAGCCGTCAGTATTTTTTTTCAGTTAAAATAAACGTAAACTTACTAGAGTCTGGCCAACGAAAGTTGGTCCTGACGCGCAAAATTAAAATAAAACAAGACTGTTTGTCCCTAAACATAGTGCGATAATTCTGTTGATAATTGAAATTTAATTTCGTGTAAATAAAATAAAATTTCAAGTATCAACACGTATTATCGCACTATGTACAGTCTTTTTCTTTTTTTTTCGTGCGTTTTTTAAGGTTCAACTTTCGTTGGCCAGACTCTAGGCCCACAGTGGTGAGATCGGACTGCCAATAAATTGAAGTATTTAGTCATTTATTTTATTTTTTATTTATTCTATTCGATAAACTTACAGCTATCTTACCGACACAGTGTTCTTAAACAATATAAAATTGAAGGCTATATACAAGTTTCCACTGATAAACAGGATGTTTGTCTTTTCTTTGCATGTTTGCCGTGTCCTAAATCTATATATCGGATTTCGTCGACGAAGATGTTTTTTTTGTGTACCGACGTTTGTTATAATGTAGGCAGTTTGTAGTCAGGTATCAGATTACTGTCCGTCATCATATCTCCTGTCAACAATGTCGAAGTCTTTTGCACAACTTTCTAACTGAACCGTTTCATATCATTCATCATCTACATTATTACCTATCAGCAAACCTGTTCCCAACATCAGTCGTCAGTTGTCAGCGATCATCTGGCTGCGCGGCCATATGTCACGGGGATCTGGAGAGAAAAAAAAACAAAAACAAGGTGCGGAAGTGGCGGCTCGCGCATGCGCGCTGCACGGTTCATTTTCACGGCGCGGGCGGAGGGTGGCAGCATCGACTTAAGCAAGGGTGCCGGCCCGCGCGCGCCAGTCAGCTGTCGAACCTCGTCGCGAACGCACGTCTCTCCACGCTCATACCGCGCCGGTTTCAGTGTCCGCACTCTCGTGTGATAAAAATCCCTCGTGTTTTAAACAACAATGGCAACCTACGCTCAGTTCAAACATGTCGAGCTCTACAAAATCGGGCACGGAAAGAACAGGTAAGATTTTCTTTCAGTACCTCCCCGCAAGGATGCTGCAGCTGAATTTTCAGTTTCATCTTTGTTCTAAAGGTCAGGGGTTAAATTCTAGGGTCGTAATGTTTCAGTAAAATTATTATTTTAACTTCGTTAAGTACTAGTTATCTCATGTAATTAAATTGTTATACGTAATATAATAGGTAAATAATTTTCATGCTCACTTTCCTTCCTGAAGCGCAGTAGGTAACTTGGATTAAAATATTGACTGCATTAGAATATAAAAATCATTTTTTACTGAAAATACAACGCTGAAAAATGTAAATCCAAAAATCGTGCACTGTAGTAAATATTACCATAAAATCAACCCTCGCCCTGCGCTTTATCTCTAATTTAGTATCATTTCACCATCATTATCGTGAACATTGACAAATGGATGCAGCCACTATCCTCAAAATTATATAATTCAGTCGTTTGTGTTAAAATTAAATTAATTTTATCTTTCCTCGACATCGGAAAATGTGATTTTCACGCAGTGCGTTGAACCCTGCCCGCTGGTGTAATGCGGAGGTCACCCTAATTCCGATCACATTTTACTTTATTTCTGTTATAAGCCGAGGTTTTTGATCCATCATTTCCAGATTTTTTTGTGAAACCGCAGTTTTCTTGAGGGTTGGTATAGAGTAATTTTCACGTACATTAACATTTTACGTAGGCCTTAAAGAAATTTGAATATCCATAATATAACATCACGCCTGTAATCTCCGAAGGGTTAAGCAGAGGTGTACCTATAACTAGTACACACACACTAATTGTGTTTAAGTCCTATGTAATAAGGGCGAGCTTGTTTATGCATATTCCGCAAAGTTCGAACAACAGATTTATGTTTATTTGCCTATATTTATTTATTCGGATTCAAATTAGGTACTACAGCAATAAATCTATGCACACAAAATTCACGTTTTTTTGTTGTAAATCTTATCATTCTGTAATTTTCTGCGACATACCATGCGCCTCCACAGTGCATTTCTAATCTTCAGTAACAGTAGTCATATTACCGTTCTAACTTGCGGATATTTTAAATACAGAATAATTCCCACATTTGCCCAATGTTTTATGACGGAATCGCAACAGTTACGGTGATATTAAAGTGTGTAGATTCGAACATGCGAAGTGGCAGTAGGAGGTATAACACGCAACTTTTACACTGCGCGCTGTGTGCCTAATCTTTTCACCTAGATTTTTGTAAATGGCAACCGTCTGTTTAGGCAGAAATCCAACGCTTGATAAATGGGTCATGTGGGAATTACGCTTGCATGCAAAGGGTTAAAATGAACGTGAATATAATTCTCAGCAGTTTTTCGTTTTATTTGGATGCTATATTTATACTTACTTGATCCTCTATTAATTTTACATATTATTTAATTTGAGGTCTATGCCAATTTGACCTCTGCGGGTTGCAAGGCTTTTTAATCAAAGGTTATCACGTAAATTACTTTTGGGGATTAACTGTAAATTTAAGTTTTGAGACTCTAGTAAAGCTTGCCAGTACAACCACAAACTATTTTAGAATATCCGAAAAATATGAATATGATTTTGGTCGTACAGTCGAACAAGCTATTTCAGTCAGTAGTCACTAGTCAACAATCCTTTTACGTCACTCTCCTAAGTCATAAGCTCAAAGAGTTAAATTACACGCACAATCAAAACGAATTTTGGCAGTGTAACGGAAAATGAATATTATTTTGCCTGTATACTAATTAGCTTGTTTGACTGACTCGTACCTACTTTCAGTTTTCTGGCTCCAAATCATTCATGTAAAATAAAATAACGAGAATCTTTAATGCAACTTTGCCTTCACGTGAAAGCCTTCGACAGAAGTGTTAATTACAATCATTTGCATGCGTTTACAGTAATTATATTACATCTAATGGGCCTGCTAATTAATTTATGAGCTTTGTAACTTGCTTCGTTGTTTATGTTATCGTCGTATTGTTACGGCATGCATTTCTGCCGACCACTACAGTTACTGAATGCCAGCTCATCCATACAAAATTGTCTGTCTTGAAACTCCAAAGCGTATAGCTTTTTTGTAAATAACAACAACTACCAACGTTAAAGTTCGTTTTGTAATCCTGTAGACTAATTTGACAGGTGCAAATGTCAATCTCCAAATTGAAAAACATACACCAATAATTTGAAATTTCAAATTAGTCTACGGGAAAAACGAACTATATGTGTAAATTGCTTTCAAAAGCTTTCAAATTGTGCTAGTATTCTTTTCCAGTATACTATACTATCTACTCTACCAAATGTAAACGCGCCTTCAGAGAGCAGGCCCTCATCTCCATGCATTCAGCTGTTCCATTCCAGTATCAGTGAACCAGTTAGTGCTTATTGATTATTTTATCAGCTCGTTCTTAATTTAAATGCGCCTCTCATGCGCACCCGATCGATCCTCAGCCCTTGAGCATGATTTATTGTCTAGAGATTTAATGCAAGCATAAAATCTGATCTTTCTTTCTTGTTTATGGTACGAATTAGATTTATAAGTCGTATGATATATTTTATTATGTCGTTTAATTTTTTATTTATGACTAGTAGTCAAGTACCAACTGATTTTTTAATTCGATTTTTTGATTGGTAGAAGCGCCGTAACATAAAACCATGTGGATATTTTTAATCAGTTTTATCCTTTTATCTATAGTAGAAACAATTTTGAGGCATTCCTTCTTTCAGTAAGTCAGAAATTCTGCCGCAGTCTAAAGTCTACATCAATAAAATTCTATTACATAAAAGCCAACTGTAACGCCAAAATTAAACCTGACAGAGGTTTCCAAATACAGTAATATGGTGTGATGTAGGCGAAGGCTATGGTGGCCGGCGTCGCGTGCCAGCGGCCGCCATTAGCATATCCATAGGAAGTGTGTGATTACTTGCGACGGACAGACAAACGCACAGGCCGAGTGGACACGGAATGAGAAGGGACAGAAGGCTTAAGTTTTTTTTGCAATGGGTAATTTGGAATGATCTCGAAATAATACTTGAAAAATACTGAAATTTTAACTTGTAAATTGCGCTCACTCACAAGAAACAGTTTTAGTTACCTATGTATCTTTTTAGTTGATTTTGCAATGCCACATTATTATCTTTATTCGAGCACAATTTTGAATGTTTGCCAGCTATCCCATACAAAAACTGTCAAACGTCAATTTAATTCAACGGATAAAAGATCTGACTTTGGATAAATCAATCCATTGTAATGTTTGGTTGGTCTGCTTATTTCAACAAGGAGTATAGCCCTCTCTCCTATTTTGTACTAAAGAAGGGTTTTCACAAGGGAGAGATCATCCCATATTCAGTAGTCGACATTTACAAGCCGATTATGTCATACGGAAGGGAACAAAATATGTAAATAAAATGAAGCAGTGTCGATCTACTGCGTTTTAGCGATAGCTGTACTTGGTTTTTTTCATGTTCGTTCGCTTGATATCGCGATGGTATCATTTGGCCTTCTGTTATTCATGTTTTTTCAGTAGCTTTGCCAGAATTTGCTATATATAAGGCCGAGGGGTTGTTCCGACCTTGGCTCGCCCCCATAAATATTATTATAGGATTTTAACCTCATTTGAATTTACGTCTGATGAAGTACGAGGGCTTATAGGCTGGCGTAGAGGCTTACATAGAGTTTTATTGGGTCGTAGAAACTATTTGTGGAACCGTCCCCTATATGAGAGATGATACCACCATCATCTGCCTAGCATTTTCGCAACTACGTTGGGGTCGGCTTCCACTCTAAGCGGAAGCAGCTGAATACCAGTATTTTACATGGAGCGTCCACCACCAACACCTGTCATTAAAAGCATGTTGAACGTTCAATAAGGGGTCATTAATACCAATATCTAGTAACTATTTAGCAGAAAATATGTCATAATATAAGGATATCTATTTTAAGCCCAACCTGCTACCGAATACAATAATACCTATTCAGTTTCTAATAAAATTCCAGATTTATTATTACACATTATGAAAACAAGGAAGGATAAAATTACAACATAACTGTTCAAAATGGCGGTCATAATGTTTGTCTATGGTTCAAATTTATCCTCAACGAGTTTACAAACTCTATGGTTAGCCCGTAAAAAGTGTCGAGGTACTAGGCATTCATAAATTATAAGAGCTAGGTACAATGTCGGTAGACCATGCTAATGGCTAGGCGACACTAATTTATTGAGGCGAGTATTGGTATGTATCGTTAATCAAACTACGAAGGGTGGTATGCACATGTGGCTGTAGTTAGCGTTTCTATGTTCACTAGACGAAGTATTTTAAGACTTGGGGTAAATGTGAGAAAGTATTTACTGTAAGGAATCTTTTCTATTTTGTCACATTCCTTTAGCACGGTAGTAGGAATATTTTCATTTCGAGAACTTCCTTCAGTAACTAGCGACTCGCTCCTGCTTCGCACTGTTTATGACTTGACAAAACATCGAGATTTGTAACTTTAATATTAACGTATTAGACACATAAACCTTTCGTAATAAATTCTCTATACGATGGCGAAAACCTCATCAAAATCTGCTGCGTGGTTTAGAAGAACAACACGGACATACAGACAAACACGAAAAGCGACTTTCATTTATAATATGTGTAGAAGTATCGTAGAAGCTTTTCTTTTTCTGTTTCACCTCTTTGTAACATAAAAACCTTGCCATTAGTTTTTGTAGATAAGTACTGAGGTGACTTCTAAGTGATTACGGCAATACATCCTCAGGCTTGTCCGTTATTATTATTCTCGGCCACTGTAGGCGCGGGCTTGCGGACGGTGAGCAATGGGTAGCTCGCCGTCCGATAAGGCCCGGGTTGACGGCGCATTGTGTTCCACGCGCGCCTCAAAGAGATGTCAGCACATCTGCCGGGTCCGCTAGGGCCGATGCCTGCCGGGGTCGCGGGAAAGTCCGAAAGGGATACCGTGGCCTTTTAGTCAAGTAAGAGTCTAACACGCCCTCCCGCTCCGCCCAGAGCGGGAGAAGTTATTTGATAATTACAAACCCAAAAAAAATAAAAATGTCTTGTCCGGTAAACAGGTCTACGGGTCTACAGCAGGCGTAGCATGAGCACCGTTTTGTCGACGGAAGAGTAGACAAAAATGACGTTTCCTGTAGACAGTAGACAGAACGAGACGGCAGAAAAATAGAAAGAGTCAACTGCACTTTTTACGAAATTCACTCTTTTACATAATTCGACTCAGAATTCTTTGTTTTATCATAGGATTTATAGGTTGTCAGTCTGATTTTGACTCTGTCTGTAAGGATAGAAAACTTTCTTCCGAAATAGTCTACATATAAAAAGACCTAGACAAAGATCGTTAGAAATGAAAGACAAAATGACAGATTGTAGAAAGATTTCTACGGTGGATGTCAAAAATGAAGAAACGAACTGTCACTTTGTATAAAAAAAGCTATGTCTATTCTTCGTAGAGATAAAAAGCGCCATGCTACGCCTGCAGAAGCATTTGTTCTATAGTACACATTTAGATCTTCTCCATCCGCGAGTTGCAAAGATGCATAACAATTACGTATATTTATTATATTATGGAGTTCCAGTAATTACAGCGCATTACCTAGCAAAACCGTATTTCAACTCCTACGTAGTCATTTCAACATTATCCTATTAACATAGATGCGTTCTGCCGATAATAGTGCTAGATTTTTTTTAAGATTCAACTTGCTTTGGTTACGTTTAAACAGCGTTATAATCAAGGCAAAAACTCGATTGAGATGTGCGACCGCATTAAAACGATAATCGATGCATCGATAAAAAGTTGCAACATCGATTCTCCGACAGTGGATGGAGGCTTGGAGAGTGCTCGACACATGTCAAGTCGCTCGCTACGATCCGTGTTGGTAAACTAATGATATTTTAATCAGGGCAAGCCTTACTTGCTTACTGTTATGTTACAATGTAGGTATTTGAATGGTTCGTCATCCATTTCTTTAAGGGGGATGCGCTAGGGTGGCCCGCGAAATTCAAATTTTCTTACGTTTTTTGCAATTTGCAGGTCAGTATCAGGTTGTATGTTGATCTAAATATTATTAGCGCTCGTAACAAATATGGATTTACAGAATTATAAACATTAAAATCAGCAATAAAACTCTATAAGCTCATGAAAGTGTATTGAATGACTATTTCATGAAATCATGACATTTGACACTTTCATGAACTATATTAATATAATACATAAAGAAATATATTCACCTAGCGCATCAACCTTAAGCGATTCCTTGTCAATTTTTTTTGTCCAGGCATTTGCAATAGCTGTCTGTAGACCATTCCATATAGCTTTAAATTATTATTAACAATTAATTTGTCATTGGCTTTACTGTGATTGTTTTTATATTTTCACAGCTATTTTTATTGAAACGTTAGATCGTGGTTAATCCTATGGGTAGGCTCTGGGGGGAAAATAGAATATCTATCTATAAAAATATTTTTCCCCACTCTTAACCACTATTAGGTACCTACACAATTTTGCGCATGGTACCGTTGCGTGCATTCGCGATATTTATTTGATGGTTCATGTACAATTCGCTGAGCATTCGTAATATCACGACACGATGATATTATATAATACACGGTTTACAGAATAATGGAAATGTCATAATGATGGACGACCTTGTCTAAGAAATGACGAAGTTTGATGAAATTCTTGTGAATCGAAAGCTGAAAATTGGAAATGTGGAGATAATTTTCCTGAAAAGAACGCCAGATTACTTTTGCATAGTGTCTGCGATTATAAATTTTACTTAAGTTTGCAAAAGCTTATTAATGTTTTATCGATATTTAACCGAAACTGAAGACTTGTCAGCGTGTTTGGCTGCCTTCCTGAAACTGCGCAAGCCGCATTGCGCTTATTTCTTAGTAGCATTTCATTCTAGTTTTGTCATCATTAGCATATTGCTAATTTTTGCTAATCGAATTTTAAAAATGTCTACCGCCTATCTTTCGATATCTATTACTTCACATTTGTCTCTATATTGCAGCATTATGCTGAGGTAGGAGCCTTTTTGGCCTCGCACAGGTAGCCAAAGTATTTTTGTTAGTTTTAATTTTTCTTTTAATTTAATTTAGTACCTACTTACTTTATATTACTGATTGTTTTTCCTGTGCGTGTCCCAAATAAAATATTTTTCTTTCTTTCTTTCTTTCTATAATGCATATTCATAAAACCTACTTTATATTCCTTACCTTTACCGGTCTTTTCATGATTAAATGTCCCTGTCGCTCTGAGTGAGGAGCTCCTCAGAATTCCGAAAGTCTGACCACCAGTCTTACCAAGGGGTATCGTATTACCCAGTTACAGGGTTGTGGAGGTCAGATAGGCCAGTCGCTCATGTAAAATACTGGTATTTAGCTACAACCTGTTAGACCAAGACTGGATGCCGATCTCAACATAGTTGGGAAAAGGCTAGGCAGATTGATATTATTCGGGTTGAGTTGCCTCGGGCCGAGTTGTCACTGACCCGTACCATTTAGCAGGATACACAATTTAAGCACCTGCCTACTCTCGTTCTAAGGCTTAGAAAGCCTTTAAGTCGGTGTAAAATAAACACTAGTATTATTTTATTACCAACTAAGTAATTACATTTTCTCTTACGACTTAAGTAGAAAAGACATAAAATGCGGTATCTTTTTGACATGTTAATCTTAAGTATTTATTGATTTAAAGTTGATATAAATTATCTGATTTGTGTAAATTTGGTTGTATGTCTAGAGTGGTTTATGTAGAGGGGCTCGTGGCTAAATAATAACAGGGCACGGGTTGATCGAAGGTTAAGCTACCCATGCCGCGGTCGTGTCATGGATCGGTGACCATCAATTACATATCGAGATCCCTCCGTGAATCAGTTCGTTAGGATTAGTCAGAAGCCCAAAAGTCTGACAACGAGTCTTACCAATGGCTATCGTGTTAACTGGGTTGTGAAGGTCAGATGGGCAGTCGCTCCATATAAATACTAGTATTCAGCTGCATTCGGTTAGACTAGAAGCCGACCCTAACATAGTTTGGAAATGGCTTCGCAGATTGATTTTTGTGTAGAGTGGTTTATATTCACATACGACATTGTTGTTTTATTATTATCAACAAAGACGTCTGAGTTACGGTACAGATTTCGACACTCTAGAACCGTGTGACCGCTAGAAGGTTGTAAATGACATTAAAGCTTCCATTTGGACGTTAGAAATAGAAACTGGCCATCAATCACCAGCATGGGCCACAAAGCCTTTTAACTTTTCTTCATAAACTGTAGGCTTGCTTTAAGTTGTTCGACCATTACGTTTAAGGGAATTATTTACGCTGGCAGCCCTTCTAACGTCGCTTAGTGTCTTGAATGCATTTTCGAGATTTATCATTCCTCTGTACTTAAATATGTAGGTAGGTGAACAGGTAAATGAATATTTATTACCGTAAAAATCATTTTACTGACAATAAGATAATATTTTTAGTGGTTTTGAACAATTAAAAGTATGTAAACATACGCACTTAAGGTGTTAAAAGATTATAGCTGTTTTATTTCTTTATTTTATTATCTTGCACTTGAAGATTTGCAGGGATGGGAACGTTTACAGGAACTTTTTATGCACGTTTATGTAAATAAACATGGAGATTTTATTTTATATTATGCAGCAGAGTCTTGCAGAATTATCAGAAAAGGAGATCAACTCTAGGATGACTGCAAATGCCTGAATGTGTGGATGGTGGGCGATCGCTTTAGGATAGATTCAATCCTAGCTATCTATTTACAGCATTATTGTAAACATCGTGATTTACATTACCGTAAGTCCTAGGATTTATCTATCACAGTTCGCTGCCTCATTGTTCTGGTGTCTGGTGGTTTGCTGTATGAGGTCGTTGATTCGATTCCAGGGTCGGGCAAAGTGTTATCGGGTTTTTCCATCTAGAATTTCTCAGTGGTAGCCTGGAGTCTGGATTTGTGCCCGGTTGATGGCAATATGTTTTCCCCCCTACTACATTACATGGGACTTAAACATAACTGGCGAAATTTGGGTGTGCTATAGGCGTACACCTCTGCCCAACCCTTCGGGGAAACAAGGCGTGATGTTATGATGTTATGTTATTCACACAGTGATCTCCTTCTTCGGATTACTTTCCGATATATTTGGCATCGAAATTACAAGTTTTTCTTAACTTTACCTTAACTATTTCTATGCCTGGGGGCCTAAACCGGCCACATTAGCAATTCCTCTAAAAGTAATTCATTTCCTGAATTCCCAGCTGTCATTAGCAATTCTTCTAATTTTTCATAAAAGAAATTCATAATGTGTGGACCATTTTACGAATCTCCGTATAAAACTGTCAAACGGATGAATTATTTCGTAATATGAATCGCACGTAGATCCTATTATGAATTGTCATTTTGTGACATTTTACAATGATTCATAATATTTTCCTACTACGATTCTGCCAAGCCCCCTGGACCCAGTAATTTTCATACCTAATTGCAAAGTTCTGCTTATACGGTTCCCACCATACCCAATGCACTATTTAGCGGTCCCATTCAAGTCACAAATAATATTAACGACAGCCATTAGGAACTCGTAAAGCTAATCATTTAGTAGCCATGTTTTAAACATTATCTGCTCTTCTTCAATTTGTCTCGGCAGATAAACCTAAGTAAGGATTTTATAGATATTGATTAGATTAAATACATCGATATCCAGAGAGAAATCCTGCTGTAAAATTATCTTCTCGTTAGCAAGGAGAAAACGCGATTGTTTCATAAAGATATTCTCTTTTTTAGAGCAATCTCTTTAAACTCTCAGACCTGTTTGCTTATGAAGCAATTAGTACTGATTTAAAAGCTTATTTTATAATAATTAATATTTAATAAGCGTTTAATTACTTATTCGTAATGTAATAAACGGCTGTGGTGAGCGTTAAAATTTAATGTGCATTAGAATTTTAATTTATGTGTCGGAGTTTCTGAGTAAGTTGGAACGATACAAGTGATGGATGAGCTCCCTTATTCTACGAACATGGTTTAATTATAAGAATAACCGAACTCCATTTTAAGTATCCGTAACTACTAAACAGGAAAGCCATTTATAAAATCATTGTTAATAGTTATGGGTGGCGTAACTCGACCATACTTATTTATATAAGTTTTTATTGCAAAAAAAATCACCTCGATTTCATTTCCGCCTTCAAATAAAAAATGGCGGACACGAGAATATAAAAACGTCTCATTTAGCACGTTCGCACCCAAAAAGTTGTGATGTTATAGTTTGATTACAAGTAATGACAAAATAAAAGGCGCGCGGTGAAGCACCACGCGGCGCAGGCGCTGCGATCGCGATGACGGGCCAAGCGCATCGCGCGATCCGTTATGCGCTCGCTTCGCTTTTTTTTATCGCCTCGCGATTATCGCCGGCCCGTTACACAGCCGCACGCGCACAATTTGTGCATTCACTTGCTGGAAATCGCTGGAATCCATCCAAGATTAATTACTGCCTTCCATTGTGATTATAGACTTGTAATTACACGGGCGACGCTATCTGTCGACACTGTGTTTACCGTGTCTTATGCAAATGTTATTAATTATTTAATGGCTTTTCATTAATGGAATGCGCATTACGAGGGAACAGTTTTTGCCTGAATTCTTGAGTTGATTGACGTAGTGTTGCACTAATTTAGCATAACTTGCATTTTCTGAATTCTCAGGATCCCCTTTGGTTATAAATAACAGTATTGTCTTATTAACGTTCGTATTATTTTCTAATCAGAAAATAATTGCTGAACAGAAAATGGTTTTCTAGAGTTCAAAACCCAGAAGGTATTAATTTAGTAGAAAACCTCTTTTAAATTTACAATTGAGTCTGAATGAACTCTTCACAGGTGCATCACAGCAACTGGAACCTTTCAACTAAGCGCGTTAAAACTTTTAGTATTGAAACTCTATTCAACCGTATCTTGAACTTGAATATTACTTACAAATACCCGTGAGCATCTGCAGAAACTAATACTTACTTATTTTACTAGTTTGTTAGTAGCAAGTGTGGTCCATGACACACAACACCGCCTTTGATATGATAATGTTATTCAGACAGCGTACCTTCGTGCATTTCAAATGTTTTTTATCTCATTCCCACGTTAAATAAATTGCAATTTAGTGAAATGCCTATGGATTCCAGCTTTCAAATAGCAAAAAGATGATCACGGAACTGGACAGGTTTGAACCGGCATGTAATGAGGAACTTTTGATTGATATTACGTAGAACTGCGAAGACCCGTGCTGGTTCAGTGCTAGATGCTGGTCATTAGGAACCTCTCCGAGGAATGGATGGCAGTCATTTGTCTGTGTGTCATCGTAAATCAATAACTTTGTTGCGAGGTGTGAAATATGAGAGTTTCTTGTAATGTTAGGATTTGTCAGTGTTGTTTTAGATGAGGATTTTAATTATGCGATGGTCATTGTGTTCCATGAAAATGTAATCATAGATTTGCATACGTTTTGCATACCTATTTTTTTTTTTTGTCTGATGACTTCTCCCGCTCTGGGCGGAGCGGAAGGGCGTGTCAGACTTTTACTGACTAAAACCCACCCGTGTTCCTTCAGTTGCCTGTTGCCAAAGTCTCGGCATCCCTTTCGGACTAACCCGCAGTTTTGCATACCTATGTGCTTTATTCTTTTGGAAACTAAGAACAAGTTTACTAACTACAGGGTGAAATTTAATTCATGGGTATCCCCTGAATAAGCATGGTACTCATCATTATGAAAATCTTTCACTATGGGATCAACCCTGAAATCACGGAAATAAAATCAGCTGTTCCCTACATTTTGACGAGCTATGCGAACATAAACTTAGGGAACCACTCATTTTATTTGATGATGAGCTTTGTACTAAAATGCTACAATAGAAACCACGTCAACAGCTTCTACGTTCCAACTAATAACAGGTTAACATTCCGTTGCCTCTTTGTTCAAAACATTTCAACTATCTGCCTCAATATTAACGTCAATTAACACAACTACTGATACACAACAAAAGCAGCTTCGATCGCGCGATAGCCGCAAGTCCCAACATTCTTGAAAACTTTGAAACATTGAAAGGCGAAGTAAATAAGGCGAAAGCTACGGAACCAGTTGGTGTAACGTTTTCAGTTTAATGAGCCATTGTGAGATAAATGTTACAAATCGCTGGACAAGAGACGGAATGTCGATCGTTCGAGTGTTTAGCGCGATAGTGATTCCGTACTTAGTATTGTTGGTTTGTTTCACTTGGTTTAAGTTATTGTCTGATTGGTATTGGTGGAATCGCTGCCGAGTGGGGTTATAGGTCGGATTCACAGTTGGGATAGTGTTATTTGGTCTTTCTATGGGAAAATTCTAGCGAGAAACTCGTAGCTTTAATAGAAAATAGGATAATGTATTGGCGTTAGTACGGTTCTCCCAAGTTATACGGGGATGAATTGTGATGGTTTTAACACTTACTTATGTAGAGACATTTTATCATTCATTACCACCTAGTACATGCTTAATAATTTATGGGCCATGGTGTTGTATATATTCCTCCTACAAGTGTCGTCAGGCGGCTAACTGTCTGTATCTACATAGGATCTGGTAGTCAGTAATTTGCAAACACGTCTTGAAATCATCTAGTTTATAAAGATGTGTTTCAAGTTGTATTATATTGTAGGCTGGTCCTTGCAAGATTTTTATCTTAGCCTTTGGCTCTAGATAATCTAAGAGGCGACTTGTAATTATGTTAAGTTTGTTACCAGTAGCATAATAATGATTTGGAAAGTTTTATTTAAAATAATCTTTCTGAAACCCCCTGTATGAACATATACAGGTTGTTGTTCACATGTTTCAGTTCAGAGTAAATAATGAATTGCGTTTTAAATGTTCAACATTGTTATGTTAAAAAAAAATGTGTACAGTAATTATTACACAGTGAATAAATTCCTTGATAAGTATGGGACAATAGAATAAAAACTGTTTTATAATAACACTACGAATAAACGCCCATAGCAGGCTGATGACTGCGAATTGCAAAAGCGTAAAATAGTCGCCATTTTATTTTACACAAAGCATTTCAATTTGTTGCTTATTTACTTTCAATTTATAATAGTTGCATGCAATTATCTTGTGTGATTTAGATGATATCATATGCTCATTGTTGTCACTCCTGACTTTGTTGCTATAGATGTAATAATCGATGTAGGTAGTCATTAAAAACACTTTTAAACTTTGGTCTTTCCGTTGTCTTTGTTCTTCAAGTTGTCTGAAAGAAATTGTGAGTCATTTAATTGATGGCTTTCCATTTTTTTGTGTGATAAATGATATCATTAAAATAATGGTGATAAAATTTGCTTATCCAAATCAGATATCATCTGGCAATTTGTCTTCAATTTTTAATATGAATGACGAGATCAGATTAATCTTGATTGTATAAATTAATTACTTACATTACATAACTTATATAACAACATAAATAACAATTATATAAATATGCCGCTTTATAGAAAGTGTGGTATTTACATTAATCATAAAATGTTTCACTACACTAACACGAATGACAGCCGATACATTTTTATCGAGCGGCCAATCAGTGCTCGTCTGAGATTTATGTGGGACAATAAAGATGTTAAGATATAAAATATCAAAGGGCTCAGTTGTTCCAGTGGGTCGATGATTTAATGCTCGACATCGATATAAAGTGCAATTCACACTGGTGTGGATTATCGCGGGCTTAGGGTTTATGGTGCACGGAGCATCGGATCTCGTTTCACAGGCCATTGAGTTTGTAAGATGCCTAATGGGGATGGGGATACTAGAGCAATGCAGTGTGAAAATAATCTTATGTTCGTTGTCTGGAGATTTGTAAGAATACATTATTGTATGAGTGATATTTTGTTTTAACGGAATTCAATTATGTAAGTTTATGTGAGGTACAACGTAGCAATAGGTAGTGCTCGTATAAAAAAAACAATCTGCCTAGCCTTTTCCCAACTATATTGGGGACGGCTTCCAGTCTAACCGGATGCAGCTCAATACCAGTATTTTACATGGAGCGACTGCCTATCTGACCTCCACAACCCAGTAACTGGGTAATACGATACCCCTTGGTAAGACTGGTTGTCAGGCTTTCGAGCTTCTGACGACCCGTAACGACTGTCATAAATCAACGAATGTAAGCCGGGACCAACAGCTTAACGTGCTTTCCGAGCCACGGAGGAGTCTCGATATGTAAATATGGTCACCCATCCACAGACCAACCCCGGCAAGCGTAGCTTAACCTGACGGATCGACCCGTGCGCCTGTTATTACTTAGCCACGAGCTCCTCTCACTAGCTAGGTAGTGCTCGCATACAGCCTTTAAATAAAGTCAAGCAAATGTAGAGTATAAGGCACCTCAGCTTTCTAAAAAGGAAAACTTTTCATCCGTTTGTTGGTAGCCAAAGCAATCATTGAAATTCTCCGAATAAAAATATACGAGACAGAATAAACATAATAAGACCTAATTTAAGGGAAAAAGCAAATTCTTATTTGCATAATAAATTCCCGCGTTCAGTCAACAACTCATGTGCCATTGAATAGACTAATAGTGAGGAAAACAAACATTCTACCAGTTGAAGTTGTCGACAAACTTGCTCACGCGCCGACCGCACCGGTGCGAAAGTGTCAACAATCAACATACTTAACATTTTAGAATATTTCCTCAAAAAATGTCGAATTAGTAAAAGTGGTGCCGTTTAAATGGGACTGACTAAAGGCCGTCACACACGGAGGGAAGAAAGTATTTTTTTAAATTTTGGTTGAGTAGGTAGCGTGCATCTTTCCGTCATTTGACTGTTGTGACTACTGTGACACATACATAAAGTTACGCTTTCTTCCCATTGGGGTAGGCAGAAACTAGAGAAAGACTACTCCTTTTGCTTCGTTTCCATTAAGATATACAATTTTTGCGAATATTTGTATTTCTCGATGCTACCTGTACCTTATCTCAGGGTCATAGGACATGGACCGATGCCTGCCAGGGTTGCGGGTTAGTCCGAAAGGGATACCGGAACCTTGGCAACAGGCAACTGAAGGAACACGGGTGGGTTTTAGTCAGTAAAAGTCTGACACACCCTTCCGCTCCACCCAGAGCGGGAAAAGTCATTGGATGATTTACCACGCTCAAAAAAAAAAAGTGTCATAGGACATAAGACATATTGAAATATAACTTGCCTCTGAATATAGCATACATTTTTAACATTATAGCTGCCGTGTGTGACGAGCTTTAACGGGATGGCGGTGGAGTCGTCAGTGAAGCGTGCGCATGGGCATGCTACGTCTAAATTTACAGGTGCGCGATGATCTACATCCAGATAGGGTTTATTACCGCGGAGAGTTATGTGCGCATCTGTCACGTACATCACTAACGGTTATAGTTATAGTACGTCTCAACGCAGAAGTTCCATCGGGAATATTCTTCAAACACGGTAGCTTTTTAACATTTGGGACACATAATAATGACTCGTGAGGGAGAGCAAGCAAATCCTATAGTTTTAGTCCAACTAGTTTTAGTCATTCGATTAGTCCGTCAGCTGGCAATCGCCATTTTGGATTTTTCATCCGTAAATCCAACTGTCATTCTGTGACAGTCGCATGAAGGTAAATTAACGTAGTCAATATGTTCAACAATCAAGTACCCTGAGTTAACATCGATGGAACCTTAAAGTTGTATCATGCTGAAAAAACATTTGATGCATTTACTAAAGTTAGGTAATGCGCGTCTTCGTAAACACGGGCAAATGGGGCGTTATTATTTTTTGTGCGAGACGAAGTACTTAAGTGTGAAATGAAAGTTAGATAAATACCGGTTGACGTGAAACTTAGATTTACTAATGGCCGATTCCTATAATTAACGGACCGTTATTGGTTAAAATTAAAACTCTTGTATCTTTACCAATAATGAAGTAAAAATCTCATAGCTTTGCATAGTGAACCCTCCCATATGGAAGTAGATATCACAGGTAAAATTAGTGTACGAATTTATTTATTTGCCCAGTTTGGCAATAAAAAATGCTACCATTGGTAAGCAAAACGATTCGTTTTTGTTTATAGGAACCGAGCATAGATAGATACAGGAGTTAGCTACTGACGTGTGATGTCACAAATAGTTACGAGTTAAACGACGCGGTTGTTTCCTTGTTGACATAACTTGGAAGTTTTAAGTAAACAGGTTGATAATTTATAAACGTTTCTTGCGTGAACTTTAGTTTCCGTTGAAGTTTAAAGGCATTTATGTCGTTAGTTATAGTTTTCGGGAGCCATTAGCAGACAGATTAACCTCTCTAAGGCCCGGACTCCACCAAAGAGGAGATTTGCGGAGATGTCCGAAGCGGAGACGAGAAGAGATGTTTTTCAGCTAGGGTGTAACCTCCGAAGCTGTGCCTAGATGCGTACTGGCTAGACTCAAGCGGAAATGTGTGCTGGCTAGTACGGCTGGCGGGTTGTGCGACGCGGGGAGAACTAGCGGTGTTCTTCTCGTTTTCGCTGCACGCCGCCGCCGTCGCCAGTTTGCGAGGCACAGCTCATATCTCGGCTTCGATCGCGCCATACAAATATGATACAGCACTGCTCAGTGGTATCCACTGAAGCTGAGTGGAGACGATATGTGAAAATAACGAAATTCTATTGGTTGTTTAAAATACATCTCTCCTCTCGTCTCGTCTCCGCTTTTGTGGACATACCATTTCACTAAAATCGAAATGTCAATAAAAAGCAATAATAAATCTAAGCTACAAACAATGCACTCCTAACATTAAAAATAAAAGAAGATAGTTCGAAAGATAAATATTTGGAACTAAAAGCTCTTTGGAACGTTGAAAAATGAGATCTAAACGAGATCTTAGAGATGAAAGCTCGACCGGCTACCTACAGTATTTTGAAAGAGCGGACACTTAGGGGTCATTATCTTTATATTACAGTTACTTGTGACACAAATGTACTTTTTTTTCGTCTAAACAAAGCCTCTATTTTAATAGTTAGTCACTAGAATTACTCACGGTTCTTCGAAGACAAACAATATCATGGTTTTAAGGAAGTCTTGGCAATTGTTAAATTGCAGGCCATTAAACAATCTAGTTTTGAACGCACTGTTTTCGTACAAATGCTATAATGATGTTATTTTGATTGGTGTAATTATTTGATCGTAGCAATGAGTCAGGATTTATGGGATTATTTCACAATTATAGAACTGTTAGGTTATGGTATACTTCCTTGTTTTGATGTTTGATGACAATTTAGTTTTTTCACCAAATATTTAATCAACATTTTGGGGATTACATAACACATGTAATCCCCAAAGGGGGGTTAGGTTTGGGTTGGGTTTCGCCAGTTAGTTTTGTAATTGGGCGAGCCTATTTTGCTATCAATCGATCACAAATCAAGACTCTAGGCTCTGCTACTAAGAAATTCCTGATGGAAAAAATGAAATTAAATAGCGAAACTTCGCGGTCATTAAGGGTAGCAAGTATGTGAAGTTTAGCTACATGATTTAATTTAACCTTTAATTATGACGCTAAAGGATAGCAGCTGCAAACTTTTACGAATAATTGCAAAATGTAATTAATTTCTATAAAAGTATGATGAAGGTAGGCACAGCTTTCTCTTCGTCTAACACATATACATATCCACCTATAATTTCTCGGCTCTAAATTGTCTATCTCGCTAATATTTAGAGATTAGTTATTAATATATGAAATTACTTGTATATTAGCTACACGAACACATGTTCTCTACCCCACACTTATCTTACATTCAATAGTTTCTTAGTCACGGTCCATAGCTCCTGTAACGGATATGACAACGTGCGTGCCAACAAATCGAATTTCTTCATGCCGCTATCGACTTTATTATACTTTGAAATAGTTACGAAAGTTGCATGTGACTTTTTGTGTGACTGAAATAACTTGTGTGATTAGTTTGTTTGGATTTATTCATTGATACTCATTGTCCTCGACCTTCAATTGTTTTAGGATGTCTCGCCTCTTTCAGGCATTGTTCGCAAATATCTCGGAAACAATTTTAAAAGTTATCATCATTAAATTTTACGGATCATTGGATAGTCAATGGCCGGTCAAAATACAATGCTTTTCGATTTCAATCGATGTACCGAACCTTTTGTTTTGTAAGTGATTCATGTGGAGTTATTTACGTTTATGACAAGATACTGTTTTTATAATGGCTGCATCAAAGTATAGTAATGTACAACTATCCCAAGAAAAGTATACGCTTCGGGAATCATCGGTTTTAATGGGAAAAACGAACGCGCGATGATTGAACACAACCAACCATGGAAACAACCATCCATTTACAACCATGAAAGTACTTGACTATTTTATATCACCATGTTTATAACATTAGGTACAACAACTCCATGAAGTACCATTTAAATATTTTTTTGAAACTTTTCACTTGTAGGTACTTTTGAGTGACAGATGACGATTTGAGAACGGATTATAAGGTAACCTGACAGAGAGAAATCTTCATACAAACGCGCAATGATAGGTGCACTACTACAAAGTGCTGTAGTACTAAACTTAAAAGTATTGCCTCTGTGGGGGGTTACTCTATGGTGTGACGTTTGTGCTAATGCGGAAAAATGAAGATTATCGAAGCGCATACCTTTTCCGGTTTACCTGTACATACAGGCTGTTATTCATTTATATTTACTCAACTTCACATAAAACACGTCTACTTTTAGATTACCATGCCGCATGCAACGACCCTTCCAACGTCGAATCCATAAAATATTTTTGTTTTTATAAGCTCTTCCACAAATAGCTACATTATTTTATGGTGAAGGAAGCTCTGCATCCTTAACCATTTTAGTATTAGAGATATACATATTGTTTGGTATGTCTTGTTTTGAGGGCAGTGGTGGACCATAGGTATCCACAGTGGTTGCCGCGACTTGCGAGTTGTAGGTCGTGGGTTCGAACTCAAGCAGGCACTTTACTTTGTGTAAATTATTTCATCACCACTGGTCTCAAAACGGTGAAGGAAAACATAGTGAAGAACCTGGCATGTCCTAGAACCAAAAACATTCGAAGATATGTGACATCCACCACTGGGCCCGCGTGGTGGATTAAAGCCCACTCCCTCTCACAGAAAGAGGAGGCCTGTGTCCCAGCAGTGGGAACATTGCTATCTTTTTTTTTTGCTTATTTTTCAACAATCTTTTCTTTGCCTCTGAGTACCATCAAACTTGACAAAGAAAATAATGATGGATAAACATCCATTTTCAAAAGGACAGCAATCTTCTCTAATAAGCTGTCCTTATGAAAGCAGTAAATAAAAGTTAGACTATACAAGAAACAAATAAGTTTCAAGTAGTGTGCTTATGCGGCGCCACTTAAAAAGTACCTAAGTTAACTGATAATTTAGATAATTTGCTAACAAAACGGCGCCGAACACAAATTGTATAATGTGTGAACTAATTTGTAGAGGGCACTTCACATCGCGTGCTTTGCTTACTAAATGGACGATAAAAGCTTCAGTAAATAACTATTGGTTAGTATTAGAAAGTGCTTAATTTTTTATGCAATAGGGAAATTATAGTCAGAATTAGTTTATTCATAGTTAACTTGGTTGCCCGCGACTTCGTCTGCGATCCAGGATGAAAAGTAGTCTATGTCCTTCTCCGAGTCATGACTTACCCATGTGCCAAATTTCATTCAAATCCGTTCAGCCGTTTAGGCGTGAAAGAGTAACAAACAAACTCACTTTCGCAATTTGAATAAGTATTAATTAGGATTTCGACACCATCTTTCTCTAAAAGGGAATCGAATATGGTACCTATACTACCTAAAAAGAAAGCTTTTATCAGTCGAGTCTACAGTAAATAAACAGTCAATTATTTGCTTAATAAGCACTTTAAGATGAATGACAAATACTTACGACAGCATTTAGAAATGTATATTCAAATATACCACTCAAAATAACATATTCACGTACCTAATATTTGCAGTTAGCTCGACGTGCAGATCATATCAAATACCTAATGCCAATAGACATAGCAATTATGAATTCTCATATTCGCCATCGCACATTATTTGAAAATCCGCAAAAATCGCAAAAATAAACAGGCTATTGCACACCAAAACAACTCTACATCAACTCGACTCTTGTAAAGCTTTGAAATGCTGTGAGCTGGTTGCGTCATGTGCAGTGACATCTCCAAAATGGTTGCAAACTAAGCAACTTGCCGAAGCGTCGACCAATTCAGACCAACTACAAAGATCATATTATCGTAGGTTAGGTCCGATAGTTGACGACGCTTTGAACTTTCGTAGAGTATGGTTGCCAAGTCTACCGCCTAGTTGACGCCAATTTGACAACACATTGACGCTAAACCGAAAGTTTGAGTTCTCAATTTGATGTGCGCCAGCCCACAATATGACAGACCGTTACAATGGGCATATTTTGCGGTAAAACTACCGTTCAAGCCAAACAATAGCGTTTCCCTTTCATTGATACGCGATAGCAATCCCGCAACGAAACTTGATATCATATGTAATTGACACTCGTCGAGCTAATTTCGCTAGACCAGTAGCTACTCCTATTTGAACGATCTGTTATGATGAATGATCGTTCAAATTACACGGACATTCATTGATTGATCGTGTGCATAGATAGTAGTTTGTACATTTATCTCATTTGTTATGCGGTTAGCTGCGAATTTGTTTCGTGTTGACTGGTAATGATATCAGTCACTCATTATAATGAAGCAGTAACGCTGGAAAGATTCTTACGATCATATGGCTGAAGAGCATTATACAGTATGTTAACAAACAAAGGGCGCTCTCGTCAACCCGTAATAGTATAGAGTCCAAATATGCAAAAAAAAAAATTGATACTTACCAAAAAAAATTTTTTTGTTTAATTGTCATTTTTTTTTTGCTTGTATAGGCGCTATTCTATTTCAGGTTAACGGGAACGCCCTTTATCAGATAACATTCTGTATAATACTGTGATCTTGGTTTTCGTGGGGACAGGAATTGATAGGACGCTGTTCAAAATATAACTTAGTGGATGGGTCAGATAATATTTTAAACTTTCCATTTTCTTTTTTGATAATCACAAATTAGCCGTTCATTGAGTGGCCGTGCGGCTTACATTCCGAGTTTGATGATAGCAAATTAACGATATCTGTCGATTTAATGAATATGTCGATAAAAATGAAATTTGCAAAAATATGCACCACTGTGACAATTACCGTTTTAAACTTGCACTTATAAGCAGACACGACTTTTTCATTCATTACCATCATGTGAAATTCACTGTTTATGGCTAAAGCTTTTTGCGGCCTGTGAACCGGATTCCGACCACACGATGAGCTCTCACGACCAAACGTTCACATACTTACTAGAGGTCAATAAGAACTGGAAATATCAAGTCTAGATATAAAATTATGTGCGAGTTCGATGTGGGACTTTCTTGATGCTCTACTTGCTCTGTCGATATGCGAATAGTTTAGGTACATCGTCAGTTTCTATTCCTTACCACCACATGTACACGTTATATTTCCATTGCAAGCGTAGTGTAGGAATCTATGAAAATATGCCCAAGAAACCGGAACGGTACCTACTTGCTCGGAATTAAAATATGCGCAATGCACTCGTTAAAAACGCATGTTTTAAGGTTAATATATTCGTAATATTACCCGGCAAAGTACTAGTGAGATCTTAGTGGTAATAAAATGTTATTAATGTTATCATTTTGAGCTAAATATAGAGTAGGGAATTTATACGTGTGGGCAGAAGTGGAGAAAATTGTTGCAGGTGATGGCTTTAATGATTACGGTAATGGATGCGTTTGTAAATAATTGGCATCGTCGTTTACTCTAGTAAATATATACGTGTGTTCCCTTAGAACCTCGCAAGAAAAATGTGTTCGAAGAGATGTCCCAGAGAACTTGGGATTAAATCAATACAACTCTCTGAGTTCATATAATCCTATTGAATGACTATTTCATGAAATCATGACATTTGAGGATTAATCTAACTTAAGGAGTTGTATTCCTGTATCTAATGGTTATAATTCTGTAAAGCCATATTTGCTACGGTTGCGTATCATATTTTAATCAAAATACAACCTGACGCTGACTTGCTAATTTGAATTTCGCGGGCTAGGTTGGCGCACCCCCCCCCTTAATTACAAAAAAAGTTCTTAATAAAGTAGGTAAGTAATGTTAAATAATTAATTAAGGACCCCTCGACGGGTATATGGCTCCTCTAGTGTTTTCCAGATTTTCTGTTTTTGCTTTCACAAGCCATGATTTGCCAACCAATTCCTCTATCTCGAAGTTGGGATTACATTGCACCAAAGCATTGCGCAAAAAAAGAAACTTATAATTCAAGGCACGTACGAAGAAGAAAAGATAGAAAAAGTTTTATCAAACATGCGTTTCTTGTACAAAAATGTATAGCAAAAAACACAATAAAATATGCAATGTCAGAGATATAAACTTTCTCTCGAGATGGAGGTGTTTAGAAATAAGTTATTACATGTATTGTACAATATCATAAATAGCCACTCTATCAAGTATATTTGCTTCGTCATCGATTACCATTGGAATGCTGAAGTTTCATTTTGGATGTACTTTCTCGAATAACTTATGAATTGAGATGATGTTAAAATATGATGTTCTTTATTTTTTGTTAACCCGGGAGATAAAAATTGACTGACACATGACTTATTGCTTCTAATGTAAGTACCTTTGCTTTGGGATAGTGATATTAAGATTTGTTCAGCATTTGCCTCAAAAAGTTCGCCCCACATTTGATATTCCTGTTTCGCCCCAGATGTTGTTCCTTATTCGCCCCAGTTTTTTTTACATGGAAATATATTTTAAATGAAATGAATGAATAAAAATTAGTATGAGTATTGTGATATTTAAATGTAAGCAGCTGATGCGTCAATATTCACGAACGACTTGTGATTGAAATCTTTGATGTGTTCCGCAATTTAGTGCTTCACCCTGTCGTGTTGGATCCATGCCAAGAACGTTATTCAGAGAGGATAGGCTGTATCCTCTCTGAATAACGTTCTTGGCATGGAGCAATTCCTGCTTTGTACATAATTAATTTAGTAGTCTTCAATATGTATGGCAAAAAACACTGGTTATCTTCAGGGAAAATATTTTTTACGTAAGGTTCATATCGAGAGTGAAAAGGCAATCATAAATTAATATTTATTGCTTCAATAAAAAAATGCCTAAAAAACTTTTTATTTATTTAGTCGGTTTTTTTAATCGTTGGCAATTAAAACCGTTCCGATTATAAATTGCTCCGCATTACAGAACTAAAATAACGTTTGCAATTTGTGCATAATTTAAACAAATAAACTTTTGATAGCATTTAATTGTGGATAGTCAATTTGTTTTTTAAATTGGTTTTGTCATTACTAGCCATCATTATCTCTCTCATACGATAGTTAACTTTCTTTGACAGCAATTAATAATGCAGGTGTACAGATTTAATTGTTGAAGATCCATAATAATAGTTTAGTTTGTATGTACGGCCACCACTGCTCTCAAAACGATGAAGAAAAACATCGTGAGGAAACCGGCATGTCCAGAACCAAAATTTCGAAGACATTTACCAAACCGCACTAGGCCCGCATGGTATATTACAGTACTCCTTCTCGAAAATAAGAGGGAGCAGCATTGCTATTCTGAAACCATATCACCGTGAAAACTTAGGTGAAGTGAGCGTGGAGTGAGCTGTCATTGTCATCGATACCTACTGATGCTAAGGCAGTGACAGTTCACTCCAAGCTCACTTCACCTAAGTTTTCACGGTGATTTTTTAACAGAATAGCACGACAGGCAGCAGTGGGAACATTATAGGCTCATTAGATTATGCTTATGATTATGCATACGATAGTAATAAAAGTTTATAGTTACGTAACTACATACAATCAGGGAAGTAAGTATTGCCGATTGAATCCTTCAATTATACGAAGTATTCCTTTGTTTAGATTGTGAATAAGGGAATAAAAATGTACTTTGTTAGTCAGACTTTATTGACAGGAAACCGGTTAAAAGAGGCTACTTATTGTCTATACAGGCATGCAATTTAAAAATATTATTTCTTCTTTTATAATTAAAGTTCCTATCTAATGAGGCGCTTCCGAATAATTAATATGCATTCTACTACTACGTCTAATTCTATTATCGTATTCATCAATCACTAATTGATCGATGATTGTATTAAATATTATAAAACACTGAAACAGATTAATGAAATCAATTATTTTTTATCGAGTTTCATAACATGCCCCAATTGAATAATCGACTATTCGAGTAATTCGATGTTGCATATGTAGCGGCACATCACTCAAGAGATTTAGTAATAGGTATCGAGTAAGAATGCGAGTTAACTTATAAATAGTCCGAGTAAACGAACCGTGTCGGTATGAGCGGTCGTAATTGGAAGGTATCTCACGTGCATGCATGTGATAGTCGGGTAAACTCGCCTAAACACTATTAGACCATCAAACTTTATCGATTGTAGATAATTTATAATTGTAATTCGATTAACACCCAGGCATTTCAATCGTCATAAAGTTCGAATAAGAAAACGAATTTGTTTGTTTACTTTTAATTACGAAATTGAGACGTCTTCATTTTTTCATTTATTCGATTACGAATGTTGTCAAAGACACGATACTAAATTAAGCTGTATTTCTCGTTACTCTATGGTCGCCATTATAATATTCTGAGTTTCATCTCCGCGAACTTAATTAATATCAAAAGGAAACGAGAAAATAATTTGATCAAATTATGTTCACAATTTCCTATGTAAATCGGAATTACCTTTCTACAAGATGATGCAGAGGTAATAACTCCATTTATTTTCCAATAAAATATTTGTGGAAGATTATCTTGGAGCCGTTTATTTTATAGCTTACAATTTCCTTTATATCATAAATTTACAGCTAAGTAATCATGTCGTAATCGCTGTGAGCTTTGATGACACCTTCACTGCTAAGCTTGATGTGATGACGCTAAATCATTGCTGTAAAATGTTTACACGTATAACGTGAACGACGGATTATGTTCGTGTATCAAATCATTATTGTTAATGGTTAGCTCGGACATAATCTTTATAGCAGTTCTTTTTTGCAAAAAGTAATGTTAGATCAAGAGTAAGTCGGATGGAAGTATAATCAGCCTATAATGTTCCCACTGCTGGGACACAGGCCTCCTCTCAGTGAGAGGGTGTGGGCAGTAATCCAACTCGTGGGCCTAGTGCGGGTTGGTAGATGTCACATTTCTTCGAATTTTTGGTTCTAGGACACGCTGGTTTCCTCACGATATTTTCCATCAACGTTTTGAGAGTAGTGGTCATGAAATAATTTACACAAGGTAAAGCGCATGTCAGGGTACGAATCTACGACTTACAACTCGTAAGTCACGGCCGGTACCACTTGGCCACCACTGGTACTTCCATCCTGTTCTGGATGGTTAGTAGGTGTAATTTTTAGGTATTTTGAAAATCCAGAAATTAGGTATTTGCAATAATTTTGGCACTCCCTAAAAAGGCTAAATTATCATTAAAAAAAAAATCATACCAATCTTGAGTCCAGAGAACTTAAACCATCATAAATGTACACCAAAGCCGTATAAGAAGACGCAAGCCTGCACAATTGCACATAAAAGCCAGTTGGTAATTGTGATAATTTCGATACGCCAACGTTCAGTGCGGAAGAATGCGCTCGCGCCGCAGATGTGGGCTGCGGCTGTACGGGATAACCCGAAGACAGGCCGCGTTTATTGGCCGTCATTTCGCGGACTTGTGGTTCAAAGCGGATCGTAGAACGGCGTTTATTTAAAGCAATAGGTACTTACAAGATGAGTTGTTTCTCTGTTTTGTGTTTAATAGTCGAAATAGAAGCAAACATAACGTAAATAATTATGGTTAAACTATACCTACTCACCTAGGTACACAATCTCTTTTGTGCCAGTCATGTTACTAACAACCCAGTTTTCTCATCTCTCGTAAAAATACTTCCCACAGAAAAAGCGTGACACAAATCCACGCGTTCATTCATTTCTCATCAACACTTTGATGTCGGAAACAACAAAACAAGCAGACGTAGGCAGACGACATGACGCCACGTCAACACGTCCCCTATACCGCTGTTCTGAATACGCATGCAACAATACCCCGTGTGCCAGCCCTGCAATTTGCGTTTATGGCCCTATTCAGACTTGGCCGTGAATGGGGACGCCCACCCTGCCGGGCGACTCCCCGGCCCGCTCCGTGCCACACTAGCCCTACACACAATAGGGTTGAACGATGAATTTAATATAATTTTCCGCCCACCATGCAATTTTCTCAGGCCGTTATGTGCTTAGTGCATCATAATGTGTAAAAACCTTCGTACAAACTTAATTCAATAATATTGCTGAGATGATGGGGTACCTATTTGTTGCTTCAGTAAAGAAAGCCTTCATTTTATTAGTAAGGAAAACGTACGTGCTTGAATACAAAGAAGTATATGAATAAACATCGCGCACCATTATGATGCATGCGAGAATTTACAAGCATTGACATTATGTCGAGAAAACCCACCCCTTCTCTTTATTATGTTTTATTTTTGCAAAATCATCATGCTTCAATTTAAAAAGAAAAACGAACATAAACAGTCCATAATTAAAATGTATTCAAAAGCATTCTCGGGTAAATTAATCATCGAACAATGGTACCCGTCGATCGATATAGTTTGCTTTCATAATTTTTATCATAAAATGTCTTGCACGAGGATGATTGACGATCCTGTTACTACTCCGTTAAATAGCCTGGTGAAACGTGCATTCTGATATAATATTACTCTTAAGTTGCTCGATGATCGATGTATCATCAAACACTACCGTTTTAAACGTGCCAACATCGTCATAATCATCATCATTATCATTGTTATTGGCTACAACTTGTCAGACTGACATTACGAAACAGCTGTTTATTGTAAAATAAACTGGCGTTAAAATGAAAAACCTCAAATCAAAACTAATCAGTTCTGAATATTATCTCCACAGTTATTTCCGATTCGGGTCAAAGATCCATCACTTCCTGCGTTTCAACACGATATCTTTCCTTACCGTAATAACCAATTTGTGTTTACAAGCCGTTGTATATCCAAAACACACGGTCCGCTGCCTCCATAGGCGTGAAAGGCCTAAATTACTTCCATCACAGCTTTGTTGCGCAGACGTCAGTCAAACGATCCCAGATATACATCAGCGGAAGAAACTTATTATCCCTTTGTTTTCGCATTTTTAAGACGCTTGTTGAGGTGCTGTCAAAACTTGTGTGGCGTTCCAGGAAATTAGGGACCGTAACCTAATTATTTTTTTCTGATTCTTCAATATGCTAAAGAATTATCTTACAAGGGTTTGTTGTCGGGCCAATGTGGTTTTAATTTCGAGTTTGTGACGGCGACACAAAAAAGATTCCCAATTGATTAATTTCTAAGCTCTATAATCAAAGTATCCAATTTCCCAAGATTCTATGATGAATGATTAGCATAGTAATATTACAGTTGCTCCATGGGTCGTAGACACAATAATTCATGGTGCAGCTGGACCATAACCAACGGCAAATATCTTTAAATCAAATTCAGATGGTACATGATCAATGAATGTATGCCGATCTTCCGTTCATTGTTCTTGGTTATTGCGATTGCCATTGTTTCCTCAATGAATGTTTCTGAATCGATTTGATATGCGTACTAAGGTTTGGTGAAAATCTTTCGTTAGGTAATCCTTTTCTTCTGGTTGGTTGGTTTATATTGGCATTATACGTTGTATACTTGTATGTTAATGTTTTTCTTTGTTAACTTTTCAATAAGGATCATATTATTTTTTTGTGATTAATTCCTTTTGTGTCTTTGTTCTTTTACTACATAAAAGTTAGTCATATTAGTTGCTGTGTTTTGATGGTTTACTCATTGATCTTTAACTAAATCCGTAAATATTCCGTCATTTGCATCAATTATTTGTTTTAACACTCACTATATTTGCTAGAGTGAAATTGACCATAGATAAAACTAATGTTGTTACTAGTTTGTCAACTTTTCCTACAAGATGCGCCTCTTTAGCACCCATTTGCATAATGAACCTTATTTATTATCGACATATATTGCGTATTTAATATTCAATAGTGTTTTAAAGTACACCTGTTACGACCTCCCTGTAGTGATATAAATTAGTATTGATGATACCAGTACATGTTTTCATATTGTATTCAATGTTGTTTTCTCTTTTTACAGGTAAGCTATCTGCTGAGGCGTTTTGTACCGGCGTGTGTTTCAACGTATCGTAAGAGAAAATAGATCCATTTAGTATTCAATATGTAGTCAGCTACTGTAACGACAGCTTCAATATTGTACGTGGTCTCTCATAATAGAGCTTGTGTTTAGAAACTAGTTTCGAAAATCGAGGTTATAGTGTTAGTTTTTACATGAGGACTTATTTCAGTGATATATATATATCATTCTGATAAGTCATCTAAGAAACAGGGAAAACGCAGTCAGTTATTTTTGTAAATTAGCTCTTATTATTTTAGATACGTATAAGGTACATGTTCCACAACGCGCTTCGATTGCCGATAAAACACCACTAGGTCATCGATCAATCGGCGAATGGAACTCGATTAAAACAACATCTGTATAATTCATTAGAAGTTTATTTACATTGTCCCATGCATATCAACTCGGAAGAGAGTCCCTCACGTTGATGCATTAGTATTATCAGTTGAATCTCCTTTCACTGCGCCTGCGTGGGGGTCGTCTAATCCATACCTTACTAATCCTTTAATAAAACCTAAAGTAATTTTGCATATATAGAGAACGGAATTAATTCTACATTTACAACTGACTATTACTTTCATAGTTACCGTTATAAAATAATTCTAGCTGCTATGAATGGAACGATGTACGGTTTGTACGGACGTACAGTGCGTACTTTATCGATGCTATTTCTAATTATGACATTAATAGAGCAGCTGGTTGTCTAGTACGTAACTTGTATAGCTGAGAATTGATGTGAACACATTCTTTAAGTTATATTAATGGCAATAGTTATTGGTTTGCCGTTTTGCGCAGTGACATTATTGGGTGACATTAAATATCGAATGTAATTTGATATCTATTCGTTTTGCATCGAAGTTTATAGATGGTTTCCTAAAACGATCGATTTAGAATTCAGTCTATATTTTAGACTATCGTAATGCATTGCTGGAAATGGGGCGTTCTTGGATAGAGCCTTTTCCTCTTCTAGTTACTAAAAAGGCTTGTTTCTTAAGCTTCCCATCTAAATTATAAATCTCAATGTTATATTATCTACAATACTTTGTACCTAAAATTGTTTATAAAATTCTCAAAAATCGGAACGGGAAGAAAACGGGGTCACCGTAACATCCGAGCACGGATATCGATCAAACACCGAGATATCGAGAGCTCGTATCGAAATAATATGCATAAATAATGTGTAATGTCGCGACAGTAATCCTCTCGATTGACGAGCGATCAGATACGCTGATATACGTGATGTATCGATTTACTATACCGCATTATTGTGTTATGTATGTCTGTTTGTTACGGACTCGAGTTCAACTGCAGTTCGGATATCGTCTGAGAATGTTGGGATAGTTGATGGTACTGTTATGAGTTGATCGTATCAAATTAATGGATGCTAGTGGTGTCAACTTGTTCCTCGAGTGTGGTAAATGATATAGGAAGAAGATGTTCTTTTAAAGTCTTGAATCCATACTTATTAATAATAGGTCTTTACCTATGAAATTGCCGTTCTGCAGTACAGGCCATTTCAAATCAAAATAATTTTTGTTTGGCTAAGAATTCTAATTTCAAATTAATTTTATTTTAAAAACATGGAATTCTTTTTTCAAAAGAAGTCATTTGTTTAATGATTAGTGTTACATTTTCATCGCATTTCAATCTTTTTCGTCATCATGGATACGTTAAAAATTCGAGTAATTATGGAATATGAGTACCGTCGTGGCAGCAACGCGGCACAAGCGGCACGCAACATCAACGACGTTTACGGAGCTAACACTACAAACCAACGCACCACCTGTTATTGGTTTGCTCGCTTCCGTTCTGGAAATTTCGACCTGAAAAATGAACCTCACGGTCGTCCGAAGACTTTGGTCGACGATGACGAATTAAAGGCGATTGTGGAAGCTGATGATACACAATCTACGGCTGAATTAGCAGCAGCTTTCGACGTTAGCGTCAAAACAATATCGGTCCATTTGCATCAAATTGGCAAGGTAAAAAAGCTTGACAAATGGGTGCCCCACGAACTCAATGATCGCCAGCGCGAAGTACGCGTCGAGGCGTGCCTTGCAATGCTCAACAGACACACAAATGAAGGAATTTTGAACCGCATTGTTACCTGCGATGAAAAATGGATTCTGTTTGATAGCCGCAAGTGCTCAGCAAGTTGGTTGGATCCTGGTTCAGTACCTAAACAATGCTCTAAACGAAAACTTACCCCTAGAAAAGTGATGGTCACTGTTTGGTGGTCTCGCACCGGTGTGATTCATCACAGCTTCTTACCAAACGGGGTGAGCATTACTGCAGATGTGTACTGTGAAGAACTGAACACAATGATGGAGAAGCTGGCACATCTCCAACCAGCATTGGTCAATCGCTCGTCTCCGCTGCTCCTGCACGACAACGAGCGACCACATACTGCACAGCAGACGGTCTCCAAGTTGCAAGAACTGGGGTTGGAAGCTCTCCTCTCATCCGCCCTACTCACCAGACCTTGCGCCTACAGACTACTACTTTTTCCAGAATTTGGATAACTTCTTGGCGGGAAAAAAATTCAATACCCGAGAGGCAATACAAAATGCCTTTGAAGAATTTGTTGCCTCCCGTCCAGCTGATTTCTTTAAGAAAGGTATCAATAAACTGCCACTGCGTTGGCAAAGATGCATTGATTGCATGGGTGATTACTTCGATTTATACAAATAAAAAATACATGAAAAAAATTCGTTTAAAATTTTTTCATACAAAACGGCAATTTCATAGGTAAAGACCTAATATAAATTCGAAAGTAAGTCTGTCTGTATGTTACCTTTTCACGTCTAAACCACTGAACGGATTTCGACAAAATTTGGCAAAGAGATAGATAGGCTGGAGAAGGACATAGGCTACTTTTTATCGACATACCACGCGGGCGAAGCCGCGGGCAGAAGCTAGTTTTCATATGAAAGGAGAAGCTCGGTCTTGTTTTGGGTGAATGGCTTTCAAAAAGAGTCGGTCCAAAGTAAAATTGAATGGATTGTGTGAAGTATGATATAGCTAGGGTATAAATCAATATAATTATCTGAAATAGCAGTTGATAGGGCGCCAATCTCATGTGAATTCGTATAAGGACAGGATCATTAGTTTAAAATTCTGTATCTTGCATCACCAACCCATGGCTTCCCATTGAATCCGAAAAGATCTATTGTATACCATGCTTTTGGGCTGCCTTTGTTTGTTTCAAATATCTATTTGTACTGCACTGCATTCAAACGCATCGCTTGAGATGACACTCACGCCAACTGAACACCTGGCTAAACTTCAAGTAGTCTATTTGAATTCTACTTTCATAATATTTAATGTTCTACAGTAAAGTATTTTCTTATTTTTACGATAATATTTACTGTGAGATAAATAGTTGTTATTTCATAGGCGTTACTATAAATATCAAGTATTTTCATCTTTTAGACGAGTTTGTAAAGGGACGGTTTTTAAATAAATCGTGGTCGTCGCCGCGGGACGAGCTTGTATATAAATATGCATGCACATTAGGAGCATCCTGTCGATTCTGTATGTAATTACTCGATATAGTATAACGATGTTTACGACTCGATTATTTGTTTGTATTTGATTTTGAATGACTAACAATTGTATTTTAAATTGTACCTTTTCAACTAATTATAGATACAGCTTGTATTTAAGGATGTAATTAAATCATTTGTACATTAAAGTCGTGTCCGTTGACCAAAGAATTAACTGTCGCTGTAATTTTATTTATGCGGCCATTAAATTAGAATCCTACGGATGCACTTTTTATTAGTGCTGCAGCTTTAAATTACTATTCACTTTGAAAGAGTACGTAATTGCACAAGATAGTGATTTTATTAATTCATGCTTCTGTCAGCATTTTCTTATTTATTGTATGTCTATGGTGTGGTAGGTATGCTGTGGTATGGTGTGGTGTGGTGTGGTGTGTTTGGTTTTTTATCTGGTTTTACCACAAGCTCCATAATGCATACATAATAATAATAAATAAATTAAAAGGTCATCGGAAAACTTGACACTAGAGATGCCGATGCATTCCACCAGTTTTTATGACAAATCTTTTACTGTCCAAGCAGTACGGTTATGGAATGCCTTGCCCGTGTCGATTAGGCGTGCTCAATCTTTGTCCACTTTTAAAATTCTAGTGAAAAAACACTTCCTCTCTCCTTAAACATGTTTATTGTTATATATATATATATATATCTAACTATGTATATATTATATATATATTTATATAGATAAGATAATGCTTTATGTGTGTATGTATTTATTGTATAATTATGTAAACGGTACACCACTGACTACCTGCAGTATTGTCTCTCCTTCTTACTTTAATCCATCCAAAGGTTGTCTGTAAAAGATCGCTTTTAGCGATAAGACCGCCCATTGTGTCACCCTATGTAAAATTTCTAATTTATGTCTGTAATTTTTATGGTGTACATAATAAAGAGTATTCTATCTAAAAGGTCCTTTAAACTGTCATATTTAAACTGTTATGATGGCTATGAAACAGGTACTGAAATATTTCCTTTGGATTTAATCACTACGAAATCTATGCACCAAAAGCCATAGCTAATGTCTACACTGTCAGAGTTACAACACTTTACAATAAGTGCATAATCCCATCACAAAGTAAGATTACATATCTATGAGGTATGAATGTAGTAATACCATGATTATTCTCGTGTTTCCGCAGACATCCGTTATGTGCCGACCGGGAAATACCACCTACGTATGGGTGATATTTAAGAGAAAAACATGTATTTATGGGAAAGATCTAGTTTCAAATGAAAAAGTTGCAGTAAAATATCAATTAGTTCGTAAAGCATCGTTTTAGTGCAGTAAGTTAATGTTTATTTTATGCCTCTTAATGTGAGAGCACTTTCTTGAGGAAAGTGAGAAAACTGTTTGCCTGATGAGTTTTCTATTTTGTAAACGTAAACTTCCGAAAGAAAAAATAATATTAACACAAAAATCGGACTTGGAGCCGCCGTATTAACTTGAAACACGAAAATACGACACTTTTTTATGGTGGAAAGTCATCAAATGACGTTCTTCTCGAAGAACGTCGAACGAGAAGAACACAGGTGGGTTTTGGTCAGTAAAAGTCCATTCCATCAGTTTTGCCAAGGGTCCCGGTATCCCTTTCAGACTGTACCGCAACCCTGGCAGGCATCGGTCCTAGCGGACCCCGCCAATTGTGCTGACATCTCTTTGAGGCGCGCGTGGTACACGACGCGCCGTCGACCCGGGCCTGGCCCTTATCGGACGGCGAGCTACCCATTGCCCGCCGTCCGCAAACCCGCGCCTATCTCCTATGTATCTTCTCCTGGGCGTCGGGAATCCACCTGGGATTCCCGACGCCCAAGGCGAAAATACGACCCTAATTTTCGCATTCATAAAATCGTTGAGATAGTTTAGCCTAGATTATCTTGTCCAGCTCTTTTATATTATACACCACAAACACAAACTTTCTATGCATTGTGCAATAGATTTCGAAATATTTGCATCCGCACTAAACGATTGCACTTTCAAACGGTTAAATAACCTACCTATAGGGAATTACAAATCAGTGCATACAATAGACCGTTGTTTTCGATATGAATAGTTAAAACGGACATATACATTTCGGTCACGTGTCGAATGCATCCTTTACATTAACTAACGGGATGTTTTATAGGTTATTTTATGGTTGTCCGAGTTTGACAGGATATATTTTGGTCACCCTTTCATTTATGCAGGTCATGTTTTTTGGTTCAGTGGGTCTCAAATATTTGGTGTCCGTATCGTCACCTTTCAACTTTCGGTTTAAATTTTTAATGATAAAAAAATGAAATTTTGAATGAGATGTATCAGATGTTTGCTCCAGGAGCTCGTGGCTAAGTAATAACAGCCGCACGGGTCGATCCGTCACGTTAAGCTACGTTTGTCGGGGTTGGTCCATTGATGGGTGACCATCTTTATTCTTTATATATCGAAACTCCTCCGTGCATCGGAAAGCACGTTAAGCCGTTGGTCCCGGCTGTCATTCGTGGATCTTTGACAGTCGTTACGAGTCGTCAGAAGCCCGAAAGTCTGATAACCAGTCTTACCAAGGGGTATCGTATTACCCAGTTACTGGGTTGTGGAGGTCAGATAGGCAGTCGCTCCATGTAAAATGCTGGTATTCAACTGCATCCGGTTAGACTGGAAGCCGTCCCCAATATAGTTGGGATAAGGCTAGGCAGATTGATTGATTGTGTCAGATATTTGCTTGATAGTTAATAAAAAATGTTTTTGTCAAACAGTATAAAAAAGTCGTGAAAGCTAATCTGGGTTTTACTGTGTGGTCTTACTTACAACTAACTACTAGTTCTCGAGTATCTCATCCTTTACTGCTTGTATAAGGCAACAGATTAATATCAAGATTCAACTAATAATAAGTATCGTTGAATTAAGACCCCATTAGGAATGAGGGGTAGGCTTTGATACTGACGGCTCTTAGTTAGATTTATCAAGAGTAAAGACTTTGAGTCCTTGAGTGTAAACATACGCTGACTGCAGGTAAAAATGCGTAGGAGTGCCACTAAGGTATTACCAGCCTAATAAAAACGGTGATATATACCTATATAATAATAGCTTTTGCTCGGCGCTTTGCCTGCGTGCATATCGGGAAAAAATCTGTATAAAACCTTTTCCATCATCAAAAAAAAACGTATATGTATATGCCAACTTCCATAGTGAGTGGTCGAACGGTGTTGGAGTATATCAATCTCATATACCTATAGCATTTGTGACGTTGCAAATTGACATCTTAGGCGACATCTAGCGGTGGAGCTAGGTAGCTCCAGAGTTTCTCAATACTGGAGACAGAGCGTTGTTTTTGGGTTTCGATAATTAATTAGATGTTAATTAAGGAATTAAAATTTATTAACATACGGATGAAATCACCCAAATTTTATAGTCATGCAATGTCCAATAAAATTACAATTTAATTCTTATGATATGGTTTCGGAAGTGGATTGTCACTTGTCAAAGAATTCGGTTTTTAGTCTGTGGAGAGAACTTTCTCGAAGGTCGATATCGAGGAGTCAGGTCTTTGGTCCTGCGTGTGTGACGAGAAGGGTGTTCCTTCCCGATCCTGGTGACGCTACGCAATGATGGAGTTTTAACAGCCGAACCTGTCTGGCTTTTTATGCTAGCCTGAACTGATGCGAACGTGAAGGACGTGACGCCCTGGTGCCGTCCCGTGGTCTGGTGAAATAGCAGTTAGTCCCGACTAGTGGCGGGCAGTGTGCTGGGTTGACCCGGGCTTTGGCAGTTTTGAGGTTAGATCCTACGAGTGCTGGCAGTGTGGCCATCCCCGTATATTGGAAGGCCTTACCATCCGGTAGCTCGTCCAGGAAAGTGTCGCCGCTCCAGGTAACGATTAGCGTCATCGTTTTCCTTACGGATCCCGTAGGCCGCGTGTACGTGGGAACCCAGAGTTTTCTCTGTGGTTCCATGCCAAGGGACTTGATTCCGTCAACTGACGTCAACTGAGAGTCCGTCGTGAACAGAGGGACAGTTACACCTGCAAGTTTGTAGTAGACCCTTTGAGAGTGATACCCAGGTGACCATTTCCAAGTGATTTAGGCCTATGTGTAGTAAACTAGGTTATAAACCAGTTGTTCTAAATTTCATGTGTTAGGTTGTGTCTCAGGGGCTTTCCCCAAATGTTATAATTCTCTTATGAGCACAACCATATTTAAGGTCACTTATTATTCGATTGAGCTAGAAGTTGTTAAGCGTTCATCTCACGGATCCTCACAAGCGACCTTGAGCTTGTTGATATTTAATCTCATGCTTGTATTTCTCCTAACACACCTTGTTACGGAGACTGGCTGTGTTAGAGGCTAATACCAGGTTAAAGGTTGGGAAAGTTCTAGTGTTTAGTGGCTTGCCACAATTTTTGTAAACCTGTGTTATATAATTACAATAAACTTTGTAAAAAAGGTAATGGTTTAATTGGTTCTTTCCCTATTTATATATACCCAATAAATTTACTTTAGCACGGCAGGAAGCCGGGTGACAGTTGGCTCCCAATTGGTATATAATTATATGATTATATAAGGTGAACAATTAATAACGGTATCACTCTCTCACTCAATACGCTCAGTTGACGGAATGTCGTATTAGTTTAAGGCTAGTTTTTAAGTTTTAAGTTTCAAGTGGTCAACGCACCACAATCAGAACACATTTTCTATTGTTTGAACCGTTAAGGTGTAGATGTGTATTTATGTCATTAACCTATTTTGTTTATTTGATCAGCACAGAGGCTGGACAAGTTGTTTGTGGTAAATTTTAATATTTAATTACCTATGTTGCAAATGTTGTTATAAAGGTTAATGACTAAGTCATCTTTTGAACTAGGAAAGTATAGAAGTTTGTGAATTATAAGATTACACTCTTGGTTTAAATGATAAGTATAATTGGACTTTTGGTAAAAGAACTGTTTATAATAAGTTAATTCTTGTTTGTAAAACATTGCAAAACTTATTTGTTTGAAATTCACATTTGAAAATACAACTTTGTAGCTCATATTGGTTTGTGAGGTTATTCAAGGACACAATAACAGTATCAATAATTATCATTTTTTCTTTTGGTTGTGCATTACAGGGAAATATAACTTAGTTTATGAATAAATAGTAACTATGACTTTATTGGAAAGCATAGAAGATTTATGACAACTGGTTGGTTACCTAAACGATAGTCTTTATAGATCAAATCAGGATTCTCAAATAACAATTTGAGTTGTGTTACAGTCACTGGGATACAACAACAACATTTGTTTTCACTCATTGTGAAATAACTTTTAATTCACATTGACATTGTCACGGTGACGTTTGAGGTTAAGTCTTGGTACGTTCGGAAACGTGAATCAGAATAGTGACACTTAGTGAAGGAAAACATTGCCTCACATTAAATAATAGTAAATTCTTTAGTTCTCAAGAAGTTAAAACATATTAAAATGGATTTAGAGAAAGTATATTTTCATTCCCTTCTACGGGACGAATTGGTGTATGAGGTTGCAATTCGTGCGGAAACTCCAGCGGATACAGTTATGAAGCTTCGGAAACAACTCAAAACACTCAGCTTAGGTTTCAGCCCCTCCGAATTTGTGGATGAAGAGTTGGACGCCAGTAAGGAATTAGTTGCAATCCAGGATAAGCTTAAGGAGTTGCAGACAAAGGTGGAAAGTGCTGAGAAAACTCGGGATAGCCATAGTCTTGCTCGTGCTAGGGCTTTGTATTGCCATTTATACCATCGCTTGCAAAGGCTTCTTTGTACTGAAGCGAGGGAATGTGTCTTACAGGAGAAACTTCGGAACATCATGAAGGGTTATGGGACTACACTCGACAAATTATTTGGTCGGTCAGACACTGAAAAGTCACAGCCTGAGGTTGAAGATAATAATACTCAGTATGCTGTTAGTAAGAATATTTGTAAATGGAATGTCACTTTTGATGGCAAGTCATGCCCATTTTTGTTTTTAGATTCAATCGCAGAGCGTGCTAACGCATTTAAAGTAGGGGATTCTGTGTTGTTCGATTCGGCTTTTGCTTTCTTTAAGGGTGATGCTTTGATTTGGTATAGGAGTGCGAAATGTCAGGCAAATACTTGGAAGGAGTTAGCAGATCTGCTCCTTAGCGAATTTCATGCCATTGACTATGAGGATAATTTGTTAGACGAAGCCAAGAAACGGATTCAGGGTACTGATGAACCAATCCACATGTATTTCGCCGTCATGAATGGATTATTTTCGCGTTTAAAAACACCTCTAACCGAAAAGGAAAAGATTAAAATCCTGAAAAGGAACGTCAAGCCTTCGATATCAAGAGGTTTAGTATTGGTAAAGCCGGACTCGGTAGCGGAACTAAAAGATATTTGTCGTCTACTAGAGGCGGAAGATATTAAATCAAATAATTTTGCTAAATCCCAGTCAAAATCGGAAACCACGGAACACAAACCAAAAATAGCCAGTTTAGATCACCGTGTCAATAAAAACGATTATAGGAAACCACAACCAAAGGACAAACCAAATCCACAATCCTCAGGGAAGGAGATTAAATGTTTTAAATGTGGAAAGTTAGGCTTTACTAAAAGGACTTGTCCAAGTTGTAGAAGCGAACCAAAGGCAATAAAATGCTTCAAGTGTGGAAAGTTAGGGTTCACTAATAAATCATGTCCAGATTGCAAGAGTGTACCAAATGTTCCAAAAAACTAGTTCCAACGGTCTGTCACCAACCACCAGGAACGGTCGATCCAGGTGAATGGAAATCTTGGTTAGAATGTGTTTCTAATTTTTATAAATATAACAAATCAGTGACAGCACTGTTTAAGCCAGACAAAGATATTCGGCCATATTTAAGTGTAAATTTATATGATATAGCATTATACGGTTTATTAGATTCAGGGGCAGACATTTCAATTATAGGTAATGGAGCTCATGAAAAGTTTATTAACTTGGGCTATTCTTTAGACACCTCAAGTGAGTTTAAGGAAAAGGTACTGGTAGCAAATGGTTCCGAAAGTAGTCCTATAGGTATTTTAAGGTTACCAATTACTTTTAATGGTATAACTAGGATTATTAATTTTTATGTGATACCTACTATCACATCCAATGTTATATTCGGTGTGGATTTTTGGATAGCTTTCAGTTTGATGCCTCAAATGTTTAAACATATTAGTTATATTGAGACACCAAAACAATTTATACAGTTCAATAGTAATCCAAGTAAAACATTTGCAAATTCAATAGAGTCATTTGATAATTTGAGTCCAGAACAGAAAACAATCGCAGAATTAATAGTTCAACAATTTTATGATATCTCTTTTGAGACTGAAGGTTTGGGTAGAACACATTTAGTTAAACATGTAATAGACACAGATGATGCGTTACCCATTAAGTGCAGACCTTATCCAATGTCACCGGAAAAGCAAAAGGAACTACATAAGGAATTGGACTACATGTTGAAGCTCGATGTGGTAGTACCTAGTGAGAGTCCATGGAATAATCCAGTCCTTATGGTTCCAAAGTCAGATGGTACATTGCGGTTCTGTCTTGACTGTAGAAAGTTAAATGCGGTTACAAAAGGGGACGCTTATGCAATACCTTATATACCACAAATCTTGGATAGTCTCAAAAACGCTAAATATATTAGTTCTGTAGATTTTAAATCTAGTTTTTGGCAAATACCGCTTGATGCAGCCTCACAGGAGAAAACCAGCTTCACTGTTCCTGGTAGAGGACTTTTTAAATTTAAAGTTATGCCATTTGGACTTTGCGGAGCTCCAGCTCGACAGCAAAGATTAATGGATAGGTTGTTTGGTCATCCGTTTTGTAGCGATATTACCAAAGGGTTAATATTCTGTTACGTTGATGACATTTGCATAGTATCAGAGGACTTAGATACTCATATTCTTCTGTTAAAAAGGCTTCAAGAACGAATTAAGAGTGCCAATTTAACGATAAATTTTGCAAAAAGTAAATTCTTTAGGAAATCCTTAAGATACTTGGGCTATGTGGTGGATGAGTGTGGATTAAGGACTGATCCAGATAAGGTGCGCGCTATTTTAGACTTTCCAGTACCAGGGACTTCGAAAGAGGTAAAAATGTTCTTAGGAACTTGTTCTTGGTACCGCAGATTTATAAGAAATTTTGCTTCTATTGCAGCGCCCTTGAATGCACTTACCAGTACCAAAATAAAATTTAAATGGAACCCAGAAGCAGACGAAGCATTTAATGCTTTAAAAAATATATTAGTATCAGCTCCAGTTTTAGCCTGCCCTGACTTTGAAAAACCGTTTTCAGTTCACTGCGATGCATCTGGTTTTGGCATAGGTGGTATGTTAACCCAGAATATAGACGGGCATGACCATCCTATTGCCTATATTAGTAGATCCCTCAGTAAAACCGAGCGTAATTATAGTGCAACGGAACGTGAAGCATTAGCTGTAATTTATGCAGTAGAAAAATTTGAACCATATTTGGGTAGTAGGCATTTTACAGTTATCACAGACCATGCTTCACTTAGATGGTTTAAAAATTTGGAGAACCCAACTGGTCGCTTAGCTCGCTGGGGTTGTCGGTTATCTCAGTATAATTATACCATCGAGCATAGGAAGGGTAAGGACAATGTCGTACCGGACGCTTTATCAAGGTTACTCAAGGTTGAGGCTGTAAATACTACCATTACGCCCATACCGACTGGTGATGAATGGTATGATAAGATTATGACCGGTTGTTCGACTTGCGGGAAAAATTACCCTAACTATCGCATAGACAGGGGTGTTCTGTATAGGTACAGTAAGGGCAAATATGCGCTGACGCAAGAATTTGACTGGAAGGAGGTAGTTCCCAAATCACTGCGTTCACAGGTCATGACAGAAAACCATGTACCTCCTACTTCAGGTCACCAAGGGGTTTTTAAGACACACCGAAGGTTAAGTTTGAGGTATTTTTGGCCAGGAATGTACCGTGACGTAGTTGAGTTCATTAAGGGTTGTAGTGAGTGTTCGGCTTACAAACATAAGACTACCCCAACACCAGGTCTCATGGGTCAGCCAAAGCAATGTTATAGACCATTTCAAGCTGTATCTATAGATTTAGTTGGTCCTCTACCAAAATCACGCTCGGGATTCGTTCATTTACTGGTAGTAGCTTGTTGTTTTTCAAAATATACGTTATTGTTTCCACTACGCCGTGCGACTAGTGCTTTAGTAGCAAAAAACTTTGAGAATTATGTTCTTCTCGCTCACGGGATTCCTGAAACCGTAATTACCGATAATGGGGTTCAATTCACGGGATCAGAATTTCGTAGCCTATTAAAGAAGTACAACATACCTCGAGTGCATTATGGGCCTAGGTACGCTCCACAAGTTAACATGGTAGAAAGGTACAATAAAACGGTAATGACAGCTGTGTCGGCTTATGTAAAAGAAGACCATAGGACATGGGATCTAAATTTGACCAAAATTCAGTTTGCTTTAAATAGTGCAGTGAATGAAACTACAGGATTTACTCCATTTTTTTTAGTCCATGCCCGTGAACCCATTATAAATGGCACGTTTTATAAAGACACAGACGACTGCGATTATGAAGTAGCTATGCCTCGTGAAGAGTACGCAGGTGAATTAGGAGTCCTTAAGGATATTTTTGAAAAGGTGCGTTCTAATATAGTAAAGGCTCATGCCACTAACGCGAAATACTACAACTTGCGTAGGCGCCACGTCACTTTACGTGAAGGTCAGCTGGTTTGGCGTAAAACTTACATCCAAAGTGACGCGGACAAGTATAAGGCATCTAAGTTGGCTCCTAAATATCAGCAGTGCATTGTAGGTAAAGTGCTCTCGCCCTTAGTTTATGAGCTTGTAGGGTTAAATGGTAAACCATTAGGCAGTTGGCACATAAAGGATATTAAAATTTACTAAAATAATCCAATGTTGCCCATTTTTTTTTATCACACAGTCGTCTTGATAGTGTCTATTGGCATTAATTTACAATGGATAGATCAAATAGTTCTGTCTATATATTTTTTTATGGAGCGGGTAGTAACTCCTAAAATAGGCCTTTACTTATTTCTGTCTTTACCGAGATAGTAGCATCGGTAAGATATTTGTTATGGAGCGGGTTGTAACTCCTAAAATAGGCCTTTACTTATTTCTGTCTTACCGAGATAGTAGCAACGGTAAGATATTTGTTATGGAGCGGGTTGTAACTCCTAAAATAGGCCTTTACTTAGTTTTGTCTTCACCGATATTTTCCCATTGGTAAGATATTTGTTATGGAGCGGGTTGTAACTCCTTAAATAGGCCTTTACTTAGTTTTGTCTTCACCGATATTTTTGCATTGGTAAGATATTTGTTATGGAGCGGGTTGTAACTCCTAAAATAAGCCTTTACTTAGTTTTGTCTTCACCGAGATAGCATTATGGTATCGGTGAGTTTTTTTTTATATTTGATAGCACAAAGTTGTTTATCAGATTCGAAGCCAGCTTCAGTTAGATAGCACTAGTTGCTTATCGCATTTTGAGCGGCCGGTGACTCATAAAATAAGCCATTCACCATTGTTTTCCGAAGGTTTACTTCTGGGAAGGTTGAATACGTCCTGCCTGGTGAGTTGTATGGACATTTATTGTCCAATTTATTATGTATCTGCTCGCAGAACATATTCTCCAGGAGGATCGTTATGTTTTTTGGTAACAATGCAGAGTTCCACTGGTACACAGACGGAATTCGGGGGTAATGTAAGGGGTGACTTCCTGCGATATGGATGCAGGTTGCTACTGATTGAAAGAGAGGTAAGATTAGGGATGTATGACAGATTGGGGGGGGATTATGCCCGGTTTGTAGGAAGTTCGTAGGTAGAATATGGTTCCTGGCAGTATGGTTTTATTTTGGATTGATTTTTGCTTATGATATGAAATATAAAAATATTAACATATTTTTTTTTAGTCCCCTCTTGCTTCTAACCTTACAGTTTAGAAGTAGGTTAGCACTCTTCCGCTCTAGTTTATTTTGAGAATTAGTAGATCCATTTTTAGTGTTTTAACACCGAGGGCGGTGTGCGGTTTTTCGCGTAGCGAAAACCTTTTTTGTGGGAAGAGGGGCATTGTGACGTTGCAAATTGACATCTTAGGCGACATCTAGCGGTGGAGCTAGGTAGCTCCAGAGTTTCTCAATACTGGAGACAGAGCGTTGTTTTTGGGTTTCGATAATTAATTAGATGTTAATTAAGGAATTAAAATTTATTAACATACGGATGAAATCACCCAAATTTTATAGTCATGCAATGTCCAATAAAATTACAATTTAATTCTTATGATATGGTTTCGGAAGTGGATTGTCACTTGTCAAAGAATTCGGTTTTTAGTCTGTGGAGAGAACTTTCTCGAAGGTCGATATCGAGGAGTCAGGTCTTTGGTCCTGCGTGTGTGACGAGAAGGGTGTTCCTTCCCGATCCTGGTGACGCTACGCAATGATGGAGTTTTAACAGCCGAACCTGTCTGGCTTTTTATGCTAGCCTGAACTGATGCGAACGTGAAGGACGTGACGCCCTGGTGCCGTCCCGTGGTCTGGTGAAATAGCAGTTAGTCCCGACTAGTGGCGGGCAGTGTGCTGGGTTGACCCGGGCTTTGGCAGTTTTGAGGTTAGATCCTACGAGTGCTGGCAGTGTGGCCATCCCCGTATATTGGAAGGCCTTACCATCCGGTAGCTCGTCCAGGAAAGTGTCGCCGCTCCAGGTAACGATTAGCGTCATCGTTTTCCTTACGGATCCCGTAGGCCGCGTGTACGTGGGAACCCAGAGTTTTCTCTGTGGTTCCATGCCAAGGGACTTGATTCCGTCAACTGACGTCAACTGAGAGTCCGTCGTGAACAGAGGGACAGTTACACCTGCAAGTTTGTAGTAGACCCTTTGAGAGTGATACCCAGGTGACCATTTCCAAGTGATTTAGGCCTATGTGTAGTAAACTAGGTTATAAACCAGTTGTTCTAAATTTCATGTGTTAGGTTGTGTCTCAGGGGCTTTCCCCAAATGTTATAATTCTCTTATGAGCACAACCATATTTAAGGTCACTTATTATTCGATTGAGCTAGAAGTTGTTAAGCGTTCATCTCACGGATCCTCACAAGCGACCTTGAGCTTGTTGATATTTAATCTCATGCTTGTATTTCTCCTAACACACCTTGTTACGGAGACTGGCTGTGTTAGAGGCTAATACCAGGTTAAAGGTTGGGAAAGTTCTAGTGTTTAGTGGCTTGCCACAATTTTTGTAAACCTGTGTTATATAATTACAATAAACTTTGTAAAAAAGGTAATGGTTTAATTGGTTCTTTCCCTATTAATATATACCCTATAAATTTACTTTAGCACGGCAGGAAGCCGGGTGACACATTATCCATTTTTTTATATTACTAACTGCGCCTCGCAGTTTCACCCGCATAAGTCTCGATCCCATGGTCTCTAACCCAGGTCCTGGTTTACTTATGTGCCAAATTTCATCTAAATCCGTTCAGCCGTTTTAGCCTGAAAGCGTTGAAAACAAATAAACAAAATTACTTTCGCATTTTATAGTATTAGTTAGGATCTAATAGTTACATTCGCATTTTATAGTATTAGTTAGGATCTAGTAGTAAAATATTCCTGGGGTCTAGTCCTTAGTTCGCGAACAGTCCCAGTTTGTCTACAGTTATAAAAAATCTATACCAAACATATTAAACTTCTTCTACAGAACAGGATATAGAACTAAACGGCTTTATTACTAGGAGAGCAGCAAACTAGATTCCTTAAGACGCCATAAAAAGTGAATTCAGATTATACAGCATGTTAACATGTTATAAATAGAAGGTGTAAAACAAGATTGTACTATTTAATGCTATGCGTTTCCGGTACAGGTCGACTGCAATCTGTCTGGTAAACTTAGCTCAACTTGAACTCGTGGCTTCGTTCGATTTGATAATATATGTATGTATGTACAGGCTGTTATATAGTAAACTAGCTGCGCCCAGTGGTTTCACCGTAAGTCTCGATCCCGTGGGAATATCGGGATAAAAAGTATCCTATGTGTTAATCCAGGTTATAAACTATCTGTTTGAAATTTCATCCATATCCATTCAGCAGTTTTTACGTGAAAGAGTAACAAACATCCATCCATCCATCCATCCATACTTACAAACTTTCGCGTTTATAATATTAGTAAGGATAAGGATTACCTGCACCCTTGGTTTCACCCTCCCGTGGGAAAATTGGGATAAAAAGTATCCAGGTCATGGTCTACCCATGTGCCAAATGTTTTCCAAATCATTTCAGCTCTATTAGCGTAAAATAGTTACTAACAAAGAAACTCATTTTCTATTTTTTTACTAAATAACTCATTTTCGCATTTATAATATTAGTGAGGATACAATTAGTTATTCCTACAAAAATCGGATTGAAATCTGGCTACTCGTGTTGGGGCACAAAATACAGCATGATCGGATAGGCTGTCCTGATAGGACAGTGTGATATTGCGCAGGAATTCGGCGAGAAGTCACTACATGTTGTCCGATGACCACGAGTCAGTAAATTGTGTCATTTCAGGCATTTTTTTTTTTTTTTGAGTTGCTAAATTCTTCAAATAACTTCTCCCGCTCTGGGCGGAGCGGAAGGACGTGTCAGACTTGTACTGACTAAAATCCACCCGTGTTCCTTCCTGTTGCCAAGGTCCCGGTATCCCTTTCGGACTTTCCCGCAACCCTGGCAGGGCTTTCCCGCAACCTTGGCAGGGTAATTTGAGGCTTGTGGTTTGATTTGAAACTAAGATGTTCTTGGAGAAATCGTAATCTAGCGATCGGTGTTGGGCTTGAAGCCTGCAACACCTGTGTGCCTCATCTACCAGAGACTAATATAGCACGTAAAGCAGCTCTCTGTAGTCAAACTTCGAAATTGCATAAGATCCCTTTAGCACGGACATTGAAAGTCTATGGTAGATGTTCCCGAGCTTTCCAGCTCAACCATTGCTTTATTGTAGGTTGACAAAGCGCTTTATGCTTACTATACAAAAAACCAACACATTTATTAGTCAGGAACAAAGCGTATTGACAGTGACATTAAATTAAAGCTTGATGAGTGAGTTACGAGCGCTGACAAAGCATTGGGTAACAGTGCGTTCACTCTGTTTGTTTGTTTGTCATCAATGCTTGGCTTTTGTTCGCGACCCCTGGTCGTTGTAGTTCATTGAATTGTTGAAATTTCGAAATAAGTATGAACTGACGAAAGCATGCAGTCATTTAGCCGTGCCATTGACTTTGGGCTTGTACGTGAAAACGGAATTAAATGTTGTTTTATTATTAATACATTCATTATACCACCACAAAGTAGGTGTGGTTTTTTAATCTTTCTTTTTTTAATCCAAAATAATCTTCATTTCAGCCTGGAATTTCACCCAGCGCTGCTGGGTGTAGGCCTCCTTTCTCTTCTGCCATCTGTCATCTAATTCATCAATTCAGCCGAAAGAAGTCCATTGCTGGACATAAGCCTCCCCCAAGCACCGCAACTTCGACAAGCTCTGTGCTTTTCGCATCCAGTGAATTCCAGCGGCGTTCACCAGGTCATCGGTCCACCTTGACCACCTATAAACCATAAAACAATGTCATAAACAAAATAAACCTAAATATATCCATGTTCAAACGATACGATACGAGATGCTGACTGATAGGGATGTATGGAAGAAATAGCCATGCTGCGCTGATCGACATTAAGATACGTTAAAAGCATGTAGCAAAACCAAAACCAGCTGTATCAAAACCATAAATATGACGTACTACAGAGGTTGACGCCAATAGCGTCGCCCCCCTATGGGACTTGAACACAACGGTAAGCGCTTAACTTCAGAACGGTTGGCCGAATTTTTGTTTTATAATTTCCTAAGTCCGAATCAGGTTCGTACGGTACGAAAAATTGGAACGGTTTCCCGGAAAATCTTCAAATTCGAGAAAAGCTAAACGTATTTATGTATTAATTATTGAAATTTGGATAGGACAACGTCTGTCGGGTCAGCTAGTAAATAACTAATAATAAAACCATAGTATTATCCAGTATCTTACATTCTACGACATAAGTTAATTCCATTACACCGATTCAGTGACAGGAGTAGAGATTTCCCCGATACTGTATCAACTCAATTGCCTTCCACGTCCTAATCTTGGCGACCCCTGTATCAGCTGTATTTTTATCACCCGTTACACCCTCTTTGTATGCAGGAGGGGGGGGGGGGGTGTTACGATCGTCATTCTTTTCAGACCACGATGTTTCAGTACCGAAATGATAATTTATTTTACACATAAGATCAAGTCAATCTGCCTAGCCTTTTCCCAACTGACGCCACGGTTGGCGCAGTGGCTGAGCGATGGACTGCTGCGCAACGTTTCGCGGGGTCGATCCCCGCACGGAACAAATATTTGTATGATCTGCAAGTAGTTGTTCCGGGTCTGGGTGTTAGTGTATGTGAGTTTATATGTTTGTAAACGCACCCGCGATACAGGAAGAAATTCTTAGTGTGAGGCAACCTTTCAGAAAAACAAAAAAATAAACCAAAACCAGTCTAACTGGATGCAGCTGAATACCAGTATTTTACATTGAGGGACTGCCTATCTGACTTCAACAACCCATTAACTGGGTAATACATGCCCCTCGGTAAGACGGGTTGGCAGACTTTCGGGCTTCTGACGACCCATACCGACTGTCAAAGATCAACAAATGACAGCCTGGACCAACGGGTGCTTGCCGAGACACGGAGGAGTCTCGGTATGTAAAGATGGTCACCCGTCCACGGACCAACCCCGGCAAGCGTAGCTTAACCTTGATGGATCGACCCGCGCGGCTGTTATTACTTAGCCACGAGCTTTTATTTTACACCTAAATCTTCTATATCTTCTATCTATCTATATAAATAAAAAGAGAAGTCCTGACTGACTGACTGACTGACTCGTCAATGCCCAGCCCAAACCCTTGGACCTGGAAAGCTGAAATTTTGCACAGAGGTTCTCTTTATAATGTAGACAAGGAATAAGGAAGGAATTTTCGAAATTCAACCCCTAAAGGAGTTAAATAGGGGATGAAAGTTAGTATGGAAAATCTTATTCCTTAAACTAATAAATTTGAAACTTGGCACAAATATTTATTCTAAGTTAATAATAAAACGTGTCTATTGCTAGGTTTCAGGATTTGTTATCCTCCAGCAATCATATTATATCAATCCGCGAACCGCACCTCGAATACTATAATAAGCAGTGTGAGAAGACACTGTTTAACTGGATTAACATAATATAGGGTACTTTTAATCCCTGTAGTACGTCCCCGTGGCATATTTTCCGACATCCACGCGGGCGAAGCCGCGGGCAAAAGCTAGTGTTGTATATATTGTTGGCGTGGTCAACGAGCAAATATCCTGTTATCGAAAAATTATGTACCATAGGTAATGCGAAGTTTTGTTTGTGGGAAAACTGCAGGATTCATTAGTGTTTGAATAATGTATCTGTAAGTAGGCATTGTAATTATTATTAACCTGATGATGTTTTTTGTGTTATTTTACCTTAATTAATGCTATATTGAATACCCATGTAATTAATATTCGGATTTACATTTATCATTTACTAGCTGCGCTCTGGGGTTTCGCCCGCATAAGTCTTGATTCCGTGGGAATTTCTGGATAAAAAGTATCCTATGTCCCAACATAGGTTATGGTCTACCCATGTGCCAAATATCATCTAAATCCATTCAGCCGTTTTAGCGTAAAAGCGTAACAAACAATAATATTAGTTAGGATTTAGGTATTTTATGTACGTTTTTATGCCTGTGCAGAACAAATTATCCACTGTTTCCATAATAGCGGTATCCGTCTATCATTAGCAGTCAATATCCCAGCAAATTATCGTCCAATTAAAATGGTTACGATAATATCGACCCATCAAACTCCGCTTCGTGTAATGCTGTCAATTTCCTTCCAAACTGTCTCCCTAATGCAAGGTTACATAGATTGCGTACGCGCCAGGTAACATGTAATTTTAACATTATCGCGTAAACGGGTAACGTCCATTCTGTATTCAATGCGGGCACAGCATCGAGTGGCCGCTCGGCGCCGCCTGACATCGATACATAAATTGAATCTCACGATTCGATTTGATCACTGTAATTACACCACGAGATCGTCGTGTACTTAATTCATCGACTTCCGACGATTACCCATACACCGCCGCTTGTTATTATGGGAATTCATTTTATTGAGACATAGTACGCAATCGTCGAGTAGTTTTCTAATAGGCCACCGTACAATTACACTATCAATCGAAAGCCTGCAATAAAAGTCAGTCATTATGACAGTTGATGCCTACTCTTTATTTAAACGACGCTCGGTTTCCTCTCTAACCATCTACTAGAGGTAATGAGCGTCTTAAGTTTAAATGGTTATCATAAAATAATATGGGTAAGTATATTAGATGTTACTGTAAAGTTTATTATATAAGTGCTAGTTTACATAAAGAGAAAACAATAAAAAGTCGATAAAAATCAGGCAATATCAACACTGAAACAAAAATTAAACTGATGTAACAATATTATGCTTGCGTCACATAATGTTATCAAAGACATGTTTATGTTTTGCAACAATGCGCTTCAAACAGATGTTCCGCTGTCCCAAAACTGTTCTCAAAATAAACCGTAAGGAGGCGATGGGGTAATCGCACATGTCAATCGTAGCACCCTGACATCCAATTAGGTCGGCGGAAGACGCAACAGACCCGCAATCAAACGCAGCCGTCTGCCCGCGCCAGCCGCCCGCGCCACTCCGAGACTCATCCCATTACTCTTGCCTTTCGCTGCGATTGCTCGCTCCTCCACCACGATAAATAAACCACGAGTCATCATGAGCCTCGTCCTTAACACGCCGCAATCTGCTGACACCAAACGTGACGCTCTCAGTCAGATACAGCAATGAAAGCAGCTACGACTCACCAGCTATCGTGATCAGCCGACCGACCGCTACGCTTATTGGCAATCACGCTCCACCATTAGTCGAGCTTCTAATAAAGATATAAATTACGAAAAGTTAATTAAAACGCTTATCGCCGTCCCGGTGGCAACGCGCCCGCCATCTACGAGGCTGCTCGCTTAGAAAATTGAACGATTTATAGGAGAAACGGCAAACAAACATCTGTTAGTGCCTGATTGATTTAGTGCCGGTGACAGCCTGTACAAATATTTTGGTACTTTGTTACTTTCACGTCAACGTCGTGATACAAATTGAAACTAAATCAGTGTTCTCAGATTTGCATAATGCTAACTCAGTGATTGTAGCAAGTTTCTCAGATAAACATAAATTACTCCACACAAATCTCTGATATCGTCCATAGATTTTGTACTTAGAGTGGCTACGGTACGATAAAGACAATCTGCCTTAACGGTGAACATTCCCTGATATCAAGACGGATAACAGAATAGACAGCAATCAGAGGCGGAATCGAAAAGTAGCTGCTTTCCAATTCAATTCTGCCTTTTCCCAATATGATTACCATTGCGAGAGACACGGAAATGCATTAGCACAATAACTGTCAGTTCGACCGTTAGCGCACACAATATGACGTGGACACGGTCTGCGGGCGTGATGCGCGCGCTCCGCAAATGGGTGCGATTCTCACGGGGACGAACGCGCATCGCAACCGAACGGCAGCCGACTGGCGACCGGGCGACCGCAGCCCACAGGGGAAGCAATGCACTGTGTGAAAACTATAAGAACGTAATTAACAATGAATGAATAGAATTCGTAATTGAGAATCTACAAATATGGTAAACGAGCGGGAATTAAAAGATAAAACTGCCACAGAATGCCATAAAATGTTTGGAATCGTTGACCTATTTGGGAAATACGAAGGTTTGAATTAGCCAATTATCGGACCAAAAGAATCAATTTCAATCCATCATTCGTTTGAATTAATAAATAATATCTATTCCAAATTAATTTAATCCTTATAAGGTGGCACATATAGCCATAACTAATTGCAGAAGAAAATTAATTTCAACTGCTACCGTCTCCATAGAAAGCTGAGTTATTGTCAAAGTAACAAATTGCATCGTGCGGCAATCGTGCGCAGTTTGAGCGAGTGTCCATTAATTGTCAGGGAGGTATCATGCATCACTGATCCCCGCATGCGCTCTGATGCAACCGAGGTGAAAGGACCAGGTCCTTGTACAACGGGGAATTAATGGCTATCTAATTATGTTTTGTTGGTCTTATTGTCTGGGGTTTCGAAATGCTTGCCTATTGTTTAGGGAAATTGGTGATGCAAATCTTACGTGTTTCACCTGTTTCTGTGTCTGAAAGTTAAAATGCCAGACAACTCTCTGTATAGTTCTCTTGTCTTTGAAGAAGGTATTAGTAAAGTTTAAAATTTGGTATCCAAATAAAGTAATGCTTAACTGTATAGAAAACATAACAAAATAAAATCTTAAGTTTAGGTTACAAAACAGTAAAAGTAAAACCATTTAAAAAGTACTAGTGGAAGGCACGTCAAAAGCTAAAAATAAACTGAAAGTAAAATAAAAAGACTGTATGTACAAACATGATGGTGTCTTAACAAGCAGCTGACAATTCTGACATTTATTAAGTAAATCTGTCCACAGATGCGTTTCGCTTCGGGCCACTTAAAGTGTGGATACTCTTGGATCCTTGACGGTAATGGCCAGCTAGGCTGTTTGAAAAAATGTCCGTGTCTGAGAAAAAAAAAAGAAATGTGGTGGAATGGAGTTTCGAAGTGGTTTTCTGTTTTTGAAATATTATTGCGTTTTACCATAGACAACAAATCGACTTTGTCAAAAAGTGAAGTATCCGAAATTGAACGGAAAACGAGAATTTTTATAATTTGAAACCAAACATCAGTGAGGGTATTTTTCACAAGAAAAATAAAGCTTTTCTGTCCGGACCGTCTATGGCAACGATTTGCCAGCATACCGCGTATCTTGGAGTGCTATAGTGCTACTTTAACCCCTTTCCTCCGGCTTACGACATCCCAATGATAAGCAGCTGATGTATTCTATGTTTTTGTTTCGCTTCTAAGTATAGAGATACTAAGACGGCGTTTATTTGAAACAGAATTAGCATATTTATTTGACTTTAATTTAAGGAGAATTATCTGAAGTTTAGAGACAAATGGAACACAGCATTTTCTTTGTGATTAGGTAAGTAAAATTACTTGCGAAGTTGATTACTTAATTGTTGTATGATTTACAGCTTTATTCGTGTCCCGAGAAAGATAAACTCTTGTTCCTCCTATTCATGTCCTAAAGAAAGAAATATGAGGCGGACATGAACTTTCACTGTTTATGTTAAAATATAGAATATAAAATATCACGATTTGCGCATTTGTGTTCCGGTGCACAATGATCGTGTCTAGAAAGTCGTTAATGCAGTCAAAGTCACGAGTAAAAACTAGTACAATACTGTAATGTGCAATTAATTTCACAAAAAAACATCTCTAATTGCCTTCTTCAAAGTCTTTTTAAAACTTTCACATGTTTTTGTGTCGGTTGAAAATTTTTGTTGTCAAGCGAATGTTACACAGTTCGTCTATTATTTCAAAGACGTGTCGGTGTGATAGGGTGACGGGACGTTTTAAAGCGAATGAATTGCATAAAATGAAATGATTGAGATGTGAATTCACTTTAATGGCATCAAATTAATATTCATAAGGCTTTTTGCAGATGAAAATCATGTCGGAAAGGCCTAATTCTATGGGCTATTGTATCGTATGGAGATGTGAAAGTCAAGCAAGGGGTCGACCAGGTTAACTGTCAGATGGTTTTGGTTTTTTTTTATGTTAAACACTCGTTCGTAGTTCGTGTCAGTTTGATGCATCGACGGCTTTATAGGAATTTATGTAGAAAGCGGCAATCTTGAGAATGTTTTACTGCTTCTTAACACCGTTGAGAATAGCAAATGTTCAGTATTGATTTTTTTGTATCAAAACAAATTCTACACTTAAGAGGGATGCGCTAGGGTGGCCCGCGAAATTCAAATTTTCTTACGTTTTTTGCAATTTGCAGGTCAGTATCAGGTTGTATGTTGATCTAAATATTATTAGCGCTCGTAACAAATATGGATTTATTGAATTATAAACATTAAAATCAGCAATACAACTCTCTAAACTCATGAAAGTGTATTGTATGACTATTTCATGAAATCATGACATTTGGCACTTTCATGAACTTAGAGAGTTGTATTGCTGATTCTAATGTTTATAATTCTGTAAATCCATATTTGTTACGAGCGCTAATAATATTTAGATCAACATACAACCTGATACTGACCTGCAAATTGCAAAAAACCTAAGAAAATTTGAATTCCGCGGGCTACCCTAGCGCATCAACCTTAAGTAACTTTAACAATTTTTGTTGGATTTGTCTATTTTATCAAAATTTACAGTCAAATTAACAGTCTGCTTATTCCTACAGTTACTATCTATTTCACAAAACATAAAACGGATTAGCAACATTGTAGTCAACCCGTCTTCGATCGCTCCCCTCGTCTTTGTAAATTCGACACCTACACAAATTACCGTCCGTAAATGGTAATACCGATGGTGTTAGCGGAAAAGCGAATGTCCATATGTGTGCAAGCGCAGGGGTCGACAACACGATCAGAAATAGACGGGGAACTAGACGCACTGATGGGAGCCACTAATTATAGTGCCGACACAGGGAATCACCCAGAGGGGATGTTACCATATCTCTTACGGATATAACTGGGATAAAACAAATATTATTCTTAGTTTTAATCTCTTCACGCTTCTATAAGTAAAAGCGTCTATTCTTCGGTAAACAGAGTTTAATGTGCTTGTTCAGTATCGATCAGGCATATTTTTTACAGCGCAGTAAATGTCCTTTTATATCTTAACTAAGCTCGGGCTACATGGGGCTAGTTTTTGAAGCTAGGAGCAAGTAATTCAAATTCTTTAATTCGAGCGAAGATTGTCCTTAAAACTACGTATTAGTTAACACCACAATACGGTGACAGTGAAATACATAAATTCCACTCTGTCAGCTATCATTTTTAGAATCCTGTTAGGGCTGGCCATGACTCGTGCCACCATTGATGCAGCGCGCTTGCGCATTATAGTATAAAAACAATTTACACGCCCCGCCGCAAACATCCCTGACGCACTGCAACGCCATGGCAGCCCCATAGTTTTCTGAAGTAATATCCTGGCTTATAATGCTGGCTTGGCATATGCTAGAGCTGTTTACACGATGCTATGAAATTTGAAACCGGTAGCATTGCAGTGACTTAGTCGTACAGTACATTGATCCGATTGGATACTAGCTTTGCCGGTCACACAAGGCTAGTACGAAAAGCCAAGATAGTAGAATCAGTGGTGAATGGTGATAATAGCTCAAAAATAGAATGCCATCCTATTAAACTATCACACTAGCTTACTAGTTAAAAAAATAGGATAGTTCTTCCCAGCTTACTAACACAATCACGATATCCTAGCTTGAAAAACGAGCCTCGTGTAAACCGGGCATTTGGTGATCTGTAAAAGTCTATGGCCTCCACTACGTAATCACCATTTTCTAATATTTACGCGGACACTTTTTATCGTTGTCAGGGGTTAACAACGTTTACCTTACTGTTCGTGACTAGTGACGCTCCAAAAACCTCTGTGTCTGTGTAAAAATAAAATCGAAACCACATTCGTGAAATAAAAGTGAAATTGCTTTTATTTTGGAGGCATGTTCTTTGAAAATATGTTTCGTGTTATTGCTAATACGGTTTGCTCACATATGGTACCAGGTAGTTTAAAGGTTAATTCTGAATGTATGCATAATATTGTGCATTTTTCAAAGTGCATAGCAATGAAAGCTTGCGGCATGGAAAAGCGGTGCCATTTGCAAAATCATTTTATGTTAACTAAGTTGATTCTAGCCCTGCATTTTACTGTATCTAATGTAGTTTATGTGGTTTGGACTCCTTTTTATTTCCATCGTTAACGGATTCAGTGCCGTATTTGGTCTGTAAAGGTGTAAAAATTACACTTGACTTTAATTAAGTGCGTGTTGACTGGAATATAATCATGACTTCTCTGGTCGTAACATTAATTGCAACTGCAACGTCTTTAAATTAACAAAACAGTTATTCAGCGGATGACTGATAATTACTTGCAGTATCTATAAGGCACTAAAATATACACTACCTATCTTATTTATTCAAACAAATTCCAATACTAAGGCACAGTCAATTTTCTAGACGCAATAATCAGTGGTCCTTCAGTACTCGCAGTTGACCATTCGGGGAAACTAATAATTTAGCACATTGACACGTCTGTCTAACGTTAATATGCCATGTTAAAACCATTTAATATAACTTAAGGAATCATAGTCAACTAGCTCCCGCCCGCGGCTTTGTCCGCGTGGTATGTCGATAAAAAGTTAGCCTATGTCCTTTGTCAGGCTCTAGACTGTGCCTGTGTACCAAACATTTAAATCGGTAGTTTTGGCGTGAAAGCGCGACAGACAGACAGACAGAGTTACTTTCGCATTTATAATATTAGTAAGGATTTACTAAGAAATCATTTTCCATACTCTACAGAATATATCACCTGAAATATTATGTATTTCGTGTCTAATTACAAACTCTAGATCGTTCTTCTATTCCAATCTTTATTGAAGTAATAAAGATTTATATTTAAAGTATTGCGAACGGGTGCGAATCATAAAATGTGTCACAGAATAGGCTTAAACTAGTATTGAAGTCATAGTTTAATTTAGATTGGTCCTTGTCGGAAACTTGCGATAGTTCACGAGAACATGTGTTTGGCAGATGTAGTTCAAACGCCATTTAACCCTGCTTGTTACGGACAGCAAATATTGTACTAGAAGCTTGTTAATTATCGTAAACACAGGTCTAATAACGAAGTCTGGTATAATTTTATGATGAGGACGAAAGTTTAAGCCTAGATTGTTCGTTTGAAATTTTAATTTTCTCTCTCGTTCGCGATTCTATCAAGATAATTATTATTTAAGCAAGCAATCTAGCTAGTAGGTAGGTTTAATAAGCCACTCTCGCTCTTATAACGGGTTTTAATTTTCACACAGACACGAATAAAAAGATCTTTGTTTATTCAACTTAATACCTACTTACCTATTAGTTTTTCTGTAGGCACTATTACAGCGTTATCACACTGGCGATTTGCCAGCGTGTTTTCAGCGAGGCGATTTGTGAACGTGCTCTCCGCTGCGGGTGCGAAGCGAGATGCGGTAAAGCGACGTGTTCTCCGCGATTTCAGAATATTGTACACTCGCTTGTCTCGCTCTCTCTCTTGTACAGTACACCCACGTCAATTATTGCTCTCGTTCCGTAAACGCGGTGAACACGTTATGAACACGTGGCGAGCGTGTTCAACAATCGCCTCGCCGGTAACACGCTGGTAAATCGTCAGTGCGATTTGGCTCGCATGACCTAAACGCGGTGAACACGTTGCGCACACGCAGCGAGCGTGTTCAACAATCGCCTCGCCGGTGACACGCTGTTAAATCGTCAGCGTGAGTTGGCTCGTATGACCTATCATGATGATATCGAAACCCGTCAATAATAGTCACTTCAATTTCAATAATACTTTGTAATAATAGCGTTTTACAGAATCATTACAATGTTTAATCAGTTTCTATACAAATTGTTTATTTACCTATTTATTATTCACGATTAGTTTTTTACCGAGTCAATCGATGTCGGACAATTGATTTCGTGATCAACGTAAGTAGACGTTGACTGTCGTAACATAACAGCCATTTTCGTCTTATTACTTTATGCTCGAATCATTGGACATTGTGCTTTCTACCATAGAGAATAATAACGGCTTGCATAACGTGCAAAAACTGTAAAATAGACTTTTATCTATTGGTAAAGCGAGAGTGGCTGTCAGGAAAAGTAGGTATTTACTATTTGCTTCTCGCTTGTTTATGGGCCGACGTGACAAGTTTTACATAATCTGTGGTTAATGAAATGGCGTTTGTAGACGGTCAATGTTTAGCTTTCTTGATTGTTTGACTAAATCGGGGAGCGTTAATCCGATGGAGGGACGCCTTTATCCAGCTGGGGGTAGCTTAGGATAATTCCTATCCTAAGCTACCCCCAGCTGGATAAAGGACTTAGATTAGTTTAGGATAGGTTTGTTTAGTTATCGATTACCACAGATATCGTATATCGTTGCTTTTATTGTGATACTGGATACTTATTATTTTTGTAACCTCAGTAGCAAAGGTCAACAGTTCCTAAATATAATATAGGCATCCATAAAAAAATATAATAAGCATTTAATTTTTGTACGTAATTTGAACACGCAATGTTATGCCTATTTATTTAATTGTCTTTGCAAAAAAGGACACTGCACGAAAAGGCATATAGACACGCATGTACCTACCAACCTAATGACCTAAAATAAAATAAAAACTTAACAGCACAATTTGGAATCCATTTTAGAATCGTTAGCTTAGTCTTAGCTAGTGTAGTGCGGTACTTCGACATAATCGAGTCACAAGAATCTTAATCGATATGCTCTGACATTTCGAATACGTCGTTAGCATGAAGGGTAGCTGATATCGCCCTTATCGACAAAACGCGTGTCGCCAAGCCACCGTGCCTGGCCCGAGGATCACGGCCCGAGAAATGTAAAAAATCACGAAACCCTTTGCATGAGCATGAAGTCACGAGATCACTAGTGAAATGTCTTGTATAACTGAATTTATTTGTAAAACCATTGTGAACGTGACAACCTTGAAGTTTTGTAGACTGAACCTGGCTTTTATTCCGAAGCTTTTCCGCCATTTTCATAGATGTTCTATACAAGATAAGATGCTATGGCACGAGGCGATCGAGGAATTTCCTTCTATTTGCACAAAATAGCTACTAAAATGTACTGTCTCGTTTTTTAAAAACGTTTATTTACCAAGACCATTTAGTATTCAAACTAATTGACCTAATAATTTAAACAAAACGTTTATCTTATCAAGTAACATTAAATGGAATTAACGAGAAGCTCTGTTTTTTTTTTCTATTCTAAATTATTCCCTGTGAATCAGGTAAAGTAACTAATTAAACAAAACATGTTTTTCAGCTCTTATCTTCTAGAAGCAAGTAATATCAAAACAATTTTGTTATTTTCCGGACTATATTGCTTAATTATACCAAGGTTGAGAGGTTTCGAAAACCCATCACCTGTTTAAACACTGACTTAATTAGATATATTCATCACAATATATCACTGAAATAAAAATAACGAAATATATATTGGAAAAGTGTTCACAGCTGAATGTCCCCTTCATTGCCAAGCGAGTATAGTCGTTTTATTTGCTTCGTAAACAATAGTTTTGTATTGAAAGTAGACGATGCGTGCATTTTACGTAACATACACACACATACATACAATACTTACAAACATTTAATAACTAAGTACTATGTATGGCAATTATATGATTTGAAAACGCTATTATTTCCATCTTTTCCCACGTCATGTTTGTTTGTACAATTAGATGGAATTAAAAATATTTGTACTGTAGTACGTCTCGTCTGTTACATTGATTGACGTAAGAACCTTCTATGTGTGTGTACCGTTATTGAAATGTAATATTTTGCCAAACAAAGGTGATTTGTCGGAAAATGTTTTGGTTGTAATTTGACTAGGCTGGAATTATAATATTGACTCAACTTGTAAGCCTACTGTGTTATTAGAGATTCAAAATGGAAATGACTGACTTCATCATCCGGCTATTGCAAAGGCTTCAGCAGTTTCACTAAATATGCAAGCTAAATTATTGTTCTAAAAACTTCAAAGTACTAAGTATCTCAAACTGTCCCTCGATGTGTGCAAAACACCATTGACAGCGACGTGTGGTCTTAAATATGTTCCTAGTTTATATTGCGGTACCTGCCAAGTGATCCGTCAAGCCGGCCTCTCCAGTAAACACTTGAGTTTAGCAAACGGTGTCATGGCACAGACATAGTGCAGATTGTTGCCCTTGCAAATGAACGTCACATATGAGCCCGTTACGTTCGTTCTGCGAGAGATTAAGCAGACGCAAAACATATCTAAAAAGTGGGACATGCAGGGATTATACGCTGTCGCGACGTGAAACTAAATGGATTTAGTGTTTGCCCTTTTGCTACCGTACTGCACTGCGTATTCACGATTAAATTATACGTAAATTGAGCCTCGGAACTGCGCATTTCATACGCGCTAATGGACAGGATGTCAGCTAAAACGGCCGCCGACCGTCTTTCTTCGCGTGGCAATTACATTGTTAGTATTGTTACTTACTTTGCAAACGGACAAGCACAAGTATAACACGGCCCCTGAGATCATCCTGGGAGGAATAAGGCGTAATTGGACACATCCGAGCACGCGCGACCGCGCGACACATTTATGCGAAGTCGCGACACGGAACCCTTTGGTGTCGCCGCCAGAGTGCGAGTCGCATGTCGCGTGTCGCGCGAATGCGTCTGCATATTTTTTTTTCTTGTTCAACTTCCCAGCTCGACATCTGCGACTCTAATGATTTCATTCCGATACGAACGGTATAAAATGCAAATAAAAAATATAATAATTTACTGAATTGATTTTCCTGCGATTTCATACTTTCCTCTGACGCTAACTACTTGTAAGTGGATCCGTGTTAAATCTACAGCCGTGTAAAACGAACGAGCTGGTCACGCTCATCGGCACCACTAATTATTTCACACTTTCCCGTTAAAAAATAAGAGCGTCATAATTCGATGGCTTCCGTTCCGACCGATCTGATCTGATGTTCGATGTTCAGCTCTTCATTCTTTGCCAGTCGGATGCACTCGATCCGCTTTTTGCCAATTCTGAAATGCAAAGCGATTCAATACAGCAGCATCTCGTTTCCAAACAATGGGGCTTTGTATCGCACTCGAAGATTTCGTTCGTGTATTACAATACACGATAGAGAGATCTGTGATTTTCTTATCACAGTCAGTATCTTGCCTGTAGTGCAGATCAAAAACAACGCCCTATATCGAAAAGAGCGAGGAATTCTTGTTGGAGGTTTCGTATTGATTGTTTGCAAATTTTATTTCGACAATATCTGCATGCTATGTACTGTAAATTCTGTCAAAGCATTCCTTTTATGGTTAATGTTAAAGTGTGAAGCGCTTGCGCAAGATGTATTCTTGTGAGATTGTTTATGTTCTCACTTCTCAACAAAGGGTATTGGCCTAATTCACCAACTGATCAAACAAGTGTATTTCAACACTGTCGATATTTTCATAATGCGCTGCATAACAGAAATTACCATCGTGTGCTTGTCGTTACCAAGTTTCTAAATTCTGCAACAATGATCCAATTCCGTTCGCAATAATCTCAGTTCTTTGTTTATTTCGATACAAATCTTATTAAGTGTACGGTCATCGGCTTGATGCGTTTTTTTTCCGTTGGTTGACAATCAGAGCGCGACATGGTACCGTACCGTTTCTTATGTTGCTCAGTCTACTCGCCGATTAACCGACTCCGACCGGCCGGAACGAGGTATAATGAGTTTATTGTAATTACCCACGCGCTGCAGCTCTACGATGACTATCTGAACGGGATATTTGCGAAGATACCGATATGAGGGTGCATCGGTACTGTTAATGAGTTTCGGTATGCAAATAGGTGAAAGTTGCTTTGTTACGAGGAAAAATATTTGCGGACCTAGTATTTTTTTTACGCGGTGTTAAAATTGTTTTATGTCCTCATTGTATTCTTCTCTATTGCTTATTAATATAAACAAATCACTATTATAAAGCTGGATAATTAAGTGATAAAACACTTTCTTCATTCAACTATCTGATTGACCATAAATTACGTGCGATAATTATCAATACTTAGAAATTACTGAGGAGCTTTTTAATTCTTTAGTCGCTTGTCTAACATTCAATGCACGCAAATGTCATGTTTTCGCCAAAAATAGTCACGATTTTGACATTTACGGGTGCTTATTTTTTAACCACTATAATTACTAAATTAAACGAACTTACCTAAGTGAAGTTCTATTGTAATTATACGAAATGCTTAGTCCTCGATAATTATCCTGATTTACTATGTAGTCTCACTACACTCCCATCGTGTGCACGCGAATATTCAGAGAATAAATCCTGCAAGAAAAAACTTTTACGCTGGCAACTATAACCAGCTAATGCAACTATTTAGAGTAATCTGCAATGAGAGAATTAAAATTAACAGACAGTAATTCCCCAACTTCAATCCCAGGGTCAAAAAACAAACTATGGTCTTGTTCAGGGCTTGGGAGGGAACATAGTATCGAGGACTAAGCATTTCGTATAATTACAATAGAACTTCACTTAGGTAAGTTCGTTTAATTTAGTAATTATACTCCATGCTTAGTCCTCGATAATTATCCTGATTTACTATGTAGATGTTTAGAGAGATGAAGTTGGAAATTACAAACATTTGTTTCACACTAAAACATTCAAATAACATAAAATCAACCTTTTATTGCAAGTGGAAAAACTTTACCACATTTTCAATTAATTCTCTTTTAATAATGCTTCTATTCTAATTATCAACAACCAAGTATGTACCTATTTAGTATGCCTACTCTTTTGGCTCAAAACTTAATTTATGAAAAATAAATCACATCAGTCTCAAGGTCAACATTACCAACAAACTTGGCAAAAATTTTGCAAAACTTATGACCAAACAACCGTTTTAAAAATACTGATTATCTTCTGACACACCTCTAGTCGCTATTGAAGCATGACTTGTGGAATGAGGAGTAAATATTTTGATATCTATGCCACTGTCCAACATTGTTTGTTTAATCCAATAAGTAACTAATTGTTTGGCTAACTAACATAATTATGAGGCATTAATAATTTTTCTGTATTACCTATCTCTGAATTACACCATTTGTGTGTATAATTTATATAATATTGTAATGTAATCACATGACAAATGTCAGGTTCCATATGAAAAGTAGGATAACATAATAATTGTTAGCCGTTTTCCTGTCTTAGATGTTTTTACCAATCAGTGATTTTTATGTTAACACTTGAATTAATACTTTGGATGTTATGAAGTCTCAATTACAGATAAGTTATATTCTTTAAGACTTGAAATAATTCTTACATACTTTTTGGCTACTTTGTCAAGTGATAATTGTTGTAATGGGTACCATCATTCTATAAAATTCAATAACATTGATGGATCCCATACATCCATTTTGACATTGTTATTAATTAGTTTACGGAATTTGCCAAATATAATTTACTAACACTAGTGTGTAAGATGTGTGTGTATTATGATTAATTGTCTAACAAGTTGGATTGTATGATCTGTTAAATAAATGAATTATATTATATTATATATCATTGTAGTTAGTGCAACTTTGTTGTAATTTGAAGATACCTTTAAAGAACCTCTTAATTACAGGATCGGTACCTACATCAGCATTTATGATCAATGACAATGCAGATCTATTAGTGCTGAACGTATATGAACTGCCATTGTTGAATTGTTGTGTAAGAAACTTTAATATTTTAGTGATAGAAATATCGTGAATATTTTTACCATTACAGAAAGTCCACCACTTATGTAGTGTGCTACTGAATACTGCCTGACACTGTTATCTGACAATGAAGATATCATGACCTTAATGGTGGCATGTGGTATCATTTGCTTCTTAAACGGTTCTCTGCCAATATGCAGGCCCCCAGGGAAAAAAGCTGCAGTGCAAAGGATGCAGCATTCTGGAAGGTGACAGCAAAAATTGGTTTGTTGGTTCAAACTATATACTGTAATCTGTGATTTCACCATGAAATTAAAAAATGGGTACCAAGGTTGTGATAGTCTCATAGGAGAAAGTAAGATGCCAAAAACCTGATCAATTTAATATTTTGTGAAATTAATCCAAATAGTGGAAATGCATAAAATAATGGGTAATAATTCCAAATTACTGTAAATGCATCTATATTTTCTACAAGTGCCAGGCCAGATATCTCATATCTATCACACTTAGTATTAGCTCTAGTAGCAAATATGTAGATCAATGGAAAAGATTTCCAAAAAATCTCACTATGTCCTGAAATGCTGCAGGAGCCAGACACACAATCAATGTTTTTATTTCTAGACTCAAGATCAGCTTCTATGCTGTCTTTAGATTATACATAAAATGCAGATATCCCCATTGTTAGGGCTTCACACCACTGCCATATTATGCCTAGCCAGGCAATTAAGATTATTAAATTGACTACCACACATTATAATCTAAGGTTGTAGTATTGTTTAACATAAAATTTGGTATACATTTAAGTATTCGGTAAAATATTCTATACCAAGAAAAGCATCAAAAAATTTCAAAAAACTTAAATGATTTTTCTTGACTTTCCAAACCCTATTTGCTATCTGACTGTCAAAACAAATATTTCCCATATTTATCATAATTAAATCAAACTCCCTCTCATAGAGAGGAGGCCTGTGTCCCAGCAGTGGGAACATTATAGGCTGATTATGTAAATCAAAGTCACTGTGGTAAACTAACTCTACACATCTTGGATTTTTCCAAATTCTAGTGTAGGTACTTAAGCATAGAAATCCAAAACTCACAACTGGACAACAAGCCGATAGGATAAGGTGTAAAGTAATAGATGAATATCTCTTTATATCTGTCAATGACAATGTCATAATATACTTTGTATCAATCACAAATCCTAAGTACTCAGCAACTTAATTGGGGTTAGTTTTAACCTTATTTATGTAACATGCAAGGCACTCCAAAAGCCTATAGTTTTACTAAAATTTTCAAAAAAATTCTTAATAATGTTCTCCAATACAAGTTAAATCCTCAAGATAAAAACACAGATTTTTATCACCCACTAAAGTATAAATAGATATTACTGGTGTGGGGCAGTACACAAGCCAAAGCACAAACAATTGAATTAATTGTTTTTACAATAAACCCTCAAATGTGTTTTGTCATAAGTGTTCAATGATATTAAAAAATAAACATCTTATAAATCAATTGTGCCCAAATGATCATTTTATTTTACATAACCTCCTTAGGTATGTCTTTCATTTTAAAACTGTTGTGTATGGATAAATTATATTCAGACATTTTGGATTTACTGGAACCTCCATTTAGTTTGTGTACAATAAATATTTTTGATTAAAAAACTGTCCATCGATAGGTGCACACTGTACACTCAAATCTAACAACTTACCAATTTCTTTTGTTGTATTAAATACATATTCAGACTCTGAAAATGCACAATTTTATAGGTATTATGTTGTGTAGGAATGTCCTTAAATGGAATTCTATATCTCTTCAAACATGACCAGATAACTTTATCTTGTGTGAAAAAGATCACCGCCAGCAAGAGTAAAATATTTAAGGCGACATGCAATTGTCGTTACCTCTATAATTGACATACAGGTTTGTATCAGTACGTCTTGCCTGATGAAATCCTCTGCTGTTGGTACTTCCCAATGGTCCTAGATTGGTACTTGCCCCCCCCCTGCTTGAATCAAACGTGAAGGGGCATTGGAGTTTTCCTTACAATTACTTAACATTGTAGTTGTAGCTGCCTTCTTAATTACCCAGACTTGACATGTTCAATAATGAACTTTTCACCAAACAGGAAACTGTCCCGTTTCGATATATTTGTTGTTTTAATCTTGATTTTTATCTAGTTTAACTGGTATCATCAAAGTAAGTTGCTTAATAATCATGAAAACATCGGTGAGAATTTTAATATTTGTTGTGTTCCAATTGTTTTATATCAAAATATAGATACTGTTTACACTGCGGTAATGCAATTCCAAATTAATCGTAATCCCTGAAATTTTTCATTATACCACACAAACATACCTGTGTTTTCTTCTTCGTTTACAAAAATAATTGTCTTTTGCCGATCGGCCTGTATTACTGACTCCAAAAAACGGGACGCCGAAGTCGCCCTTGAGCTCGCCTAAGCGGTTTCTTTCCAATTTTCGCCACATTTTGTTGATTGGTATTATTTGTTGTTGATAATAATCAAAAGTAATAAGTTTATAAAAGAAAATTCAATAATTTTCTTAAAATGATGTGCGCTACACGACGCGAAAATAATGAATGACATTAGCTGGTTATAGTTGCCAGCGTAAAAGTTTTTTCTTGCAGGATTTATTCTCTGAATATTCGCGTGCACACGATGGGAGTGTAGTGAGACTACATAGTAAATCAGGATAATTATCGAGGACTAAGCATGGAGTATAATTTGCTGTCTCGAAGTTTACGCTTCATTTAATTTTGTTTTTTTCTTTCTGTTACAGGTACGTACAGTTTATCAACGGTCTTAGAGACTTAAGAAATCAATTCGGTACGTAGAAAGCGACACATCTAGAGTGGTATCATTATATCAACCCTCGACTTGCCGTGGGAGTGGACATGTGTATCCTATTGCCGTTCCCGAGTAGCCCGCAGCGATTACTCTATCGTAAATTAGTTTGTGGCGTTCAATTTGCGATAACACAGTAGTAGGTCCGTTGTAGGTCGTAAATAGAGGCAGGTCTAAGGTCCGACTCATCCAGTCACGAACGGGTTAACTTATCGGTTGTCGATGCCTATAAATTATGATCATTAATCAATTGATGTGACTAATTGGCGTTTATCGCTTTCGTGTTGTTTATAGTAGGATTTTTATTCAGTTGTGGGGTTAATTGATGTTTCTATACGTGGAAATTGCTGTCCGTTGGGTGAGACATGAATTTTAAGTAGCATTTATCTTAGGTGGACATTCTTGTCTGTAATTGATTTGGATACCAGAGTCGTTTATAGAGATGACGTTTAGTGGCATACAAAACTTGACAAATGTTTAAATACATAACCATAAAAGTAAAAAGTAATTCGCAACAATAAGTTAACATAGAAAATAAAAACAAGAAAACCTATTATTTTTTTCACATGACATTTAAAATTGCAAAGCACATAATGCCATGGGAGCCAAGCTAACCATAGCATGTTCATGTCATTTGGCACTGCCACCGTCAATCATGGCGTTTTGTTCGTGAAATACGACAGTGTGTCAGGCGAGAGTGGGCCAACAACATGCAAATTCATGTGATATTGTGATATTTCGCATGTTTGGTATACTTTTTTGTGGGTTTAGACTGTGATACGTGTGGTCAAAGGAAATTAGGTAGAGCCGATAAAGCATTTAATATTGTATTTTGGCCGTTGTTATTTTGTTGCGTAGAATTTTTCCATAGAGAATTGGAGGTGTGTTTAACTCTCTTTTTTTGGAAATCTTGTTTCTTGTATCACGAAATGTGACGCACGAAGTCACGAAAGCAAAATAATCACCACACTGCACTATTTCACAACATTTTATAATCACGTTACTCAAACTTTCTACCGGCTGCGTGTCGGTCATCCAGTCATAGGTCAGCTCGTTGCAGCGCGGGCGCATACGTTTTCATTGCTGGTACGTCCGCAGTTAGCGTACAATTTGCAAGTAATCCCGCACTAGCCGCGTTCCCACGTTGCTTGAGTATTAACCACCTGTACTGTACCTATAAGATTGCGGTTCGGCTATAATGTTGCGTACGATGTACGATTCGGTGCAGTTTGATGTAGGATGAGAATTCTGCAGTACTTATTATGCATATACTATTGTACCTAGCGACGATAATTATTCAAAACGTTGTGCGCCATGAAGCAAAAACAGCTTCTTTTACATAGATTTGTAATGTAAAGGAACTAAAAGGAAGTAAAGATCAAAATACCACCAGTTTCACTACTGATCTTTGAAGACGCCAAAAGTTACATAATATTTTTGTGTGAAATTTTTTTTTGTTACAGGTCGCTAATAGACCACGCACATTGTCCTTTTTAAATATTAAATCTTCATTTCAAGACGTTCTCTTCTAAACATTGGCTCTAGATGCACTACACACGTAATGGGATTCACATAAATATTGCCCCAAGCCACAGCCAGACAATTTCAAGCCGCATCAGCATCGTTAGTAGGTAACAACAATTACGAATATTTCGTAGGCATTAAGTTTCATACGGTAATTTGGTGTGGCCCGATACGGCCGCAACATGTTAATCACGACTAGGGCTAAAGGTGGCTGACAGACGTACCGACTGCCTTACAACAACACACCTTGGATATCGTAATTTATTACTTTGTGGATTTTGCTTAGGCTACGTTCCGACCGACGGCAAAAGGCTCGTAGCATTTTTCGTAGACGGAGTCTACGAATCTTTTGGCGAATTATTGAAATCTTTATATTACTATGATTGTCTTTGAATGATATCGATTTTTCTGGTGAATTTAATGACAAGAATGAGTTTCTTTAGTTTGTGTATTTCTTTTTGCCTTGTATCAAAATCAAAATAAAACAAAATATTTTATTTCACATAAGCCTACATGGGCACTTATGAAACGTCAGAAACTAGGTGCACGGTTCCAATTGGTCGTTTTCTATGGAGAAGAGCCGTCAAGAAACTCCACGGTTACTCTTATAATATCTATCCATCTAATACTTTATCTCGCTCGGTGACGAAAAGTTTTGGAAATTCGCAGCTCATTTCAGGATGATAAGAATATATTTTAACCAACAGAATGCATAGCTCTCTCCACGTAGCAAGTGATCTCATTATGATAAGTTACGGTAACATCCGACGACCCAGATTCGTTTCCAATTTATTTAAATAAAATGCAGTATGTTGTATTTCGCTCTGCGAGATTACTTTGTACACTTGCAAAAATGTAGATTGTTCAATTCAATTGAAAATAAATTTAACAAAATTCAGGTTAAACATGTGCCATTCTTTTGTGAAAATAATGTACTCTCTATCAGACTTTTGATTTATATTATTTTCTAAAGATATAGTTAAAAAAAAATCAAGTAATAAAAACTAAAACCCAACTACGACTTAAAAGGTATAAACAAGACACCACAGACAGACAAATTAAAAATCCGGAGTCACACGTGTTAGGGCATAAATCGAACAGATTACGTGTGACTCCGGATTTTTAATTTGTCTGTCTGTGGTGTCTTGTTTATACCTTTTAAGTCGTAGTTGGGTTTTAGTTTGTATTACTTGATTTTTTTAAATTCATTTGGGGTTATAATATATATATTTTTGAAATGTGCTCATTAAGCCCTTTCATTTGATACCCAACATGGTACGATTAAACCATTTATTTTTTTAAGTTCCTCACTTTATGTCCTCTAGAGGGCGCCATTTTTAATTTAATGTGACTTCACACAGCCTACAACCAGCGGACAATCACGGCGCTTCTAACGATACCTCATTTGTCAAATTGTGATAAGTGGTTTGGAAGATAGGAGGGAACAGATGAACATACATACATACATACATACATACATACATACCGGTCAAAATCATAACCCTCCTTTTTTCTTCGCCGTAGTCGGGTAATGAAACAGTATCTACAGTACTTACAAATTCCTGACAAATTGACTACGAACTGACTGCCTTATGGCGGATTTTCGAGCTTCCGATTGACATCGTCTTTGCTTTAGTGAATATCGAAACCATAAACAACGAAAAGTGAAACCGAAAGCTAACAATAAAAATATATAAAAAATATTTGACTTATACGTAACATGGATTACTAATTAAATTGAAAGGCGAATCCGTTTCCTGTTTATTTGTCGCACTAAAATGTAAGATTTATTAATTAGCAACAAGTATAATGAGATCAGTTTGCGACATTCTTCATGTTAGGGGAAAAAAACATGGTTAATTTATTATTGCTTGATGGTGATTTTGAATTTATTGCAAAGAAGGTTTGATGGCGCCGGTTGACAACTCATTCTGCATTCGAAGTGAAATCCAAAGTGATATAAATAATCGCAGAACTGGAACGGTTACAGTATTTACAAGTCCCGTTCTTAATTATACAACGTTATAATTATCATTTCGCGATACAAATAAATGTCACCACTCATTTAGATACCTCACCGTAAGATAAGTTCCCGCTGTAAACTTCTCGATCACGATTTAATCGAGTTAAAACGACATCGCTTAGTTAAAACCACGATTTATAATCGAATGTTTGTTTTCAACTATTCGAGTTAATTACTTCCGAAAGCTTTCGAGTTTCACGCCGTATCATTAATTTTTATTGCTGACGATTAATGGTAATGTCATTATTTAAGAGCGATATTTTAAATCTTATCTGTTATGCTAACATTTGGCGAAGTAATATTGCATTTCCGCCCATTTATTTTTGAGGTGGCGTGAATTTTTTATTTATATTTTATTATTATTTAACGGACATGTCATATTAAAAAATCCTACTTTATTAATTATCCAGAAGCTTTTAAAGAATGGTCATCGATGATGTGCTTTACATTTCAGCATTAACCGGATTGCATAATAGTATGAAGCGATCGGTCTCAGGTCAACGCATACCTACACATATTCGGGTTAATTAGTTAAGTTAATAAAGCCGTTCAATCATTCTTTGTTACTTTCGAACAAAGTACCAACATGGCCGCTCTCCACATCATAAATCTCAAACTATCTCGATCGGTATATTTCTCCAGCACCTAGAAACTAGTCGCGGATTGTCAGCGGAAGCGGTTTGATAAAATATCGCCTAATTAAACAAGACATGTTCGAACAACGCAGCCTTTCTATTAAAATATCGTTTTGACACGCGCGATCGCTTGTCACTTTTTAAGATCATCGGACGTCCGACCACGAGAGGCCATTTTAAATTAATTAAGCTCGTTTAATGAAACAACGATAACAATTAGTGTCACAATCGAGTGCGTAATCGATTAAAATCGATTGACAGATGGGCAGGCGTCGTGATTATTTGACGTCCCACGCAATCGTTAAATTCGATTCGTAAGACAATAAATGTAATTGTGTGTATTTAATTTGAGGTCTGTCTCATCTAGGGCAGTATACATTGTTGTTGGCGGTTCAATTGAGTCGTCTTGCCTTTTCGGGGCATTCTGTGCGATTGCCCGGGCTCCGACGTCTGCGCATAGTATACGGAGCGGCGGGCACGACAGATAGATTGAATTAATGAGCACTTTTCACGTAATCGGTTATTTATCTTTGTAGGCTGCTGTCTTAAAATGTATGCTTTCGTATTCAGTGATTCACGAGGCTTCATTCATAGTTAGGACTTCAAAACTTCAAAACACTTAATTTAGGATATCAAAAGCTAACAAAAAGGCAAGCTACGAAAACATAGAGTAAAAATCAACTGATTCAAATTGGATTTCGTCTATATCTAGTCTTAACTTCTCATTTTTACCCTACTCTACTGAAGATACTATAGTAGGTACCTATCTATGTACATGAAACATGTTACTCTGTTGAAAGCCTGATAAAGTTGGCTGGGAGCCAATAACTCCAGCGAGGAATATTGATTGATGGCTAGCTGACGGAGCACGGAACCGCGACAGTCATCTGTTCACTGAACAGTTCTTATGATGTGACTACATAATCGTTGCCTACTTTGGAAGGGTAATTTCAACCTGTACTGGAAAGCAAAATTTAGTTGTGGTTTTTTAGGAGGCACATAAATGGGCTTCTTTTGCAGTGTACGGATAAGTAGGCACTATTAAAAAAATGGTTCTGAATACACTATAATAAGTATGTGTTTATGTATGAGATATTATATGCCAAATAACATAAACTTTAAATATTTTGCAAAAGTAAAACAGCAGCCAACAGGTCTTGAAGTGGCTGCAATATTTACGATTTTAGGTAAAAAAACAACTGAAATTGCAGCGGGTAGTAAGGTACAATAGAAGTTTTTATGTAAACTAATTTTAAAATAGGAAAATAAAGTCACGTCGTAGCAGTATAAAAGTAGGAAGATATGTAATAAAAACTCTTTTAAGTGATTCTTAAAATAAAATTGTTTCACTTTGGGATCGTGGGTGTCTAAATTATGATTAGCAATTAAAGTTTTATATCCAGTTCTAAATTATGAAATATTGTTACTTTCTACTACGAAGTATCTTCATAAAAAAGGGTACCTACCTATCTTTAATATTTCGAAGTAAGTAATGAATGGTAAAATGAAAAAGTTTAACATCGCGGGTTTTTTAATGTCAACAAAAAAGTTAACAGAATCGATCTGTCATTGGAATGCTGACAGTAGCGAAAGTGACATGTCAAGTTGCTTTAATTTAATTAATAATAAAAAAATCTTAACCGACAGACGATTTAATATGCATGCGTTTTTAAATCACGATTAAAAAAAATTAAGAGAAATAAAATAAATTAAAAAGATAAGGCTTATAAAATATGTTATCAACACTAAAATGCGAAGGGTCATCGGTGCCACACTATTACCACTTAATTAAATAATATAAGTAATGGTAATAGGTACTTATTAATAGGTAATTTAATATCACTGCACTAATGAATAACCCTCCACTGATGGGGTCACGCCATTAACCTCCCACTCTTAATCGTTGCATTACCGCGACTCTGCACTCTATTGGACGTTAAAATTAAGTGCATTCGTTAATTAAGTTCATTACTTTCTTAGTAACTTGGCTTGCGGTGACAGTTCAGATTGTATAAAAGGTAAAGTTCGATTTTTAAAGAGTAGCTCATTAACTCACAAAATATCCTTGCCTAGGATACTATACTGGGGCCGTAACATTTGTTGAACATAATTAAGTTCGAAAAAAAATTGCTCGACAACGTAGATAACGCAATGAATGTTGTTGAACTGTCAAATGGAACAGATTGGTCCAAAAATGTGTTACTCATTATGGTGGAATCCCTCGATCGGCAAAATTGCAGACGGACACGCACGGCAGACGACCACAGACTGCCACGCACCGCGCACAGACGAACTTTGATGTCTGCGATAACTCGCACGTACACATTCCCATGGTCCGTCGTCCGGGCTCGTCGGTGTACGTCCATAAAATCGCGGATCGTTGGATTTCGGTATTAGATAGCAGGTCATACTTGTCTTCATTTATTTTCATATCATACACCGACAGGTCCTCTTAAAAAAATAGACCCTCGGAATCAGTCTATAATGTAACCTACCAAAGAAACAAAAATCTTGTCCTCTCATTATGTTCCTACTTGATATTCCGTCATTTATTCTGACAATAATAAAATATCTAAAAGTCTATGCGTTTGTAAGCACCATAGACATAGAGAACGGATGACAACGCAATAGTGTAGAGGAAGTTTAATCTTTGAAAGGATATTGGCAGCTTTTTGTTTCATTTCGATTTTCCTAAGATTACAATATTATTACTCTGTTTCTTGCTTAACGCTTTAATGTTTTTGTTCATTATAATCCGCATCGATGGAGACTTATTGCACGACGAGTCGCTTTGTAGATAAACACTTGAAAACCATAGAGTAGGCTAGAATTTAAAACGTCATTCAGTCTGTCAGTGTCATATGATTATCAAAAATGCTTTATTGTTATTTTTTATTAGAGTCTGTTTTTTAATCTCGTATACTAATTTGACAGGAGGAGCTCGTGGCTAAGTAATAACAGCCGCTCGGGTCGATCCATCAGGTTAAGCAACGCTTGCCGGCGTTGGTCCGTGGATGGGTGACCATTTTCACATATCGAGACTCCTCCGTGCCTCGGGAAGCACGTTAAGCCGTTGGTCCCGGCTGTCATTTGTGGATCTTTGACAGTCGTTACGAGTCGTCAGAAGCACGAAAGTCTGACAACCAAGACTGGTTGTCAGACTTTCGTGCTTCTGACGATATTATACCCTTTGGTTAGACAACCAAGGGGTATCGTATTACCCAGTTACTGGGTTGTGGAGGTCAGATAGGCAGTCGCTCCCTGTAAAATACTGGTATTCAGCTGCATCCGGTTAGACTGGAAGCCGACCCCAACATAGTTGGGAAAAGGCTAGGCAGATTGATACTAATTTGACAGGTGCAAATGTCAAGCTCTGAAAATTGAAAAAACAATCAACACTCACTTGAAATGTCAAATTGATCTATGAGATAAAAAAACAGACTTTAACTATATTCAGTACTAATTTTATTTAGTGAGTTGTCATACAAGTTGGTATTATAGTGACGTAATAAGTTGGATTAACAGAATATTAACTTTGATTAATTGTTTATTAGGACACCTTACTGGTTTTAACTGTAAATTAATCTACTCGAACACTTGCAAATCAGTGCCGATTCTATTACAATAATAGATTGACTTCAATCTTTGGGGGGAAAAAAAGTTTCGATACAATGGCGCGACCCAGTTTTTATTAAGACATTGATTGATTTGTTTTTCGTTTGCGTTACCATTATTGGATATGGATTGAGAATTAAAATTAAGTATTGCATTCTTTGTTTCTGGGAATCAGGGTGTTCTACTTTTTGTGATGAAGATGAGATAGGTATCTATATCTGTGAAGCCAATGATATTATTTAAAATGATGTTGATGGGTACCTACCCAACATTCGATCTTCAAAAATGGCACAATGTCATGTTTATTAGAAGACAAGTGGAAATAGGACGGCATGTCGTAATTATCGGCAGCGAAAAAGAGACAAGACGAAGAAAACTTGGCTGATTAGCCAAGTTTTGGCAGGTCATTTGCGGAGCGCGTATCGTCTCTACCACTTTTTTACTTATAATATCATTGTGTGAAGCTCTATACTCGGGGAACCTATAGATTAAAGAAAGTAAATAATTAAAGCTTGATGAGTTCTAGGGAATCATTAAAATCTGAAGATGATTAAGAAATCAGTTGATTTTAGCAAATTACCAACTATTTTATTTTCAACTATATTAATCGTTTTTGATGAGCACATGAAAATTGATGAGTGATTATTAATTAGTTATTATTTTGCAATATTCATATGACATTTCTGATGGTCCAAAGTAGGCAGGCAGCTAACCTTATAAGTACTTACATAAGTAACTTCTTAAAAAAAACTCAAGTAAAACTGATTTACAAACTTAAATAAAATTAAGCACGTGCTTTAACTTATCGTATCGGCATCTAAAAAACGAAAACGAAACTAAGAAAAGAAAAATCACAAATTAACTAGCAGTTGTATTCAAAGATATTAATTAGTCCATATTTATAATAGCCTAAAGTGATTATAACATTTATATCGCCACTCTTAATGTAGGTACGAGATGTTATCGTGCACCGCGCCGATAAATTATTGAACATACTGTGCACAGCAAACATTCAATGTTACCCATTAACACCGCCCACGGCTGCCTAACACATAACATAACACATCGCATACAACAACATACATTACTTCCTCTGTTACAAGCCTACACCGATTAAACGGTACTAAACAATCAATGGTTATAATACATTGTGTAGCTGTCAAATATTGTATGTTTTAAGGTAAAGGCGGGGTTGTAGACGCCCGGCAGACGGCGGCGTTCGGTTCAATGACCTCATTTCGTGCCTGAACTATATCTAGATTTAGATATTTCGATTGAATTTAACGTAGAGCTGACAAGAAGATCGTGGAGCTACAAAAGACTAATACAAATCGTGATGCTTTAGTAGCTATCATTCTGTTTAATTAACTTCAACCCAGATAAAGCTGGTTTTAGGGAATAAGTATTGGCCAATTTAGTCGATTATTCTTGATTCGAATAATTAAATAAGTTTTAGCTTCGATTTTTTACCCACCAGGCTCTCCTACGATCTTTAAGAGTAACATAAATTTTATAAGACAATTAAAAAGCAATCAATTCGTTTATTAATCTGCTTTCTGGTGATCCTCTTTTTTAATTGTTAAATTAGTCTATTAAAATGTAATAAAATCGCCTAACAGCTTTGTGATAAATCGATTATTAAGTAGTCGATTTTATCGAGTTATTTCGGTATAGGCACTTATTTATAAACTCGTTAAAATTAGGTGATAAATAGTTATATGGAGAATACTATATTAATAGCCAGTTTAAAAAACTATCAGAAAGTGAAATCAATAGCAGGCAACGACCTCTAAAAATCGTCGTCACCCTACCCATAATGAGATCCTAAGCCTACGCCTACCCAAAGGCTAGGGGTGATTAGTGGAGGGTAGTTGAACTTTCTAAATGTAGCGGCAAAATACAAGCCTATATCGGTGTAATGAGTGTTTGACCTTAGTTTTTTATTTAGAAAAACTTGTTCAATGTCATGATATTTTTTGTTTTTTTTTTTCTGTAGCTCTACATGATTTTTTTCCTTGCAGGATTTTATTTTCGAATTTATCGATGTCTAAATTCACTAGTTTTCTGCCTGTGGACAGTGTAGTGATATTTGACAACTGTATCTATATCCATAGCCAAATATAGCTGTTTGGCTTTAATTAGCTACATTTGGCTTTTTATTTTGGTTTCTCAATTCAAAATAATAAATTTAATGAGAGCTCTCATTAAATCTAAAGCTTAAACGAAAAATATAAATCAAGACATATATCTCATGTTTACCCGACACTTTAAACATTACCACTACACTACAGAAATATGACGTCACGAGAAAATTTTCAAAGCGCAGCAGGCTACAGCGAAACCATGAGTGGTCTTATTAGGAAAGAGCTTTTCAAAAGCTCGGAATTTTTCCTTTAAAAATGTAGCGAATTTTCTCTCACGAATCTTTTATTCTTTTCATATTTTCTTGGCTTACAAAATAAGATCAAGTAGGTAAGGATCTCGTTGGTGTAGGCTGTTACTGGAAATGATCTGGATTTGAACGTATAGGTACGTGGAGTAAATTCGACCCTGGTTTATACAACATTATTTTTCTATGGTATCAACCTTGAAATCGCGAAAAAAAAATCAGCTGTTCCATACATTTGTGTTTATCTAAATCGGCAAAATGTATGGAACAGCTGATTTTTTTTCGCGATTTCAAGGTTGGTCCCATAGAAAAAGTTGTTCAAAATGATGAGTACAATGACCCCTTTTCGGGTTTAGCATAAACAAAAAATAATGTTGTATAAATAAAAATATATTTTCGTCGTTTAATTTCGGAGCCTTACACGAAAATGGTATTAATTTCATTCTTGTCATCAAAATTATAATATTATTATTTAAATTTCCGAGGACAAAGCATTGTAGCTCTTATCACTTTCAATCCTATGACGGCTCAGAGGCCCTAGACAAAGTGACATTCTATATGCGATAACGATGATGGAAAAGGCAAAAATGTATAGGACTGACAGGAGCTATCGAAAAGCTTATGTCAATCCGGTTGAAAGTCGTCGTAGAAATACGAAACGCTTTCGAAGCGATTGTCACTTGTCTAGGCCCTCTGTTTTCCAACCTATTGAAGAAAAACCCAACAGAAGATCCATTCATCCAATTCAATTCCAAGTCTTCATGATACTACTTAAGGGCTTTTATCAGTGGTGCACAGTACCTTTAACAACTTGACAAATTGACTGAAATGTAACTGCAAATAGCGATTGGCAGTTGTATTAGTGTCCTTATCTGAATAATTTGTGTTGAAATCACTTGAATTGCCCAGCATCCTCTGAATGCAAGCTTGGCGGAAGATGTTGGGTGTAATCTAATCGCCAAGTATCTTCTAATTGCATCCTGTTGCTGATATCCTGGTTATTTGTTTAACCCGTTAACCTAGTTGCATTGTTAAGCAGTTTATTGTGTGGTTTCTTTATTTCCTGAATGTATTAATTTGTAGTTTTTATGACTAAATATTATGTGTGTTCGGTAGTACCGTTAACTAACTTATGTACTTATTTGATTGTGTTTAGTTTTGGTCATTTGGTTTTCGATATTTATTTTTCAAGAGTCCTGAGGCTCTAGACAAAGTGACATTCTATCAGCGATGACGATGATGGAAAAGGCAAAAATGTATAGGACTGACATAGGCTATCGAAAAGCTTATGTCAATCCTGTTGAAAGTCGTTGTAGAAAAACGAAACGTTTTCGAAGCGATTGTCACTTGTCTAGGCCCTCTGGTTTGAGTAGAAAATAATGCATTTGCCATGTAGTCCACGACCCCAATTGCGATCAATCACAATCTGAATCATTTTGAAACAGATTGCTAGTCCATTGCTTCATAAGTTCGAAAAAAAATCTGCTCAACAACGTAAATGACGCAATGAATGTTGTTGAACTGTCAAAATGAAACAGATTAGTCTTAATGGTTTTCGAAAATTTCTTACGCTATTGGATAGCAGGTATAGTTAAGTTAGCAATGTATGATAGCGTCTGATAGGAGGAAAACAAATCATTTTTGTCAAGGGTGTGCTAAATCACAGGTTAACTAGTTACGTCAACTCAACGAATTCAAGTTATTTTTTTCTATTTGTAAACGACAGGCATATTATTATTAGCTGTGTGGGAAGCAGCATCAGTCGCCTAAATATGTTCAGAGATTTAATAGACTCGCCCACGCACAATGTCCTATACAATCTTCACAGCATATCAACAAGGGGTTGATAAAAAGATAAATATCTCTATGGAAACTCGCGGGCGTTCGCTTGTAAATACGTTAAGGCATTTACACGTTATCTAACTAAATTATCAATAACATACATCTCATATTCTAATTTCTATTATATGTAAATTACGTTGTATTTGATCCATAGTATCTTTGTTGATTTTTCTTTGGAGTTTATTTTGGTTATACAATCAATCTGCCTAGCCTTTTCCCAACTACGTTGGGGTCGGCTTCCAGTCTAACCGGATGCAGCTGAATACCAGTTTTTTACATGGAGCGACTGCCTATCTGACCTCCACAACCCAGTAACTGGGTAATACGATATCCCTTGGTTAGACTGGTTGTCAGACTTTCGTGCTTCTGATGACTCGTAACGACTGTCAAAGATCCACAAATGACAGCCGGGACCAACGGCTTAACGTACTTTCCGAGGCACGGAGGAGTCTCGATATGTGAAAGTGGTCAACCATCCACGGACCAACCCCGGCAAGCGTAGATTAACCTGATGGATCGACCCGTGCGGCTGTTATTACTTAGCCACGAGCTCCTCCTCTTTATTTTGGTTATACAGGTTCTAATTAACAATGCATGCATGCATGATATATGAAACAATAGCGTTTTGAACACGAAAAGAATGTGAGCATACGTGTAACGAAACCACGTTGTTTCAGGAAATAAAAAGTTACAATTCCTCGGAATTTCAACCTTATTTTTAAGAATAGAAGATTTTCTTTTGTTTTATTAAGTGGGAATGGTAGTATTGTTGAAACAAGCCAGGTGCAAAATAAGAAAAATGTGCAGGAGTATGTCGGAACAAAGGCTCCGACGGCGGGAGCAGTTAACACCTGGTTAGCTGACTCGGTAGCCGTGAGTATGTGTGGATTACAAATTAACGTGAGCTTCTTTTGTTTTCCTACTCCTTGTCCTTGGGTGATGTTGATTTGGAAGGAATGCGCAATAAAATATGATATTATCCTTTATACCTTGTTAAAAAGTCGTATTTCTTTTATTTTTTCATCTATACATAAGACTTTTTTGTCCGTTTCTCTGTTTGTCTGGATGTATATTCCGGATTGGTCCAAAAATGGCAGAACAGATTTGGCCGAAATTTAACGCACACAGTCTATAACCTGGATTAACACATAGGGTACTTTTAATCCCGGTAGTACATATCCGTGGGATATTTTCATGATATCCACGCGGGCGAAGTGCGCGCGGGTGTACTGTGCTGTGCTGTGCTGCGTCACCTGCGTCTCAGCATACGCTTAGAACCACTGCGCTGTCAGTTGTCAATTCTGACAATCTTGTAGAAAGTAACAGATGATAGAATAATAATAATCCAAGAAAAAAAGCTCAATAACGACCCATCCGAAATTAAACCTGACTGAGATATATTATTGTCACGAAACTACTATTTAATGACCAATGATTACAAACTTACTAATGCAGCTCGGAAAATGTATATTGCATGTCATGTCAGAGTGAACTGGCCCTCTTTAGCTGTAAAATTAAAGTAATGGTACTCCACAATAGACATGTGAAATGAAATCATAGGTGAAAGATGATAGTAAGTAGGAGTAATTTGAGTCTCACCTCAGAGAATGTGTAATTGTATCCAATTTAGTTTTTTTATAATCTCCATTCGAGGCGCTAAGGTACTTAGCGACGCTCTAACAATCGAAAGGTGAGATAGAAACTAGCTGCAATTATAAAATGACCACACTTATGGTATACAGATTTCTAGGTTTCTGCGAAATATTTTCTTAAGAAGTAAAAGGTTAAGTAGGTAGATGGTGTACAGCGGAAGCGGAAAGCGGGGCGGTTGGAAACGGGTCGCTTATTAGCCACTTAACATTCAATTTCTAGTATTCAAGCGTACCTACTACTACTGCTGCTTGATATTGCTATGAACTTTAAAAGGCTAGGTATACGGTGAAGAGACGAAGCGGAAAGCTGGGCGGAATAGCTAAAGGACTGCCTGTTTATAACTCGAAATAAAAATAATTAAAAAAATATACGTGCGGCATGTAAAGCCAAGTCGCCCATGGTGTGTGTCTTTAACAAGAAGAAGACTCGGAATTCAAAATGAAGTGTTCAAGCGTTCTGCTGCTTCAGATTTTTTTAAACTCAGCCTTGAAACATAACTGAGTCAAAACTCAAAATGGGAAATAAAAAAAACTTATGTTCCCTCTAATCTGTAACTTTATTGTAAATCAAATCAAATCAAATCAGTTTATTGCAAACATGTTGTACAGAGGTTGGAATAGGATAATAAGTTTCAAACATGCACCCTGTAAGGGCGCTGCAAAACAAAACAAACAAATCAAAAATTAATAAATAGCATTTCAATAATACATTACATTTTTCATCATAAATTATGTCATTGTTACAAAATATAAAATAAAGCTGGTTCAAATCAATAGAATAAATTATTATTGTTACTGTAGCTATCGTTCCGTCTAATAAGAAATAAGTTAAATCAAAATAAATTAATTAATTCCAATAAATTAAATATGTAGGTATGTATACAAACAATAGACAATGGTCAGGTATTTATGTAATAACTTTTTTATTTTAATTAATATTTAATAATTTTTAAACTTTTCTTTTTCATCAAAAAACTCTTGCAATGTGTAGTAGCACTTTTGGTTTAAATATGTGAAACACGTTGTAGAAACACGTTTCTCATCGTGAAATATTATCTCTCACAAATATTGTTGAAATAGGACCCGATAAGTTAAAGCTCACCACTCACGGATATTATATTAAATCATAAAACACGTAGTCGTAATGTAGAAATGATGACTAAAATGAAGTAATAAGGAAGCGAAAGTTCCGTCTGTAATATAATCCTAAGAATTGATAAATATTTATTGAGATGTTCTTCCATATTATTAAGTTCTAAGAACCTGTGAAATGTCATCGTAAAGTTACCACTGTTTTCTAATGTTAGCTCAAAGCTCTACGTTTCCTGAATGCCACTAGGAAGTTCCTCTGTTCAGCTCAGTTCCTCTGCTCAGCTCAGTTCCTCTGTTCAGCTCAGTTCCTCTGTTCAGCTCAGTTCCTCTGCTCAGCTCAGTTCCTCTGTTGAGCTCAGTTCGTCTGCTCAGCTCAGTTCCTCTGTGGTTGAGGATTCCAGGTGAAGCTGGCTTCCACCTTCGGCCTGATCATCACTTACCATCAGGTGAGAGGGAAAGAGCTTCCCCGTTGTGGTAAAAAAAAGCGATTTTTTTTAAACTTTCGCGTCTACACTTTCAGTTGGAGCGACTTCATAAGTAAATAATTGGTTCCTCTAAAAATTTTAAACTCATGTTCATATTCTGAATTCTATTATTTTTTCTTTCGTAAAAAAACTAAACATAATATTAAGTAGTAGTGGAAATAATGGAATGTATTTTTAGACGCGTTGCGGTCTTATTTGTTCATCATACATTTTTTTTATTGAAAGATTATTGCTAGGTAAGAACCCACCTATTATCTGCTACTGTGTTATACTTAGCATAGCTGTGTAATAATACAAGGATAGAAAGCAAACCCTCACGAAACTTCTAAACTAAGCATTCGAAAACTTGAACTAATTAAAGAAAAAGGGAATGCACGAAGCTTGTTCAATGCGACTGCAGCCATCCGACGCGCGTGAAGAGATTAAAGTAACTCCGATTGAAGTTTGCGCGTCGTGAGACCACATGCACGCTTGACACTTTCAGGAAAACAAGCAAAGTCACTTTACCGAGAAACCCGTAATAAGAACGTTAAAATAATTAGGTATCCTAACAGGAAAGTCCTTTTAGGTTACCTAATAAGTACGCCTGAGGGAGGGCCAGAGATGATAAAACTATGTTTTGTGGGGGACAAAGTCGGTGAGGTCGATCGTCGCGTCGGCGTAGGCGTGACGATCTTGATGTGAAGGGCAAATAGGGTCAGAAATAGTACTACAAAGTAAGCTTGGAAGGATAAAGGCAAGGTTTTTGACCAGTACAAGGACATAAAAAGGGAAGTTTAGGTTTTTGTAGCATTACACAAGAGTGTGATAATAGTAGAACTTACTTAATGTGTTATTAGTAAAAATATTGTGGTCTTAATTATCGTAGGCGTAGGCGAAGATTTTTCTATTTGTGGTTTTAAAACCGAATTGTAAACTGAGTAAAAACAATTGGAAATGTAGTAGGCACTACACAACCTAATACATAATGTTTCAATCTTCCCTGTGCATATAACTTTAATGTCGTGGGCCGAAATGTTAAGACAGTTTTACTATAACCTAGCTCGCATTTAAGTATCCAGATTGCTATAAAGTATATAATAATATAACGTCCCCCATGCTGACAGTCGTGGGAGGTATAATAGGCAGCAGCATTGTCTTTACTGCCTTTACTACTTGGTCTCGATTATCTTCGATAACGAGTACGATATCGATTGATCTTTCTATAAAAGTAAACCTAATTGGATAATTGCAAATGCATTGTCTATAATATCGTGTAGTTTTCAGCTGCAATTTGTCCTTTAGTAAGCCCTGATTTTAATTAAACTTACGACTTGATTGCGTTCTGAAATGTTTATGAACTAAATCATAGTTTGTATTTTTTTTACCACGAAATGCCCTCACTTTCATCCATTCAGAAATATCAATGAGCATTAAAAAGAAATCATATCCAAAAATCCCGTTTGACAACTTTATAGATTTAGCAGTTAATAAAATTTGACGTAGCGTACTCTAGCGAACAGAAATTCGTAGCCGCTACGAGAGAACGAACATGACACGTGCCGCCAACTATCTCTGTATCGAGACACGCACATGTTCGCACATAGCGAACCAACATGTTCAACTGTAAGGAACTGATAAAGAGTAGCCGTAAATCTGAGTAAGCACTTGAAACAACTGTTCTTATCTACCGTTGTCACAAGCCAACATTCCCGTAAAACATGCCCCAACACGGAAAATCAATATGAGCTAACCTAGACTGGACTGGACGTTTATCTGACCGCGTTTCGTACCACAAATCACCTATGCAAATGACTTTATTTTTTATTCACGCGCTGTCGGTTATCGGCCTAAGGTGCCCGCGGTGTACACAATTGATTTTCTTTGACAGAAGTGGGCATTCATAACGAACAGAAATAATGCCAAGTAATATAAAGTCGTATTGTATCGATAGCGATAATTACAAATGAAAATGGTGTAAATAACAGTTTGTCATTGATGCCCATTAAATTTAAATTGTCGAGAAAGTGCACAATCGTTGGTATCTGCAACAAAGTAATGTATTGCCTTTCATTTGAAAACGAAGAGCGGTTTCTCCTGTCGTTCCGCGTATGATAAAGTTACGCGGTCTCTCATTACCGCAGATATCATTAACTTGGTCTCATTACTCGTGGCGTTTGTAGAGCAAAACCGCGCGATGCAGAGGCGTAAAACCCATTAACCGGCCAACTACTTTTGATATCGTACACCCTGCGTCCCTCGCACTGCGCACGGGCACTACGCTCCGTGTAACTAGCCACGTTATCACGCCATCTCACATCCATGTCAGTTATTACACGAATACAGTAATAATTGCCAATATTCTATACTCTTGAAATAACACGATCTTATTATGTTAGAATGTGCGTCGTGTTTAACGCACCTTAGCACGTTAGCCAATGCTATTCAAGGTAAACTTAGTGTAACGTAGTTACGCTTGTTCAAAGAAAACGCCAGAAGCCATTAACTGGGACAAAAGCGAACCTTCGTTGTTTGTCATAATATTTCCTTTTGGTTTACGGGATTTATTATTTTCTTCCGGCGACTGTTTTCACCATCACTCCCCCTTTGACAACTGTTTATTTTAGTAACAGTACCCTGTCAGGCGCCATGTTTCTTTTCGTTGCGTGTGGCGCAAGCGCAGCCCAGCCCCGCCGTGTATATCACAATTAAACAATTTACTCTCACGCACTTTCTTCCCGTGGTTAATTATAGACGTGGCGATGCTAGGTTTGTTTTAAATATTTATTATTATAAACATGTGTTTATTTTGTTTCGCTATGCGTTTGACTGTTATTTACGTGCGTAGTGCGTGCGTGAATACGACGGGCTATACATATTGTATTCAATAAGAATCTGTTATCATTGGATGCAGGGGCGTTGTAGATTGCCCGGGTAGTGGTGTCGAGTAATCTACGCAATTTAACTCGACGCCCGAGGGCCGCACGCGCGCACCATACGTCGCACCTCGGGCCAAACGCAGGCCTAACACACGAGATAACATAAAGGTGTTGCTACATAAAGATCGCATCGCAGTCACAGCGCATATTTTATGCAGTTTGTAGTAACAGTTAAGACTCAATGCGGTCGTGGGCGTTGGCAGATGAAAGAGACTCGCGTGAATACGAACAATAGCGCTAAGATATGTGTTCCTTCAAACGCTCGTTTATAATAAGAGAGAGGTCATAATAATGTTGATAGAAATACAGCTTCTAAATTCAATGAATTTTCTCCATTGTGTGACTACTGTCTATGAATATGTCAAGATTGTACGCCTCCACCACTTGTCAAAGTAAACTATCGGTTACATCTCCACGAATTTTCTCATAGTCATTAAGTATAAGACTTTCTGATTGAAATCAGCTTAGCTTACTTTAAGTTTAGTGGTTATAAAGACTTGGTTTTATAGACTACTTCATCTAATGGGCCTTAGAATTTAAAAATAAATAGTATTAATATACATAAATAAATAGCACGTGTCTCTAAACCAACAAGTGAATGCACGCCTTTACAATCCCATGTGTCTAACATGATGTGGCAACATTGTGTTAACCCTATGTTTAGGCCAGAGTGGCGGCCACTGTATCCACGGTTTATGACCAGGCATGGTGCTCATGGCCCATTATAGTCCAACGTAATGCCTCATCGGCTACTTGCCCTATAGTTATTATAATGGGAAAGCTATGTAGGGAGTGACAACACTCTTGTTCTTTAACAGTAGTGATAAAGAAAGCTGTGTTTTGTTTTAAGGCCCTACCCTACCTCAAATTGCTTAGCATGATCCTCCGCAGGCTCCGCTCCCATAAAATAGTGCAGCATTCATTTTGAAATAAATATATGTTAAAGTTGAGGATTGATGCTAGGCGAAAACACGGCTACACACAATTTAAAAAAAAAAAACAAAGTTACCTCTAAACCGAACTACAAACCGCTGGTATTAAAAAAAAAACTTCAAATTAGATCATGAAACTTTGCATAATAACTGAACTATCTATAAAGCAGTTCCTATGTTTTTTATTTTTTTTATTACCATTATTTTCACCGTAAAAAGCAATTACCTAAAGTTTAGGTACTTAATTGCTTTTGGCTCTCAAACCTCGAATAGTTTGGGTTCTAAACTATTCGAGGCTAGAGAGCCGCCAGCCTCTCACTCAGGCCGCGAGTAGTATGGTGCAAGCGAGATAAAATCTGAGGTAGGGCACGGCCTTAAGAGGTTTGCCTTGAGTACCATAAGTGCCATTACGATTAGTGACACCCAATTTTATGTGTAGTTGACAAGTCTTTCGTTTGTTCACTAAATGAGGACATTTCTGTAAAAAAAGTTATGGGACAAGACACAAAAACGAATTTCCTTTCTCTAAAGCCAAGCTTGTATGGGTAAAGACAATTCTCTGTATAACATAGGAAAGTATAATACATAATATAACATCACGCCTTGTTTCCTCGAAGTGTTGGGCAGAGGTGTACGTGTACCTGTAGTACACCCACATTTCGCTAGTCTGTAACTGGTTATAAGTCCCATGTACTAGGAGGCGAGCCTATTGCCATCAACCGGGCACAAATCCAGACTCCTGGCTACTACTGAGAAAGACCAGATACAAAAACCCAATATCACTTACATAGGTAACATAGGTATCTTCCCTGATTTTGCCACATTTCACCCATCATCTCGGTAATTTTCAGTCTGCATCCACGTTTCTCCAAGACCTTTTCAGGGCCGTCTTTCCATACAAATATCTGAGTAACAAATCGACCCAAACCAATCTATGTGTATTGGATTAAAAAATATGTGAAGATAAATTGGAATTACTTTCGACAAACAAACACTTGTTCATTTTATACCCCATGGGAGAAAAGCTTCCACTTTATAATAGGTCAGTTAGTAACAGTAAGTAGAGTGATGGCGGTACTATCTAGTCTTCATCTCAGCACATAGGTACTAACTAGTAATAGCTAGGTACACCTCGTCATTGTTAAGTCGAGGAAGTGTGACCGGACACAGCGCCGGCGCGCTATCGATTCAGTTATGTGCCCAGTTATGTGCCGAGATAGTGCCATTTGTATAATATCGATAGTGGTCTGTTTAGAGAGGTACGTAATGATCAAGGGAAGTTATTGTCTGTGGTTGTTGATTGCGTGGGCTTCCGTGTTGATTTCCAATTGGGTTTAGAGGAAATGTGACTATTTATTAAGAGGAAATAGGGTCGGTCTTTTCTCCATACAAGAAGTCATAATTCGAGGTTCGGCTCTCGTCTATTTCCTCCTGCAATATTGAACCAATTTGAAAGATATTTTATAAATTGAATAAGAAGGATATTTACTGTGCCAGTATGTTGTTGCTTTTTTCATTATAGTTGTCAAATGTTTACAATAGGCTTCTGATGACAGCGGTCAAAACAGGCAATTTTGAGCATTTTCTGAGGGTTCTAGTGCTTTTACAGCTAATGAGACGGAACACATAGGGGCATAGAACTAGTTGATATTTATTTTACTGTAAAAAATCATTGCTCGAAGATCATAAACCAGAGAGAAAACAGGCGAGAGTGTTTGTATGGAGAGGAGACCGACCCTATTTCCTCTTAAGAAACAGACATAGTCTATCGTACTGCTACCGGCTTGCAATGGTCCCACTGCAGAGCGATTGCCTCTTGTCCTACAGGGAGGGAACGAGCATTAGTCACCACGTCTAATAAGTGCAGGGTTTCCTCACAATGTTTTAGTCCATCGTCAGACAGCGATAAACCTAGATTAGCTTAGAAAGTTTCGTGCATTTCAGCATATTCGCATTCATAGGTCAATCAACATTAAGATTACCTTATAAACCCTTGACAAAGACAACAGGGAAACTTGTATCTGCATCAAAATAAAACTTGCCTTAATCAACAAACCAAACAAAGCTACTTAAATCGTCTTTGGTGGCTTCCACTCGGTGCTCCGGCGATCGCGAGCCCCGATAACATCCACGTCATAAAACCAAGTATTTGCTCTACCAACCCGGGCGTTATCTTGCCATCTTGTTGCATTAACTACGCCGATTTGCCAGCCAAGTTAAACTGTTATGACAGTACCAGCTTGGGTTTACGGGAATGCCGTGTAATTGAATATTTTCTAGCCGTCTGTAATTTAAAGCTTAGTAGCCACCATGTTTGAACACCATCTGTGCATCTGTGGTCCTAGCATGTACGCGCGGCGTAAACGTAACGTAAGTTCCAACGATTTTGAAATTGAAAATACTCGTTTGACGTTTGGCATAAAATATTGATTTAGGTTTAAGACTTTATGCATATTATAGGTGATACTTTTTTTGTTTGTCGCAAAAATTGTAGCCAAAATGCTTTAGGATAGTGAGGCTAGGATATTTTCGATTCAGATTTCGTTCGAAGTTACGTAATGTACGTTACGAGTTCGTACATCTGAGCCTGTGCTTTGTTGCGGTAGCTTCTATGCAAACACAAAGGAGGCGAGCGGAGCACAGTTGGTGCGCGCACATTGTGGATAACCAGCTTGATACATAGCTCTGCCTTTGATGCAGTTTAATAAGGAGTCTGGGGTTAGACGCTGTTTATCAATTTACTTTATGGCTGATAGCTTCACATCTTTGTTGAAGGTTAGGTACGCTTTCTTTGACCTCTATTGAAATGTAAATGGTAGCTTCGAGGAAAACACTTCTGTTTTCTGCATCAAATATTTCTCATAATTTACGACGGTAAGTAAATGAATGAAACCAGCTGTGTAAAATGAAGCTCTATGAAAAACTGGGGTTAATATTTTAATAAAATGAAAGTAAAAGTCAAAGAAGGCTGTATTAAATTTTACTGCGGAATTTATAACGTCGCGGTCGGATTAAGTTGATAAAATTATTTTTCTTTTTGTTACCAAGTTTTACGGATTAACTTATTTATTCGGTATATTTCTTTTTGGGGTGTTCTTTATCATTTCCTTTTTTAAATTTATTTATTTATGTATGAAAAATTGAAGTTTTAAGTACTAGCCAGCCAATCGCATCTGTTTTAAAATATGAACCAAACGATGTTTTTAATTTAATCATCATTAACTCTGTATCCCAAACAAAATTAGACGACACACAATTTTCCCTGTAAACCGTCATACAAAACATAATATTTAACCAGCCTGGCAACCCCATCAGTTCGAATTACGATTTGATCAGGAAATGAAAGTGGTCCCCTCTCCCGGAAGTGGTTCCCCTCGGCCACTGGTCAGGTAGGGAAGTAGCGATGTCCACCGGTTGCCGTGTCCAGTTGCATGTCAATACATGTATTAAATTCTAATGAGTTTATGTATCGAATTTCGATTTAGTTAGGGATTGGCTTTGTAAACCGGGGTAGATAACACGAGGGGGTGAAATGTAGGGTTGGAAGTTGGTATTAGTGTTTTTTTTTAAACAATTCATGTAATAACTTCTAAAAATATATTTCAAGTGAATATAAACTTAACCTTTCCCTTTGTTTGCAGGGTGCCGAACGCCCCCAAGAGTTGCATTGCGGAAATCTTTAACGCAGATCAGACCGACGGCAGCCCAGTGAAGAATGGTGCGACCAGGCCTCGCGCACCGCGTGACACCCCCACTCGCCCCCGCGATACTCACTCCAGGCTGTTCGGACAGGTGCGTCAAGCACAAGTAAGCATTCAGGTTTTTATATTATTTAAAAAGTTCTGGAGACAGGAGCAAGCATCGTCAGCTTCTATGTCCCTACACCCGTTCACCCCCAGGATACACTCCTTGACAGGACCAGGTTTGTATACGCAAGGACAGTTTCCATTAAAATTAAAACGCAGTTACTCTTAGTGAGAATTCAGAACGAGCATCCTGATGAATTTGATGGCAAATATGTCAGACTGGAGTTACTAAACCCACACGTTTGCCCGTTCTTCTCCATATAGGGACCTACTACGCTTTGGAATGGGCAACTAGCTTCATATTTCTGACTGACCGACGACTCCTTGACAATTCAAAAGTGCCTGTAAATGGTTTAAATGAAATAAATGCTTTGAGTTTGAGTTTGAGAGTTTGAGGTTTTAAACGCAACTTGACGAAGATGTCAAGAACCAGCCTCGTGGAAGATCCTCACGGTAATTATCCCACGATGAAAAAAAAAACATCGTCGAAACCCAAGTCCTCTACTTGGGTGCCATGTTAATAAATAGTATCAACAACACGACATTCAAATCATTGGTAAACACACCATAAAATCTCGTTAATAAAAACATGATTACTTGTAACAGGTGGATGCAAATGCCCTATAAAACCTAAGCCTTAATACCCACGGCGAATGACGTGGTGGTCGGTGGTCTAATCACTCGGCAATTACTTGAACGGTAAAAGTAAATCGATTCCCAAGTGGTGTTGCGGACGTATTATGATGTCGTATGACACTAGCCCTATGAAGTAAAGACTTACGCCCCTACGACAGGTGTATCGAACGCGTTATTATAATATTTATGAATGGCATGTAACGGCTCTATGGTTTGTTTATTTTTGATTATGGGTAAAGTTGTAAGGATCGACGGTTCCTCATTTGGAATGCCAACTGCATTATTGTTGTCTCATCTTTATGCGTCATCATGTAGCATTTTCAGACAAAGTTTTGGATACAAAAATCTGGATTCTATAATATTATTAGGAAATTCCATTACGAAGAAAGAGTAGACCTATATACCAAACCAGTTAACCAACCTTCCACCACCCAATTAATACCACCAATAATCACCATTATTGGTGATATTGGTCTTGATTGGGTATTGCTATATCGAATCCTAAGTTTTTAAAGGCGATTTGCTGACTGATCCAAACCTTCATTTATCTAATGATATTTTTTTTTTACGTAACGTTCCAGGCTGTAAGCAACCCGATGGTGACTGATACAATCCGCAGTCACATTCAATTCGGCGACTCGGATATGAACGGTGCAAGCCCCCAGCACTCCCCATCCAAGGCGTATGGCAACGGGAGCGCTTCGTCGACCCCAAGCCGAGGTGAGACGGACCTCGGTGGACACTGTGAGTCGATCTCAATGTAGGCACGAAAGAGCACGGCTAGTAACGCTCACGGAATGACCACGGACACGAGACTACACGCACGGTCGTGGAATGGAAATTGTAATTAAGTTTAGAGAGATTTTTTTTCCAAATTGATATTTTTAATTGTAGATTCTGGTAAATTAATGACGTTTCTATGAACTTTCTGTATAATTTTACGGTCGTTAATTGTCTTGTCCGATGTTTGTCTATGCTCATGCACATCTATTAAAAACTAATTGCATAGCAATCAGATTGAAACGGACCAGAAAGTCATTGGAAAGAATGTATCGTGTATGTTTTGAAATGTTAAACTTTATGATTAGCGAGTAAAACTATCCATTCCTCGTTCCAAATGTGTAAAATCGTTCACAGAATTCGCAGTATCGGTTTAATGCTCTTATTGGTTTTTACGAGCATTTTGCGAGTCTGCGTGCGATCGCTCTGAAACCGTGCTCAATTCCAAATATTTGGCACTCGTGCACGCTAGGAAGAAAACGCTTCTTACTATACATATTTAATATTATATAGATACGCCTGACTTTCTTCTTCCACTTATCTACTCACGAATAATGTCTACTGAAGTTTCAGTTAATGAATCATTGTAATAATAATTATAACAGAAAATAACAAACTCAACGAGCCGTGCTTAGCTTAGAATGGAGCATGATTAATTACACAATAATATTTAAAACTGAAATAGATACTAAAGAAATAATCATAACTAGCTAACTATTATGATTTTACTTGAATAACAATTTTCATTACAATAACAATTAACTATAATATCTGTGATTGTACGCGAAACTACTTATTACAATTAGCGTTATAACGAAAAGGATACAGTATCTAGGTAACCATCAGAGCAATATAGCTCTAAAGTTAGGTCCCTAGTGTGGTAGTTCGAATGAAAACCGATTGTTCTGTGAATGGTAGCATCGTACGCTCCACCGAAGAGGAATCCCGTGACAGGCGATGGAGTGTTCGTGGCGCCGCAGCGCCGCCGTCACCCCGCCGCCAGCCTGCGAGGTGCCGACCCCAGCCCCGACGACTCCTATACCCAACTCCTGCACCCACAACCCACTCACAGATACTACACCAACGAATGGCCCCCCAAACCTGCTAACTACTACGTAGAATCCACCATGAAACCCAGCCTTACCACACGAATGACTCCTTATACACTCCTCGGCTTGGAAACCGATGACCCGGATATATGTCATCCAGTCATAGACCCTGATTCTTTGTCGCCACAACTTGTTCTTAATCGGCATTGGCCCCCCTTCCCAGCTCAGCATTATTTAGAACCCAAGGAACATAAAATTCCGTACCATCCTCTACCGCCGTATGCATTTGTTGGAATGCATTCCGCTCTCGGTGAGAGACCCACTCCTGATTATAAGTATGATCCAATTCCTGCATTGGGAGGACCGATAGATCCTTATCTGATAGCCAATACGAATCCTCCACCAACACTTTTTAAATATGAGCGTGACGGGCCAATTCCCGACGTCACGCCTCTAGCGACTGCCTTAGTTCCTGGTCCCCACACCCTGACCGGCTTCCCACCTATATTCCAAAAACACGTTCCCGGATATATTTTTGATCGCAATCGGCATGCAGAGGACCTCCTACCTAAGACGTACTTTGTAGACTATGTTCGCCGAAGAGAGATGGGTGGGTGCTCAGTTTACACTGGAGGAATGTTGTTGTTTTCGCACCAATTACTTTTCAACCACACTCGAGATCATTTCGACAAAGAGAAAGCTTGTCACTTTTCATTTGCTGTAAATACAAAGGGACTGGAGATCGATACCTTCATGTTTTTTAAATTGAGCACCCATTACCGTTTTATAATTTGCTCATAATTAGGGTTTAGTTTGACCGTTTCTTCTTAGTGAGCAGTTTAGGCTTGTATGATGTCGAATAGCGCTTATTATCGTGTCCTGCTTGTACTGTTGTCGAGTATTCGTTGTTGTGTTGTGTATAAATTGTGTATTTGTGTATATACATACCTACGTGCCAAACTATATAATCTTTCTTCTATTTCGCACGAATCCTCTTTCGTCTATCGATTAATTATTTGTAAGTAGGTTTAGATGTATATTATTAGGTACTCTGAGTACTGCTTTACTTTACTTATAATTAATTATAGTGTAGGTAGAGTTGTAGGTTTAATTGTTGATATTATCTATAAGTAGCTTTTGTCAATTGTATTACCGCTTTACTATAAACTATGAACGAAATACATATGACTTTACTTAATATAACTGTAGCTAGGGTATTCCACACACGTATTTTATGCATGTTGAAAATTAAATTTCTCTCAAGTAGTTTTTAACAAGACTGATTTTAGATATTTCCATTTCATTAGATACTTTTTGACAACATTAAAGTTCCACTGAAGTGACACTGTTGCTTTAGATGTGAGCTTGCTAAATCGACGACAATAAATACTAATGGAACCAATACAATGATTTCAGAAGGCAACCCGATCACCGGTGACGGCTACAAATCCATGAACGGCCAGATCAACACGGTGACGTCAATCAACGGCAACAGCCACATGATCCACAACTCAAGCCGCGTGCCGCCCGGAGGCTTCTCCTCCGGATTGTGGTAAACACCACCACTGCCGACCACCCACCTACACCACCACACCGCGGCTAAGAACAGCAACAAGTCGCCGCCTATTATCGGCATGCGCAGACTGATTATACTCTAAAGCCGATGCTTCACTCGAGGATGCCTCGAAAGTACAACAACGCTCGTGGCTTTATTTATTTTTAAACCTCAAATCGAGGCAGATTATGAAAACCTATGCCTCGATCTAAGGCGAACGTACGCCTCGAATTAAGCAATGGCTTTAAAGTATACACATTTATCGGTACATAATGAAAAATGCATTTAGTTCACTTCCTATTATTTCGTTAATCAACTAAATTTGGGTAGTACTGGCAAATTCTAGTAATGCCATTAAATTTATGCACTCGTAAATTGCAACGTCCATTAAGATTTCAAAGGGTATATGTTGTTAATTACATCCTTAGCCTATCCCAGTAACAGTTTCATCTTTTGAATAATTTAGAATAGATTATAGATATTTTTGTAATAGTAATATTCGATAGATATTGTAAAGTTAATAGATTCGCAATATGGAACTTGGCAATCATAATCAGTAAACTGCAATCGCGCGATCAGAAATATCACAAGCAGTTTCATTTATGATTTCAAAGTTGTTTATTGAATTATCTTAAGAACTTGAAATTGTACTCTTTCACACTTGTACGAATATGTTAACCCATTGATATTGTGAATTTAGGAGTGAGGAAACGTATCAGCAATGTACCAAAACGAATAGTGCCTTGGATCGAAGATGAGGGAAATTCTGTAAGAATTAATGTACAGTTGGTAGGCGTAACGTACTAAGCATGAAGATTTAATGATTATATATCTATATTTCGCGGTATAGAAATAGTAATCATGCGGCACTCCAGCTAATTGATACAAGTAAATTAACCTTAACTTTAATATTCGACACTCCATAAGGGTCTTTAATCTCATTTGTTGAATTTCATTATCTTAATATTTAAATAGAGGGATTTATAAAATGCATTTATTTAAACTTTTTATACGAGTTTATTTTATTTTTTAGTTTATTTTCTACTCGTTTAGAAATTAATGTAACTATTGACGGATTTGAATTTTTGGTCGATTATCTGTTAACATATTATATAGGTAATCGGATGATCAAGTATGTATAACGCAGAGTGATGTTTCTATGCGTAATAGTTCAATCCGGTAGACTTACCGTAGGCATATCATCTTTGTAAAAACTTTTGAATATACTTAATCTAACATGAAATCGCATAATCACTGGCCTAATTGTAACAAATGTTAATAGATAATAACCATTATTTCAAAATAAAGTTTTTTATTAATTACTTTGGTGTTTTGTTTTCGATCCTCCTATAAAATTACTTTAAAATATTGTAAGCCTTGCAAAGAGGCACGCCTTTCCATAGACTTGTGGGACTAAAATAAGTCAGATAAGGTCAGCATACATGCCCACGCTTTTAATTAATACTACTTCCTAGAATATAGACTTCCTTTGTACAGTATTTTTTTACTTGTGCATGAAGCGTTGATAAATTAATAAAAACTGGAATATTTTTAACGAAAATTCTATAATAATTTACTTATTATAAATTAAAAATAATATTTTATAGCCTATCAACACTATCTTCAACTAGGTTCTCACTCTCCTTCTCTTGTTTAGCTACATTGTTACTTCTTCTTTCTTTACTGGGTGGTAGATTAGCTGGCGATTCTATCTCAAATGTTACTGGTCCATCGTTCTGTATGCAAACTTGCATGTAGGCTGCAAACTTGCCATCTGCAATAGATTACGCAAGCGTGAACTAAGGGTCAGTCAGTTCACACCGAGACGCGAAGCGACGCGCACAATTTTTTATGATCCGATACAATATCGAATTTATTTACTACACAATAAGGTACACGCGCTGCGCAGCCCCGCGCATCTCAGTGTACTTTGACACGTGTCAATACAATATCGAATTTATTTACTACACAATAAGGTACACGCGCTGAGCAGCCCCGCGCATCTCAGTGTACTTTGACACGTGTCAACCCTCGCACTGAAATTATACTTTTTTATCAAGAAAATAAGTTCGATACCTACTAAAAAGTGCGCGCAGCATCGCATCGCTTCACGTCGCGGTCTGAGCTGACCCTTATTTTTCTAACTCCTACAAAACCGTGTGTATATCAGTTGTAGCCTACACCTTATAAACATGACATTCCTGTATGGAGTTTGACATAAAACTGACATTAAACACGCGTTGAACAAGTGTGGTTTTGTGGTAAGGCCCTTTTTGATGGCGCTTAAAAAGGACTAGAGAACGTCTCACCCTCACCTATACACGGTCAAATTAAATTAGCTAGCAAAACTCCGCAGACATGATGGATATCGATACTATCTAAACATGATAAAGCAAAAATAAATGAAAATGATGATTTTTTGGGGTCATCTGTACCAGTGTAGTTGAAGTATCAGCAGTTTTTTTTGTGTTAACTTATCTATGGAGTTTCGCTAGTTATATTCATTGAGCCTGTATAAAATTGAATTGGCAATAGATGCATCTTGCCGTACTAGTCTAGGGATAAGTGTGACTTACTAGTAACTCTGATGTTAAACTAACATGGATTTTAATAGTAATGCAAGTGATCTCGGACCCTGACTTGCTACCAATTGGACCAAGAGAAATTGGAGATCTGGCCTCACCCTTGGAAACTGGAGAGGGTTTTTAATGCAATGACATCTAGTGACAAGCAGCTGAGTTACAATAGTGCCTACAAAAGTATCCACATAAACATAGATGGCGCTATTTGCGCAAAAACATTGTAAGCCTGAATTTTCTGCTATATCGACTAAATAATGCCACCTTTTATGTTGCATAAAGTTTAAATTAAGGAAATAAAAATAATCAATGTGCAGATATGGATATGAGACAAATTCAAACAAAATTATTATTCTCTCAGAACCCTTTACAAAGTGTGATAAAATTTAAAAAGATAAAATGTAGAGAAAAAAAACATACCCTTAACTTTCTCTGGTTTGTACGCATCCTTCAACATTTGTAGGAAGTTTTCATAAAATTCTTTTGATTTGTCTCCTGGCATTGCATGATGGAAGTCAGGTTTGTTACCCTGTAACAAAATATTACTTAATTAATTCATGAAAACACTTCTACTACTACTTGATTTTTTTTTCTTTATTCATGATTTCTGAATACATCTGTGAAATAGTAAATAATTTGGAATGCAAACTGATTATGAGATATTATTGCATTTACAAAAACGATTGGCATTGATTTCAGCCTGTACAATTGTACATACTGAATGCAGGCTACCAATGCTACCATTGACTACCTACCACAGTTACAGATCATTCAAGGAGATCCACAAGCAATTATGAGTCATTTTACTGCCATAAATAGCAGGGTTACCATAGCAGGTTTAATAGGGGTTTAGGGGATATTTCAGATGTTAACTAGAATAAATTAATGCAATGCAATGAAGTGAACTTACTTTCCATGTGTTGTATAACGTGAACTGGCTAACACATAATATTTCTAATTCTCTATCAGAAACACTTTTTTTCCATTTCTTCTCTGATTCATCATCAAATAGCTTGATACTCAATATTTTGCGTACTCTGAAACATTTTGGTAAGTAGTAATATTTCAAAAATACTTATTATTTAATTAAAACTACATATAAAGCGTTAGAGATAGGTAAGTACAGAGAATATAATAGTTCTTCCACCGTAACTCTTGTAAACAAATAAAAACAATTTTATATCAAATTAAACTTTAGTCATAGGCTCTATTCACGTGGGAGGCACAGTAGGTCTATGGTCAGTCAGATAGACATACAGTAACATGCAAAATCCATGAGTCATGAGTAAATATGAAAAACTTATTAAAGTAATTTATGTAAACCATTTTGTGAAAACATTATCTTAAAAACTGGTGCTTACATGTATTCCATATCCTTCTTGCTGTCACTATTTGATATTCCAATAAATACACAAATACCTTGACCAATACTGCTTATAACTTCATCGTTTACTGGAATCATAAAATATTATTTATGTTTAGTATCACCAATAAAGTAAATAATTAAAAATTAATTTGAACAAGAACTACAATGAAAAAAAAGGCAATTTGCACCAGTCTGCTTAAACTGGTAAAAAGTAACAATTAAATGGGATTTTGTAAACACAGATTTAAAGATTTCTAATAATGAAAGAGGTTGTTGCAGATTGTTGTTATCAAGTTAACCTAAAAATTATTTTGTTACAAACTCACCGGTCACTTTAGCGTTCATAACTCGTTGTATTAGTGCTTTCATTTTGAATGATATGCTTTTGTACTCTTAATAGTTAGCAATTTAAAAAAATAGTTTCAATACATTTATTTACAATTTTCGAAACAGTATGTTTTGACAATGACAGACAGTAACCAGAACTGGAACTGTCAATAATAATTTTTGTCATGTCTACACAAACCGCAGCAGTTTTTATCCAATCAACTTAACTCAGCAGCATTTTCGTGTTATTGTGGTGCACCCTCTTATATTTCAATGTTTATAAAATAAACAAATAAAGCAATAAGAAATTACATGGAGTTTTGATAAATGCATGTGATAGGCATAAAAAAATCATTGTAACTTTCTATCTTATCGCATTTTAGTTCAGCTATTCGATACTAGATGACGCTTTTCATAATTATAATTATTTCCTAAAAAATCCAAAAGATGGCGCCTGTTAGTTTTATGTGAGCCTTTTCAGGATCATAATATTATCAAAGTTCATTACTCCCAATGCTTGAAAATTATCGTTCACTGTTTATAAGTACAATCATTTTATCATATAGGTTTATCTGTAGAAATTACACATTGCCTTCTTGATAATGTCAATGGCCTAATGCCCGAATTCGATTTCTAGGTTTTACCAACTTATCGCATTTACCTACAATATATTTTTTAATAAGTAAGTACACATTTTGTTTTTCTTTCGATCTGAAGCGGAAACAGTAGGTAGGTACATTGAACTACTTATAGTAATTAATATTAAAAGAGTCGGTTGCTTACGGCTTTATTGCATCGGTTAGGTACCTATCTACTTGCTGAAACAAAAACGTAGGTGCCTAGGTGTCTATATACACCTACAAAACAATAGACTTACTTAAGACCCATAGGGCAATGGAGAGGGCTTTGCTCGGAGTTTCCCTCGTGATCGAATCAGAAATGAAGAGATTCATAGGAGAACCAAGGTAGGTACTTGTGCAGTCGGAAATCAAACCCATTGCGCACCGGGCAGATGGTATCATAGAAGGTACCCTATATATTATCATCTTACCGGTGCGCGAAGTTACCAGAATACGAAAAAAGTAGTACCATTAAAAGTAAGTAGGTTTATACTTCGTCGTTCGTCCTTTTTATCTCTTTTTAATTTAGTAGAGACCTAAGCTAGGTACCTTAATTCGTCAAGGACTTTCTAATTAACTATATTCCCAAACAAACAACCTACACTACACATGCAGTTTAAATATTTAATGTAACCGCACAGTGACCATAAATCTTCATAAAGCAAACATTAAAAACACATGTTTTTATTATTTTCAAACAATAGCAGCTGAAGCCTGGAGGGCACGGCACCAGACACCAACAAGTTACAAGGTGCCTACGCACGCGGCGACAAGGTCATTCCCAAGGGCGATGCGCTTCTTCTTCTCTTGCAATCTTCACTTACCTGCGAAGAGAAGATTCAATAGATCTATATAAAAAAACCTACCAAGTGTGAGGCCTACTCACGCACTAAGGGTTCCGTTCGAACAACCTTTTATATTTACCATCTCATCTCATTACTTAGAGAGTTCTTAATTTATTCCAAACTTAAACCTTCGAGGTAGGTGGTACCTATACAAAGCTTTAAGGCTCCCACAGACAGGCGCAACGCGACAGTGCGATGCGGTCTAGTAGAACAATTTCTATGATAACTTCCTGGATACTGTTCAACCAGAATAGCGTCGCACCGTCGCGTCGCGCTTGGACTAACCTGGTTTCTGAATTAAGAATTTGAAGTCAACCTCAAATTAAAGGCTCTTACATACTGGCGTGAATTGTCGCGCAACGCGAATTTTAACAAAACAATTTTTGAGAAAACTTCACGGCGAACAATGCGGCAGTATCGAGTCGCGCCAGTATGTAAGAGCCTTAACTCTCGAGAGTTGCGTTTTTTTTCAAAGAAATTTTGAATTTCGAGGGCTTCAGTCATTCGATGCTAAAGAAGAGTAAACAAGTTCACAACTTCAAATTCCCAATTCAGCAACTAACATTTCTGCGATATCATCTTTATCAATTGAATGGGAATACCAAATAGGGAATATGCATGTGATTCAAATATGGGTCAAATATTTTTTTCTATAAACTATGTTACTTCAGAATTAAGCCTCCATCAATATTTTTGAATAAAATTTCTTTTTGAGCGAGAAATTAATTTTTAAAAAGTCCCAAAAAACTGTGGGTAATTCAAATACTTGAAAAGGCTAAGAGCGGATGTGACGTAACAATCCGGGCTAACAATCAAAATGTCAATGTCAAGTCAATCAACAAGTGTCAAGTCAATGTCAAACGCTCATAGAAAAAGGAGTGTTTGACGTTGACTTGACAGTTGCTTGTCTGTTTTCACGAACTGTGACGTCACCACACCAAGCGCGCCAAATGGAGGGCGTTTAAATAGCCCGGATCGGTTGGATATTTTTAAACATTTTTTTAACTACTTTAAATTGCTTTTTTGCCGTCGAATTTTTTTTAACTATTATTTGACGATGTAAACTATCGAATAAAAATATTAAAAAAATACATGCATATTCCCTATTGAACTACTGATTTGTGGTTTGGTGTCACACATGGTATGTGTATGTCAAACCCTTACTTAGCATAAACCTTCTGTTTCCTCTATATCCTGTGGTTTAGGCAAGTGCGTGTGCGCCCATCACGTTCAGACGCCACGTGCGCGCCCGAACGAGCCCGAATACGGCGAGTGGGCGTGGGCGTCACCGCTCATCGAAACAATTTAGTTACATACATCCTGCTTTAGTTTAGGATTTTCGGATGTGGATTATTTCTGGCAGTTAAATTGCAGTTTAGTTTGATTAGGTTTTGTTGCCTATTTACCTTGTTGTTGTGACTAACTAGACTCGGTTTGGGGTCATAATCGCATGGCAATATACCTAACTTGCTTATGCGTCCACTGTCTCTTAAGATACAGGTATATCCTAGTTTAAGAGACAGGGTAATGCAAATTGTCAAAAGATGTACCTTGTATACTTATATCAACATGTTCTACCATAAAATGTAGTACATAACCTTGTATAACTAGCTTAATTAGTGTCAGTTTTGTTTTCTCACCATCTGTAACTTCTTGATCAATAAACAATTTATTTATTTATTTATGAATATGCTTTAGAACACTATGCTGGGCTGAGTTGCTGAATGCATTACGTACCTAGGTACCTTTCTGGTGGAGTTCTTAACCTCCAAAAAATAGTTTGTCTTTCCACAGTGAAAGTTGTTCATAATGATGAGTACAATGACCCCTTAAGAGGATGCCCATGAATTTAATTTCACCCTGTATTTATGTATAAAATAAATTCAATCACAAGTCGACTGATATTTTTATGTCATTCATCACGTTTTTCATACACCTGCGATTTTAACCTACGTAGCTACAATATCAAGTACTCCTAATATCAACAAATAATAAAAACTATTTGGAAATAAAAGTCACGCGAAGTTCAACACGACCTAGTAGTTAATTTGGTCAAATATTAGGTATTTTAATAGAACAGGGAAATAGGGAAGGCGCAAAAAAGCTTAGGTAGGTAGTTTTCGTTCTTAACAATTTCTAAAACGAGACTCTCAATTCGTCTATATGTCTACATGTTTTTAACAACTTCTAAAACGAGGCTCTCAATTCGTCTATATGTCTATATGTTTTTAACAACTTCTAAAACGAAGCTCTCAATTCGTCTATATGTCTATATGTCTTTAACAACTTCTAAAACGAGGCTCTCAATTCGTCTGTATGTTTTTTGTTTTTGTGCGTTTTGTCCCATGGCCAGGCGATTAGAGGTGGTCCCTTATAAGTTTTATTAACTTTGCTTGCGTAGTTTTTGAGTTAGCTTCAACATTACGTATTTTTCCCACTTAGTCTTAGAGCGCTTGTAGACGTGCGTTTTTTTCACCGGATAACGGACAGTCAATAAACGGCTATCCTTGTATACCTACATATTTTTTTTACCGGATGGATGGACTGCCGTCTATATGCGTTAGTGCGGCACTCAATTAACAGAAAACAGGCAATACGTCCGGCAGCGTCAACACGCACCAATGCACTGGCGTGGATGACCGCCCTTTCTTACACCGGACCGGTGTCCGTCGCGCCGAGGGGAAGCGGTGGTGCATCCGGCGTAAATTGTTGTCCGGTGCATGTACACACATTCATTATAATTCATACACCACCGCGAATCCGGCAAAAAACGCGGTCCGTTAACGTCTACAAGCGCTCTTAGACGATATTTTAAGTTAGGCACTCCGTCATTGTTATCTAAATAGCAGGTAGTGGTATTCGAATTTGTGTGGGGTAGGTACCACAACTAAAAAGTGAAAAATAAAAACTATTTGCAAAAAAAAAATACCGATTTAAAAAAAAAAAGTTAAAATAACTTTAATTTACCACCGACTTCCGAAATTAAAGTTATTTTTACAATTTTTTTTTTAAGTCTTTTGACTCTCTTCTCTACTCCTCTTATGCCCCAATGTTCCTTCCGACTTATGCCCCAATGTTCCTTCTCGTACTATGAGTCGGGGCCCGGGAGATTTTTATATGTAAATTCGCCGAACCCGCGATTACACCTGTTGTGGTATTAGCTATGGTTTTAAATGACATTAAACAGTTGTCACCCAGACTCGTTTTTCATTACATCACATGGTGACAGCGGTAAATTAATATATTTAATTTAATTGGTTTGTGGAGTGGATTTTGTGGTGCTAAGTATTTCTCAGTTTTAGACGCATTTTCAGGGTTTTGGTCGGTAAAACTGGATAATGCAAGTGCAGACTTATGTACATTCAGTACACCGTTTGGGCGATATCAATATTTGCGATTGCCATTTGGTCTTAATTGTGCACCTGAAGTGTTTCATGCGAAAATCAAGCAATTACTGGAAGGCCTAGAAGGGGTAGATTCGTTTATCGACGATATCATTTGTTGGGGAAGGAATAAAGACGAACACGATCTGCGTTTGAAAGAGTTGTTAAACAGGGCACGGGAAATTAATTTAAAATTCAACAAAGATAAATGTCGTATATGTGTTGAGGAAGTAACTTATTTGGGTCATATTTTTAACAAAGATGGAATGAAAATTGATTCTGAGAAAGTAAGAGCGATAAATAATATGCCGGAACCCATGGATCGGAAAAGTTTAGAAAGGTTTTTAGGGGCTGTAAATTATCTTTCTAAATTTATACCTAATTACTCAGAACATATTTTTCCCCTGACCAGATTGTTAAAAAAAGATATGACTTGGTGTTGGGAAGTTGGTCATAAAGAGGCATTCAATGAACTAAAAGAATTGATATGTAAGGCACCAGTTCTTTCTCTATTCAAGGTTAGTAGTCCGGTGGTGTTGTCAGTGGACGCGAGCAGCGTGGCACTGGGCGCCGTGCTCATGCAGGAGGGGCGTCCAGTAGAGTACGCGTCACGCACGCTCACTGATACACAACAAAGATACGCACAAATAGAAAAGGAAATGTTGGCAATAGTATTTGCTTGTGAAAAGTTTCATCAGTATATATACGGAAAAAGTTGTGTGGTCATCGAATCGGACCATAAACCTCTGGAAAGCATTTTTAGAAAGTCTCTAGACTCAGTCCCAGCTCGCTTGCAGCGAATGATGTTGAAGGTTCAAGCTTATGAGTTGGTGGTCACTTATAAGCCTGGGAAGTATATGTACATACCTGATACATTGTCGCGAGCACCTCTTCCGGATTTGTATGATGATAATATTAGCAGGGCTATACTATGTCAAATTAAAATGGTAGTCAATAATGTACCTATGTCGCAGAATAAGTTTACTCTCGTTAAGCGGGAAACTCGTAAGGATGAGTGCTTAAAATTGTTGCTTGAATATATTAATCAAGGGTGGCCTAATAAGTTTAACATACACAACGATTTAAGATACTTTTGGTCTTTAAGAGATGAACTGTACTGTGTAGATGGTGTAATATTTAAAGACAAACAGGTTTTGATACCACATTCTATGCAAAGGGATATGTTAAAGCTTATTCACGAAGGGCATTTAGGGATTGATCGTTGTAAGAGACGTGCTCGTGAAGTAATATTTTGGCCGGGTATAACAAGAGACATTGAGGATTATGTGAGAAGATGTAAAATATGTCAAGAAACAGCAAACAAACTCAAACTCAAACTCAAACTCAAAGCATTTATTTCAAATAAACCAATTACAGGCACTTTTGAATTGTCAAAGGGTCGGTCAGTCAGAAAATATGAAGCTAGTTGCCCATTCCAAAGCGTAGTAGGTTCCTATGGAGAAGAACGGGCAAGAAACTCCACGGACACTCTTTTAAATCAGAATATTGTTACAATATGTTGTTTACATCATTCAATGGAATGGATTTATGGAATCATACATGTGAGTACAATGTAGAAAAACGTGCAGGTTAAAAGAGTCCGTAAATAAAAGATAAAATGATACAAAACAATTCAAAAATTAAAATAAATCAAAATAAGCCGTGGCAGCTAATAGATGACCAGTCCCTACTGATGGCGCCCGTTCACGAACATGATGCATGGATCAGCACCATTCAGCTCAACCATTTTGAAGGGAACTTAATGATCCAACACACACGCCACCACCAGCGAGACATTAAAGTGAGCATGACATGCTTTCAGCCGCCAGGGCACATTCAAGTCAATGAAAGACGTACCTAGTAAATGGTAGCTTTAACGTGCTTAGGTAAGTACATAGTGCTCACACACATGTGCTATGCAGTTATACAATACTAGGAGATTGAATTTATACAATGTAAAGATAGTTTTTACAATCTTCAGCAGCTCCAACAATATTTTCGTATGCTAATCAATTAGTTGTTGCGCCCTGTGGAGCTGGACCAGCGCTGAGCCAAGCATTTTTGTCAGTGATGTAATCCCCCAATTTATAATATGCTTGGCGGCATAGTGTGCGTTTTATACAAGATTTAAATTTTGTTTCATTCAGTTGGAGTATGTGGGGAGGTATTTTATTGTAACATTTTAAACAGTACCCCATGAAGGATGAGTCTACTTTAGCCAGTCTGAAGCCCGGTTGAACTAATTGGTCCCTATTCCTAGTCCTATAATTGTGTTTTCCACCTCTTTTACTAAAAAGACTTAGATTTTTCCTTACGTACATGATGTTTTCGTAGATATATTGACAAGGTACCGTCATGATGTTAATATCTTTAAACAGTTCCCTTAGAGAATCGCGCATACGGAGGCCATATATTGCTCTGATAGCTCTTTTCTGCAGAATAAAAATAGACTCGATATCTGCAGCCCGTCCCCATAGTAAAATACCATAAGACATGATACTATGAAAGTAACTGAAATAGACTAGCCTCGCGGTATCTACATCAGTGAATTGACGGATTTTCCTCACAGCATATGCTGCTGAACTTAGCCGTCCTGCAAGAGATGTTAAATGAGGACCCCATTGCAGCCTTGAGTCGAGTGTGATCCCCAGGAAAACAGTCTTATCGACGAATTCTAGTTTCTCCCTATTCAATATTATGTCACAATCACTACTTTTAACATTCGGTAAAGCAAATCTCATGCATTTAGTTTTTTTCCCATTTAATACTAAATTATTAGCAGTGAACCAATTTTGGACCTGCAGTAGGGCGTTATTTACGTCGTCAAGATTTGATGCACGTCTATTTATTTTAAAAATTAAGGAAGTATCGTCAGTAAAAAAACACCATTTGTGGTTGGTTTTTTAATAAATGGGGTAGATCATTAATATATACTAAAAAGAGGAAAGGACCCAATATCGAGCCTTGTGGAACACCCATTTTTACATTTAAACCGAGTGAATTGACACCATTTATTTGAACTTGCTGTTGTCTATCATTTAAATAAGATTTTACTAAACTAAGCGCAAGTTTACCTAGTCCGTAATGCTCAAGTTTTAAGAGTAAGGTTTTGTGATTTACGCAGTCAAATGCCTTGGAGAGGGTATGGTATACCGGATACGGTCATCAGTGACAATGGTCCACAATATTCTTGTCGTAATTTTAATAAATTTGCTTTAGAATGGGGTTTTAAACACGTCACTTCATCTCCCTATTATGTTCAGTCTAATGGTAAGAGTGAAAGGGCAGTTCAAACCATTAAAAATATATTGAAAAAATCAATAGATAGTAAATCGGACTTTTATTTAAATTTGCTAAGTTACAGGAATACACCGCGGGAAAATTTGAATTCTCCTGCACAGTTAATGATGGGCCGGCGTTTAAATTGTAGACTACCAGTCCATCCAGATTTATTGAAACAAACAAATGGTGATAACCTACAACATAAAAAAATATTGGAAAAACAAATCAAAATTAAAAGTTACTATGATCAGCATTGTAAACCGCTACCTGAGTTGAATGTGGGTGACGAGGTTATAATGTTAGGAAACGCAAATAAAAGAAGCCGTGGTAAAATAATTGGAAAAGCGTCGACTCCACGTTCTTATATTATTATATTGTTAAAAACAAAAAAGGGATTTATCGCCGTAATCGTCGACATTTGATAAGACCGGTAAAGGATCCAGCCGACAATATTTTGTCTGACATTGATGATGAGTATTTTTCGGGGGATGATAGGGATGATGATTATGTGCCAAGTACTGAAATAAATGTATCGTCATCTTACTCGCCACCTCATACCCGCAGTAAGACTTAACACATTGTATACTTACGTATTTTATAATGTAGAACTAATTATTATTTTGAGTTTGTTAATTATTATTGTTATATCTTTACTTATGTGGAATTATTGGATTTTAAGTTTGTGTTTTATTATTATTTCATCTTACTTAAGGGGAAGGTGTTGTGGTATTAGCTATGGTTTTAAATGACATTAAACAGTTGTCATCCAGACTCGTTTTTCATTACATCACAACACCCACTAGTGTAAATTGACTAGAACTTATAAGCCTAAGAACTTAGAATCATTGTTACAGTAAGTTAGCCAGCTCTTAGTCAGCATCTCAATCTTATCAAGTTATAAGCTCAACTGGCTCAACCATTTAAGGCTAACAAAAAAACGTGTGCAGTCGGAGAATCCTCGTCAGGAACGAAGTTTTTATCACAAAAAGTCCACGAAAGGAGCAAGATCGTCGAAGATTCGCAATCTGCCACAAAACCGTTTCTAAAACACAAACTTAAACAAACAATACACATAATAACAAGGCTAAACTTAAAGTTTAAAGTTAGTCGTAGGTAATAATATAATAATAGAGTACTTACAAACCAAAATAATGTCACATGGCGTGCAATGCATGGCTCTCGTAACGAATTGTGTAACAAAATGGACGGTCCAGTAGGGCTAGCATATGAACGCGCAGAGTAAATGAATGTGACGCATATTTTCCCCCAACTTTTTATTTCCGTGTATTTGTCCTTTCTTAGACATATTTGCTGCAAATAAACATATTTTCTTTCTTTCTTTTTTTCTAAACGTAACGTAAATTGTAAAGTTTTTACCCGACTGCCCCAGAAGGAGGGTAATGTTTTTCGCGAGTATGTATGTATGTATGTTTGTATGTATGTATGTCTATTTCTTTGGCACGCTCTGTAGCCTAAACGGCTTGATGGATTTTAACATTTGAGGTGTCGTTAGATTCGTCTTAATTGTGCGAGTGACATAGGCTATATAAAATTTATATATTGCAGCTAAAAATACAAAAAAAAGTGAGAAAGTTTAAAAAAAAAACATTTGAGGTGTCGTAATGACTCAATCCCAAATCGAGTGAAACCGCGGGGCACAGCTAGTAATCTATATCTATACTATCTATACTAATATTGTAAAGCTGAAGAGTTTGTTTGTTTGTTTGAACGCGCTAATCATAGGAACTACTGGTTGGAATTGAAAAAATATTTTTGTGTTAGATAGTCCATTTATCGAGGAAGGCTATATAACATCACGCTACGTCCAATAGGAGCAGAGCATAAGTGAAAAATGTTGTAAAAACGGGAAAAAATATTCCTTTTTGAGAGCTTCCGTTGCCTGCGCTGCGTAAACGGTTAAAGTTACGCAAATATCATGTATGATGGAATTGTTCCTCTTTAAAATTTCTAAAAAAAAATCCACGACAGCATATGTCTATCTTTTATGATAGACTCACTATAACCTTTTGTATGGGAATCAAATTTGTTCGAAATTATTGCATTATATTTGCGAAGGGGTTTTATTAACATAGTATTAATTATTATTCAAATAAATAGTTTTAACACCAAGGGTATTTATGTAGCAGTAAAATACTTTTTAATTCATTGGAATTGGACATTAAATTTCGAAGTTATTACGAGTATTAAATGCAATAAGCGAACCGTTCGACGCCGGCGCCGCGCCTCCACGACTTTCCCTACTTTAGAGAGGAGAGGATGGGCAAACGGGTAGACCATGATCTGGAATAGGATACGTTTTATCCCTACATTCCCACGGGATCGAGACCTACGCGGGTGAAACCGCGGGGCACAGCTGAAGTGCTTAATTATCGATACCAATTGAATGAGCCGAAGTTAGTTGTCTCGTAATTGGGTTGTCTACAGATTGTCCTGGTTGTATAATAATATTGCAGTGTCATTGGATTAATATAGGGTACAAAATTTCAAGTCGATCGGACGAGAGGAAGTGTTAATTAATTTCCACTTGATCTGCTAATTATCCTCAACCAGCTGAACTGATTTTTACCAAACATAGCTAAGACCCATCCCGTTTAAACCTGCCTTTTAATAAAAAAAGCTGCATTGAAATAGGACCTTCCGTTTCGGAACTACGATGCCACGGACACCTACACGCTCACACAGAACACCATAGGCATCAAACTTATTACCGTAGATACTTTCTTCATTTTATTCATGGGGTAGGTTAAGAAAAGATTAACTAGTTATTAGTTAATAATATTTTTAGTAGGTTGTAAAAGCTCACCGAGTATCTGGTGGAACGCGTTACAAGCACGTAGTTAGTTACATGCAATTAACTACATGCTCGATAGATGGCGTTGAGCTAATGACGATAATTCTGAATCGCGGTGTTAAGACTTTCCGTGTAATAATGACCCTCACACATTTTTGTGTCTCAGATTGTCGTTAATTTGGTGAATTTTGGTTAGTCAGCTCAGGTTTCTTAAAAATATGTTCACTTGGTTATTATTAATTTCGTTATTCGTTATTTTGTTTGTTAGGTTTTTCGGTCGAGTCGTCGGTAACACTCGTTACTAGTACATACTACATAGCGTAGTCGAGTCCTTTATCCATAATATCCATCCATTCGAAGTTGCGAAGCAAAGTAGCAAACCATTTTCGGGTGTTTGTTTTCTTCATTCAAATTCATTTTTACCCGACTGCCCCAGATTGAGGGTATGTAGGGTGATTGTATGTATGTATGTATGTATGAATGTATGTATGTATGTATGTATGTATGTTTGTATGTATGTATGTCTATTTCTTTGGCGCGCTCTGTAGCCTAAACGGCTTGACGGATTTTAACATACGAGGTGTCGTAAAGTTCGTCTTAATTGTGGGAGCGACATAGGCTATAGATTTTTTTAAATTTCATCTGCAATATAAAAAGGGAGGGGAAGGTATTTTTTTTTTTAAATTACCTTATTGGTATCAAATAAAAGCTAGTAATGAGTTAATTCCAAATATATAAATTAATAAAACTAAAAAGCTTGAAATAAAACAAATTATTTAAAAAACAAAAAACCCGCCTGCAAAAACGCATAACTTAAAAGAGAAAAACAAGCATTAAAATCTGTAGAATTTTGGTATTACAGGCGGGGAACAAACCAATAACCTGAAATATGGTGTAACTTTTGTTTGTTCCCCGCCTGTAATACCAAAATTCTACAGATTTTAATGCTTTGTTTTTCTCTTTTAAGTTATGCGTTTTTGCAGGCGGGTTTTTTGTTTTTTAAATAATTTGTTTTATTAAAATTGAAAATACTAGTTTCGTGCATAATATTTACTAGTTATAAGACTATATTCTTATCTATGTGTGATACTCATTGTTCTTGATGCAATATTTAAACCAAAATGCTAAAATAGGTATTTTCGTATAAAAAATGTTATAAAACTAAAACCCAACTACGACAAAAAGTCAATCAACTAAAAGGCTATGTATAAACAAGACATCACAGACAGACAAATTAAAAATCCGGATCCGGACTCTGGATTTTTATCTACGATAAAAAGTCAAAGAAGGTTGGGTTTTAGTTTTATAACTTTTATTTTTATGATATATATATTTTTGAAATGTGCTGTTTTTTATCATGACTTTATGTCATCTAGAGGGCGCCATTTTGAATTTAATGTGACGTCACATCATCATCATCATCCTTCCAAAGATACTTCATTTGTGTTGTGAAGATATGAGATCTTCTAAACAACTCATCACAATTTGACAACATACCGACGAGGAACAGATAAACATACCGACGACGCCTCAGAGTGAAAACCTCATAAGTGTAAAAGAAGTAACTTGTCAGGAGGAAGAAAAACCTGGGTGCTGTAAATTTTTGTACGGCGTCTTTTATGTTTTTTTTATTAATTAATACCTATTAATATAGTAGATATTACGAAACTACGGAACCTAATTATTGAAGAATCGGAAGAAAATAATTCTATACTCGTAGATTAGGTACAGGAAAATTTATAAGAAGTCTATGGTCTTATAATAACATGGTAGAGGATGCTACAAGAACATCCAAAGTCGATTAAAATAATTCATGCATGGTGAGGTAGGACAATCATAGTAAGTCACAAAATATGCTATTGTTTTCGCTAAAACGATACCTAAGAGTAAGACGAATAAATGAAAACTTCAACTTCCAACTTCTTACGAATACTGAAATACCGGAAATGGTTCTACCAGAATCGCGTCCCACAGTCGCCTCACGCCTGTTTACGAGAGCCTTTAATTGGTACCAATTTTTTATATTTTTAATGTTTTTTGACGTTTTCTTATAATTTATAAAAAAAAATATGCAAATATTAACCCTCTTATTCATAAACGTTTCTTAAAGTTAAACAGTCGTATAAACGTCGAAAATGTATGGTTAAACAGTTGCTAAATCATAACTTAACTTTATGCAGCGTTTATGAATAAGGCGGTAAGTATTTAAAATTAAATAACGGAAAACTTCCGTGATCCCTTTTACTATTACCATCCTACAATTAACTTTAATGTCTGATGTCCAAAGAATAAGCTAAGAATAGATATCACGTTGGCGTGCAACGTGCAACACAACGTACGGAAGTTCTAAAACGCAATGCACCGCTGGTGTGACCTCAAAACAAGGCCTTTCCGCACTCTCGTAGTCTCGTCACTCGTGATTATTTACAATATTTACAGCGGCATTGAAAACACATCTATTTTACACTTCATTGAATTTACATGTGTACGTGACTCAAACGTGGAAAATATGTAAACGGACATTTATTTATTTATTTAAAAAGGTACACCAACAGCTTCTGTGTATCATAAGTACTACAGTTAACAATGGCCTCGGACTTACACAGTCGCCAATTACAGGATAACCAGCAATCTCAGAAATAGGTGATAACCAGTGATCGGAGTAGGTAGATTGATTTTTGGTACTTGTATCATAAATGCACACAGAAAGAATAACATGGATAAGCCATTTTTCCGGAAAGTAACTACGAACCGAAGTAAACGAGTGAGCTACCTGGCATGTCGTCGGCGGGCGTACGCATAGTTCTGATAACCGGTTATTGTATCACCCATGATCCTTTGTTCTAATTGGTCGTTGGGTTTTGTCAAATCGTGACTGTGTGCCGTTAAAAAAAATATGAAGAATATAATATTGCTCATTTTATTACAATTCCTACCTTTTTTTTTTGAGGATGGCAATTCATCAAATGACTCCTTCCACTCTGGCAGAATACAATTCCTACATAAGTTCCGGTTTTTTTTTTAATAATCCACCAGTTCCGGAGGAATGTCCATATTAATATATACGTTTCGGATCAATGGCCCCAGTTCAATCTACCTACTCCGATCACTGGTGATAACACATAATAATAAATACAAAAACTAAAAAGAATTAAGAAATTAAGGCAAAATATTACTTAAAGTTAAGTTTAATAACAAAAGAAAATAAAATTACATAACGGACAACTAAAATAACAATGAGATCATAAAGAAAATATAGGTTCCAAAGTAAATCATAACAAAAGGTTAAGGGTTTCCAAAATGTATAACTATAACTAACTCACACATGGAATAAGTTTTGTGAGGCTTTTAAAACAAATTCAAAATCATTTATGTATGTAAACAATGTAGGTAGGTACAGAAAGTTCGTAAGATAATTACATCGATAACGACCTTTCTGTATACTCTTATTATTGAATACTCTTATTATGCCATTAAATAACATACTAGCGAGCTTCTGTTTTCATGTCACGGCACAGATGAATACAAATTGTTCACTCCGCAAAATCCATACTAACATTATAAATTCAAAAATAACTCTGTTTGTCTGTCTGTAACTGTATGTATGTTACCTTTTCACGCGAAAACCACTGAACGGATTTCGACAAAATTTGGCAAGAAGAGTTACTCTTGCTACGACACAATAAAGTGCAATTGAGGTTACACAGTGCTAATTACCTACAATTATATTCACCTAGAAGTTGCCACTCTTTCTATTGCGTAAGGGCGTTTGTGCACTACAAGGAATTTTACTGTCCGGCAGTCCGATTTTTTACGGTCCGATGTTGATAGCACCTTTATTTCCAAGCAGTAAGGTCGGTTTTCGAACTTCAAGTAATTCAGCTGCGTTCACATTTTTACTGCCGGACAGTAAAATTCCTTGTAGTGCACAAACGCCCTAACTCTTTTATCTTCTGACTACGTTACCCCCACTGACTTCGACAAGTCGAGCCCGCCGCATACATACTAGTAGCTTCATACTCCATCTGTATTCATCTGTGGTAACGGGAATTCATAAAACCGTGTAACATAATACACGGTGATTTTTAACTCACTGTTTACCTTTCAGGGCGTGAAAGTAGCCTGCCAGGGTTGCGGGTTAGTCCGAAAGGGATACCGGGACCTTGGCAACAGGCAACTGAAGGAACACGGGTGGGTTTTAGTCAGTAAAAGTCTGACACGTCCTTCCGCTCCACCCAGAGCGGGAGAAGTCATTGGATGATTTCCCACCCTCAAAAAAAAAAGGGCGTGAAAGTAGGTACTCATGATTTAGAGAAACTTTCACTATAAGACCAACTCTGAAACAACGAAAAAAATATCAGCTGTTTCATACAAAAATTCAATATTTACCCTATGAAAATGTATGAAACGGATATTTTTTTTTTGCTATTTCGTATTTGGTCCCGTAGTGAAAGTTGTTTATAATCATGAGCACTTTCACCCCCTGAAAGGTTAACAGTGAATTAAAAATCACCGTGTATAATAGTAGGTATAATGTTATTAATTAGCAACAATCCATTGTTAAGTAATTACTCAATCAAAAGTTTCTGTCTATTGTTACTATAGGTAATAATTATAATATTATAACAAATAACGAAACCCAATACTCGTAGTGCTAGGTACTGATTTCAATAAATATTCCATTTAGTGGAAACTCGCAATTTTCTTTTCATGAAATTATTGTTATTGCTGCATGATAGCTAGTGCAGCATATTGTGCGATACATGACGATAAATTAAAAGGTATAAACAAGACACCACAGACAGACAAATTAAAAATCCGGAGTCACACGTGTTAGGGCATAAATCGAACAGATTACGCGTGACTCCTGATTTTTAATTTGTCTGTCTGTGGTGTCTTGTTTATACCTTTTAAGTCGTAGTTGGGTTTTAGTTTTTGTTACTTGGTTTTTTTCAGTTCATGGTTTACCCATGTGCCAAATTTCATCCAAATCCGTTCAGCCGTTTTAGCGTGAAAACGTAAAACAAACAAACTCACTTTCGCATTTATAATATTAAATAAATATAATTAAATAAATAAATAAATAATTTCTTTATTTCACCGATAGCCTTCACAAAAATAAAAATAAAATTGCCTAAAACTATAAGCAAATAAGGCAAATAAGGCTTATATCTAGGTCACAATCATTTTAACACTCTGACTCCTAAACTAGGTGTATGTGCCTGTGTCTTAGGAGTCAGTGATTCTCTCGCAACAAACAAGGCCTTATTATACAAAAACAAAAGCAAAAACAAAAACAGGACGTTTAAACATTAGCAACTGGTGTAAAAGAAAACTGGATTTGATTTATATAAAATAAAAAAATAAAAAAATAAAAAACATAATGAGGAACGTTTAACTTAATGGTGAAGTGCAAAAAGTGGGGTTTGAGAGTGTGTTGTGAGAGAGTGTAGGATGTATGTGTGGAATAAGTGTGGTGTGTGCGTATGTAGTGAGTAGGTGTGGGATGTGTGCAGTGATGAAGAATAGGGAGTAACAAGTACATAATTATCCGGTTATGGTTGTATTTATTTAGATTTATAGTTCATTATCATTGCAAAATACCCAGCAGAAGATCCTCAGTGTTGTCATAGCTTAGTGTTTGGAGATAATCTCTAAGTAAGTTTTTGCATTGATATTTAGGGCACGAATATATTTTTATCTTTTTATTAAGAAAATTGTACATTTTAATGCTACTAACGTAGAATTGGCGCTTAGCAAAAGCAGTTCTATGCCGTTCGCGGGGGAAAACATCATGTTTGAGTCTGCCAGTCGGTTGCTTTGGAGGGCGGGCAGAGTGTTTGCGTAGGGTCGATAGGAGCACATAAAGTTGCCTGACTGTGAGTACTTTGCACTCGGAATAGAGCTGTTCAGTGGGGTACCTGCGCGGAAGAGAAAGCATTACCTTAAGGACAGCTCTCTGGGCCCTCTCAAGGCGAATAAATGCATTTTGGGTGGCACCACCCCAGACGGGCAAGCAGTACGTTAGGACAGATCGGCATAGGGCAAAATATACTAGTTTTAGCGTTTCGTAATCGGCTGAGTTTCGTAGCTTCTTGAAAACATATATTAGCTTTCGTATGCGGGACGTGACTTTAACTATATGTGGGTGCCAGTTGAGATGCTGATCGATAAGTACTCCTAGATACCTTACACAAGTGGATTTGGCGAGGAGGAGGCAGCTACACTGCGTTAAGGAACCGCAAGCGTGTGCTTTTAGGGTAAGGAAGTTTGAGGGACACTGATTTGACCGTATGGCAAAGGGAACGTATTGCGTTTTATCAACATTTAAGGTGAGCAGGTTATCGGCCAAACATTTCATTACGGTGGACAGCGCAGCCTCGGCGTTTTGGTATGTCTGGGGCCAGTCATAACCATCTACAACAAGGGCAGTGTCATCGGCGTACGTATATATCCTACAGTTGTCGAGAGGCAGTTTTCAGAGTTCATTTATATAAATGAGAAAGAGTGTAGGCCCCAGAATGCTGCCTTGCGGAACGCCGTATGTGATTTGGAGCTCATCACTTTCGTGTGGGCCGATTTTCACTATTTGAGTACGATCTCTGAGATAGTCTGCGAAGATATTCAATGGGTTTCCTCGTATTCCAATGCTTTCCATTTTACTCAATAGGGCAGGGGCAGAAACGGTGTCAAAAATCAAAATCAAAATCAAAAGTCATTTATTCAAACTAGGCTGAGAATCAGCACTTTTCGAACGTCAAAATTACATAAGACAGTCCCCCCAAAACGCCCACCCTTCACCACTTCCTAGTGCTTTAGCTGGGAAGAAGAAGTGGCGCAACAAACTCCCCAGCAGCACAGCTGTCTGTTCAGTTAGAAAAATTTGATTCTATACAAAAGTTTGCAAAATCATTTACATTATTACGCAACATAAAACATAAATCTAATTAGCCATATGTCAGCTAGCACACGCCAATATACCAACCAAAAAAAAAAAAAAAAGAATAAAAGAATAATATAAAAAAAAAAAACGAGAACTATATGTACCTACTCAAGCAGAAATAAGTAGTTAATATAAACATAAACATAAATTAACTAAATAAAAGCCTCTAGGCACAAAGGGCGTGCCCGCTTACATATAGCTATTTATAGCTGCAACTGGAAGTTATAAATGATAAACTAGGACCATCGAAGTAAATAAATAAAAATGAATTACTAATAACATTAACAAAATAACATTAACAAAACCGAGATCAGCAAGACGACCAGTCACCACAAGCAGCACCCGTTCACGAGCATAACGCAAAGATCAGCCATTACCCCCCTCGCCATATTTGAGGGAAGGAGACAACCCGACCTCCGACGCTACCGCAAGCAGTGACATCTAAGGGAGCATGACGAACCTGCTACCGGTTGCTCAGGCAAAAATAATAATTATCCATTGTCGAGGTCGCTAGCTAACCACATATTGCAATACAACTCATATAGAAAACATTGTAATGAGTCATCAATAAATTAAATTAAAATCAATATTAAAATAAAATTGACTACAGTCCAGTCAGTCCAAATAAATATAATAAAAAATTTATATGAACTCATATAACCTGTCAGTGGGTAAGCTAATTCTGGAGAAAGAACATAAACATTGTCTTGAGATAATCACAGCAACCAACTACTCTTATCATTTAAGTAGTCGTTAATGGAGTAGTAAGCCTTTGAACAAAGGTTGCATTTTACTTTAGCTTTAAACGCATTATAAGGCAAATCTAGCAAAGGAGAGGGTAGCTTGTTATAAAAGGTTATACCAAGCCCAACAAATGAGTTATGAACCTTATGAAGCCGGTGAAAGGGAACTCGTAGTTTGCCCTTATTCCTAGTGTTAACATTGTGAATATCACTGTTTTTAGTGTATAAGTGTATATTTTGCCTAATATATAAGATGTTGGCGAAGATGAATTGTGATGCCACCGTGAGAATACCAATATCTTTAAAAAAATCTCTCAGAGAAACTCTGGCACCTAGCTGGTAAATTGCTCGAACAGCTCGTTTTTGTAGGACAAATATATTTTGAATATCAGCAGCTGTACCCCACAGCAGAATACCGTAGGACATAACGCTATGAAAATAACTAAAATAGACTAGCCGAGCAGTATCAACGTCAGTGTATTGTCTTACTTTTCTGACGGCGTAAGCGGCCGAACTGAGCCTCCCCGCTACGCTCGATATATGTGGGCCCCACTGAAGTTTGGCATCTACTGTTATCCCCAGAAAAACTGCCGAGTTTACAGTTTCAAGCACTTCTTTATCTAAGACGATGTTGGGTCCTAGATTTCTGACATTCGGTAAGGCAAACTTTACACATTTCGTTTTCTTGGCATTGAGAACTAGGTTATTTGTCGTAAACCAATCCGTTACCATTGAGAGTGCACTGTTTACATCGTCAAAATCTTGCCTATTCCTGTCTACTTTAAAAATAAGAGAGGTATCATCTGCAAACAGTACAACTTCACAGACACCCTTTAAATAGAATGGTAAGTCATTGATATACACTAAGAACAAGAATGGACCCAGTATGGAGCCTTGAGGTACACCTAACTGAACTGGTAGCCCAGAAGATTTCACACCATTAACATCTACACATTGGAACCTATTCTGTAAATAAGAATTTATAACGTTCAGAGCTTCGTTTTGCACACCGTAATGACGAAGTTTACGCAAAAGCGTGTCATGGTGCACGCAATCAAAGGCTTTGGAGAGATCACAGAAAACCCCAATAGCATTTTGCGAGTTCTCCCATGCATTAAATATGTGTTTCAGCAGAGCAACACCCGCATCTGTAGTCGAACGACCTTTAGTAAAGCCATATTGTTCATTATGAAGGAGGCTATTTAAATTAAAATGTCTTAGTAACTGCTTGAGAATTAACTTTTCAAATATTTTGCTAAATGCAGGTAGGATAGAAATAGGTCTGAAATTGCCAACGTCATTTTTACTACCTGACTTAAATAATGGTATGACTTTACTACTCTTCATGAGGTCAGGAAAAGTTCCTAGATCAACACATTTATTAAAAGTAACAGCAAGATAGGGGGCTACAATGTCTATTATATTACTTAAAAGTTTAATGGAGATGCCCCAGTAATCACCAGTGTTTTTAGACTTGAGTGTGTTAAAAACATTAACTACATCACGAGGCGTTACATGTTCGAAGCTAAATAAGCGACTACTTTTAGACACACTACCGTGCAAAAGGTTCTCAGCTTTAGACGGGGACGAATTTAAGGAGCGAGTCGTAGTTATAGGAATGTTGGCAAAAAACTCATTAAATGCCTCAGCTACGTCAGCTGCTTTATTAACTAATTTGTGGTCAACCATAATCTCAAGTTGTTTATCTTGTTTAACCGGTTTACCCGTTTCATTGTTAATAATTTTCCAAGTGGTTTTTACTTTATTATTGGAATTTTTAATTGTATCGCTTAAAAATTTAGATTTAGCAAAAGCACTAACCTTTTTAAATAATTTTGAATAATTTTTGACATATTCTAGGAAAGGAGTATCAAACCTGTATTTTTTCAAACCATACAACTCGTATAGTCTCGCTCTACTTTTATAAATACCCGGAGTGGCCCATTGGTTAAAACCAACGGAGGTGCCATTAAAGTTAATAGTTTTGGTCTTGAAAGTTGATAGGTACTCTTTTTGCACAACATCAAAAAGGGCTCCATATATTTCATTAGGATTCTCGTGTTCTACTATAGATGGAGTAATTTTATGAGCTATACTATTTTTAAACTTATTGCAACGACTAGCTGTATAAGGCCTGCATTCTATTTTATGCGGCTTTTTATTTAATGGCATGGGGAAGCTAGATAATAAACCACAGTGGTCAGACGTTAAGTCACTTAACACTAATTTATTTTTGGCATCACAAATGCCTTTGACAGATCAAGAAAAATTCCAAGGCACTTGTGTTTTCTATCTAGCGTCCTGGCCACGTGATTGGACAAATCCATGACTGTGACGTGATTGGACAACCATATTAGTTAGGATTAGGATATTTAGGCTGTTTATTAATCAAACGGTAAAAGAGATAAAACGAAATAATATCCATAATGATAAATTATGATTGCCTATAGTTTAGGTATCGGTAGAATAGTAAACAAATCAACCGGTTCGTGAACATCCATTTGCGTTTTGCCAACAAACCATACCATTATCACTAATTCAAGTATTCTATTATTCCCCTATTTTATGAAACTGTAACGCATTTTATAAGCCATAATAGTGCCGTAACTATAGCTTCCATATCATTACACGGTAACGTAATACTTAGGGGTAATTTTGCTTACCCAAACATTATACAGCATGTTTCAGAAAGGTGTGGGCAAGTTTAAAGGCATACCTTTACCTACCAGACTACCAGGCTACCAGAGTGCAGACCATCAAACAACCACTTTCTCCATGGGACCAACATTTTTATCGCGAAAAAGTAATCAGCTGTCTCGCTCGCACGATATTGCTCGCAGACTGAGTGAGAGCGAGACTGGCCGAGATGGCTCCAAGGCGTCAATAGTTTAGGTAATTTATTTTTACGGCGAAAATAATGGAAATTAAAAAAAAAAACCTTGTATCTGCTATTATGCATAGTTTCATTATCTAATTTGAAGTATGTTTTTAATACCAGCGGGTTTGGAGGTAATTTTGTTTTTTTTTTCTGTCGAGACATTTCTATGAAATTGTGTTTTCGTCAAACTTAACATTATTCTTCAACTTAGCTGCAGTGTTTTCAATATAAAGGAAGATCATGATAAGCAATTTGAGGTAATATAGATTTAATATGACTCGCATTTCTAATACACGCTGTAGAGCCTTCCCCAGTCAATAGGCTTTTCTTCAAAAGTGGGTCAGCTTTTCTAATTTGATTTAGGTAGTCTTAGATCTCACGCAATACTCGTATTGATAGCAGTATCATTAATTTTAACAACAAAAAAACCTTGTATCTGCTATTATGCATAGTTTCATGATCTAATTTGAAGTATTTTTTTAAAACCAGCGTGTTTGGAGGTAATTTTGTTTTTTTTTTTTCTGTCGTGACATTTTTATGAAATTGTGTTTTCGTCAAACATAGTACTTACTTAACATTATTCTTCAACTTATGTAGCTGCAGTGTTTTCAATATAACGGAAGATCATGTTAAGCAAATTGAGGTAATATACAGGGTGTTAGGGTAAACACCGTTATCCTTGCAATCAGTGGTTTAGTTTCATTGATAGAACGTTAACTCAATGGAAAATTACAACTTTTTTTTTCTTTTTTTTAAACTACGTTTTACCACAAGAGACGCAAGTTCGTTGCCCTATGCGTTAGGGCAATGAACTTGCGTCTCAACACGGGTGGGGGGTGCGGGACGTGACCTGACCGGCCGCGAGCGCGACCCCTCCCTCAGTGAGTCAGCTGTTTCGATAGCGAGCACGGTGTCGGATAGAAACTTTTTTAAATCTTTTAATCAAAATAACTTTTTTTTTTGTTGTGTTCGGTCATTTATTTTTATATTTAATTCAACTTACCATGGTTTGAATGACAAGAGTGTTTACCCTTACACCCTGTAGATTTTTAAATATGACTCGCATTTCTAATACACGCTGTAGAGCTTTCCCCAGGCTTTTCTTCAAAAGTGGGTCAGCTTTTCTAATTTGATTTAGGTAGTCTTAGATCTCACGCAATACTCGTATTGATAGCAGTATCATTAATCTACCAAACTATTATAGATAAACGGATTATATTTAGAAGCTTAGTAATTAGCACGCGATGCAGTTTGGTGTAATTTTATATTTTATAAAACGTGTGTTTTTTTTATACTCAAAACAACTTCTTAGAGTAATTTAATTTGTCCAGGCATAAAGCTGTTTTTTTTTACATATTGGAAAAAAAAAATACCTTTAAAAAATACTTTTTGCATCATAATCATGATTTATAAGACCACACATTAAATAATTTTAGAACGGTCTGCCATTGCCACGCATGAAATTTTAGAACGGTCTGCCATTGCCACGCATGAAATTTTAGAACGGTCTGCCATTGCCACGCATGAAATTATGAGAAGGTGACCATGATTTTATGTCACGCCGAGAGTTCCTGGAATAATACTATCTAGTTTTAGAGCTTATTCCACTAGTTATTTAAAACTTTGTAGGTATTGGTGCCGATTCTGTTGTTCACAAAATAACCAAAAGGATGGTGGGCGAGAGTGGTCCCAGCACGGCCAGCCACTACGTGTGAATTACTTAAAAGAGCAGATAAAACTGAACATTTTTTATTATGACACCATCAAAATCTGTCCCGGAGGAACCGAGCTACGTGCATCTAAAGTATTTTTCTCTGTCCGCGGCTTAGCTCAAACACTGTTAGTACTAGACAACTGTTATCTGGCATGGATAGACATATTAATCACGCCGACAAAGCGGTAATATAAAATCGAGAAAATCATCTTTTTTAAGGGTACCTCCCCTACAAGTAAAGTGGGGATGGTGTTTTTTTTCTCCTCTATCCCATGATGTGGGGTGTCGTTGGAAAGGTCGTTTGAAAATATTGTGAGTCTGTGAAAACCATTTTTGGATTCAGGGATCCGTTAACGAAATATTAAGCTTTTAAGTGCTATCTGAGTGGGCGAGAGTGGTCCCAGCATGGCCAGCAACCAAGTGTGAATAACATAAAAGAGCAGATAACAGTGATAATTTTTTACAAAGACACCATCAAAATCCGTCCCGGAGGAACCGAGCTACGTGCATCTAAAGTATTTTTCTCTGTCCGCGGCTTAGCTCAAACACTGCTAGTACTAGACAGCTGTTATCTGTCATGGATAGACATATTAATCACGCCGACAAAGCGGTAATATAAAATCGAGAAAATCATCTTTTTTAAGGGTACCTCCCCTACAAATAAAGCGGGGATGGTGTTTTTTTTCTTCTCTATCACATGGTGTGGGGTGTCGTTAGAAAGGCCATTTGAAAATATTGTGAGTCTGTCAAATCCATTTTTAGATTCAGGGCTCCGTTTACGAAATATTAAGCTTTTAAGTGCTATCTGAGTGGGCGATAGTGGTCCCAGCACGGCCAGCCAATACGTGTGAATTACATAAAAGGGCAGATAACACTGAACATTTTTTTCTATGACACCATTAAAATCTGTCCCGGAGGAACCGAGCTACGTGCATCTGAAGTATTTTTCATATCATTAATATCTCACCTAACCTAACCTAACTTATTCAGCCCGGCCAGCCAGTACGTGTCCATTACTTAAAAGAGCAGATAAAACTGAACATTTTTTATTACGACACCATCAAAATCTGTCCCGGAGGAACCAAGCTACGTGCATCAAAAGTATTTTTTTCTGTCCGCGGCTTAGCTCAAACACTGTTAGTACTAGACAGCTGTTATCTGGCATGGATAGACATATTAATCACGCCGACAAAGCGGTAATATAAAATCGAGAAAGTCATCTTTTTTAAGGGTACCTCCCCTACAAGTAAAGTGGGGATGGTGTTTTTTTCTTCTCTATCCCATGGTGTGGGGTTTCGTTAGAAAGGCCATTTGAAAATATTGTGAGTCTGTAAAAACCATTTTTGGATTCAGGGCTCCGTTTACGAAATATTAAGCTTTTAAGTGCTATCTGAGTGGGCGAGAGTGGTCCCAGCACGGCCAGCCACTACGTGTGAATTACTTAAAAGAGCAGTTAACACTGAACATTTTTTATTACGACACCATCAAAATCTGTCCCGGAGGAACCGAGCTACGTGCATTTAAAGTATGTTTCTCTCTCCGCGGCTAAGCTCAAACACTGTTAGTACTAGACAGCTGTTATGTGGCATGGATAGACAGTACTAACAGTGTTTGAGCTTAGCCGCGGACAGAGAAAAATACTTTACCTCCCGTAGAAGTAAAGTGGGGATGGTGTTTTTTTTTCTTCTCTATCCCATGGTGTGGGGTGTCGTTGGAAAGGCCGTTTGAAAATATTGTGAGTCTGTGAAAACCATTTTTGGATTGAGTGATCCGTTTACGAAATATTAAGCTTTTAAGTGCTATCTGAGTGGGCGAGAGTGGTCCCAGCACGACCAGCCACCACGTGTGAATTACTTAAAAGAAAAGATAAAACTGAACATTTTTTATTATGACACCATCAAAATCTGTCCCGGAGGAACCGAACTACATATCATTAATATCTCCCCTAACCTAACCTAACTTATTCAGCACGGCCAGCCAGTACGTGTGCATTACTTAAAAGAGCAGATAAAACTGAACATTTTTTATTCACACATGGTGGCTGGCCGTGCTGGGACCACTCTCGCCCACTCAGATAGCACTTAAAAGCTTAATATTTCGTAAACGGATCCCTCAATCCAAAAATGGTTTTGACAGACTCACAATATTTTCAAACAACCTTTTCAACGACACCGCACACCATGGGATAGAGGAGAAAAAAAAACACCATCCCCACTTGTAGGGGAGGTACCCTTAAAAAAGATGATTTTCTCGATTTTATATTACCGCTTTGTCGGAGTGATTAATATGTCTATCCATGCCAGATAACAGCTGTCTAGTACTAACAGTGTTTGAGCTAAGCCGCGGACAGAGAAAAATACTTTAGATGCACGTAGTTCGGTTCCTCCGGGACAGATTTTGATGGTGTCATAATAAAAAATGTTCAGTGTTAACTGCTCTTTTAAGTAATTCACACGTAGTGGCTGGCCGTGCTGGGACCACTCTCGCCCACTCAGATAGCACTTAAAAGCTTAATATTTCGTAAACGGAGCCCTGAATCCAAAAATGGTTTTTACAGACTCACAATATTTTCAAATGGCCTTTCTAACGACACCCCACACCATGGGATAGAGAAGAAAAAAACACCATCCCCACTTTACTTGTAGGGGAGGTACCCTTAAAAAAGATGACTTTCTCGATTTTATATTACCGCTTTGTCGGCGTGATTAATATGTCTATCCATGCCAGATAACAGCTGTCTAGTACTAACAGTGTTTGAGCTAAGCCGCGGACAGAAAAAAATACTTTTGATGCACGTAGCTTGGTTCCTCCGGGACAGATTTTGATGGTGTCATAATAAAAAATGTTCAGTTTTATCTTTTCTTTTAAGTAATTCACACGTGGTGGCTGGTCGTGCTGGGACCACTCTCGCCCACTCAGATAGCACTTAAAAGCTTAATATTTCGTAAACGGATCACTCAATCCAAAAATGGTTTTCACAGACTCACAATATTTTCAAACGGCCTTTCCAACGACACCCCACACCATGGGATAGAGAAGAAAAAAAAACACCATCCCCACTTTACTTCTACGGGAGGTAAAGTATTTTTCTCTGTCCGCGGCTAAGCTCAAACACTGTTAGTACTGTCTATCCATGCCACATAACAGCTGTCTAGTACTAACAGTGTTTGAGCTTAGCCGCGGAGAGAGAAACATACTTTAAATGCACGTAGCTCGGTTCCTCCGGGACAGATTTTGATGGTGTCGTAATAAAAAATGATCAGTTTATCTGCTCTTTTAAGTAGTGCACACGTACTGGCTGGCCGATCTGAATAAGTTAGGTTAGGTTAGGTGAGATATTAATTATATGAAAAATACTTCAGATGCACTTAGCTCGGTTCCTCCGGGACAGATTTTAATGGTGTCATCGTACAATATGTTCAGTGTTATCTGCCCTTTTATGTAATTCACACGTGGTGGCTGGCCGAGCTGGGACCACTCTCGCCCACTCAGATTGCACTTAAAAGCTTAATATTTCTTAAACGGATCCCTCAATCTAAAAATGGTTTTGACAGACTCACAATATTTTCAAACGGCCTTTCCAACCACACCCCACACCATGGGATAGAGAAGAAAAAAAAACACCATCCCCACTTTACTTGTAGGGGAGGTACCATAAAAAAATATGAATTTCTCGATTTTATATTACTGCTTTGTCGGCGTGATTAATATGTCTATCCATGCCAGATAACAGCTGTCTAGTACTAACAGTGTTTGAGCTAAGCCGCGGACAGAGAAAAATACTTTAGATGCACGTAGCTCGGTTCCTCCAGGACAGATTTTGAAGGTGTCATAGTAAAAAATGTTCAGTGTGAACTGCCCTTTTATGTAATTCTCACGTGGTGGCTGGCCGTGCTGGGACCACTCTCGCCCACTCAGATAGCACTTAAAAGCTTAATATTTCGTAAACGGATCCCTGAATCCAAAAATGGTTTTTACAGACTCACAATATGTTCAAACGGCCTTTCCAAAGACACCCCACACCATGGGATAGAGAAGAAAAAAAAACACCATCCCCACTTTAGTTGTAGGGGAGGTACCCTAAAAAAAGATGATTTTCTTGATTTTATATTACTGCTTTGTCGGGGTGATTAATATGTCTATCCATGCCAGATAACAGCTGTCTAGTACTAAAAGTGTTTGAGCTAAGCCGCGGACAGAGAAAAATACTTTAGATGCACGTAGCTCGGTTCCTCCGGGACAGATTTTGAAGGTGTCATAGTAAAAAATGTTCAGTGTTAACTGCCCTTGTATGTAATTCTCACGTGGTGGCTGGCCGTGCTGGGACCACTCTCGCCCAGTCAGATAGCACTTAAAAGCTTAATATTTCGTAAACGGATCCCTGAATCCAAAAATGGTTTTCACAGACTCACAATATTTTCAAACGGCCTTTCCAACCATACCCCACACCATGGGATAGAGAAGAAAAAAAAACACCATCCCCACTTTACTTGTAGGGGAGGTATCCTAAAAAAATATGAATTTCTCGATTTTATATGACTGCTTTGTCGGCGTGATTAATATGTCTATCCATGCCAGATAACAGCTGTCTTGTACTAACACTGTTTGAGCTAAGCCGCGGACAGAGAAAAATACTTTAGATGCACGTAGCTCGGTTCCTCCGGGACAGATTTTGAAAGTGTCATAGTAAAAAATGTTCAGTGTTAACTGCTCTTTTATGTAATTCTCACGTGGTGGCTGGCCGTGCTGGGACCACTCTCGCCCACTCAGATAGCACTTAAAAGCTTAATATTTCGTAAACGGATCCCTGAATCCAAAAATGGTTTTTACAGACTCACAATATGTTCAAACGGCCTTTCCAAAGACACCCCACACCATGGGATAGAGAAGAAAAAAAACACCATCCCCACTTTAGTTGTAGGGGAGGTACCCTAAAAAAAGATGATTTTCTTGATTTTATATTACTGCTTTGTCGGGGTGATTAATATGTCTATCCATGCCAGATAACAGCTGTCTAGTACTAACAGTGTTTGAACTAAGCCGCGGACAGAGAAAAATACTTTAGATGCACGTAGTTCGGTTCCTCCGGGACAGATTTTAATGGTGTCATAGTAAAAAATGTTCAGTGTTATCTGCTCTTTTATTTTTTTCACACGTGGTGGCTGGCCTTGCTGGGACCACTCTCGCCCACTCAGTTTGCACTTAAAAGCTTAATAGCAGAGGTCGCCAGCAACGCTGCCTCCCTGTATGAGCTTCCCCGGGCCGTGACCCGCGTGTCGTCCGCGTAACACACCAGGGCCACACCCGGCTGGAGCTCGCCTCTCAGCACCCAGTCGTACCCGATGTTCCACAGGGGTGGGCCAACGACCGAACCCTGTGGAACCCCGCACGACATGTCGCGCCAGCCTCCGCCGTCGCGTCCCCTGTAGGTGACACACCTTTCCGCTAAAAACCTAACCTAACCTAACCTGACCAAACCTAACCTAACCTGACCTAACATTGTCAGAACTGAATAACCCTGGGACAGATTTTGATGTGCCTTGGCCTGAGTAAAGGGAGAAGTAATGTCTTCAAAACTACAGTGGTTTTATTCGTGGGCGTCGTGGGACCAGCTCCCATATATCCTTGCCCACCATCCTTTAAGTTCAGTGGATCTTTTTCTTTCTATTTCATTAATTAAAGGACAGAAGATAAATTTTAGTTTAGTCCTGTCAATATAATCAGCGCCTGTCACTACTCCATACAAGTTTAGACGTGATTAAAAGCTTAGTTTAACCGTGAAAAAATGTTTGTGCGTGGCAGGTAAACAGACGCGCTCGCGCGCGGTAGTTAATGATAATGATAATGATAAATGATAAATGATTTATTTCTGTAAGTAGGTTTGTACAAACACTTTTACACGTCAATCACATTTTTAAAACGAGATGAGGTCGGCGTTTCCTATCTGACTACTCTGAGAAGAAAGGCCGAAACAAACTTTTTTCAAAACTCAGAGGTCACAGTCTCTTTTAAAGTCCAGACATAATCTTGGTCAGATTATGAGAAGACCTTGTAGATTGGTGTCTGAAATGGTCTTTTGAGGAAAGAACCACACAGATTGAGTGGACCTGTCCAGTCAGTGCACGCATTTGTCAGTAATCGTGCAGCTCAACTCCGAATTTAAGGAGCTCAACGATTTGACGAACAATACCAAAGAAAGGACATTTGGTTAGGCCGCAGAAATTACTCAAACTGCCAGACTATGATTAATTAAAATTAAGAAAAAATAAATAATAAAAAAGAAAAGAAAGATCCACATAATCTTCACATTCACAATAATTAAAAATAATATAATACTTTACAAAGTAAAGTTGTCCAATAACAGCGCGCCAGGCCGCGCACGTTTGTCGCTTTATGTTTGCACGCATCTCTATAAGATAATAGTAACTTGTAATTATGATAAAATACCTCTTTGCTCCAAAATTAACTTATTGATTTAGAAACATAGATATAACGTCTTATCCTAACACGAATATCTAAATTATACTGACACTTCTTATCAGAATTATTTTCAATACCTACCATATTATATCCATATCTTATTGTCATAGAATACCTAATATTAACACAGCTTGCAACGTCACATGTCTTATCAACACACTTACCCAGTTATTTGTTTTTTATATCATATCGTAGCAATACTATAAAAACAAAAATAGATAGATTAGATTCGAATAGACACAACAGGCTGAAAGATTAAAACATTATTAAGGCTCCGTCAGAGAGGCGCGACGCGGCGACGCAACGGCGCGACTCGGCTCTAGTAGAACCATTTCTATGAAAACTTCACGGAAATTGTTCTACCAGTGGCGCGTTGTGGCTGTCTGGGCCCTTTATCAGTAAGGTTTAGGAAGGATAAAGTTCCTAAAATTTCTTGTATCGTCCCAGTAAGTACAATATTATCTTTATTAACGCCCATATCGTAATAATATTTAAATATCTTTTTTTTATTCGCTCATGAAAATTATAAAAAAAAGTAACAGCATTGCGATTTCTTTAGAACTATTGGTATCTAACTACTTTATATTCATTTTATATTACGTGATTGAAAAATGGTCAAAGATCGTCACGAGTAGAGTGTTTGTGAAGCGTAGTGCCGGTGCATGAACAGTACAATACATAATGCAAACGTTTGCGTAGCACGTGTACACGAGGGCCGAGGCATGGTTACACTTACACGTGGTCGCCATCTGTTCAGTTTGTTGTACACACGGCTACACATCAAGCTATACAATTCCAGTTTATGCTGATCTCGTATTGTATAGGATTTCCATACGGTGCGGCGCCGGCGCTGCGTTCAATTTGACCAACTACAATTATCTACCTGTTTGCGGTCATGGTTCGTAACGTGGATTGTGATCATTTAAGTTAGAAACTTACAGGTAAAACCCAGTAGGAAAATGGGAAATCCCGTGTTTTTTTTGCGGGTTTATTAAATTATTAAATTTTCCCTTATTGAAATCGAGAATTTCTGATGACGTTTTTTTTAAGTATATCTCAAGATAACCAAGGTTTTGTAGAAGCAGCAGTGTCTGAAACTTATTTAAACTTGATTAACAGATTCTTATTCACACTCCAAGTATCGTTTTGTGGCTCACAATATCTAATAAATAAATAATTTAATATATTATAATATACGTGGATATGTACCTATAGACAAATTAATAAACAATGACGATTTATTTTCCATTCTTATTACTTGGTAATTGGTATAACCCCGACTTACTTACTTGATGAACCGTGAAGAAAAACAAACTCCATGTTTATAAAAATAATGTTTATTTTTATAACGCTTGTGGGTACCTACAGTCCTACATATTACCTACGTCATTCATGTGTTTTTTCTTGTAATTTTTCAGCAATTCTTGAATGCGCTTAGAGCGTTATAAGTTATCAGTATCACACTGACGTTTTGCCAGCGAAGCGATTTGTGAACGTGCTCTCCGCGGGTGCGAAGTGAAGTAGATGATCCATGACTACGCGACGTGTTTCAGCGTTTTCACAATATTGTACTCTCGCTTGTCTCGCTCTCTCTTGAGTCTTGTACACTGACGTCAATCGCTCTCGTAATGCTACGGCTACACTTCGCGTTATCGCGAACTATTCTTCGTGCGCTTTCTCTCGCACACCCCTCGATTACTCGCTGAGCAACAGAGAGCGCACGAAGAAAAGTTCGCTATAGTGGCGTTGTCGCTACACGTACACGCAGCGAGCGCGTTAAACAATCGCCTCCCTGGAAACACGCTCGCAAATCGCCAGTGTGATAGGGCCCTTAGGTATTCTTGGATACAGTATTAAATATGGTAACGATATGATGTTTGTTTACTCAATAGAATTCTCTTAAATTTGTGCTAGACAGAGAAAAGATAGGTATAACCTTATGATGACATTATGAATTACTTCAACTCTTTTGTTGTATCATAGGTAACTGCGAAAAAGGTATTCCTCGTTGACAAGCAATATTACATTTAGCTTTTAATTTCTTGAATATTTTGCTGGATTTCCGGGGCCACGTTTTGATAACCAATCCAAAGGCCAATAAGCAGCGATGGAATTTTATCTTAATTAAAAACCCATAAGTACCAATTTTATTACTTAATAATAAATCATTATACGCCTACGAGGTATTAATCCAAACTAATATTATAAATGCGAAAGTAACTCTGTCTGTCTGTCTGTCTGTCTGTCTGTCTGTCTTTCTGTCTGTCTGTCTGTCTGTCTTTGCTTCACGCCTAAACTACTGAACCGATTTGTGTGAAATTTGGTACAGACATAGTTTGGAACTTGAGAAAGGACATAGGATAGTTTTTATTACAAAAAATAAAATAAAAAATAAAATTTATTCCGGACATACAGCGCCATCTATTGGTTAAGAGTCGGCATCAATTCAGTACTGAAAATTCATCGGAAAAATGTAAATAAATAGTAAAAAGGTATGAAAAATATAATATAATACAACTTTTAGTACATAGAAAATGCTCTAACGGAGTATAGATAATTCTATTAGTACTATATGTCGAGTTGGTGATCGCGCAATGGTGTCGATCGTTACACGAGTTCGGTTCATGTTATTGTTTTAATTCACTGAAAAAAGTAAATAAATAGTAAAAAGGTATGAAAAAAATAATATCAATATAATAAAACTTTTAGTACAAAGAAAATGCCCGAACGGAGTATAGATAAATAATCCGAGTTGTCACTATGCTCGATAGATGGCGTTGGGATCGAAATAGATCGCGCTATGGTTTCGTTACACGCATTTGGTTGGGTATCGGCCGAGCGCCTCGGTACTGTCGTGGAAATGTGGATTGATCGTTTCGTAAATTTAAAATTGGTTGCAAATCTGCGCCACAGGTGAGAGAGCTTTTTGCTATATTAATAGCAACGTGTGGACTCTCAAACTCTGAATATCTGTGGGGCAAATATAAAAATGAATATGGCGGACGACATTTTACGCAGATTTCAAGAAGAGGACCCAAATATTTCGTATAATGATGTAATTTACAATGACGCTCTGACCAAGGTTGAGGACCAAGTGATAACTATCACTGGTAAATATTTGTCCGATTTTGGTATGAGCAGACCACAAAGAATTGGGGAAGTCAGTAATGATTTAATGCGAGAGCTAAATTATGATCCAGTTTTGTTACAGCAACAAATAACAGAGGCCCTTCCTCTTTTAAATCCAGAACAAAGATTAGTCTTTGAGACAATCATCAACAAAGTTGCCAGTGGTGAAGATGGTTTGTTCTTTTTGGATGCTCCAGGAGGTACCGGCAAAACCTTTCTTCTAAACTTATTATTAGCTGAAATCCGGAAAGATAAAGGAGTCGCTGTGGCAGTAGCTTCATCCGGAATAGCTGCTACGCTGCTTAGTGGAGGACGAACGGCCCACTCAGTTCTGAAATTGCCACTAAATTTAGCTCATGAGGAAATGCCAGTTTGTAACATAAGTAAAAGTAGTGAGCGTGGAAGAATGTTGCAACAATGTAAACTGCTGGTTTGGGATGAATGTACGATGTCCCATAAAAGAGCAATCGAAGCACTTCATCGCACGATGAAAGACATTAAAAACAATCAAGGTATTATGGGAGGAATGGTGGTTCTATTGGCCGGTGACTTCCGGCAGACCCTGCCGGTTATAGCAAGGGGCACACCGGCAGATGAAATCAATGCCTGTTTAAAAGCATCTGTGCTATGGACACATGTGAAAAAGGTTTCACTGTCGACGAATATGCGAGTATTACTCCATAATGATTGTCAAGCCGGGCAGTATGCTGCTGCTCTTCTGAAGATCGGCGAGGATCGTATGCCTACCGACTCCGAGAGTATGATCACGCTGAGCAGCGAATTATGCCAAATTGTGGATAGCACATACAATTTAAAAAATAGTGTCTATCCGGATTTACGCGCTAATATCGAAAATCGGGAATGGTTATGCGAAAGGGCGATATTGGCGCCAACAAATGAAATAGTAGGCCGGATAAATGACCAAATTATGTCTGACGTAGAGGGAGATGTCATCGAGTATCTATCAGTAGATAACGTCGTGGATACCGAGCAAGTGACATCTTACCCAACAGAGTTTCTCAACTCCTTAGAGTTATCAGGAGTGCCTTCTCACAAGTTGAGGCTGAAAGTTGGAGTTCCTGTGATGCTTATGAGAAACCTAGATCCACCAAGGCTATGTAACGGCACACGGTTACAAGTAACCTATTTAGGACGGAATGTCATTAAAGCCGTTATTATGACTGGAATGGCAAAAGGCGAAACTGTAATTATTCCCCGCATTCCCATCATTCCAACTGATTTGCCATTCCAATTCAAAAGAGTTCAGTTTCCGTTGAAAACTGCGTTTGCAATGACCATAAATAAAGCCCAAGGGCAAACCCTTAAAGTTGCGGGGGTACATCTTGAAAAAGACTGTTTCTCCCATGGACAACTCTACGTTGCGTGCTCAAGAGTGTCAAAACCACAAGACCTATATATTTTTGCAAAGGATGGCAAAACTAAAAACGTGGTATACAGAAATGTCTTGGTGTAAGAAACTTTAATAATCTTTAAAGCCTAAAATAATAGAAAATTTGTCAAGGGAGAAACAGTCTTTTTTTCTGAAATGGCAAATCAAAATAATATTTTGAAAATAAGGGAAAAATAACATTTTCGCCTTTTTCGATCGGCAATAACGGCTTTAATGCCCTAAATGAGTATACATATCTTCAATTCAAACGCAGAGCTCATTATGTTGATTTTTGAAGAGTTCCCTAGAATATCTTCCACATTTCGTTTTTGAAGAGATACCGCGAGATCGGGAACTATGTGGGTAAAACCAAAAATCTGCCGGAAGTCACTATTCCACGCGAACGAAGTCGCGGGCAAAAGCTAGTTAATTATATATAATGATTTAAGGTGATAAAGGTTCCCACAAATGCGTAGCGTAGTGTGTGTTAACAACGTGATCAAGAGGCAGCCCTACGCAAAAGCAGCCGCCTGCGCACGTGATCAAGTTTGTAACCTAGTTCTCTACTTTCGATATCAGAGATCTACATTAGGGTACTTACCTATAAATTAGTTTTAATAGTAGTTAAATTATTTTGTGAATGATTTAACGTAGATGCTTTACATCCAAAGTTCCAAACCAGGGTCGCTAGATCTATTGCGGGGTGCGAAACATAATTGAATATCCCGCACTCCCGAAACTTGGTAGCAGAATGAACACCGTTATAGGTTTTAGTTGATAGAAACCGACGAAACCCTCCATTCTCCCCAAAAAAGAATCCAGCAGGCGTAGCATGGCGCTTTCTGTCTCTACGAAGAATAGACATAGCTTTTTCTATACAAAGTGACAGTTCGTTTCTTCATTTTTGACATCCACCGTAGAAATCTTTCTACAATCTGTCATTTTGTCTTTCATTTCTAACGATCTTTGTCTAGGTCTTTTTATATGTAGACTATTTCGGAAGAAAGTTTTCTATCCTTACTGTCAAAATCACACTGACAACCGATAAATCCTATGACAAAACAAAGAATTCTGAGTCGAATTATGTAAAAGAGTGAATTTCGTAATAAGTGCAGTTGACTCTTTCTATTTTGCTGCCGTCTCGTACTGTCTACTGTCTACAGGAAACGTCATTTTTGTCTACTCTTCCGTCGACAAAACGGTGCTCATGCTACGCCTGCAGGAGGATATCTCCAAGAGGGAAACAGATGAATTTATTTAAAGGTGTCGATGAGAGCAATGAGTGGTCATTCTTCTTCTTTCCGTGTGATTAATGACTAACCTGGTGTCAGAGATTTAAATCAGCCCATGGACCTCTGACTTGGCTTCACATGCCAAGAAAATAAAGAAAATAAAGAAATATCGAGAAATATCTTTCAGGCATGCGGGTTTCCACACGATGTTTTTCTTCACCGTTTTTGAGGTCATGAGTAATCATTTCACCTCGGGAAAACGATCAGCATACCCAATTAACCGGATAAAGCCGTCACACACATTGCATTGCTTATGAAAGAGCGTCAATCGCTTCGTATCCTCCATTGAAGTGACGGAATCATAGCCAAAACAGCGCTTGCATTAAACGGCGGTTAAAATATGACGTAGGTAGGTTTATTTTTAACGCAAGCTAGTGTTTCTTGCAACGTGACTAAATGGCAACCCTGCCGGAAAGTACGCAGCGCGTGCGCACGTGAGTTATTGAATAACGTAACCTAATTCTCAGCAAACATACTCGTCGTTTTGTGCTATTGTTAGAAAAAATGGTGATCATAGTTCAAGCTGTGTTATTAACTTTTGGGAAGATAATCATGTTTATTACATTATTCAGTTAAGAAAATCGAGATAATTGATACTTAAAGAAATTCTGGCAAGCGGTCTGGGGGCCAAGTCTACTAATTTACAAACGTGTCAGTGGCCTCGCAATTATGAGTTTTTGACAGATTTTGTATGGCATATCTGTCAAAAATTCGTAATTGCGAGACCACTGACACGTTTGTAAATTAGTAGACTTGGCCCCCTGTTGTCAATCAGCGTTGCTGTGTTCTTGTGCACTTATAACAAACTGTATGAAACCTTATTACAGACAAATTACTTTTCAGCTTTGTTTCTGACATGGATTGCCATGTCATGCTCGTGCTTTGGTATGCGCGTGCCCATCAATAGTAGTCGGTGAGCAAGAAATGTAAAATTTAAAAAGAACTCCTTTCGTTGCTCCCAAAAGGGTTTAGATGTGGAGCATGACGCAAAGTATGCTCCACTTTTTATCCTGCCCTCTGTGACCCCTGCATTGCCACCGACGCCGACGACGACGCCGTGGAAGTAGCGAAGTTTCGGGTAATTAACTAAATTAAATAAACTATGAAGCCTCAATAACTAAATTAAATAAACTTTGGGACACGAAGAGGAAGCTCGTAACATTTTATCCATCGCTGTAACATAACCAACAAATACATTACATATTCCTATTATATTAACACCAGTAGGTATAGGCAGCCCTGTACGCACCCACCAGACGCTCGCGCACGTGGCAGCGAGGTCGACGCTTCCTAGCCGGGGCGGGCGATAAATTATTGACAATGAGGCCGACCAACTCACTAGCCGGTACACTGCAGTGCACAAATACATGTTAGATACCTGTACATTGAACTAAAAAATGCACTGTACTTCAGTTGAAATGCTTTTAATGCGGAATGTTGAATATTATTTGAAAGCAAGTGTATTTGTCTATTGGTCAAGCAATTGTTTATTTTATTCTTAAAATCAGAACCAACGGCGCCATCTTGACAAGTGACACTTCACAAAATCAATTGCCCAAATGTTTACCATCAGCGCCCCCTGCCAGCGTCATTCAAGCGCCAAAATATCGTGGCAGCAGTGTGTACCTTACCGAAACCTACCACAACAATAAGTTATATAAACATAACATAATATCACGTCTGTAATCCCCGAAGGGTTAGGCAGAGGTGTAACTGTAGTCCGCCCTCATTTCGACAATTATGTGTAAGTCCCATGTAATAGGGGTCGAGTATATTGTCTTCAACCTGGCATAAATCCAGACTCCAGTCTGCTACTGAGAAATTACTGATGGAAAAACCCAATAACCCAGACTCCAGGCTGCTACCGAGAAATTACTAATAGAGAATCCCAATAACCCAGACTCCGGGCTGCTACCGAGAAATTACTAATGGAGAATCCTAATAACCCAGACTCCGGGCTGCTACCGAGAAATTACTGATGGAAAAACCCAATAACCCAGACTCCAGGCTGCTACCGAGAAATTACTAATGGAGAATCCCAATAACCCAGACTCCGGGGTGCGACCGAGAAATTACTAATGGAGAATCCCAATAACCCAGACTCCGGGCTGCTACCGAGAAATTACTAATGGAGAATCCCAATAACCCAGACTCCGGGGTGCGACCGAGAAATTACTAATGGAGAATCCCAATAACCCAGACTCCGGGGTGCTACCGAGAAATTACTAATGGAGAATCCCAATAACCCAGACTCCGGGCTGCTACCGAGAAATTACTAATGGAGAATCCCAATAACCCAGACTCCGGGGTGCGACCGAGAAATTACCAATGGAGAATCCCAATAACCCAGACTCCGGGGTGCTACCGAGAAATTACTAATGGAGAATCCCAATAACCCAGACTCCGGGGTGCGACCGAGAAATTCCTGATAGAAAAATCCAATAACACTTACCCAATAACACTTACCCAATAACAATAAGTTTTGTGAAATAAAAACATTATTTTTACGAAAACTTAAGAAATATAGCCTAAATACTTAATTAGGAAACAAATAGATAATATCGTAGTATAAAATCAATCCAAGAACGATTTTATTCTACGATATTTTAAATAGATGGTTGATTGCAATAGGCTCGTGCCTATTACATGGGACTTAAATACAGGGTGTTAGGGTAAACACCGTTATCCTTGCAACCAGTGGTTTGGTTTTATCTATAGAACGTAAAATCAATGGAAAATTACAACTTTTTTTTTATTTTTTTTAGATCTAAATTTTACCACACGAGACGCAAATTCGATGCCCTATGCGCTAGGGTAACGAACTTGCGTCTCAACACGGGCGGGGGGTACGGGATGTGACCTGACCGGCAGCGAGCGCGATCCCTCCCTTAGTCAGTCAGCTGTTTCGCTAGCAAGCACGGTGTCAGATAGAAACTTTTAAAAATCTTTTAATGAAACTAACGTTTTTTTTTTGTTATGTTTGGTTATTTATTTTTATATTTAAGTCAACTACCCATGGTTTGAATGACAAGAGTGTTTACCCTTACATCATGTATAACTGGCGAAATTGTGGGTGTACAGTCACGAGCAAAAATATGTATACACTCAGCAAAATTCAATAACGATTTTCTCGTGGAATTAAAATTGTAACTTTGAGATGATAATTTTTTCATAATAATAGGGGTTCCAAAATACTATATTCGTAATATCATAAAGTTACAATCAATACAGTAGGAGAAAATCACTTTTAAAAGTTGCTAAGTGTATACATATTATTGCTCGTGACTGTACACCACGGTACACCTCTGCCTAGATTTTGGGGAATAAATGCGTGATGTTATGTTATGTTATATTTTATATATTTATTACATATATAAAATATAACATAACATAACATAACTACACGAAGTAAACATGCATTATAATAACCTCTCGTCTTGTGACTACATTCTACAATGTTATTTTCATTCAGATGATTGTTTATTCAAAAAGGAGGTCAAGTCCTCATATTCATTTAATATTCATTGTCATTGTGTTATTCACGTGATCGAGAAGAACTGATTCGAGTATTATATTCATATTATTTATAGCACCTCTTTAGGTTTTAAGCTATCGGAATGTCAAAAAATATTTGTCCTAGGTTTTGAAATTGATTCGCTCTTAGAATGTATAGTACATGGTGTCTTATATCTGTAAGCTTGTTTGAATTCCCTCTAGTCATAGTAATTGACTAATTATTGTACATTATGCAAATCTTACTGTGTTTGGCCCACTATTTACTTAGTTTAATTAAAACTTTTCTATAACGTTTAATTTTCCCAGCAACTTATGTTCTACTAGCTTCCACTCGCGGCTTCGCCCGCGTGCTACGTCGATTTAAAATATATGGCCTATGTCATTCCCCGGGATGCTATCTATCTCTTTGCCAAATTTTATTGAAATCCGTTCTGTTGTTTAGGCGTGAAAAGGTAGGTAACATACAGACAAACAGACAGACAGAGTTACTTTCGAATTTATAATATTATTAGTATGGATTACAATTAATATAGGTACCAACCACATAAAAAGTACAGACGCTCACAAACGCAGCATGAAACGATATCATAGAGCATCTCACTGTCTACTGATAGATACTCAATAGATACAATACGGATCGGTCGTGTCTCTCCGGTCGTGTCGGATTACCGTCCCATCGGACTATGAGACTGAGGGAAGAGAGAGTGCACTTGTGTCTGCGCAAACACTTGTGCACTATAATATCTCCCGCGCCGAAGGCTAGTCTCCGTTGAGATTGGCCGCCGTGGCCGAAAATACGGTCTGGAGGACTATTAGATACAATACTCAACAATTTATATAAGAAAACTCAATCTCTTTACTGTAAGTATCTGTAAGTACCTACATAAGAATTAATAGTAACACCATCAATTACAGATGCTAACGAACGTGACGTGACTCCGAAACGGTGTGACGGACGGCTAACATTGTTATCATAAAGTTGAGCCAAACATGTGACCGGCGTATGCGCCGCGCACGTGTCCAACTAGCTGACATAATAAACTCATTGACACTGGTGTGATGACGTCATCGATGCTCATAGGTCGTGTGAGTGTCAATTAGTGAACGAATTCATTTGTTTTAAAAATAATTTTGGAGAGGGATATTCATATCGGATGTAACACGTGAATGCCAGTTGAACGAAAATATTCACAGGTGCTTATATTAGGGAGGAGGAGCTCGTGGCTAAGTAATAACAGCCGCACGGGTCGATCCATCAGGTTAAGCTACGCTTGCTAGGTTTGGGCCTTGGGTGTGTGACGATCTTTACATATCGAGACTTCTTCGTGCCTCGGAAAGCACGTTAAGCCGTTCGTTGGTCTCGGCTGTCATATACGTACGCGCGACCGACATCAGCGTAGGAGGAATTCAAGCCTTGTTTTTTTTGTGGGTGGGAAATCATCAAATGATTTCTCCCGCTCTGGGCGGAGCGGAAGGGCGTGTCAGACTTATATTGACTAAAACCCACCCGTGTTCCTTCAGTTGCCTGTTGCCAAGGTCCCGGTATCCCTTTCGGACTAACCCGCAACCCTGGCAGGCATCGGTCCTAGCGGACCCCAATAATCGTGCTGACATATCTTTGAGCGCGCGTGCTTAGGCTTGAATTCCTGACGCCATCAGGAATTCAAGCCTAAGTGTGTTACCCAATTACCCTGCTGGCCTCATATTGTGCCGAATAGTATTCAATTGAATGAAATGAGTACTCCACCTACCTATAAAAACCCGGGCTCTACCCAAAGTTAAGGAGAAACACAGATTGCAAAGCCAACAACCGAACTTCTTCAAAACTCATACAAGCGTAAACGATGTTATAAACCAGACAAGTAGTCTATGAGTGTGTCATACATACCTACCAGAGATAATAATCAGTTCTAGGAACAAACACACGTTTCACATTCCGAGCGTTTCAAGGAAAATTAGTTTCCATGAGTCGGAATTATAAAGGAAAAGAGTTTAAAAAATAATGTACAGTTATAATTACTTATTTATTTATTAGCTGCACCTCGCGGTTTCACTCACATAAGTCTCGACCCCGTGGGAATAATCGCAATAAAAAGTATTCTATGTCCAGGTCATGGTCTACCGAGCACCGCCGTGTCCTCGTGGAGGCGATTGGCGGCACTGACCTCTCGCGTCCGGCCCTGGTCCAGGCCATGGTACGGAGCGAGAGGGCATGGGAGGCGGTCACCTCCTTCTGCGAAGCAGTGATGCTCGCGAAGGAGGAGGCGGAACGCGTGAGGGAGAGGCAAGGCCTGCGCCCTCACGCCCCTAATCGCCGCCGCTGGAGACACCCTGGGCGTCGGGAATCCCAGGCGGATTCCCGGCCACCATAGGCGCGGGCTTGCGGACGGCGAGCAATGGGTAGCTCGCCGTCCGATAAGGACCAGGCCCGGGTCGATGGCGCGTCGTGTTCCACGCGCGCCTCAAAGAGATGTCAGCACACCTGACGGGGTCCGTTAGGACCGATGCCTGGCGGGGTTGCGGAATAGTCCGAAAGGGATACCGGGACCCTGGCAACAGGCAACTGAAGGAACACGGGTGGGTTTTAGTCAGTAAGAGTCTGACACGCCCTTCCGCTCCGCCCAGAGCGGGAGAAGTCATTTGATGATTTCCGACCCAAAAAAAAAAAAAAAAAATAGGTCATGGTCTACCGATGTGCCAAATTTCATCCAAATCCGTTAAGCCGTTTAAGCGTAACAAACAAATTTAAAAACATCCTGCTTCCTACTGGAAGTAGGATGTTTGTTATCCTTCCTACTAATATTATAAACGCGAAAGTTTGTACCTAAGTATGGATGGATGGATGGATGGATGTTTGTTATTCTTTCACGTAAAAACTACTGAATGGATTTGGATGAAATTTGGCAAACAGATAGTCTATATGCTATAACCTGGATTAACACATAGGATACTTTTTATCCCGATATTCCCACGGGATCGAGACTTACGCGGGTGAAACCGCGGGACGTAGCTAGTACATACATAAAATTAGAAAAGCACAAAGGTGATAGAGGAGCTGCTTGTTTCTTTAGAAATTTCTTCCAGTAGACCTGTGACACGACTGACAGGAGAGTTGAATGAAACACAAAAACACAGTGTGTTAAGGACAAGACAAGACAATACAGGAAAAATATAGAGGTTAGCGCGAAAATGACTGAAATGTTTACTGAAATACATTGTCTACCTGAGGACGAATAATTGGAGCGGGTCATTGAACTTAGTTGTTGCACAGACATGTATGATAGTGTACTGTCTATACTATAGTGTTACCTATCTATAACTACGAGTTTTTTCATAATAACAGTTTTATGAGAACCAGCTAAAATCCTTTAGTTAGTTTGTACTACTTATGTCTACTACGTTGGTCTAGTAGTCGCAAGTGCTACTGCTGAAAGCGGTCCTGGGTTCGATTCCCAGGTCGGACAAAGTGTTATTGGGTTTTTTCAGGTATTTCCCAGTAGTAGTATGCAGTCCAGAGTCTGGATTCGTGCCCGGTTGATGGCAATAGGCTCGCCTCCTATTACATGGGACTGGTACACCTCTGCCTAAACCTTCGGAGATTACAGGCGTGATGTTATATTAATTATGTCTATGTATGTAAGTTTAAGAACCACGTCTTGTGAAATGAGGTCAAAAACACAACGGCCTTCCACCACCTCAGATACTTTTAAAACATTTATGGCAGTTTGTTCAAAATAAAACGTGACTTTTGAATTTCGAATTTTGGTTAGATTGATTGATGGCCGATTCATATTCCATGTGCTATCGAAAAGCTTTTGTCAATTCCGTTGAAAGTCGTTGTCGAAATACGAAACGCTTTCGAAGCGATTGTCACTTGTCTAAGCCCTCAGTTCAACTTTAGTCCAGCAGCTGTGCGGCCAGCGACCGCAGTTTGTGTTTTGGAACGAAGTTTAGAGTTCCTAATGCTGTCTGTGAGTTTGACACCTAGTATACTTCGTTCCATTTACTTACTTAATCAGTATCATGTAAATACCCTCGTCCTTGTAGGGAAAGTCGACTGTTAGCGTACTTATTTAGACCTTTTTCGTAAAATTAATATAACATTTAACAAGTAGGGTTACTTGGAAATGAATTTATTGCTTGATACAGATGCATAAACGTAGTAGCAAAGTGTAATAATCATAATCATAATCATAAATGTTTATTTATCTCAACATCATATTACAGGCACAGGTTAATGAGATGCACAATCTTACAAAGAGAAAGGTATCTGTTGCAGGAGGATCCTAAGTTACAGAAAGCAAAGAAGTTAGCAAAGTGTAGTAGTAGTGAGTTTTAAAAGTATGTTAGGTATATGTAAGGGGCAATGAAACCGCCTTGATAACGTTATCATATCACGGCTGAATCCGAGCAGTCTTCATCAAAACAAATAGATATTATATGTTATGGTGAATAATAAAGCTGTAATTATGGCCACGCTATTGAATTAGGAAATTCCTGTAATGATAGTGATGATGAGTTAATAAATAAATAAATAAATAAATATTATTATTTTATTTCTGATAAATACACTCGCTGCCAATGACCTAACCAAATGTTACTATAATGATAATATATCATGGTTGATAAAGTTATAGTATTTTCTGGGAATGACATGGCATATTTCGGGGAATAAACATATTTATTAGTGTACTTGCTATTGCCTACGACTTCGTCTGCGATCCAGGATGAAAAGTAGCCTATGTCCTTTTCCAGGTCGTGGTCTACCCTTGTGCCAAATTTCATTTAAATCTGTTCAGCCGTTTTAGCGTGAAAGAGTAACAAAAAAAAAAACAGCTCTCTCTGGCTCTCCTAGGCAGGACGTGTTTTTTACAAAAATTAAGTCAATATAGATACTTACTAAGTAACTATAAGTAGATATATAGAAAATTAAAAGAAAATCTACGAAATAGCGATACAATAATTTACTTTACCCACGTGTGAGCGCGTGACGTATTCGTAATGACAATAAGTTGGATTGTGGTGCGCGCGCGCACGTTATCTCTCACGTGGGCATTGTTTCCAGCCAGTGTTTAACTTTCACTTGACGGTTATACTTGGCTCTGTCTGGTTATTTTTAACAGTAACTGCTACTTCCATTGTCTTGTTGTATGAGAATTCCTTGCACGAAAACATTGGCTTGCTTAGAGGTAGGTAGGTATGCTAAAAGGGTAGGTATTTTTAGGAATTCTAGGAGTGTTGAGTCTATTATTTAATTTTATATGAAACTAGCTAGCTATAAAAAGTAGCCTATGTCCTTCCCCGGGATGCCATCTATCTACTTGCCAAATTTTATCGAAATCCGTTCAGTGGTTTAGGCGTGAAAAGGTAACATACATACAGACAGAGTTACTTTCGAATTTATAATATTAGTATGGATGGACTAGCTGCGCCCTGCGGTTTCACTACCATAAGTCTCGATCCCGTGGGAATATCGGGATAAAAAGTATCCTATGTCTTATTCCAGGTAATAGTCTATCCTTGTGCAAAATTTCATCCATATCCATTCAGCCGTTTTAGCGTGAAAGCGTAATAAACAAAAAAACAAAACTCACTTTCCCATTTATAACAATAGTTAGGATTTGCTTTCATTTAAAAAATAAAGGCTCTTACATACTGGCGCGACTTGTCGCCGGACGCGAATTGTCGCGCGACGCGAATTGTCGCACGACGCGACGACGCCGCAGCATTGTTCGCCGTAAAGTTTTCTCAAAAATTGTTTTGTTAAAAGTCAAGACAAGTCGCGCATGTAAGAGCCTTAATAATTCCTGACTCGTGACATAAAATCATTCTGAATGCTAATTTAGGCCAGCACAAATATCATGCTATTATTCAATTTGGGCTGTAGCGTGTCTTTCAACGTGACTCGTGATATTTGGCGTGAAAAGGCTAGCATACACTAACAAGCAAGTTTTCTTAATTGGACTGGAAAACCTTCTGTTATATCAGCTGTATGTTGGACAGTATCCCTTTGTATACGCGTATTTGCATGATGACGGAGTTGCAACAACTTTAAAAATAATGAGGAATTGGTTTGTGGCTGGTTTTCTACCAGCAGTCTTCTTAAATCTTAAACAATGTAACTATAGGCTTGACTAGCTAAATATGAGTTTTTTTAAGTCATTCTTTGGTCGTCATGCTTATACAGGGTGTAAAAAGACTCCCATAGCCGTCAACTACGCATTCTGTACATCAAATTAATAATTTTTGGGAAACGACTTTTATTTTTGGTGTCAAAAATCGCTGTTTACTGTAGATGCGCTACGTAACGCACGCAAATCATTGTGTTTATGGGTGCATGCAACGGTTCAGAGTTCGTGGAGGTATTTAAGGGCGCACCCAATCACAAATTACTTAGCATGATCCTCTGTTATGCCGAAAATACTGCAGCATTAATTTTGAAATAAATATATGTTAAAGTTGAGGATTGATGCTAGGTCTTATGTGAAGCGAAAACACGATTACATAAAATTTTCTCTATAGAAAAAAAATCCAAAGTTACCTCTGTACAGAATTATAAACCGCTGGTATTAAAAAAATACTTCAAATTAGATCATTAAACTTTGCATGATAACTGAACTAACTATGAAGCAGGTCTTATGTGTGTCATTTTTTTTTTAATTACCATTATTTTCACAGTGGAAAGCAATTACATAAACTTTTCGACGCTTTAGAGCCGCTAGCGCCCCACTCCGTCTCGTTCTCACTCAGGTCGCGAGTAGTATGGTGCGAGCGGAATAAAATCTGAGGTAGGGTGCGCCCTTGAAATTAAGTTAAAGCCTTTAACGTTTGAAAAAGTTGTAACTCTGATCTTGTAACCAGAAGGTTCCCGGGGTATGGTCCAAAACAAAAAATGATCACAATGACGGGAGTAACAAGTGACTTTCGGCTTCGTTAAGCGTCTATTTACACCCGTTATTCATGTCTTTTATCTGGAAATAATGAGTAGGTACCTAAGTAGCTACCGCCTGAGGGATTTATGGCCACAAAAAACTGTCACGACAAGCCTGTTTTTCGGCCTAAATGAATTACTATTCAGCTTATTAGGTTGTTAGTGTCGAGAACAGTGTAATTGCTATACTATGATCAAACTTTGTTTTACTGACATTACATAAACCATTCAACATTCTCGTCCTGGACCTACTATGGTAAAGCAATTTCCATCTTACTTTGTCCAATGTTAATCTCTCAGACTTCCAAAGAGGAAGATTCCCATAACATAATAATGAATACCTAAAAAGGTATAATCAAATACCATGGCAACACGCCTTGAGTTTGGTTGCCACTGTAGTTGACACCAGACACTGTGGAAAAATTACACTGTCCGGCACATGAAACTCCGTACCTTGCATTGTTTCTTGATAACCATCGTTCAGTGAATTACTAAGTGATATGCTACAATACAATACAATACAATACATGTAGATATATTTACTTAGTTAAGATTTTATGTTGATTAAAATATGATTCGCGGGCGTAAAAATGTAGATTTACAGAATTATAAACATCAGAATCAGCAATACCTTATACCGAAATCCCACGATCCGCGATTTTGCGGCCGGACACCGACGACCCCGGACGACGGACCGTGGGAAGGTGTACGTATCGCAGACATCGGAAGTTCCTCGATGCGCGGTGCGTGGCGGTCTGTGGTCGTCTGCCGTGCGTGTCCGTCCGCAATATTGCCGATCGTCGGATTCCACCACGTCATTGTATTTTATAATGGATTTGCAAAGCACGCCTGAATAAATTAACGATGTGATATGATACCATTTATAAGCAATATGATAACAGGGTCATGAGACATTTCAGTTCTGTCTCTGGGATGGAAACGCACCGGCGGCGGCGCCGGCGATTCCTCTGGAATTACAGAAGTCAGTGGCTACTTCCATGAGATAGGCCGTCTTATTTAACCATCCATTATCTACATTTTTTACACCATAAATACGAATATTTCCGTTCCTGAAGGGTGCTAAACGGAACCCTATTACTAAGCTTCCGCTGTCCGTACGTCCGTCCGTCTGTCTGCTAGCGGAATGTATCTCATGCACCGTAATAGGTAGACAATTGAAATCTTCATAGGTTGTGTATTTCTATTGCCGCATTTATATTTAAAAAGTTAATAATTAAAGGGGGTCACCTTAAAATAAACGTGTTTTTTTCGGCGTTTTTTTCTCGATCTTAATACGGTACAGAACCCTTCGTGTGCGAGTACGAATCGCACTTGACCGGTTTTTAGGGTTCCGTACCCAAAAGGTAAAACGGGACCCTATTACTAAGGCTCTATGTTTATTTTATTTGTGTGACCTGCTCCCAGTGTGTGTCTTGAGATTGCATGGTAGGTACGTAGGTAGTGCGTGCTAGTTCACCTATAATTCACCAGTATAGACTAGCCCTAAGGTTGGAGGCACGCGTTAGCGCACACATTAAATTCACCCACGTGTGCAACTGGCTGGTATTGTAGACGCAATGTGACCGGACTGGCATTGCGCAGACGCAGGCGGCTATTCAATTTGAATTTATAGCGCCACGTGTGTCGATTATCTATTTTATTGAACACAATGTACAGATACAATCCAAACTTGGCAAACAACGTAATGGAAAGAGGTAAACGTGGTTATAGACACCTGTTAATTGACGTTCCATCGATTCATCGTTAGTCATAAAGTTCGCATAAAGATGCGACCCGCCCCTACTTTCCACGGTTTGTACAACTTGACAAAATTACGAGGTTTCTTTAATATATGTAAGTTTAATATTGAAACAATAAACACAAACCTTCCGAAATAAATTCTCTAAATGATGGTGATAGCCGCATCAAAATCCGTTGTGCAGACTGACAGGAAAAGCGATAGGTAGATATGCCAGTAATGCCGAAATACCTTAAAAAGTAGGCAGAAATGCTGCCCGAGACTAAATTAGCTTTTTGTACAGGTTTTATCAATGAAACATCAAAATATACTTAAGTGTAGATAGAAAGAAAGGAAGAAAGAAAATATTTTTATTTAGCACAGACTAAAAGGCACATCATCATCATCAGCCTATAGCAGTCCACTGCTGGACATAGGCTTCTCCAATTGCACGCCATTCAGCTCGATTCTCGGCAGCTCTCATCCAGCTGCTACCAGCCACCCTGCGAAGATCGTCGCTCCACCTAGCCTGAGGGCGTCCCACCTTACGTTTTCCAATTCGCGGTCTCCACTCAAGAACACGTCTACCCCAACGGTCATCGGTTCTACGGCTAATATGGCCGGCCCATTGCCACTTCAGCTTGCTTATTCTGTGAGCTAAAAGGCACACAATAATAAAACAAAACAAAATAAATAAAAAATGTAAAAGTACGATGTAGGACATTATCAGGGGACAACAACACGACACACACACAGACACACACATAACACACACACGCACTCACACAACACATAACACACACATAAGTTACATAACGCACATACGTGGTAGTTGTTTGGGATACATCTATCTATATTTATAAAAAATGAATCCCTATTTCCCTTGGTCACGCCATCACGCGTGCACGGCTGAACAGATTTGGATGAAATTTGGCACAGGGGTAGACCATGACCTGGAATAGGACATAGGATACTATTTATCCCGATATTCCCACGGGATCGAGACTTACGCGGGTGAAACCACGGGGCGCAGCTAGTAAGTTTATAATTATCACAGCATGTATTTACGCATTACGTTTTCCATTTTCCTTCAATTTGACCTAGCGTTATTTCCCCGCGTATAATTTTAGTGATTTAGTATCACAGAAAATGTAATTCAGTCAAATCATTAAAATAATTTTATTGAAAAAGGATTTTCCTCTGAGTTTTCCCACAAAGGTTTGCATTATAATTTATACAAATAACCTAGAATTATCTTTCAATCAAATTGACTGTATTTTTATTATAATAGTAGCCTAGAAATAATACATACTTAATGATATCTTACAATCCCACAATAATTTTCTTGAATAGATTGATTCTTTGACAGCTTAGCTCATAAAATAATCTATTTTCATTCAAGTTTTTACATTGATAAAGCAAGCTTACACACGTTGTCTACATCTCTTGCTATCTAATTTCCTATCGCTGGAAGAGATTTCTTTAGAAATAAGCATCACCTTTGTACGTATTTTTCTGTTCATAAATGGTTAAATAATAATAAAGCAAAATTACTTGGGTTTTTACCCGACTGCCCCAGAAGGAGGGTAATGTTCTTCGAGCGTACGTACAGTCACGGACTTTAATTGATGAGCCACCTGGTACTGTTCGCATTTTAGCCGTGTAATGCAAATCGGGTTTATTCGGTTCCCGACACGCAGTCATATGTCTTCGTATTAGAAGAAGAAAATTATATTTCATATCTTTACCGGTTGGCTAACCTGAGAGCAGAACTACAAACTTGACAGCAGTGACTACTCAAAGTCAACCAATTGCAGGTCTAGCAACAGTAACCTAGCAACGATAAACAATTGTTGCTAGGTTACTGCTGCATAGTAACGTTAGCGTACGGAGAAATTCTCTGACATCGATATTTCAACTGTCACTGTCTTCAGTTAAGTTTTCAGAATTATTGAGATATTGAGCTATGATTCAAAGGAGGTCAGTATCAAATAGATTGGATAACCTTAAAATGCAACATTGTATTTATTTTTATCACTAAGAACTTATTAGTCAACCTCTATGGATAAGACTATTTCCGATTAAAAGTAATTTATTTGTCATCTTGATATTTCAACTGTCTGAACTCATTACTTGTAATATTGTTACTACTTCTTTTTATCAATTACTGTGTGGAACATCTGTGAGGAGCTCGTGGCTAATAACAGCCGCACCAGTCGAACGACCAGGTTAAGCTATTGGTCCCAGCTGTCATCGAGGATCTTTGATAGTCGTCAAGGGTCGTCAGAAGCCCGAAAGTCTGATGACCAGTCTTACCAAGGGGTATCGTATTACCCAGTTACTGGGTTGTGGAGGTCAGATAGGCAGTTGCTCCATGTAAAATACTCCATGGCTTAAAGAGGTATGAGGAACGGGGTGTATAGCTCAGTCATCCTCCATAGAAAAAAGAGGACCCTTCAACCAGACGGGTTGTGCCTAGTGGGCAACTGCCCGACGATTGATCTCGGGACGTTGAATATATTATGCCAGTCGCGCAGTAAACTCTGCTTGCGCGATGCAGGATTTTGCGTGACAATATGATGCGTAGTTTGCATGTGGCGTTGTAGATGCCGCCACAGGCTCATGTTCAACAGTGAACCTTTTTCAGCTGTTATGGTGTAATTAATATCGAGTACTTTCTATATTTCAGTGAATCTGAACATGTGGTAGGAACAGCTAATAAAAATCGCATTCCACACATACCTAGTTATTATTAGCTGTCCATTCCTCTGGTGAAATGTTAAGTAAAGTTAACTAACTTTAGATAGCGCGCGGCTTTAAGGGTTAAAGCTCTTTTTGTATCATGCTTCCCTGGTAGTCCTAGCACATTATTATTGTTTAATGCCATTGCCAACCTTGACTAAATTAAAAATGTATATTTATCATTAATAAAACTGTCATGGTCCGCATAACAGTACATTATGTATGATACACGTGCTCACACGTTTTTTCCATGCAATTTAGATAAATGTTCATCTACTGCTGTGTCATATGGGTTTGATATTAATTTGACGTCATTTGTTACTGCCCAGTTTACACGGTGTAAAAACCCAGTTATTATTACCAATTCAAAAAGTCAATATTTTATGAAAAATAACTCTATGTCTGCTGATCGGCATGGATTAAAGACTTCTTTTCCTATTATTTTTCCTTTTGAAGATATTTTTTTATTTTTTATTCCTCGTTATGTGTGTCACTTCCTTTACATAAGTTTTTTTTTTTAACGTATTTTTGTATTGTACAATAAAGTATATACAAATAAATAAATAAGTATTATGAAAACTAAGAATGTATGCTTTCAAGAACACATAGATTACTAAATCACTGGAATTCAGGAAGGTATTGTTTAAGCCCTAAGGTAATAATGATGTTTTTATTAGACTCTAGTATGTAATAATAACCTGCCATTGTTACAAACCATTGTTTTTCAAATCTCCACGAAAATAGATAATAGTTTCCTACTTTTATTATTTCTTCGTTTTCAGATCCAGCCAGTATTAAATCCAGCCAATAGGCTCGCTCCCTATTATATGGGACTTAAAGATAACTGGCGAAAGGTGGGTGTGTCTGTGTACTATAGGTACTTGACCTCTGCTCAACCCTTTGGGAAAAAACAGGCGTGATGTTGACCTCACAAAACACACCAAGCATTCCCCTCATATCCAATAAAAAAACAAAACGCACGGACAAACGTGCGACTTCCTCTATCTGCGCGGCTGTCGATAAAGTTCAGTTAAGAGCGAGGCACGTTGACTGACTCGACGCACGTGTTTTGGTTTCGACTCGTCTCGTGAGCCCTGACACAGTTCGCGATCAGTGATAGAGGATATCACTTGGCGAGAAAACCTCATGACGTGGTGTCTCGTGGTCGCATGTTTAACCACCTTGGATTTTAGATTCAGTATGTGTGACAAAACCTTCTACATACATTTATATAATTCCACGCCTTTTTCCTATGGAGGTAGGCAGGTAGGACGCCACCTGCTATAATGCTACCTATGAATTGATCACAATGGGTTTCATTTTGACAGTTCAGCCACGTTCATTACCTACGTTAATTACATTGCTGAGCAGACGAATTTTTCAAACCTATTAAGTAAATAGATTATCAATATCCTTCAAACCCCTCGTATTGTGATTAAAAGTGTGATAATGCTGGTCATACGCTAGTACTACGCACCTGACTTTTCTGAAGATCATCACCAATAAGGTCACTGAGGTCACATTCTACATCTCCTATCGTATCCATCCCATTGTAGGAACTAATGTGACGGGGATTTGTCACGTGGGGCATTCCATCCTTCCCCTGAGTTGTGCCAGCAGTATTTGTCTCGAGGCTCATTCCAGGAACCCAGGATTCATCACGACACACAACGACTCAGGGAATCCTAGTGTGGGGTCCAGGGAATTTGTAAAAATCTAGCATCTAAGGCTCCTATGTAATATTTTGCTCGTTTTTTTTTTTCAATATTGTGTTTTTTTCTGTACTGCGTAAAGCTTTTCTTTTAGTTTTATTATCAGGCTGTTGGCAAGTTCAGGGAAGACGTTCAGCACTGGACCTATTACAAACGAAACATTTTCAGATGATTTGAGGAGCATTTGGCTTACGTGGTTGTTTATTAGCATAAGCAGCCTATAATGGTCCCACTGCTGGGACACAGGCCTCCTCTTTGTGAGAGGGAATGGGCCATAATCCGCCACGATGGCCCAGTGCGGGTTGGTGGATGGTGAGGTTTATTAGTTTTATTAGAATGTAAGAAATTGATCACCAAAATTTTGGTTGTAAGAAAAGCCGCGGTTTATTTGCGAAAGACAAAGCAGAGTGTAGATAGCTATGAAATCGGTAAAGTAGGTCAATAAGCGCGTCAACGGTAAGCTATTCATATTTTTATTTTTGCAGACGGTCAACGAACTCATTTACAAAATGTGAAGTCAATATCTAATCGCGAAAATGAAAGTACTTTCATATAAACTTTCGTAACATACTGCTAATCATGAGCGTTTATCAAAAATAAACATGACAACAAAATGAAGGCTGCAGAATAAAGGTCGCTTAGTAGATTTCGTCATTTAGATTCAATACGAAAATTGCAGAGACGCAATGTAGGCGCAGCATGAGCACCGTTTTGTCGACGGAAGAGTAGACAAAAATGACGTTTCCTGTAGACAGTAGACAGTACGAGACGGCAGCAAAGTAGAAAGAGTCAACTAAACTTTTTACGAAATTCACTATTATTTATAATTCGACTCAGAATTCTTTGTTTTGTCATAGGATTTATCGGTTGTCAGTGTGATTTTTACAATAAGGATAGAAAACTTTCTTCCGAAATAGTCTACCTACAAAAAGACGTAGACAAAGATCGTTAGAAATGAAAGACAAAATGACAGATTGTAGAAACATTTCTACGGTGGATGTCAAAAATGAAGAAACGAACTGTCACTTTGTATAGAAAAAGCTATGTCTATTCTTCGTAGAGATAGAAAGCGCCATGCTACGCCAGCTGATGAAAGAAGATACAAGAACATTTACTCCACACGAAATTTGCTTCATCTTCGTATGAAATCAACCTAAGTTCAAAATCAAGCAATTCAGTTTTTCATTTGCTACAACAGCTACAAGAACTTTTCTTTTTTCTTTCTCCCTATCTACAAGATAATGCTCTTTAATCCAATCCTCCCTATATTCACTAATTATTGACTGGATATATTGGATATATATTGACATAATGTATCATTCTAATTTGCTGTGTCTTCGCAATTGCCGGCGTGATGTTTAAAATAATAATAATGTTACAATTACTGTCAGCTGTGAAGTTACCATTCAATAATATAAAATAAAAAATAAATAAATGATGATTGTCATTAAACAAATTATGGCATCAATAAATAACAAAATATCAAATAAATGAATACAATCATCAATTCATCATACAAGACCTTACTTCATAGGATTATAAGCCAGGCTTCCATGACGCTAATTCGTCGCACAGCCCACAAGACACTGCAGCATGCGAACTATTTCGGTGTCACGGTCTGTGGCAGTGTGGCACGTGTGATTCCGACCGCGCCACGTGCGCACCGACCTACATTACAGAATGGCGGGTCGCCGCCCGAGATAGCGGCGGCTTCTTACCCTGAGAAACCGAAATAGAACTGCAGTGGTTATAGAATGAAGACTTATTAGTGCTAAGCTAACTAATTACTGCAATGAGTGATTTCTGTCAATCATGATTGGAGTTCTATGGAATATGTTGTGATAACTTAAAACAAAAGATAAAACGAAAAACAAATTCATTTGCTGATTTTTTTGTAGGGTCATCGACCGCAGTTGGTAGTCACTTGAAATATCAGTTTAAAAATCAGACTTCACAGACGTGATTGACTGGTATCGATAACTAAGCACGATAAAACAAAAGAAAACAGATTTTCTCAACTCATACTTCAAGTAACAACCCCATCAGCGGTCGTTGACCCCCCAAAAAAACTACATAATTATCTTTTATATTTTATCGTATTTAGAGATCGATACCCATCACATGTGCAGAGTTTCGCTAGTTAATTTAATTTCAACCTGTAGAGAAGCTGCTTTACCGTTTTCTCATAAATATTTTGCTGCACGCCACCAAAAGAGATGGAGAAATGGAAGAGGTCATGCTGCTAACAACGCCAATATCATCTGCCTAGCCTTTTCCCAACTATGTTGGGGTCGGCTTCCAGTCTAACCGGATGCAGCTGAATACCAGTGTTTTACATGGAGCGACTGCCTATCTGACCTCCACAACCCAGTTACTGGGTAACACGATACCCCTTGGTAAGACCAGTTGACCGGCTTCTGACGACCCGTAACAGAGCCATAGATCTACAGATGACAGCCGGGACCAACGGCTTAACGTGCTTTCCGAGGCACGGAGGGGTCTTGGTATACCTTCCACGAGCAAACCGCCGCAAGCGTAGCTTAACCTGATCGATCGATCCGTACGGCTGTTATTACTTAGCCACAAGTCCCTCCCATAAATGGTATAAAATCAAAACTTTTCTCAAAACTTCAGAGCAACACTTTTCAAGTATCAAGAGGATTCCATAAAGTAGATTTAAATAAAAGTACCTGCTTTACGAAACTCTAGTACGGATTGAATAATCAAAAGTTTATAGTTCGTTATTTATGCGTCAATCCTAAGCAACAACTTGTCAATTATCATTGGTTGCTTATGAATAACAATTACGTTATTAATTAGTACAATGAGTGACACTGACTCGTATTTAGGTCAAGTGCTAGTAGACATACAACTTGTAAGTATGCACTGTAAGAATGTACTGAGTTAGAACACTGTGTTGGTGCAAACTCATAGCTAGTAAGAAACGTATTATAACTTTGGGTATACTTTATTTACTTATTCTTATTTTTGAAATTAATCCTATTTACACATTTAATAATCATATGTTTTTATATACAATCTAACACTAAAATTATATACAAAGCGAAATAAAAATTATTATAGAAAGTAGGGCTCATAGGGCGTCAAAAAATTCTTCCGCATCGCTGTCAGTGGGAAAAGTGCCTAAAAGGCTGGCAGTATTGCCACGTTGGATGGCAATGCTGATTCTGATTCTTTGACCTTGGGTGGCAAAACTAGCAATCAAGCAGGGGGGTCCCACCGTGATTGGTCACCATAAATAAAAGAACATCTGAAATTTTAAAGGCCCCACACAGTGGTTGAATAAACCGTAGATGAATTCTCATTTATGGATTTCGTTCATTATTTATTACAAAAATCGGTGAAACGATCTTTAGGTATTTTAATAAATTTTTTTACCCTGCCCCACGCTAAGAATTTCTTCCTGTATCGTGGGTGCGTTTACAAACATAGAAACTCACATACACTAACACCCTGACCCGGAACAACCACTTGCAGATCATACAAATATTTGTTCCGTGCGGGGATCGAACCCGCGACACGTTGCGCAGCAGTCCATCGCTCAGCCACTGCGCCAACCGGTAGGTCTTTTGACCGTTATACCGTTAGTTATCTTGAAAATAGTTAGAATAAACTTAGGTATACGTAATACGTAACCTAATTATAGTGATACTATAATGCCTAACATTACCTAAATAAGATATACCTTAGCCTACCTCATCTAATTGTTATATTCATGTTACCGTGACGAATTAAACTACTTATAATAATGTATACATAAATGTACAATAAAAAAAAAGTGTCCGTCTGTCGTTAGTATGGCAACGTGCACGAAAAGCGCCGACAGCGATTCAAACCGTGTGTGTTGTATTTTTTTACTTTTTAGCCATTTATAGTTATGAATCAGAGGGCTTACCATGAACTCTTATAGCAGGTCAATTTTCGACGGAAAGTGAACGTCGGGCTATTTTGTACCGTGAACATGTCAAATAACAGGCAAGCCAGCGATCACGTGACTAAAGCCGGTCAGTGGTCACGTGACAACATTTCACTGGTCTGACCTGCGTTAAGCTGTACCATCAAGTCCTTTTTGACATGTAAACACTCAACTACTGAACTGTCCTGCAGTCATATTAAGCAGGCGTGTAAAACTTACTTTTAGTGAACTGTTTTCTTTAATTTAAAATAAAATACGTAAGAACATGTTCATTTATGAATATGTACTCTGATAATGATCTCTAGATTACAGTGGTAGTAATAATTATACTTCGTCTAACCAGGTTACCGAGAAATACGATCTTAACTTAAAAATTTGTTTAGTGAGTAGGCCAACCTACACTTCGTCGGTATTGTAGTTTAGTAAAATAGTGCACTGTTCCGTAATGTATAGTAGGAACCTAGGAACGTGGGAATGTATGAACGTAGGAATGTACGTAGGAACGTAGGGTGTTTTAAACGGTTATTGAAAGCAAAAATCACATTATGTAAACAAAGCATTTTTATTATTGTAAGTATCAATTTCATATAAAAAAGATGCAGGTTGCTCCACCAGACTCCACCTCATCTTTATACGACGTGCATTTGATACAAAAGCGTTCACCGCACATCTGTAGCTTCGGACTATGTCTTCGCACATTGCGTTGGAATCTCACAGAACAAATAACACAACATCCTTTTGGAGTAAATGCTTGTACCATCTTGAATATTCCATATTAATTATAATCCTTCAATAACGCACAGGAAAAATAGAAATATATGAAATTGATGCAATTCGAAAGAAACTGAAAAATAAAATAATGAAGTGTTGTTGTCCCTTGACTTGACTTGTCTTTCTGACAGTGTCAGATAGTGATGTGGCTAAATTTTGTTTAACTCGTTACTGCAGTGTATAAAATAAAAACTCGATTTCATTTTCTCTCAAGGTACCAAAATACTATGTTGTGTAGAGTCAAAGTAGAGAAAATATATGTACTGTGGGTTAATGATTTCTTTTGATAACTTGTAATTTGTCATTAAAATCATCATCGTATCATCATTGATTATTAGATTGAGAGTTGAATCTGGAGTAAGCGCTCTTTACAAAGTGGAACAAAGCCGATCTTACCCGAATGTCACTGGCTTAAACCCCAATGTACCAATATGGAACGGTTGCTGTATTTTGGATCGAGCTATGATTCTTTTCTCCGTTTTTTTTTGTGTGCGTTTCAAACGTGCGAAGCTGTTGGAAACCTCTAGTAACTACCTTAGATTCAACTTGAATTGAGTACTTGAATTACATAATCGGAACAATCGAGTGCCTGACCGTTAGTGATTGAGTAACATCACTAGAGTTAAACTGACAAGGAATCAAAAACTATAATTTTTTATACTTAATGGCTAGGATAGTCGTTCGAAAATAGCAATAACTTTAGTAACTTTCAAGATATCTATTTCTATTATCTATTTTCTTAAGTATCTAAAAGGGTCTCCAGTGTCATAATCGTGTTAAATAAGATATTTTGTTACGAAACATAGTTTTTTTTAGAATTTTCTTGATTATTGATTTTGATCATCAAATTAATTTAATCCAGTTCTTTAAAACCGTAATACCGGTAACATTGCGAAAAAGTATTTCCGAACGTTTGTTTATAATATGGCGTACCGGTCAACGGTCACGTAGCAGGTCTGAAGTTGATACATTGCAGGTCAGACGGAAATGCTCATGGTACAAATAGAAAACCTGTCAGGTTAGCCTGCTAAGTTGACCTGTCATGTACTTGGCAAGTATTTTAAAAGTTGATGGTAGGGCCCCAGTACGAACTAGTGCATTACTGCATTTTTTGTATCAAAAAAGGACACCTTGCTATCTATGTTTACTAAGAACTTGGAATAGGGATTTTTTTAAGGTACTGGAACTTAATTATATTGATGATCTTTATGATTATAATTCTATAAATAAATATTTGATAAGGCCACAAATCATAATTATTTGGATCAACATACAACGTTATTTGCGTAATGCACGATCGGTCAGAATTTGAATCGGTGAAATCGGTTCGAAACAAATGTCTAATCCATTGCTTCATTTACCTTGTTGAGCAGATATTTTTTTCGAACTTATGAAGCAATGGATTGCACAATTGTTTCAAACCGATTTCAATTCTGATTGATCGTATATTACGCATTTAGGGTGCTGATACACCTGCCAGGGTTGCGGGTTAGTCCGAAAGGGATACCGGGACCTTGGCAACAGGCAATTGAAGGAACACGGATGGGTTTTAGTCAGTAAAAGTCTGACATTCCCTTCCGCTCCGCCCAGAGTGGGAGAAGTCATTGGATGATTTCCCACCCTCAAAAAAAAAAAGGGTATGAAATGAAATGAAATAAAATGAAATGAAATGAAATGAAATTGTTTATTCTGTAAATAGGATATTGGAATCACTTTTACACGTCATATTAAAAAGTTGTAAAAATAAGCTAGATGAGGTCGGCGTTTCCTATCTGACTACTCTGAGAAGAAAGGCCGAAACAAGCTCAGAGGTCACCGTCTCCTTTAAAGTCCAGACATAGTCTTGGTCAGGCCATATGAGGACCATGTAGATAAGAGTCTGAAATGGTCTTTTGAGGAAAGAACCACACAGATTTACGTGGACCTGTCCAGTCAGTGCAAGCATTTGTCAGTAATAGTGGAGCTCAACTCAGAACTTAAGGAGCTCAACGACTCGACGAACAATACCAAAGAAAGGACGTTTGGGTAGGTCGCATTAAGTTCTCAAATTGCCAGACCTTCGCTAAAACTAACAGAACGAAAAATAAATATCCACATAGTCCTCACATTCACAATAAAACAATACTTATAAGTAATCATCATGTCATTTTGTATATAATATTCAATAATGTCAATTTGTATATAAAACTGGTAGGTATATTTTTATGGCTTTCCATAATATTCAAAATGTCACAATGCTTAGCAGAGCGAGCAGCTCAATCCCATGCATTTTTGTCTTCTAAATAATCTGTGATTTTATAGTACCCTTTTTTACAAAGTTTGGTTTTAATACAGCTTTTAAATCGTTTAATGGGTAAGTTTCGAATGTCAATGGGAAGTTTGTTATAAAAGCGTATACATTGACTCATGAACGAGTTGCCTACTCTGTGGAGACGAGTGCGATGTACAGCAAGATTGTGTTTATTCCTATGAATATCGGACATTTTTTATGGGTGCTGATACTGACCTGCTAATTGCAAAAAACGTAGTAGTTTTGATGTCGTAAAGCTAAAAGTAGAGACAATTTCTTAACTTTAAATTATTAATTCAGAAACCAGGTGTAAGTCATTTATTTTTTTACTTTTAAGTAGTAGCCTCTTGATCGTCCGCTGGTGATGGTGATGGTGGATACGTGAAGTCACATTAAATTGAATATGGCGCCCTATAGAGGACATACGTAATCTGTTCGATTTATGCCCTAACACGTGTGACTCTGTCTTGTTTATAACATTTTAGTTGACTTTTTTGTCGTAGTTGAGTTTTATATTATAACTTTTTTTTTTTTCTCATTATTGTTAATGGCATGCCTGAGAGATATTTCTCGACGGCATGATAAGTCAAGTCAGAGTCCCTTGGGCGGCTAAAACTCTGACACCAAGTTAGTCACGAAAAGAAGAACATAATATGTTCTTCTAAAATATTATTTTAACGGCGTGACTTTATTCGATCGAATAAATGCTTATTAATAAGTGTTTGAAATAAAACAAAGAGAGAAAGTGAAATATGGATTTCACTTAATTTGAAATAGAAAAAACACCAGTGGTAGTTACACTCGTCGTAATTTACACAAGTTACAAAGAAAAAACGTGTGTTGCCACACGTCATAAACATTTTTAAGGAAATTAATGTGGCTCACATAAAACCAAAAAAAATTGACAAGAATACGGTATTGAATTTGATTCTAAATTATTATAGATTACTACAATTAATTACATTGATCTATAATAATTCAGAATATCAAATTTATTTATTTTATTATTTATATACACACATTAAAATACTTAATATGATGATGATTTTTATATAATTATGTTCACATTGTATTGAACAATAAGAATATCTTTTTTGATACGCACCTAATTAGTGAAGAAACAAATATTGAAGAAACGTGACCGAATATTTAGGCAACAAACAATGAAACAACTAATAATCTCTCTTAATTATTTATTACGAAGAAACACAATTTCCTTGACGTCAATGTAAAGGACATATTATGAATAACGCATGACTAAATTTTAATACTTAATATATATTTTTCTGTTAATTGCGTCTTAATCCTGAGAAAAACAACATATGTTTCTGCCGTTATCGTGAGGATAACGTGAACAAACAAGTTTAATTTTGATTTGTAGTGTTTATACATAAAACCCAATTGGAAAACTTCAAAGTAGGTATAAAGATTTTTTTACTTTCTAGGTGTATTACTTATTATGCATTCAACTTAATCACAGAGCCTTTACAGAGGTTCAACTTTTATTAGAGAGAGAGTTGTATGTTGTTGCATAATATTAGGTCTTTAACTATGAAATTGACGTTCTGTATGAAACAATTTAAACGATTATTTTTCATGTATTTTTTCGAAGTAATCACCCATGCAATCAATGCATCTTTGCCAACGCAGTGGCAGTTTATTGATGCCCTTCTTAAAGAAATCAGCTGGACGGGAGGCAACAAATTCTTCAAAGGCATTTTGTGCTGCCTCTCGGGTATTGAATTTTTTTCCCGCCAAGAAGTTATCCAAATTCTGGAAAAAGTAGTAGTCTGTAAGCGCAAGGTCTGGTGAGTAGGGCGGATGACGGAGAGCTTCCAACCCCAGTTCTTGCAACTTGGAGACCGTCTGCTGTGCAGTATGAGGTCGCGCGTTGTCGTGCAGGAGCAGCGGAGACGAGCGATTGACCAATGCTGGTTGGAGATGTGCCAGCTTCTCCATCATTGTGTTCAGTTCTTCACAGTACACATCTGCAGCAATGCTCACCCCGTTTGGTAAGAAGCTGTGATGAATCACACCGGCGCGGCGCTAGACCACCAAACAGTGACCATCACTTTTCTAGGGGTAAGTTTTCGTTTAGAGCATTGTTTAGGTACTGAACCAGGATCCAACCAACTTGCTGAGCGCTTGCGGTTATCAAACAGAATCCATTTTTCATCGCAGGTAACAATGCGGTTCAAAATTCCTTCATTTGTGTGTCTGTTGAGCAGTGCAAGGCACGCCTCGACGCGTACTTCGCGCTGGCGATCATTGAGTTCGTGGGGCACCCATTTGTCAAGATTTTTTGCCTTGCCAATTTGACGCAAATGGACCAATATTGTTTTGACGCTAACGTCGAAAGCTGCTGCTAATTCAGCCATAGATTGTGTATCATCAGCTTCCACAATCGCCTTTAATTCGTCATTGTCGACCAAAGTCTTCGGACGACCGCGAGGTTCATTTTTCAGGTCGAAATTTCCAGAACGGAAGCGAGAAAACCAATAACAGGTGGTGCGTTGGTTTGTAGTGTTAGCTCCGTAAACGTCGTTAATGTTGCGTGCCGCTTGTGCCGCGTAGCTGCCACGACGGTACTCATATTCCATAATTACTCGAATTTTTAACGTATCCATGATGACAAAAAAGATTGAAATGCGATGAAAATGTAACACTAATCATTAAACAAATGACTTCTTTTGAAAAAAGAATTCCATGTTTTTTAAATAAAATTAATTTGAAATTAGAATTCTTAGCCAAACAAAAATTATTTTGATTTGAAATGGCCAGTACTGCAGAACGGCAATTTCATAGGTAAAGACCTATTATACCGATCTATCGGTTTTATTTTTTTATGTGCATGTGTTTCTGTCACAACACAACACAAATAAACCTATTTTTTTCTTTCTATCTTAAGGAATCGAATTTTCAAAGCAGATTGGAATATTACCTACAGTCCGCGCCATCATTGAAGTCTATTTGACGCGGCGCTAGTGTCTATGGCCCTGCATTACATTACATTTAAAAAATGTAGTTCCACGATTTCCCGGGGGGTTTCTTTCCTAGCGCACACTATACAGTCCGGCCGTTGAGAGAATGCGTTCTTGACATCTGTCAGTTCCATACGAACAAATATGTGTTTTGATTACTATAGCCTGCTTTTTAATCTTGTAGACTAATTTGACAGGTGCAAGTGTTAAACTCCAAATTGAAAAACCAAAGAACAATCATTTGACAAATTAGGCTACGAAATTAAAAAACAGACTACTAGAAATTGTCCAAGTGTCAGATGTCAGGAACGCATTCTATCGACGGCCGCGCTGTAGGTAATAGGCATGCTTAATGGAAATCTTACCTATAAAATTATATGAGACGTCTCTCATAATACTAGTAAAACACACCTTCCAATATGTAAAGAAAAGGATAATAAACGTATTATTGAAATCCTTAAAACGGTCTTTACTTTGGTGTCCAACCATTACCCTAAATATCCCATTCAAATATACTCACCCAAAAACTTCACAGCCCTAATATTATTCACACTGAGACTCAAACCACGTGGCCAGACACTTGACTAAATATAATCTGTTTACATACAAGAGACCTAGATATTCCGCAAATAATATTATTTATGCTGCACAAACAAAGGGGTACATATTTCACACGTTACACGGAGTTTCCTTGTCCTTGTCCACGTGATGTAAGGTAGGTAATGCAGGCTGCCTTTCCACGTGGTGCTATGAATAAACGTCCCGGGGAGAACGTATATAGAATATGATTGGAATTTGTATACCTATTATGACCGAAAAACTCCGCGTAAAGTTTTTTCAGCGATATTAAAATACATTTGAGAAGCGTTGGATTCTATTTTTTTTTTTTTGGGAAATCGTTTAAAATTGCGTGGGAATTAAACGGGTATCTTACACTTGTCTACAGTTAGACCCGACTTCTTAGTTTTTTTTTAGTAATTTTTAATTAGGTAGGTTCTGCGGCCGCGTACCGGACGACGTAGTGTTGGAAGGCTTCCCACAAGGTGGACCGATGACCCTGTGAATGCTGCAGGAATCTGCTGGATGCGGGAAGCACAGAACCGGTCGAATTGGCGGTACTTGGGGGAGGCTTACGTCCAGCAGTGGCAATATATGCTACAGCTCAATTCTAGAGACATGATTGTCACCAGAGCCTTGCTGTTGCTGGTCCAGACTACTGATAGTCATGGATCAATGAACCACCGATGAAGCGACCAATTACCTTATTAATTTTTGAAAGTAGACGAACGCATGAAGTTTAGAAATTATCACATGGCCTAACCCAGGTTGTGGTCTACTTGCGCGCCAAATTTCATCCAAATCCATTCAGCTTTTAAGGTGTGAAAAGATAACAGACAGACTTATTTTGGCATTTATACCTACTAAACAAAAATGGAAGTACTTATGGAGTTATGAATTATGTAAATTATTTATTTTCAGAAAATCAAAATCAACCATCACGTTATCTTTAAACAAAAAATCAAAAAATTCAACACAAACCAGATAGTATAAATATATCTAACATATTTATTTTGTCGCTTTATACCCACGTATATATGTTATCGTTACGTATACATGTGTAGGTATATGACACATTAACGAATGTTGGTAGGTAGAACAACGTGAGACGTGGCCAAACATGTGCACTTCCGAATCGCCGTCACAACGTGACCTACCAGGGCGCACGGCCGCGCCGCGACGCAGCTGAACTGAACTAAAATGTTACGTGTTTACACATGTTTTTTTATGAATTTGTGTTCCATTTCGTTATCAAATATTTTTACTCTGTAACACTATTGCATCAGTACCTACTTACTGGAGAATTCGTAAATAGGTTTCACTAGTTTTGTGCTATTTTCATAATTCTATGAAATGTAAAGTTGTGATACATTCCCTAGAATGGTTAATTGTGAGGAATTACTATGTAAACTTTCTTTGATTAGAAATTAAAATAGGTACCATTTTCGTTAGGGCTATTTTTTAGTATTCATAAGTAAATGTTGTTTTTTTGTTTCTTTAATTGCTTGGATGTTTATGGAGTTATAAATAGGTTTATACCAAAAACAATTCAAAAAATATATAATAAATTGAACCAACACTACCAATCATAAATACAATATAAATATTCGTGTATTTTTCATAATACTTATCATAAGTATGACGTATTACATAAATCTACTGTCACCTATTCTAGAAAATACATATATTTTTATACATATAACCAACAAGCAGGTAAATGTGAGGAATATACGATACATGTCAACCGGTTACTGAAATGAATTAAAATGTGTATTAACTTAATGAATAATTATTTTACGTATAACGATATTACGTAAAACGATAATACAATGTAATTATTCGAAACTTGTTTAAAATAAAGGGTTCTTGATTTATTTGCAAATTATCTCTTCAGGCTATAATCATCTCACTGAAGACTGTTTTGTTTTTCGTTCGGAACCGAAAATATAATCCGGTCGGACTCTACATAAAATACCAAAGACCTCTTATTTAAACATTTATGAACACATTATAAATAAACAGACAAGAAGAAAAAAAACAGAAAATTATGCACAAAGGTGATGCTTATTTCTAATTAAAGAAATCTCTTTCAGCATACCTGCGGTAGGAAAGTAAAATAACTCTCAAATAGAAAACAAGAAAAGAACCATTACTCAAATGATTCACAATATGAAGTTTATTATGCAAGCCGAATGTTTTCAAAGCAAGCCACGCGAGCTTGAAACATTGCATATCTTATCGGACGCACGTTTTCACGCGCGCAAAATTGAAAAGCATTAAAAAGGAATGAAATATTTTACTAGGTCGTGTGCTAGGGCTGCCGTCTTTTAAGACGACAACTGCTGGTTTCATAAAATAACTATTTACAAACGACTTATGATTCACAATCACAGGGATCTTCATGAAAACTGACTTTTGTCCAATTCTATAAAAAAATAACTTTACATACTTTTAGGAATGCTTTAGACCATAGAACTGAATAACTTTTAGTATGGGATCAACTTTGAAATCGCGAAAAAAGAAAGAGATGTCCCAGAGGCGGCTCGTGATATTTATTTGTGGGGGTTCACTAAAAAAAGAAACGTAGAACTAGAGCTTACCATTTATTTTATTTGTAAAGAAAATCCATTCGGCGATCTTTTTGGCGAGCGAAGACATCTATCACTTTCTTGTGAAAATCAGTTATGGAATTAATTAAGCGTTTTTCAATGCTTATCATACAACAAGATACACTGTATTGTTCCATTTTTAACACAAATGTCGCGCACAAACTATTTTTAATAATTATTTAGAATAAACACTGCGAATCTACTGCCAGCCGAGTTGAGCCGACCGTTTGTTTACATAAGATCGGCAACAGCGCAAAGGCATAGATCGCATTCCCGCGCGCCGCCGCCTTGCGCCGTTTGGCAACGTCGCGCGTGAGCGGCGCTCCAAATTAGGCTAATTTCTCATACAAAATCTTTTGTTTCACGCGTCGGACTGTGTCGATATTTCTCTTTCGCACTCATTGAATACAGTGCTAGAAATCGTACTGAACTTTGTTTCATGGGAGCGCAATCGCTGGCGCTCCACACGTTACAACTTGACGCCCAATGTACGCGTAGGAAATGGTTTTCTAGTAAACTGCTATTGTATACATGGGCATAGTAGAAAGAATGTATGTATAGGATTATAATAAAGAAATATAGATTATGCTATTTTCGTGGGAGTGCACTGCACCAGCGCTCTTTATGACGAGCCGCCTCTGAGATGTCCCATACTGCTTAGGACAGTTGTATTAAACTTTATGTATGAGTGTGATTATGAGCGAATATGAGCGTGAATATGAGCAGCTGATTTTTTGCGCGATTTCAAAGTTGGTCCCATAATAAAAGTTATTCAGTTTGATGGTCCTCCGATTAGACTGGAAGCCGACCCCAACATAGTTGGCAAAAGGCTAGGCCGATTAATTGGATAGGATGGACTGGCTTTGTCCCATTAAGTTCTATCAGGTATATACGGCGAAAATAAAGGTAATTTAAAAAAAACGACACACATAAGACCTGCTTTAAAACTATTTTTTACAAACCTATTTCTGCAATAAAAGCTTTAAAACTTTATAGTTAGTTCAGTTATCATGCAAAGTTTCATGATCTAATTTGAAGTATTTTTTTTAATACCAGCGGTTTATAATTCTGTGCAGAGGTAACTTTGGATTTTTCTTCTATAGAGAAAATTTTATGTAATCGTGTTTTCGCCTCACATAAGACCTAGCATCAATCCTCAACTTTAACATATATTTATTTCAAAATTAATGCTGCGGTATTTTCGGCATAACAGAGGATCATGCTAAGCAATTTGTGATTGGGTGCGCCCTTAATATACGCCCAATACGCTTAGTAGTCCTGACTACTTTATTATGGCTATAGATGTAAATAAACCGTTTTAAACCAAAATCCGTGGTATTAAAACCATTTTAAATTTGTTTAACACGGTTTTTAAACCACGGATTTTGGTTTAAAACGGTTTATTTGCAACTATAAATATGGCCCACGTTTGAAAGTCTCTCTGTATGATTGAATTTAAATTTATTACGGACACAGTAGGACGGTACACTGAATATCCCGAAATTGCGTAGATGTTTCCTTCTTGCATGCACACTAAATCTTTTTTTGACTGTACCTGATCATGCTTTCTTCCCACGCCAGACTTGTCCCGAGCTTCACTCAGCTTACAGACAAGCTCACGATCCTTTTTAGGTTTTCGTACCGTCAATAATGGAACGTATCGAAATCTATGTCATAACGCACACGTGGGATAAATAGACTGCCGGGATTTCCATACGTTCATTGACCATCGTCTGCTTAGCGGTCTTGCGGATAACCTTTGGATGAACTGAAAGAAAGGAGAGACATTCTTCTTCTTCAGCTAGTAGATTTAAAAAAGGAATAAGAAGTAATGCTTATCCCAGCTGTTACACAGATTTTTGAAGTTGAATGCATCTTTACAAACATTATTTTTAAAAGTTACCTACATCCAAAACACTTTTATAGATCTTATTTGATACCATAATGTGGTACGGAACCCACAGTGAATAAGTAAGGCTCGCATTGGCCGTTGTTTGTGTACATGTAGAATTATTTATATTTACGCAATCAGCGTTGAGTGGAAAATCCTGGAAAACGAGGGCTTGACCCGGGACAGGGAAACTCAGTCACGTTGCAACATCGTGTTGCAATGAGTTGGAAACGTGTTTTTAAAATTCTTATTTGGATATTACTTTATGTCTAGGTATCATTGTTAAAATTTCACTAGTGTTATTATATTAAACATGTTACAATAATAAATTGATCAAATTAATGTGTCGTTTTAAATTTTTACATTTAACATAATTATTTAAATATTTGTATGAGAGTCCACGGCGAAACATACGTAATCATTAATCATACATAATCCGCCTAAAATGTTCCCACTTCTGGGACACAGGCCTCCTCTCTCTGAGAGGAGCGGGCACCACGCGGGCCCAGTGCGGTTGGTGGATGTCACATGTCTTCAATTGTTTGCGAATTTATGGCGAAACAGGTAAGATCCTAATTCCATTAATTAAGGGCCATAGTTTCCTGACTGATCTTGCGCATGTGGGCGGAGCTTAAGTCCCTACTCTAGACACGCGCGGTGGCGCGCTACACTAAAATGTTGATCAAAGAATATGCAGGGGCGCAGACATGCGCACGTAGGTCGCCATTTTTGCCTACGATTCTTGTGCCTCATTAATGGTAGATGCAAGGCTGATATTTGTATAGATCGATACTTATGTTTGTGCGTATACGTATATTTTATGTTTTGAACAGGACATTATTTTTAGCATATATGTGGAAGAAAAATTTTACAAAAAAAAAAAAAACAACCGCCTTCAAAAAAAACAATCAAAAAGTGAAAAATAACTTTCTTTCTCTTTCTCTTTCTTTATCTCTCTTTCTCTCTCTTTCTTTCTCTTTCTTTTTCTTTCTTTCTCTTTCTTTCTCTTTCTTTCTGAAATGAAATGAAATTGTTTATTCTGTAAATAGGATATTGGAATCACTTTTACACGTCATATTAAAAAGTTGTAAAAATAAGCTAGATGAGGTCGTCGTTTCCTATCTGACTACTCTGAGAAGAAAGGCCGAAACAAACTCAGAGGTCACCGTCTCCTTTAAAGTCCAGACATAATCTTGGTCAGGCCATATGAGGACCATGTAGATAAGAGTCTGAAATGGTCTTTTGAGGAAAGAACCACACAGATTTGAGTGGACCTGTCCAGTCAGTGCAAGCATTTGTTAGTAATAGTGGAGCTCAACTCAGAACTTAAGGAGCTCAACGACTCGACGAACAATACCAAAGAAAGGACGTTTGGGTAGGTCGCATAAAGTTCTCAAATTGCCAGACCTTCGTTAAAACTAACAGAACGAAAAATAAATATCCACATAGTCCTCACATTCACAATAAAACAATACTTATAAGTAATCATCATGTCATTTTGTATATAATATTCAATAATGTCAATTTGTATATAAAACTGGTAGGTATATTTTTATGGCTTTCCATAATATTCAAAATGTCACAATGCTTAGCAGAGCGAGCAGCTCAATCCCATGCATTTTTGTCTTCTAAATAATCTGTGATTTTATAGTACCCTTTTTTACAAAGTTTGGTTTTAATACAGCTTTTAAATCGTTTAATGGGTAAGTTTCTCTTTCTTCAATTGGGTTTTTCCATCTGAAATTTCTCAGTGGTAGCCCGGAGTCTGGATTTATGGCCGATGAAACAGGTAATCCAGACATGTAATATGATGGAACTTAAAACATAACTGGCGAAATGTGGGTGTACTATAGTTACATCTCTGTCTCACCCTTCGGGGAATAAACGCGTGATGTTTTGTTGATAAATATGTTTGATGAATGACTTATTAAAAACAGAGTAAAATCACGTATACAGCAGATTTATTTCCTTGTTTCTTTCTTTCTCTTTCTCTTTCTTTCTCTTTCTTTCTCTTTCTTTCTCTTTCTTTCTCTTTCTTTCTCTTTCTTCAATTGGGTTTTTCCATCTGAAATTTCTCAGTGGTAGCCCGGAGTCTGGATCAAACAGGTAATCCAGACATGTAATATAATACATGGAACTTAAAACATAACTGGCAAAATGTGGGTGTACTATAGGTACAGTAAGCGGCCAGAATTGCAATCCCACTCTAAGGATTAGTATTGCTTCAAACACCCGCAGGCCGTACCTACGTCTGTGTGCGGTACCTGCAACGGTGTGTTTAAGTGATGTGTTCACAAACTGGCGTCGAACGAAACAAAAAACATACCGTCGCTTTCACACCCAAGAGTACGTAATTACGTGTGACCTTGGTAGGTTCATAACATTGCTAAAATTCACTATAATTTATTAAGTTCTAATAGCTGATAGCGTAACGTATTCGATTGTGAGACCAAATAGGTCTGGGTTCCAATCTCGAGATGATATTTTATTTTTCTTTTCAACAATAATCTTCATCTGTTCTTTTATTATTATATAAATATAATAATTATTATATTATTATTCTAGTTTATTAAAACGAAAATAAAAATTTAAGAATTACTTTATTGTTATTGAATTATGGGGTTAAGAATAAAAATGTTCAATAAGTGATAACAATTTTTTTATTCGATATAATTATAAGAAGTTTAAATAAATTAACTTCTAGTTAAAACAGTTCACTTTCTCCTATAGAACAATATATTGAAGTAAAGTAGCTAATCAGTGAACTATGACAATCAGACTAAAATATTGTATCTTAGTAATAAGTATAATAATATTGTGCTTTAATTACTCTGTGTGTGGGTAACATGCAAAAAATTTAGCAAATCTACCCACGTAAATATAAAAAGTGCGGACTCGTTGTCACAATACAAATTACTCAGTAATACTACTTTTATTCTACTGCGAGTGAGTTCGTTCTATCTCAAACCTCAAAGTTAACAAAGGACTTATTGAGGTTATAGCTTAAGTATTCATTTTCATTACGAAAAGAAGATTGAAACTAAACCTTAAAATAGTCCATATTATGGATATGACACAATATAATTTTTATATTACTAAAATCAATTTGTAATTTATTTATAACATAATAATACTTTGTATAACCCCATTATTAGTACGAGTAAGAAAAGTAAGAAATAATAATTTTTACTTAGTAAGTAAACGTTGACGCATGGGTCCTACAATATTGAATCATCCTACTAATATTATAAATGTGAAAGTTTGTGTGTTTGGATGTTTGTTACTCAATCACGCAAAAACGGCTGAATGGATTTGGTTGAAATTTGGCAAACAGATAGTTTATTACCTAGATTAACACATAGGATGCTTTTTTATCCCGATATTCCCACGGGATCGAAACTTACGCGGGTGAAACCGCGGGGTGCAGCTACTATATAATATTTGTATAAATCTTGTGTTTATATTTTTGTTTTGAGCTGGTTTTCGGTGATTCAAATCTTCAGCGTGGAGTGCACGGTTCACGGTTCGTAACGACGTGTCGAATAAGTCGGCAAAACGTCTTGTCGGTATGAAACCACTTGTTTCATACTCGCTGACCATGTCTCGTTGCGCCTCTTTACAGGGGTGGGGTCTTCCACTTCACTTTCGACTGGCGGCTATTCTTCTTCATATTTTGTGACCCACCGACTCACAGTATTTCCCTAAAACAAAAAGGAGTACTGTTAGGCTACTAAACAAAATACTAATATTACCTACTATCTATAAACATAATTATAATTATTGAAATTAGAAATTGCACTTTAAATTATTTATTAAAATGTTATTTTATTATTCAATAATCTAAGTAAATAAATTTACTATGATACTATTTATTTTTTCCTGTATTTAGATTAGACCATAAGGTAAATATAAAACAGTAAAAAAATAACTACAAAGATCAGCAGCTATACCTACTTTAATTAGATAAATGTTTGATAAAATAATTAAATCATAATACTTACACTCAGTTCAGTTTCGTCAGATTGTGATATAGGTATAAATGTATTATTAAGTCCACTTTTACGAAGCGCAATAATATTCGCTTTCATTCCAATATTTAAATTTGGTTGCATTTTTCAAAATGAATCACAACACAGCTAATAGATTTAACACACGTCACTATCCCTCAATGACAATAACAACCAACCAATAACGTTATACTTAGTCGCGGTGAATCAGGTGAATGAGTCGTAAGTTTACTGCATTCGTCTAACTTATAATTATTTATGTGGGTATAATCATAAAATTTTACGAGTTTAGTGAACAAGACCAACTTAACAAGGAATTATAGTCAATAGCGTGATCAGTCGAGTAATTTTTAAAACATAAAAAAAACTATCACCGCGCGTCAGATTCGAACCCGCGGCTTGTTATGCATGAAACCCACATACGATAACCGCTACGCTATTATGCCATATACTCCAGTGGTTGAATTTATGAAATACAATCATTTGCAAACGAATGAGAGTGTGTGTGTCTATAGTATAGAAATGACTTATTATAAGAAGGTCGTAAGTTAAACCGAAGCGTCAATCTATTCGTCTGTACGATTGGGATTCCACTTCTGACCGCTGCTGTACATCTCTGTCTCACCCTTCGGGGAATAAACGCGTGATGTTTTGTTGATAAATATGTTTGATGAATGACTTATTAAAAACAGAGTTAAATCACGTATACAGCAGATTTATTTCCTTCTTTCTTTCTTTCTCTTTCTTTCTCTTTCCTACATTACCAGGAAATAAATGATTTCTTTCTTTCTTTCTTTCTTTCTTTCTCTTTCTCTTTCTCTTTCTCTTTCTTTCTCTTTCTTTCTCTTCAGACAGGTAATCCAGACATGTAATATGATGGAACTTAAAACATAACTGGCGAAATGTGGGTGTACTATAGGTACATCTCTGTCTCACCCTTCGGGGAATAAACGCGTGATGTTTTGTTGATAAATATGTTTGATGAATGACTTATTAAAAACAGAGTTAAATCACGCATACAGCAGATTTATTTCCTTCTTTCTCTTTCTCTTTCTTTCCCTCTCTTTCTTTCTCTTTCCTTCTCTTTCTTTCTATTTCTTTCTCTTTCTTTCTTCAATTGGGTTTTTCTATCTGAAATTTCTCAGTGGTGGCCCGGAGTCTGGATTTATGGCCGGTCAAACAGGTAATCCAACTTAAGGCCATAGTTTCCTGACTGACCTTGCGCATGTGGGCGGAGCTTAAGTCCCTACTCTAGACACGCGCGGTGGCGCGCTACACAAAATGTTGATCAAAGAATATGCAGGGGTGCAGACATGCGCACGTAGGTCGCCATTTTTGCCTACGATTCTTGTGCCTCATTAATGGTAGATGCAAGGCTGATATTTGTATAGATCGATACTTATGTTTGTGCGTATACGTATATTTTATGTTTTGAACAGGACATTATTTTTAGCATATATGTAGAAGAAAACTTTTTACAAAAAAAAAAAAAACAACCGACTTCACAAAAAACAATCAAAAAGTGAAAAATAACTTTAGTTTCGGAAGTCGGTGTCTTTGCTGGTGTATTTTCATAATTGACGGAGTAATCGCGTAACATACATACAAAAAAAAAAAAAACATACAGTCGAATTGAGAACCTCCTCCTTTATGAAGAAGTCGGTTAAAAATATATTTACAATGCATGTGCTCGAAAAGAGCGTTTTCCAGGCAGCCAAATTGTGCGGAAAGAGCCACTTTTTCGCAATGGTGCTTTTTACTTTTCAGTTTTTAGGGTTCCGTAGTCAACAAGGAACCCTTATAGTTTCGCCATATCGGTCCGTGTGTCTCTCCGCGGCTTAGCTCAGAGACTCTTAGTACTGTAAAGCTGTAATTTGGTATGGGTATACAAATAAATCACGCCGACAAAATGGAAAACCAAAATGAAAAAAATATTTGTTTATGGTGTCTATGCCGATAGTGACATTAAAATGTAAATCCGGGATGGCGGCTGGGAAAATTTTGTTTTGTTTTAAATCGTACGTGAGAAGGAACTTCGTTCCTGGCGGGGGTCCCCCGACCGCACACGTTGATGTTATTACCTTCTTTCGACATAATGTGATCTAGATTTTCTAGAACAATTCGTAATTTTTTAACTTCAAATATGAAAGAATGAATAAGCAATCGCTCACCAGATGATTACAATAGTACATTACTATTACTGTCGCAGCCGGCAACTGACGCATTGATGGACGATCGTGAAAATGTGGACCGAGGCACACATAAGTGAGTTCATCAATGCTTGGTTGCGGCCAAGACTTAAATAGTACTTTTCTCAAATATGCGCAGAAATTCAAACAGAGTAAATTATAAATTCCAGAATCAATGTCGGACCATGATAATTTTTCACGCGCCAATATGTTCACTTGTTTATTCTTTTAGGGAAGGTGCGTATTTACGCGACCAGGTTTTTTACACCAGGTTTTTACTTGTAAGTAGGTACTTACGCCGACCAAGTGCCGACCCGAAATACTCGCAAGACTTCAAAGTATTTTGCTCCGTCGACTCTCGACGCGATTCTGCTCCTTATTTATATGAAGTTACGGATCAATGTTCTGTGCAAGTATTTTTACTTTAAAGGTTTGGAAGTTTTTTTTTTGTAGACGCAATTCTGCTCCTTATTTATATTACGTTACGAATCAATGTTCTATGCAAGTATTAAATTTTCCGTACATTACTGTTGCGGCCTGCAACTGGGCTATTGATGGATGATCGTGAAAATGTGGGCCCACTGTTAGGCACACAGACGCGAGTCCATCAATGCCTGGTTGCGGCCAAGTCTTGTATAGAACTTTTCTCAATCTCACAATGCGCGGAATTACAAACTAAGTAAATTAATTATAATTTCCAGAATTAATGACGAACAAGGCTAATGTTTCACGCGCCAATATGTTCATTTGTTTCTTATTTATTTTAAACGGGTTATTCCCAAAGTACCCCATTCTTTTGATATAAAAAGATAAAAATCTCATACATGTAGGAAAGGGTTCAAAATGAAATTGCCGTTTCTTCATTTAAACTTCTTTTTAATTATTAGTTTTCACCTTTTTCTTCTTACAATAAATCAGTCTCCGCCATCTTCGAATACCCTTCTTGCAATCCCAAATCCAATCATTCACCTTTCACTCACTCATTCTCAACTTCCCCTTTCACTCAACCCTTCGTTCATAAACACAAACGTTCAGAAACTTTTACACGCTTTATATAATCCTACAACTCGGCCGTCCTGCCAATCAGTCTGGCCTCAGACTGAATCCACTTTAAATCACTTCTAAGCAAAAATTAGTTACAAATCAACAAACTCTTAACTTTTAATGTAAAGTACTCAATACTTAGTACTACTTTATACTTAAATGATACTGGTACAGTATAAGACACACAGTCGGCAACATTCTTAAGAAAACTATCTAAAACATACTGAAAGAAAATCTTATATCTTATAGGTAACTACCCAAATAAAATACAACCTTGAGCCTACTGTGGTCTGACTTAAAAGAAAATAAAAAAAAGTTGTACACATCAGTAAGTTAGACACCATCAAGTTATTATATTCCTTGTATAGTTATGAAACACCCTGCATACCATCTTATAATATTACACAAATACAAAGGTACAGTTGAGCTAAGGCCATCTTTTCATGTGGTCCACACCTGATGTAGTCCTTATAGGCCCCTCCTTACCTCTGTCTACTTTCTCTACCTCATATCTGTCCTTTCCCAACTCTTTTGTGACTTTATAGGGTCCATGGAACTTCGGTCTTAATTTCAAGGCATTCCCAAATTGCGTTCTTTGTATCGCAACTAGATCACCTTTCTTGTACTTCTCTCCTTCTTTACGTTTCTTGTTGAATGTTTTTCGGTTCTCTTCCTGTATTCTTAATATTTGTGCCTTAGCTTCTCTTCGTGATTCATCTCTTTTATGCATGAACTCCATCCTGTTTTCTTCTTCTAAAAATTCTAATATCTTCATATCTTCTTTCATTCTTAGTTTAACACCAGTTAACAATTCACATGGTGTTGTATTAATTGATCGTTGGTATGTACTGTTTATGACTCTTTGAAGCTTACTGACATACTTGTACCAATGGCCAGGCTCTTCTATGCACATCTTGGTTAAAGTTGAAATGATAGTTCGGTTCATCCTTTCTACTTGGCCATTCCCCCTGGGTATTCCAGTTGTGATAGTGATATGTTCAATTTCTTCAACTTGACAATATTCTCGAAATTCGCCTGAGGTGAATGCTGTTCCCCTGTCTGTGATTATTCTCCGTGGGTTTCCATAGTCTTTCTGATGCAACTTCAATTTCTCAACAGTTTCTTTGGATGTTACTGTCTTGACAGGATAGATCCACACAAACTTAGTATACCCGTCAATTACTGCTAGAATGTAGTTATACATTTTTTTTGTAGCATCTAAAGGTCCTAGATGGTCACAGTGTAGAGTATCTAAAGGTAGCTCTCCTTTATCTATTGGATTTAAGAATCCCTCCTTCTTTCCAGATTTCCTGCTGGCCAATAAACACGGTACACACATAGAAATGACCTTATCAATTTTACTGTCTAATTTTGTGATGTAATAATCCTTTTCTAGGATATCCTTAGTTTTCTTCTTTCCAAAATGTCCTATTCCATGAGCTCTTTTAATCATTTCCAAATCCATAATTTCAGGTATTACTAACTTCTTCTGTACACCTTTATAAATAACACCATTGTCTAAAAAATAATCTTCATATTCACTTTCTTCGAGAACTTCTCTCATAATCTTTAATCCATCATCCTCTTCTTGAGCTTTCTTTATCCTGGCATGTAGTTCAACATTTACAAAGCATATATTCCTACTTAGGGCATCAACGTGTTGCATCTTATCCCCTGTTCTATGCTCTATGGAATAATCAAAATCCTGCAGGTATAGAATCCATCTGGCCACCTTTGCAGGGACGTCTTTCTTATTAAAGGTTTTCTGTAATGCTTCACAATCTGTCACTATTTTAAAATGTTTCCCCATGAGATATCTTCGGAATTTCTTCACTCCTTCAATAACTGCTAAAGCTTCAAGTTCGTAACTGCTACACTTTTGTTGTGTATCTGTGGTTTTTCTGCTCATGTAGTGGACTGGATGCAAATTACCATCCTTCGGATCTTTCTGCATTAAAATCGCTGCATAGCCATATTTGGAAGCATCTGTGTGTAATTCAGTTACCATTTGTACATCAAATATCTTGAGAACTGGTTCACAACATAATTTGGATTTTAATTCTTCAAAAGCTTGTATGTGTACACCTTCAAAACTAAACTCATTTTTCTTTAATAAGTCTGTCAACGGTTTTGCAATTAATGCATAATTCTGAATGAACTTTCTGAAGTATGAAGTCAGTCCCACAAAACTGTGTACTTCTTTTAAACTTTTCGGCATTGGAAACGTCATTACCGCCTTTGTTTTCTCAGTGGAGGGTTTCACTGTTCCATCAGAAATAATGTACCCCAAGTATTCAACGGACCTTTGAAGTATCTGTGACTTTTTCCAATTTATTTCAAGTCCATATTCTGCTGCCATCTTTAACACATCTTTAAGTTTTAATATTCCATCTTCTTCATCTTCTGACAATATTATTAAATCGTCGATGAATATCAAAACAACTCCATTTCTAATTAAGTCAGCAAATATGATGTTAATGTATCGTGTAAAATACTTCGGACAGATGGAAAGGCCAAAGGGTGCCCTTAAAAATTCATATTGGCCTTCAGGGTTACTTGTCACAAATGCTGTATATTTTACAGACTCTTCTTCTATGGGCAAGTGAAAAAATCCATTTTTCAGGTCGAGAGTACTAAACATCTTCACCTTACACAGTTTATCGATATGATCCTCAATCACAGGCAATGGATATTCATCTTTTACCATTTTTTGATTAATCTTCCTATAATCGACGCACACTCTGGTACTCCCATCTTTTTTCTTGACTAAAACCAGAGGACTTGCATACTCGGAATAGCTTGGACGAATAATACCCTTGGATAACCACTCTTCAATTTGATTTCTTACCACTTCTTCTTCCGATAGTGCCAATCTTCTGGGTCGCTGTGTAACAGGTATGTCATCCTTCAATATAATCTTTAATTTAATGGGCGCATCTTTAGTCTTCGTGGGTTTATAATTATCTATAATTTCTTGCACCGTTGAATTTTGCTCATCATAGCTAGAAAACATGCAAATAACATTTTGATACGAAATATCGTAGAACTGAGGCCTTATCTCAACTGAACCCTTATTAATAACTGTGATAGTGTTTACCAAAAACGGCTGGCCTAAAATTACGTCGTATGGTATCACGTTAGCAGGTACTATGTAGAAACTAATATTGTAATTATGGTTATCAATAACTAAATCTGTGTCGAACTTACCAATTGAAAGCACCTTACAGGATCCCAACCCAGTTAGTAACATCTTCTCGGGTTTGTATACACTATCTAACTTCGAAAACAACTCGAGCGTAATTAAATTTAAATCACTACCCGTGTCAATCAAACAATTCACCGTATATCCACGTATTTTAACACTTTTTATACTTTTATTTATTATCGGAACCGGATCACCTTTGTTTACATTCAGTATGTTTTGACGTTGATGACAGATGTCACTGTCACTTCCGGAGTGAATGAATTGTGACTCGCACTGACCGACCGAACCGAAGTTTGTTATCGGCTCACTCACTAGCTCTTCCGAACCGTCGTCATCATCCGCATTCGCAGCGCCCCCTGACGTTTGATATTGAACGAACATCGACCGCCGATCCGACTTCGCTGCGCCGCCGCCATGATTGTTTGATGATTTTTTATTAGGTTCTTTCTCGTTTGAAGTACCCGCCGCCTTGCATTCCGGACCAATATGCCCAAACTCATTACATTTGAAGCATTTAACACCTTTGGAACAGGAACTCGCCACATGCCCTTTATCACCACACTTGTAACAACGCTGAGCTATAGATGATTTAGCTTCGGGCTCCTCTTGCGGCTTCGCTTTCGCCGGTTTATCACGCTGCTTCGTAGATTCAGCTTTCTTGGATTTTTGTTTAAAAGCTTCGTACAGAACTAATTTTTCCTTCAACACCGGATAAGATGTCACCCCGTAGAATAGCAGCTTATTTGACTCGTAGTCTGAAATTCCGTCAATTATATACTGAATCGCAACGTAGTCTGGGAACTTCGCGCGCTTGCCTAGTTCTTTCATAACGAGCATGTATTGATAAAATGTCTCGTTTGCTTGTTTCTTCCGCGTGCTCATCATCTCGTGCATCTGTTTGCTGTTCACCGTTTCAGGGAATTCTTTGAGCAGCGCCGCCTTGAGGTCATCGTATGTTTTGAACGCCTTTTCAGTTTTCATCCATAGTTCCGCCGTGCCGCCTAAACTACGTCGTGCGATTATTAGTTTTTGTTGCGGACTCCACCCGAATATCTCGGAATTATCGTCTAAATCTTGAGTCCACCTCGTTGAGGAATACGTCATATCATCTCCTGTGAACTTGGGTACACAGTCGAATGCCCTGAATGGGCCTTCATCGTTCTTCTTTCCATCGTCAGACATCGTCTTGCACCTTAGTTTTGCAACGTAAACTCGTAATAAACTTTGTGTTCGCCGTTTTAAGTTATGCACGTTGGTACCGGCTTGCACCCACGCGGTAACTTTTTCAAAAACGTAGAAAAGCTTCTTAATCACTTGAACCCTTTATCCCGGACGAGAATTTGTAGGAAAGGGTTCAAAATGAAATTGCCGTTTCTTCATTTAAACTTCTTTTTAATTATTAGTTTTCACCTTTTTCTTCTTACAATAAATCAGTCTCCGCCATCTTCGAATACCCTTCTTGCAATCCCAAATCCAATCATTCACCTTTCACTCACTCATTCTCAACTTCCCCTTTCACTCAACCCTTCGTTCATAAACACAAACGTTCAGAAACTTTTACACGCTTTATATAATCCTACATACATTACTTCCCAAGTTACTCCAAGGAATTTGTATTATTAAAAAATACTTATTATTTTATTCCCATTCTGCTCCATAGGTATCTTAAATTATTCTCAAAGTACTCCACCGATTATTCGTTATCAATCTTCAAACTGCTCCATAAACAGCTCTATTTGCAAAACAAATCGAAATTTAAATAAAATCTTTTCTCAAACATGCTTGGAAATTCTAGCATTATTTTGATAAACTTCTTCGAGATAAATCGAAATTGCTGTACTGGTCAAAAACAAGTGACGATGCGGTCAGTGTGTCGTCTTAGGGGAATTATCTGTTGTGTTGTGTTATTTGAAAATGGAACGAACTTTTTACTTCAACGCATCAAAGATTTTTAATCAATGGGACTCACGTTACTCTTTCACAAATGCGATCATGATCCTTATTGGTAAGGTTGCACGGAACAATTTCCTATGAAAGTATTTTTTTACGTTTAGGTTTAGAAGTTTTTTTTTGTAAACGCTATTGTAATCTTTATTTCTATAGAGTTGAGGATCAATGTTCTATGCAAGTATTTTTCTTCCACCAAGTCTTGGTTGGAAGTTGGACGTAACCTTTTTTGCATACGCGATTGTACTCCTTATTTGTATGACTTTACAGATCTATTTTCAATGCAGAAAGAAAACTCTTGAAAGTATTTCGAGCCCTGGTTTTTGGCACTGGTGTCTAAAGGTGGCTTGGCCCTGGTACCTACTCGATTTTACATAATAAAATAAATAATTTGTCTTTTCTTTCAACTGCGTAGTAACTTTATCTTATCATTAATGCACTGTTTTTAGGGTTCCGTACCCAAAGGGTAAAACGGGACCTACCTACCTACCCTACCTACCCTACCTACCCTACCTACCCTACCTACCCTACCTACCCTACCTACCCTACCTACCCTACCTACCCTACCTACCCTACCTACCCTACCTACCCTACCTACCCTACCTACCCTACCTACCCTACCTACCCTACCTACCCTACCTACCCTACCTACCCTACCTACCCTACCTACCCTACCTACCCTACCTACCCTACCTACCCTACCTACCCTACCTACCCTACCTACCCTACCTACCTAGTATGGACCATACCATAGTTGGGAAAAGGCTAGGCAGATGATGACCTACATAAAAACTATATAAACAAAAACAGTATGTACGTAGAAACCGCAGCACTAATAAAGCATCCACGCGAACAAGACTCTCTGCAGCGAGCTAGTCTAGACACGCACACTATTGTAATTTGTTCGTGATTATTTGCACTAACATACACAAACGTACGTAGTCGGTCAATAGCCGGCGCGTAGCAGCGAGCGACACAGCCGTCCCGTCTCAATGCTAACGCGCGATTGCCGCGCGCGCCCGCGCAGAGCACCTCTGAACCTGTATCTCTAAGAGGGGTAATTAAAAAAAAAAAATTGTTTAATTTACATTTCTGCTCAATACAATCTGTAGTACTTCTAACCATCAATTTTTCAGTATAAAAATATTTCCAAACATCAAAGCCGTTTAGAAATAGTAGGGAAATATTAGCCAAAAATTGCATTTTGTTAAATATTTTTTAAGGCAAAAGTATTAGTCTTACGAAAAAATTGCTCAATACAAAATGTTGTACATGAATCTATGGCCAACATATTTTTTTTTCAGATCTTTTAACCAAGCCGTTAATGAGGAGTAGGCTTTTTAAAGTGACCGTGTTACGGTACTAAACGGGACTAAGCGCCTTAAGACCTTAAGACGCTGACAACAGATAAACCGCGGTCACTGTCGGATTGCATAGAAAAGAAAGAGAAGCGCGATGACATAACGCTTGTAATTTATTGCAAAATATGAGGCAATTATCGATTTATTTAAAAATGAGTTGAATATTCGAAAATTAAAAACAGCCAAGTTCTGCATTAAATAAGACGTTCTTGTTATACATAAAAATACCAACGTACGTTGATATTTAATACAGATATTTTGGATTGGTAAAATGTTAGTTTACCGTTAATTTGTATCGAGATTTTTTTTTCAAAACGTTTTGGTAACAACAAAGTTCTGAGAAATATGTTCAAGATTAACATATATTTTTTCCGCTTAAACAAACTGTATAGACTTGGCAATTTTTTTGTTTAAGTCAAACCTACTTTTACCTTTTGCCGTTGTCCATGTTTGTACCATGTTTTAAAGCAAATAAATACATTATATTCTATTAAAGATAAAGATAAAGATAAATTTATTTGTTCAAACATGTGTTACATGATACAAAAATATGCACATATAAGTGGAAACATAATTTTAGCGGACCAACATGTTTTGCCTCACTCGGCGTACAAAATGTTCATATATGATATTAATTAAATAGGTAGGCAATTATAGATTAATTATTAATGTAAGGTTCAAATATGAAATTAGAGTCAGTGCAAAATATAGTCAATAATTCAGTTTACAATTAGAGTCAGTACAAAATGTAGTCAATACAATACTCAAAACAAATAAAACAAACAAAATATGTCAAAAAAATTATAAAATTAAGTCAAAAATAAAATTCAAAATTTATCATTTAGAAAATCAACAATATTATAGTAGCACTTATCAGTAAGCAGCTTTTTCAGTGTTTTCTTAAACAAATTAAAATTCAATTGCTTAATGTCATTCGGAATGTTATTGTATATTAATGGGGCCATGCAAAACACACTTTTTCCTAAAAGTGCTGTTTTAGCCGGGTGTGACTGCACCCAAAGTCTATACTTCTCACGTCTGTTTCTATTAGAATTGTTTGACAAAAGAGGGAACCATTTAGGATTACTATTCACAAATACAGCTATTTCTAATATGTAGAGTGACGGAAGTGTTAAAATTCTGTGCTTTATGAACATTGGTCTGCAACTGTCCATAGTTTGTAACCCAAACATAGCCCGTACACAACGCTTTTGAGCTTTGAACACTGTGTCTTTGTTCATTGAATTGCCCCAGAAAATTATCCCAAATCTCAATAAAGATTCGGCAAGTCCGTAATAGGCCGTTAGTAAGGTGTTTGTATTGACAGTAGGAGCAAGTTTATAGAGGGCAAATGACGAGCGGCTGATTTTTTTACTCAGTACGTTAGTCTGTGTTTTCCAATTTAGTTGCGGATCAATGATTAATCCCAGAAATCGGGCTGTATCCGCTTCTTGTATATTAATGTCATTGTATGATAAATTAAATTTTGATAAATTATTTAATTTTTCCCTTTGTCTAAAATGCATTATGTTAGTCTTATTAAGATTAATTTTCAGATTATTATTGTTAAGCCAGGTAATTATAGAGTTTAATTAATTATTTGCGTCAAAATTATAGTCAGATAAATTTTTGGATGTTATAGTTACAGTACTGTCATCAGCGAATAATGTCATGGGTTCTTTAGTTGCATTTGGTAGGTCATTAATGTATTATAAGAACAGGGGAGGTCCCAGTACACTTCCCTGGGGCACACCATGCGTAATGAGACGTTTTTGAGAGGAGAAGATCTGTACCTTTTTAGTTTTCATATTGAATTTTGATATTTGAGTTATTTGTTGTCGGTCTGTTAGATATGATTTTAACAATTCCAAGACATTACCTCTTATACCGTAGGCTTCAAGTTTCTCTAACAGAATATTATGGTCCACATAATCGAATGCTTGGGACATGTCACAGTAAATAGAACAAACAGGTAAAGATTTGTCAACATGTGCTGAGACAGTGTATATGAAGTCGTAAACTGCCATATTAATGTTTCTATTTTTTCTGAAACCTGTCTGTTCATCACATAAGATTTTATGTTGATCTAAATATCTGTTAAGTTCGTTATATATATTTCTTTCTATTTTATATATTTTATTCTTTTCTATTCTAGAGACAGACAGAGCTGAGAATGCAGGATCTTTTGGCGCCCGCATGACGTCGACGACGTAGAGGGGGGGCGCTGATGGTAAAAATTTGTGCAATTGTTTTGCGATATGTATTGAAAAAACAAGATGGCGGCATTCGTTCCGATTTTGGCCGCACGCCATTAAATCCTTGTACAGCTAATCATTGTGTCAAAAAAACTTGTTACAGCAAACCCCTTTCCATTATCACTAATCATCAGCTACAACGGTGTTTGGCAATCTATACAAAAAGTTAGCTATAATGACGACCTATAAAAAAGTTAGTATTTATTATTCAAAATCTTTACTACCTAACTCGCAAGCAATAAACGTTATGCAACTTTTGCGCACCTGCCACATTTATATCCATTTATTATATGTATGTATACCCCTAGTGAATACTAAATCGGCAATTACTTTGACGATCCATAGTCCTACTACCCTACTTAATATTATAAATGTGAAAGTTTGTGTGTTTGTGTGTTTGGATGTTTGTTAGTCAATCAGGCAAAAACGGCTGAATGTATTTGGATGAAATTTGGCAAACAGATAGCTTATAACCTGGATTAACACATAGGATACTTTTTATCCCAATATTCCCACGGGATTGAGACTTACGTGGGTGAAACCGCGAGGCGCAGCTAGTTTATTATAAATGCGAAAGTAACTAAAGAAGGGCCTGTGACTACGTAATACCAGCCGCAAGGGTCGATCGATCAGGTTAAGCTACGCTTGCCGCGGTCGGTCCGTGGATGGGTAACCATCTATACATACCGAGACTCCTCCGTGCCTCGGAAAGCACGTTAACCAGTTGGTGCCGGCTGTCATTCTTAGATAATTGACAGACATACCGGGTCGTTAAAAACCCAAAAGTCTGACAACCAGTCTCACCAAGGGGTATTGTATTACCCAGCAACTGGGGTGTGGAGGTCAGGTAGGCAATCGCTTCATGTAAAATACTGGTATTCAGCTGAATCCGGTTAGACTGGAAGCCGACCCCAACATAGTTGGGAAAAGACTAGGCAGATGATGAAATGCGAAAATAACTCGGCTTTGCATGTAATTTGGTACAAAGTTAGGCCAGGGTTTGGAGTCCCAATCCAGGTCATATCCACGTTGGCGGGGTCCGCTAGGACTAATAGCTGCCAGGGTTGCAGGAAACTCCGAAAGGGATACCGGGACCTTGGCAACAGGCAACTGAAGGGGTGGATTTTAGTCAGTAAAAGTCTGACACGCCCTTCCGCTCCACCCAGAGCGGGAGAAGTCATTTGAAGACTCCCCACCATCAAAAAAAAAAAAAGGTCATATCCCAGTGGATATGACTTTTTTTTTTTCCTTAGGTAGGAGAGTATATCACAGTTGATACACTGTCCTACCATAGGACGGCGCGGCGGATACTTTTTATCCGGGTAATAATTTCCCGTGGTATAATTTCCGACCTCCAAACGGGCGAGTCGCGGGAAAACGCTAGTATTATAATACAAAGCGTAGTATTAAATGTGTGATACAAAGGCGACATGTTTTAAAACGTGATGTAGTCGGCATCACCGGCATGTGTCTTCTGAGAGCTGCATGGTGCAACATGTGCTTCTTCTATTGTTTGACACGACCAGGATTCTAGAGCTCAGCGGGCTTAAAACGGTCACTTTAGCAGAATCATATTAAGAAAATATTATGAATCATCGTAAAATGTCACATTCTGACAGTTCATACTATGATCTGCGTGTAATTCATATTACGAAATAATTCATCTGTTTGACAGTTTTCTATGGAGATTCGTAAAATGGTCCACAAAAGAATTTCTTTTATGTCAAATTAGAGGAATTGCTAATGACAGCTGGGATTCAGGAAATTAACTGCTTTTAGAGGAATTGCTAATGTGGTCGGTTTAGGCCCTGTGGCTGGTTGAAGATTGGAGGCCCTATTTTAATAATAATCAACCTTTTCATTATTAGACATACAGTGAATTCATACAGTAGTAAAGAAAACTCTCTCTCTCTTTATGTCTTAAATTGATTAAACTTTCTAAGGAGCACCATTTTGAGCTCCCAAAAAAGGGAGGAAAATATTATTTAAAATATCTTGCGGAACTCTAAAGACAACGATGACGAAATTCAGCAACATAAAACATTAGATAAATAACATTTAATATTTTCATAAATATCTTTAAAAGTATTTATTTCAAAACCATGAAAAAAAATATTTGAGATTCTCGCAACAAGCTCTTTAATTTGATATGTCACACAGTAAGTTTGCAAAACTTATTTTTTATATTTTGTATTTGCCCCCCCTTTTTAAAAATTCATTAATTTACGTTACACGTCCATGTTTCGGATTTATTTACGTTACACGTTCATTTGAGGTACGGGTACCCAAAAAACACAAAAATCAAACTTAAAAAAAAACGCGCTCATCAAAGCCACGTGGAAAACCCGTTACTTTCCTCAAAATACATTGTTCCTCTTGCCACGTGGGAACGCCTACACCGAAACAACTTTACAGACTGATATTGTATAAAAAGCTTATGAAAGATAAACGTGGGAAGAAGGTCTACACAATGTGGTGCACGTAGTTGCAGAATATTCGCGGCGTCTGAGCACGTTGTCCGCACAACATGGAGGACAACGTGACTTCTGTGAATCGCGACGTTGAATTATACCGTCTTATGATAATATTCGACACGATTTCGCATTCCATGTGGTCGGTAAGTATACAAATGTATGTATGCTCGGAGTTGTTTTGGTTTTAGAATGTGTCTTGCACGTTTTATGTAGGAGAAGTCGTACATAATGGATTTAAATTTTAAGCTTGCAATACTGCAATCTAGAATTTGAAAAATATTGGAACTAATAATGCACATAATTGTTTATTTATTTATTTTATTATTTATGTACACACAGTATAATACATAATACATACGACATAATTAAAATATGAGTACAAAGGTACTGCTTATTTCTTAAGAAATTTCTTCTAGCAGACCTGTGAATTGTGTGTTCCTTTAAAAAAAATATACTTTTAATTTACTTTATTAATATATTGTTTCTGAATATTGTATCCTAACATTATGCCTCTAATGGCAACGACCCGTGCATAATAAAACGTTGTTTAGCAGCGCACGTTTGCGATCTAAGGTCAATGAAGCTGTTACATAACGTAAATTCTACGAAACATTCTAAATTCGGAAAGTTATATCTTGATCAAATGTTTAATTACATTTGATTAAAATAAGAGTACTACCTACGCTGGTCATGCATCGGTCGCACGTGTCGATCCATGAGGTTTAGGGTTAAGGAGCGTATAATAGAGAGAATAACTGCCGAAAAACTGTTATGCAGTTTGGCAGACTTTAGATATGTTATTGTTAATACAGATTTTTGAATAAATAAATAAATAAGGTACGCTTGCCGGGGTCCGTGGTAGGGTGACACTCTTTACATTCCGAGTCTCTACGGATCGTCAGAAGCCCGAAAGTCTGACCACCACAGTGTTGCCAAGGGGTATCGGAGTGGGTAGTGGAGGTCCGGTAGGCAGTCGCTCCATGTAAAATACATGTATTCAGCTGCATCCGGTTAGACTGGAAGCCGACCCTAACATAGTTGGGAAAAGGCTAGGCAGATACATACGCTGGTCACGCATTATTAAATCCAATAAAAAATACACACCTATCTTGGTTAGAAATATTCGTTTTACGACCTTTGAAATGGCATAAAAATCAACTAACAAAAAACCATTAATTAACCAAATCGAAAAAAAACCACCATCTATTCACCACTCCCAAACAATTGAAAAATAAAAAAAACAATAAGTACCAAAATGCAAACACAGCGATTAAAGTCACACGGTTGGTACACGCAAGTACGTAGTATACACGTGCTCTATACGAGAAACCTATAGGATGCGGCACGTTATGCCTGATGGCGTACCGATCACATGTGACTACGGGGTGAAGTGCTACGAGCACCCGCTACGAGCTACGTGCTACGAGATCCGGCTATTGGTTTTCGAGGGTAAAATATTCCAGGGTTTTTTTTTTTATTTTCTATTTTTAGGAAAATGCTACCTATTATTCAGACTTGTTGACGTTAGTTACTGAGTTGTTTAAAAAAAACAGGAAACACTGGGTTGAAAGATAGAAGAAATGATTTCTTAGGAAATAAAATAAAAATTGTTTAGTAGCCAAAACTTTTCAGGAATATTAAATGTCATCCAAATCCTCAAAAACTGATGAATATAAATAATAATCACATAAAAAAAATCTTTCTTATGATTAAAAATACCTACTTTGTAACAAATAACAATAAATTAATTCCGATATCGCATACCAACAATCTAACACTACATACATATGAGTATCCTTATCTACAAATAGTACAATTTACGATTACTACTGCACTTACTATTTACGAGGCGTTTGTCAGCCAGTGTGTTAGCGACACGTATCGACGAACTGTTTTGAAACCCACATGTAAAGTGCATATTAACGAGTTAGGTGTCATTCAAGTTCTCGCGATGTGTATAGGTATAGGCTGCGGAATAAACTGGCTGAAGATTAATTGGCGGCAGAAGTATGACCTCGCAAGGCTTTGACATTTAGGATTACTTTTTGGCGTACCAGCAGGCGTTGTATGACGGGTTTGGTCGACGGAAGAATAGACAAAATGACAGATGCAGAATCGCAATCTGTCATTTTGTCTGATCTTCGTGCTGTTTTCCTGGAGAGAGAACTTGGTTTACTTATGTGTTGATTTTCTCCTGCCAAAGCTACATGGTAGATAGACTTAAATTACATTGGTATAAAGCAAAAGAGCCACTAGGTTTCTTGTCAAATACACCGCTAAGTACTTCCTATATACAGACAGTACCGTCTTCTTAATGACATCATCACAAATCCAAAACTATTTTTTTTAATTTTATATTTTCAGACTTGCCTTTCTGCACCTAGTTGCATAAATATTGTTCTGTGACATAAATTATACGCCTATTATGGTTGCTGATTACAACAAGGGGCCCAAGACATGAACAATAGGCACCCAAACATATAATAATCTAATTATAATCATCAAGACACCCGTCACTGTAATTACTAATTAATTCAGCAATGGATCAATAAAGACACCTCAAAAAGTAATAATATTATTGATATGGATCAAATGTCAAAGTAATATTAATCTCTTAATTAGCATTCCATAAAAGCACTGACACTGACACGGTGGCATACAGCCAAGAATGTCTTGTTATTATCATCCCATTCAAAGAGCACTCTCAGGTGGCGTCAAATATCTTTAAAAAAACACACACGTCGATTTGAGAACCTCCTCCTTTTTTCTCGTAGGTTAAACAAGGCCATAAAGAACGAAATAGATATAATTGAAATGTTTGCGAAAGTCGGAATTAAATAGAATTATTCCCGGAAAAAAGAATTCTGCCTATGATATGGGGAATGTTTATTATTGAATGAAGCCGTAATACATGGACGCATTTGGATACGTACAACTTAATTGAGACGTAGAATGTTTCCTGTTCAACGCAAGAAGTCTTTTGACTCCAGACACTAATAACTTTTCATAAAAGAGTAGGTTTAAATAAACATTCAAGTTTACCTCATAGACAAACCGTTGTTTTTCCCAAGATTCAAATGAAGATGACTTTCTAAATAGAAGGCCTTATGTCCAATGGCCAATCACGCTCCGTGACATGTGCTTGCTTATCTGTTAATCCACAACTCGCAGACTGTATGTTTAAATACATACTTATACACATGACACATGCATTAACGTACGTGTATTTTCTAATAATACCGAACGTACACAAATTCCATTGTATTTTTGCTAAAATAAACAAATTAAAACCTTTTGTTGCGATCAGGGGAACCAACGTGATGCGATCAACGTGCAATATTCCTAATTTGCACGTTTTTTTTTCTTTTTAAATAGAAAAGTTGGGAAGAAAATGTGTATTTAGAAGTTGAAAGTTTTCTAAGCTAACATTGTTGTATTGTTTGCTTTGTTACGGTTTGGGAACGTGGACTTTTATGATGCCGGGAACGTGATAATGATATTTACTTGAATAAATTTATTGCTTTTAGGGATAAGTCCTTTGTCTTAGCTGTTTACTGCTGATGCTGAATGTTAATATCTCAATCATCTTGAGAATATACGCTCGTATCGTGTTTCGTGTGGCATGGTTGGTACATACACGGATTGATGAAAACAAAATGCCTTGTTATCTTCCTCAAATATTTCTTGAGCTGATTGCCTATTTTCAGTTTAGACGAAGAATAAAGGCTGTTACATACTGGGGCGATTCGTCACGCGAAGCCGCCGAATTGTTCGTCGTGAAGTTTTCTCAGAAATTGTTTTGTTAAAATTCGCGTCGCGCGGCGAATCGCGCCTGTATGTAAGAGCCTTAAAGGATGGCTACAATTTAAATTGTTATCGTTAAATTAAAAATAACATGCACTTGCCACTATTTTCGTGGAGTTTCCGATGAAATTGTTTACTATTCGAAACACGTTGCCGTATCGACGTGGCTCTCGGCCAATGCAATGTTGGTTTTGTATGTTAGTACGTAAACAAAGTACCTACGCACACTAAATTCAAATAAAGTCTTGTATTCCCTGGAACTTAAAATAGGATTCACGTTGGGTTAGGACAAAATTTTGGTCGAGATAGGTATGAGAAAATCTTGCAGAAAGATGGGTTGACAGGAACGGGGTGAATTTTATGTAAAAGTGGAAGCCAATGCCATATGTAACTAGAGGATTATTAAATAAGAAGTAAAATAAGATAATGTAAGAAAAGGACGAAGTTATAGTTTTGACTTTGGTTGATCATGATGGGGGTTGACTATGAAGTATTACTGCCATCATTATTCCACTGCGAAAAAAGGATGGTGCTAGCGGCCTTGTATAGCTCCGTCTCTCACTAACACTGGAAAAATTGTGGCATTAATACTTCGTGGTATAGGTGCAGTGCTACCAACATTATTCATAAATGGTTACAACATTATTTATAAATTAATACCAACCAACATATTATGGTACCAACATTATTCTGGCAGACCTACATGTGAGGATTTGGTATAATTTCGAATAATCGTTACATGCACAGCGTTCCAAAGAAACCCAAACGACAATAAAGTTTCTAACGAACTTTTCCTTTAAATACTGGACCGGAAATACGTGGGAAACACCCATCTACATAGACCGGAAGAAGCCCAAGAAAAAATCCTTCAAAGACAAAGCATAAATAAGAGATACCTATACTCCATTTGAAATAAGATTAGACGTTTAAATAAACCTCTTTTACAGTCCGTTCAACCGATTTTGACTTCTATTGCGTTGGTCGCATGACAAATGGCAGCTGCAGTAGACAGTTGGTATGTTGGTATTGTGTAACCTTTTTTGCTTTTAATGCCATCCTTATGCCTACGGTATAGAAGTCAAAATCGGTTGAACGGACTGTATAAAGGTTTGTTTCAATGTCTAATCTTATTTCAAATGGGGTATACTTAGTTACAATAAAAAATAACGTTTCCCTATCAAGTGTTGATTTCTAATCGCTTCACGTTGCATTTGCAAATAGTCTATTGTTTCAAGTACTGTTATATGGTAGGTAGTTGCGCGTGCAACGAATCAAACGACGTCGTTGTTGCGTCGCCGCGGCGGTGCCGTGACGAATCGCGACGTGGACGAGTGCTGCTATGAGTGCAATGTGCATTTTAACAGTAGGGTTGACCAAATAATTTACTCAATAATTAATACTTTTATTGCATTCCAAATGTAGGTATTTTTAGGAGGTAAACTTATAATGAGATATTAAATGGACCCTGTTGGTCACAGCAAAATTATGAGTTAGGAGAGAGGAACCACTTGATATTTATTAATATAAATAATTATCAAGTGGTGCCTCTCTGGATAAATATTAAATACCTATATAATACTAGGTGCGCCCCGCGGTTTCACCCGCGTATGTCTCGATCCCGTTGGAATATCGTATAAAAAAGTATCCTATGTCCTATTCCAGAGGACCAATTCTCTTACCTATAAAACGTTCACATTCAAGTCGCAATCTGTCAAACTTGTCAAAATCGTTTGTAAATTGATGGTTCTTTGACAGATTGCGAATGCGATGCGAATGTGAATGTTCTAGGGAATTGCCCCGCAGGTCATGGTCTACTCATGTGCCAAATTTCATCTAAATCCGTTCAGCCGGTTTAGCATGAAAGGTTAACAAAAAAACAAAGTCACTTTCGCATTTAGTATACCTACTAGCTTCCGCCCGCGGCTTCGCCCGCATGGTAAGTTGGTTTAGGCGTGAAAAGGTAACATACAGACAGACAGACAGTCAGAGTTACTTTCGAATTTATAATAATAAGTATGGATTAGTTAGGAAGTTAGGATTTAATTCATTGTTTTCTTTTTACAACTAAATGTATAAATGTCTACACACATTTTTTTCGACCGGTTATTATCGAGGTACCGTCCCTATACCAGTAGCAGCGCACACATGCTCCTCAACGTGCCTCCTACGTTTTAGACCTGCCTCAACGCGTGTCATCATCTTGCTTCATACACAAGCTACACAGTTTTAATTTCCCCACAATTTTATGCAAACCACGTGTCTAATAATGAGACGGAATTTTACCGCTTGAACAACAATTTTATACTTTGCAAATTTTCCGTAACGTGACAAATGTTTTGCTTTGTCTTTTAGAGATCTGTCGTTCTGTGAACGGATTTTTTTAATTTCATTCGACGGTTATAGTCTAGTATCGCATTTGGGTATGATGAAATTATGATGTTGATGGCAATGAGACGTTTTTTGGAGCTTTACTTATGTATCTGTGTGCTCACGTGTTTGTCCACATTATTTTTACATCGAAAATGAATAAACATAATGTTCGAAAAACAAAAAAAAACTTACAAAAACGTATTACTTTTTTAAATTTAGTTTGAAGTACCAGTTTTAGGCTCTACGAGTATACAAACTAATACTTTATGGCTTTGGAATTCAGATACTATCATACGAAAACATTCGTCATTGTTTATCATGATAAATTAATTAGGTACACAATCGTATCAGTGACAAAACAAAACATCATACCGATTTTTATTAGGTACGAGTAGGTATGAAAAGTACCTACAACATTTATTTACGTAACAGTTGGTAGTTAAGCACGTTGTATGAAACGATTTACGTTTTATCGATAGTAAAATGTAGTTATTATTTTACTAAAAATAAAATAGGTAAGTTTGCGATTTTTAAATGAAAGTTTATCTATAACATAATGAACAAGTAAAGTGTTGAGTGATAAAGCTCGCCTAAAACTCATAATACATACAATACTTCGATCTATTTTTGCAAAAGATGGTGCAATAAATTGGTTGTGGAATGTGGACGTCATATTATTAATAAAACGATTTTTACAACAAAATATGTATCGATATATTTGGAGTAAATCGGGGGTCCTGGATGGTTTATTTCTAGTATCATAATAGAGACCAGTTAAACCTTAAAATACTCTTAGGGCGCGCTCTTCGCGCGAATAGGCGATCGTCGTCGCGTGCATATTGTCACTTTTGTTAGGTAAAACTGAACGCGAGGTCGCGCCGACAAAGGGCACTTTCCAGTTTTCAGAACAAAAAATGACTTATGACCGCGGCGGCGACGATCGCGAATTCGCGCGATGATCGTGTATTCGCGCGACCACTATTTTTTGTTACAAAACGGTAGTCTACACAATACAGTAGGTACCTATAGAATAGACTTATTTCAATGTGTAATGTGTTTAATAATAATATTCAGTGCTTCAAAAGCGAGAGTCTTGCACGTGGCCACGATGCATGTTGCATGACAAACTATCTTACGTCATAGATATCACATTATCATTATCATTCTAAATGTGGATTAGTTTTCACGTGGCTTTTAGATCAAACAAGATGGAGATTGATTAGTATGTTGTTTAGTTCACGTACTTTTTGATGAAAATGGTATATCACGCAGACACGTGTCGCTGGGGAGTTACGTCATTTTTTTTTTTTAAGTGCCTTTCATTTTTCTTGTTTGATACACATTTATGCAAAAAATTGATCGAATGCATTGAAGCAATTGATTGCAATTTATTGTTTCGGGGACTGTGTTGGTTAGGGAGGGCCTGTTTTTCAAAATACGAAGAATGGCTTAACTTTTACTTAAAAAATTTAAACCATAAGTAAGTACTAATTTCTTTTCCTTCTTAGTTTTTGTAAAGTTGTGTAAAAAGTGAAAGTTTTTGGGTTTTTGGTAGAAAACAATACTAACAGTAATATTTACTACGTTTTTTGGGCAGATTTGTAAATGAATCAATATCTAATGATATATATTTTGATATAAGCGCATAATGTACATAGATAATATGTAAACGATGTAAGTACCTAGTAGATACCTACAATTTATTTTGTTTATTTACGAGTAGGCGTGTGACGTTTGTGACGTTTCTAAAATATAATAGTGGGTGTGATAACTCCCATATTTTCCGTAGGCGTATTAAAAAAAGGGTGCGGTCCGGAGGCTTGGCTGCTTTTTCGCTCTCATAACAAGTAAAAAAAAAAAAACCTGACCTGAGGCTATAGACAAAATTCCTTTTCTGTAAGCGTTAAAGCCAACGGAAAGATCAAATTGTAAGGAGTTGATATTAGCTTTAGAAATGTCACGTGACTGCTGCTGTCAACTCCATACATTTAGATCTTTCCGTTGGCGTTAACGCTTACAGAAAAGGGATTTTGTCTAGGCCCCCAGTTCTGTTGTTGGTTTTTTTGGAGGATGCTACAAAAAGACCCAGAGTCGATTAAAATAATTCATGCACGGTGAGGTAGGGCAATCATAGTATGCCACATATATGCTATTTGTTTTCGCTAAAACTATCCCCAAGAGATAGATCTCCGGGTTCTAGAATCACATTAACATCTACGTAACGGAATCATTCAACGTACCTAATTCATTACTGTCGTATTGAAATGAAACTTTGAACTGCATATAAATGTAGTTTGGGTAACAATACTATAATTTGGAATCTTGGAGCTCATCTGATGATGGAGCCAGGAGCTGGATAGTGGACCTCTTCAGTGGCTACTAGTAAACCCCTCGAATTTGGGCTCTTATGATTCGTTTTAATGAGTCCAATATATTGCACTTGGTGTCGAGGATCTGATGATGGAGCCAGGAAGTGGATAGTAGAATTTTTCAGTGGCTACTAGTAAACCCCTCGAGTTTGAGCTCATATGATTCGTTTTAATGAGTCCAATAGATTGGGCTTATAACAAGGGGCTGGTGATGGATCCAGGAGTTGGATAGTGGAACTTTTCAGTGGCTACTAGTAAACCCCTCGAGTTTGAGCTCATATGATTCGTTTTAATGAGTCCAATAAATTACACTTGGTGTTGAGGGTCAGATGTAATCTACTATTCACTACTCTACTACTATTCACCACCTGGCTTCATAGCCAGGAGGTGAATAGTAGAACTCTTCAGTGGCTACTAGTAAACCAGTATGAAAGTAAGTTGGTGTGTTTTCCAAGAGAGCGTTGATGACAACGTAAAGCAAGCCCCGTCCCCCAAAGATTTAAATCGTCAGATTTACCCTCACCGTACTGCGTCACAAAAAAAAACTGAGGAGTTCCACTATCCACCTCCTGGCTCCATGATCAGATCAGCTCCAAGATTCCAAATTATAGTATTGTTATCTAAACTACATATAAATGCATAGTTTCATTTCGATACGACAGTAAAGTTAGAAGTTGATGAAAAAGATTCCGTTACGTAGATGTGAATGTGATTCTGGAACCCCGAGATCTGTCACTTGGGGATGGTTTTAGCGAAAAAAAAAAGCATCTAGGTGACGAACTATGATTGTCCTACCTCACCGTGTATGAATTATTTTAATCGACTCTGGGTTTTTGGTCTATACATTCTGTAGCATTGTCCTTTGTCTGATCGTATCGATTTAGTACCAAACATGGTGTTTTAAAGGATTATTTTCTAATAATGTCGTGCCACATGATAAACAGGATCCGAGTAGGAGGCACGTGTTCAAAGGTGAACAAAGTAGATTAATTTTCTGTCCAACAGTGTTTGCCTAAGTGCACGTTGTTTGACGATGCAACTGTTGTTATGAAGCTGACACATTTAGATTGCAATGGATACGCTAAGAAAAACTAGACTTTTTGAAAAACCATCGATTGTTATACTATGTCTATCCTGAGCCACTTGCTACAAGGCTCAGACCAAATAAAATACCAAGACAGAGCGCTGCGAACAATACAGTGAAGCTCATTTCAGACTACGCTATAATATATAGCATATAGTTCATAGCACAAAAATATCGCTCGCCATACATTTCCAATAATATATAGTATAGCAAAGTGTGAACTTGTTCTAAATAAATGTATGGCGAGCGATATTGTTGTGCTATGAACTATATATGCTATTATATTATAGCGTAGGCTGAAATGAACTGCAAGCATGCCAAAACTACACCTCCGCTCTGTGCATACACGCTCACACGCACACATTTACAACCACTTACAATCAAACGACAACTCACTAAGTGCACACATGTATAAGAAATCAGCCACACGTCACTTTTGACAGCTTGGTTTTTTATTTGGTCTGAGCTACTAGTTAGCGTAACTTGTAATACATAGAATTTCACTTTCAACGTTTTAGTTTGCCACTTTTCAATTTTCCAATTATTTACTCAATAAATCCCTTTTATAAAATATCCAATCCCTGGAGAGCGTTCGACGTTCGATGGAAAATCCATTCCATTTCAGTCCAGAGCGCTCTCAAATCGAATTAATGTCGGAACTGGCTCAAAACTAAGTTAGTCTATCGGGCTAATGGGGAGAGGCGCGTAGGCATGGCACGTGTCTCATATGCATGTGTGCGTTATCACACGCACACATTGATGACACATCCATGCATGTTATACCTACACATGTGTTTGCAGTATTTTTTTTCCTAGGATTATCGACCAGCTCGTAAAAAGCTGTCACATGTTTTGTGCAAGTGCCAGAGTATTTAAATACTTTTTTTGCTGCACTTGATTGGCTATTCTATTCTACCTCATATTAGTATCATGAGTAAGAGCTATTTTCGTATAAGAATGTAGTAGTAATTGAATTTTGATTGTGCGTATTGTTGAATTACGTAGGCAAGTCAGAGTAGTTGATAACAGCAGTATTGAGGCCAGTCGTGTTTATTTGTTATTTTCGTATAAGTACCTATTTGTCCTTTCTTAGCGTCATGTTTACCGCAAATAAACGTATTTTATTTATTTTCTGTTTCTGTTTGTGTGAGTAAGACGAATAAGTAAAGATTCTAATCTGCATCTGTCCGTTCTACTACTCATTTACGGGCGTATTGGTTACTCACACGTTTTTTTTCTTGAGGCGATTCGCACGAAGTTAATTTATTTGTAGGCGAATGGATTTCTGTACGTAGTCGTCGATTTGCCTACAATTAAATTAACTTCGTGCGAATCATCTCAAGAAACAATAATTTTATTTAAAAGTGTCGATTCGCCGGTTTTCGGGTGAGTAATTTCGTGCGAGACACCAATAAGCCCATTTACGAAGCGTCATCTACTGTTCCTATCACCAACTAAATAATCTAGATTTAAAGTGTACCTACTACTTTCTTACCTGTCTGATAATAAGTTATTTTTCACTGAAATTTAGCTACAACTAAATCCGTAAGTTGAGTCCAAATAAGGAAAAAATACGCATGAATGTAATCGGTATTTCAGAACACCCGGTATTATATTTTAGGATGTTACAGTAATACATTTCAACAAAACTTCTCAACATTTTATAAACCCGAAATAAAACCGAAAAAAGAAAAGTATTATTCGTAATTGTGGCACATGCGAATGCGTGTGCCAGTTGTGTAACTGTGGCACATTTGTTGATAAAGTTTGTTGTATTGAGTGTATCTACTAATGTATTGTATGGTATGGTACATATTATATAGCATCATGTAATACCGAGACACAATGCTTATACAACGTGTTTAGTGACTCAGGAATTGTCTCGACAGTCACGTTGCAAAGTTGAGCAAGTTCTTGACAATAGACGGTATGACGGTGGTAAACCTTAATTTCTATGTCGATGCATTGAGTTGAGTGAGAGCAGGCAACATTTGTCTGAAAATTCACCCTGAATTTTCAGGAATTAACTACTTGTACATTCACTCAAACGTATGCTAAAAATTCTTTGACACAAACTTGAAAATGGAACACGAATGTGTCCCCTTGCTTCCCCGCTTTATAACACGTGTTGACGTGTCAAAGTGCTGCATGTGTGTGCGTGCGTTATTTGACATGTGTATGGAGTTGATTGTATGTATAGTGTGTGATGTGTGAGAGTGTTAGTCAACGTGCGTGCTGATGGTGACTCACGGACCTGCCCACGTTGCGCCCGCGCTGCGCCGTATGTGACGTCACAGACAACGTGCGTGGACAACGAGCTGCTAAGCGAAGCGTTTTTGAAGGCGGCATATCTCGGTAACAAAAAATAAATTTGAAAAAAAAAATTGTGGAGAAATAGATATTATCTTATCAAATATTTAAAAACATATAAAAATATTTGTTTTTTCATTCGAATTTGTGTCTACTTGCTATTTCGTAGTGAAAAAAGAACACGAACGTCTAGCCTATAAAACAAACTTAATATTTAAAGTAGACCCTTATAAAATATCCTATAGCAACCAATTTTCCATGACACAGCCATAACAACCAAACATCTAAATTCTAATTACGCCCACGTGACCTCACGTCTATTTTTTCCTAATATTACACCTAATAATACACAAAGTCTAATCACCTACTAAGTGATTAGACTTTGTGTATTATTAGGTTAACAAAACTAAGTGACACTTAGTAGATCCACGTGTGCTAGACAGTGGTCCTGTGTATACCGACACGTGTTTTTTCATGCGAGGTGAGCGCACCCCGGCCGAAGCGTTTGGGTCCTAGAGTTGTCATGTGAGATCGGGTAAATTTTCCCCGGGAAGTGGGAGAATGGTCCGGGAGAACATGCTGTTGGCTGGGGTTTTATTTGGTATTGTGGAGACGGTTAGGAAGTTGTAGTTTTTTGCTTTTAGTAAATATTTTGTGGATGTTGATACTATTGTTTTACGGCTAGTTTCTTCAACAAAAGTAACAGCCAAAGTAACGTCAAAAAGGCAAAGCAATGGTTTTTTTTTTTTTTTTTTTCTTTATTTTAAGGGCTTTATCGCTGAGCGATAACGTCACCCTGTAACATCAGCACGATAAACTAAACCTAAAAACACGTTTTCATTCTAATGATACTGTTATTACTATTTTAAAACAAAAAATGCTAGTCTGTACAGTATTCTAGCTTGTTCCGATAAAGGGCAAGCCAGGATAGCATTACACCCGCCAATGTCGTACTTATTTGGTGGGCCGAGTAAATTAAATCGCAAAACTTCATTCCGTACACACTCCATCAAGACATGTTGCACATCTTCGACTACTCCACATTCCAAAGCAATGGTTAAATTTGTTTCTTTTTGACGTTACTTTGGCTGTTACTTTGTTGAAGAAACTGGCCGTAAGTCTTAAATCCTAATTTAATTAAAAAAAATACACTAAGACACACAAAATAAAAATTACATAAGTAGCAAAATTCTCAACAAAACCTAGATACACCTCAAAATAGATTGCTAAATAGTAAAGTCAAGTATAGGCTTTATGAAAATAGTTATTGGGGTATTTGATTTATGTACCGCCATTGGGCTAATTTAATAGTTTAATTGAATCATTGTTACTAGGTACTAGTGTGACCTTTACGGAAGCTATTATACAACTTGAATAACTCATAAACTTACGGGTAGTAAAATAACATCACGTACTAGACGTACAAATAAATATACTAATCATAACATATCCTTGAACGTAGTATAAGAATACTTTGTTATGTTTACGACTTGGTAACAACATGAAAACTACACACAATTGAGGTAATTGTTTTAGATGTAGTAGGTACACACGGTTACACATCAAGCTATAGGTACACTTCCAGTTTATGCTGATCTCGCATTGTATAGGATTTCCGTACAATGTGAGGTCAGCTAATACTGGAAATGTACCTATAGCTTGATGTATAGCCGTGTGTAGGTACCTTCGTACGGTGGTTACAGTTTTTCGATGTATAGTAAAAAATTATATAATTACACAAAAAGTGCATTTCTACTTGTCAAATTAACTACACATAATGAAAAATATAATTATCTACTATAAGTAGGCCCCAATGAATGGTAAGGTAATAATCGATCGCAATAAATAAACAATTTTGCTGAGAAAAAAACTAAGAAAAAAGTGAAAACCAAAATTACTGTTTACGTGTGCATTGAGGAGAAGGTGACTTATTGCGGTAGGTCATGGACAGTTTGTGGCGGAATTTTCACCGAAGTTAAACATGGTGTGACGGGACCACGGTTGCTACCACTAAATAGCGACCGATATATTCGTCAATGCCTAGAAACTTATGTGATGCATATACTGAGTTTTTGAGCCAGGATTCCATGTTGATGCATGATAATACATGGACTACAAGGACTGATCGAGAATACCTGCATGACGTTAGTATTGCAGTAATGGAATGACCAGCAAGAAGCCCTGATATGAATCCAATAGACCTCTTAAGAGATGAGCTGAAGACGCGTGTTTTTTTGACTAACGACTATTTATTTTAATAAACTAAAAAGTAAACGTCCGATTTTTTTTAATTCCACGGTTTCTTATCAGGGTAACGTAAACCACAGCACTACAACACAATGCTCTGTCTCCCTCTACGCGCCGAGCTGACGAGCCGACGCAACGTAGCCGTATTCGATTTTCAAACAGCCGGCCTCGCCAACTAGCTAACTCATTCCACGTTCGGTATTGAGACGGTTCGCACGCGCCCTTCGCTCTCAATAGTGTATCGCTGTATATTTGTCAATAAATATTGACAAGTCGTGTTAACTGTTTAAACCAGTGTTTATAAGCTGTGTTGTTTAGCCAACATGTGTGAGAAAAGGACCAGAAAGATTAAAAAAGGTACGGTTTGTTTTCTATAAGAAATTTTCTGAATAGCCTAGTTTTATGTCATGATGCATAGTCGCGATGAGGGTGGGATCAAATGGGAGTCACTTCACTTTATCGGAGATAATATGGATTTTGTCGAAGGGATGGTTGATATTCATACATTTGAGGGTACTTTTCTGTCAAGATGTCAGAGTTCTGCTGAATGTTTTTGGAAATTTCGTAGCGAGTCCAATAGCCTTTTAGATTTTCTCGCTTCTTTTTCTACTTTTGTATTTCATCAGTTATTTCGATTACCATCATTCTAATTGGTTGTCAAATAACAATACGTCCCGGTCCACAAACAGGACATCTCCATTATTTAAACTTTAACAAAAATACCATAATTATGTTAGCAGTTTCGCTTTCAGGAAAATGTTTTTACCCATAATAGCCGGTTGACACCGAGTTTACGTATGCAACCTTCTTCTCCGTAATAAGGGAAATGTGAACTTTCGTAATCAAGGAATAAGGTTCTATTTACCTTATTGTTGGTATAGTTATTGTAAGATTCTAACAATAGGTTCAAATCATAACAGCTACGCCGCCGTTGCCTTTCTCAACGTTGAAACTGACCTATCACAAGGTTTCATAATACGCTCAACGATGGCTGCTTATAAGCTTAGTTTATGATAACAATACCTTCTATTGTTAGATCTAGTTTAAGGGAGTACCTTAATTTTTTTGTACCTATTTTTGAACTAGCTTAGCTAGCCGCCCACGGCTTCGCCCACGTGGTATGTCAAAATAAGTGTGTGTATCCTATGTCCTTCCCAAAGGGGTTCAAAGTATCCCCATACTAAATTTCATCAAAATTGGTTCATCCATTTAGCCGTAAAAGCGTTACAAACAAACTTACAAAAATCATATCTTTTCTCTTTTTTATTTGTTTCTCTTTATAATATTAAATTTAAATGTACGAATAATGACGGTATTATGAAATGACTAGGTATAATACTGCAAATTAACTTTAAAATTTAATTCCCCTTAATTTTGTCCATGCACATAAGTTCGACTCGCAAATTCCCTGTTTGTGATCGAAACTAGGGCAACACAGAAATAAATACTTAAATAAAGTCTTTACCATTAAAAGAATTTAAAAAACACATTAAAATGCATGTGTAGGTACCTATACTTACTACATAAATACTACTTACATAGTAAATTGCATATCGAATTGCTCAGAAGGCCTATTGCACATTTATACGTCCGAAGGTTACAAGTTACACGATTGATAAGCTATCAATACCTACATTCAATGCTATTTAAACTCCTTTGTTGATTATTACGGACGTTTTAAGTGAAAAACAAATACAAACCAAACATAAGCTTATTATTTTCCTTGAATTGCATGAGTTGAAAACATTGATAAGTCAAATAATTTATAAGTGGCAAAGTCAAAGTCAAATAATTTATTTCAAATAGGAAGATAAAAGACGTAAAAAATTACAAAAAAAATGATTGCTTCTAGTCGCCCCCTTCTAAAGTAGTTCCCTGTCGATGGAGAAGAATGGGCAAGAAACTCCACTGTTCCAACATTAACGTTTTGTATAGTTCAGACTTGATACTAAGGGGTTTATTCATAAACGATGATTAAAGTTAAGTGACGTTCAAACGTCAAAAATGTATGGTTAAACAGTCGCTAATCATTACTTAACTTTAATCATCGTTTATGAATAAACCCCAATAAGTTTTAAGTTAGCCGCAGCAACTATTGTGTTACTCGATTAGAAACAAAAGGTTGCAATACCGGGCCAAGTTACGAATAAGTGAGAAGAGAAAACTACACGGAATGTGCCGGCGATTCAGATAAAGTTTCTGAGAACTGCGATACTAAGAAGGAGGTTTATACCTAATATGCAGTCAGAGATAACAATGGAACCGGTCTGTTGAAATAATCTTCTTGTATGTATGTTTTTACTGGCTCTGCATAAACATAACTGCCAGCTACTGCAGTTTGGCAACTTCTTTAGATTCGTTTTTGTTTTTTTAAACCTGGAACTTATGAAAAGAAAATAAACATTTTCTCTTTTTTGTATGTGCACCGTTTGATTAGCCAAAGATGTACCAATATGCATATGCAATTATTAAGAATATGCATGCAATTACAGAAAACTTATTTACTTCTGCTATAAAAAGTAATTGTATAATTTACTAATCCTATCTCCATTTTTAATAGTTTTCTAATTATTTAGTTAGCGAATCAAATAGACGATGCAGATGCAGCTAAATAGCCATGGTCTATTTTTAAATACTTACTGATTATAAAATCTGCAGTCGCGTCAAGCTTTCCAATAGTTTCTAAAGGAGAAAGCAACTTGTACCTTTACATTTTTATTTTATAATTATTTTTTAGATGTAGTGTGTTCCCTGATTCATCATAATAATTTTAATTTTTGGGTTCTTCTAGGGTATTCTAGTTCTAGCCAAAAATGACATATAATACTTAGACAATCTAAAAAACTTATCAACAAAGAATCTTAGTTAGCAGCATCAATATAATTTAATTAACAAATCGTCCCTGTCATTACAAAGCAAGGAATTAACACATAAGTGTTACATATGTAAACCCTGACATTTCATCACCACACTCATATACATAATATATAATATATTTTTACTTTAAATATTATTTATTTTTTTACAATCGTCACTCGAATACTGTCTACAGACAAAAATAACTATTCATAGTAAAAAAAAAATACCTTTGAATATTTTTTACAAGAGGCTGTATCATAAGGGCCTCACAACACCACAATATTTTGGCAGTTCCCTATGCCAAGTTTGGTCACCAACTCGTTATTGATTACCAAACAATTTTACTATACTATCAATCAAGCATCAAGTAGCTTAGCTGCCTTGGTAGGCTACTTTAGCTATACAATATCTGCCAAGGCCGTACATTGACCGCTATGTGAAGGCCTATCTATAAAGAGAACGGACTTCCACGAGACAATAATAACAATGTGCGTATGTACATAAATGTAGGTTGTATTCAGGTTTTGCAATACAAGAGTTACAGAGGCTTATGTATTTTATTTTTGGGTTACAGTTGATCGCACATTAACCGGGTTTTTATTAAAAACCGAAATTACAACTTTTAGTCATAATAGGTTTTGGTAGTATTTTTTTTTTCTTTACTCGACTGCCCAAAAAGTTGTGTAATGTTTTCAGGGTTCACGTATTTTTCTTTCCTCGTAAAAATTCCAAAATATAGTGAACCAATGAAATGTATTCTTGCGAAATTGTGACAAAAGCAATACTATAAATGACCATGTGTGTTGTATTTTTCTTTAGTTAGATTACATTCGTTATAAAAGTCGTTTATTTATTAACGTACTTTCAATGGAATGACGTGTATTCGACAATTAAAATTTTACAACAGCTATATTGCTTATCTACATTCGCAGGTACATTCGTGCGTAGCTATATAAACCAATTATTATGCATGACTTCGAATAAAAAAGTTTTTTCGCTCCTTTTACTATTATAATATTTTTATGGTTATTAAAAAATAATTTGTGTTTGTTACAACATCAACAATGAAATTGGTATTCACTTTTGTAATTTTTAAATCATGCTGCACTGGTTCACAGTCGTTTACTGGAGTTTGCACGGCGCGGCGTTGCGTAGCAGGCGAGCCGTAGACGCACCGTAGAAGCTGCGTTACGACGTAGGCATTGCGTAGCGCTCGCAGGCGCCGCATAGGCTCGCGTAGGCACCTCGCACGGCGTAGACTCAACGCACACGCCGCGTTATTATCTATATGCTTTTAACTTTTCAAAGACTGACAATCAATTAAATAATAATTGTGGTATAGTTACTATCATTCAATTTTTTTTTTAATCTTTCGCCACAATGCTCTATGGGCCTAAAACGGCCACATTAGCAATTCCTGTAAAAGCATTTCATTTCCTGAATTTCCAGCTGTCTTTAGCAATCCCTCTAATTTCTTTTGTGGTTAAGTGGACTATTACGAATCTCATAGAAAACTGTCAAACAGATGAATTATTTCGTAATATGAATCGCAAGCAGATCTAATTATGAATTGTTTGTGACTTTTTCCGATGATTCATAATATTTTCCTATTATGGTTCTGCCAAAGTGACTGTTTTAAGTCCGCTGAAACCTGTCAAGAGGTCATTGGCCTTCTGTTTAGCCGATTCCATTTCACATTGTGAGCAACGAGGAAAATTTAAAATAATAAGCACAATAAGTCCATTCATATAATCCAGCTTGGTTTGACCTAATTTTTGTTAATGCTAATGCTATATTTCGATAAAAATTAACCCATTTTTATGTTGCTGTAGGTATATAATAACATATTATTACACTCGTTTGATGTCACGTTTATTATACATCACATCGCCGCTGCCGCGACAAATAACGGTTCTGAAAAGAAAGCGGTACTCTCAAATGGGTATAATACGGTACAATATAGAATACCTAAATGTACGTTTTCTACATCCTTTCATTACTCGCTCATACAAAAATATTATTACAATAGTCACACATTACTCATTTCTATTTATTATCTGACCCAATTCCTAATCAAACAATTTCTTTTGACTAACGTGTTGATAACAAACATGACATAATTAGAGTTATTTTAGTACTATGTGTTATTAATTAATAGTTATTTTTGCAACTGTTATCTATTAAGGGGTATTAAAACACGAATGTAAATGAAAGTGTGATAATAGTATCACATGAGTGTTTTAATACCTAATTATTTACAGTTGCATACAAGACTGACGTAGACCCATGATAGGAATCCTCTATAGAAGGTTCTTTGCAATACTAATATCGAACAAAAATGGCGGGATAGAACGTGAATTCGAATAAGTCGTTTTTTTTTACGGCGCTTTTGTTGTTAATCGCGCGTGCGTGACAAATTTAAATGAAATGAAAAATGAAATTTAGTTCAACATTATAACACTCGTTTGGATGATATTATGGTTACTATGACACTGGTTGTTTTAATGTTTTTAAATAGTTATTAAATCAATTTAAAAAAACACATTAAAATTTATTAATAGGGGGCGAGCGTATTGCCACTATCCGGGCACAAATCTAGACTCCGGGCTGCTACTGAGAATTTCCACTTGAAAAGACCCAATAGCTCTTTGCCTGACCTGGGAATCGAACTTACTCACTAAAATGTTTGTCTTAACTTACTAAAATGTTTTTATAATTACCAAACAATGTTTATGGTTTTATGGTATTACCTACACATACCTAAATAGACACATTAACGTTATAAAAAGCAGGTTATTGGAGTGTAGGTGCAGCCAAATGTGATTAATCCCTTAATCCTCGTTTATGGTTAGGTTTAATCAACGCCAGTGCCGACGGGCGTCGGGCGCGTCTCGCTGCAATATTGAAGTAAAGATCGTGATACACGTACACGTACAATACGATCATAATACACGTGGGTTTAAAACGTTAATGCTTCAATTTGTTTTGAATTATTTACTGCATTCGACGGGGTTACTAGGAAGTAGGAATAAAAAGCTTTCGTTACGTCTACATATTTAAATGATAATGCGCAACACAGTTGATTTTAACTCAAGGAAAGCATAATTAGTCAAAAATTAATTTTCTTTGTTTGAATTTCGTACCAGCCCTTATTTAAAACTAGAGCCACCTTTACGGCAAAGGAACTATTTGATGAAACGTACTCTAGGACGCCTCCCATCTTTCGCGCTTCGAAATTCAAAAACTGAATTTCAAAATATTGTGTTTCTCAATCTACGCGGAAGTCATACCTACCTATCTGACCTTTTTGGTACGTAACCTTTTTGCAAAATGCATGAAATCAACATAACGGTTTGTTGGACAGAAACAAACAGAATTGTCTCGTTAATAAACACCATTGTATAAAAACATCGTGAATTTCGGTCTTATCACGTATAAATATGTATTTATTCTTAATTCTCTTTGCAGTGGTAGAACAAGGTACAGGAGTGCCAATGAACTTAGGAACAATAAAATGACATTTGAGGCTGTAAGGATTCAATTGTTTCTTTCTGGGTCATTTTAGTTACCTATGTATAGGTTCTGCGTGAAAAGAATTGAAGATTTTCAAAGCCTGAATTTCAATGTCTAGATACTTAAATTTAAAAAAATCGTTTAATTCCAAATATAGGCAGCCTTTCGAACATTATTTTAATCAAAAGTAAAACAATTTTAGTAATGGCAATAATAACTAAAAGTTAAAAGTAAAATATCTCACTTGCGTCAATTACTAAAATTGAGGGATTTATTATACATTCACCGACAGTCACATGTTTTCTTGCGTGTTCCGAGTTCCGACTCATCACGCGCGCCAACGTGAGAGTATTGCAGAATGCTCTGCTAACACAAGCAATATTTACATTTATATTGAGAGGGACAAAGTTTAATTTCATTTATCTAATGTGATGTCTATAACTGGCAGCCGTAGTCTGTCGGGTGAAAGTTCGTTGACCTGATGTGACGTCATACGTATGTCACGTGATAGCCTCGCATTGTTGATGGAACACCGTTATGTACGGGAGTAAGTAAATGAATTGTCATTATGTATGTCATTCTCGACTAAACACTCGTGCGAATCAGATTAAACCTGTATTCGATTTTTGAAATACATCGGTGGTCATTTGCCTTTACTCTCCTTTTCGGGTTGTTAAAAAAAAATTGGAAAGAGTTTCATTAAAAAAATGAAAACAATTCGCAGAAACCTTAAATACATTTAACACCAAAACAAAATAGACGTCGCACACACTCAACGCGATAAAGCGGTGCCAAGAAACTACGCGCGTGTTAGTCTAGCAAGTATGTAACGTAACGTGACTGTCTGCAGCCACGGAACAGCCTCACGTTGCAAACTGCAAGTCTGCAGTCTGCAGTACTTATTTTCTCTGTAAACTGCTCCACAGTCCGTCACGTGGCTGCTACACGCGCATCGCTGTTTTTGTTGCCAGGTTTTTGAAGGCACGCCGCGCCCGCCCCGTAACGTGACTTACCGCGTTTGAACATTGTTCTGACAGATTGTTTTTTTTAATGACGAACTGCAAGCAAAGACTACTTTGTATTGTTCCTTCTTTTTAATTTCCGGGGGCTACAGATAACACGTGACACAAAACAGAAGGTCTTTGACGGTTGTTTTTGTAAAGATATTTAGGTGACGATGTTACTGACGTATTTGTTGACGTGTAGTATCAACCGATAAGATATGAACGTTTCTAGGCATTCCACGTCTACGGAATGACTTGGGATTGCCTTTGATTAGCTGATAATTAGTTACGCTTTTGTATTTCGACAGCTCAGACCAAATAAAAAACCAAGACTGAGCGCTGCGAACGATACAGTGAAGCATGCCAAAACTACACCAACGCTCTGTGCGTACACGCTCCAACGCACACATTTACAACCATTTACAATCAAACTACACCAAAATATGAGCACACATGTTTACGAAACCGGCTTCACGTCATTGTTGACAGCGCTCTGTCTTGGTTTTTTATTTAGTCTGAGTTCGACAGGCTAACATTTAATTTTTAGTAATTTTAGGAATTATTTCGTACGGAGTACAATATTTTGTTACGAATAATTTTCACTCCTTACAATTCGTATTTCGCTATTTAGGAACGAGTGCTTTAGGTATTAAAGTATTATCCTATTAATGTTTTCACCATTTCCTTAATTAATTTTTTCAACAAAGTAAATCTCCGTGTGTTAAAAAAGAAAAGTTATTTGAATGCTGAACTGAAGCCCGTTTCTTTTTTGGATGCCTATTGTAAAGTACAGTCACGAGCAATAATATGTATACACTTAGCAATTTTTAAAAGTAATTTTCTCCTACTGTATTGATTGTAAATTTATGATATTACGAATATAGTATTTTGGAACCCCTATTATTATGAAAAAATTATCATCTCAAAGTTACAATTTTAATTCCACGAGAAAATCGTTATTGAATTTAGCTGAGTGTATACATATTTTTGCTCGTGACTGTACACCCTCAAAGGTTTTTCAACTTTTGTTTTGGAACATTTTCGTTGATTTTATCGTCAAATCTTTTCTAAATAAAACTGGTGGTACACACGGCTACACATAAAGCTATACATTTCCAGTTTATGCTGATCTCGTATTGTACAGGATTTCCGTGCAATGCGAGGTCAGCATAAACTGGAAATGTATAGCTTGATGTGTAGTGTACCTAAAAAATTGTGCTTCAAATGCATCAGTATTACCATTCAAATGTTTTTAACAAAACATCGATAAGATCTTCTCATAATGTAGGTGTGGATACGCAGTTTCCCCGGCCAGGTCAAGGCACTACTATCCTGTACATACATATACATACAGTGTAATAATGTGTGAGTTTGCGAACGGTCTGCCCACACGGCTGCCTTGGCCTGACTACTACATACCTAATTATCTTGATAGTTTACAATATTAAATGAGACACAAGTTTCAGTTACCTTCACTTAGGTAGGTATAGGTACCTATACTTAATACTTTACTGCACGCGAGTTTGTGAGTTCATGCAGACCTAATAATAACCTACGTATAATTATGTCCCAGTTAGAATTTCAACTAATAATTTAGGTCTACGAACTTTTTTTGCATTATGTTTTCAGGTTATCTACTTCATAAGTTTCCTAATTCTGAATGTTTTGATCTTTTAACACGCTCGTCATTTGCAAACGAAACCAGGCATTGTTCCATTGTTTTGCGACTCATATACGACGATGTTTATACACTGAGCGTGGATTCAAAACGAATTAAGAATTGCCAAGCCTTTTGAATTATTTTAAGAATTTTAGGTCATTCTGTAACACACAGCTAGAGAATCATGATACCTCCCCAACGCCGAACTTAACTGTACTAGTGCTTTTTGATTATTTAACTAAAATACAATAGACGTAGATATATTTAGTACTACTATTCCGCTTTAACTATTCTTCAAGAGTCATAAAAAACCCTGTAAGAAATCGATACGTGTTTCACCTTTCAACGAGGCATCCTCAGGATGACGATTGACGAATTGCAAACCCAAACACGACGTGTTGCCACACCGAGCGCTGGACGCAGAGTGAATCAATATGATTATTGATGATTGTAGTTGATCAATGATTTATTGATGTGATTATTTAACTAACAATATTTCTCTATCTTTCCAGGTTCTCAACTTACCCGCCTGCGTGAAGCCAGACGCATTCAAAGGCTGCAGAGGCTGTCATCACCATCCACCAGCGATGACAACACCACTGTATCTGTATCAGTGTCCCCGTGCCCCGTCGCCGTCGACAAGAATGCCCAAAACAGGGTGATTCTCGAACTGGCCTGGAAGACGGTCGCCCTCATGCACAAGAACAGACTCATCCAACAAAAAATCATCGCATTAAAAAAGGAAACCTCAGAATTCGTTGCCGCCATCATGAATAACCCTGAAAATAGAAAACGCTACGTAGAACACATCCGCTTATACGGACCCAACCCGCAAGCGCAAATTCAAAAGGTAGAAAATTCTCCACTGCAGCTAGAACCCAAGGTGTAATTCGACTGCGATTAACATCTGAACACAATGAGTGAATGAACGAATGAATGACATTTGTTTAGAATGAATGATTGACTGAATGTTACTTAAAGCCTGTTGTTGAGTTATTTAGCTTTTTATCTTTACATAAAGACCTTGTATACTTGTAGGTTACTAATGTCTAACATTGACATTAATTGTGATCAAATTATATAAGAATCATTGTTAAAATCTTCAATTCGTAGTCGGGTTTTTTCAAAATAATCTATTCCAGTGTACATAGTATTCTATATACCAATTTATGATTGTAAACAGCCGGTCAATTCTGTAAAAATCTGACCTAAAGTGAAGTGAGCTTCAAGCCAGGTGTCAGTCTACATTAGGGGTGAGGCGTATTTATCGTAACAGATAGAATTGTTCCTAACAATAAAATATACCTGTTACATAAAATAACACATCCTAAAGACTGTTACCGCGGCTGTTACTGTAAAAAAATTATAACAATCCGCACACAGGCTGTTACCGCGGCTGTTACGTATTTATCGTCCGTACCTACAAAAATAACAGGCTGTTATTTAATAACAGATAGATAAGATTTTCGACTTTAAACCAAAAGAAATAAAGAAGATATGCAATTGAGATTTAAATACGTATTTATCGTCCGTACAAAAATAACAGGCTGTTATTTAATAACAGATATTTGGATCTGTTATTTTTTTGTAACAGTAACTGTGATAAGAGATATCGTGTTTAACCTGTTACAACCCATCTCTAGTCTACATGCTAGAAAATTTATACTTTTGACTTGAGCTCACTTCACCTATGTTTTCACGTTGAGATTTTTTACAGAATATATCGATTGTTCGTTGTTTTCTCACATATAATTAGTATTGGTTTACCCATTCAGCAATAAATGAATAAAAATTTCAGTGTCTTAAGTAAACATGTTGTGGCTAATGATAACTTCTTGTTGTTATAGAAGTAAGCTATAAAGAGGTTGTAAGTATGAGGCTGTTATTGATAAGGTAGACATCTTCGTACCATTTGTGATACGGTCAAACATCTCGCCGTTAGGGTTTTAGAACAATGTTATGGCGTATTATTTACGCGGGACCGGGAAGATAGGGTAAAAATGTTGTTGTTAAGGGTAATTTAAAAAAGTGTAGTGACGCTTTGTCGCATTTTGTTCCCAGTTATTAGCACCCGATGGTTCAAGCGTAATTTAACGCTGTAATGTGTAGAATTAAAATGTTGTTTCATAGTAGTAGCACAAAATTCTCAAAATGTAATTACAAGTTTTCCGTAGATTTTTAAAAGGAAAATGGAACCATTTTCCTTTCATTGATTGTAAATTTTCCAGTTTATCGAGAACGCTGATTACTGATTGTATTTAATTGAATAAAAATAACCATGGTACGAAGAACTCGAAAAGAAAGGTTTTTTCAAATAAATACTCTTAGCACGTAAATTAAGTTAGTTTATTTTAGTTTCTAATTAATTTCTACAAAACACCTTTGTATTCTTTATGCAGGCACTGTGTTAATTGAGCCAAGTGATGAAAATATCAAGTTTTTGGGAACCTCATTCATTAGGAATTATGTTCTCATTAATATGCCCTTAATATTTATGGCAGCTCAATAATTTAGATTATAATGTTGTAATTACGTTCTAGTAATCCAAAACCACCGAATTGTGGATGTCCTGTGTGTGAAAATCTGATATGAAAGAAGACCGTAATATCAATATCATAAAGTTGGGCTTCGCGAAAAGAAAACTTTTAATGTTACTGCGTATATCATTACTCTGACCTCGAAATCTGTAACACGTCTCGGGGTCATTATCCTGTAATAAATGTACAAACGCACGCTCCTGCCATCTAGCGGGAAAATACAAAATATGTTCCTCATTTCCTTGGTTCAATAAACAGTGTAAAGCAGCCTTAACCTAGATTGCATTTAATAGAAATTAGTTTAATGAAGAATGCACAGATCTACCAATCACTGTGTTCATTTAAATGTACGTATTTATACTGAGTTCAGTATATATATCACAAAAAACATTAATTATAAGTATTACACGAGACATCTTTTGTAACTTTGTATGATTTGTTGACGCGTCTTTGTGGGATTGTAACTTAAGTGTAGTAGGTAAGGATTCAAAATTACAGGGAGTGCGAAATTCTAAAATGCGAATCCTTTGAAGAAGTATTATTGTATAATTGACATTAAGCTGTTATTTAAGTATAATTTATTGCACAAGGCTCCCCCTATGTGTATGTTAAATGTACCTACGCTTAAAAATCTTGGCTTTTCTGTGGTTTACTTAGATCATAAGTCAATTTTGAAAAATACACTAGTCTCTCGAATATTTGTTGTTTCATTTTTCTGCCTCAATATTATAACCCATAATTAAAGTGATAATGCAACGTCCACAATTTTCCGTCTCTAAACTTAAGGAAAGTTGACTGAAAGTAGTTAACATCAGTAACACTGAAAGTGGTTAACATCAGTAACACTGAAAGTCGTTAACATTACTAACCACTGACACTAAAAGTGGTTAACATTATTAACCACTGACACTAAAAGTGGTTAACATAATCATAATCATCATTTATTGCATTCAATGTAGTGTACAAGATGTTACAATAATATTTGTTTCATACATTGACCCTGTCAGGGCACAGCAATATATACGTATGTTTTGGCATGCTACAGTACATAATAAATGTAAATGAATGAAAGAAACCCACAGTGCAGAAAGACAATAATAACATTTTTAACATAATGATAAAGTATTGGTAAACAGTTATTTGGTCATAATTTCCATTAATAGTTAAAATAAGTTAGACAATTAAAAATAATCAAATAATTATAACTATAATCATAAAATAACATAGGCAATGTCAACTAGAATAATAGTAGTAAGTCAACAATAGTCAGTGATGTATATAATAGGGATTTGAATGTCAAAATTTATCGATCGTTATCGTCCAAGAATTCCCTTAACAATAATAATAATCATAAAGCTTAATGTCAAACCAGAATAATAGTATTAAGTCAAAAATTGTGAATGTTATATTTATATTATGAATTTTAATGTCAAAATTTACTTATCATTATCGTCAAAGAATTCCTTTAGAGTGTAGTATGATTTTAGTGTAAGGTGTCTTTGAAGGCTGGTTTTGAATTTATTTTCGTACTCTATGTCTTTAATTGAGTTTGGAAGCTTATTATATATTTTTACGCACATGGCTAGAGGTCCTGAATGGAACATACCTAATGTGGAGCTTGGTAGGGCTAATTCATTCTTGTTTTGGCGCCTATCACTGCGACTTTGTGGACGGAGGGTTCTAGTGAGTGGGAATAGTGATTGGTGTTTTCGTACAAATTTACTTACTTCCAATATGTAGATGCCAGTTAGTGTAAGGACCTTATATTTAACAAAGAATGGCTTACAGCTTTGCGTGTTGTCTATATTGGCAAGAATTCGTAAACATTTTTTTTGAAGAATAAAGAGCCTTTGTTTGTCTACACTATTTCCCCACACCACTATTCCGTAATTTAACCAGGTGTATGCGTAGGCATAGTATGCTGTTAGAGCAGTTTTAAAATCGGTAGCTCTTTTAAGCTCTCCTAGGGCATATATAAAGCTAGCAAGCTTATTTGCCACTGCATCTATATGAGCCTTCCAGTTTATATTGGTATCTATAGACAAACCCAACAGTTTAAACTCATTTATGCATTGTATCTGTATATTATTATACGAGTAATTTATGTCCAATTTACGCTTTTGATATGGTCTAAATTGCATTATTTTTGTTTTGTCAAAGTTTAATTCTAAGTTATGATCTTTTAACCATGATATTATTTTCGAGAGCTTACCGTCTAGGTTTAAGTTTAAGTTTTCACCACTAGTGTATGGAAAAATTATAGAAATATCGTCAGCAAATAAGATACTTTGAGCGTCAATTTCTTTAGGTAGGTCATTAATATAAATTAGAAATAATAAGCATCCTAAAACGCTGCCTTGAGGTATTGACATTGTTATTTTCACTTTATCAGATCTTACGCGTGTTATTCGGCCAGTGTGTTGATCCCTATGTTCAACCTCCACGAACTGTTCTCTATTTTGTAGGTACGACGAGAACCACTTGTATGCTGTACCTCTAACGCCTATTGCATATAACTTACTAAGTAGGATTTCGTATGAAACTCTGTCATAGGCTTTGCTCATATCCAGTAAAATCCCTACTGCGTACTTTTTGTTACTGATTATATTTAAAGCTTCCTGGATATACTTGAATATAGCTAAAGTTGTAGACCTATTTTTCCTTACATTACTAACCACTGACACTAAAAGTGGTTAACATTACTAACCACTGACACTTAAAGTGGTTAACATTACTAACCACTGACACTGAAAGTGGTTAACATTACTAACCAGTTTATCCACTGAAAGTCTAGAAACTTCTGATGTTTTAATACTGAGAAAGCAGATTGGCGGTTTGGTGATTCAGTTCATACACTCGCAATTAGGTATCGATCATACCTACCTATGGTAACCGTATAACCGCAAGGCTCTTGATCTCTCTCAATGAAGGCCATTATTATAAGGGCAAGGCGGCACGGATGGCAAAGGATTTTTGTAAGCGGAAATTATTTTTTTATCTTATTGTCATACCATAATCCTCTGACCAAATAAAAAACCAAGACAGAGCGCTGTCAACAGTGACGTAAGGGCGGTTCCTTAAACAAAACATATGTGCGGTGTAGTTTGATTGTAAATGGTTTTAAATGTGTGCGTGTAAGCGTGTATGCATAGAGCGGAGTTGTAGTTTTGACATTTTTCACTGTATTGTTCGCAGAGCTAGATTATGTCTTGGTTTTTTATTTGGTCTAAGTCCTTATTTACCACTCACATTTCGTTGAAATCGTCACAAATGGAGTTGAGCATACCGCGTGATGCTGCGGCAACGGCAGGCCTTATAAAATGTTAAAGCTTTGCCGTGGCATGCCGCGTCTGCCGCCTAGTGAACGCCGGCGCCCATTAATTCATTCCGGGTTCATCCCAAACGACGAGAAATACGCTTTATGCTCTAACTTTCGTAATTAAATTATAAGAGGAGCCACTTCAGCAAAAGGACATCTGAGGTCATCATCGATTTAGGTTTTACTTATCGAAAACAAAGGTATATTATGGTATACCTATTTATACCTACTGAAAGATACTAGACGGCAATAGGTATAGATATACCGTCGATTCCGAGAAGTGGAACAATTTAATTTAAGGCACTGTTCATCGGCCTTATGCATAAAACAAACTTAGATGGCATGTAAATTAGTATACGTAAGTACTAACTACATAACCTGCTAATGGTACCTCTCCAGCTCATCGATCGAATAGTTAACGCCTTAATGTTTTATGAGAGTGAAACTACTTCTTAAAGCGACATTATGGATGGAAAAGCATAGGTAAATACGTACCTAGGTAGGTAATAAGTGGGCCACTTTCATAAAACGGTCTCAAGGATTGTTTCACAGCTGTAACTATGCTTCATGGTACTTTTATGTATAAAAACTTGATTAAGTAATGAAAAATCATGAAATTTTTGACAAAATGACCATCCGAATTCTGTTTGAGAATGAGCAACTGGTCGGATTATGTAAAGCCAGAAAATATCCCGATTGGAAATGCCTATCACAAATAGGCACTGATTGCAACTGTGTTGTTTCTAATCGAATACTTTGTTTATTTGTGTTCCATCTGCCTTATTAGTATCATTTTGGTATTCCTCCCCCAAGTTCTCGCGTTTTATTGTGTTACTGACAAGGACTAGATTAGTAATGAGCTAAGAGATAATGATTTACCGTGTTATAAAAAAACCAAAGAACATTTTAAAAATTGTTAATAAGCGCCATCTAGCGTGGAGTAGTTGATTTCATTAACTACCGCCATCTACCGATGAATAGAAAATCTAATTTACTAGTGCTATCTTACGTGAACTAGATGAACTTTTTGGTGCAGATCAGTGTTCTGTAACGTAATGTAAGTACTTCCTTACTAGTTATCGCGTACTTCTACTAGATGGCGATTAACGTAAAAGCAACATTAAAAAAATAAGAAAAATTACCGTTTTTGTCTGACCGGAACTGCTGAAAAATCAAAGTCGCTTTTCGTGCCTCTCTGTGGGACTGCATTTTTCTTTTAAACGCCGCCACGGATTTTGATGCGGTTTTCACCATAACTTTTTATTCCGAAAGGTGTTTAATTGTTTACTACATTCATATTTTTCATAAAAATCGTGTGAACCAGGGGCGCGTACATTCGGGTACATACATTCGCTGTAAATTAATGGTCGGTGCATATGAGTGATTGACTTGAAGATCTGCTACAAACAGTCGACCTACCTAATTTTATACCAACCCAGCCTGAGGACATAGAACGATCCTGGACTGAACTTGGCTCGTCTCGGCTCCTCTCATCCAGCTGCTATGAGCCGACTTGTGACGATTGTCGCTTCTTTTCGCCGATCAGAAAGTATCCAGCTAAACTATTAAGAGAGATAAAGAGGTCAAGGGTTATTTAGTATTATTTTTCATACGAATTTTGACTCTTTCCTATTAAGTCTGTTTAAAATTTTATGCAGACAAGATGCTTTCATCTATATCTTTTTTAGATCGTCCTACATAATGTCAAGCGAATATGGTAGGTATGTTTGAGTTAAAAGATCAAACCAAATCTGATTTATTCAATTTTGGAGCACGAACTAAATAAAAGCTTCCCCCGCAAACAGGCGCGACGCGATTCTAGTAGTACAATTTCTATGAAAGTTTCATGGAAATTGTTCTACCAGAGGGCCTAGACAAAGTGACATTCTATCAACGATAACGATGATGGAAAAGGAAAAAAATTATAGGATTGACATTAGATATCGAAAAGCTTAAAGTACGTAAATTCTGTTGAAAGTCGTTGTAGAAATACGAAACGCTTTCGAAGCGATTGTCACTTGTCTACTCGCTCCGCACCGTTGGTTGGCGTCGCGTTCGCGTTGTGCCTGTATGGAGCCTGTGCTGATTGGTGAAATTGTGATGGCTCTTTACCTCACTCCTTTCACATGTATTTTTTTTTTCTTTTACCTCTGGCTGCAAGCTGATAGCAACTACAACCGAAAATAATGATCACCGTGATGCAAAAATAGAGATAAATTAATTAGACAAATCATGAAAGAACAATGACAGTAGCCGCGCCTTCAGCAGGCACAATTTCAACTATAACAATTGCACCCTAATTGTGGTAAAACACAATCATAATCCTAGATTTTTAAAGGATGTTGCTATTCCATTGCTCTATTAGGTTTGAAAAATTCAACTGGTCTACAACGTAAATAACGCAATGAGCTTGGTTAAACTGTCATATTGAAACACATTGCGATCAATTGCCATTTTATTTTATGTGTTTTGCGCAACTACCCGGCTGGCTGGACTATATTCAGAAAATATACTTGTTCGGAAAAATGGGTGTATGTAATACATTTTGGGTTAATCTATCGTAACAGAACAGCATAGGGGTCATTTTTACCCGACTACGGCGAAGAAAAAGGAGGGTTATGATTTTGACCGGTATGTATGTTCATCTGTTCCCTCCTATCTTCCAAACCACTTATCACAATTTGACAAATCAGGTATCGGCTATATGAAGTCACATTAAATTAAAAATAGAGCCCTCTAGAGGACATAAAGTGGGGAACTTAAAAAAAAATATGGTTTAATCGTACCATGTTGGGTATCAAATGAAAGGGCTTAATGAGCACATTTCAAAAATATATATATTATAATTATAACCCCAAAACAATTTAAAAAAAAAACAAGTTCTAAAAACTAAAACCCAACTACGACTTAAAAGGTATAAACAAGACACACAGACAGACAAATTAAAAATCCGGAGTCACACGTAATCTGTTCGATTTATGCCCAAACACGTGTGACTCCGGATTTTAGCAATGCAGAGTACCTAGGTACAGTTCGATTCAAAAGATGGCGGCTCGGAAGTCAGCTACTCGCTGCGCAGTACCTCTTGAGTATTAATGTTTCTGTGGCAGTACCCCACCTCTCACCCCCATGAAATTGTTCCTGCGCAGCGACTCACCTCATGTTCCGACCCGCCATTAACTGTACCAAACAAGTATAAGTGGGCGCTGACAGGACGAATTCTATCATTCTCAGAATCTAAATTTTAAGAACAATGGTGGTCTATACTATACATACGTAGGTGCACCTGCCATGTTTGTTAATAAATGAATATAAAAAATAAATATAATCTTAGTAGCGTAGGTATTTATTTGAAAGGAAGGATAAACGGACAATGTTACCTACATGGCTCTATCTACAAACATGATTATGAACTTCCTCATTACAAAAAAACCTTATTATAAGCTACTTTGCTAACCAGTGCATTTTTTTTAGTTAAAGGAAGTGTTTCGCGATCATAAACAACCGTATTTAGTATCAAATTAAAATATGAGAGAGGAAAGAAGCTTAAGGTACCAGTATGGTCAATTGAAGTCATTCAAATCATCAGTATGGCTCAGTCAGCCTGACCTAACGCGCACGACACACTGTCGCCCATTCGCGGTGCGACCCTTTATGTATTACAATTTGGACTATTGGACAAATTGTCCAAACATTATGAACAATTGAACCACTATTTATGACGTGCGATTTTTTTTCGAATAAAGCAGTTTTACTGTTCCCTGAAAAATTTCGTGTCGACTCTATTTGAAGTGTTAAAAAAGTTATAGTGAATTTTGTAAAAAAAAAAACTTATTTTATAAGTAAATTATTAACGTTAATAAGTGATAACAGCGTAGGTATTATTTCACACAATAGTCCATTGAAATGTATTGTTTTGTCTGGCTCTTGTTAGCAGAGATACCGTTGCACAGTTCCTATATTTTAATCTGTATTTTGTAGCCTCTATCTACAAAAAAAAGTTTTAGCTGAACACAAATAACACGAATTCTGGGTCTCTTAAATATGTCTTAAATCTAAAGTAGGTATTCGGTTACATTATGTTAACTATCTTAGCTTGGAGATCGCCTATATCAAAGAAAAACTTCCAACCGGTATTCTTAATTTTTAAAAATTCATCAAGCATAATGCATATTTTATGAATTTATTATAAAATAAATAACAGTCCTAATTTATAACTATTTTAAGGTATGCTTTTACGCTTAAACGGCTGAACGGATTTGGATAAATTTTGACACATGGGTAGATCATGACCTGTACCTTTTATTCTGATATTCACACGGGATCGAGACTTATACGGGTGAAACCGGGGGGCGCAGCAGCTAGTGTACATCATAAAGCTGCGTTCCTCGCAGAAGCTGTTTGAAAGCTCTGTTAGCAATCAATTTCCCATTAGTCAAAGGTAGATTACAGAGAACTGTCTCTAACAATAAACTGAACGCCACAAACGTTTACGAAAACAAAAGAAAAGCTATTAATAAAGCATATTAGTAACATCATTTTCATAAAAACGTGTGAACATACATTGAGACTATTTATAAAAGCTTCATAACATATCGTATCGTAACCTGTCATATTATTTCTCTATTTATAATCCATAAATATCTACACTATACCTACATGTTATAAATTAAAGTCGCTTTTTCTGTCCGTTTGTGTGACCGAGTTGTTCTTCTAAGCTCAGTTTTCACAATCATTAGGAGAATTTGTTCGATGTGTATGTGCAAATTTCATAAATAAAGATGTTTTTTCAAGTCGTCATAACCATGGGGCGGGTCGGTATATATACGAAAACTACCTTTTGGAAGGGGCAACTAGAATCAATTCTATTTCTTTTTTTTGACGTTCAAAAGTGCCATATATGTGCCTATTTGAAATAAATTATTTGACTTTGACTTTGGTACCCGCCCCTGCTTCGCATATCATTTAAGTTACAAACGGTTAAAATTCGGAATTGAGTCACAAGAGTTGCCATTCATTCCTAATGTGGACAAATCTATCGCCCATTACCGAACAACCAATCAAATGATATGTCAAAGCAATCGGTTCCTCTCGTGAAAATAAATCAATCAATCAGGAATGTTCGGTTCAATAGCGACGCATGCGCACGTGTCCGTATTAGAGTGCACGTTGTGTCGACGTCACAGGGGACGCCATCATGGATTTATTGGTGCTATGAAAAAAATTGGAAAGGTGAAGATTGCTATGCGATCAACATCGGCCGACTTGGACGGTTAGTTTTACCCACATTTGTAAAAGAGGATGACTGCGCGGGAGCAGGTTCAATAGAAATAGATCCTAAAAATAAATTAAATTAAATAGTAAAAATGCATGTTTCGTAGACCGTGCTAAGTCGCTACGTGGGAATGGTGGAGTAAGGAACAGTCAGGAAAATTTATCGTTAGGTACACAAATTAACTGCTTACCAACTTAAATTGTCCGTAAGTTATTCAAATCACAACCTGTCATTCTTTGACATTTGAAATGGCTATAAGTATCATGGTAAATTGACGTAAGATGTCAATATGCTTATCCATTAATTTTCCTAACTGTACTTACCACAGTCTAACGACGATTATTATAGTGAATCAATCTGCCTAGCCTTTTCCCAACTATATTGGGGTCGGCTTCCAGTCCAACCGGATGCAGCTGAATACCAGTATTTTACATGGAGCGACTGCATATCTGACCTTTACAACCCAGTAACTAGGAAATAGTCTTACCGCTTGGTAAGACTGGTTGACGCTTATATAGTATGATAATTAATTACCAACCAACTGACTAACACCCGATTTCTGATTTGAAAAAAGAATCAAACGATTAAAAAAAAAAAAAACAATATTCTCAAATACATATGTATGCGCTTAATTAAGCTTTTTGCGTTTCACTGACGACTATTAAGCATTATTTCTGTCCAATTTGAGTAAATGATGTTGTATTACTCAAATCTTGATTAAAGTTTAAAAAACTTTATTGAGAAACGATATTTTTTTTAAGTTATACTTAAGTACAGATTACAGACATTCTCAAATTCAAATTCTCAATTCAGAAACTAGACAATAACTACGACCTTTTCACAAATCTACTTCATAAAAAAAACTAGTCTTTTCTTAAAAAATAACGTGTGGTTTAATTACCTAATGGCCAATTCAATGTTATAAAAGCTCGCTCGCTCGCGGTGGTCGCTCAGAATATTGCGTAACATTTTTCAACGTACTATGAAAATGTTATGCAATAACCACCAGTGTTACTTTTAAGTAGTTTTAAGGCCGTCTTACTGTTTGTTTTTAAAGTAATTTATGAGTTTGTTTTAAGGAAGTTAAATATGCACGCTGCCACACTGTCTTGATTGTGTCTGCTTCTGCCTTAAAAAATATTCGTATGCTCTATGACTGGGGGGGCGGCAAATTTTTAATTCCAAATTATTAGGTTCGTACGTGCTCACGTCCTCCATAAGCACGCCGTCACACTGATTGCATCTGCTTCTGCCTCAAAAAGTATTCTTAGGTACCTATGCTATGCTCTCTAGGGCTTTTTGATTATAAAAAAAAACAAAGCTCTGTGAAGGATAGCACAGAGGAACCTATTATACTAGATAGTAAAATTTGAGGGGGCGCGGCCCCGTTTCATTTTAGGTCCACACTTCCGCGGTCCCCGGTTAAATTCCAAACGGTAGTGTTACTATCCGTGTAATTAATAATAAAAACAGGATTACTTTTCTATGAATGAGGCTTGTAAACTAAACTCGATTGTGTCCAAAAATAAACTCCCTTATCCGTTGCCTGATTATGCTGAAATTCTGTGTCACAGATTTTGTAAAGAATTGTAAAACATAATATAACATTACGCCTGTATTTCCCCGAGGGGTTAGGCAAGGGTGTACCTACTTATAGTACACACATTTCGCCAGTTATGTTTTCAGTCCCATGTAATAGGGGGCGAGCCTACTGCTATCAATCGGGCTCAAATCCAGACTCCGGGCAAAATAAACAGGAAAAACACAGCAAATGTTAAGTATTTGTAGGGCTCCGTAGTCAACAAGGAACCCTTATAGTGTCGCCATGTCCGTCTGTCTGTCTGTCTGTCCGCGGCTTACCTCAGAGACTCTTGGTACTAGGAAGCTGTAATTTGGCATGGATATACACATTAATCACGCCCACAAAGTGGTAAAATAAAATCATGAAAAAAAATTTTTTAGAGTACCTCTCTTACACTTAAAATAGGGGTTTTTTTCTCGTCTATACCATGGTGTGGGAAAGGTCGTTCAAAAATATTGTGAGTGTGTGAAAACTATTTTTGGGTAAGGGGATTCGTTTGCGAAATATGAATAAGCTTTAAAGTGCTAATTTTTGTTAGAGTCAAGTGTCCCTGCCAGCTTAATGGTTGGTTATAGATATGTGAAAAAATTCATGGCAGTAGTATATATTCTTAGCCTATAGTGTGTCCCACTGCTAGGCAAAGGCCTCCCCTTTTTCCTTCCAAATCTCTCTATTTTGTGCGATTTCTGGCCATGTTGGCCCCGCAAACATGATTAGATCGTCACACCACCTTCGCGGCGGTCTACCTCGACGGCGATGTCCTCCTTCAGACGTCCAGTGAGTGACGATTTTTGTATTAGTAGTAGTATAATAACGAAATTAAAAGGAAAACTATCACAGTTAAGTAGGGTCTATGAGTTAACGTTTTCCAACTATAATGTTAAGTTTCTTCTTAGGATAAATTTGACACGCACTTGGCTAATTTTTTTTTCTATAGTTGCTTACCGAGACTCCGGTGCCTCTTATTTCTAAATCAGTGTGTCAAGGTGCGTTCGCTCATTAAAGGTGGGCCGCATTGTTCACAGTAGATGTTGAACGAAGTTCAATGATACCATTTACAGACACGCAAGTTCACGCAAAAGACTTCACTTGATTTGGACACAGATTTTATTGACTGTAACCAATGATATTATATTAACAGATATGTTATAAGCGCGCAATCGTGAAGACTCGAAAACATTCCAATTGTAACGTTTTTACTTGTAGTGAAATGTAAAATGAATGAAACGTGGGTATGTGTGCCGCTGCTGCGCGGAACACTTTTTTCGGTTGTTTTGTGAGTGTATAACATATCTGTTAATATAAGATCATTGACTGTAACGTTCATTAATTTTGATTTGTCAGGCTGACTGTGCAAAATTTGTTTTTTATATATTGCGTTGTTCTAAAATGAGCCTACCATTATTAGCGTAGGTAATTGTCCATCTATGATTCTATATCTAACTATATCTATATAAGGTGTATAATCTCTTAAGGAGTCATTGTACTCATCATTATGAACAACTTTCACTATAGGACCAACCCTAATGATGAGTACAATGACCTCTTAAGAGATTTCGTACAGGAAAGGATACACCTCATATAATATTATGTATTATAAATTGAAGTCGCTTTTCGTGTCTGTCTGTGTTACCGCGTTGGTCTATTAAACTTCGCAACGGATTTTGATGCGGTTTTCACAGTTTTATCTGTTTAATAAATTAATATTAAACTTATATAGATAAAGAAATCTCGATGTTCTGTCAAGTCGTAAAAACCTAGTTAGCTATAATTTATTCAACATATCTGCTCTTAGTTATATCTCTAATAATCTCTAATCTAATCACTTTTTTTTTACCCATATTCACTAAGAGGAATTAATTAATTCCATTATTATTATTTTCTATGAGAGTTCTCGGACGAACCTATTATAGAACGTTTTATAAATAACAAAATCACATTCTGCTTATTTATTATTTTTAATTATTACAAAACAATATTTACTACATTTATCGTACCCAAGTCAAGATGTTTATACAATCCTTACTAATATTATAAATGCGAAAGTAACTCTGTCTGTCTGTCGCGCTTTCACGCCAAAACTACTGAACCGATTTAAATGAAATTTGGTACACTATCTGTGTACCAAATTTCATTTAAATCGGTCTATCTAAGACTATCGTCTAGAGCCTGAGAAAGGACATAGGGTACTTTTAATCGACATACCACGCGGGCGAAGCCGCATTTGGAAGCTATTTTAAATAAAACTAATGAGCTATCTAACAGAAATTATCTGTAAGTACCGTTTGACAGGTCTTCCTACACGTTATATGTACCTACCACGTACCTACACTATTTTTGTAAGTAGGTAGGTACCACTGGCGGTGAACTACTTTTCAACCTTATTACTAAAGATATAAGGGTGAAAAGTCGTTCACCGCAAATGTCCGCGGTTGTACATCTATGAAAGCCTTTCTAATTAAACTTCCCACGACAGCTTTTAACATTGATCGATCATTGTGGGTACAACTTTTATCATAATGACGTCATTTATCGTACCTACCTAGGCTTTTAAATTTTTTATAACTAAAGCTTCCTCAAGAAACAAGGATTTTTTAGACTCCATTAGTTAGATTATGAAGGTGATCATAGTCTAAAAATATTACCATTTACCTATTACAGTACTTTTATCTCACCGCAACGCGCGCTTTAGTTGTGGTATCCAAGTGTACAAACACGCTGTGCATGTGTGCGTGAAGACGAGTAGCGTTAGCGTATAACACATAAACATATTTATGACTTCGTCATTGTCTCGGGCGGTACCGAGAGCACCTGCACCACACACATTCACAGTGTGATTGTTCAGTTTGTAACTAGAAGTAAAACGCACGTCGCTTCGTGAGATAAAAATACTATACCTACGTTAGAATGACTTTGTAATACGGTATTTTTTTCAAGTTCGTTAAATCCACGGTGAAAAAAACACACGTGGCTTAGAGCTTTGAGCCACTACGATTTTTCATAAACTTGCGATTTTTGATCTCATCCGGAGGAGCCGGATATTCCCATCCACCGTTTTAATCAGGAAATCGGCTACATTAATTGATTGTGACCGCTCTTAAAATATAATCCTCAGACGCATTTACAGATCAATAAATTCGTTCTCAAATTTCGTCATAAGTAACATACTTAATGTATTGGTTTTGTAACACTTAATTAAATTAATTTAAAATGTAACAAAAACTAGTTCCCAGATACTCATGTTACTAGAAGCGTTATCTATATAAGAAAATTATTTTTAGAATATCTATTTATTTATTCCTTATCACTCTTTATCATATATTGATCTCGAAGTAGTTTAAAATGTCTTTAATTTACTGAAGCAGATGCTTCAAGTCAATGAAGATATACGTACCTAATACCTTTTAAAGCATAGATTTCGTTTTTCACTGACGATTTGTCAGCATGTTACCAGCAGCGAAACAATTTCTGATCTCCGCGGTTGCGAGAGGAGCTCGTGGCTAAGTAATAACAGCCGCACGGGTCGATCCATCGGGTTAAGCTACGCTTGCCGGGGTTGGTCCGTAGCTGGGTGACCATCTTTACATACCGAGGCTCCTCCGTGCCTCGGAAAGCACGCTAAGCCGTTGGTCCCGGCTGTCATTTGTGGATTTTTGACAGTCGTTACGGGTCGTCAGAAGCCCGAAAGTCTGACAACTAGTCTTGGCAAGGGGTATCGTATTACCCAGTTACTGGGCTGTGGAGGTCAGATAGGCAGTCGCTCCATGTAAAATACTGGTATCCAGCTGCATCTGGTTAGACTGGAAGCCGACCCCAACATAGTTGGGAAAAGGCTAGGCAGATGATGATGCTCTCCGCGGTTGCGGGACAAGGTATAGCCGCTAGCTACAAAAAAACTGTCCTCATACGTGATATTGTTTTTTTACAATAATGTCATTGGTACAATCGTAATGTTATTTATCATTTTTTTTATATAACGGCCGAATCTAATTAGGTACACATATAAACACATTAGCACAGGAGGGTCAGTCGCCTCGAAGGAAGCGAGTACCCGCCAAGCTGGTCTAATTTGGCGATCATTTAGATGTATCTAATCCATGCAGGCGGTACACTGATAACGTGAACACATATAAACAATATCATTTAAAAAAAGCATATGACGTCTCTGCGTCCCGCGCTCGGTGTGGCAACACGTCGTGTTCTGGTTTGCGACTGGTCAATCGTCATCCTGAGGATGCCTCGTTGAGAGGTGAAACACGTGTCGATTTCTTCTAGAGTTTTTTATGACTCTTGAAGTATAGTTAAGCCTATTGTATTAAAAAAAACTATCCTTTAAACCCATCTCGTCCCATCACATCCCATCCGATCTTTTTATCCTATAACCTTTTTCTAAATAAAATCCTTTTATCACCTTTTAAAATTTTTTCTAGTCCATTGACCGCGATATAACTTATAAAAAGACAATCTAAGAAAGATAATCTTTAAGATAGTCGATGATAATGACCGGAAAAAAATAAGTTTATTTATCTATCATTGATCTTAAGTAGGTAGATAAGTGTGAATAGCCTGACGAGCAATATAAAAAGAAGCCACTAACTTATCATGAAATATTTCCAAAACCAATATAGCATCTTGAAATAAAAATCAACATTCAAGTGTATATAATAGAGCATAAAAAGCACCTATAAAACTCTTTTCAAATTTTTCTTTAAACTTTTTTTTTACAAGATGTAGCTAACTTGTGTGGTTTTTACTCACGTCGCGACAATCTAAGAAGTCCGTTTTGACGTTTCGTTCTCAGATCCGACGATCCGCGATTTTGCGGACGGACTCGCACGGCAGACGACCACAGACCGCCACGCACCGCACACCGAGGAACTTCCGATGTCTGCGATACCCCGCACGTACACCTTCCCACGGTGCGTCGTGCGGGCTCGTCAGTGTCCGTCCGCAATATGGCGCACCGTCGGATCACGGCATAATAAAACGTTATGTCATGAGAATCAGTTTTAAGCAATGTAGATAAGTCGTCGATTACAAACGCCCTAAGTATGTTCAATCGTATGTCTCGAGAATCAGTTTCTAAGAAACCAATTTTTTTTTTCATCGCTACCCAAAGCTTTTTTATAGCTGTCAAAAGGGACTTCTTAGATTGTTGCGAGTCTAGGAGATATTTAAATTATTTTCCAAGAGGCTGTTTTTGTTGCTCGTCAGTGTAGTTCATAGAATAGATTCATCTGATAAAAATAGATAAGAATATACATAATTAACTTGTAAAGAATTTTTAAATCAAATGTTGTTCCGATGCTATAGTTTTATCTGTTTATTGCATATTTTAATTTTCTGCGATAAAGCTCATTTCAACGGTGTAAAATTTCCCAACTTTTGGGATTTACTTAGGTAAATTGATGTTTAGTTTAATCCAAAATATAAATATGTGTTACCTTAGTAGGTACAGTCGAACCAGCTATTTGGTATACAGGCAAAATATATTCATTTTCCGCTACACTACCATCGTTTTTATTATATGTGATAATTAACTTTTCCAGCTTATGGCTTAGGAGAGTGACGTAAAAGGACTTTTGACTACTGAAAACACTCACAAAATTGTTTAAAGTAGTTGCAAGTTATGTTATGTTCGACTGTACCTGATTGTAGATGTCCACTGTCATGATAAACTAGTATAGCTTCCACGAATAAAAGTACCTTTTTTTTTTTTTTTTTTTTTTTTTGAGGGTGGGAAATCATCCAATGACTTCTCCCGCTCTGGGTGGAGCGGAAGGACGTGTCAGACTTTTACTGACTAAAACCCACCCGTGTTCCTTCAGTTGCCTGTTGCCAAGGTCCCGGTATCCCTTTCGGACTAACCCGCAACCCTGGCAGGCATCGGTCCTAGCGGACCCCGCCAATTGTGCTGACATCTCTTTGAGGCGCGCGTGGAACACGACGCGCCATCGACCCGGGCCTGGTCCTGATCGGACGGCGAGCTACCCATTGCTCGCCGTCCGCAAGCCCGCGCCTATGGTGGCCGGGAATCCGCCTGGGATTCCCGACGCCCAGGGCGTCTCCAGCGGCGGCGGCGGTTAGGGGCGTGAGGGCGCAAACTTTGCCTCTCCCTCACGCGTTCCGCCTCCTCCTTCGCGAGCATTACTGCTTCGCAGAAGGAGGTGACTGCTTCCCATGCCCTCTCGCTCCGTACCATGGCCTGGACCAGAGCCGGACGCGAGAGGTCACCGCCGCCAATCGCCTCCAAGAGGACACGGCGGGGCTCCGCCCAAGCGGGGCAGACCTCCACCGTATGCTCCACCGTGTCCTCCGGGCGATCCACACAGTGGTGACACCCGGGCGTTTCCTCCCGCCTTATACGAAACAGGAACCTCCCGAAGCAACCGTGTCCGGTGAGGACCTGTGTCAGGCGGAAGGTGAGGACGCCGTGGCGCCTCTCTAGCCACTCCTCAAAGAGGGGACTTATCGCCGCAATTGTGGCGTGCCCAGCACTGGGTTGCGACAATCGCACTCTCCATGCCGCCATGAGATCCTGCCGGAGCTCTGTCCGCTGAGCCGCGATTTCTTGCGGCAGCGGAGTTACGCCCCGGACGAATAAAAGTACCTAATAGGTATATGTTTAAAAACTGATAATTATTATTAACTAGCTTATGCCCGCGTCTTCGTTCGCGTGGAAACCATAAGATACACAATATACTAAAAAATAAAAGTTCATCATCTCCCTAGCCTTTTTCCAACTATATTGGGGTCGGCTTCCAGTCTAACCGGATGCAGCTGAATACCAGTATTCTACGTGGAGCGACTGCCTATCTGACCTCCACAACCCAGTAACTGGGTAATACGATACCCCTTGGCAAGACTGGTTTCCAGACTTTCGGGCTTCTGACGACCCGTAACGAATGTCAAAGATCCACAAATGACAGCCGGGACTAATGGCTTAACGTGTTTTCCGAGGCACGGAGGAGTCTCGGTATGTAAAGATGGTCACCCATCCACGGACCAACCCCGGCAAACGTAGCTTAACCTGATTGATCGACCCGTGCGGCAGTTACTAAGTAGCCACGAGCTCCTCTAAAAAAAAAAGTTATAATACTTAAACCCAACTACCTACGACAAAAAAATCAACTAAAAAGGTCCGGAAAAGACCAGGGTCCGTCTTCTTCTTCCGAAATAAATTATTTTTCACTATGTAATGTTTTTGTAAGTCGGTTGTTTTTTTGGGGGTGAGCTTATAAATATTTTTGAAACGTGGTAACCAAAATCCAATCAAAAACATAAATGTGAAATGGGAGCCAAATTCAAAGTGTGGTTATCGATTTCGCCGACAAAAGAATTAGATCTAAATGACAACATACAACATTCTAAAATAAATTTAAAACAAAATTTCTTGTTTTTTCTGTTATAACAATGTTTGCTATTTAAAAATATAACTTCATTGAATAGTCGAATTATTTACACAAAGCACTTAGGATGAATTCAAGCTGAAAATTTTACTTGGCTAGTTTTTATCAGCAAGCCAATATTTTAGAGGAGTAAGATATGTTGGCCTTACAATAACGAAACGGTTAAGATATAAATATGCCTAAATAGTCGGTCAAAACTGCGAATTCGTCGAAAAGAATGTTGTATGTTCTTTATAAATTTCAGGATTATCTATAGAACTTGGCATCCATTTAGATCTCAATTCTTTTGTCGGCGAACTCGATAACCACACTTTGAATTTGGCTCCCATTTCACATTTATGTTTTTGATTGGATATCATTACTTTTTGTAAATAAATTATTATTATTCTTCAACTAAAAGTGATCCGTAAAATCTATTTTCAAATATAAGTAGCAACATTGTGTTAGAATGTATTTATTTTGTAGCTTAAGTAGTTACACTTATCCGCAGTGATGTCAGATCGCTGAGCCCGGCGTTGTAGTTTGTGTTAATATTGGTTGTCGAAGTTCTATAAAAAAACGTATGCCGTCGGGGAAACTCCGTCAGGAACAAGTTCAATTCAATTGAATTCAAATCTTTATTGCATATCTCATGTGTGTACAAGCTCTTAAAATGATAGTTACAAAGTTCACATGGACCCTGTTGGTTCCTTCCCCACGTATGCTTTAATTAATTAATTTTCGCAGTCACTATTTTGCATTTTCATTTTGACCTCACTATCCGCTTTGACACAGTCAAAAACATACGTAACGTATCGGTATAAGTACGAATTTTATATATATTTTTTTATTTATAGGCTTCTAGCTACTGCGGAAAATGTATTCTATACATTGCGTAGGTATTGTATAGACTACCTGAATTATACAGATTACCGGTAACATATATACGAATGAATATCGCCCACATGGCGCAAGAGCGATTTGCACCGGAATCTCACCGGTGCGGCGAGCGCCGCGCCGCGATTTTTTTCGTCTTGTGGTCCGGCTCTGGTGCGGCTCCGACATCATGTACAGGAAGCCGAAATGACACGTCAAGATACGGACTATGACTATATTTCCAAACCCTTAAATCCCCGTGACCCCGGACGCGCCGCACTCCTGTTGCCCATAGCATAAGCATAATCAGCCTATAATGTTCCCACTGCTGGGACACAGGCCTCCTCTCTGTGAGAGGGAGTGGGCCGTAATCCACCACGCGGGCCCAGTGCGGGTTGGTAGATGTCACATGTCTTCGAATTTTTGGTTCTAGGACATGCCGGTTTCCTCACGATGTTTTCCTTCGTCGTTTTGAGAGCAGTGGCTTTGAAATAATTTACACAAAGTAAAGCGCCTGTCACGGTTCGGACCTACGACCTACAACTCGTAAGTCGTGGCCGTTACCACTGGGCCACCACTGCTCCTGTTGCCCGCCTCGCGGAAAACTTAAACAGCCAATGATTAACAATTATTGAAATGAAATGAAATTTATTTATTTGCCAGAATATAGGTACTTGCATTAACATGGTAAAATAATTTTAGTCTCACTATATTCGACTTATCAGTCGTGCAAATATTTCTAGTTGGTACATGCATTGGTAACAATAATCATGAAATTACATCAATGTCATTATAATAGACATACACATCATAATCATAATAAGATTTACAGTCTTGCTTCGTCAATATTAATTAATTAGGCACATTACATTATAAATATTATATTAAATTAGTTTTTTAGAATATATCTCACAATCAAGCCGTTCATCAATGTATAAAATGGATTTTTAAAATGTCAATAATTATAATTTAAAATAAGTGTTCGCAAATTTAATTTCATCATGTCCGTTTAAAATTTAAATAATCATCTATTGAATAAAAACATCTGTCACAAAGCCAATTTTTTAAAGTTCTATTTAATTCTAAATTATTCAGTTTTCTTATTTTTTCCGGTAGTTTATTATAGATTTTCACCGCCATGGTGTAGCAGTTTCTGTTACATAATTTTAATCTGCTTCGAGGTACTACTAGAGGTTTTTGTACCTTTTAAATTGGGCCTTATCATCCTGCTCAAATAGTGATAGGTGGTTTCTCACGAATTTACACATTTCAAAAACGTACAGGGATGCAAGTGTAAGTAAACGTTTATCGGTGAATATTGGTCGGCAGTGTCGGCACGAGTCAGTCCACTTGAGACTATAAATTGACCTTATGCATTTTTTCTGGGGTATAAAAACTCTTTGGGCGTCCGTAGAGTTTCCCCATATGATTATCCCTTCAATACAGAACATACATGATATTATTAATTATTGGTTGTCTAAGTTGTATAAAATAATCTGGTACCTATATACAAAACGATAAAAGCGACCTTTCGTAATTCTATTATAATTAATACTACTAATATTTTGCTATTATAATTTCGAAAGGCGCTAGGTGTTAAAAATCGATTACTTGACTTTTTTTTTAATCTTAAAAAAAATCTGTTTTCTGATTTTTTCTTTTGTATACACACAATTACCAAGCTGGACACCAAATTTCAACTTTCTAGGTCATCTGGAAGTGGTTTAGGTTTTTGATCTATAGGTAGGTATGTCAGTCAGTGATAAAAATGATGATTTTTAGACATTGACAACAACTTAGTCTAGGGGGTATTAATAAATAAACCAAGTTGCATGTGTGTATGTTAAATAGATTTTGAGTTATTGAGGGGTGAAAAGTAGCTCCAAATGGTTCGTGTAATATAACACACGGCTGCTGCGTCGCCAGTTCTTTTCTTGAACTTGGCTTGACACGCGGCCGCGTGTCTAGATAAAAGAAACACTCTGTACACGCACACTTGTCTTGTATTTCAACTTAGAATTTAGACAAACGTGTGACAAGTGTGCGTGTACAGAGTGTTTCTTTTCCGCAACAATTTAATATTATTTGTGAAAATATTACAACTTAAAAAAAAAAAAAAAATTGGTAATTAGGTTCCCGTTAGATAACATACTGTATATACAAGGAAGAGATATTGTTGTGTAATACTAGGCTGTAGACCCCGAGGCTGTTGGAAAATACCCAAACAGGTTTAAATGACGTCGGAGCATGCCTCCTAAAAAGTAACTGACAAACACTGAAGTTTAACAAGTAACTAAACTAGTTTGACGGCTCTAAACTTTCGTGTTTCCTGAGATACTATTATTTATAGTAGTTTAGTCGATTGGGTTAAAGATTCTTTATTTATTCAAAAGAACATACATTGTTCACTTAGCAAATAAATACATAACTAGGGCGTAAAATATTATAATATCTGTGACTAGGGTAAGTGTAGTCCAGTAACAGTATCGTATTTTATGTGCAAGACCTTATTAGTTTTATATTGTTGGTGACGCACTGCTTAAGTTTAGCTTTAAATATATGATAAATGAGGATCTGCCGGTACATTATTTTAAAGTTGTACGTCTTCGTACTTTATATTTTAACCCCCGACGGAAAAAGAAGTTTAACGTGCGTATCTGTGTGTCTGTCTGCGCCATCATAGCTGCCAAACGGCTGAACCGATTATGATTTTTTTGGTTTTGTTTTAAAGGTGACTTGATCGAGAGTGTTCTTAGCTATAAACAAAATCGTTTTATTCGAAGCTTTATTTATGTCGGGGGTTTTTAAATTTTTAAATTTAATTTAAATAGTTCCTTTCAATTATTACTCTATTCTTGTCTGGGTAAGCTGGTATTGTCTTCTAAGCTATATATCGCAAGTAAGATGGCTGAAACCGTGATTCGTTTTTTAGGACGGCAGTCGTGTTTTTTAATTATTTATTTTTATTTTATACATTTTCGTGTTTTTTTTTTAATTTTGACTATAGTTGGCGTTGTGTTAATGTTAACAATTTTTTTAATTACTTACCTATTTTTCTCGTGTGATAATGAAAGAATTCTAATAATAACTCGATCATCTACCAAACCATTCATTCATTTAGACATTCGCAGTGTTACTAAAGTCTGAATAAATCGTTTGCAGCCAAAGATGAAATGTTTGTTTTGCATGTACACACGGCTACACATCAAGCTATACATTTTCAGCTTATGCTGATTTCGCATTGTATACGATTTCCGTACAATGCGAGGTCAGCTTATACTGGAAATGTAGACTTGAACCTTCCAACTAATACTAAGCGGACCACTATACCTTGTTTCTTTTAAAAACATATGTGACTCTGAACGCTTAAGGAAATTTTATGACCCATTTCATTGATCGCATAAATTTGATGGCTTAACATCGGTATCAGATAAGCAAATATGGCTTTCTGGTTGCCTACTGATTTAAAAATATTTAAAGGAGATAATATTTGAAGATTGCGTTGTTTTTCATTTCAATATTTAATAGATAAATGACTAAGCAGCCTGGTTGGTTAATTAAAAAGAGTACCTACCTGCTAAGTTTTATCGAAATAATCTTAACGACCATAGAACAAATGTAACATTCATATTTTTTTTCCATCTGTGAAATCTGAGACGCTAGCATTGAATATCGGAAGGCGATAACGAACAAGAATGATAGTAAAGCCTTAGGCGGCCTTTACAACTACAATAAAATTGCGCAATATGATTCAATCAACCCTTGCTCTCAAACTATGTATTATGTTCAAGCAATAACATTGACGGCTCATAAGCTTCAATGTTTTTGCGTGAGCAAGACGCGTGTATCAGCAAGCGTAGTGTGGGATTCGATGGACGCCCAGCTAGATAGACCGACCGACCTTAAGAAAATGGCTGGGACAGACTGGATGCGGGAGATGGAAGACAGGGTGTTGTGGGAGGAGTCATTCCATTCTAATACCAAAAACGAATCTAAACAAATTAATAGGTCGGAATAGAAAATAAATATGAGTTCCAACAAATACCAGTGCAAGTGGTATTAGTTTTTGGTAATAGAATGGAATAACTCCTTGGAAGAGGCCTTTTTCCAACAATTTGGACTGCGATAGGCTGAGTTGAAGACGCGCAATACTTGGGTATCCTACGGTGTAATTAATCATTGCGCAATTTTCATTAGAAACCCTTATTCGGTCAATAACATCGCGCAATTCGTGATATTGTGCAATATAGGTAATTGATCGTTTAGGGCCTGCCTTACATAATACTCTATACAAAGACAAGAATCCCTAGGATGTAATTCGAACTAGTAGTGCAAGGCCACTACTGGATCTCTTGAATTTTGCGGGCTACCTTAGCATATCCATCCAAGAGGGATGTCCTAAGGTATTCCGCGAATTTCAATAAAGCAAGGTTTTTCCATTTCATTCCCTTTTTGGAATTCTTCAATGGGCTATATAAAGGCTCGTACATACTGCCGCGCGACACGAATTTTAACAAAACAATTTCTGAGAAAATTTCACGGCGAACAATGCGGCAGCATCGCGTCGCGCGTTGAATCGCGCCAGTATGTAAGAGCCTTAATGACCTAATATTCAATGCGCATAAGTGGTAAGTAGATAATAGTAAGTCTTGATGAAACTGAGAGACATTATACCTCTAGTGTAATACACCTACCATAACTCCACAAGTCCACGTATTCGCGTCTCACGTGTGTCGTGTAGGTAGTGTGGAACAACGTGACGAAAAACCACGTGAACAACACCTCTGTAACAATATTACGTCACATATTAATTGTATAATATCATAAATTATAGAGCCTTCAGTAATGTGTTTATAGAGGTCGATTTTTGACAATTAAGGCTACGTATGATCGTTTTTGTTGAGTAAAAAGACTGCCTTCAACTTTTTCTTGTTGAATTTTCTCATGAATGTTTTGTGTTCTGGGCCAGATGCGAGTCCATCAGACTCTTTATGAATCAAACCACGTGTTGGTTCTTTTAGCAATTCCTCTAAAAGCAATAGAATTTCTGAATTCCCAGCTGTCATTAGCAATTCCTCTAATTTGACACAAAAGCATGGACCATTTTACGAATCTCGATAGAAAACTGTTAAACAGATGAATTATTACGTAATATGAATTGCACGCAGATCATATTATGAATTGTCAGTTTGTGACATTTAACGATGATTTATAATATTTTCCTATTGTTATTCTGTCAAAGTGGCCATTTGAATATGTGTGGTAATGTGTCACCACACATTTTAGTCGTAAGACGGCCAATGCTGCACATAGGCCTCCCGCCCTCCCCCATAGATACGTCGCCACTTCGACCGGTCCTCATGTAGTTCTCGTATCCATGGGATTCCTGCGGCCTTCAAAGGTTCATCGATCCTTCATGATGAAGGCCTTTTCCGGTACGCGGTCGCCACTTAAGAACCTTTCGGCTCCATCTGTTCTGCGAGCAATGTGCCCTGCCCACTGACACTTAAGTTTGGTAATTCTTCGGACTATGTCGATTACCTGGGTTGGGTTCGGGTGCAGATCTCTTCATTTCTAATTCAATAACGTAGGGAAACTTTAAGCATAGCCCTCTCTATTAACCAAGGCCGACTATAAATGTCATTTCAAAATTCTATCCGGTTCAACTTCGTGTAAGGCAAAGGTATAGGTCGTATATGGGCGAAAAATTTGAATAGTATTTATCACAAATAACATGTTTTGCATAATATTAGTTATAATTTAACCGCATAATTAGTTATAATTTAACCGTGTTTTTGTATGTTGTGCTGTCTTTTGTGTGCACCAAATAAACGTTTTATCTATCTATCTATCTAATATCCGAATTTGGATGTTGTTTTTTATTTTTCTATAATTTCGCGTAACTATTTGGTACTTACCTATACTTAAACGAGATTTAAAGCTGAATAATATAATTCCTAAGTATGTACGTATATACCTACTCACTAATTGCTCGATTTAAGTCGATAATTAATGTTGTTATGTTATTCGATCAATAATTAAAAAATCATTTAAACTTGATCACCACTTTGTTAGAAACTAATTAATTTCTCGTTTGAAAATTATACTGGCAAGTATATTATTAAAAAACGTTGATTTTTATTGTTCTTTTTTATTGGTTTCTTTCTGTTACCAAGGGGGCTCAAAACGGCCACTTTGGCAGAATCTTAATAGGAAAATATTATGAATCATCGTAAAATGTCACAAACTGACAATTCATAATAATGATCTGCGTGCAATTCATATTACGAAGTAATTCATCTATTTGAGAGTTTTCTATGGAGATTCGTAAAGTGTTCCACAAATTAAGAATTGCTTTTGTGTCAAATTAGAGGAATTGCTAATGTGGTCGCAAAACACAAAATTACTACAGCTTTCTTTAAATATATTCTATTTAAAACAAATGAAGTTGACAGCAATGCGGACGAATTTTTTGATGCCCAATGAGTTGATCCCTTTTTTCATATAAGTAATTATATTTTTCTTTGTCGATAATAATTATTAAACATTTTAGTGTTAGCTTGTTTATTGTATATATATTTTAGTGTTAGCTTGTTTATTGTATATATATAAAATGTATAACAAACACAAATCAAGTGCGTGTTTTAGTTACAGAAAAGGATATGTTCCCCAAAAGTTTTTTTTGCCTATTGACGTTATAGGGTTTAGGAAACTTATGCAACACAAGTCCATTGCGATATAGCTTATTGGTCCTAATTAGTAGATATTTAAAACTATTTCATTGCATCCAAATTGCGCAACGTTAATCAAATAAGACAGAACTCCACTAGCCCACATTTTAAAGTGTCCCCCAAGGCGTTTTATAAAGTTACTAAAGATTGGTGAATCGAAAAAAAAAAATATATATTGCACAACTTGTCATGTGGTTTTGATATCGAGAGAAAAAAATAGCAGTAACGATAATAAATATTCATTAGCAGACCTTAATAGTATGCGAGTGTCATGTAATTGATAAATAAAGGTCTACTAATGTAATTATGAGAGGGAAATAAAACTATCTATTTCGTAAGAATTTGTAAATAATATGAAATCCTATTGACTTTTCTGCTTTTGACTTAGATACCGTTTTATCTAGGCTTCTAAACTAATACTAAAAAGAGAAAAGATTTAATATATTGTATGTTTATTTGTTACGCTAATAGCTGAACCGATTTTGATGAAATTTCGTATGGGGATATTTTTAACCCTGGGGAAGGACATGGGCAACTTTATCTCGACATACCACACAGGCGAAGCCGCGGCTTTTATTCGTATCGACGACGATTCATTAGGCTGTGTTATCCCAAACTCGCACGGGCTGGGCACGGTCCGAGAGGGGGGGGGGGGGTCCTGGGGGTCATGACCCCCCCCAAAATCATTCAAGCTGTCTAGAGACTGAATGTTTTACGTACTTATCAACTAACCATTTCCCTAAAAATATCCCTCGGCACCAATGGTGACCCCCCGCAAAATCACGAATCAAACACGCGTTGAAAATCCAATAGAAGACACTGTTGGATTTTTTGACAGCACTGTGTTTCTCAATGCTCGGCTCAACACCGAGAGCTGAAAATCTAGTGAGCGATTTAAAAAAAATCGTCGCGTCAAAAAGCTCTCTTGCACCTAATGTCTGTTTTATAATCCCGTACTTTCTAGTGCTTTAGCTGGGAAGAAGAAGGCGCAACAAACTGTCATTACGTACATACCTTTGAAACATGAAGTAAATAAGAAAGACCTAAAGACTAGCGCTACGCGACTCTAAGGCTACCATCAGACGGACTGCATTTCAACTGTTTCAACTGCACTCCAACTGCTTTGCAGTTTGAATGCAGTTACCAGTACATTACGAGTATTGCAGTCGTACTAAACTGCATTCAAACTGCAAAAATGCAGTCCGTCTGATGGCAGCCTTATGAAAAATCCTAAGAAATTTTAACGGTATAACAATTACCGGTGTCGCGTCGCGACAGTCTGCACGAGACTTAATGGACGATGATTTCTTTATTTGGCGTGCGCTGAGAAAACTATTTATGATACATAAAAATTATGTACTACATGATTAAAGTACTCATTATTACCTACAAAAAAGTTCTCAACGGAATATTATCTAACTATCGCTAAGTCACAATAGCAGCCTTGGGTATTTAAGTAGCAGCAAGATACTGTTTAATTCATTCGAATCTAACATTTAATTTCGAAGTTATCACAAGTATAAAAATGCAATACGCGAACCGGTCAAGCCGCCGCCACGTTCTACTCTAGAGAGGATGAAATTTGGCACATGGGTAGACCATGACCTGGAATAGGACAGAGGATACGTTTTATCCCTATATTCCCACGGGATCGAGACCTACGCGGGTGAAACCGCAGCAAAACATACCGTGGCACTTGACATAGGCCTACCTATAAAGGAATTCTGTCAAAGTTACCAAAACTTTTACCGGTTTATTCGTTATCAGCTGCTTAGCATACCACAGATAAACAACGCGTTCCCATAAAACTTTTTAAGTTCTCATTAATTTAACAGCGACCAGTTTTTGTCATTCTTGGTGTTGTTAAACGTGTTTAAACCTTTATTGAATTAAATCAAGTTCCTCCATTAATTCGGATGTAGGTACAGCCGGGGAGATTAGTTGTTAAATTCACACACTACGTCAATTTGTCGTGTTATAGCCATTTCATACAAACGGTCAAAGAATGACGGTTGCGATTTGAACGAACAATTTAAGTTAGTCAATTTGCTTAACAATTCATTCCCTGACTTTACCTTATAGGTACCTATAGTGGGTGATGAATGTTTTTAACTTTTTACTGTACTATGAGAGGAGCTCGTGGCTAATTAATAACAGCCGCACGGGTCGATTCATCAGGTTCAGCTTCGCTTGCCGGGGTTGGTCCGTGAATGGGTGACCAGCTTTACATCCTCCGTGCCTCGGAAAGCACGTTAAGCCGTTGGTCCCGGCTGTCATCCGTGGATCTTTGACAGTCGTTACAACGAGTCGTCAGAAGCCCGAAAGTCTGACAACCAGTCTTACCAAGGGGTATCAATCGTATTACCCTGCTGCTAGCGTGCTGGGTTGCGCAGGTCATATAGGCAGTCGCTCCATGTAAAATACTAGTATTCAGCTGCATCCGATTAGACTGGAAGCCGTTCCCAACATAGTTGGGAACAGGCTAGGCAGATTGATTGATTGACTATATTACTATGTTGTGTAATTGGATGGTTAATATAAGATTAGAGGAAGATAACGAAATGTTAGAATAATTAAGGGCAGAAGAATGATGATGGCAATTGTAAGAAACCGGCCAAGTGTGAGTCGGACTCGCGCACGAAGGGTCCCTTAGGTAACATTATATATAAAAACGGCAATAAAAATCACGTTTGGTGTATGGGAGCTTAAGGATGGTTAAATATTTATTTTATTTTGTTTTTGTTGTTAGAGCGGCAACAGAAATACATTATCTGTGAAAATTTCAACTGTCCAACTATCACGGTTCATGAGATACGGTTCATAGCCTGGTGACAGACGGACGGACGAACGGACAGCGGAGCCTTAGTAATAGGGTCCCATTTCACCCTTTGGGTATGGAACCCTAAAAAGGCAATAAGAATAAGAGCAATGGTGACCCAATGTTAACGCAACTTACCAGTCGTGAGTTCAAACCATTAAACCTAAGCACTTTTACTTTGTGTAAATTATTTCATCGCCACTACTCTCAAATAGGCGATGGAAAGCATTGTGACGAAACCGGCATGTCCTAGACCCAAAAAAATCGAAGATATATGATACCCAACATGCACTGGGCCCGCGTGTTGTATTACGGCCCACTCCCTCTCACAGAGTGACCTGTGTCCCAGCAGTGGGAACATTATAGGCTGATAATGAATGATGATAGTAATTTTCATGAAAATAAGAATAGGAATGACCTGTTTTCACAAGTTGTAAATTGTGACCTGTGAGTAGGTAAGACAAGTGCGCGACTAAAAAAAGCAAAAACAAAGAAAATACCTTCTTTATAGGTTAATGCTTTTAAATATTACTTTAGTAGGTAATCATACAAAAACCAGGAAAACTTTAAACTTGTCACAATTAAATAGGACATTTCGATATTATGTTATTGCTAAGTAAACGAAAAGCTTCTAAGATTTCAAAATGTCAAGTCAACAATTTTATCAATGTCTACATTGAGTAATGTCGAATACACAAGTGCGTCATCATAATTTAATTTAACCATAATGACAAAAAAAACAAAAACTTACATTTACACGGAAACAAAACGACAGACGGGACAGACGCTTTAAGAAATGCATTTCGAATTTGGAATCGGTGCGCAACGGAAGAATTCTGCGTACGTTTGAGATCTACCTCATATTGTTTGACATTTTCCCTTTTGCTACATTTACCTATTAGAAGCCTATTTATTTAATATTGTAAATATAAATAGGAACTTTGCAATATAAATCTCTGTTGACAGCAACCGAAAAACAGTGTGTTTAACAAAATTTATAGAAAATGTGATAAATAAATCGATTTGAATACCTAACTAAAAAAATGGCTGGAAATAATTAATGTTGTCATACCTCATCACATTGACAGTGACATAAAATGAGAATTAGACATTATCTAGTTAATGTTATCATCAAGCATCAATAAATCTTCTACAAATATTATGTGCGAGCAGTGTCAATAAATACTAAAACGCGATTGTTGTGTTTTCATAACTTACTTCAACAGTGCATTGTGCCATATTGCATTAAAAAAAAAACAGTTAAAATGACGACTGCCGAAGATAAAAAGCCAATCAGCAGATCCAGAGTTATTTTATCACAGGTAAGTGTTTATTTTATTGATCTTTAACAACAAACTGTTTATTTATTAGCAATTGACAATTATTGTCTGTGTTTTTGTATTTATTTCATATTAACCATATAAAACGTTAAACATTTTAGTTCATTAGGTAAATTCAAGCGTGAGAAATTTAATTAAGTATATCGAAGAAAAATAATATTTTGTAACTACACGAAATTATAAAAAAATCTGTCATCTCATTTCACGATCTACCTACACGTCTGTAAAAAATCAAAACCTAATAAGGTTCGAATTCAGTGCTGAATAAAATCCTGAGTACAAAAGTACTGGCTGGCTTTCATTAAACTAAATAAAAATAATAAAAAAGTTTAATTTTGCGCGGGAAATTAAAGGAAAAAATTTGAAATGTCATCTGCACTCATTTGTTTTTGCTACAATAAAATTACAGATGAAAATATTTTGTTGTGTTGGTTCTGTATGAGATAACTAAGGTGACTTTTTGCTAAGTATCAGTGCAATCAAGAACGAAATAACAGTTTATTACTAAAAACCGCTGTTTCAAAGAATACATTGGCGGTTTCAAACTCCACCACTCGCAAGGTACCTAACGTTTTCAATTTGTATGATAGCAATTTATGATATCTTCTCACATAACGGGCTTCGCATAGAACTATTATGTTTTTATTAACCTGCAAGAGATCAGTCTCAATTTGAGGTCAGTGACACTCATTAAACAATCATTTGATTCAATGTTCACCATAGCAACTAGTGCAATAAATCAATCAGTACAAAATAGTAAATGAATCGATGCATATTTTTTTAATTAAAACGTTATGTTATGTAGGGGCTTGTGGCTAAGAAATAACAGTCGCACGGATCGAGCAATCAGGTTAAGCTACCCTTGCCGCGGTTGGTCCGTGGATGGGTGACCATTTTTACATACTAAGATCTCTCCGTGGCTCGGAAAGCACGTTAAGCCGTTGGTCCCGGCTGTCATTTGTAGATCTTTGACAGTCGTTACGAGTAGTCAGACCGAAAGTCTGACAACCAGTCTTACCAAAGGGGTATCGTGTTACCCAGTAAGTGGGTTGTGGAGGTCAGATAGGCAGTCGCTCCATGTTAAATACTGGTATGCAGCTGCTTCCGGTTAGACTGGAAGCCGACCCCAACATAGTTGGGAAAAGGCTAGGCAGATGTTATGTAACGTAATGTAATGTTATCTTATGTTAAGACTCCAGTAATTTTTCTACCGTGAAGTTGTTTCAGAAATTGTTTTGTTAAGTCGCGTCGCGCCTTCAACCTTCTATTCATATTATAAACCGCTTTTCTTGTATTATTATAAAATAAAAAATATAAAAATGATTTCATGATTATTGCAAAAGCATGCAAATACATACGCCATAGCTTAAAAAAAAAAAATTGCAAGTGAAAAATATCTATGATCGTTTGATCATTTGTGAATGCAGATGAATTGCAGCTCTCTGTACGCAAATAAAGACTTATCTTATCTTACAGTTGAAATTGAATTTATGCATCCTCTTAAAGGGTCATTGTACTTACTCATCGTAAATATGAACAACTTTCACTATGGGACCAAAGATTTGGATGAAATTTGGCACAGGGGTAGACCATGACCTGGAATAGGACATAGGATAGTTTTTATCCCTATATTCCCACGGGATCGAGTACGCGGGTGAAACCACATAGCGCAGTTAGTTCTCCATATTTTTGCGATAGCGTGCAGCTCGCAGCTTTGAAGGTTAAAATACAATGAATTGAATCCATTATTAAACCTTACTTGTCTTTAGTTACTATAATAATCAAATTAAGGAGGTTCTGGGTTCAATTCCCAGGTCGGGCAAAGTGTTATTGAGTTTTTCATCAGGAATTACTCGCAATAGGCTCGCCCCCTATTAAACGGGACTTAAACATAACTGGCGAAATGTGGGTGTACTAGAGGTACACCTCTGCCCAACCCTTCGGGGAGTACAGGCGGGATGTTATGTTATGTTATGTGCGTATGATAATTATATTAAAGTATTTTATGACCAGGAGGCTTTTTAAGGTATAAAACTAGGAAATAGAATATCAATATCCAAATATGGTTTGTAATTACACATACAGGCGTCGTAAACGACCTTACACATAATTAGTATACATGGCCCAATCAATCAATCGATTTTATTTAGACTAGCGAGCCGCTCCTGCTTCGCACGGGTTTGACGACTTGACAAAACATCGAGATTTCTTCATTATCATCATTTTCCCGCCCTTATCCCATGTTACTTGGGGTCGGCGCAACACATTTTCTATTTCCACTGTCAAACGTCACGCTATCATTCACTCCCTTCTCTTTCATATCTTTTATATTCCTCACACAATCCATCCATCTTTTCTTTGGCCTCTTCTTCCGCTCCATCCATCAACATTTTGAAATTACGTATAAAAGATTAGTTAGTTATGTAACTTTAATATTTACGTATTATACACATAAACCTTCTGGAATATTTTCTCTAAAGGATGGCGAAAACCTCATCAAAATGTGTAGCCGCGGGCAAAATTGTATGGTTTAGAAAAACAACGCGGACATACAGACAAACATGAAAAGCGACTTTAATTTATAATTTGTACTAAGTTTTGTCCGCGGCTTCGCCCGCGTGGTTGTCGGATATCGTCTCACGGGAACGTACTAAAGGGTTACTTAAGAAATGCTGGGTTTCCTATACAAACTTTCATCCTCTATAGGATTATTTTTGAAACAAAAAATAGCCTATATCCTTCCCCAGGATGCCATCTCCTTACCAAATTTTGTCGAAATCCGTTCAGTGGTTTAGGCGTGTAAAGGTAACATACAGAGAGACAGACAGTTACTTTCAAATTTATAATATTATATGAATAGAAGTGGCTCTTTATTCTTCACTAGCTGATAGCCCGCGGCTTCGTCCGCGTGGATTTCGGTTATTATATACTAAAACCTTCCTCGAGAACCACTCTATCCAGTGGTGAAAACAGCATGAAATTCGGTGCAGTAGTTTTTGAGTTTATCGGGAACAGACAGACAGACGCGGCGGAGAACTTTGTTTTATAATATGTAGTGATATTTGTGCAATTAGTGACCATAAAGCGATTATCGTTATAAAACGCACTAGCTAATTATGTGAAAAAATCAATTGGCTTTGGTAATAAGTGGGTTTTTTAATTTATAGGTTTGGTAACACTTGGCTACAAAAAACTGTACTTCGGTAAGCCAAGTTTCCAGTTATGTGGGGGCCAAGTTATCTTAAAAATGTAGCATTCCATGGTATAATTATTAAAATGGTAGGAATATTGCCTCGTTGGTTTAGTAGTTGCAAGCGCTACTGCTGAGCATGAGGTCCAGGGTTCGATTCTCGGGTCGGACAAAGTGTTATTGGGATTTACATCTGTAGTTTCTCTGAACGGACTGCTTCTGAGAAATTCCAGAGTCCGGAGAGTCTGGTTTCATGCCCGGTTGATGGCAATAGGGTCGCCCCCTATTAGATGGGACTTAAACATACCTAACTAGTGAAATCTGGGCGTACTATAGGTGCTGCCTAACCCTTCGGGGAACACAGGCGTGATGTTTTGTATGTGTTTATGTAGACCTCGTCTTTTGGGCTCGCTCCTTACAACTAGAACTTTAACAAAACAGGGGAAATGATGGTGTTCAATATACACCTCTAGCTTCCCTTTCGGGGTAAATACAAAATACCTACTGGTGCGGCTATGTTGTAGAAACCTAAAACCAAAATGTTTGTTTTCTTAAAAATATTTTCCACCTCATTGCTTTCCATAATCCTGATAATATTTGTATGTTTAGATGTATGTTACAACATCACGCAAAAACGGCTCAACGGATTTTAATGAAATTTGGAACATAGTTCGACACAGATAGTTTATAATATGTTAACATTAGGACTTTTTATCCCGGTAGTAAGATCCGGTGGGATAACTCCAGAGGGCCTAGCCAAGTGACAATAGTTTCCAAAGCGTTTCGTATTTCTAAAACGACTTTCAACAGGATTGATATAAACTTGTCGATAGCTTATGTCAGTCCTATACATTTTTGCCTTTTCCATCGTCGTTAACGCTGATAGAATGATACTTTGTCTATGCCCTCAGACCTCCATGTGGGCGAAACCGCAAGCAGAAGCTAGTAATCAATAAAACATTTCCTCATTTACAAAAACCAAAAGTGGACTCCAAAAACAAAGTGAACTAAAGATATGGACTAGGTGATGCAAATTACTGACTAAATCAATACTTTAAATTCAATAAAAATCATTATTTGTGAGAAGATAAACATGTAATTCAGAGGACAAGCTATTATGTTATCTTAATAGTTATGGGGTATCAATTTAGCACATAAGAAAAAGTATCCAATTATATCAAAACAAGGGAACATATTTGAACTTCGAAAATTAAAATACCTACGGGTTAAATGCCAATGTTCAAAACATCGAAAACTTAAATATCGAATGACCACATAACCGAAAATTAAAATAACGTAAGTTTATATTGTCGAATGATTAAATAACCTACGTCCAACATATCTAAAATCTAATTATCTACAAAAGTGACATCAAAAGACCTAAATATCGAAGAACAGAGTATCGAATGTCCTACATATCGATATTTATTTATTGCTAGCTACGCCCCGCAGTTTCACCCACGTATTGTTCGTAGTGAATATTTTGTATTTTTCTGCGAGCAACATGGAAATAGCGCTCGCCGGCCGCTGCCGCGGTACCGCTCGCTTCGCTCGCTCGGCTCGCGCGCGGTTGATCACAGTTCTAACCTAAACTATTTCACCGAGTTCAATATGACGAATCAACCAATCTGCCTGCGACTAGATAATTAGACACTAGTGAAACATTTCTGCGGCAGATTGTAGGATTCGTTATTTTGAACTGGGTGAAATTAGTTTAGGTTAGGTTAGAACTGTGACCAACTACGCGCGAGCCGAGCGAGCGTAGCAAACGGTGCCGCGGCAGCGGCCGCGAGCGCTACTTTCAAGTTGCTCGCAGAATTGTATTAAATGTTGACATTTTGAACTTACATATAATAACTACCGATATATTTAATCAGTCGATATTTTAATCACTCGGCATTTTAATCTTAGACATTTTAAGCTTAGGTATAACAATTTTTCCTCGCGCACATCTGGGAGTGGCGCGAGGAGATGAAGCGCCGGGGCGTAACTCCGCTGCCGCGAGAAATCGCGGCTCAGCGGACACAGCTCCGGCAGGATCTCATGGCGGCATGGAAAGTGCGATTGTCGCAACCCAGTGCTGGGCACGCCACAATTGCGGCGATAAGTCCCCTCTTTGAGGAGTGGCTAGAGAGGCGCCACGGCGTCCTCACCTTCCGCCTGACGCAGGTCCTCACCGGACACGGTTGCTTCGGGAGGTTCCTGTTTCGTATAAGGCGGGAGGAAACGCCCGGGTGTCACCACTGTGTGGATCGCCCGGAGGACACGGTGGAGCATACGGTGGAGGTCTGCCCCGCTTGGGCGGAGCCCCGCCGTGTCCTCTTGGAGGCGATTGGCGGCGGTGACCTCTCGCGTCCGGCTCTGGTCCAGGCCATGGTACGGAGCGAGAGGGCATGGGAAGCAGTCACCTCCTTCTGCGAAGCAGTAATGCTCGCGAAGGAGGAGGCGGAACGCGTGAGGGAGAGGCAAAATTTGCGCCCTCACGCCCCTAACCGCCGCCGCCGCTGGAGACGCCCTGGGCGTCGGGAATCCCAGGCGGATTCCCGGCCACCATAGGCGCGGGCTTGCGGACGGCGAGCAATGGGTAGCTTGCCGTCCGATCAGGACCAGGCGCGGGTCGATGGCGCGTCGTGTTCCACGCGCGCCTCAAAGAGATGTCAGCACAATTGGCGGGGTCCGCTAGGACCGATGCCTGCCAGGGTTGCGGGTTAGTCCGAAAGGGATACCGGGACCTTGGCAACAGGCAACTGAAGGAACACGGGTGGGTTTTAGTCAGTAAAAGTCTGACACGCCCTTCCGCTCCACCCAGAGCGGGAGAAGTCATTGGATGATTTCCCAACCTCAAAAAAAAAAAAAAAAAAGGTATAACAATTTTCGATATTTCGATACAATCGATATTTAAATTTTCGATGTTTTGAACAGTGACATTTTACCTGTAGGTATTTTAATATTCGACATTCAAATATGTATCCCAAAACAAGCTTACATAATGTATGAAGAATAAATTTTGAGCCCAGCCGAATCTGCACATGCGCACCATATAGGTATGTCGTGTATAGAGAAAAGTGGAAACTGTCAAGATTATAATTTTTCGATTTCCGAGGCTTTACAATTTCTAGGCCTTTTGTTTTTTTTTTTGAAGGTGGGAAATCGTCAAATGACTTCTCCCGCTCTGGGGGGAGCGGGAGGGCGTGTCAGACTTTTACTGACTAAAACCCACCCGTGTTCCTTCAGTTGCCTGTTGCCAAGGTCCCGGTATCCCTTTTGGACTTTCCCGCAGCAATTTCTAGGGCTGAGTTTCAGTTTCTTAACAGATAAATGCGATTTGATATTTTGTTTTCTCATACACGATTAGTGTCATAAAACTAAAGTTGGTAGATACTATACTCCATTTATTATAGCATTAGAAAAAAGAGGCTTGTAGAAGCAGGAATGCAAAACATTTTATTTCAAAGTTAATTTATAACTTTTTTAAATAAATCTAAGACAGTCTACTAAATAATTAGATAAACGAAATCAAAGTCATTTTATTTTAAATCATGCTTTATTGCATCTTCATACATTACAACAAAACGAATAAATGTAACAACCACTCACATGGTGATTTAAGTTTAATCAAAAATAAAGGAAATAAATGCGTCCATTTCGGAGTGGTAATCTCCATCAACTTTCTTTGCATAAAATATTAATGCAGCATCCGTTAAAAACCCTTCAGTTGATCCTGTGAAATACATTAATTACAAGTCAATTTTTCCGTACCCATATAATTTCACTGCTAGAAATAGGTCTTATATATACTATAATAGAGTAGTAACAACATTTATAACTTTTAGTTCGCTTTGCATGTGTTACTTCCTAATACAATAATATTACTTAATTAATAGTCAATGACAATGGGTTTTCATTTGTTAATGGTGAGGACACTCAACAAAATGTATTAAAAGCAAAAGCAAGTAAATCAAGTACATAACAATATGAACAATGATAAACCGCCTTCCTTTTCCCGTTGTATTCTTTAAACCAGTGGATAGATCTGGCCGATGTGCTTCTTTTGAGGACTTTATAGTGGTGTCATGCCATAATAAACTTGTTGTGTGACCTGTATGTATGATTAAAGGTTGTTAATTTAATTACAATATTCACAAAACAAAGTAATGAAATTATGTTGTACTTTTTTATTTAACTGTACTAAATCATAATACTACTGAATGCACGAGGGGCATTCACTGCTTGGTGCATAAAAAAAATGTTAAGAAATATTAGAAGTGCTGTGCTTGTGAAGTCATTTAAAGTCTCACCTGAATAATATATTTTTCTTCATTAATTCCTTAGCCTTTTTATTTAATGAAGATATTTTAGTCTCCATAGGACGATCTTGTGCTTGTCTATGAGTACACTTTTTCTGCTCCATTTGATTTATGTAAACTTTAATGTTTCTTTACAAACTGCTTCTCTTGAAATCTGGCAGAGACTCATCACATCACTACTAACTGCTTCCAATATCTTATCCAAGGTGGGCAGCTATGAATTTTCCTGCGTATTCCACTAAATGTCATATCGTCAAAATCATTGTGTTTCATGTGCTTCCGTTGGCGGGGGGAGGTTGCAGGCGACCTTCTTTGTTGTACGCTTTGAGTATATTGTACACAGTAGCCCGATATACACCTATAAATAAGAAAATATTATTATATAAATGTTTTATCACAATGCACGTTACTTTCGAATATTTGTATAGTAATAATTTTAGTAATCATCCTTACCGGCAACTTCTGCGGTTTTTTTTATCATCTCAGTCTTATAACAAGGAGTTCCTGCAGGCCAGGACTCCTTAAATTGCTTAAAAATATTGATGACAGTTTGCTTCTTTCTATTTTTCTTGGGAGACATTAAGATCGAACATAGGAAAAACAGTACCTAACAAAAAACAACTAAATCACGAAAATTCGACAATAACAAAACACAAGGCGTAGCATTCACAATTATTCACAAGGGAATGACATTAATGACATGACAATCACAGAACATTTACGTCAATTTCACAGACGAGATAAACCGGTAAAATTAAAAAGACCCGGCTGTCACAGCTTATGAAGGGATTATGTGACCTTTTAGATTTGGTAGAATTATAGTGAAACCAAAAACGTTCACGGTATTGTGCACTCCTGCTTCTTTTAGGTTTTTAGCATTGACACTTTCATTTTGAATTGGAATGAAATAATAAACTTAAATGAAAGCCTCTTAATTTCATAAGATAAATTGATTAAGTTAAAATGATTACAATGAAGTGTGACAGCTGGTATACGAAGAGATTTGAATATTTTGGCGTCAATTGTAACTGTAACAAGTTTATTGTACTTTTTTTACAAAGTGTACATTAAAAATAACCTTTTTTAACTTCTGTCTAATGCTATTGTAAGTGGATTATAGGAAGATGTAACAAAAGCTTGTTTAGCTTTACAAAAAACAAAATCATGAATATTCAATTGCCACAGAGTGTGCTAAGTTTGTAGCGAAATAAAACATGCTCGCTTGTAATTTTTTGATCGTTCAAGATTAGAAATTGGCTTTTACTAGCTAAATGATCAGCCACATTTCGGTTCCTAAGATTTCTGTATGGATTATAAAAAAACAAAGTTATATGTTTTGCTTATGAAATGAAAAGGTGCCCGATACGAGTGGTGATTTTTTATTTTTGAACTTGTATGAAAATCAATATTTAAAACTGTCGACATTATACTTAATAGCAGCACCATGCAGCGGTATTCAGCTGCATCCGGTTAGACTGGAAGTCGACCCCAAGATAGTTGGAAAAGGCTAGGCAGATTGATTGAACTAATAGCAGCACCCCGCGGTTTCATCTGCTCTACTCTATCCCGTCGAAATAACGGTATAAAAAGCTACATGGGTAGCTTTATATACCGTTATTTCCACGGGCTAAATTTCATCCAAATCCGTGCAAATCCGTTTGAGCGTCAAAGTGGTACAAACAAATAAACTCACTTTCTAATTTATAATATTAGTTAGGATAGTTAGGATTTCATCAGCACTGCTCTCAAAACGGTGAAGGAAAACATCGTTAGGAAACCGGCATGTGTTAGAATCTAGAATTCTAAGCCCGCACTAGGCCCGCGTGGTGGGTTATAGCCCACTCTCTCTCACAGAGAGCAAGTCCCAGCAGGCGTAGCATGAGCACCGTTTTGTCGACGGAAGCATAGCCAAAAATGACGTTTCCCGTAGACAGTACGACGGCAGCATAGTACAAAGAGTCAACTGCACTTTTTACGAAATTCACTTTTTTACATAATTCGACTCAGAATTCTTTGTTTTGTCGGTTTTGTCATAGGGTTTATCGGTTGTCAGTGTGATTTTGACAGTAAGGATGGATAACTTTCTTCCGAAAACTTTTTCTACTTTGTGTCTAGGTCTTTTTGTAGGTAAAAATCGTTAGAAATGAAAGACAAAAATGACAGATTGTAGAAAGATTTCTACGGTGGATGTCAAAAATGAAGAAACGAACTGTCACTTTGTATAGAAAAAGCTCTGTCTATTCTTCGTAGAGATAGAAAGCGCCATGCTACGCCTGCAGAAGTGAGAAACTTACAGGCTGATTATGTTATTATATCCTATGTATCCCTGGTATTTGTGGTACCCTACCTAAATATGTACCTATACATAGTTTATTCACTAAGTAAAAGAACTAATTTGCTCTTTCCAGGTAGTAGCATGCCTAGCATTGGATTTCTTGTTGATCGGGCTGGGTCTGTCCATCAGTTTCGTCACGATGGTGTTACCTGAAGTGTTGGATGCCAAAGAGGGACTGTCTATTACTAAGAAACAAGCTTCGTGGTTTGGTGAGTATCCTACTAATCCTACTATCCTACTAATATTATAAATGTGAAAGTTTGTAAGTATGGATGGATGGATGGATCACGTAAAAACGGCTTAATAGATTTGGATGAAATTTGGCAAGCAGATATTTTATAACTTGGATTAATACATAGGATACTTTTTATCCCGTTATTCCCACGGGATCGAGAGAGATACACGGGTGAAACCGCGGAGCGCAGCTAGTATCTTCATAATTATCATTATCATAATATAATGCCTGTTTTTCACCAAAGGGTTAGGCAGAGGTGACCAACATAGTACACCCACAGTACGCCAGTTATGGTAAAGTTCCATGTTATAGGGGGCGAGCCTATTGCCATCAAACTGGAACAAACTCCGGGCCGTTGAAAAAACCGTCATGGGAAAACCCAATAAAACTTTGCCTGACCTGGGAATCGAACCGAATCCTTAAAAATATACTACTGATCATGGGTCTCCCATAAAATAATATTAAAACAACATATTCTACGTTGGTTGTATTTTTGAGAAAATAATAAAAATGTTTGTTAAATTCCGAATTTCTTTATCTTATTAAATATTATGTCTGGCTAGTATAGTATTCTAAAATTAACGAAGCAAAAATGCAATCAGGTATATAGATAGTTATCTAACTAATAATCTTCACCTGCATCAACTGAACTGATGGTCTATTTTCGGATATCTGCGAATACCTGCATCTTATTTATCTTTATGACGCTCCAGTTTTACGTAATAGATCCAAATTATCATATTAATTGTTATATTTTTAGTAGATCATTAGATAACATGTCATCATTGCAAGGTGTTATAATATTTTTAAATAAGCCTTCAACCCAGTCCCCATTTCCGGCAGTATTTTTAATTTTTTCTATTAGGAATTTCTCATTAGCAGCCCGGAGTCTGGGACGTTAATTTACCTAAATAGCCTTCCTATAAGCTGATCTCGCATTGTATAGGATTTCCGTACAATGCGAGGTAAATGTATAGCTTGATGTGCAGCCGTATGTAGAAATGTGAGTGCACCTCAAGTTACTTATACTCTAACTACTAGGTACTCTAACTTAGGTGTACTTAAAAATAGGTAATCCTTTGCTTACCCTTTGAGAAATACATACAATTTTCATTATGGGACCAACCCTGAAGCCGCGAAAAAATCAGACGAGCTATGTGAACATAAATGTAGGGTAGAGCAGATATTTTTTTCGCGTGAAAATTGTTCATAATAATAAGTACAATGTCCCCTTAAGAGGATGCCCGTGAAAATAGACCACCAGTTCAGTTGATGCAGGTGAAGATATAAAATATCTATATAATTGCATTTTTGCTTCCTTAATTTTAAAATACTATACTATAGCCAGACATTATATTTATTAAGATAACGAAGTTCTGAAAGGATAACAAATTTTTTTATTATTTTCTCAAGAACGTAAGATAACCAACGTAGAATATGTTGTTTTCGTATTATTTTATGAGAGACCCATGATCAGTAGAATATTTTTAAGGATTCGGTTCGATTCCCAGGTCAGGCAAAGTGTTATTAGGTTTTCCCATGACGGTTTCAACGGCCCGGAGTTTGTTCCAGTTTGATGGCAATAGGCTCGCCCCCTATAACATGGAACTTTACCATAACTGGCGTACTGTGGGTGTACTATGTTGGTCACCTCTGCCTAACCCTTTGGTGAAAAACAGGTATTATATTTTGATAACGACTGTGGAGGCTTGTAAATGGCTTGTCGTCAATTACGAAAGAAAGAAAAATTGTTCGTTTTTTTTGTTTTTTTTTTGTGACAATCGCTTTTGTTCGCCTTTATCGAAATCGATAAGGTCCGGTCCTAAACGCGACCTTATCGATTTCGATAACGGCGACCTTTTGAAATCATTATTTTCTAGCGACTCGCCAGACCGAATTTAGTTTAAAATTCCTATTAGACAAGAAATACAAGCGTGATTTTATGTTGTAGTCAATTTGGCAACACAACATCGCAAAGCAATAGAATTTCACAATATTATTTAATGCTTCATTATACTCCAACATACGGCCAGTTTCTAGGGTCAGATACTGTGTAGCAAAAACTGGCATAATTATGTAGAAACAAAAACAAGATGATAATAACTATAATAATATGCAAATAATGTAGATCTGTTTATTGACATGCACACTACTTAGAAGGCCGCATTTTTTAAACCCTGCATGTTTTTATAGATATATTTCCCCTATTGGGGTTGCCCCATATCTCCAAGTTCCAAGTTCCCCAAAATTATTTTTCATATTCCCACTTTTACAATAAAAAATAAAAATAAAGAAGTAGAGAAGCAAGGCTTCAAGTTAAACTTTATTTAAAAAATAAGCATTACAGCCACGAGCAAAAATATTTTACAATTACTCAAGACTCAAAAGCGATTTTCTCCAAAGTAAGTATAGTTTAAAAATGGTGTTAATTAAAACGTATTTTCGAAACCATAAGGTGAAATTGATCTTTTCTCAAAGTCACAATTGTTATTTCACGAGAAAAGTGCTTTTGAATTTATGCTCAACAGTACCTACCTACCTAAGCCTACATACCTACCTCAAAATGGTAAATCAACAAAAAAATCAATTGCAGTCTAAACCAGGAAATATTGTGTAGGCCTAAATTCTAAAATCAGTTAATTAATCAAAAACAGAAACGAGGTTGAAAAAATCCTACGTATGCAGTTTTATAGCAAAGTATCGAATATAAATAAACCGTAGGTAGCAATAACTTAAGTGATTATAATAATTAGCAAACCAGGCGTTTTAGAGGCGTTTTAGACAATCATTATAGTGTAAGGGGGACTTAATGGCTGCGTCAGCGAACGGTATTCGCGTAGCTGAGTTTTGCGCCAAACAAATTAAAAAAAAAAGAACATTAGATATTTGTGCCATCGACACACTAAGAAGAATATAATGTAAAACAAACGTGTGTCCCTGACATATGCGTGCACTGACTGGACAGGTCCACTTAAGTTTTTATAGTTCTTTCCTCAAAAGATCATCTTAGACATTAATCTACATGGTCCATATGCAGCCTGACCAGAGTTTGTTTCGATCTTTCTTCTCAAAGTATTCAGTTAGGAAACACCGAATTCGTCTAGTTTTAAAAACAATTTAATTTTGACGTGTAAAATTTTATTTTTACAGAAATAAATAACATTTAACATCATTTATAATTTAACGATTTTTGGCCGAGCTATGAAAGAAAATGTATAACATGTCGTTTTGAAATTAATAGCCGGTAATAATCATAGATGTTGTATAGTAATGCAAGAATTTTAAATCGCGTGATTACTACACAAAAAATCTCCTATTATTTTCTGTAAGTAATGTTATACTATGTATGTTATGTTATACTATGTATGTTATACTAGATTATTTTGCATGTTACAGTGCAACATGCAAAATAATCCTGGAATTCGATTTTATAATGCTACGTGGACTTATAAAACTCCGATGATAGTTTTAGTGGTTGCTACTGTACTTTTAACAGCATAAATACATGCTGTTTTACTCAAGTACGTTTAATCCTATAATTTATACTTATATCGATATATAGGATCACATTTCTTGACAAATATAGATCAAGACTCCTATAAAAGCATGAAACAAGTGTAACTGCACTCAGGAGTAATTACTCCGGTAACTCAGACTTATATGCGCCTATAAGATAACATCTGCGGGCCATTTAAATCGTAATACTCCTGTAGGAGCATGTACCAGGTAGATATGCACTGAGGAGCAATTACTCTTGTTATTTTTACTTATAAACTTATTTAAGCTAATATTTTATGACCAATTTAAGTAAATTAAAGTTAAATTACTGTAAATCATTTATGTATCTGGTTTGGTTTTACATAAACTTAAAAGTAAATGTTAAATGAATTACATATCCACGTTTTAAAAATAATAAATCACCAAGATTATAACAGCACTCGGTAGGATAAAATGTTCTCTATATCGATTTATCGTGTGCCGTTTTAAACCTAGACATATTTATATAACCATTCCACAGTAGTGTTATTGTCTAAACAATGGCGCATATTTTTCGGTTTTGAGATAACCCAATATAGAACCAATATACTTATATTGGTACTATGTCACTATTGGAAATGCTAAAAATACTTATTTTAGCACTATGTCTTACTTGGAAATGCTCACTAAGAAAATGGCAGCTGCCTTCATAATATTGATTTAATATTAATTAATACTAAAATGAAAATAAGCAAATTTCAAGAGGCGCTTTAAATTTTTTATCAAAACCGTGATAGATTTCACAGAAAATTCACATTCCCCTACGAATAAGCTATAAGACTAACAATTTGACAACAATAACATTTTGTTTTTCTATAAGATTGACATTAATAAATTCTGATTCATATAAATACAAGATGTTAAAATATTTTTTTACAGAGCACAACAAGCGATACACTTAGTTCGACTGTTCTCAATATATTATAGAAGCATTTCTAGGCGCGTATTAATCTCATTTTTTACTATAACTTACTTTTATTGAGATTTACAGGAGTAATTGCATTGACGTAACTCATTTACAGGAGCATTAAATGCGTATATGGCATTTCAGCGGTCTAATATAAATACGTTATAAGTAAAAGTAGACTTATAAAGTGGGCCCTTTTCGGTACTTATATGCGGATATAAGTCTCATATAGTCTTGGATAATAGTGGTTCTAGGATACTTTAAAAACCACTTTTTGCTAGTTGGGTGGCTATCTAATTGCGTAACTTATTTTCGAAAACGATGACGTATTTGAACTTCAGCAAAAAATCGTAAATATAATAATAATTTATAAAAAATAATAAAATAGCTTTACAAATAATAATTTAATTGTATCTTCAGACTAACATAATGTTGATTCTAGATTACTGTCAATAACGCATATTATATTGCTTGTTTGAGATCACATTACAATATACATAATATTGTATGTAAACATGCAGTCTGTACCGTAGATATAGGTATAGCCTTGAGGTTAAGGCTATTTTAGTATTTTTTTATAAATTATTATCTATTTAGGATTTTTTGCTGAAGTCCAAACACGTCATCGTTTTCTCCATCCATACACTAAAATGTCTGCACATCAGAAACCTATTAAATGCTGAACGTTTCAAAGTTATAACAGTAAAGTTTATGCCCGTATCCTATGAACTACACCCTTTGCAATAAAAACGGGCACCTTAACAGTCATTGGCTTTTGTATGGATAATATTAATATTTTTACTATGTCATTAGCATAAATGACTAGTAATTAGTTACAATCAATAAGAATATATTTTTTTGGCTACACCCCTCTTCCAGCAGCGCTACAATTTTACTAGCTCTTATTGCTTTTTCTGCCATTACAATCAACACAAAGATATCACTTTTAAGTCACAATAAGGCTGGATTATGCGACAAACATAAATTATTCTACTAAAAATAACGAGAAGTTAGTTTTAGTTGCCAGGATAACCTTCTAACCGCAAACCTGCAAAATGTTAGTAAAAGTCACAAACGGAAAACGGGATTATTATTGTTTTTAAACAAAAGTTTCGAATTTGGAATTAACTTTTTTTCTTACCCAGACTCTTTATTATGTGCACGTAACATAGTTTGGCTATTAAAACCTCTTTACAACTAAATGATTACCAATAATGTACAAAAATCAAAACCGCCCGTTTTTTTTGCAAAGGGGTGTATATGAACAACAATGTAGAATTTCCAAACCCTTTTTCGTTTCAACATAGCACCCAAAAAACACGAAACACTTTTGTACCTTTATGTCAAAATCTTTAGCATTGGTCCAACACGTTACTCGTATATATATTACTAGCTTCCGCCCGCGGCTTCGCCTGTATGGTATGTCAATAAAAAGCTTTTCATTTTTCTGAACAAAATTTCACATCAAATGTTAAAATTCATGGTCTTCCTTTTATTTGTGACACTATGTTATTTAGCAAAAAATAATCCTTATGATGAAACCTTTCGATCGGTATGATAAAGCTACAGGGTGATTATTTTTCTCATGTAACGGGTTCGATTCCCGGTTCAAGCATGTAATTATTTAAATATCTATGAATGCAGTTTAAATTGTTTTTTAAATTCAAATAATGTCTTCTTTCAGTAAAATGTTCCATCTACAATATTCAAGGTACTTTCCCTCCATGTGGCATATCCGTGGGACGCCCTGTTTATTAGTATATTAGTAATATCAGTACCTAATTAGTATATTAGTTTAATAGTATAGAACTATATTAGTATTAGAGTATGGATGTCGTCTATTGTAAAATATATATTCCTGAAACACCCCTCTTCTCTTGCAGGAAGCATGGCGTTCTTGTGTCAGCCATTAGGCAGCATATTCTCCGGGCCGCTACTTGACCACTTCGGTCGCAAGAAGGCTCTGTTCCTGGTCAACATACCCCATGTGGTCGCGTGGCTACTCATGTACTACGCCTGGGATGTACCTTCGCTGTTCATCGGCAATGCCTTGCTGGGCATCGGGACTGGGGTCATGGAAGCGCCATCAGTCACATATATTGGGGAAATAAGGTGAGAAAATCCGTTTATTTTTTATAATTAATCGGAACAAGTTGATTTGAAAAGAAAAAAAATCAAGTAATAAAAACTAAAACCCAACTACGACTTAAAAGGTATAAACAAGACACCACAGACAGACGAATTAAAAATCCGGAGTCACACGTGTTAGGGCATAAATCGAACAGATTACGTGTGACTCCGGATTTTTAATTTGTCTGTCTGTGGTGTCTTGTTTATACCTTTTAAGTCGTAGTTGGGTTTTAGTTTTTATTACTTGTTTTTTTTTAAATTATTTTGGGGTTATAATATATCAATCTGCCTAGCCTTTTCCCAACTATGTTGGGGTCGGCTTCCAGTCTAACCGGATGCAGCTGAATACCAGTATTTTACATGGAGCGACTGCCTATCTGACCTCCACAACCCAGTAACTGGGTAATACGATACCCCTTGGTTAGACTGGTTGTCAGACTTTCGTGCTTCTGACGACTCGTAACGACTGTCAAAGATCCACAAAAGACAGCCGGGACCAACGGCTTAACGTGCTTTCCGAGGCACGGAGGAGTCTCGATATGTGAAAATTGTCACCCATCCACGGACCAACCCCGGCAATCGTAGCTTAACCTGATGGATCGACCCGAGCGGCTGTTATTACTTAGCCACGAGCTCCTCGGGGTTATAATATATATATTTTTGAAATGTGCTTATTAAGCCCTTTCATTTGATACCCAACATAGTACGATTAAACCATTTTTTTTTTTAAGTTCCTCACTTTTTGTCAACTAGAGGGCGCCATTTTTAATTTAATGTGACTTCACATAGCCTATAACCAGCCTATTTAGAGATACCTCATTTGTCAAATTGTGATAAGTGGTTTGGAAGATAGGAGGGAACAGATGAACATACATACATACATACCGGTCAAAATCATAACCCTCCTTTTTTCTTCGCCGTAGTCGGGTAATTAAATAAATTCAAATATACAGACCTCTCAAAGGCTCCGAACCGTCTGGTAGTGTCACTGTCCTTGTATGCCAGAGCATAATCATGAAGGGTCCTGACACTGACAATGTGTGATCAGACCGCCGACACAAGTTGAATGAATGGCATAAAAACAAAACAAAAAAAGATCATCAATCTTTTTGTTGCCATTATTTTTTGTGACATTATCACCGACATATCTGCTGACATTACATCCTACTCTGTATCAACATAGCAATTTAATTTGAGTGTTTTTATTTTCATACAAGACCTTGGTTTTGAAACCAGTAATTTATTCAGTTACAACGTTAGCGTACATGGCTAAATTTATTTTTTGACTTTCAACTGGACTAAAACTGTATATATATAAATTAATTAGCAATAGACAAGAATACTAAATTAGGAGCTTTTTGTAGTCTGAGCACCTGTGGCCTTGTGTATAGTCCATAATGAATGTGTGAATAAATTTTTATTCCGTGTGGGCACAACGTAACTACAGTCCGAGAGAATGCGTTCTTGACACGTTGCATACTAACGAATATGTGTTTTGCGAATTTGATCCTTATTCCTACTAGATATTGTCCAACTGGTAGAGGTTCTCGACGACCAGACTGTAAGTGATTTAGGGGTGAGGCGTATTTATGGTAACAGGTAGAAATAACAGATATTAAAAAATAATAAAAAACAATTGTTCCTAACAATAAAACATACCTGTTACTTAAAATAATAGATCCTCAAGACTTTAACGCGGCAGTTACTGTTAATACATTATTATTATACAATCCATACGTATTTATGTATTTATCGTCCGTACAAAAATAACAGGCTGTTATATAATAACAGATATTTGGATCTGTTATTTTTTTGTAACAGTAACAGTGATGACAGATATCGTGTTTAACCTGTTACAACCCATCTCTGAAGTGATTGTGCTAACATAATGGATAGCCTGTAGCAGCATTGTAGACTAAAGTAACAGCATGCTCTATTGTGACCATTACTGAGCATATTTGTACGGTAGTCTTCGTGGAAGACTCCTCAAAGCCCACTACAATCCACAAGGGACGCTTCACGTGCATCAAATGCATGTAGGTACAGACTGACGTGTGAATCCAAAACACTGTATCTCATAAATACTTAGGGCTTTTAAAACTTTTTTGGTTTTTAGTATGTTTTAGTACAATGTTTAGTATGTGCTCATATCTCCTTCCAAATACTATAAAATGAAAAAAAAAAAATAGGGATAAGTAACTGCTCGAAATAATCAAATGAGCGCTATTAAGGCAAAACACTGTAACTCGAGTTACAGTGTATTTACACGTCTCAGGTTAAATGGCCTATGTTATGGCAGGGGTATGACATCTTATAATTCTTTTTCGTGTAATAAAATCTTCAACCTTCTTTATTGCATATTTTTCAGTGACCCATTAATACGAGGCACCATCACGACCCTGACCAACGCGTTCACAGCGACGGGCATGTTCGTGGCATACCTGCTGGGCACAGTCCTGCCCTGGAGGCAGGCGGCGCTGTTGGCACTCACTGTGCCACTGGCTACCATGGTGTTGGTGCTATTTGTAAGTACTTTGCTTGTTAAATCTTAATCATAACTAATATTATAAATGCGGAAGTGAATTGTTTGTTTGTTATGCTTTCACGATAAAACGGCTGAACGGATTTGGATGCAAGACTGGTTGTCAGACTTTCGGACTGTCAAAGATCCACAAATGACAGCTGAGACCAATGGCTTAACGTGCTTTCCGAGGCACGGAGGAGTATCGATATGTAAAGATAGTCACCCATTCACGGACCAACCCTGGCAAGCGTAGCTTAACCTGATAGATCGACCCGTGCGGCTGTTATTACTTAGCCACGAGCTCCTCTGTCCGTCTTTTTGACTGTCGCTTCATATCTCGCTTTTTTTTAACCTTAAAAGTATTAAGGTACCTATTTATGACGTCACATACCAATGTCACATCGTTTAGGTTTGCTTGGAAAGTATTTACGTAAACAAAAGAATAGTTTGGTACTATGCTCGTCTTCCCTATCTAAATTATGTTTAAGGATATTGAAATACAGTTTACACGCTACACTACATATTATAATATTAGCTATAGCTATGTTCTAAAACTTGTTGTTTATAAATTTTAAGATACAAAGAAATATGCAATGCAATGATTATTAGATATTAATTTTTTTCACACTAGTAACATAATACGAGTAGAAAAAACTTGACACAATCTCTGGGTCAAGGTCTTAATTTTAATAACTAATATTTTATATCAGGTCATTGATATGAATCCTGCTGTGATAAAAAAATAAACCTATTCAACATAGATATCGTTTATATTAAAAATATGCGACCGTATAGGAATGTTTCTCAAATAGTAGTCGGACGTTGTAGAATACTAAGGGCGAATTTCACCAAACTTTTATACTGAGTATAAGTCTTATCCTGCGAATAAATTTTGAATTTTTGTCAGTTTTTCAATACAAAAACTGTCAGACGACAATTTTATTCCACCAAATCAACCCTAAGTAGATCAAATTTTATATGAAATAAATACGAAAAAATAAAATCCACCTACACTCGCGACAATCTAAGAAGTCCGTTTTGACGTTACGTTCTCGTACTTGTATTATAATGATATGCCTTGAGAATCAGTTTTAAGCAATCTAGATAAGTCGTCGATTACAAACTCTCCAAGTATGTTTATCGATATGTCTCGAGAATCAGTATTTAAGAAACTATTTTTTTTTTCATCGTTACACAAAGGATTTGTATAGCTGTCAAAACGGACCTCTTAGATTGTCGCGAGTCTAATGACAGCCTCTTTCAATTCTGTAAATTAGTATACCATTAACTTTATTTATGAGATTAGTCCCATTTGTTTGTACCTTTTATTCAATAATAACGACTAATGTCAACTTAATTGATCATTTGAATAAAAAAATATTTATGGTCTCAAAAAGTTCGGCCCATCATCGTTTTTTTTATTTATTTTGTTGAGGCGTTAATGTTGCTATGGTATTTATAATATCATTATTTCATAATCATGTACTGATCTAGGGAAGAATGCGGAATAGTTTTATTTAGAGGACAAATTAATTAATTAAAAATCTTAATTAACTTTAAACATGTCTTTCTTTTTGGTTCCTGGTTATACATATACCATGAGTCCACGACACTCAGTCGACAATTCAAAAATGATGATGATGATGATGATGAATTTTATAACACTAAACCAAACGATGAACTTTACCCAGTGATTTTAGAATTTGTAAAGATATTCACGAATGGAATCATAATAATATGCAAGTTAAAAAAATAGAAGCAGCAATAAACTTAAAAGCAGATACGAATATAATTTATGCGGATGCCATCCACTGGTCTATTAAATATATTATAATAAATACGACCAATAGATTTCTGTTTAAAAAATAAACAAGATTTACGACTCATTCATGCAATAATTGGGATATTTATTTACGGTACACGAGAGATACTTAATAGATTATTTTAAAAGCTGCAAATTACGATACCTACATTATTTTCCATTTGATTTGGTTTGATTATGATCAATTTCTTCAATGTGAAACTGGAATAATGCACTTTATGAAAGTAGTTTGTTCATACGAATCGTTTACTGAATCGATTTTTATTATAGGTAATTGTTTATCCTAAAAATAATTAAATCTACGTAAATCACAGACACTTCCGGTGTACAGTCAAAACAAACCAATATTGACGAAATAACTACAGCAGTTAGTTGTTAAGTCAATTTTTTTCGCACACCGGTAGGGTACTAGCGTAGTTACTACGCTAGTACCTTATACGCGTGCGTGATGTGACCACAATAATTTTCTCCTACAATCAGTATAACTAATTTAATAAATAAACATTTTTTTATACATAACTAGTTGTTGCCCGCGACTTCGTCTACGATCCAAAATGAAAAGTAGCCTATGTCCTTCTCCATGTCTCATGTGTCCAATTTCATCCAAATCCGTTCAGTCGAGTAATTCGTCAACTCGTCCTGAATGCCTACGGCCCATTTAGGAAGTTCTTTTGATTTTCAGCAAGCTGTCTTAAGTAGGCCGTAGGCATGTAGGCCGAGTTGAGGACAGCCGTTTTAGCGTGAAAGCGTAAAAAACAAACAAATAAATAAATAAACAAACAAACTCACATTCGCATTTATTTTTTTAAGATAGTAAAATATCAGTGTGTAACACTACTACCTAATATTATAATTGGGGTGTTTGATGATGCGCTTTAATTCCGGGTCAGGTTGTACGAGTATACGGCAGACCATTAAAATGTTCCACAAATTGATTTAAAATTATTTTGTGAATAAATAAAATCATGGTCCGAGTGATAGGCAGCTGTATTATAATAATTATTTATTATTCATCTCGTGAGAACCAGTTACTCAAAGTGAAGGTCTAAAATGACTGTTGATGTATTAGGCGTTAAACTAATTAATACATAATAAACATTGAAGGCCAGTTAATGTGGCGTAGTTTTCCAGTAATAAAAAAAGTTCGTGTGACAAACCGCGTTTTTATTTGAACATAATAAAGACCTCGATTAACTCTTTATAAACAAGATTAATAAATAGTCAATACAGAACTAAATAGAATCATAAAACAACTTGTCTTCGTTTTGAGTAGTATACCTAACACTTTTGAGTATCTTAGCGTAGCCAGTTCATTTATTAATCTATCTATCTATCTATCTATCTATATAAATAAAAAGAGAAGTCCTGACTGACTGACTGACTGACTCATCAACGCCCAGCCCAAACCCTTGGACCTGGAAAGCTGAAATTTTGCACAGAGGTTCTCTTTATAATGTAGACAAGGAATAAGGAAGGAATTTTCGAAATTCAACCCCTAAAGGAGTTAAATAGGGGATGAAAGTTTGTATGGAAAATCTTATTCCTTAAACTAATAAATTTGAAACTTGGCACAAATACTTATTCTAAGTAAATAATAAAACGTGTCTATTGCTAGGTTTCAGGATTTGTTATCCTCCAGCAATCATATTATATCAATCCGCGAACCGCACCTGGAATACTATAATAAGCAGTGTGAGAAGACACTGTTTAACTGGATTAACATAATATAGGGTACTTTTAATCCCTGTAGTACGTCCCCGTGGCATATTTTCCGACATCCACGCGGGCGAAGCCGCGGGCAAAAGCTAGTTTATTATAATTAGGCAATAATATTAAGTACGTGATAATATATTATACTACTACTACATACCATAATACTCAGTTCTCCATCCAGTCTAAAAACTTATCACACAAACAAAAAAATCTATGAAACCAACATTTTCGCCTATTCAAGTAAATTGTAATGCTACGGCTACATTATCGCGATAAAGTGAACTACACCTCGCGCGCTCACCACCCGACGCAACTCCTCGCTGTGTAACAATGTAGGGCTCTGCCTCATTATTTTTTTATGATTATTTTTATACAGGGTGTTAGGGTAAACACCGTTATCCTTGCAACCAGTGGTTTGGTTTCATTTATAGAACGTAAAATAAATGGAAAATTACAACTTTTTTGTTAATTTTTTTAGATCTAAATTTTTCCACAAGAGTCGCAAGTTCGTTGCCCTATGCGCTAGGGCAACGAACTTGCGTCTCAACACGGGCTGGGGGTACGGGATGTGACCTGACCGGCAGCGAGCGCGATCCCTCCCTTAGTCAGTCAGCTGTTTCGCTAGCAAGCACGGTGTCAGATAGAAACTTTTTAAAATCTTTTAATGAAAATAACGTTTTTTTTTTGTTGTGTTCGGTCATTTATTTTGATATTTAAGTCAACTACCCATGGTTTGAATGACAAGAGGGTTTTCCCTTACATGCTGTATATTGGCGGAGACTGACTAAGGTGCGATGTGGATCTTTGAAAGTCGTTACGGGTCGTCAGAAGCCTGAAAATCTGACAACCAGTCTTACCAAGGGGTATCGTATTACCCAGTTGTGTTACACTGGGTTGTGGAGGTCAGATAGGCAGTCACTCCATGTAAAATACTGGTATTCAGCTGTATCCGGCTAGATTGGAAGCCAACCCCAATATAGCCCAACTATATTGGGGTTGGCTTCCAGTCTAGAAGGCTAGGCAGATGATGATGACAGACTAAGGTGCGTGCGTCGTCCTGTTGCGCTGCGACGTCGCACATCGTCGCAACGCAGGTGTGGCTTACAATGCGTTTATCCGTTGCGATGACGCAACGCAGCGCACTAATGAGGCAGAGCCCCTAGCCGTAGCATTAGATCAAGCTAACGAATCAACTCCACTACCCACATAATGCGGTAATCATTACATTATGTGGATAATTTGAAGCTAAACTTCCTTGAGCCAAGATTACATGTCTGATGCTATTACGTTAAAAATAATAGGATGCGTCAATCAAGCCTCTTCGCCTTGACCGACTGTTATCTGTCATGGTATAAGTTAAGTATAGGTCAGCTTTAAAACAAGGTAATTATCATATTTATATTTATATGTACAACATATCTGAAAGGTGTGGTCAAGTTGAAGGATTTTTTCATTTTAATTTAAGTTTTAGGGTAATTTATAGATTAATCAAAAAAACCGGCCAAGTGCGAGTCGGACTCGCGCACTTTCCGTACCATTATCTATAAAAACGGCAAAAAATCACGTTTGTTGTATGGGAGCCCCCTTAAATATAAAATAAATTTTATTTTATTCTGTTTTTTTAGTATTTGTTATTAAAGCGGCAACAGAAATACATCATCTGTGAAAATTTCAACTGTCTAACTATCACAGTTCATGAGATACAGCCTGGTAACAGACGGATGGACGGAGAGCGGAGCCTTAGTAATAAGGTCCCGTTTTACCCTTTGGATATGGAACCCTAAAAATCAACTGTCCCATACAAAGAAACTTCAATACCTCGAGCAAATGTATGGGATGGCTGATAAATTTTTCTCGATTACGATTTTGGTCCCATGGAGGAAGTTTTTCAGTTTGATGGTCTGTAACACACCCTTATATTTGACCACACTTTTCTGATACAGCCTGTATTTATACCTACTTTGGGCGTGCATTGAATCAAACTAACAAACACTTTACAAAATGAGATAGTTAAAGACATCTGCCATATAACCCTTTTGTTTTATTTGAGAGTATAAAGGCTGATTGGAAGCCTTGAGGGGGTGACAGTTGATACCCTTTGGAGAATTTTGAGCACATAAACTACGCAAATTGTTCACATTTTCTAAGTATTCTACGACTTCAAAAGTGTCTAGTATTTTTTTTCAACTTTAACTAGGACACTCTTCTGGTAATAACCAGACAGAAATTGGGTTATTTATAAAAAAAAAAGAAAATTAGTAAAAAACTTCGTCTAAGACAAGTATGGCTCAAAATGCTCAAAATGGTGTCAACTATCACCCCCTTAAGACTTTGCACCTAGCTTCCAATCACCCTGTATAACTTTTGCCCGGGCATTCATCGGCGTACTCTTAAAAGTAAAGGTACCATTCCGTAGCCGACCGCAGGTGGCGGCAGCAGGCGACGTGTCGCCGCGACATGACATTGGTTTCTATGTATTTCTGTGAAATACCTTCCGTAGCTAGCAACACGTTGGATTCATAGAATATTTATGTACAGTCACAAGCAAAAATATGTATACACTCAGCAAAATTCAATAACGTTTTTCTCGTGGAATAACGATTTTAACTTTGACATGATACCTATTTCATAATAATAGGGGTTCAAAAATACTATGTTCGTTATATCATAAAATTACAATCAATACAGTAGGAGAAAATCACTTTTAAAAGTTGCTAAGTGTATACATATTAGTGCTCGTGACTGTACATTGATTTAAGAGCAATATTTTTGTTGGGCAAGGTCTTGTACCCGTTGATAATGAATATGTATGAAAAGCTGCTAATATAAACAATTTACAGAATTAGGTAAGTACTTGTCACTAATGCATATCGATAAATGACTTCAAAGCAATTTGTGTAGAGATAGATATTTAAAAAATTGCAACTTTTAAAATATTTACGACTATCTTTGAGTTTCGAAGACTTTTTTGAGTATTTAAGAGAAGTTTGGAACTCTAGGATACCTTAGCAGTACAGCAGGCGTAGCATGGCGCTTTCTATCTTTACGAAGAATAGACATAGCTTTTTCTATACAAAGTGACAGTTCGTTTCTTCATTTTTGACATCGCACCGTAGAAATCCTTCTACAATCTGTCATTTTGTCTTTAATTTCTAACGATCTTTGTCTAGGTCTTTTTGGAGGTAGACTATTTCGGAAGAAAGTTTTCTATCCTTACTGTCAAAATCACACTGACAACCGATAAATCCTATGACAAAACAAAGAATTCTGAGTCGAAATTATGTAAAAGAGTGAAATTCGTAAAAAGTGCAGTTGACTCTTTCTACATTGCTACCGTCGTACAGTCTACAGGAAACGTCATTTTTGTCTACTCTTCCGTCGACAAAACGGAGCTCATGCTACGCCTGCTGCTAGCCCTAGGAAACAATACGTTTTAAAAACTTAATTATAATTCGTACACCTACAGTCCTACCTGTAGACCTGATTCCATAATGAAGCTGATCTTTATAGGTTTAATTTCCTTTAAAAAAAAAACTGTCGTTTGTTGGTACAAAAAAGCTTTCATATAAATAGATATCTCATCATCATCTGCCTAGCCTTTTCCCAACTAAGGGATTGGGATCGGCTTCCAGTCTAACCGGATGCAGCTGAATACCAGTATTTTACATGGAGCGACTGCCTATCTGACCTCCACAACCCAGTAACTGGGTAATACGATACCCCTTGGCAAGACTGGTTGACCGACTTTCGGGCTTCTCACGACCCGTAACGACTGTCAAAGATCCACAAATGACAGCCGGGACCAACGGCTTAACGTGCTTTCCGAGGCACGGAGGAGTCTTGATATGTAAAGATGGTTACCCATCCACAGACGTGTCCCGGCAAGAACTGTAATTAAGCATTGGTCTTTCCTAAGTGAATAATGTTGGTTACTAAATAACCACAAAATGTAAAAATAAAGTATCAACTAGATGATTTATGATATCAGATTCCGATCTACAACCAATAAATAAGATTACCTTCAAGCTTCATCTCAACCTTGACCGAATCAGTCAACTATATCGGTCAAACCTTATGGAGGCTGTTCCGGGTTTTCCTTCGTGCTTTACTTCCGTATCTCTACGTGGGACTCGGCTTTATTTTTTTTTATCCATCTAAATAAAACTTAACATAACTGGCGAAATGTGGGTGGACTAACTAATAAGACCAAATCTGACTAACCCTTCAAGGAAATCAGGTGTCATATTATGTTATACCTTAGGCTTTTTTCTTATTTAGCCTGGTACTAGTTTTTATTTCATAAAGAGTAGAGCTAATGACAATATCATAATTAACGCACCGTGACCAACATTTTTGACAGTAAGCGAGATATTCTACTTTACTGCATTATATAGTCGAGCTGAAGGTCATGGGCCCAGACAGGCACTTTTATTTTGTGTATCTTATTAAATCACCACTGTTCTCAAACGGTGAAGGAAAATATCGTGAGAAAACCGGCATGTCCTGGAACTAAAAATTCGAAGACATGTGACATCTACCAATCCACACTGGGCCGTGGTAGATTAGGTATGTGTCCCAGCGGAAACATTTTAGGCTGATAATATTTATGCGTGCTAGCTAGGCATGATATTAAACCTACTATGAAAGAAAATACAAATGAAAACTAAAAACGCCAAACAAATTCAAAATACTTTTAGTTTCGACACTTCTCTCCTCACTGCCATTTCATTTAATTAAACCACTGCTATTTTAATCAAAATAATCTTGTAAGTCTTGGCTCGTAAAATAACTGTAATAATCTACTTCAAATAAAACACAAGCATCTAATCAACTGGTATGTAACAACTCTTTATTTACACTATAACGTTGTTTCGCTTTATATCTTTATGATAATGATTTAATTATGTATGTCAAAATACAATAGATGCCTGTGTTTCAATAGCAAAAAGTCGTTATAATAACGTTGATAAGATTTAGGTACATGAATGGTTCAAATATTTACAAGGTTCATTGAAATAATTTATAAGCCTGATGAATGAATACTCTTGCACTGTAATTAATAAGCACTGAAGTTACACCAGTAGTAGGTACGTAGTGACTATTTATTAAACAATACATTTTTCAAGTTGTAAGTTCGAAGTAAGTAACTTTACTCCACGGTGACTTCAATTGAACTAAACAATGGCGATCATTTATTTGCAAAAGGGCCAACGTTTGCCTTGTTTAAAACTATATTGTATATCTAATCATTAATCCTGAGTAGGTAATTAGGTATACTTATTAACCTACTTGTGGTCAGCTCGGCTGCTAAGCTTGATTGAGGTCATGTCATGGGCACGATTTCCAGCATCAATGTGTGTATACTATGATACTACTTTCAGTCATCATTATTTTGCCTACTATTTATATCAGCCTATGGTGTTCCCACTGCTAGGACTCAAGAAGCCTCCTTTCTGTGAGAGAATTTCCATTCTGAAATGGCTGCAATTCTTTGATTACCCTTATGTTCACATTCTCACAAGGCTGCTTTATTAATTCCAGGTACCAGAAACTCCAATATGGCTACTATCGAAAGGTCGTCAAAAAGAAGCTCTAAGCTCTCTCTGCCGTCTGCGAGGCTGGGCTAAACCCGAAGATGTAAAAGAAGAATTTGATGAACTTCTGCAATACTACGAGAAATTAAATCGATGTGTTTTATGTGCCAAAGAAGGGAAGATTGTGGAGCCTTGCGAACACCATAGTACAAATTCTATAAAAAAGATAATCTTGATGATAAAGCACGTGTTTTTCGTGAAGGAGACTATGAAGCCATTTTTGTTGGTGATAGCGTATTTCTTCTTCTACACTATGAGTGGGGCGCTGCCAGTGAGACCGAACATGGTGAATGTGTGCAAGGCGCTCGGGATGAAGTATGACCCGAAAACCGTTGTTGTAAGTATTTCAGACTATTTTATCTTTCCTCATCTCCTTAACTTCCCCATCTCCATCTTCTTTTTTAAATCTTACTTGAACCAAGGTATTGGTAGCCGAAAGACAAAATATTTTAAATTTTAAATTTCCAAAAGACTATTTAAATGTTTTAAATTGCCAAAAGACAAATTGAAATTGTTATTTAGAAGCTAAAATACCTAACATCTCCATTAAAAAAATCAGTGATTTATTATTCATGAAGCACGTTTACGTAGGTAGGTTCTTGTAAATAACAATATCAATTATATGCACTTTTTTGTATAATTTAACTGCCGAGATTAAAATGTGGTTAACCTTAAAAAACTAGTTGTTTACGAAATACCGGAATTGGATTACATAGTTAACATTTTAAGAATGCATTTACGAGTTACTATAATATTAACTAAACTTCCCAATTGTAGATTCGAGGACAAACCTACCAAGTTTAAAAATAGTTTGTTCTCTCATATCATATAGCATAATTAGTAATGGGAAAGTACTCTTGTTCAAAGCCTTTTAGTAATTCTAGAACGCCGAGTGGGGATTGAGCGGTTTACAACAGAACTAAAAATATCTATAGCTATATTGTTTATAACGCCTAGTTTATACAACTTTAAATGACTCGCTGGCTCAACTAGCGCCATCTATCTATTAACCATTGAACCATTACATTATTGATCCAAACCTCAGTTTTGCGTGGTTTTCATAAACATACTCCCATTCATAATATAACAAGTTCATTTCTATATTCTAATCTGTAAACTCAAATTAATCTAATACAAAAACATCCTAAATTCCATATTAACACTCTTTTTTATAATTCCAGGTCGTCACTGGCGCACTCTTCATACTAATGAGTATATTGTCAGCTATCATAGTCAAAACTATCGGCAAGAGGAAGCTAGTCATTGGTTCTATGTTAGGTACCGCATTCTGCAGCACTGCTATCAGCATCTACGCCAGGACGAGCCTTCCTACCACCGTCTTCTCCTATGAAATGGAGACCTTTACTGAAATGAAAGAGATCCTGCCTGTAGTTTTGTTCCTGATGCTCATTTGCTTCAACAGCCTTGGAATACCTTGGGTATTGCTGTCTGAAGTATTTCCATTCAGGTAAATTTTGTGTTTATTCTACTTTGACGTATACACCACATATTTGTAACATTAAAATCAGCAATACAACTCTCTAAGTTCATTAAAGTGCCAAATTTCTTAATTTCATGAAATAGTCATTCAATACACTTTCATGAGCTTAGAGAGTTGTATTGGTGATTTTAATGTTTATAATTCTGTAAATCCATATTTGTTACGAGCGCTAATAATATTAAGATCAACATACAACCTGATACTGACCTGCAAATTGCAAAAAACGTAAGAAAATTTGAATTTCGCGGGCCACCCTAGCGCATCCCCCTTAACGGGAACGCCCTTTGTTAGTTAACATACTGTATACAGGGTTATTGGTAAAACACCAACAATCTCTTAAGGAGTCGTTGCACTCATCATTATGAACAACTTTTAATATGGAAACAAATATGAAATCGCGAAAAAAATATTGCTGTTCCGTACATTTTGACGAGTTATGCGAACATAAATGTACGGAATAGCTGTTTTTTTTTTCGCGATTTCATATTTGTTCCCATAGTAAAAGTTGTTCATAATTATGAGTACAATGACTCCTTAAGAGGTTGTTGGTCTTTTACCAATTACCCTGTATAAATGGAAGTAAGTATAAGAATCTTCAGGGTTATAGTCGCATCTGTAACTAAAAGTAAACCAATTTTTTTTAATAGACGTAAGCTTTTTGCAAGACTATTACAAAAACAGTCTTAAAGTCTAAGATGGTTTTAAATTTTCTGAGGTTTGAATTTCTTTGTATCGATGCTAATCATGTAATTTTTTTATTATATTTGAGATTCTCTTTACTTAAACCACATGTTCTTTGTTTCCAGGAGTCGCGGCATCGCCACAGCTCTAGCGGCAGCTTTAAGCTACATCATATACTTTGGGGCAGCCAAAACTAACTATAACATAGAATATGCCTTCCACCTCAGTGGAACATTTGGCTTATACGCCATTTTCGGCTTCATAGGAACAGTATACCTTTATTTATTCCTACCTGAAACTGAAAAGAAAACTCTAGCTGAAATTGAAGCGTTTTACAAGAGTGATAGAAAAATATTCGCTGATGATTTCGTTATAAACGCTTTTAGGAAAAAGAAACTTATGAACGGTGATGCCAACAAACCGATGCTAGTAAAATCGATAAACTGAATATATTTGAGAAAAAAAACTTGAACCCAAGATCGATAAATGATGCCTAGTGCCTATATTTGATAGATTTGTGATGCATTTTCTGTTATATACTAAGGTGCAAAGATACAAAATTCATCAGACAGTTAAGTCATTTGGGTTCTTTATTAGTTCTTGTATCTACAATTCTGTGTCTTTTTAGTTAGTTAATTAGGTCTGTTGGCAGTTCCCTCGTATACGTAATAAAGTAATACAGGTATTAAAATAGTACACAACCTCAGGTGTTAGTATAGCCGTAATGCAAAAGAAGATATCATCGAAGTATACGTAGTAAATATTAAATAATTCGTCTTTTTTAGCTAATTAGATAAGTTCTATATGTAAATTGTATGTTGTATCGTCTCAAAACTATTTTTAAGAAATACTTAGTTCATACAGTATTAGGCTAATTTGTACAAATATATTATTTTGTATTTATTTATCTAGCTTCCTAAAATAAGCTGTTCCGAGATATAGGCATTTAAATGTTGTTCTGTCATTTGTACATAGTACTAATATTAATTTGTATTTTTTGGGATTCGGTACAGATTTAAAAACTTGCCATTATTTTTATAGAGTTTAGTTAAAATAATATTTTATTTACTATTTAATAAAAATCATGTGAACCTCAGATCGAGACTGATCGTGATAAAATATAGATGGATGTGTAAATATTGTTGCTATATTATAAAATAAATTGTTTTCATTACCTACTTATGTTGTTTTTCTTCCTCTTGCTTGCAAGATACTTCCAATAAAGAAGTAAAAGTAAAATAAGCCAAAGATGGCGCCCTAAGGAACACCCGCTTCGGTCAGCAATTAGTTAATACCCATTTAAAAACTTAACAGCTTTCGTATTTATTGATATTGTGTTGACAAAACTATCACATCACAGCAGGGAGCGAAAATATTGTAGTAACAGAAAAAAATGTATGAAGTAGTTTAGCAGCGGTAAGCGTCAATGTGCTTAGCTAAAAAGCGCCTACCAAAACACACCGAAAACCCACATGTGCGTATATGCAAGATGCTATGCTAACTACGAAATAAAACAGGCTCGTATGTAAGTAATCTAGAGATTATATTCTCTGAATAAGGGCGAATTTCACCAAACCTTTATTCCGAGTATAAGTCTTATCCAGCAAATAAATTTTGAATTTTTGACAGTTTTTCCATACAAAAACTGTCGGACGCCATTTTTATTCTACGGATAAAAGATATCTGACTTTGGTAAAATCAGCCCTTAATCGTTTAAGTTAACTTTAGAACACTGTAAAATCCTAAAAAATCTCTGTTTTCTGGTTTTGGTAAGTACAAGCAAATATAGAACTTAAGATGCTGGACCATAATTATATTTAATTTTCTTTGACTGTACCTGGTGAAATACTTTTAGTTTCACGCGCCGCTGATATTTTTGTTCAACTCAATGATAAGGATCATAATATGGAATATAACATTATGACATATCCAATAAGAATACAAGCTATATTGAATCAATCTGTCCTACCCTTTTCCCAACTATGTTGGGGCACTTAGTCTAACTGGATGCAGCTGAATAAGAAAACCATAAGTTTATATTATTTACTGATTTAAAGTAATCAATACAAAATATTCACATGCATTAATAACGATATCCATAATATTGTCTACGTTTCTTAGTCGTTGTGATCCATGTCACAGGTCTTTCACATCTTATGTTATTGCACGGTGGTTTTGGGTACCACCACGAGTCAGATTTTGTAGAACTTGTTTGCGTAGTTTTCGCTTCAGTTACTCTTTCAGTCATAGTAGTTGTTGTTGTCGGTGTTGTTTCAGGAGGGCTGGTGGTGGATCTAATATCCGGCTCATTCAAAGTAACCTTTTCTGTTGGTATAGTGTCAGTCGAGGGTTCAATATAAGTCCACGGCTCGGTATAAGTCGACGGCTCAGTATATGTCCAGGGTTCAGTAGAAGTCGAAGCCTCATTAGAAGTCGAAGGCTCAGTATCAAGTTCAGTTTCTACAGTCAACTTCAAAAAATCATGCGTAGGCAAAGTTGTAGATGATTCAACAGTATTTTCGGCTGTCTCCAAATATGTAGGTTCTTCTGGCATATAAAACTCCGTTTCCTTTGTAACAGTTGTAAACCAAGAGGTAGGTCTGTCACAAGGTGATTTATCATACGTATTACAGTTTTCTTCATTTTTCTCGATTGAATTAGTTTCGATATCATTTTCAAGATAATCTGACTCTGTTGTGTCAATGAGGACTGTGTTGTAATCCGGGAGAAGTAGTGCCATTGTTGATAATTTTACCAACGAGAAACCTGAAAAAAAAATGCAATGTTTTATTAATAATTATTTTTTATTGAATTACTTGAGCGATTCTAATTGTTTTATAATGTTGTTTTCACTATTATATTTAGACTTTAAAATAATAACACAAAGCTGTATTCCAAATTAGTGTATTAACGATTTGAACTTATTATTAATTCGTACATACATTATTCATGATATCCAGAAAATCTTCTGCGTTTTCTACGCCTCGTGGGACTCCACGTATGAGGTCGTGAACATCTCTTATCTTCATAAATAGTTGGGTACCGCCACTTAGCTTCTTGAAGTTTCTGCTATATCAGTACTTGTTATTGACTCTGTTACTGTCGAAGTTGATGGTGGATCTTCTAAGTTTAAATCTATCTTTATTGTTGTAATCATAATGGCAAGTTTCTAAAACTGTACCGAATCCCAAAAAATACAAAGTAATGTAAGTAGAGTAAGAGCGGAGAAGAAGGAGGGAGTAGAGTAAGTAAGTAGTATTGGTATTCAAATATCAATTATTATTAGTACTATAACAAATGACAACAGCATTTAAATGCCTATGTTTCGGAACAGCTTATTTTCAGGAAGCTAGATATATAAATACAAAATAATATACTGTACAAATTATCCTAATAGGTACTGTATGAATTAAGTACTTCTTAAAAAATAGTCAGATGAAACAACATACATTTTACACATAATTTATAACTTATCTAATTTGCTAAGTTAGGTTAGGTTAGGCTCTTCAACGTTCTAGTCATTAATATCCAGTCTACAGCGATGCGGAGGAATTTTTCGACGTCAATATTTTAGTTTATGACATGACAATTTATGAATTAATTAGATATATTTTGTTATTTAAATAAATATTTGCCAAATAAGACGAATTATTTATTACATAATTATGTATACTTCGCGACATATTTGATATTTTGGCCCATGTTGTGATATACTAAAAACTTAGGTAACGAGAGAAGTAATATAGTTCTTTACCACCGTACCACGTTTTCCAATTATCGACGAAACCTAAAACACAGCCACCTGAACCAACAAAAGATGAAAAATGTAAGCACAATTTTTGGGGTTGCCAACGTTATATAACTACAGCTACTTTGAATTTCTATTACATAGTGCAAAATTTCTTCAAAATTTTCGTACCGTAATTCTGATAATGCAACTATTTTATCTTGAAGGGAATAGTATCGGAGAGTCGGTAAAAAATGTGTACCTATACTAGCCGGAAAATGTAATTCTCTTAATAATAAATTTTATGATAAATTGACATTACGGGCCACGGTTATGTTGATGTTTATTTACAGATTATATTTTTGTACGTGTTAGGTCTTTTCACATGAAATTAGGTACTGCATCTTCCAAGATAAATATGTATGTATTCTATTATAATTCGGAACTATTAGCCAAAAGAAAAATATAACAAGGGTAAAAAATGTATAGTAATCAATACAGTAAAATAGTATGCATGCTTTTTATAGTTTCTTGCTTTAAGACTATTCCACGTCTCTGACCTCATACCATGGGAAAGTCAACTGAAGATATAGGTTTTAACTAGACACCTATTTAATATGTCGTTTAATCATTTATCATCTTTTCTTAAAACCTCCACCTGGACATTTGTAGTTTTTTCCGGTTTAAGTCTATTACTAAATCATATTAACCAGTAAATGCTAAAAAGGAACTAATTTCGACTTCATTACTTTGTTTGACCTAGATGGTAATACAATATCTATCTATAAGAGCACTAATTGAAATATTCAACAAGAAACAACTCGACTCCCATGCATGATTACGAGACAAATATATTTATCCAATATTTGCATTTGTACTTAACATTATTTTCTGGAAGACAATTGACTTACTGTTACTTGACATGTTTGAGCCTTACATAAGGACTGTTGTGTATTTTATCATACTATTCGTCTGATCTGGAAAAAACTTTGAGGCCTTAAACAATACAAGACACCCTGTTCGGTTCCCTATACTTAGGTTAGCTTTTAGAACCCAATGGCTTGGCACGCGACGATGGCAAAAGACCGGACGGCATGTCCTTATTTCCATGGAAGATGGGTAGGCCTTTAGTGTGGGACGCGTGTGTGCCAACGTGTGTCGATACTCTTGCGCCATCTCATCTTCCTGGCTCGGCGTGCTGTGCTGGCGCCGCCGCTGCGGTTGCGGAAAACCTCAAGCAGCGAAAGTATAATAGCCTTATAGGCAATTATATTTTCGAGCCGTTTTGGGGTTGAAACCCTAGGGCCGTGGGGTCCGAGTGCTCATAGTTTATTTAATGAAATCTCCAAACGGCTGTTTGACACTTCCCGTGACCCAAGGGCTGGCTTTTACCTTGGTCAGAGGCTAAGCATTGCCATTCAACGTGGCAATGCCGCCAGTCTCTTGGGTACACTACCAGCCGACAGCGATGCGGAGGAATTTTTCGACGCCATATTTTAGATATTAGTTGTTTATTTGTACAGTTAGTTTTATTTAATATTAGTTAGAAAATTGTTTATTGTTAGATTGTATATTTTATTGAAATAATTAATTAAAGTTTAAATAAATGGGCTAGTTAGGTAATCTAGTTTGAGCATCACCCGAACCTCTAAATAATGTTATCTCATCTCAATCAAACATAGTTAGAGCTATCCAAACAAAATATTAGCTATATTATTCACTGATTTAATCAAAACAATCATATGTCATAGATTAATAGCGATATCCATAATTTTGTTTTCGATTCTCAATCGTTGTGATCCTCGTCACAGTTCTCTCGCATCTCTCTCACATTTCACGGTCATTTTCAAGATAATCTGACTCTGTTGTGTCAATGGGGAATGTATTATAATCCGGGAGAGGTGGTGCTGATGTTAATAATTTTCCATCTCCACAACGTGAAACCTGAAAAATGCAATGTTTTATTAATAAATTGTTTTATGAGGCTGTTTTCATTATTTTAGCTGGGCTTTAAAATAATAACACAAAACCATATTCCAAATTAGTGTATTAACGATTTAAACATAATAATAATTCGTACATACATTATTCATGATGGTATCCAGATAATTTTCTGCGTTTTCTGCGCCTTATTGTGGTAATCCACGTATATGGTCGTTCACATCTCTTACACATCGTCGGGTACCACCACGTAGTTTCACTATATCTTGGCGGTCTTGAAGTTTCTGGTTGATTAGTAGTAGTCATTGACTCTGCTACTATTGAAGTTGATGGTGGATCTTCTAAGTTTAAATCTATCTTTATTGTTGTAGTTTCAGTTGCTTTAGGTGTAGTTCTAGTCTCTTTTTGTGGTTTGGTTGTTGCCAACGGTAGTTTTGTAGACGTACTAGATGCTTCAGTTGTTGTTGTTGATGGTGGATTAAACGTTTCAGTTGTTGTTATTGATGGTGGATTAAACGTTTCAGTTGTTGTTATTGATGGTGGACTAAACGCTTCAGTTGTTATTATTGATGGTGGACTAAATGCTTCAGTTATTATTATTGATCGTGGACTTAATGCTTGAGGTGTTGTTAACGGTAGACTAAATGCTTCAATTGTTGTTAACGGTGGACTAAATACTTCAATTGTTGTTAACGGTGGACTAAATGCTTCAGTTGTTGTTAAGGGTGGACTAAATGCTTCAGTTGTTGTTAAGGGTGGACTAAATGCTTCAGTTTTTGTTAACGGTGGACTAAATGCTCCAGTTGTTGTTAACGGTGGACTAAATGCTTCAGTTGTTGTTAATGCTTCAGTTGCTAACGGTGGACTAAATGCTTCAACGGTTGTGGATGGCGTTCTAGATGCTTCTGTAGTGGTTGTAGAAACTGTTTCAGAAAAAAGTTATGTCACGCACAAATGCAAATAATTAGTTAAGTATATTTGCCTCATGGTCATGAATGGCAGGCGTATTGTTTCTTGTTGAATATGTCAATTAATACCAATATTAGTATAAGTAATAATGTCGGGATTAATCCTTTTAGGGACTAGTATTGACATTGATGATTTACTCCCAAGCGCGTGTAGTGACTGCCTTTGGATATCAAAACTCTTACGAAAACATAAACACAATTTGCCATGAACGCGGATGAATTTATACCGCTGCTGGTTCCTTGGTTCTTATTTCACCGTAGAAAATTTGGGGAGTGGCTATTTAACAGCTAAAGAACTCAAGTGTTACATTTACTTTGACTCTCAACAGTCTAATATTATTAAATATTAGGTCGTTACCTATGAAGTTGCCGCTCTTCGGATTTTGCTTTTGAATTCATTTTTAACCACGTTGTTCCCTTTTCTTATCTGCATGTCTTTTCAGTGATTGTTTAAATCCAGAGATTCTCGTCAATGAACATGAAAATTAATGAAATAATGAATTTATTTTCTGAACGATAAATGAAATAGGCATCTTGTTATATTTTAAAAGTTACAATGAAACAGTTGTCAAGTGAGGTCAAATAGTTAAAATCAAAGCGAAATAGTTAAAATCAAAGCGACAAACGATAAAAAGCGCTTCTTATTATTTTACTGTATTGATTACTATACATTTTTTACCCTTGTTATATTTATCTTTTGGCTAATAGTTCCGAATCATAATAGAACAATATTTTTTGGACGATACAGCAACTTCATGAGAAAAGACCTAATTTTTACGTAAAAAATATCAAATATACACCACGGTGGCTCCGAAATAGCAGACATTTTAATATCGATTAATAATAAAATTCATTATTATTAGAAAAATGAATATGCAATTTTATATTATAATTTTCCATATACAGCTTTTGTCGACTCTCAAAAACAATATGCCTTTCGAGTTAAATTTATCTTGGCAATTTCAGAGCCAAGTCACGAAACTCATGAAGAAATACTACACTACGAAAGCATAGAAATGTCAAACTAGCTGTAGCTATGTAAAGTTGACAACCCCAAAATTGTGCTTACATTTTTCGACTTTTGTTGGTTCAGTTGGCTGTGTTTTAGGTTTCGTCGATAATTTCCTTTTCGTCGTACGTGGTACGGTTGTTAATAACCATATTTCTTCTCTTGTTACCCAAGTTTTTGGCCTATCACAACACGGGCCAAAAGTGACTGCACCAATTTTTGATTCATCGGTAACTATCGGAGTTGGGATTACGGAGTTTTTTAAAGTTCTTGAATATTTTGCTAATAACTTTTTTATTGTTGCATTCTTATTCACCAATCTCAAATTACATATTTCGCATGATTCAACAATTTCACAAGTTGAACACTCTCCAGAGCCATAGTGTGAATGATCGTGGTAATCATAATATTGAGCATGGGGTGGTCTCGTTCCTGGTGGATGAAAATGTCCCGGTATCGGTGTTGGTGGATAAGTATATACAGGTGACGGTGTTGGTTCATAAGTATATACAGGTGGCGGTGTTGGTGGATAAGTATACACTGGTGGCGGTGTTGGTGGATAAGTATATACAGGTGGCGGTGTTGGTGGATAAGTATATACAGGTGGCGGTGTTGGTGGATAAGTATATACAGGTGGCGGTGTTGGTGGATAAGTATATACAGGTGGCGGTGTTGGTGGATAAGTATATACAGGTGGCGGTGTTGGTGGATAAGTATAAACAGGTAGCGGTTCTGGTGATTGAACATGTTCATGGATCTGTTCTGGTGATTGAACATGTTCATGTATCTGTTCTGGGGATTGAACATACTCCGATATCTCTTCTTGTGATTGAACATGTTCATGTATCTGTTCTGGTGATTTAACATATTCATTTGCCTGTTCTGGTGATTTATTATGTTCATTTGCCTGTTCTGGCGATTGATCATGTTCATTTGCCTGTTCTGGTGACTTTTCATAGTCAGGAATGTGTTCTGGTGATTTAACATGATCATTTATCTGTTCCAGTGATTGAACATGTTCATATATCTCTTCTGGTGATTGACCATGTTCATTTGCCTGTTCTGGTAACTTTTCATATTCAGCAATGTGTTCTGGTGATTTAACATGTTCATTTATCTGTTCCGGTGACGGAACATGTTCATTTGTCTGTTCTGGTGATTGAACATACTCATGTGTTTGTTCTGGTGAGTGAATATATCCCTGTTCTGGTGACTGAACGTATTCGTGTGGATTGTCTGATACAGGTGAAATAGAATAAGCGCCCTGATTCGGTAAACCATTTGCGTCAACATCAAAATAATTCGCTGGTGGTAGTGAAATAATACTTGTTGTTAATATCGTTAGGTCAAGAGTCTGCGTAGTATGACGTATGTTTGGCACCGTTTTTAGCGTTTCTGGTGGCCATAATATTATTTGATGAGGATACATTGCTGGTTCTTCGTATTCCCCAGATCTTGGCCGTTTCTCTGGAAAAAATATCCACGGTATGGTTGGCGTTGTTGTTGGAGGCCGACTTCCCCATGGTGTTGGTGGTAAAGATGGTGGTGGGGATGGTGACGTATTTAGCTCATGGGTAGGCCAATGGAGGGTTGATATTTTTGGTACTAAGGGTTCTTCTGATGCTGGCGGTACAGTTGATGTTGAGGGTGGCAACGGTTCTGGTGTATCTGAAGGCCATATATTCCACGGTATTGTTGGCGTTGTTGTTGGTGGCCGGGTTGCCCACGATGTTGGCGGTAGAGTTGGTGGCACGGTTGGTGATAATTTTGGCGATTGTGGTGGTGGCCAAATTACTGTTGCTGGGGGCGAAAACATTGTTGTTGGTCGCAGGGTTTCCCGTGATGTCGGCGGTAATGTTGATGATGGGGGTGGCAACGTTTCTGGCGATTTCTGGTTCCATAGTATCCACGATATTGTTGGCGTTGTTGTTGGTGGCCGGGTTGTCCATGATGTTGGCGGTAAAGTTGGTTGCCATGGTGGAAAAGTGTATGGCGGCCAGTTTATTATCGAATGGGTTGGCGTTGTTGGTGCATAAAAAGTCTCAACAGAAGGGAATATACTATACATAAATGGTGTTGTCGGCGGTGAGTAAGCTGTTATGGTCGCTAAACTAACTAGAATGGGAGTTTTCCTAGATTTATTCTTCTTCTGTTTCTGAAACTTGGTCCATTTCTTTTTCTTCCCTTTCTTTTTCTTCGGTTTCTTTGTAGCAGCTTCTGTAGTAGAAGTAATCGTTGAAATACATGGAGCAGGCGGAGTGTTCGGTACACCTGGCGCAGGCGGAGCATTCGGTACACATGGCGCAGGCAGAGTGTTCGGTACCCCTGGCGCAGGCAGATTGTTCGGTAGACCAGGCGCAGGCGGAGCATTCGGTACACACAGCGCAGGCAGAGTGTTCGTTAGACCAGGCGCAGGCGGAGCATTCGGTACACATGGCGCAGGCGGAGTGTTCGGTACACATGGCGCAGGCGGAGCATTCAGTACACACGGCGCAGGCAGAGTGTTCGGTAGCCCTGGCGCAGGCAGATTGTTCGGTAGACCAGGCGCAGGCGGAGCATTCGGTACACACAGCGCAGGCAGAGTGTTCGGTAGACCAGGCGCAGGCGGAGCATTCGGTACACATGGCGCAGGCGGAGTGTACGGTACACATGGCACAGGCGGAGTGTTCGGTACGCATGGCACAGGCGGAGCGTACGGTACACATGGCGCAGGCGGAGTGTTCGGTACACCTGGTGCAAGCGGAGTGTTCGGTACACCTGGCGCAGGCGGAGTGTTCGGTACACATGGCGCTGGTGTATTGTTCGGTATACACGGGGCCGGCGTTATGCTCGTCATCTGTGGTGCAGTACCAGTAAAGCTATAAACCGGCTGTGTACCACACGATGCTGGGCGATGGTAAGATAGTGGGGGTGGGTTCTTTACATCCAATTCTGAATCTAGGCAAAATAGCTTATAGGTTTCTCGACAATCTGAAAATTCATACATTTTTGTAAGAAAAAGTATTATAATGTACAGAGAAGCGAGTAGGTATAAGTGTTTATTTAATATTAATCAAAAACAAACGAGTATTTAACTTTGAACTGGATGTTCAAAGTTAAATACTCGTTTTATCTATATACTCGTATTAAAATTGCCTGCAGTCTCAAATCATTTATTTTACTAGGTATTTATTTATCCTACTTATATTATAAATGCGAAAGTTTGCATGTTTGTTACTCTATTACGCAAAAACGGCTGAACGGATTTGGGTGTTTAGCACACAGGTAGTTAACCATATAACCTATGTGTTATAGGATACTTATCCAGGTAGTACTTTCCAGTTGGATAACTTCCGACGTCGTCGCGGGCAAAGCCACGGCCAATAGCCAGTTTATATTAAGCACACCAACAGTACAGTCACTTCCAATTCAAGTAAAAACAATAAAATTGGCATTTCAGTAACCATACAAATAACAGGTACCTATGCATGACTTAAACATAAGAATGTCACTACATATTATAAAACAAAGTCCTCTGCCGCGTCTGTTTGTCTGTCTGTCTGTGTCAAAAACTGCTTCACCGATTTTCATGCTGTTTTCACCAATGGATAGAGTGGTTCTCGAGGAAGGTTTTAGTATACAGGCTGTAAGGGTAAACACTCTTGTCATTCAAACCATGGGTAGTTGACTTAAATATATAAATAAATAACCGAAAATAACAACAAACAAACGTTATTTTCATTAAAAGATTTTAAAAAGTTTCTATCCGACACCGTGCTCTCTAGCGAAACAGCTGACTGACTGAGGGAGGGGTCGCGCTCGCGGCCGGTCAGGTCACATCCCGTACCCCCCGCCCGTGTTGAGACGCAAGTTCGTTGCCCTAGCGCATAGGACAACGAACTTGCGTCTCTTGTGGTAAAATGTAGATTTCAAAAATAGAAAAAAAAAGTTGTAATTTTCGTTTGATTTAACGTTCTATAAATGAAACTAAACCACTGGTTGCAAGGATAACGGTGTTTACCCTAACACCCTGTATTATTATTTTTACTATTTATTTCATCATCAGTTATTTTAATCGTTAATTTTTCATCGTTAGGAATTAAGATTTGGAGTAAAACTAAAACCAAAGTTAAATCTTTAATATTTTTTATTTAATAAATCGGAAAATCTTCACTTAGACATTAATTACAACCAAAATCTTGTTGCCCTCCCGGACAAGGGTTACTTTGCGCTGCAGAATGTTTTCTGTACCCTGAAATAGGACAGATAACACGTTACTGTTAAATAAGTACTAAGTTTTATCCGTAGTTTTACTCCAAAATTAACACTAACGAATGACCATTTCCAAAATTAAACATCCTGTATATTTTCCATTTAACAGCTGCTGATTTTTAGTAAGAATCAATTTAAAAGTTCCTAAAAACAACCAAGAATTTAAAATTTGTTATTAATTGTGCAAAATTTTGTAAATAAATAAATTAAATCAACATTTTTTGCGCTGTTCGAATTGCAAAACGACATATACAAATAAGTATGCCAACCGAAACGTGTTTCTTTGTTTCATAACAGATACAAAAAACGCCTACTAAAAACCCCTGAATCACGTGTTCAAGTTGTTGTTCTTACGCCCGCGTTCTTTTGACATCTACATTGACATTTCAATCCATCTTTACACTGTTTGTCCAGCGCACCAGGCACGGGAACGTCAATGAGAAACAGATGACGACGCCGAAGTAGCGACAGTACATTTACTATGGCGTCGTCATCTGTTTATTGTTGACGTTCCCGGGTGGACAAACGGCCTTATGGTGATTCCATCAACATAGTCCGCGAAATTTAAGTTTTTACCCAAGTATTATGTTTAGATAAAATATGAATTGTCTACAAACTGTAATTTAAATATGATTTTCATTTCATGGAGCATAAAGCTGTAGGCGAACAATAACAATTTTATTTTAAGAAATTATATAACTTTGTGTGAGCAAGCATACCTAATTAAGTTGACAACCATTGGCACAGTTTTGAATAGCGACACAATAACACACATTCACAACTAAAATCATGTGACATGTCCCACTTTTTTCATCGAATGTTTCTCATTGTCTAACATTATTATGTATAGTCGAAGAAGCTATTTGGTCTACAGGCAACTAACTTGCTACTAGTATGACACTGCTGTGAGGTAATTGCGAAACACAAATAAAATTTATTGCAATGGGTTTCACTTTGACAGTTCACCAACGTTCATTACGTTATTTACGTTGTTGAGCAGATGAATTTTTCAAAGCAATGAAGCAATGGCTTAGCAATATCCTTCAAAACTGTCGGATTGTGATTGAAACGAAATTAAGGGTGCTGGGTAGTCAATTATTTTACACACTCTCTTAGTCATGCCATAAGGTTTAAAAGTAATTGCGCACGACAAAAAAAAAACATTGGCAGTGTAGTGGAAAGATGGATAGTTTGCCTGTGTACTAAATAGCTTGTTCGACTATACCTACACTGTGTGATCCTTTTGTTGCGAGGGTACAACAGTACCCAGTCTAGTCTACGATGCAAACGGATACGATATTTGCAATTAGGGGTAAAGTACCCCTAATTTCGAATCTCGAATCCGAGTTATAGACGAACAACTGATACATACGTGCACCGAAATCGCAGTTATACTCGTACATGTCGCACTGGTCGAGGAACGTTCGTCGACTGCAGCCATCCTCTGTTGCCGCACATACCATGCTATGGTCGTGGATGCACACTGCCGCCAATTGGCAGTAGTTTATTGGCTGAGAGAAAGGATTCATTATAAGTAAATGCGTCAAAATTATGTCATTTATAAAGGCTGTGAAGAAAAGTTAGGATGAAATTGACAGCATTTTTTTTGCGAAACTATTATATGTATAACACCAGGACTATTCTGTTCTGTGTTATCCCTACATCGAGTTACATAAAGTTTGCTTCTAAGAAACACCCAGAATCAAAAAAAAATATATAGGTAGGTAGGTAAAAATATATGTATAAAATATAAATATGATAAATTATTATAATAAGAACTATGTAACTTTGAGCTTATTACTGGGAATAACCACTTCGAAACGTGTTGTCAAATCACGACGAACATCTCTTTAAATGCTAGTTCAAACTTGCGTCCTTTGATGCATCAGATGTAATATTTCGTAATAGTATTAAGTGTCAACTGTCAACGAATCCATTATTGTAACAACGTAAAATAAGCGTTCTTTTTATTTGTACTAAGGAAATCATTAACACTAATTTATTTATTTATTTGATTTACACGGCTTTAACAACCAATTACATAAATCAGTATATATATATGGCTGTACTAGCTAGGTATTGCTGATGTATTTATTTATTTAACAACAATTGCTGATCCTGATGCGTTTGTCAATCACTGTCAAGGAACAAATAAATGTAACCTCACATAATTGCGATCAGCACCCTAATTGCATAATGCACGATCGGTCAGAAATGGAATCGGTTTGTTTCAAAAGTTCGAAAAAAAATCTGCTCAGCAACGTAACTTACGAACTTATGACGCAATGGATTAACATTTGATTGGAACCGATTCCAATTCTGATTGATCGTGTATTACGCAATTTGGGTGCTGGGAGCTTACTCTTCAAACTAATTTTAATTTCAATCTAAAGCCAATACGATTCCAATGTTAATTTTGCAGTCACGTGATTCGGTACTCTTGAAAACAATATTGTCACCATTGGATTGAAATTGGGATTGCCCCGCGATTATTTTGTTACACGTGAAGTTAGCTATGTTACGGCCCGCAATAGTGGTGTTCAACTCGTTACGATAAACCGCTAATACGGCTTTAAAATGCTTTATCCTTTAAATAAGAATGCTAATCAATAAATATTATATAAACAGTTGTTTAATTGATTGATTGTAACATATTAAATTCATTTGGGCGTAAGAATATGATTAAAATCATGAAATTTACCATGACTTTGGCTGCATGCGGAAGGGTCGTTGCCTATAACTACTACAAAAAAAAATTAGGCGGCGTGTGAGTTCTCCAATTTCAATAACAAAGTCATGTCAAGTGGTTTTAGAAAAAGTGAATTCGAAATGCAAGTTTGTTTAGCTAGTTCATTAACGTAAAGATATCGATCGCGTGTGGTTCTTTTTTAGTAACAATTATTTATTTTCCGTTAAGTTACTAATATTAAAGTTTTATACAAGTGGTACTGTAATTAAACAATAATTGTTAACATAGCAACCATATATTCCTCCAATTAGATTTTGGTAACTCGCACTCGCATAAAAAGACAGTGCCACTAAAATCTGCAAGAATTATACAAGTATTAATTAAGTTATAAGATCTTCCAAACAAAAGTCATGATAATAATATCATTGATAAAACCACGGGATAAAACAAATATATCAAAGACAACATACGTAAGTACCTTATGGTGATATATCACTTCTTCTTTTAATGTTTTCATAAATTTTCTCAAAAAATCCTTGCTCACTCTATAATTTGCTTTAAATTCGTCTTCATTCATAAAAAACGCTTCGTCCTTAAAACGCATCATCCGATGCTCATCTCGTCTTTGTTTTAATTGTTTTTTAGGGGAATTACGTAAAACACTGTATATTAATGCCAACCCTGCCATGTTATATACTTATTACCTGCTGAAAACCACATAAAATGCAAAACAATTTCTAAAAAGTTACACTTTTGTTATTGGAAAAATCGCAATCAACAAGCAATCCCAACGCAATACTGGCGCAATAGACGGCTGTCAAAGTAAGTCAAGAGTAGCACCCCAAGCCCGATCCCGATTCCACTTAGTTCCCAAAAATGGACACGCAATACAAATACAATTTGGCGCTAGCGTCGAACTCAAGAGTACGAAACGTGAAAATTCCAATGTCGATAGATCGGAATTAAAATCAAGAGTAAGCGCCCTGGTCCCTACAGCGGATTAAGTAGCAGGGTCTGGCCAACGAAAGACGATCCTGAAAACGCGCGAAATTTAAAAACACAAGACTTTCGATAATTCGTGATGATAATTGAAATTTAATTTCATTTAAATAAAATAAAATTTCAAGTATCAACACGTGTTATCGCACTATGTACACTTGTACAGGCATAAACAGACTTGTTTTTTTTTTTAAATTTCGCGCGTGTTTTTTCAGGATCAACTTTCGTTGGCCAAAGTCTATATTATTTTTAGGGGTGCCTGTCTTATGTTGATTCACTTTTCGCATTTGTAACTGGCTAGTCTGTTACCGAAGAAGATCACAGCGTGATCTTGTATACGAGATCACGCTATATCGAGCTATAGCTCGTGTTGAGAAGATGAAGTATGAAAGAAGAAGTTCATACACAGCTCTGAGCTGATGTTCGCCTGTTATACACTGGGGAAAGTTAGCTATCTTTGGGAAATATAAGTGAAATAAAAAATATGTAAACCTTACATAAGTCAAATGCTGCTCTGCCCAATGTACTGATGTTAATACTGAAACAAACCACACAAGGTTTTATCATTCCTAAATGGCTGTTATAAGTCTGAACAAGGTATTTCTATATGCTGATCTAAATGCACAATTTGATTAAATAATGGAACAAATAAATTTGGATGACATATAATACTGGATGATTTAACCAAAGCCAGATAGCTTTTTGAGGGAATAAAATTGACATCTGACAGTTTTCGAATAGAAAATCTGTCAAAAATTTAAATTTTATTCGCTGGATTAGACTTATACTAGGGATAAGTTTGGTCGAATTCGCCCTAAAACGAAAATTCGCTTTTTGAACGATATAAATAAAATCATTTACTATGTGGACTGCAACTTAGGTTGGAGTGACGAGTTACATTTAAGTAGTAAACTTGACCAGGTCAAGTTGGTATCCTAAAGGGCTTTAGGATACCGATTTTTTCTGTTTTTAGTTTTCTGCAGTGACTGCAGTTACGTTAACATGATAGAGAAGAATAGGGAAAATTTCGTGAACAGTTTGGAGTGTGGACAAGGATGAGCTGATGATGAACGATCGATTGTGTGAAAGATGCTATGGCTAGAAAGAGGATGACTATCGACAGACAGACGCGCCGGAGACCTTTGTTTTATAATATGTAATATGGATATATTCAAAGAAATTGAGATAGGAAGGATGAGTTTTTGCCAGTCAACATCCTGAGATAAGATTCGATTTAATGTTTGCACGGATTGTACATAATATACCACCTGGACTTCAAATGAATAAATACAATACGTTGTGTATTTTTAGTAATTAATTTGAAGACCAAGTTCAGACATTCATAATTCGTCGGAAAAAAATCAAATAAAATCTCTTACCCAGCAAAATAAATAAGATCATTTTATCCAAACATTGTTTATTGTATTGTTTCCAACAGAACGGCAGTTCGCCATTGACTGTAACCTATCGATTTTGTATTACAATAAAATATTTATGACTCTTTCACTGTTACACTCATAAAGTGAATTGACTTCACAACTTACTTCTTTGTAGTTTGGTTTGTAACTACACTGTACTCTTAATTACTGGAAAACATATTATTTGTTATCTTCTGTTGGCAAATAAAGAGAAACATTCTGAGAAAGGATTCGTCAGGTTTGGGAAAGTTCAGAAAAATTGCATCTATGAGTTAAAGTTAAGATACAAAGCTAAGAATAAAATTGGCTATAGTTTGATCGAGACTCTTAGGTATGTGAACGGCTAGACGTGGGGACAGCGCAGGCCGCTCATTGGTCAACGCTCACGGCGTCTCGCCGCTCATTCGTGAACGCTGCCACCCGCCTCGCCGCGCATTCCTTAGGCGTGGAACAGCGCGAGCAAACTATATATGATCCATGTTTTAAAAATAGGGAAGGGTTTTCGTGAGCCAGTCTTTTTCTTAGCGTGTCGATGGCAAATAACGCCTTTTTTTAAACCAGTAATTATCCAGCAACGCTAACACCATTCACTGACGCAGACATTAGGTCCTCACGTGTACAATTGACAAAGCATGCGACTCAAGATGAAAGGTGGTTCATAGTCTGTGGAGAGACGCCGCATATATTGATGATTTGAACCATTCGAGAAACCCCACCTGTGGAGATGGTGTTTGATGCCGCTGACGATCTTCACGACAACTGCTTCTGAACCCCAAAACTTAGGAAAACCATCTAAAATCTATGCTGCAAGGTGGCTCTTTGTAAACCGTTACAAAGAGCCACCAAGAGTGTCAGTACTATCCTTCGACCAACGCACTCTGGGCAGTCAACACCGCTACCAACCTGCGGACGGGCACAGTAACGAGATATGTGCCAGGTAAGGTGTGTGTGGGTTCTGGACTACCTACTTTATAACCTAGCAGCTATGTGACGAAGTCCTACTCATCCATACTCTTCCTATCATTTATTACTGGCAATCCTTTATGGCTGGCCACATCATCATTCCATTTTCAATTTGAATTCAGAACGCCACAAACTCCCGTGCAGTATTTTTCCAGTCTGCTGGACACTTCATCTTTGGACTTGACCGAGCGTGTTACCGTCTGTAATTTTTATATAACCATCATCCTTCTAAATACTGTGATATACTATATTTATATAATCATGTGTGTGTAACCAGTAATAAACCGTTCCTCCTATCGTCTACTGTGTTTACCTCATTATTCAACGTTGTCCGGTGAGACCCTCACTAAGCGAGCTAGCGGAGAGCAGAGGGGTCTCCCGGTACAGCTATACCTACTACGACGTATTAATGCCACCATTTTTCCAGTGTTAATGAGAGACGGAGCTATACAAGGCCGCTAGCACCATCCTTTTTACGCAGTGGAATAATGATGGCATTAATACTTCAAAGTCATGAATTAAAAAGAAATCCGCTGTCATTTTAACGTTAATCCTGCATGACCATACAAAATGTGTCAGTGACATCTAAACAGTCTGGCGGTCACACAGTAAGGCTGAATTTACATTGCCGCGGAACAGAGTGGAAGCGAGTTTTTGTATCGATATTGTACATAGTAAAATGAACTTTATGTCAATTGACTAACGTACAAACCAGATACGAGCTTGTTACTGCGGGAATTCCCGAGAATACGCGTAGAATTCTCCAGTAGACGCGAAACAAACGAAAGACGAAGTGACTCGTTTATTTATTTAGGATTTTACTAACGCTTTTGAGTCTTTATTACTTATCTCAGAGAAAACGTAATAAAAAATAAGATTTCTTTATTTTAATCAGCACTTAGTTTTAATTTATCCAACGAGATAAAAAATATGTCAGTAAAGTGGGCCATGTTTTACCATCAAATAACTAGTAATCTTATGATTGATAAGACTTTTCTATAAGTATCATGAACTAGCTGCGCCCCGCGGTTTCACCCGCGTAAGTCTCGATTCCGTGGGAATATCGGGATAAAAATAATCCTATGTCCTATTCCAGGTCATGGTGTAGACCATGACCTGGAATAGGACATAGGATTATAGGAATAGGTCATAGGGAATTTGGCACAGGGGTAGCCCTGTGCCCTTACCACAAAAACTTAGACACTCGTTCAACGCGTGTTTAATGTCAGTTTAAAATATGATGAAAGATGTTTAGGCTAAATAACTGATAAACACGGTTTTGTGGTACTATGGTTAATGTTTATAATATAAGTATAATATTTAAGATGGCAACACTCCGTTTCGTCAACGACTCATGCGCCACAGGCTTATTTTTACACGACTGCCCAAAAAGGAGTGTAATTTGCATTTTTGCGTACCCAATAATTCTTGTTATTGTAGTTCTTGATCTCCTAATGGCCAGTACACACGGCTACACATCAAGCTATACATTTCCAGTTTATGCTGATCTCGCATTGTATAGAATGAATTTTCTTACAATGCGAGGTCAGCTTATGCTGTAGCAGTTGCATGACCTTTGACCCTCACACGTCATCATCATTCTACTGCCCGTATCCCAATTTATTTGGGGTCGGCCAAATCGGTAAAATGTGCCTTTCTTCCATACTTGTACACACATGTTTGACCACATGTACCAGAACTTTATAATTTCCTAATCTGAAACCCCGGCAGTGGGAAAGTATAGTGAAATATTAGCAAACTGCCTAGTCAGACTGCCAAGTCATATGTCTCGAGTTCAAACCCAAGCCACGCACCTCTGACTTTTCGTATTCATGTGCGTACTTATTGTATAATTATCACTTGCTTCAAAAACGGTGAAGGAAAACATCGCGAGTAAACCGGCATGTCTGAGAGATATTTCTCGACAGCATGTGAAGCCAAGTCAGAAACCAGTTAGTTATTCACTACAAACGAAAAGAAGAAGATTAGCAAACCAATAATGTCAGCCCTTTTTAGTTATCCATGTTTCCCATAACCAGTAAAAAAAATCTCCTAACACAACCAAACGAAGTCAGTTGATTTTTACATGCAAGTAGAGCTACACTATAAACTACTATTAGTAGTAGCTAAAATGTCGTTAAAATGTCATAATAAATAATGAACTATTTTGATAAACTAATTAAACAATTGATGAATAAAGTGTGTCTACTACATTGGCAATGTGCAGGTGTGCAGGAATGTTTTTCTTCGCGTGACAACTCATTCTTTAACAATGCTGCACACTGCGTCTGTAATTATTGCCAATGTTATCAAAAGGCGGCCTAGTTGGTACGTCCAGTGGTCGCAAGCGCTACCGCTGGGTATGAGGCCCTGCGATCGAATCCCGGGTAGAGCAGTGTTATTGGGTAACAGCCCGGAGTCCAGATTTATGCCCGGTTGATGGCAGTATGCTCGCCCCGTATTATATATTATGGGACTTAGGGCGAATTTCACCAATCTTTTATACCGAGTTTAAGTCTTATCCTGCGGGGCTGATTTTACCAAAGTCAGATATCTTTTATCCGTGGAATAAAAATGGCGTCTGACAGGTTTTGTATGGAAAAATTGACAAAAAATCAAAATTTATTCGCAGGATAAGACTTATACTGGGTATAAAAGTTTGGTGAAATTCGCCCTAACAGTTTTTCAATACAACAACTGTCAGACGACAATTTTACTCCAAGGATAAAAGATATAATAATACAGACTTTGATAAAATCAGCCCTTAAAAATATAACTGGCCAATTGGGAGCAAATGCAGGATTATAATTATTCAATTTGTTACAGTTGTAATAGCAATCACGTCAATTGGTTTAAATAGGTTTTTATTTTTATATGAATTCTAATTTTATTATCATTAGTCTTTTAGATAGATTATTTTCTATTTTGTGAATGTGAGAACGTTGAATGTTGAACGGCTTATTGGACTGTAGATTTACTGAACATCTTCTATTTTTGTTAAGTACCTGGTACTTACTTGTTGAAAGGCCTACATTGTCCCCCCATGCCTACCAACACTGTAATTTGAAAGTATTGTAAAAGCCAATTATTTTTAAAAGAGTAACCATGGAGTTTCTTGCCGGCTCTTCTCCATAGGAAACGACCAATTGGAACCGTGCACCTAGCTTCTGACGTTTCATAAGTGCCCATGTAGGTTTATGTGAAATAAAATATTTTGATTTTGATTTGATTTTGATTTTGGGCGTACTTTATGCACATCTCTGCCCAACCCTTCGGGGAATACAGGCGTGATGTTATGTTATCAAAAAGATGCATAGATGCACAAATATGGAAATATATAAACCTTACTTCACAAATTAAGATTAAGAAGCGGTTGGATAGTTGAGAGATTTACATTTGAAACAGTTAGTATTTCACTCGCCTTGACAGTGCAAGGCTGGCGTGTACTGACTTACTAAAGAACAGTTTTTGCCGCGAAAAATGTCGGATAATTTAACATTAAAAGAATTATTTTTTACACAATGATATTATTTGGTGTTTAGTGTTTGGAAAGATTTTTTTAAATTATTCTAGTTATTATTGTTAGGTAATTTAGTTGTAAATAAATTAAGATTATTTTTTTAAACAAAACTATCAAAATGGTGTACAAAATCACAGAAATGAAGGAAGTGGCACTACCTGTAAGCAGGATAAGATCGTTTTCGGCACAAGTAAGTACTTATTTCATTATTTACATAAATACATTTTAAAAAACAATAGATTGTTTTCCTCTTTTCAGTTGTGTTTTTGCAGTCGGGTTTTTTGTTTTTTTTATAATTTGCTTTTCATAAGTGGAAAGTTTAGCATCATAATTTGTTATGTAGGGTTCAGCCATCTTATATGATAAATCATAAAACCCAAATTAGTAACTACAGTAGCCTGAAGGTTGCGGGAATATGCTCGAAGCTGGAGCCACAAGTCTGGTCATCATGGCGATTCTTGGGGGAGGCGTACATCCAGCAGTGGATGTCTTGAATGGCAAAATGATGATACGAATTAAAAAAACATCATCAACGAAGTCATGCAATTCATTTTAATTGACAAGTCGGAAAATAATGTTTCTACACGATAATTATTATAATCGTAAGTACCTATATTATTAGCCAACATAGAAGTTAAAGCCGGTTCCAATGATTATTATATTAATATAATATCATTGGCCGGTTTTATAAGATACTATTACATAAAAGAGAAGCCTTTAATGTAATCCTAACTGATATTATAAATGCAAAAGTGAGTTGTGTGTTTGTTTATTACGCTTTCTCGCTAAAACGGCTGAACGGATCTGGTTGAAATTTAGCACATGGGTAGACCATGACCTAGGACCTAGGTTGGGACATAGGATATTCTTTATGGAGCAGTGGTAGACCGTGATAACGGCCGCGACTTACGAGTTGTAGATCGTAGGTTCGAACCTAGATAGGCGCTTTACTTTGTGTAAATTTATTTTATCATCACTGCTGCAAAACATCGTGAGGAAACCGGCATGTCCTAGAACCAAAAATCTTCGAAAATACGTGACATCTACCAACCCGCACTGGGCCCTCGTGCTGGATTACGGCCCACCCCCTCTCACCGAGAAGCCTGTGTTCCAGCAGTGGGAACAATTGGAGGCTGATTATGTATGATAAGTTATGTAGGTATACTTTTTATCCCGATATTCTCACGGGATCAAAACCGCGAGGCGCAGCTAGATATTTACAAATGATTGTTTGGGAGGCAATTTATGCCACAATTTGCTGCGGGTTAACTCAGACATCTGAATGTTTGAGACGGTGAGAGAGAACAGCGAATTTGCACATACTCTAGACATATTTACAGGCTGTACCCTACCTCAGATTTTATCTCGCTAGCACCATACTACTCACGACCTGAGCGAGAACGAGACGGAGTTGGGCGCTAGCGGCTTTCAAGCCTCGAAAAGTTTAGGTAATTGCTTTTTACGTAAGACCTGCTTTATAGATAGTTCAGTTATTGTGCAGTTTCATGATCTAATTTAAAGTATTTTTTGAATACCAGCGATTTATAGTTCTGTTTAGAGGTAACTTTAGATTTTTTTCTATTGAGAAAATTGTATGTAATCGTGTTTTCGCTAAACATAGGACCTAGCATCAACCCTCAACTTTAACATATATTTATTTCAAAATTAATGCTGCAGTATTTTCGGCATAACGGAGGATCATGCTAAGCAATTTGAGGTACGCCCTTAAAACACCGTGTTTCTTCTCAAAACATATGTACGGATTATCTTAGTCATCTTTCTGAGCTCACTGCTAAAAATAAGCAGATATTGATAAAACATAAATAACAAAACAGGGGCCTTACCACAAAAGCTTGCTTGGCCACTTGTTCAACGCGTGTTTAATGTCAGTTTTATGTCAAACTCCATACAGAAATGTCATGTTTAAAAGGTGTTTAGGCTAAACAACTGATAAACACGGTTTTGTGGTAATAAGGGAAGCGTTTAAAATGGCAAACAATGACCGGCACGCAATAAAATAATAAGATTATATTAAATAGTATAATAATATAAATCAGAAGCAATGCGCTTAGTGCATGGTATAAACTACAAATAATTAATCCCAAACCTGAAATCGCAGAAAATATACAGCTGCTCCATACATTTGCCGATAAAAATTGCTTTGCAATTTGACAGGTGGTTTGTGAAAATAAAATTGTAAAATTATGAATTAAATACATTTAAAATATGTTATATTGGTTAAACTCGAAAATTAAAACCTGGGTTTTTCATAATTGTGAGTAAAATGACCTCTCTTCTGATTCAACCCCTTTTAAATTACACCTTGTATACATACCTCAATGATACTTTCTAGCAACCCGTGTCATTAATAAAACTTCAATTAGTTTACAATGTCTATGTTTACCATATTTAAGTAGTAAGTAGAATTTATTACTTACCTTAGCAACATTGTCAGTAAGTCTCTCTATCTATATGTTAATTACGTCGACACATTTCAACGATCCGATCGTTGATGTTGTTGGAGTTTTTTATTGGTTACCTCGTAATCAGTTGAAATATGCGTCCTTAAGTGTGCATGGCTTTATGAGTTCATCACCATAATTTCAGCCGAAAGACGTCCACTGCTGGACATAGGCCTCCTCCAAGTACCGCCACTTCGACCGGTTCTGTGCTTCCCGCATCCAGCGGATTTCAGCGGCCTTCACAAGGTCATCATGCCACCTTGTGAGAGGCCTTCCAACGCTACTTCCGTTACGCGGTCACACTCCAGAACCTTTTGGCCCTACCGGCCATGTATTCTGCGAGCAATGTGCCCTGCCCATTGCCACTTAAGTTTGGCAATTCTTCGGGCTATGTCTGTTACCTTGCTTTGAGTTTGTGAATGCCAAAGAAACGATGAAAAGATTAGAAAGGAGTTTACTAGGTACCTAGTAGATATGAGTGGAAGAAGAAGGCATACTTCGCCGACCTCATATAAATTGAGACAAGGGCAACAGTGTATCAAACGAGGCAAACAATGATCATGAGGTTAATTATGAATCCTATGGTATAGATTGGGTATTAAATAGAGCCTCCATAAGTGGTGATGAATCACAGTAGGTATAAATAAAACGGCCAAAACGACGCGCTTTGAAATCTCGGTGTACATCAGTACACAACAGTCACACATGAATTAAAAAACCGGCCAAGTGCGAGTCGGACTCCCGCACGAAGGGTTCCGTATGATTATCTATAAAAATGGAAAAAAAAACCCGTTTGTTGTATGGGAGCCCTCTTGAATATTTATTTTATTCTGCTTTTTAGTATTTGTTCTTATAGCGATAACAGAAATACATCATCTGATATATCACAGATCATAAGATACAGCCTGGTGACAGACGGACAGACAGACGGACGGACAGCAGAGTCTTAGTAATAGGGTCCCGTTTTACCCTTTGGGTACGGAATCCTAAGAAGGACAAAGCTATCTTCTTCCAACATTTAGCGTTATCAAGGAAATGGTTAAGGCCAATTACTTTTAATGTAATACCTATTTAATTATTTTTTTCGAAACAATGTTAATTCTTTTATCTACTTCGTACATAAAAGTAAACTAAGTCAACTGCCATATATCCGCTTCTACGCGGGACTTCCTAATTTATTTTTAAATTACAATTCTTTGTATTGTATGTTACATTGTTGATTGCTTTAAATGAAGGTACCTATGAAATAATTTTCCTTATACAGGATGTTAGTGTAAACACCGTTGTCCTTGAAACCAGTGGTTTGGTTTCATTTATAGAACGTAAAATCAATGAAAAAAAAACTTTTTTTTTAAAGAAAATCTATATTTTTCCACAAGAATATTTCACTCTATATGCAAGGACAACAAACTTGCGTCTCAACACGGCTGGTGGCGGTTGGCGGGGGCGGGCGGGGCGCGCGGGGTGTTACATGACCGGCCGTCAGCTGTTTCGCAGCTCTCTCGAGTGCATATCCATGAGTATCGGGACAGTGACGGATAGTTACATTTTAAAATCTTTTAATGAAAATAAGGTTTTTTTGTTGTTGTTACTGGGTCATTTATTTTTATATTTAAGTCAACTACCTATGGTTTGAGTGACAACGGTTTTTAACCTTGCATACTGTATAGGTACTGTATTATTTGTAACGCCAACGTGATTAAATAGTGCTGTTGCACTAACACTTCCCTCTTAATTTCTTACTATAAGTACCTACACTTTTGATTTGTTTCCTTTTTTTAGATTGTTTCTTTTTTACTTGTAGTTATGTTGTGTTGAATAAATGTATTTTCTTTCTTTTAAACGACCATTATTGTACCATGTTTAAATGCAAATAAATATACTCTATTCTATTCTATTCTTTAAAAACCAAGATATGAGTCAAATAGCCGAATTCATGTCGGCATGAATTCGGCTATTTGACTCATATCTTGGTTTACAACAGGTTAACGCGCCGATTGTCCAACGTATACACGTACTGTCGGTAAGTCCGTGTCTACTTCGTCAGTTTGTGAAAAAATAGCTGTAGTTGTCATTATATACGTGACTTATTATTGGTTAAAATTGAGAATGAAACAGATGAAATAAAGAATTCCGAGTCGAATTATAAAAAAGTAAATTTCGTTTCTTTGTTTTGCTGTCGTCAATATGTGAATAGCTTTATCTTGGCCTTGACTAAACCGCGTGTAATTTCGAAGACAATGCTCTAAGTATGGACGGAACGTAAATGGATTTATCATTGTAGTGTTTTCTCGTTATATTGTAAAAAGTATGCACTACCTAAGTATGATTTAAGTCATGTTTCGAGAAACTCAGATTTTAGCAAATTGCAAAGTCGAAACAACTCTTCTTTTTCAAAAAATGTGGGTTTACGAAAACTTTCCAGCTTATAATCAAACTATCTGCGCCCCGCGGTTTCACCCACGTAAGTTTGGATCCCGAGGGAATATCGGAATAAAAAGTATTCTGTGTCCTATTCCAGGTCATGGTCTACCCATGTGCCAAATTTCATTCAAATCCGTTCAGCCGTTTTAGCGTGACTAACTCTCTTTCGCATTTATAATTTTAGTTAAGATAAGTTAGGATTAGTAATTGAACCATTAAAACTCTTAGCATAACATAAGTTACTAGTACCCTAATAAACTAAGTATTTACTTCTTATAACTTACTTCTTGATAAGGTCGTCTTGGTTCAACAGAACGCAATCAAAAAACGTTCAGCTTCGAGATAATCTTCCGTACAGTTTTTTCTTATTTTCGACGATTTCCGTAAACTGTTTTACGCACTGTTTGTTGGTAGTGTCAATTAAATCAAAACAAATCAATATATTTTATTTCACATAAGCCTACATGGGCACTTATGAAACGTCAGAAGCTAGGTGCACGGTTCCAATTGGTCGTTTCCTATGGAGAAGAGCCGGCAAGAAACTCCATGGTTACTCTTTTAAAATATAATTGGCTTTTACAATATTTTTGAATTAAGTACAGTGTTAATAGTTATGGGATGTGTTATTTAATTATAATACTACTTTGTTATTTAATTACAATGTTATTTAATTATAATACTACTTTTTATCCCGATATTCCCATGGGATCGAGACTTATGCGAATGAAACCGTGCCGCACAGCTTGTTATTAACTTAGGTTGATGTGTATGTTTTTATGATTAATTCATAAGTTTTGTATTATAAATATTCAACAATAACTACCATTGACCTAAAATGTATATGCCAAAGTTCATTCAATGAAATATATATTCGCATAATGATATACTTACATGATTTTAAATGAAAGGGAGATTCGTACCTATAAGATTTCAGTTTCATTGCACAAAATATTTAACAAGAACTAGGTAAATTTGACCCACAATGTGTAGCCCAAAGTTGTTTATTTATATTCACATCCATATCTTTTAACTTAATTAAAAAAATGAAATGATGTTCATTGGCAAGCGCATCTTGAAAGAGGCTGGACCAATTTGTTTGTTCGTAATATTCTCACTGAAAGAAAAATTTGAAGAGTTTCCTGGAAAATTGGTGCATTTCCTATGGGAATTTTATATGAATGATTAAATTTTGTATTTTATAGTTTTCTATATAGTTTATTACGATGTTGTTTTGTGGTAAATGCTGTGTATACCTATAATTGGCATTAAAACTAGTACGTTTATTATGTTATCGTTATTTGTTATGTTATTGTTCTTTTTTTAATTATTGTACTTTTATTATTTTATTGTTCTTTTTAATTTTAATGTATGTATAGGTACTGCTGTACCAAATAAATAAATAAAGGACAAGATAACGTCTGCCGGTTCAACTAGTAGTGTGTTCAACTAGTAGTGTGTAGTCAAATAAATATTGATTGGCAACAGATTTCCTTGGCGATAAAGGACAGATGAACCTTTGTTGTGTAACGGAATGCTACAGATTAGAACACGTAGATTCGCGTGGCCATCTTTATTATGCATTCATAATTTATTAACTTAATGGTTACTAATTAAGGTTATAAAGATGATTATGAAATTACCCATGACTGATACCACTATTTATAAGTTAGAGTTTCCACTACAAATAAAGACAGAGTCGCCTTTTAATACTATTATGACTTATTATTACTTATGGAAAACTTGGAAAACTCGGGGATTCACAGCCAAATAAGATCTAGCCAAAAAATAAATGTGTCTGAACATAAGTATAAGTGGACTGCCTCGTTGGACTAACCGTCGCAAGCGCAACTGCTACGCACGAGGTTCTGGGTTCGATTCCGGTGAAGTTGTATTGGGGTTTTCTAACTGGAATATCTCAGTAGCAGTTTAGAGTCTGGATTTGCGCCGGGTTGATAGCACGTGGTAGCGTTATACATAACAGGCAAAATGTGGGTGTACACCTAACCCTTCGGGGTATATAGCCTTGATGTTATGTTATATTCTAGTGCTATATTGGTACCTGTTCCTCAAAAAAAATAGCTGTTTCCAGTGGAAGAATCAAAAGATATGTGAAATGGTCTATTTTCCTGATCTTCCTTTCTTTATATATTACCAAAATAGTTTGGTTGCTGCAGCCTGCGTCATTATATCGTAGCTGAGTCATCTGTATTACAAAATAATTAATACAAAGTGACAACCTCAAACGGCCCAAATATAACAGCCTTATTGGTAGCTACATTTTTGAGCCGTTTGGGGTTGATACCAGGGCCGTGGGTCCGAGTGCTCATCGAGTATTTCGGGACATAAAAATAATAATAATAAAAAAAAAAAATATTTTTAATTTTAATTGACTTAGATTTTTAATTTTAAATAATACTTAGATATTACGAATGTAACAATAAATTTTGCTGTGCCCTCACAGGGTTTACAACGGCTCCTAGCTCTAAGTTAACATTTTGTATTACCTTGTGGAACGCAAATAAATGAATATGAATATGACATCGCCAAGCGGTTGGTCGACTCTTCACGTGACCAGAGGGTTGGCCAATTTTTAGGTCAAATAATCAGCATTGCCATCAAACGTGGCAACGCTGCCAGCCTTTTTTTTCCCACTGACAACGATGCGGCTGAATTTTTTGATGCTCAACGAGCTCTTTCTTTATTTATTGTTTTCCCTTTATAAACTTGTACATAATGTTAGTCTTAGATTGTATATCGTATTTAAGATGTTTCGAAATAAATATAAAATTAGAATGGAAAGTTACATGTATCTTATGTGCACAGGTAGGTACCACTATGCACTTATGAACAATTTGATTGGTACGTTTTCCTGTTCTGCTCACTCCTTTGCCACCTGAGCAAGAATAAATTATACCTATTTTATTTTCCGTTTTCCTTATGACAAAAAAAAGGCGTTTTTTTTTTTTATACGTCAACCTCTTTATACTTAAACTTTTTTTACGTTTTGGCCCCACATCATGAGATCAGATTTGATTTAGGAGACTAATATATACAGGATGTAAGGGTAAACACTCTTGTCATTCAAACCATGGGTAGTTGACTTAAATATAAATATAAATGACCGAACACAACAAAAAAAAAACGTTATGTTCATTAAAAGATTTTAAAAAGTTTCTATCTGACACCGTGCTTGCTAGCGAAACAGCTGACTGACTAAGGGAGGGATCGCGCTCGCTGCCGGTCAGGTCACATCCCGTACGCCCCGCCCGTGTTGAGACGCAAGTTCGTTGCCCTAGCGTATAGGGCAACGAACTTGCGTCTCTTGTGGTAAAATTTAGATCTAAAAAAATTAAAAAAAAAGTTGGTAATTTTCCATTGATTTTACGTTCTATAAATTAAACCAAACCACTGGTTGCAAGGATAACGGTGTTTACCCTAACACCCTGTATAAGTACGTAACCCACCTACTTGCTTTTCAATAGGTATTCTCAGTCCATTGGTCATTTGCACCTTCTGGCGCCCAAAGCTACGTACGGTTTTAGATCTAAGCTTTTTTTTTAACTATCATCATCATCTGCCAAGCCTGTTCCTATTTATATTGAGGTCGGCTTCTAGTCTAACCAGATGCACCTGAATACCAGTATTTTACGAGGAGCCATTGCCATTTTGACCTCCAAAAACCAGTTGAATGAATCTTACCTGATCTTTTCCTCTTCTAGTCATTACACTAGGCAGTACCTGAGGAACATATTCACTTCAAATATTTATTTTATTTCGCATAAACTTACATGGGCACTTTTGAAACGTTAGAAGCTAGGTGCACGGTTCCAATTGGTCGTTTTTCACGGTCAATGGCGAATCCAGGGGGAAGCACAGGGGCACGTGCCCCCCCAAATGAAATGGAATGAAATTGTTTATTCTGTAAATAGGATATTGGAATCACTTTTACACGTCATATTAAAAAGTTGTAAAAATAAGCTAGATGAGGTCGGCGTTTCCTATCTGACTACTCTGAGAAGAAAGGCCGAAACAAACTCAGAGGTCACCGTCTCCTTTAAAATCCAGACATAATCTTGGTCAGGCCATATGAGGACCATGTAGATGGTCTTTTAAGGAAAGAACCACACAGATTTGAGGAAAGAACCACACAGATTTGAGGAAAGAACCACACAGATTTGAGGAAAGAACCACACAGATTTGAGGAAAGAACCACACAGAATGGTTCTATGTTATTGGGGTTGGTGGCGCACTTAGGCCTTAAGGTGGACCATTGTGAGTCCCCAAATGGTTCAAGTAAAACAACATCGAATCGTCTGAATAGACACATTGCTTTAATGATGAACGCTGAAGAAGTAGGCTACTATATCTTCATTGAAAAAGAATGAATCCTAAAAACAGCATAGTGCAATGATGAAAAATATATCGGACACTCATATATGTACGAGTATGTCGTCTGGTCCATATATTACAAATCTGGAATCTTATCTCCCAGAAATAAATTCTGGATCAAAGTCAAAGTCAAATTAATTAATTTAAATTAGGCACATAAAAGGCACTTTTGGACGTCAAAAAACAAAGAAACCCAGAAGGTTGTTTTCGTATGGAGAAGTGTGGGCAAGTAACTCCACCGTTACTCTTTTAAAAATGATCCGCCCTTGTTTACGGTTACTCTTTTTAATAATATTGGGTTGTACAATAACAGTGTTTATATTAGGTACGTATTCTCGAGAGGACAGTGTAGGCCTGTCAACAAGTACCTGGTACTTATCATAACATAAGTATGCAACAATATTACACACTGGTGAACTTTAAGACAACTCTAATGTTTTTATTAAACATTGTTACAGCTATTAGCAAGTATGGCACCGAACCTGCTTCTCATGGACTTGGGTATGGCTATCAGCTTCGCCACCATAGTGATACCAGATCTACTGAACGCCCCAGGAGGTCTCTCATTCACAGACACTGAAGCTTCATGGTTTGGTAAGTACCAACCCTTTGTTTTTCCGTGGGGAAATGGAAAAATCCCTTCGTCTTGGGAGAACAGTATCAGTATTTATTTGCTTATAAAGTATACAGAGAAAATGTAACAAAAATCAAAATCAAAAGTCATTTATTCAAACTAGGCTGAGAATCAGCACTTTTCGAACGTCAAAATTACATAAGAACCCCCAAAAACGCCCACCTTTCACCCCTTTAAATTAGACATGGGGGGAGTAATCACTTTGTATTCATCTGTGGGGGCTTCTAATTAGCAACTTAGTTAGATATTATTGTTATTTGTCTGTAAGCCTTCCGAAAAAAAAAAAAAAAAAAAATACCCCTTACACAAAGACGTCTGGTCATTCCGAAGATTTTTTTTTAAATTTTACATTATGAGCAACTCGGTGTTTCCAGTCTTTAAATTTATGCCCCAGTTAAATTATCTGCATAATTTCACATCGTCATTTTTCTATTATTTTAATGACACTCTTGCTGGACAAGTGCTTTTAATATTCAATCAAAACTGACGAGAAATAGTAAAAAAAAAAAAAATATTAAAAAAACAAAATTCCCGCCTGCATTTTTTGTTTGCAGATGAAATAAAATAAAAAATATATAGCTTATGTCACTCCCACAATTAAGATGACCCTAACGACACCTCGTATGTTAAAATCCATCAAGCCGTTTAGGCTACAGAGCGTGCCAAAGAAATAGACATACATACATACAAATATACATACATACTCTTAAAAAACATTACCTTCCTTCTGGGACAGTCGGGTAAAAACTTAGCATCTGAATAGGATTTGAATCTGAAGCCCAATATTTTTATTACAGGCAGTCTTTCATTTCTGACGCAGCCATTCGGAGCTCTATTATCAGGACCATTTGTGGACTACGTTGGCAGAAAGAGAGCCACTTTCCTAGTCAACCTCCCCCATGTGATAGCCTGGATCCTCATGTACTTCGCGTGGAACGTTCCTACCTTGTTTATTGGAAACGCATTGCTGGGACTTGGAACAGGGATCATGGAAGCACCTATCAACTCTTATGTTGGAGAAATTAGGTAAAAAGAGAAACTATAGTCACCGAATTTAAATCACTTGTGACTCGCTTAGTTATTTATAAGGGCAATCCATTATATATTGAATTGGACTTCGAAGCGGAAGTTTTGAATCGTCGAAAGCACAGAGAAACTCAATAAATACAACCTGGAGCAATAACTGCTAAATAAATGTAATCTGTGATGCTGTAAATGTAATATCGAACTGTGCGATGCTGCTGTGCCCACAAATGAAGAACATTTACAAAACTTCAAGATGACTATTTATATTATATCTATACGTTTCAGTGAGCCATCAATACGTGGAGCATTATGCACCATCACCCAGTTATTCCTGTCCATCGGAATTTTTGCGATGTATTTCCTCGGCTCCGTGGTCACGTGGCGCGTCGCCGCCATCATATGTATCTCAATACCCTTCACTTCTATGCTTCTGGTGTTATTTGGCGCTGTAAGTATTTCGGCTTACCTAATATTGCCAGGGTTGCGGGAAAGTCCGAAAGGGATACCGGGGCCTTGGCAATAGGCAACTCAAGGAACATGGGTGGGTCAGTAAAAGTCTAACACGCCCTTCCGCCCCGCCCAGAGTGGGAGGAGTCATTGGATGCTTTCACAGACTCAAAAAAAAAAAAAAGGTATTCCTAATAATGTTAATTGTACACGTAAGATAGGACGCAGTCTTCGCAGGGTGGCTGGTAACAGCTGAATGAGAGTTGCTGAGAATCGAGTTGAACAGCATGCAACTGGAGAAGCTGATGATGATGAATCTACAAATAAAATATATAGAAAACATACCTGATTTTACTAATTTTAGAATTGAACTTCAATAAGCTTTTCAATGTTCTTTTTTAGGTACCTGACACACCAGTATGGTTACTATCTCAAGGTCGAGAGAAGGATGCCTTAAAGTCACTATGTTACCTTCGCGGGTGGACCACAGCTGATAATGTAAAGGACGAGTTTGACAAACTGGTAGTGTACTCTAAGAGTTTGGACGGCTGTGCTATCTGCTGGAAGGAGAAACGGGAGGAGTCTGAATGTGACCATTATAAAATGAATGTTTTTAAGAGGTAATAATATTGATTTTCTTAATTCCATCATGATACACTTGACTGGTTGTTCTGAAAAACAAGCCAAGTGAAACTTAAAAAAACCGGTCAAGTTCGAGTGGGATTCGCGCACAAAGGGTTTCATATCATTATCTATAATAAAAACAGACCAAGTGCGAGTCGGACTCGCTTCGTTCCGTACTATCTATAAAAACGGCAAAAAAATCACGTTTGTGGTATGGGAGCGCCCCTTAAGTATTTGTTTTATTTTAATTTCATTATTTATTTTTAAAGTGAATATGTAACTAAATATTCTGTGAATATTTCAAGCGTCTACCTGTTGTCGTTTTCAACATCGAGCAAAAACGAGCAAAAAAATCACGTTTGTTGTATGGGAGCCCCCTTAAATATTTATTTTATTCTGGTTTTTAGCATTTGTTGTTATATGCATAGCGGCAACAGATAATTTCAACTGTCTAGCTATCACGTTTCATGAGATACAGCCTGGTGACAGACGGACAGACAGACAAAGAGACATAGGAATAGGGTCCCGCCGTTTTACCCTTTGGGTACGGAACCTTAAAAACGACTTTTTTTTTCTAAAGAAGCATAGAAAGCATATAATAGTAAATTAGAATACAACTATTTACAAAAAAATCTATATAATGTTTAAAGGAAAATATTATGAACCAAAAATCTTTCCTCTTCTTGAACTAAAACTTGAATATCTACTTAAGGTTTTTGTAACAACCTTGTGTGAATTAAGGTTAACGTTTTAAATCTTAAAAAAAAAATCATTTAATAATACATGAAAACTTGTAGATTCTTCGTAAAGTTCAACATAGTGATGCTGTGCAAGGAGACCCTGAGGCCATTGGCCCTCACCATGTTATACTTCACCTTCCTTGTCATGAGCGGCCTCACCCCGGTCAAACCAAACATGGTCAACGTTTGCTCTGCATTCGGAATGGCCGATGACAGCAAGAATATTGTGGTAAGCATTTCGGTTTCTATTCCCAGTATCAACAACTGTTTTGTTATTATAAACAGTCGTTTATTTAATACTAGCTGCGCCCCGCGGTTTCACCCGCGTAAGTCTCGATCCCGTAGGAATATCGGGATAAAAAGTATCCTATGCATTAATCCAGGTTATAAACTACCTGTTTGCCAAATTTCATTCAAATCCATTTAGCCGTTTTTGCGTGATTGAGTAACAAACATCCAAACACACAACCTTTCACATTTATAATATTAGTAGGATTAATCAGTACCATTACTAACATCAGTAACTGTATCAGTATCATCGTGTTCATTAGAAGATAAATGTTTAGAACTAGATGTCAGCGGGCCTTAACTGACAACATTAGCAATTCCTCTAAAAGCAGTTCATTTCCTGAATCCCAGCTATCATTAGAAATTCCTCTAATTTGACATAAAAGCAATTCATAATATATGGACCATATTACGAATCTCCATAGAAAACTGTCAGACAGATGAATTATTTCGTAATATGAATTAAATGCAGATCATATTATGAATTGACCGTTTGTGACATTTTACGATGATTCATAATATTTTCATATTATGATTCTGCTAAAGTAACCGTTTTAAGCCCCCGTGGTTTACAAGTATTTTTGGCTCTTTACTTGAATATACAGACATTATCATTCCGCATTTTTACCAAATAATTGAAACTCCTCTGTAACTTGTCTTAATTAAAATAACAATGGGACATGATATGCGAAAAACTGCTAATTAGATTTACAAAGTCTGTCACAAATGTCGCAGTTTTTTTGTCGGGTCTTTCAAGTTATGTTTATGACGTCAGTCATATACTGACGTCATTAACCTGTATTCTATTGTCATCAGTCTATAATTATGTATTTTATTTTATTTATAATCTAATCATTCTTATTATTTTTATATACAATCTAACACTAAAATTATATACAAAACGAAATAAAAAGTATTATAGAAAGTAGGGCTCATAGGGCGTCAAAAAATTCTTCCGCATCGCTGTCAGTGGGAAAAGTGCCCAAAAGGCTGGCAGCATTGCCACGTTGGATGGCACATCAGTCTTGAATACATCTCAGCCTTTAGTTAGGGTCATTACACAGCTCACATTCATGACTTCGTACAAGTTAAAATGTTTTATCTGTGATAATTTATTTCCATGCTTATTAAAAATCCTTTATGTTCCTCATAAATTTTAAGCTTAAACTTCAATAAATGTGCAAACAGTTTTTAATTTGACTTATTACTTTTTTTGTTTGCAAAGAACCGAATCACCCCGTTCTATCGTGATATTTTTCTATCAAACGACTTGTCAGCCTAAAACAAATGAATATCTACATTTCTTTCTCTGCTGTTTCAGGTAATGGTAGGCGTAATAACACTGATAGCGAGCGTCGTCGTAATTGGCATCATAAAATCCTTGGGCAAGCGCAAAATAGGCATCACAGCTATGCTTGGAACAGCCGTCTGCTGCACTGCCCTCAGCGTCTATGCTGAAATACACCTGGACAAAAATGTGTTCTCATACGATCCTAAGACATTCCCTAAGGAGAAGAGCGTAGTTCCTTTGATATTCTTCTATCTTCTTACTATTTTCACCGGGTTCAATGTGTCCTGGGTTATTTTAGGAGAGGTGTTTCCTTTCAGGTGAGTTAGCCTTTTTATTTTAAGGAGGGAGATGCGCTAAGGTAGCTGTTGAAATTCCAATTTTTTTACGATTTTGCAATTTTCAGGTCAGTGTAAAGTTGTATCTTGATTAAAATATGATTCGCGACCGTAACAAATATGGCTTTACAGAATTTATAAACATCAGAATCAGCAATACAACTCCTTATGTTAGAATATCATTATTCATTATTTCTAAAATGTCATTATTTGAAATGAAATCGACTACATTCAATACGATTATATAAACTTAGAAAGTTGTATTGATGATTTTTATAAGTAAATATTCGATACCAAATAATAATCAAATGTAGATCAACATACAACCTGATACTGACCTGCAAATTGTAAAAAACGTAAGTTTTGAATTTCACCAGCTACCCTGACGCTTTCGCCTTAATGAGTCTATTTCAATACTCTAATGGGTACATTTGAAGGATTAATATTATACATTTTCTTTATTAGGAGTCGAGCCTCTGCTCAAGGTACCGGAGCTGCCTGGAACTACGTGGTCACTTTCATCGGTGCCAAGACCCTCATTGACTTGGAGACTCATTTCAGACTGACCGGTGCCTTCGCCACTTACGCTGCCTTCGCTTACCTCGGCACCATCTACCTTTACTTCTTCATGCCCGAAACTGAAGGAAAACCCCTCCAAGAAATTGAATCCTTCTACGAAGGAAGACTCAGGATATTTGCCGACGATTGGTTCATAAACATATTCAAGAAAAAGAAATAAACTATTTATACTTCATGTATAATTGTAGACTAAGAACAAATTAGACTAGATCCAATGCTGTTTAATATAAATAATGATTACAAATCGCTTTTTGAATTAATATCCAGGTGCAATTTCCTTAAACCTAAGCAGAGAGTATGTGAGTATTATAATAAATTACAAAACTATAAATACATCACGTACAATTCTACTGTTGAGGATCCTCGATTTTCGCCATAAATAAGGGAAGAGAGCTCTTATTGTCCCATAAGACAGCAATAAAGGGTCGATTCACTTTGAACTCTATGTCAGGATCGTCGTATGATAGTGCTACTGCTGCGAAGGCTGTGGCAGCGGCTGCAGTACCTCCTTTTTCGTCGATAGACAACGTTGCAGAGTGGACTGCTGAAGATATGGTCGGTGAGTCGGCCCCGTATGCGCCAACCCCATTGAGCTCGGAAACATCACGACGGAACATGTTTGTGATACCCATCTGAAAAGAGAATAATTCATGAAGTTACGTCTGTACGTCCGATAAGTATCTAAGGTAAGAAAAAGATGGACCTATCAATGGGGCTACATTTTATAGGTAGTGTAAGTACATTTATGACCACTACTAGACCAATGACTCAATCTTTTCGGAGAAAAAATGCTGAATTATTTGTAGTGAGCTTCCAAGTACCCATATGGCAAAACTAAACTATCGATTCTGAATAATTTTGGCTTAAAATGGTGAAATAACTAAAATATAATTTTATCTTATAACACAAAAGACAGACAAACGATGCCAGTTTGAACACATAGGAGGAAAATGTTCAAAATAATTAACTTGTTCGATAAGCAAAAGGTCGTTTGCGTCACAGACCCAATTTTTTATCAAAACCACTTCAGTAATAATAGCTTACTAGGCTTACTTACTTGATAGCTTACTAGGTGTTGCCCGCGACTTCGTCTGCGGACCAGGATGAAAAGTAGCCTATGTCCTTCTCCAGGTCATGTTCTACCCATGTGCTAAATTTCATCCAAATCCGTTCAGCCGTTTTAGCGTGATGGCGTGACCAAGGGTAAAAGGGATTTATTTTTATATTATATATATAGATTGTATTTTTGTCCCAAAGAAAATATATTTTTTTCTTTCTTTCTTAAAGATTTGTATTGTTAAATGAGGACTTACACTTTTCAAAACAACCGTCAAATCCGTATCAGCCCTTATTGTAAACTTGGGCAACTCAAGTTGCGTATCCAAAGTTTCGAAGGTGAGGTAGCTCAGTAGTCTGTCTTCAGTTAGTGATGCTAAGGTGTGCCTCATGCCCATTAACTCATTGGGTAGGACCAGCATCAGGTGGTATTCGTCGCGCTAGAAATAAAAAAGAAAAGATAATTTGCTAATTATTTCATTTAGGTCATAAATAATAAATAGGCAACAATATAGTTTGGTGCTTTCGAAGTATCTTGGATATTAGGCACCAATATATCGCTAAAGGAATTTAAGGGGGATGCACTAAGGTAGCCCGCGAAGTTCATATTTTCTTACGTTTTTTGCAATTTGCAGGTTAGTGTCAGGCTGTATGTTGATTAAAATATGGGTCGCGACCGTAACAAATATGGCTTTACAGAATTATAATCATTAGAATCAGCAATACAACTCCATAAGGTAGAATTGGCCACATATGGTATATTATGATTTCATTTAATTTCTTATAATCCTATTATAATGACTATTAACAACAAGATTATAAGAAATTAGAGAGTTGTATTGATGATTCTATAAATAAATATTTGGTATCCTACACTATTATATGAGCAATATATATACAAGGTGGAGACCACAATACGACAAAAAATGAAACTCCGTAAATCTAATGAGGTTCTCAGTCTACATACAAAAAAATAATCAAATATATCCAATAGTTTAGTTACGATAGCTAGTCAAAGATCGGCAAATCCCATAGTCGGCCCATCACTACTATTTAGTTTGTTTGAATTTCACTACTATTTAATTTCGATGTTAGAATTTATTTGGTAGTGTCAAAATACTCTTATGCATTAGGATTGCCAGTGTTTTCATTTATTTTTGTATTGTCGTCTCCACATTGTATAATTCACGTCCTCGAAAACGGCTTGAACGTTGACGGATGAAAGTTGCAATATAGGGGTTTACGGGGGCGAAAAATCAATCTAGCTAGGTCTCATATTATCTGGTTTTCTTAATTCTATTGACATTGAGCTCTGTCACCCAGGTTTCGTATCATATTTATCGTTAAAATATTTTTTTTAGACATCTTTTTGATTTTTTCTATCGTTTATAATTATTTGTATTATGTTTTCAACACACAACAACAACATCACACATGTATTAGTTTTTTCTGATTTTGTTTTGTTTTCATATACTTTTAGACGTTATAAAACTTTCGTTTTTTTCCTGTATCCTCTTAAGTAAACTCCACTGTCTTCACAATTTACCAAAACATCATCCATTTAACTACTGTGAAAACTTTTATTATCACACGGTTCTACATTTCTCACTGAACTGCAGTCATTCATAAGAAATTCCATATAAATTTCATAAAACTTTACAAAACAGTCTCCACTTACCTCAAAAGGCAATACAATAACTTTGGCATTAGTAAACTTATCTATACCGGTCTTGTACATCTTGCGCACACGCATGAATTGAGCAGTTTTTTTTTGGCCATTACTAAGGTAGAAATCCTTAGACATAGTTAATTCTGCTCTGAATGGCACGTCCCACAGACCCTTGAAGTAAATGGCATTTACAAGTACCATTTGCGTCGTTAGATCGATAGCATCTGGAAAGATAAAAGAAAAAAGATTAAAAATGATTGAAGAATTTATATTTTTCAGCTTTTTCGTTTGCATGGCTTTAACCAACTTATTAATTTGCTATTCACTTTATAGTAAACTATTCGTTAATGATTCGTCTTCATAATAAAGTGATTCATATTCATGTAAATAATACTTGTATTTATTAACAAACTATTTTTGTGTTTTGTATATTGTATGTATTAAGTTTCCTTCTATAATGACACCTCAGCCAGCAGCAGTGTTGTTGTATTTCTTATGTAGGTATGATAATTAATTTTAAATTACCTTAATAACATTTTAATGAGATAAATAAGTATGAAATATTATTTATAACCTAAAACCCAGCATTATTTAAATTGTCAATACCTGTTCTGCAATGGACATGTGCATTAAAGAAGGGCAGTTTAAATATAGACAGGAATGTAAGACTTGTAATATAACTGGTTCAAGTGCGTCATAACGAGGAGTTTAATTCCATCATTCCAGTTTTCTCAACCACAAGATGCAAAAGCGACACCGAATGAGAAGAATCAGAAATTCAGAACATAATTACCACAGAATAAAATATATAAGTATTACATAAATCTATATATATAAAAAAAATCAAGTAACAAAAACGGATCTAGTTGTCCTAAAATAAATAAATTTTGAATTTTTTGAATTTGAAAAAACTAAAACCCAACTACGACTTAAAAGGTATAAACAAGACACCACAGACAGACAAATTAAAAATCCGGAGTCACACGTGTTAGGGCATAAATCGAACAGATTACGTGTGACTCCGGATTTTTAATTTGTCTGTCTGTGGTGTCTTGTTTATACCTTTTAAGTCGTAGTTGGGTTTTAGTTTTTGTTACTTGTTTTTTTTTTTTAATTCTTTTGGGGTTTATAATATATATATTTTTGAAATGTGCTCATTAAGTCCTTTCATTTGATACCCAACATGGTACCATTAAACCATTTTTTTTTAAGTTCCTCACTTTATGTCCTCTAGAGGGCGCCATTTTTAATTTAATGTGACTTCACATAGCCTATAACCAGCGGACAATCACGATGCTTCTAACGATACCTCATTTGTCAAATTGTGATAAGTGGTTTGGAAGATAGGAGGGAACAGATGAACATACATACATACATACATACATACATACCGGTCAAAATCATAACCCTCCTTTTTTCTTCGCCGTAGTCGGGTAAAAATTAATTGCCGTGCGTAAGTCTCGCAAAAACTCGAAAAAGGCTCCACCGATTGTGATGAAACTTTTTTAAGTTGTTGTGTGCGGCCGGAGAAGTACAAAAAAACTTAAAAAGGCATTGCAATGCATTAGCTAGTTATGAATAAAAATGGACTCAAATAAAAAACAAAAGTATAATCGAGGAAGAGATTTGAGAATATACCTATACCTGCAAGAAAAAACCCGATAACGTAAGGTACCCTCGTGGGTTCATTTAAGAAAAAGATGTCACATTTAATATTATATGCAGAATCTTTTCGTCTGGTTTTATATTTCTCATGTGACAAAGACTAATAATCGATATGAATAAATTATTTTAAGTGGGCCTGCAATCCTGCATCACTATATTTAAATACACGTCTGGCGCATCCGGCGCAATCAGCCTCACTACCATCTGGCTGACTTTGTAATATATTATTAACTTGCCATGAGCAATTTCTAAATATATACTCAGTTCGTGCTGATAAGAGAGAAGATCTCAAAAATGCTAAAGCCGTAAACACATATTTACCTGGTGCGATAAGGTTTTGGATCTGGTTATTAGTTCTTGATGCTACCCAGCTGTTGATCTGGCGTGCAGCTTCTCCTGCTCTTTGAAAGGAAAGAGGCGTGACTTCACTGTTGAAACTATTAATGGCAACGTTCCTGAAGTTTTTATTGATAGCAAAATCATCTGATAGGAACAAGTTGTTTGCAACTCTCAGGATATTGCGGGAATTTCGAGCCTGGAAAGTAATAATGTTAAAGATTATAGATTTTGTAGAAGAGGCAAAAACTTCACTGGACGTTACGTCTTCGACAGGGATAATAGGAAAGGAAGCCATGAACAGTTGTAAATATTTCGGTAATGGAAGGTGGTAAAAAATCTAATTAAATTCCTATCAACTAAAATACTGTGTAGGTATTAGTGAAAACAACCATATGTATGCATTGAAGAATGCTATTATCATTCGTGATTTGACTGTGTCCTATATTGTGGCAATGTAGCACCGTATTTTCTATATGATAATTTGATATATTCCTAATTCTCATTTTATTCATAGAATCTAACTAAGACTTACTCGAATTTCCTCAGAAATCTTGGCGTAAGCTGGTGCGGTTACATCCGCCGACATATTCAGTGCGTTTGTGATCTGTGCCTGTGTCTGTCCCGATGCTCCTTGCTGCAGCAAAGCCAGGAGTGAGGTGATGGAAAACGGTGATATCACTAGGTTGCCCGAATGCACGGAATCGATAATCTGCAATAGTATGATAAAAAATAATGAAAGAAAGAAAATAAAGAAGCTTTTTGGCTAATAAATATTACACTCATGAATTATATAAACGAGAATATTTTTAAAAGTGGGTGTTAAAAACATTCAGAGACCATTTCTTCAGGAACTCCAAAACGCTATGCAACTGCTCAGAAAGCATATATTAAGATAATCCATTTACCTTTAATAAATTAATTCCGAAATTTGTCACTGAGTACAACAATGAATTGTAACCTGGAGCCTGCTCAGTAGGGAAGTTGAAATCCGAAGGATTGGATTGAATCTGAGGTCTAGTTGGTCTATCCAGTGAATTTAGGGGTATCGCCCCTGATGGCCTACTTAATGATATCTCAGGTGCAGTTTGACCTCCTTGAAAGAAAGAAAGAAAATACATTTATTCAGCACAGACTAAAAGGCACACAATATACATCAGATAACAAAATAAAATAATAACAACTAGTGAATGACGCTGGTTTTCAACCGGACCCGAAAGTGTGAGGTGACGGATGCAAATCAGTTTTTGCCTTTACCTTGAGGTATCTGTTGTACATTCGGCCAAATTGGTGCTGAGTTGGGTACAGCAACTGCTGGCGGACCTCGTAATGTCTCTGGTTTGCTCTGCAAATATTGTGCTTTCTGAGTTTGTCTGTTTGGCAAAAATTGCCCACGCGATTGACTTATCTCTCTATTAGGTGTCGTTGATATTTGTCTGTAGACTATATTGTTCCGTTTGTCATCATTAGGTACTTGCTCAACAGTCGAGCCAAGTTCTGATACATCACTCTTTTGGATTTCCACTGTTGTCGGCGGCTTTTTATTATTCTGTGATCCATTTTTATCTAGTTCATTGGGTCTTATAGACAGTGGTAAAACTGGAAAACTGTCAGGATAGTACACATAACCAGGGTTCAGAAGCTGTGAATCATGTAGAGAATATGGATTCTGTGTCTGGACGTTTAACATCAAACAACAAAGCGTTATACCTGAAATGAATTACATTTGTTGTTACAACCTGAACCAATTTTCAATCGATTGAAAGTACCTAAGAAACTGACTGCAATGATATAGAAACCGAACAAATTTTTATAATTTCTCCTAAAACAATGCATCATAATAAATATAAAAAATAAGTACTTCACTATGCTAACTTTGAATTTCGCGGTATAGAGTGAGTCAGTAAGCACCAGCTTGTCCCCTGCCACAGTATAAATAAGTAACAGTTATTTATTTTTGTCTTCATAAAAAACGGCATAAGCGACGCGCTTCGAAATCTCAGTGTGTACCAGTACGCAAGTCTCGAGTGCGCGACAATTTCGCACGGACGCGAAAGGTTTATCTACCGAGCGGCTATAGTTAATTATTTCAAGGTCACTGCCGAGATAAAATACTGTCACTTTATTATACTGTACTCTTGCTATTGACCCGAGAGCGCGGGTCACACCAGGAAACTATACTATAAAAGGGCACGTTGGTATTTTTGTGACGTCATTCAAGATGTTTGGATATCTCCCAGTCTCAAACTTATCGATTATTTCCAAAACAACTTTCTCAAAATGACATATATTTATATTACTTTTTGCCAAATTGATCCTTGCGTCCAGATGACTCGTTTTTACACAATCATTATCTGAGAGATTGATAACTGGTTACATTATGTCAGATGAAAAATCGGCCACAAAACTAAGTATTTTGCTAAAGCACTGTCCATGTTTATTTTAAAACGTGCTATCTTCTTTTAAAAATATTTAAATAATACTTACTTTTTAACAACATGATTGATGTGTTTGAAACAGTTTACAATTAAATAGTTCTTTCTTTGTCACTTGTTGCTATTATTTTGTAAATCACTATCAATGCGCAAGCGCACAGTTCACATGCACTATCCACTGACACTACCGGGCGAGTGGCCGTAAACAAGATCTCACGAATAAGAAGCCGTTTATGAGAATCAAAGAATCTTAAACGTTTTTACCGTTGAATAAAGTCACATTTGCATTGGACTTGCTCCGCAGTATAATTTAATTGGTATGCGACTTATCCGTTCGACTTTGTACGTAACGCTTCATAATCATAGGGCTTAATTTTAATAAAAATACATATGCTGGAGATGTAGTCGGCTAAATAATTGGTTTTCCCACGAACAGCCGGTTTGTGTTTTTCCTTGGCAAGGTACATAATATAAAACAAAATCCCCCTACCGCGTCTGTCTGTCTGTCTGAACGCGATAAACTAAAAAACTACCGAACGGATTTTCATAAAGTTTTCACCAATGTACGGAGTGAAGCACCAAGAATACTGTACCCAGGATTTTGTAATATCTATATCCATTTTTAAAAGAGTGACCTTCGAGTTTCTTGCCCGTTCTTCTCCATAGAGATCTACGATTTGGAATGAACAACTAGCTTCAACTTTTTGACTAACTGACCGATTCTTTGACAATTCAAAAGTGCCTGTAAATGGTTTAATTGAAATAAATGCTTTGAGTTTGAGTTTGAGTTTGATTCATGAGGAAGGTTTAGGTGTATAATTGAGGCCATGAGAACCATAATGGCCTAATTCAATGGACAAGCCTTTTGAAAACCATAGAAAACAAAAGAAGTATTTTTTTAATCAACAACCACTCTTCAGAATACATACTTTTATTACTTTTATATTTTAACTAACTTATCTGGAAAAAATCATAGACTCAACTTTAACTGGAAAAAATCAAGACTCAATATTGTAAAATAATTAGTTAGGCCACTATGGTTCTCATGGCCTCAATTCATGAAAGGTTTTGTATAAAATGGTTGTTGAAGATGTCGGAAAAATTCATGCCGACTGGGATCTTTACCGGCGGGGGCCGCGTAAACCTATAAACCTATATATGTATTAATACATTGTTTACCTTGATACACTTAGGGTCCTTTTAATCCCGATAGTACGTTCCCGTGGATTTTTATCCGACATCTGCAGGGGTGAAGCCGCAGGCAAAAACTAGTACAGACATGTTTAAAAATATACTACTAATGATATTTTATGAAATACTTACCAGATGCGCAACTTGGGTGTGTTATCAAATTGTAATGCAATGCTTAAAAAATAAACTTGCAAAATGACTCTCAAGCTAGGCAACTTTGACTTTCTTACAATAATTACAGAGCGTTGACTGAGTCTGATTGGCGCCGTGATGCAGAAATAGGCTGAAAAGCAGTCGATTTTCTAGACTATTTTGACGGCTGACGGCCTTAGGGTTATTAAAAGAATATGTTATTTTATAATAATTACTAGCTGTGGCCCGCGACTTCGTCTGCGATCCAGGATGAAAAGTAGTCTACGTCGTTCTCCTGCAGGCGTAGCATGAGCACCGTTCTGTCGACGGAAGAGTAGACAAAAATGACGTTTGCTGTAGACAGTAGACAGTACGAGACGGCAGCAAAATAGACTACACTTTTTACGAAATTCACTCTTTTACATAATAATTCGACTCAGAATTCGTTGTTTTATCATAGGATTTATGGGTTGTCAGTGTGATTTTGACAATAAGGATAGAAAACTTTCTTCCGAAATAGTCTACATATAAAAAGACCTAGACAAAGATCGTTAGAAATGAAAGACAAAATGACAGATTGTAGAAAGATTTCTACGGTGGATGTCAAAAATGAAGAAACGAACTGTCACTTTGTATAGAAAAAGCTATGTCTATTTTCTTTGTAGAGATAGAAAGCGCCATGCTACGCCTGCAGGTCATAGTCTATCCATGTGCCAAATTTCATATCAATCCGTTCAGCCGTTTTACCGTGAAAGCGTAACAAACAAACAAAGTCACTTTCGCATTTATAATATTACAAGCTGCGCTCCGCGGTTTCACCCACGTAAGTCTCGATCCCGTGGGAATATCGGGAAAAAAGTAGCCTATGTCCTTCTCCAGGTCATGGTCTACCAACCCATATGCCAAATTTCATCCAAATCCGTTCAGCCGTTTTAACGTGAATCAGTTCCAGCTCTTCTTCTTCATGTAGATATATCATTCTTGTACGACTTGATATCAAATGTAACTGTCTATGGTTCTGGTATTTAAAGATATTAATTCGTTTTTGGAAAATCATCCATGTGTTTCACTATAGGTTATGGGCCCAGCACGCTTCCACTGCATCTCTCTCCCAGAATTTTTCATGGGCAGTGAAAATTCTGTGTTTTAATTTCAGTGTTTAAAACATTCATAATTTCAGCAAAATAATTATTATTATCAAAGAATCCTATGGTGGGCTGAAACTACGGTCAACTCGTCAGGCCAGAAGTCTATTCCTATTTCATTGTATTTAAAAAAATAGCGAGAGGCATCTCGTATCTATAAACACACTAGCTGCGCCCCGCGGTTTCACCCGCGTAAGTCTCGATCCCGTAATAATATCGGGATAAAAAGTATCCTATGTGTTAATTCAGGTTATAAACTATCTGTTTGCCAAATTTCGTTCAAATCCATTGATTATTTTTTACGTGAAAGAGTAACAAAAATCCATCCATCCATACTTACAAACTTTCGCGTTTATAATATTAGTTAGATTAGAAGTTAGACTAGTTAGATTAGATTAGATATCCTTAACATATTTTGTATCTTTTTTTATAGAGGTTTTTATAAAACTTTACTTTCCAAAGTCAAAATAGAGTCTTGGGTTTTGCAATATTTTACCAAAATCTCTTTAATAAGAATAATAATATCAATCAGGAGATTGAGATAAAATTTTGCTTGAATTTTCATAAATAACCAATATAAAAAATAAATATTTATTATTTAAAAGTCATCATCTGCCTAGCCTTTTCCCAACTATGTTGGGGTCGGCTTCCAGTCTAACCGGATGCAGCTGAATACCAGTATTTTACATGGAGCGACTGCCTATCTGACCTCCACAACCCAGTAACTGGGTAATACGATACCCCTTGGTTAGACTGGTTGTCAGAATTTCGTGCTTCTGACGACTCGTAACGACTGTCAAAGATCCACAAATGACAGCCGGGACCAACGGCTTACCGTGCTTTCCGAGGCACGGAGGAGTCTCGATATGTGAAAATGGTCACCCATCCACGGACCAACCCCGGCAAGCGTAGCTTAACCTGATGGATCGACCCGAGCGGCTGTTATTACTTAGCCACGAGCTCCTCATTTATTATTTAAAAGTGCAAAGGATTATTTGCATAATATATGCATATGCAGGACGTTAAGCACATATTTGCAGTTGCTGGTAGACCGGTCCGAACTGCAGTTGTCTACAGAAAATAAATAATAAAAAAACGCACCGATTTCTTGTTTGAAGAGGGACAATAATAGAAGGGAGTAATAATAGCACCATGAGTCGATCGGAGGTTAAACTAAACTAACCGAGGTCGGTCCGTGGATAGGTGACCATCAAAATCAAAAAATCAAAAGTCATTTATTCAAACTAGGCTTATCAGCACTTTTCGAACGTCAAAATTTTATAAGATAGGCCCCCATAAACGCCCTCCCTTCACCACTTCCTAGTGCTTTAGCCGGGAAGAAGAAGTGGCGCAACCAACTCCCCAGCAGCACGGCTGTCTGTTCAGTTAGAAAAAAAAAGATTCTATACAATATCATCCATTACATATCCGAGTCCCGGCTGTCATTTGTCTTTTTTGGCAGTAGCTACGGGTAGTCAGAAGCCCGAAAATCTCAGTGTTCCCCAGTTACTGGGTTGTGGGTGTCAGATCGTCAGTCGTTCCATTAAAAATACTGGTATTCAGCTGCATCCGTTTCGACTGGAAGCCGACCCCAACTTAGTTGGGAAAAGGCTAGGCAGATTGATTGCACCGATTTCTTGTTTCCTCTTTCCTGCCTTTATTGGCCGGTTTGAGTGGAGATTCGCAAGAGCAAACGTGCTCGGAGGAAGGAAGTATTCCAGTAAAATGCTGGTAGGGATCTTGACCGTCCTTCCAGGAATGTCCTGATAGCCGTGGAATACTTACCTCAAGCAACTCAGGAGGGCAACATTTCCTTGTCTTTGTCGCTACGTCACCAAGTATTGTGCTAGCGAAAACTTTTGGGGGGTGATGCCCGATCTCCCCAAGTTCCAATTTCCCAAAATTATGTTTCATACATTCATTCCCAACGTCCCCAAAACATAACATTAAATTATTTTTTTAGGGTTCACACTCGACCAATCTTCGTACTGAGACGTCGAAAAGTCTTGGAATAAAATAAAACTGTACTGATTTACTTTACAACCCATGCGCATTAACATGGCACCTGGCTCAATGACGTTTGCAGCTCTCTCGCTTCCGCGCACGGCGCAGGCGGGGGGCGGCGTGGGTAGCGGGGGGAGTATTGAGTTCCAAGCCAGGTGCCATGTTAATGCGCACGGGTTGTAGTTAAAATTAACCTAATAGAATATATTAAAAAATACATACGTAAGCATTGATTCGGCGACTGTACCATTCACAATTTCGGTCAAGACAGAGTCTTGCATGTTTTTGTTAATAATAAAAGCTTTGGGGAACGTGGGGCAATCAGGCGTCACCCTTTTTGGGGACCCATTAATGAATGTGCAAATAGTCCTTTCGTAGTTATAGGTAACCAGTCCACTTTAGCCACCTAAACCTTAATATTATTATATATTTAATCTTCGTCAATATTATTATCCTGCATATTGCAGGATAATAATATTGACTAAGATTTGGTCTTGCACCAAACCGGAATTGTCCTTCGATGCACTTGCATAGTGCTTAAAATCAAAATCAAAATCAAAAGTCATTTATTCAAACTAGGCTGAGAATCAGCACTTTTCGAACGTCAAAATTACATAAGACAGTCCCCCAAAAACGCCCACCCTTCACCACTTCCTAGTGCTTTAGCTGGGAAGAAGAAGTGGCGCAACAAACTCCCTAGCAGCACAGCTGTCTGTTCAGTTAGAAAAAAAAATGAATCATACAAAAGTATGCAAAATCATTTACATTATGCAACACAAAACATAAATCTAATTATTAGCCATATGTCAGCTAGCACACGCTAATATACCAATAAAAAAAACGAGAACTATATGTACTCAAGCAGAAATAAAAGTAAATGTAAACATAAATTAACTAAATAAAAGCCTCCAGGCACAAAGGGCGTGCCCGCCATATAGCTATTTTATAGACGTAACTGGAAGTTATAAATGATAAACTAGGACCATTGAAGTAAAATAAATAATATGTATCAATTTTTGAGTTCGCTAGCTAACCACATATTGCAATACAACTCATATAGTAAACATTGTAATGAGTAGATTATGTCAATAATAAATTAAATTAGAAAAACATTAAAAATAAATTGATTATACAGTCAAATAAAAAAAATACCTATATGAACTCATATAACCTGTCAGTGGGTAACCTAATGCTGGAGTAAGAACATAAACATTGTCTTGAGTTAATCACAGCGACCAACTATTCTTATCATTTAAGTAGTCGTTAATAGAGTAATACGCCTTTGAACAAAGGTCGCATTTTACTTTGGCTTTAAACGCATTATAAGGCAAATCTAGCAAAGAAGAGGGTAGCTTGTTATAAAATGTTATACCAAGCCCAACAAATGAGTTATGAACCTTATGAAGCCGGTGAAAGGGAACTCGCTTAGGTATAAGGATAATCGTCGGTTGGTGTTTCATTCCATTAAGTGTGTCTAACGGGCCTATGCGTGTTGGCTTTGGCCCCTCCAAAGGTCCGGCACCCCAGACTCCCGAGACATATTAGATATTTGAAAAAAAAAACGATAATTTGAATGATAATTTTATTTGAAACCAGTCTTTTTCATTTACTAATATAAATCACTAGTTATCAAAAAAATTTAATGTCCAAACTGTTTAGGTTTACAAAAGGATAGAAAAGTTTAGTCCATGTTTTATCGAGTCACATTATTCCAATAAATCATAGATTTGGTCGAAATTTTATATAGTTATTATTGGTTACCATAACAAACATATCTAATCTTTAGTTAAGTATGTTAATTATGTTTTCATAATTTGGGAAGAACAACAAAGATTTAAATCGTTAGATTTGCCCTCTACGAACATAATGTCGCAAAAAAGTGTCCATAATGAGAAGAGCTCACACATTCCTTAAATGCCATTTCCATAGTGACTGCGACATTGTGTGTGTCAGAGGTGTGAAAACGAAACAGAAATGCGACCATCTTTCGACGGAGTAGACTGAATCTAACGATTAAAATCTTTGAAGAAAAGTAAATCCTATTTAGACTAATTTGATGCACAAAGATACAAGTGACAGGTAAAATATAATATAAACGAGATCAGGAAAGAACTTTCGAAAATGAGGGTGACGATCCAGCTGGTATTTCCAAATCCACTAAAAAAGCACACCTACGCAATCAAATCTGCGAAAAGTTAAAAAACAAGGATAAATCCAACATGAATGCAGATTTATTAGAATAACATCATTAGATTTTTTTTTGCATTAGATTTTTATTAGATTATCATTTGACTTGTTGGAACAATAACAATACTTAATTATACCATTGGTCAGTGATGAATGTGATGTTTTTTAATATGATTAAATATTTACATAACTTACAAAATAAATAAATTGGCACAAACATTAAATTACTTATTTCATAACATTTCTTACCCGATACCATTCAAATATTTGTCTAAAATAAGTACCGGTAAAAATCCCTTAACTTCTATTCAACCACAAATTCTTCAGTTTACGTTTTTTTTCTAATTCTAGTCCAGTCAGTCAAAAATTACTTATGTCATTTTTTTTTTCTTCATACTCCTTTCAATTATGTCTTTTTCATTATGTCATTTAAATCAGTTAATTCCAGTCTCATCCCATAGTCAATTATAAAAGGGCAAGATCTCTAAAATATTATTCCAAGATCTAATACGTCTGTCATTCATTCATTTTCGGTCAATAAACTGTCATTAATTTTAGTATTTTGTATTTACTTACATATGTACCTACTTCTTTTTTTTTTAATTTCATTTATATTTCAGACTTTCACAATATTATAACAACAGAAATAAGCATTTTGCAGAACATTGAATTTGTGGTAATGACAACTTAAAAAATATAGTTTAAAACGAAACATAACCTAACGTCCTTCAGTATTCCTAGCATCCATAACTGACAGTTCATTAGCGGCACGTATGACTCTCTGTGCGATGCAGCATGGCGGCATGCCATAGTGCTCCAATGGCGCTTTATACTCGTAGAAAGGTGCAGCCACCGTGCGCGCCGCCCGACGAAGAATCGAACAAGTGTAGGCCAAATTCGTTGCTTTCTTCTCTGCAACTATGAATCTGTAGATTAAAATAACTAAAATCAGATTTCTAGACAGAATATATAAAATCGTGTCTGGGATATACTTAGTGGAAACTTGAACAACAAGTTATTGAACAAGTTTCACCAGTTCCATCTACCTGCGTCTCATAGAATTATTATCAGCTCTCATAATTGTTAAGGACAAGTAAAAAATGAGAAACAACTATTTATCAACAAAAACCGGAATGGCAACAATTAATTTCAAAACCAAGATTTTTTTAATATTATAAAACCTGTTGTTCAAATTAAATAAGTACCAACAGTAACATTCGTACACAATAACTTAAAGGTTTTATAATAACAATATGAAAATGCGTAGAAGGTAGTTAAATAATACACTGAAAGTTCGGGATACTAGAATGACAAAAACAATCTTCACATAATTAACCTCATCTCACTCATTCTAAACTTGACTCCTTTCAAAATGGCGGACTTGCAATAATAGCGACGAATAAAGGTTTGAGTAGAGGGTCTCAGCCCTAGGCCCTGATTCCACTAGATAGCAAACGTTTCAGTGATATCGATGGTGTATTTTTGAAACCATCGACACCGAGCACCTGCATCGAGTGCACCTGTGTTCACACTTGTGCACTATAATATCTCCCGCGCCGAAGGCTGTGTTCACACTTGTGCACTATAATGTCTCCCGCGCCGAACGCTAGTCTCCGTTGAGATAAGCCGCCGTGGCCGAAATACGGTCTGGAGGACTATATATTTTTGACACATATGACACGAGTGGGACATACATATATTGGACAATAGGGAATATGCATGTATTTTTTTATCTTTTTATTCGATAGTTTACACCGTCAAATAAAAGTAAAAAAAAATCGACGGCAGAAAAGCAATTTAAAGTTGTTAAAAAAATGTTTAGAAATATCCAACCGATCCGGGCTATTTAAACGCCCTCCATTTGGCGCGCTTGGTGTGGTGACGTCACCGTCTGTGAAAACAGACAAGCAACTGTCAAGTCAACGTCAAACACTCCTTTTTCTATGAGCGTTTGACATTGACTTGACACTTGTTGATTGACTTGACATTGACATTTTGATTGCTATCCCGGATGCTTACGTCACATCCGCTCTTAGCCTTTTCAAGTATTTGAATTACCCACAGTTATTTGGGACTTTTTAAAAATTAATTTCTCGCTCAAAAAGAAATTTTAATCAAAAATATTGATGGAGGCATAATTCTGAAGTAACACAGTTTATAAAAAAAAATATTTGACCCATATTTGAATCACATGCATATTCCCTATTATACTGGTTTCTTACGACGAACATTACGGTGTGTACAGTCACGAGCAAAAATATGTATACACTCAGCAAAATTCAATAACGTTTTTCTCGTGGAATAACGATTTTAACTTTGAGATGATACCTATTTCATAATAATAGGGGTTCAAAAATACTATGTTCGTTATATCATAAAATTACAATCAATACAGTAGGAGAAAATCACTTTTAAAAGTTGCTAAGTGTATACATATTAGTGCTCGTGACTGTACAACCCGTGCGCATTAAAATGGCACCTGGCTCAATGACGTTTGTAGATCCCCCGCTTCCCCGCACGGCGACGGCGGGGGGCAGCGCAGTTAGCGGGGGGAGTATTGAGTGCCCACGGATTGTAATGCTCCTATTAGAATCATAATCTAAGGGCTCTGTATGATTAGGACACCAATGGCGGCGCAACCATGGTCGCACTGCAACACAAAAAAATGTGGTTGCGCAACCGATCAGACGCCTGGTGAGATACCCACCATAAAGCTGTGTATATTTTGCTGGTAGCGTGACCATGGCTGCACCATCATGATGTCCTAGTGAGATATAACCCATATACGTACATATTACACATCTGCAGTCGCGCCATCAACTCTTTTTTCCTCAGCAACAACAGGGCGTTTCTGACAGCTGCCACGGCGATGACCGAGGGGTACTCGTCACAAAGGACCCGATCCACCAGCAGACCACACATGGCTAGGAACGTGGCTGCCACCTCAATCTCACCAGCATTGTGTGTATCGCACCACCAGGATAAGTAGGTTATGAAGTCTTGAGCGACAATTGGCTGGTTTGGAAATTTCTGTAATAGTAAGTTATGGTTTACTGTTATGGGAACTTTTTCTTTCATGGTCTTTGTGCACCCTGGGTCTAGGATTTAAAGTTCGTTATTTTTAGGGGACCATACCTCAAAAGGAACAAACGGAACCCTTATAGGACATCTTCGTTGTCCGTCTGTCTGTCTGTCAGTCAGCCTTTTTCTCAGGAACGGAGGTATAAAGTTGAAATTAAATTAGATTAAAGCTCTAAGGGACCGTCCTTAGAGCTTTAAAAAAAATTAAATGACAAAGTCAACGCAAAAACAAATACGGCCATATAAGCAACATATTTTTGATACTCACAAATAAATCAAAACTGAATCAAAAAATTTGGCAAAAAGGAAGGTCGCACAAGTAAAGGGAAAAATCCGAAAATGACGTATGTATGGGAAAACATGTTTTTCAAATACAATGAAAATATTAAGTTTGTTTTTGTGATAAATTTATTCATCACATGTAACTAAACCGCACATCATCGCATTTGGCCGGTTTTTTTTTAATGTACAGTCTGTGACAGTATTTCCATACTCGAATATTAAATTCGATAATTAAATAACTGTAAAAAGACTAGACAAAATCCTGCCTCTTATTCCCTTGTTAATTGCAAATACAAAGAGGCACAAACAGATGTTAGCTACACCCAACTTAATTTTATATAAATATTTTGTGATAACATTTAACAGAAACTTGTTTCCGCTAAGTGGTCAAGTGATTGAGGAAAAATTCTAGTAAAACCAGATTTTCTTCATATACTGAAGTTTGTCTTAGGCGAGGAAAGATTCGTTTCTAACCAACAAAAAATCTGGTTTTCTTTGCTTTTTTTAAATTATCCTTGTCAATTGCGAAAGTGCAAGCACCAAATATACACGTGTCCCTGTCTTCTGGCAGTCGCCAGTGTATGCTAGGTACCTTTCAAAGAGCCAGCTAGGCAAAAGTCTAGATCCAAGGCAGAAATCTCAATAGAAAACAGCCCGAACTCACCCATGGTGGTCGCTGACTCTGATGATATTAACATAGGATAATTAAAATTATTATTACTCTAAAGAATGACTTTTTTTACATCTAGACTGTCGCTGTCAGCTCTCCAAGCTGTTTATTCTTTTCTATTCTTCTAAATAATAATATACCAATAACCAAGCCATAGAGATATAATATTACATAGAGTGCGCGTATTGCACAAATCGCTTAGTGCGCATCGTAGACAAGTGAACTATAGATTAGTGTTGGATAGGACATACAAGAGGCACTTCAAATGTCCCATACAAAATGATTGAATGTCCCAACACCTCAAAATAACATTTTGTACCGCTTCACTGTGACATAAATGAATGAATCTCGAACTGACAAGTGAGTGTGATGAGGAACGTCGTATTGTTTAAACCCGTGTCTCCTGCTCATAGTTTGTTGCGCGCACTCTATACTTTAATTATATCTCTATGAACCAAGCCAATAAGTGTTTAATATGCTATTAACACTTTGCCGGACAACAATAAAACTTCTGTTGTGTCTGGTTCACTGTCCTTTAACCAATCAATCTGCCGAGCCTTTCCCCAACTACGTTGGGGTCGGCTTCCAGTACAACCAGATGCAACTGAATACCAGTATTTTACACGTAGCGACTGCCTATCTGACCTCCACAAACCAGTTACTGGGTAACACGATACCCCTTGGTGACTTCGGACGACCCGTAACGACTGTCAAAGATCCAAGAATGACAGCCGGGACCAACGGTGTAACGTGCGCTCCGAGTCACGAAGAGGTCTCGGTATGTTAAGATGGTTACCCATCCACGGACTGACTGGCAAGCGTAGCTTAACTTGATCGATCGACCCGTGCGGCTGTTATTACTTAGCCATGAGCCCTTTTCAGTGTCCTTTAACCGATTAACTTAAAATATTCGTGAAGGGTTAACGACAGCCATTTCGGTTAAAACCTCTAAGGTACAACAATATAAATGAATATAATTAATTGAATTGAATTGAATTGAATTGAATAAGTATCAAATACAGAAAAAATTACAACGTACCAATCTGATCATCACAGCTCTCTCTGCAACCAGCAGTTTATCTGTCGTGAAAGCTGAGTTGGAGTGTTTGACCAGCCTCATCGCAGGCATGAAGGGGCCGTTGAGCTTCTGAGCTATCCACAAGCAAGCTGCTGCAACGAGCTGTAGCTTGTCCAGCTGAACATAGCCTATGCCCAGGACAGAGTCAAAGTACCAGCATGCTGCTTGGACAATGGCTGGGTTGCCGTCGGCGCCCTAAAATGGAAGAAGAAGACAGTTGAATGCCACGCGAGCCTGGTTCACTCTGCGTCCAGCGCTCGGCGTGGCAACACGGTGTGTTCTGTTTCGCGACTGGTCAATCGTCATCCTGAGGATGCAGGGTTTTTTACGACTATTGAGTAATAGTAAAGCGGAATAGGTTATTAAAAATATCTACATCCATTGTATTTTATAATGGATTTCCGCAACGTCACGCCTAAGTCAATTAACTGATTAAACGTATGTCCTTAACCTATTGTTTATCAACCTGAAACACTCCCGTTTTAATTACCATGAAATTTATTTAACCTTTATGAATTCTCCAGGGGAATAACATAACACCAAGGAATTACCGACTTTCATTCATCACTATTCCCTATGATAACGTCAAATTATTTCGTAGAATGGGCATGGGGCGTAGCACGCATACGTACCGATACCTACTTGAATCTTTGCCTTATTCTGACATTTAGAAGATTTTTAAATCGACCGTTTTATTTAAAATTTTGATAACATAAATATCAACACGAACACAGCGACCAACTCTGTAGGTATAATAATATCGCTAGAACACACTAAAATAGTGTGTTTTTACATTATCAGCAGTATTGCACGACATCGCGTACTTGCATTTTAATGCTCAAACGAAAAATCTAGGGGCGGCCGGCAACAAACTTCTTCATTGAAGAAAAAGTTTATATTTATCTTCAGGGAGAGTGGAAAACCGTTGACCTAATTAATGGTTAGTTATGCTTAGAGTCTGACCAACGAAAGTTGTCCAAGAAAAAAGGCGGCAATTTAAAAAATCAAGAGCATGTTATACACTGCATACACGGAGTCGATACTATTTATTATTCAAGACATATTATGCGATAATTACATCAGTATTTCATTATTTATATAATAATTAGACATGCAATAATGTTACTTAGAAGCGAAGTAAAATATTCCACAGATAATAATTCGTGGACAGCTTTCGTTGGTCAGACTCTATAATGCCCTTAGTATTCCATAAACATGATCTAGGTATTCGAACATTTTATTTCAAATAAACCAATTACAGGCACTTTTGAATTGTCAAGGGGTCGGTCAGTCAGAAAGATGAAGCTATTCCAAACCGTAGTAGGTTCATAAGGAGAAGAACGGGCAAGAAACTCCACTCCGCTTTAAAATCGGAATATTGTTACAATATATTGGTGACATCATTAATGTTATAAAATGTTGGTATTTCCAAATCAACAAAACCGATACCCAAACTGAAAGTAAAACTTAGTAAAAGATAACATAAAATATTCACTTACATTAACTTTCATGATCCAGTTGATAACACAAGCCCTAGTGACGCTCGAAGTCCTGGGCATATGCAGCGGCTTAATCTCCTTAGCCAGGAGATACTCGAACACATCGGTCGTATAGTCCCGGTATAAACTTCGCATATACGACCTTTTCCCTAATAATAAAAGCAACATTATTTACTACCCATAATACGTATCATATCCATTTAACGCGAATACTCTAAACACAAACAAAAGAGTTAAAGAACAAAGTATTAAATAAAAATTACCACGGTTATAAGATTTGCACAACTATTGAGATATAGTAAATGCCAGAGTTTGTAAATATTCACCAAATAATATGTGCTAATGTCCGGTTAAATGCGTATAATAAGGACTCCTAGGACTAGGTATATTAACAGTTGTGTTTGTACATGAAAGACTGGGTACATGAAAACCGCAGACTAATTGATAGGGTAACATGTCTTACATCTATCCCGGACAAGAATTATCAATTTATTGTCATTCAGCCATTTTATTCTAAGCATTCAGCCATTTTATTCTAAGCATTCAGCTTTTATTATTAAAGAGGGTGGAATATTCACAATTAAAACATAATAATTATAGTACCGATAGTCGTATCAGCCAATGGCTTAATTGCCAAGAGCCTAGACCAACACCTATGGAGGCTCTCGTTGGGCAGCTGGATTAAGGGCATGATTCAGAGAGCGGTACTCCTGGACACAGCCCGCATTGTTAGGAGGTTCCTCTCTCTGGAGCCCTGACCCCTGGTAGCTTGAACCCTGTTCCCGATATCGGTGGGCTACTATTTTTTATATTTTAAATGTTTTTATATATTTTTTTATTCTAATATTTAAAATATAATTTATGTGTATAGAAAATGAAATAAAGAAATAGTGATCACAAATTATCCTTAATCGAACTACTAGATCAATAAATTACAGGAATAGATGAGTATATTAGCGTCCACATAGCCGATTTTAGATAAATAAAAGAAGGTCATCAAGGGAAATCTCTAATTTGTTTACATAACCAGTGCACATGCTACAGCTGCCGGCCGCGTTGGAAACGTTCGACTAGCACGGACTGCGCGCGCAGAACGACCGCCTCATTGACATACCTGACATGATCACGTATAGTCTCTATTAGAACTTTGAAAACAAACAAGCAAATCTGTCATCATTTAAGTACTGTATATTCCTATTTAATATTTGTTGTCATAAGTGACATTACTTGATCGGTCAAGATATTACTACCAAGCAACATTGTTTTATAGCTAATCAATCAATGAATTTGTGTTTAAAACCACCTATATCATATACGAAACAGAGAGAGCAGGCAGTGGTGGCCCGACTGATGAGTTGTCGTGAGTTCGAACCCAGTCAGGCACTTGTGTATTTAATTTCATCACCACTGCTCTCAAAACGTTGAAGGAAAACATCGTGAGGAAACCGGCATGTCCTAGAACCAACAATTCGAAGACAATTTACATCCACCCACCTGCATTGGGCCCGTGTGGTGGATTACGCCCACGCGCTCTCACAAAGAGGAGGCCTGTGTCTCAACAGTGGGAACATTATAGGCTGATTATGCTGTAGGTATGTTTATTTTACTACGCTAATAGCCTTGCTCACAGGATAATCTTTTTAGCATAGCATAGCATGGCATCCCATATAATTGCTGCCGGCACAATGACAGAAAAACAGAATGATGAAACAATTATAAAACATATTATCCGTAGGTACTTACAGAAATCAGGCGTTCTTAATCTATCTTGTATACTCTCATTGAACTTCAGACGACGTTTTACTTTATCATCAGGCTTCTCCTGTCTAGTTACGACAGGTGGGGACAGACCCTGCAGCTCTCGACTATGAGGTCTTTTCAGACTCCTCTTAATATTCCTCACACGATTCGGTTCTAAGCTAGCTTTCAGATTCGGCGTGACAGCGCTCAACACTGCGCCTAATGCATTTTTCTTTTTATTCTCATTAAAAAACCGTTTACTACCTTTATCGTCCAAATATCTCTCATCATCGCTTATTGATAGAACGCTGGCATTTTTATCTTTGTGACGTTTGTCATTAAAGACGGTGTAATGCCAGTCTAAGTCTTCACTTCTTTGCCTCATTGTGACATGTTTCGTATCGATGTTCACTGTATGTTTCGTTTTATGTGGAACTACTTTACTGGGACCAGCCTTAGGTATACTCGTACTTTGAGCATTGATAGTCTTCAAAGGACGTCGATGTGGAACTTCTTGCTTGTGAACCGTTTTGGTGTCCATCAATAAATGTTTCGGCAAGGCTGGTAAAGGATCCTTAGGCAACGGTATTCTTGTTCTATGCACATTTTCTTTATCAGCGTCGTATCTTGAGGCTGCCATATTATTTAAATTATAACCTACACAGTAATTGAAACTTTTTAAATACATTCGATCACGACCAGCATGACCGTTAGTATGAGAGTGAAAATTTTAAGTTTTAATGACGAGCACTAAAATTACCCTCAAATAGTTTATTATCACTTCTATTAAACTTGATGAGGGTAACTTGAGTGGGACGTTTAGTATAGGTTTTCCACTTGTCATTTCAGAGTGTACAAGATTTTTTTTATATGTTAGCGTACACTGTCCCCCTGCGAATAAAAGCCTCCCGCAAATCCTTCAAGCATGCTTTTCCAGGGCTTTATACAAGAATAAAACCAAAGTTGCCAATTCAAATAAATAATTTAATCTTAACCATATCACAACATTACAAAAAATAAATAATATCTTAAACTAACTTACAAACTACGCTGTGTACTTTTTCATAATCAAATGCATCTGGTTGTTTTAAGAAACTTGTACAATCTCACAGCAAGGCATAAAGTACTTCAAAATGTATACATAAATACGAGTAGAACGGGTGGGCTCTCGAGACTGCCGAAGGCAAACGATGTTGATAACTCTTCAAAGTACGAAAAAGAAACATCAAAGTGTTGGTGACAGGAATTTAAAATTTTAGAATCTTTCAAACAGGTACTGCGTCATCAGCCATGTATGGTTTCTCGGGGTCCATTACTTTGCCGGCGACTACGACGAGATTGTCAAGGGTGTCCATGATGTAGAAGATGAAGGGGTGTTCCACGTTGAAGCGGCGAAGAGACTTGGGTGGCGCTAGCGGCAGGTTCTTCGACATTTCCATTACTGTGTTTCCGGCTGTAAGTAAACATAAAATATATTATTAGTACTGATGTCATCTAAAACTCAAACTCAAAGCATTTATTTCAAATAAATCAATTGCAGGTACTTTTGAATTGTCAAGGAGTCAGTCAGTCAGAAAGATTAAGCTAGTTGCCCATTCCAAAGCGTAGTATGGAGAAGGACGGGCAAGAAACTCCATTGAACTGCATTTTAATAACGATAGCAATAATAGTAACACCAATATTGTTGTTTTTGCATGAATTCTATAATAAAAAAAATCTGTATGATAGTTACCAGCGATTTCTGAAGCCGAGCTGTCAGCATCATCAACGCGCACAGTGACGTGCTGCACCAGCTCCTGCACGAACAGACCCTCGTCTGAAGACACGCCAGTCAGGTCCGCATCTCGACTGAAGATGCTGCTCACACCGAACTAGACAGAACCAGCAAAAACATATACTATATTTAACTTACATATTTAGATGCCACAAACAATTTAAACTACAATGTTATAAATTAATCTATGAATGCCCTTGGTAGTGCTAAATCCGTAAATGTAGAAAACTATGTTTCTTATTAGATTTTTTTTTTTAAATTTTGTTGGGGTAATATATATATATATTTTCAAATGTGCTCATTAAGCTCTTTCATTTGATACCGATAGTTCCTGACTTTATGTGCTCTAGAGGGCACCATTTTTAATGTAGGTACGTCACATAGCCTATAACCAGCGGACGCTTCCAACGATACCTCATCTGTCAAATTGTGATGAGTGGTTTAGAAGATAGGAGGGAACAGATGAACATACATAAACAACGTGCCGCTACAATGGCGACATCAATTTAACACACATATACGATTTCGCGTATTCGTTTTATGAAAATATTTGAATTTCATTAAACGTTATTGTTTATTGATTTATTTACAATTTTCTAAATTACCATCCTGGAGCAACCTGTACTTAAAGAACTTTAACGAAGAGGTCATTCGCCGGGGTCACGGATCATATGTAGGCGAATAAAAGGAAAGCCGCGCAATTTCTTAGAAATTATGGCCGACAAAGGATTTTACCGATAGAACGACGCCGACGTAAGCCAGCTGGTAGGTAGCTTCATGAATGAATCTTTTACACAGAGTGATCTCAATTTTGGTTATGTTTTTATTATTTAGTTTGTTTGAAAATTTAAATATTTCATTTTTCGAATTATTTTATTTTATTACACTTTTTAAATTAATGTCGCCATTGTAGCGGCACGTTGTATACATACATACATACCGGTCAAAATCATAACCCTCCTTTTTTCTTCGCCGTAGTCGGGTAAAAATTAATTAAATAAGGTTATATGACAATGTTGGCGCTTTCTGACAGAAAAAGCCAGCAGTGTTATCTTTATTTTTTGAATAAAGCTCCTACAGGCTCCACGCTCATGATGTCGGGGACTTTACGACAATCTTATCGCGAGTCGTAAGCACGGTATGGTTATGGTACAAAAAGACATTTTTTTACGGCGACTTTCCTCCTTTCATCTTCAAGTCAAAATCATAACCCTCCTTTTAAGAAAAATGGAGGGTTATGATTTTGACCGGTATGTATGTATGTATGTATGTATGTTCATCTGTTCCCTCCTATCTTCCAAACCACTTATCACAATTTGACAAATGAGGTATCGTTAGAAGCGTCGTGATTGTCCGCTGGTTATAGACTATGTGAAGTCACATTAAATTAAAAATGGCGCCCTCTAGAGGACATAAAAGGAACTTTAAAAAAAAATGGTTTAATCGTACCATGTTGGGTATCAACTGAAAGGGCTTAATGAGCACATTTCAAAAATATATATATTATAACCCCAAAAGAATTAAAAAAAAAATCAAGTAATAAAAACTAAAACCCAACTACGACTTAAAAGGTAAAACAAGACACCACAGACAGACAAATTAAAAATCCGGAGTCACACGTAATCTGTTCGATTTATGCCCTAACACGTGTGACTCCGGATTTTTAATTTGTCTGTCTGTGGTGTCTTGTTTATACCTTTTAAGTCGTAGTTGGGTTTTAGTTTTTATTACTTGATTTTTTAGGAGTAAATAATATCCAACTATTGAAGGAATATTTAAATAACAAACCTTAGCCAAAGCAGCGACAGGCTTAGTAGTGGTTTCCACAGAGAATGAAGGTATGGAAACTTGCAGGTCTTCGTCCTTCAGGCTGTCCAGGATGTCAGAGAGTGGTGCGATGGGAAGGTCAGCTGTAAGCCTGGTCAGACCGTCGCGAGTGCGGGGTACCACCAGCAGCAACGCGTAACGACCACCCTGATGGAAAATATTTGTTAGAGCAACTAGGTCTAGGAAACCTCGATTTTTTATTGAAAGGATTGATTTGATTGAAGATTGAAGTTATGGTAGTAATATACCAACTTTGAATCCAATTTATTAACAGCGTGTGAATTTAAAACAAGATAGAGTACAACTTAAGAGTAAAGACGATAATTTGACTAATAAAGAAAGTTCCGATACAAGAAACTCTCTTTAGCAATTAGTAGAAAATACATTGTTGTATATTTTTGGTAATCTAAACTTATATAACAAAAGGTAAAATTGTTTGTAAAAAGTGATTTCTGGAAGTACTGATCCGATATATAAAAGTATATCACTGATAGAAGCGCTGCACTATTGCATAGGATATGTTTTATGGTAAGATATACAGGCTGTAAGGGTAAACACTCTTGTCATTCAAACCATGGGTAGTTGACTTAAATATAAAAATAAATGACCGAACACAACAAAAAAAAACGTTATTTTCATTAAAAGATTTTAAAAAGTTTCTATCCGACACCGTGCTCTCTAGCGAAACAGCTGACTGACTGAGAGACGGGTCGCGCTCGCGCCCGGTCAGGTCACATCCTGCACCCCCCGCCCGTGTTGAGACGCAAGTTCGTTGCCCTAGCGCATAGGGCAACTTAGGGAACTTGCGTCTCTTGTGGTAAAATGTAGATAAAAAAAAAAAAAGTTGTAATTTTCCATTGATTTTACGTTCTATAAATGAAAAACCACTGGTTGCTAGGATAACGGTGTTTATCCTAACACCCTGTATATACCTACACGGGCAGCAGCTAGTGTCAAATAATCCAGTGAGGCACTAGACAGTTTCATTGCATATTCATGTTCGTTCAAATTACTTACATCATAAGGCAGCTTGATAGCCTCAGCATCGAGTTCAGGCAACGAGGCTGTCTGGAAGCTGCCTCTGGTCTTCATCATTGACACCTGCTTCTTCTCGGTGTTGGACTTGTAGAACAATCCAGGCTCGACGATGTCGAAGGGAGTCTTCCAAGATCCTCGGAAGTACATACCGTTGAAGATGATCATCAGGGAGTCGGTTATTGAGGCTGCAGAAAATATTAAAGTTAGGATTAGTTATTTTTATGGTTTCCATGGGATATTCCAGCGCCTAGCCTTTTTAGTGCTCTCAAATATCTATTTATTGCAAAGAAACTTACTGGATTTCTTTCCAACACTGTTCACAGAAAGGCTGGACGAGACATCATGAACATCTTGCAGAGATTTTAAGCTCCTAGCGTGGTTTCTCGCTTCAACGGCCACCATAGTTTCTTCATCATCCTCAGATTCAGCCTTCTTGGGGAAAGTCTTCACTAGCTTAATCTTTTCCTTGATGTTCTTCGCAGGTTTATATTCCATATGAGAAATGTCGACTTTCTCAGGAATGTCATCAACAGCAAAAGAGATGAGTTTCTCGTCTGTTTCTTTAGGCGGCATCATTTCAGGGATCTCCTCATTTTTGTTATCTTCAGTCTTGTCAGAGATTTCGATGGTGAATTCACCCTTATTGTCATCATCATCATCATCATCCTGCGCATGAAGGTCTGGGTTGTATCGCTCAACTGACCTGACCTCAGTCAGATAGTAGTCTTCCAGAATCTTTTTGTAATCATCATTGATTGTGTAGTTCTTGTAGATGTAGAAGTAGTTCTTCAACTCAGGCTGGTTGTATTTGTATTCGTGGTTGTTCTTCAGCCTCTCCATGATGTATCTGTATGTCTTTCTGGTGGGAATGGGGTCTAGTGGCAGGTGTAAGGCAGACACTAGCTGTTCTCTCGTCTCTCCACGGGCACCTTCAGCAAGGATAGCCAGGATGGCTGAGTAACCGAGGGGTGAGAACGCGATGTTCCTGTCATCATCAATGTAACCCTGTAATAGAAATAAAAATTGTAAATAAAAATTCCAAAACTCGTAAATCAGAGCAGGAAACAAGATACAAATGGGGAGAGACCTTAACTCAGCAGTAAATCTAACAAGATCATAATTATCTATTAGCTGTGCCCCGCGGTTTCACCCGCATAAGTCTCGATCCCGTGGGAATATCGGGACCGTTAAAAAGTATCCTATGTCTTTCTCTAGGTCATGATCTACTCCTGTGCCAAATTTCATCCAAAACCGTTCAACCGTTTTAGCGTGAAAGCGTTACAAATAAACAAACAAACTCACTTTTGCATTTATAATATTACTAGCTGCGCCCCGTGGTTTCACCCGCGTAAGTCTCGGTCCCGTGGGAATATCGGGATAAAAAGTATTCCATGTCCTATTCCAGGTCATGGTCTACCCTTGTGCCAAATTTCATCCAAATCCGTTCAGCCGTTCACGCGTGATAGCGTGACCAACCGTGAAATAGGGATTTATTTTTACCCGACTACGGCGAAGAAAAAAGGAGGGTTATGATTTTGACCGGTATGTATGTATGTATGTATGTATGTATGTTCATCTGTTCCCTCCTATCTTCCAAACCACTTATCACAATTTGACAAATGAGGTATCGTTAGAAGCGTCGTGATTGTCCGCTGGGTACAGGCTATGTGAAGTCATATTAAATTAAAAATGGCGGCCTGTAGAGGACATAAAGTGAGGAACTTAAAAAGAAATATGGTTTAATCGTACCATGTTGGGTATCAAATGAAAGGGCTTAATGAACACATTTCAAAAATATATATATTATAACCCCAAAAGAATTAAAAAAAAAAACAAGTAATAAAAACTAAAACCCAACTACGACTTAAAAGGTATAAACAAGACACCACAGACAGACAAATTAAAAATCCGGAGTCACACGTAATCTGTTCGATTTATGCCCTAACACGTGTGACTCCGGATTTTTAATTTGTCTGTCTGTGGTGTCTTGTTTATACCTTTTAAGTCGTAGTTGGGTTTTAGTTTTTATTACTTGATTTTTATATATATAGATATAGTAACGATATATTTTATATAAAATATTATATATAGTTAGGACTAGCTAGGATATTAGTTCCGAAACTATTTTGATAATTTAATTAAGTTATAATGTCGTATCGGCTAGAAAACAGAAAACGTAGACTACATGAATATGAGACGATAAAAACTAATTGTTATTGTTTACATTGTTTGTCTTGTCTATCCAGCAATCTTTGTTGTTGCCGTGCTATTATATCCACGAACGCTAGCGTTTATGAAAACATCCGTGATCGACTCAATCTTCGCATTCCTTAGTAACTACATACTCGTGTATATAGTCTTCGGACATACTCGACATCAATTAGGCCTGCAGCAAGACAATTAGTGTCGCTATTGACTGGAAATCGTGCCGTGTACTGTGTGGTCTTGGTAACATACCATACCACCCTTTTACGTTCAATGAGTATGGCTGGGGGCGAGGCTTGGCAGTCAGGTTACGAGAATAGCAATCAGTTGAATGGATTTGAATACCAACGTTCTTTATTTTCTATCATATCAATATAGATTCCATCCTAGATCTTTGAAAGTATGCTGTTTATGATCATTATTTATTGTCTCATATTTCCAAGTGGCCAGGCATGAAATCATCAAATATTAAGAACCAAAGAGATTAATGTATAGGTATCTACACAACTGTTCGAACTTTTTGCGATGTAGTCATTTTGTGACTTAGGTATTTTGAGATTTAGACAGTTTGAGATTTGGACAAAAAGCGATGAAGTCATTTTGCGACTTAGGTATTTTGAGATTTAGACATTTTAATATTTGGACTAAGAGCGACGTGGTCAATTTACGATCCAGTCATTCTGATACCAACCCCATTCAACGACGACGATCAAAGTAATTCCAAAGGTTTCAAATCCTTACATATTATAAAACAAAGTCCTCCGCTGCGTCTGTCTGTCGTCCTGTTCACGATAGTCAAAAACTACTGCACCGATTTTCACGCTGTTTTCACCAATGGTTAGAGTGTTGCTCGAGGAAAGTTTTAGTATATAATAACCGACATCGACGCGGGCTAAGCCGCGGGCATCAGCTAGCTCAAATATAATTTAAAAAAAACACTTCTAGGATATCTCCCATGAAAAAATATGATCTGTAAGTTTGTAAGAGAAGGAATAAATAATAATGATGATTACCTGGAAGATTGCTGTGGACAGTTCACTGGTCGCTTCTCCTACGAAGCTGGTGTCTTTGGGCTGGCTGGAGCGTCCGCTGCGAAGCCATCGCGCACTGCTTAGACCCACCACGAACAATACTGAAATAAATAAAGGCAAAAGTTTAATCATCTATGGGTAGAAACAATATGAAAAGAAACGCCAAGTATAAATATTTCTAAGTCGATTCCTCAGACCAAATAAAAAACCAAGACAGAGCGCTGTCAACAGTGACGTGAGGCCGGTTTCGTAAACATGTACTGTGCACTAGTGAGATTTATTTTTATAAAATTGTGCGTGTGACAGTGTATGTACAGAGCGGAGGTGTAGTTTTGGAATGCTTCACTGTATTGTTCTCAGCGCTACTTATGGTTTTACATTTGGTCTGGGGTCCATTCAAGATATTTTGAACTTCAAATTCGTCTCTTGATTTGTGGCTTTTACATCAGAAACCTAATTATTATTACCTAAGGTAAAATGTAATACGCAGTCCCATTTTGGTTGGACAATGGAAAACTGAATAAGTAATCTAAGTTAAATCAAATCACAGTAACATTCTTTACGCTAAAATTTGCCAGATTAGCCTCATTTAGGAGATGTCAACAAGTTAATATCCTTAATGTTGACTCGATTAATTCTCGATGTAACTGTTCCGGACGGTATCGATATGAGACTGGTTCTCGAGACATCTCGAAAAGTGGGTCGAGTACGTGTAGCGGTACCGATGCATGTGTATGTACTTGTAACTGTTTGCTGCAGGACAATTTATTTTTAGACCTAAGGCCCGGTTTACATTGAGAGTTACGACTTGATTTAGCTTAAAGCAGTTGCTTGGTTTTTATGAATGCTTGTGTGTTGTGGCTTTTATTTACTATCACATATTTTATAACTATTTATTACGTTATTTGTGTATTTAAAATAGACCAACGGGAGATTAGCGAGAGTACTTCTAATCTCATCTCATCATAAAGTTGATTTTTATTTAACCACGTTTGATTAGATTAGGTAGAACCAGACCACAACATAATGGATTGTAAAACATTATGCTGATGAATAGAAATAGAAACAAGTTTTGTGGTATAATATTCAAAAGTATCAGAACATGTTCCAATACATATTACCCTCGTCTATAATGAACTGGCTCTCGAGAAAGCGATTTCTTCTTCGTGAAGTCCGTGAAAGTTTCCAATTTATTGTTCACATAAAATCCTCTCGTGATACATGCATAACATTATAATTTATGGCTTAGAAGTCTATCAGATCGTTTATTGAGATTAGAAAAGGCATTATGATGTACTACTTTGTATGGACTTTGCTTACTTCATTGTATGGACTGAAATTGAAAGAGCTGCTTTGGAAATTGCTGGATAAAATATTAGACTTTCACATTATAAACCGCCTTTCTCGTATACAGCATTATTTTTTGTTTATGCTAAACCCGAAAAGGGGTCATTGTACTCATCATTTTGAACAACTTTCCATACATTTTGTCGATTTAAGTGAACACAAATGTATGGAACAGCTGATTTTTTTTTCGCGATTTCAAGGTTGTCCCATAGAAAAAGTTGTTCAAAATGATGAGTACAATGACCCCTTTTCGGGTTTAGCATAAACAAAAAATAATGTTGTATATTATTATGTAAAATTTTATGCACTCAGAAAATTACATTCTACATAATTGCAATTCAATTACTTGAATGATTAGGTACATTTTAATTAAATTAACTAACTTTTAATCTTTAATAAATTCTACACTATAAGACTTATAATTTATCTAAAAACTAGGTATCACCATTTTGCGCAGTGCAATGGCGCTAATTGCGCCACAGTGAATCTGATTACGCGCAGATTATCGACAAGAAGCGACGCGACGAGGCGCAGCGTCACGGTCGGGATGCAGTGCAACGATGCAACGGTAGGTAATGTACGGTAGTGTGATATGATATTATTTTGATAGGCCTGTTAATAACGTGGAGAAAGAAAGAAAACTGTGGATGCACATAGAAACCAGAAATAATCATCGCGATAAAGCACTATGCTGTTGAGACTTAATTGGAACGAAATTAGTAAAGGTACCTCTGTTTACCGTTCAAACGATAACTGGCGGGCGTGGAAGATCAATAAAGGTCTAATCTAACCTGTATTGATCTTCCACGCCACACCATTAAAAATTCCGAAATTCTAGTTTTTAGCGTCTTGCAAGCGCGCACAATAAATTCAAGTTTTTCAAGTAGACATATTTTCTTAAAGACCAATATTTTAACTCCGCCATATTTCATTGTAAAGTTAAAGACAAACGTACAAAGCATGGGAATGGCATGCGCCTGCGCCGATTGCTCCAATGTGAGGTAAAGTAAAGCACGGCGCGGTGAACGCACTGCGCTGACCCTACACCATTGTGCTTGAGTAGCGTCAGCAACATGTGTGAGATGTGAGAATAGCTCACACGTGATGACTTACACTTAGCGTTATATTAGCAAGATGGTGATGATAATATATGAGCATAATCAGTTTCAAACGGTTTTTGAACGACATTAACCTCATGTTTCTAGAACCTGAAGTTATCTCCTAGGTATTTCATGTTTTCAAAATATTATGTCATGTAAAGTGATTATAGAATATTTTACATCAAATTCACCGATCACAATCTTGAAAAGGTTTTGATACTAAAATAATAAACAAGAACACTCTGTTGTAAAAAAAAATCTTTTTTTTTTTTCATCACTGTTTCTTTTTTTCTTTTAATGTCTCAATTTTTTTTTTTTTTGTATATTGGCACCCAGCTGTTTATTAATGTACCTAATTAGTTATAATTTAACCGTGTTTTTGTATGTTGTGCTGTCTTTTGTGTGCACCAAATAAACGTTTTATCTATCTATCTATCTTTTCAACCATTAGAATTATTTTTGCAAGCCGTACCCAGCTCTCTAAGTGCATACTTCTCTCGAAAGTAATCACAGCGAGGTACAGAGTAAAATAATAAACTTTGTTGTAACACTCCTTACTAACTTGTACATACTCGTTTAATTGTAGATATTACTGCATGTGACTGCCCACTCACATATTTCTATATAAATTCCAAGCACTGCGAAACAATGTTCGCAGAGAAATAAAATTCTAGTAAAACTGTTGTTATTTTCTTTTATTTTTACTCTGTGGTCGTTAAACCAAAGGTGAAGCTATGCACTTTTCTTCATTTCGACACGTTGCTATTCTTTCATTGTCATTTCAAGAAAGACATAGGTCGTGTTAACTCATATTTTATCTTTACTTTTAATACTTCTTACCCGTTTACGAAAAAGGAAAAAAAAGAGTTTTTAGCTTTAATTGGGAGGTCGGACATACTTCGTAGAAGGGTCAAATGTACCTAAACTTATTACCTACCTATAAGTCTACCTATCTATCCTATCCTCCAATGTCCTCCACTAGTTTGCCCATGTCTGCCCATAACGCCTACGCACATTAGTGTTAAGGGCCTCAACAAAGACAGTTACAATGGCTGGTCATAAGATCCTATAACCACCATGCTCTTACAAAATGGACAAGTCTAATCTCGGTGCTTTTTAGGTACTATTTTGTTCCGAGCTCATTGAAGTATGGAAACGCCACCTTTCCATCTAAGTCTTCTATTCGCCTACAATATCTGTGTGTGTTGTATGTCCTCCAAGATCGAATAAAATCACTGGCCAAGAGATTTTTCTGGAAAATAGGCTTTCAGTAGCATGACAACCATAGAAATGGGTTTTCTACGGGTTTTGTCGACGGAAGTAGACAAAATGACAGATTTTGATTGTTTATCTGTCATTTTGTCTATTCTTCCGTCGACAAAACCTGTTTCTATTGTGGTCATACAATGCGTGCAGCTGTAGGTAGTAATTTCCCAAATAATTAGGAACCCATGTATATTTTTTTAATATAAATGTTGATGGATGGAGCAGGAGAAGAAGGCCAAAGAAAAGATGGATGGATTTTGTGAGGAATGATATGAAAGAGAAGGCGGTGAATGATAGCGTGACGGTTGAGTGGAAAAAGAAAACGTATTGCGCCGACCCTAAGTAACATGGGACAAGGGCAGGAAGATATGTTGGTAATAATTTACATTTGACAAGAGATAGATATAATATTCTTATGTACTATCTTTCTACCTACTATAAAAGACAGATAGCTGTGTCGCTATCATATTTTTTTTCTATTTCAGCCAAAAATTTGGCTAAACAACTTGCTTCTTTTGAGCAATGCAATGTAATTTTAAATAATTCAGCCAATAATTTGGCAACAATGAATGACATTGATTATAATTTAAATTAAAAATTAGGACAATAGAGGAAAACTCTTGCCTAATAAACGCAGAAATTATAAATACTGGTTTAAATCATCAAAATGTTACAAAACGTTCTTCTTTACTATCCTCTCACCCATCACATTGTAGTAATTTAAATAATAATAATAATAGTCTAAAAATAGTCCATCAGAATATACAGGGTGTGATAGGTAAGGAATTAGAATTGGAGCTGTTCATGAACTGTAGTTTTATTGATATCTTATGTGTAACTGAACATTGGTTAAAAGTCCACCAGTTCATGTTCAGCTTTAACAACCACCAGGTTGCCAGCTCATTCAGCAGAGTTAATATGATACGCGGTGGGTCTCTAATAATTGTTCGTAACAATATGAAATTTAAAGAACGTAAGGATATTGTGAGCCTCTCTGTTGAGCGAGTTATTGAAATAGCTTGCATTGAGCTTGAGCAGTTCATTGTAATAAGCGTGTACAGGCCCCCATGTGCTTCATATGATATTTTTGAGAAATCTATGGAAGAAGCATTATTAAAGACTTGTAGCAGTAATAAAACGGTTGTTGTCTGTGGAGACTTCAACATCAATATATTAGAAAAATCTGCTACAGTAAATAAATTTATAACTCTATTAAAGTCGTATAACTTGTACAATACATTCTCTGAGCCGACTAGAATAACTGCCACTAGTGCTACCTGTATTGACAATATTTTTACAAACTTAAGACCTTCTAGCCATTTAATTATAAATGAGTTGGACTCTGATCACTGTGGCCAGTTAGTCACTTTCCCTCTGAAAATAGTCAGAGCTCAAAGAAAACTTGTGAGTTTTGTTCCTGTAAATAAAAGTCGCTTAGAACAACTTAAAAATAATTTAATGGAAAAACTACCCGGTTTGCCTTATCACAATGACCCGAATCAAGATTATACCGCACTATTTAACCTCATCAATTATGAGTTTGGGAAGGTTTTCACTTCAAAAACATTGCCTGTTTGTGACCGCGTTATATTTAGTGATTGGGCAACACCAGGAATTTACAAAAGTAGGCAAAGGTTATTTGAATTATATCATGAAAAAACATATAACCATGATGAAACTTTTAAAGAATTTGTTAAGAAATATTCTAAAACTTTTAAAAGAGCCTGTTCCTCAGCAAAAGCCATACACATTAAAAATAAAATAAAATCTTCTGGAAATAAAATTAAAACAACCTGGAATATTATTAATTCTGAAACGGGAAGAACGACAGTACGGAATCGTGACTTCCATCTAAAAATCAATGATGTAGATATTAAGGCAGACGTGGAGGTGGCAACTGAGTTTGAAAATTTCTTCACTAATATTCCAATTTTAACAACCAAAACTCTGTCATCGTCGTCCTCGACTTCTGCTTATTCAATAATAAAAGAATGTGTACCAGAATGTGACAAACTTTTTGAATTCACAATTGCTACTGCTAAAGACATTATAGAATCTTTTAAAGAACTCGATGTAAAAAAAACTGCTGACCTTTGGGGATTATCAGTACATACCATGTCCTCAATAATTGATGTTATTTCACCCTTTTTGGCAATTGTTTTTAACTCTTGTATTGCATCTGGTGTATTTCCTGATCTGATGAAACTTAGCAAAGTGATTCCACTGTTCAAGTCTGGCAGCACAACTGATCCCACGAATTTTCGGCCTATTTCGATTTTACCTACGTTGAGCAAAATCTTTGAAAAATTAATTTTTAAACAGATGTTAGGACATTTCAATGCATATAATTTACTCCATTTAAAACAGTTTGGTTTTACAAAGGGTCGTTCAACTACAGATGCGGGCGTGGAATTACTGAAGAGCATTTTCGAGGCCTGGGAGGAGTCGCAGGATGCTCTTGGCATTTTCTGCGACTTGTCCAAGGCTTTCGATTGCGTCCATCATGATACTCTCATCAGGAAACTGTACCACTATGGTATGAGGGACAAGGCTCTCGACCTTCTGACTTCTTATCTGAACAACAGAATTCAGAGGGTCGATGTTAATGGCAAGAGATCTGCAGGATCTTCGGTCACCATGGGCGTTCCGCAGGGTTAAATTCTAGGTCCTTTCTTATTTCTCATTTATATTAATGACTTGCCTTACCACATAAGGGATAATCATAAGATCGTATTATTCGCAGATGACACATCCCTCATTTTTAAAATCAAACGCCAGTTAGTCAATTTTGAACAAGTTAACGATGCACTCTCTAAAGTTGTGCATTGGTTTAATGTAAATAATCTCCTCTTGAATGAAAAAAAGACTAAACTCATTAAATTTTCAACGCCAAATGTCAGGCAGCTATCTACCAATGTTAAAGTTAATGGAATAGAGTTGGACCCCGTTGAATCGACAGTTTTTCTTGGAATAACCATTGACGGTAAATTACAATGGGGCCCACACATAGAAAAAATGTCAGGTAGGCTTAGTTCGGCCGCCTATGCCGTTAAAAAAATTAGACAGATAACTGACGTAGATACAGCCAGAATTGTTTATTTTAGTTATTTTCATAGTCTTCTGTCTTATGGGATTCTTCTCTGGGAAGCCTGTGCGGACATTAATGCTATCTTTGTTTTACAGAAAAGGGCTGTTCGAGCCATTTACAACCTACCAGGAATAAACACAATCTTGCTGTACATCGCACTCGTCTCCACAGAGTAGGCAACTCGTTCATGGGTCAATGTATACGGTTTTATAACAAACTTCCCATTGACATTCGAAACTTACCCATTAAACGATTTAAAAGCTGTATTAAAACCAAACTTTGTAAAAAAGGGTACTATAAAATCACAGATTATTTAGAAGACAAAAATGCATGGGATTGAGCTGCTCGCTCTGCTAAGCATTGTGACATTTTGAATATTATGGAAAGCCATAAAAATATACCTACCAGTTTTATATATGTACAAATTGACATTATTGAATATTATAGACAAAATGACATGATGATTACTTATAAGTATTGTTTTATTGTGAATGTGAGGACTATGTGGATATTTATTTTTCGTTCTGTTAGTTTTAGGGAAGGTCTGGCAATTTGAGAACTTTATGCGACCTACCCAAACGTCCTTTCTTTGGTATTGTTCGTCAAGTCGTTGAGCTCCTTTAGTTCTGAGTTGAGCTCCACTATTACTGACAAATGCTTGCACTGACTGGACAGGTCCACTCAAATCTGTGTGGTTCTTTCCTCAAAAGACCATTTCAGACTCTTATCTACATGGTCCTCATATGGCCTGACCAAGATTATGTCTGGACTTTAAAGGAGACGGTGACCTCTGAGTTTGTTTCGGCCTTTCTTCTCAGAGTAGTCAGATAGGAAACGCCGACCTCATCTAGCTTATTTTTACAACTTTTTAATATGACGTGTAAAAGTGATTCCAATATCCTATTTACAGAATAAACAATTTCATTTCATTTCATTTCATTTCGATGATGTATTTGTTTAATTTGATAAAAATAAACAAGACTAAAATCTACTTTCAAACATACACAAGCTCATGTAATTATCATGAATGCAAGTTTCTTACATTATAACATACGGTACTTAAGTATTACATACTCGTTCCAAACGAGGGACATTAATATTAATGCGACAAGTTCGACGCGTGCGCTCATAGCATCTTTGTCCTGTATTTAGTCGCTATTTAACGATAAATTTCGTATTTAATGCCTTTTAAACTGGCCTATTTTGTAGCTTCATGCAAAACCGTTTAAGCAAGCGTGTAAGTAATGCAGAATTAAGTCCGTCAAAGTCAAAGTCAAAGTCAAAGTCAAATAATTTATTTCAAATAGGCACATATATGGCACTTTTGAACGTCAAACAAAGAAATAGAATTGATTCTAGTTGCCCCTTCCAAAAGGTAGTTTTCGTATAGAGAAGAATGGGCAAGAAACTCCATCGTTACTCTTTTAAAAATGTTTTACAATATTTTGTATACATTAATTATATAATTATATGTGAAGGCGATGCACCTACAATAAGATTACTAATAAATGGAGCAATAATGAATAAATTAATTACCAGATACATGGTGCTCACATATTTAGAAAGATTGTAAAAGTATACGATATTACAATAGTCCTAACATTGTTACAAGTAGTACTAATAAGTCAGTCCAATAGTTTTAATTATCTAAAGTTGCATTTTGATTCAAGAAAATTAAAAAAATACAAACTTGGAACCAAGTTTAGCGTTATGATATTTTCTTGTTTTTATTTAATGTGTATAGTTTGTATGTAGATTATTTTAATTCATAATTTAATAGAAATTAGTTTTATGTTATTAAAATATAAAATACACAAATTAAAAATATATTTTTGTACTGTTTCTCGTCTCAAATAATTTACTAGTAACTGATTCCGTGTTCTATCATTAAATTCAATTTATCTATTGTTATGGCAAATTTTTGCCTGAAAAGCTATAGGGAGTTAGGTACCTAAATGCATCTTTTTTTTTCTTTCCAGAATTATACAAATGTATGATTCCATACAGTCTAATCTGTGATCATAATGTTCAGAAAAAGGCCTATCATCTAATTCTCGTTCTCTAACTATTTCGGTAACAGATGCAACCATAGATAAAAAAATGCAGTCACGTACCAAAGCTATGTAGAAGCCTGTCCCTTTGTCTTCGTAGTTTTTCTAAATGAACGGATGTCCATTGAAATTTAAATTACCTTCTGAGAAGCTCACTGGCTGGCTTGTAAATAATAAATAAGGTTGAAACTTCGCGTATCTTACAATTCTGTAAAGTTAATAGGAATTTGCAAGCATAAACAGAAGAAATTATTATCTTACTGTCGGCAAAAACCTGGCAGGTAGGTACTTACACTATTTTCTTCAATTATATGGGTTTATAGGTCTGTTATGTTAATGCAAGACACTAAAATTAAATTAAAAATATAAAATACGCGGTGACTTTTGCCTTTTAGAGACTATTTTTAAAACACACTGGTTTTCCAAGAAATTCTAAGGGCATATTTGTCGGACACCTATACTTATGTTATAACTTTGAACGTAACTCAAATGGGTCACAGAACAAATAAGTCACAGTATTATACCTTCATAGAACACGGCCGAAACGACGCACTTCGAAATCTCGGTGTAGGTATTGAATGCGCGGCAGTTTTACGCACGGACGCGGAAGGTTTATCCACCAAGCGGCCCGTAGGTAATTATTTCAAGATCATTGTATGGGTTATTGGTATAACACCAACAACCTCTTAAGGAGTCATTGTACTCATCATTATGAACAACTTTTACTATGGGAACAAATGTGAAATCGCGAAAAAAAAAACAGCTGTTCCGTACATTTATGTTAGCATAACTCGTCAAAATGTACGGAACAACTGTTTTTTTTTTCGCGATTTCATATTTTTTCCCATAGTAAAGAGAGGTCCCCATAGTAAGAGGTTATCGGTGTTTTACCAATAACCCTGTATAATACTGTTTCTTTATTATACTATGACTGGGTCGTGGCAGATAAGTCACGTTGTTTGACAGTCGATACTTAAAGCAGTACCTACCTAGTTATGATAATAATTCCCTGGAATTTTATTTTAATATCATATTGTAATTATTTAAAAATGCATCGTAATAATACGAAGTTGTAAATGTATTGCTGTTATTTATAAAGCTTTTTATTCGTTGTTTGATTAAATTATAGATTTCCTGTATATTTTTAAACATTTATTTTACATTTTCTTATTTATTTTTATTTTTAACCATCAATATGGCGGACTCATAGTTTACTGGTCTGAGACTTGTAACAACATAACTACAGACACGAGAATTTGGAACACCCTGTTAGAAATTCACTTATACTTATGGTGGAGTCACCCATTTGTAGGGTTCCGTACCAAAGGGCAAAGGGTGCCTGTCCGTCCGTCTGTCACAGTCACAGAGCTGTATCTTTTGAACTGTATCACTTGTAATTTTCACAAAGTGTGTATTAGTAGAAGCTATAACAACGAATAATAAAAATTATAAACTTGAAAACTGAAGTGAGTCCCCATAAAAGAAACGTGTTTTTTTTTGGCGTTTTTTGACATGTATTGCTTATTTCACATCTATATAGCACCTCTAGCAAGTATTTTTTTTAAATGTACCTAGTGTTAAATATTGTACATTGGCATGGAACCCTTCGTCATGCGCGAGTCCGAATTGCACTTGGTCGTTTTTTTATATATTTGTAATTATATGCTTCAAATGAAGGGCAACCCTTGAAACAATTCAATGTAATATTCATCTTATCTATATCTACCTCCTTTAGAACACTAGATGCCTTTTTGAAATTTTCAACATGCAATGTCAATAAAACCGATATTCATCGGAATTCGGATTCCCCTTAAAAGTGCGATAAAAAAACATCGCATAATCTTACGTGCGATCTTTGTGATGAGCTCATGACTTAGATAATACACATAAATAGAATATTATGTCCCGACATACCGTATCTACTTGTTAACTTAACATAACAACAGTGGTTGTCACGAGTAGTTAGGTAAATGTAAATATACAATATAAACATTTGAAAAAGTCCTCAGTGGCTACGCAAGAGGTCTTTACAGGTCCTGGATAATAAGAGGAATCTGAGGTGAATTGAGCCGCCACCAGTGAGGTTACTAAGTGTTCGTCTCGTCCTACGCATAGGACAGTCAAAAATTGAGATAAGAAGAAAAATCCTACAAATCTCCTTACTGAAAGGCACATTGGGATGTTTGATTACATTCGCTGAAGCCGATCAAGTGGATATCTTCAGCAGTCATTATCACTATTGACGTCAACCAATAGTTTTCCAATTCTCAACAAAGCCTTACTACCATTAGTGTGCGTTTCCAATGAAGTGGAGACGAGCGATGGTGAGCAGAGACGTGCATGAATCGTCGAATCACAGACGAGACGAGAGATGCGATGAGGATTTTAACCATTATGATTGGTCGATTCCTGCAGGTTTCCACTCAGCTACACTCGTCTACACTTCATTGGAAACGCACCCTTAGGTACTGTAACGCTTTAGGAGCGTTAACTATAGCATGTGAGGATGTGTGGTGGAGGTGATTGCAAAGACGGAGGAGGTTTTGGGAGGACTTATTGATCTACAAGAGACACTTATACATTTCGGAGGTCAGACCTAAACTGAACCTCCCTAAACAAACACACACTCCTAACGTTCGAACACGTTCGAAACTTGTGGCTACGCACTCGTCAGCCTGTATCATATGAGGTTGCGTATCGCATAAAACCCCACAGTATCTATCTCATTGGACCAGTCCCCATCGATTTTCCTTTATTTACCTAAAAAGTATATTCGTCCTTATCCACCAATCCCTGGCGTTTCTCTTTTGTTTACGTTTGGAATATTTGAATTTTAAATAAATTGTTCTATCGTTCTAACCGTCTTCTGTTTCATCCCCAAACTTTCACCAGCTTTCGACTATCAACTCACATAAATAAAACATTTTATAACTTATATGTTCGAAACATGCGAGGTAGCATGTCAATATAATATGTAGATGAGCTTAGATAACAGACTTACCTAATAGTAACGGACGCATTTTCACTTTTCAGTTATTCTTATGATCTGAAAATAACAAAAAAACATGGTTAGTTAAGTTCTGTGCTGGTTAGATAAGTTCCTGAATCAATTATTAGTGGTATTTCGACTAGTTTCATGAAAATGTACTGAAAGAAAGAAAACGTATTTCCCAAGGATTTCAGTGCTAAGCAAGAATCCTAATTTATTCAGTCCCTTTCAGCTAGATCAGAGGATGTTTACGTGATAAATTTTCACAACACAAGCATAAAGTTTAGATACAAAATTATGAAAGTGCGGCACGGTGAAGTTTAGCAAGGTTTGAAGTTCATACATACATCCTTACATAATTATAAAACAAAGTCCTCCGCCGCGTCTGTCTGTCTGTTCGCGATAAACTCAAAAGTACAGCACCGATTTTCATGCTGTTTTCACCAATAGATAGGGTAGTTCTCGAGGAAGGTTTTAGTATATAATTACATATTATAAAAAAAGTCCTACGCTGCGTCTGTCTGTTCGCGATAAACTCAAAAACTCCTGCGCCGATTTTCATGCTGTTTTCACCAATGGATAGAGTGGTTCTCGAGGAAGGTTTTAGTATATAATAACCGACATCCACGCGGGCGAAACCACGGGCATTAGCTAGTAAATGTATATAAACTCACGCCTTTTTTCATAGGGGTAGGCAGAACGCCACCTGCTACGAACAAGTGGGTTATGTTATGGATATTTTTTGAGATTATAAGTGAGAGAAGCATAGCCCGAAAGTCTGACAACCAGTCTTACCAAGGGATATCGTATTACCCAGTTACTGGGCTGTGGAGGTCAGACAGGCAATCGCTCCATGCAAAATACTGGTATTCAGCTGCATCCGACTAGACTGGAAGCCGACCCCAACATAGTTGGGAAAAGGCTAGGCAGATGATGAAGTGAGTGTAGCATAGAATAAAATAAGGTAGGTAGTGGGTCTATAAGTACGCGAATTACAAAAGGTACTTCAAAATACCTATCTTTTATTGATTGTAAGTATTGAACATTAATTCATCGCTTTGCATTAGGTACAAAGCTATTAGCAATCAGAAGAATAATGAGTAACCATCAGGAAAAATCTCATATAGGTAAGCAAAATGCGATGCGCACATTTTGGAACGTAAATACATAACGTAACTTAATAAAATATTTGCGGTCGTGTAAAAACAAAAATTAATTAAAAATAAGTTGTTTTTATAACAAGAAAATCTAGAAAATGAAGTTTTTAAGAAAATTATTAATTTAATATCATTATTCTTCTGACAGTGATCGATGACATTTCGTTCACAGAATTTTGAATCCTGTCGTTTGGGAATAAAGTTCAAAATTATTTTGGATGTGAAAACGAGTTATAACCGTTTTAATGACTAAAGCTGGGAGTACAATGATTTATTGACAATAAGTGATGAAAGATGACCTTGAACTTTTGTCAACTAAATACGCCTAAAAGGGGCACCGAATAATAAAATGTATGACGTGTTCAGCTAGATATTTGACTGGCAAATAATAATCATAAATCATCAATTTGTAGTTACTTACTAAATAAAACTAGATACTTTTAGAATAAGTAGTTTTCAAAATGCCGAAGCAAAATCGTAGAAATTTTCATGAAAATGAAACTGCAATATTTTAAGATGAAAAAGCTCCATAAGACGAATTTATACATGAAATTTAAGAGGAAGAATTCACATACTAATCCTAGATTAATTTGACATTAACGCTTTTAATTGAAAACTTAATAAATTTATGTGTGAATGACATAAAACAACCAAGTGTTATAAGATAAAAAAATTAAATCAAGACAACGTTCGGTCACGGTCAGAGGAAACGTCCTAACGCATCGTCATCTACCTAAATAAGATATTAGTAAACCAACTCAAGGAGGACCTGACGAGGTGTTAAATAAAAAATAATTCTCAAATACTTACTGGCTTGAAAATTGAACAAAAAGGCAAACGGAATTAAAAAAAAACGAGTGCCTACTTCGTTAGTGACAAGTATTTTTTTATTTTCCATGCTTGTCCCAAGTTCTAGTAGGTTTATTTTAAAAATAAAAACAATTGTAATGTTATTTAAGTCAAAATAGTTTTTCCAAACCATTGTATTCAGAAAAAAATGGTATGGCCCAATTTCCACCGTAATTAAAGAACATAGCTATGTCAACAACATTTTTTTCGTTTTAATTAATGATTTAAAAGTGTCACGCATAAAATTAGTTTTAGCCGGCTAACCTAAAGAATACCTGATATCTTAAACAAATATAGAACCTTATAATGCGAATTTGATTAAGGCTTAACCATGAAAGCCCGTTAAAGCCGCGCACAACAAAGCCAAGCTGACCTACATTCTAATAAATGTCAACGGGCGTCTTAAAATACTTAGTAAGCAACTACTTACATGCAGGCTTGCAACACAGGCACTTATTAAAAAGTAAATACACTTTTTTTTTAATTATTGCAAATGTCAAAAAAGCGCGGGAACATACGGCTGCGCTTGCGCCGAGCTCGATAGAGAATGACGTGCCCGGAAGCTGGCGGGGCGCGTTTATATCTAGACATTAAACAGTTATGTTTGAAGAAGGCACAGTGGACATAGAATAGGCGCCGTGGTGCCGTATGCTGCATTTTTTATTATTTATCCGGTATCAAGGTAGGCGTGTGATACGACTTAGGAGGTTTTACATAGTTTTTATCAAATTACTTAACATAAAACCATGACTCCTACTTATGTTAGTAAAAAATCGTTTAACATTAATTGATTTAAGTCATTTTTTCAGCTGTTTCATCTATAAAGATGGCCTTTAGCAAATGTATTTAGTTTAGTGGTAAAAGCTTCAGAACTGAACACAAAAGATTAAAAAAAACGAAATAAGTAATTTTATTAGTCTTTTGCCCAGCTGTGTATGTGAAATACCTATTTGAAGCACTTGTACTGGAACGATAGAGTAGCTATTCAGTGTCCAAGGTGGTAATGGTAAATTGACTAGACTACTTCGAACTTAGGATTTACGAATCATCATCAAAACTGTAAAAATCATTTATTAAAAAAGCACCACAAAAATGAAAAGGTAAAATACTGAATACAGCTTAAACCTACGAAAAATTCATCTGTTTTATGCACCTGAACTAGGTCATCCTGTGTTTCAGCCGACGCAAAAAAATATTAGGTACTATGGCCATTCAACTTAAATAACTCAAGTTACAAATCTATCTCCAAAATCATCGTACAAAATAAAAAACTGTGTATTCTAAACTTTATCAAGTCTACATTGTCGTCCCGTGATATCGAGCACGCGAAACCAATAAATACCTACAACAAAAGAAATCGCCAGTGGTAGAAAGGCAAAACTAAGCGCCACACAGATGCTCGTATAACGAGCGATCAATTTCTTTCTTATTTATTGCTTCTCATTATTTATCTTGGCGGCAAGATTTTTTAGATAAAAAGGCGATTTTAACAGTGGTACGTGCCATCTTTTTCTTTTATGTTTTGTTTTGTCTTTAGTTGATTTACTGTATTCAATACCTACGTGCGTAACATATTTAAAGATTATTTCGTGATTAGTTTTAGGATGAATAAAACATAGTCTGATTCTTCTTCCCCCAATAATTAAATGTGCGTTACCCCAGTAAAATAATGTCGAAAATAGTTAAAAAATAATAATTTAAAAAAGTCATTTAAATCTTACTCCAGTGTAAGTGCAACAAATTTAAAAATGTGCGCAACAATTACAGAACCTGGGCAACTAATTATCTATAAGATTACAATATACAGAGTGTTTGGTGCATCGAATGCCAAATGAAAATGGCGGATAGGAGGGGTCATACGCCATCTTCTCAGGCCCCAAAAAAAATTCTTGGCCCCACGGGAACTTTTTAAAACAAGATGAGGAAAACCGCTAGATGTGACTTGCAAGTAATTTAGATTTTGATAGAATTGTACAACATGACACATTACAATTTTTTTTTACAACAAAAAAAAATAAGTAATGCCAATACCTTTTTTTTTTTACTGAAGTCCAGAAGGCTCTGGACCCCAATTTTATTATTATTATTATTTTTGAAAAATCCTAATAAAAAATTTCAAAAATAATAAAAAAAAAAAATTGGGGCCCAAGGAGATTGCCCATTACCCCTCCTATCCACTATTTTCATTTGGTGAACTATGCACCAAACATCCTGTACCTATAATAAGCACACAATATTTCAAGATCAGCAAAACGCTTCCTCAGATGCATATTATTTTCACCAAATCCAATTACTATTTATAAATCATCTCCTTCTGTTCTTCTACGACTTCACTAATCATCATAAATTATTTCAGGATGTCAATTCCTACTGCAGCCTCATCTTTCTGTACTTATTCGAGTCGTAGCTAATCTTAATTCTGCGCGTGCACAGCCAGTGGCGGGACAAGCAATTACTGCCTTTAATGAATGTCTAATTACCTCCAACCCGTTCTTTAATCTTTAATTTCTTAAGGCGTTTTAACAGATTCTGAACTAGGTACTGAGTTAACCACATAATAGGGTCAGCGTCATAATGTAATGTGGAGATTTTACTTTGGAACTATATCTATTAGACTACTATCGATAAAATACAATAGACGCAGATATATTTAGTAACCTAATCCGCTTGACTATCGATAAACTACTTTCTGGCTTCGTTCATACTCATTCCTAGTTCGAACTCACCCGGTCCATTGAACCCTTGCAGCTGATAGGCATATAAAAAGCGGGCGAGTTCTGTCTATAGCTACATAATTATGTTATAGTCCTCCAGTGGGGCCTAGACAAAGTGACATTCTATCAGCGATATCGATGATGGAAAAGGCAAAAATGTATAGGACTGACATATCTATCGAAAACCTTATATCAATCCTGTTCAAAGTCTTTGTAGAAATACGAAACGCTTTCGAAGCGATTGTCACTTGTCTAGGCCCTCTGGCCGTATTTCGGCCATGGTGGCCAATCTCAACGGAGACTAGCCATCGGCGCAGGAGATATTATAGTGCACAAGTATGTGCGCAGACACAGGTGCACTCTCTCTCTTCTCACTCTCATAGTCCGATGGGAAGACAATCCGACACGACCGGAGACAGATAGGCTTAAAGTGCTTTCCGAGACACGGGGGTATCACACCGCCATCTTCCAAACACTGGGCTGTTACTAGAAATTCCTAATGGAAAAATTCATTTACACTTTGCCCAATGAGAATCGAACCCAGGACTCAGCGCTTCCGACCACAAGACCAACGGGATAGTTGATAATTATGTAGATAGGCATCGAAAGGCTTCTTCTCTCATATCAACATAAATTATACGAGACAACATTATACCCTGCTAACATAATTACCCAGTGAACAAGGTTAGTAACGGCCAATGGTGCTGACCTCTCAGGGCGTGCTAGATGTTTTTAATGACATGAATCAACAATGTCATAATTACGAAATTTAATTTATTTTTAACCTATCTATACAAAGTCACTGGCTGGGCATAAACTTCTCGCAAGATGAGCCACAATTCCCAAGCCTGCACTGGTCTTGGACTCTAAGTCCCACATGGGACATGAAAAACATAATTAGGTACCTTTTACTATTATTACTATACTATATATAGTACTAACTGATGCCCGCGGCTTCGCCCGCGTGGGTGTCAGTTATTATATACTAAAACCTTCCTCGAGAACCACTCTATCCATTGGTGAAAACAGCATGAAAATCGGTGCAGTAGTTTTTGAGTTTATCGCGAACAGACAGACAGATAGACGCGGCGGAGGACTTTGTTTTATAATATGTAAGGATACTATAGGTACTATATTTAATAATTCCTTGTTCCATCTCACCTGTCACCTCTTCCTGCGGAAGGCATACTAATGTTACTAGGAAACGACTGTTTGTTGTCTGTTTAACAATTATTTTAACAACACAACAGCTATGCTACATTACCGCTGCATGAGTGGCTGATTGCATGTGCAACCGTAATATAATAATCAGGAACTCGACTTTTCCTTGTATTATCGAGATGAAGGAAAAATATTGAATGTTGCATTTAATATTGAGTCAAACACTTTGGTTTTCAAGTATCTTGTGAAACCAACAAAGGTATACAGGGAGTAAAAAGACCCATTACATAGCCGTCAACTAAGCATTCTCAAAAATAATTTCTGGGAAACGTATGAAAAATCGCTGTTTACGGTAGTGCGCATCGTAATTCGTAACGCACGCAAAACATTATGTTTATGGGCGCATGCAAAGGTTCTGGGTTTCTTTAAAAAACGTCTGAAAAAACTTGGAACTTTGACCTTCAATATCTCCGTAACCAGAAGTTTCCTCAGGTGTGCTCCAGAACAAAAAAATATCACTGACTGGAATAACAAGTGACTTTCGGCTTCGTTAGGCGTCTTTTTACACCCGTTATTGTAGGGAGGTATGTCTAAATCGTGCACGTCAATTTGACGTTTCCCAGTAAGAGAGTTATTGGTAAGAAGCTTCAGAAGGTTGGATCTTTACAATTATGGGTGACAGTTCAAAGCTATTTCTCAGACATGAATCAATCTCAATGTAAAAACAGTAACCAAAGTGAAACGGATCATGAAAATGCCAAATAATGAGATCACACAAACAGCGTCAATAGGTTTTACCCACATTTTTCTAAAAGCTTTCAAAATCAGTCAATCTGCCTAGCCTTTTCCCAACTATGTTGGGGTCGGCTCCCAGTCCAACCGGATGCAGCTAAATACCAGTATTATACATGGAGCAACTGCCTATCTGACCTCCACAATCCAGTAACTGGGTAATACGATACCCCTTAGTAAGACTGGTTGTCAAACTTTCGGGCTTCTAACGATCCGGAACGACTGTCAAAGATCCAGGAATGACAGCCGGGACCAACAGCTTAACGTGCTTTCCGAGGCACGGAGGAGTCTCGGTATGTAAAGATAGTCACCCATCGACGGACCAACCCTGGCAAGAGTAGCTTAAACTGATGGATCGACCCATGCGGCTGTTATTACGTAGTCACGCTTTCAAAATACAAAAATATTACTTTCCCAAAAAAAGTGGCGTTCTCCTATTTTTTGTAAGCATTAATCATTCTTAGTTCTACTTAGTTAATAGGTATATTGTTCTGAGAAAGAAAGTTTCCATTGTATTCAAGAAAATATGAATGTCCAAACAGTGTGCAAGTATAATTTACTGAATGGTGTAATCAATGTGATATATTTTAACATCTGGTTAAATACTGACCTAAATACACCAAGTTATGGCCAGCGAAAAATTTAATTACGAAATATTCCTTATACCTAGTAAAAACAATAGTCGTGGACACACAATAATAGTCCCTGAAGTTGTATAGTTATAGGCGGATGATAAAAGAATGATGGATCAATCTGCTGAGCCTTTTCCCAACTTTATTGGGGTCGGCTTCCAGTCTAACTGGTTGCAGCTGAATACTAGTATTTTACATGGAGCGACTGCCTATCTGACCTCCACAACCCAGTAACTGGGCAATACGTTACTCCTTGGTAAGACTGGGTTGTCAGACTTTCGGGCTTCTGACGACCCGTAACAACTGTCAAAGATCCACGAATGACAGCCGGGACCAACAGCTTAACGTGCTTTCCGAGGCATGGAGGAGACTGGGTATGTAAAGATGGTCACCCATCCACAGACCAACCCTGGCAAGCGTAGCTTAACCTGATGGATCGACCCGAGCGGCTGTTATTACTTAGCCACGAGCTCCTGAGAATGATGGATGCCTATATTAATTATTCAAAAAAAAAAACTGCTTCTTTTGACAAGTCAGGGTGAGAAAAGCGTGGCCACTATTTACAATATCTACGATACATTGTAATAGCCAATCAATTTTCACGCCTCCCCCTTTAGACCAAGGCCAGATCTTTTTTTATATATTCGGATAGCTCATGATATCAAGAGGTCCAAAAAAAATATATATATATATGCTTTATTTGGCGGGATAAAGCCAGTTACTAACAAATTAAAAGGCGACTATATAAGTATATAGACATCCTAACTAATATTATAAATGCGAAAGTGAGTTTGTTTGTTTATGTTTGTTGGTTTATTTTTTACGCTTTCACGCTAAAACGGCTGGACGGGTTTGGATGAAATTTGGCACAGGGGTAGACCATGACCCAGAATACGACATAGGATACTTTATATCCCGGTATTCCTATGGGATCGAGACTTACGCGAGTGAAACCGCGAGGTGCAGCAAATTGTTAATAAAAATATTTGGTTTGCAACAGAGAATCGAGGACACATTCGCATTTACGGAAAATTACTACCATTATCTGATGAAGTCTCGATTCTTCATGCATTGTAGGATTAAAATACTGCGTGGCATCTTATTGTCGCGTTTCGTATAATTATGAGATGCCATAAATATATTTTTTTCTTTTGTAAAAGTGACAAGATCATTTGACATCGTCGCCTAGCTAAGCTTACTGAAAGTTTCTAAATTTTTACATACATAAATGTGGAATTGTGGACATTTCAGGCTGTTTTTTTAATATCTTTGTCAGTCTTATAGAATAAATTGAACGCTTGACAGTTTTTGTATTAAAGAACTCAAAAATACAAAAATATTACTCGCATTAAGTTAATATCAGACAAGCCCTCAACCATTTAAAAAAAAACTTAAAAATATAGGTACCCTTTATTTTTCTTATTCCAGTAGATTTTTTTAAATTTCCCGAATGCCTAGCCTACCTATTCAGTCTTCCGTCTAGCTATTTATTATCCAGCGTATAGTTAGGAACCGCTTTTCGATTTAATTCCGTCTTAACTGACCTACTATCAAGCAAATGAGTTGTAGTGTGCACGACTTTCAAGCCACAACGTTCAAGTTCGTTCCACAATCCACCTTTAAGGTTAAAAGTTCACTTTAGGAATTCATTTCTTATTTATAGTGTTGTTTACGTTAGAGGAAACAAAACAAAATGGTGGTCGTCTCGTCTACCTGCAGTCGACGCGCGTTCTTTAACTTCTATGCCCTTCTCGGAATCCTAATTGTTTTGTTTTGTTGTGTGACTGCGTACCAATAATATGTCTGCGAATACCAGAGGTTGTGGTGTTCTTTATTTTTCGTGCTTTTGTTCGACTTAGGAGTAGGTATTTAAATGTAGGTAATGCGATTTTATTTTTTGAGACAGGTATAATCAGTCTTTTTACTCGACTGTTAACAACGGTAATATTTTCGGTAATGTTGTTAAGATGAGGTCCACAGTAAAATAATAATATACAGGCTGTTTGGTGCATTGTTTGCCAAATGAAATAATGAAAATGGTGGATAGGAGGGGTGTGCTACCTCATCAGGTCCCAAAAAAAATTCTTGGCCGGACAAAGTTTTACTATAACAATTTTTTATTATTATTTTTGAATAATCCCAAAGTCAGCCTTTGAACTTTAATAAAAAAAGGTATTGGTATAGCCTCCTAATTTTTTTTCAATTGTAATGTCTTGTTTTTCGGATCTATCAAAATCGAAATTACTATTAGGTCTTTACCTATGAAATTGCCGTTTTGTATGAAAAAATTTAAACGATTTTTTTTCATGTATTTTTTATTTGTATTAATCGAAGTAATCACTCATGCAATCAATGCATCTTTGCCAACGCAGTGGCAGTTTATTGATCCCTTCTTAAAGAAATCAGCTGGACGGGAGGCAACAAATTCTTCAAAGGCATTTTGTACTGCCTCTCGGGTATTGAATTTTTTTCCCGCCAAGAAGTTATCCAAATTCTGGAAAAAGCAGTAGTCTGTAGGCGCAAGGTCTGGTGAGTAGGGCGGATGACGGAGAGCTTCCAACCCCAGTTCTTGCAACTTGGAGACCGTCTGCTGTGCAGTATGAGGTCGTGCGTTGTCGTGCAGGAGCAGCGGAGACGAGCGATTGACCAATGCTGGTTGGAGATGTGCCAGCTTCTCCATCATTGTGTTCAGTTCTTCACAGTACACATCTGCAGTAATGCTCACCCCGTTTGGTAAGAAGCTGTGATGAATCACACCGGCGCTAGACCACCAAACAGTGACCATCACTTTTCTAGGGGTAAGTTTTCGTTTAGAGCATTGTTTAGGTACTGAACCAGGATCCAACCAACTTGCTGAGTGCTTGCGGCTATCAAACAGAATCCATTTTTCATCGCAGGTAACAATGCGGTTCAAAATTCCTTCATTTGTGTGTCTGTTGAGCAGTGCAAGGCACGCCTCGACGCGTACTTCGCGCTGGTGATCATTGAGTTCGTGGGGCACGAAACTTGCCAATTTGACGCAAATGGACCAATATTGTTTTGACGCTAACGTCGAAAGCTGCTGCTAATTCAGCCGTAGATTGTGTATCATCAGCTTCCACAATCGCCTTTAATTCGTCATTGTCGACCAAAGTCTTCGGGCGACCGCGAGGTTCATTTTTCAGGTCGAAATTTCCAGAACGGAAGCGAGCAAACCAATAACAGGTGGTGCGTTGGTTTGTAGTGTTAGCTCCGTAAACGTCGTTGATGTTGCGTGCCGCTTGTGCCGCGTTGCTGCCACGACGGTACTCATATTCCATAATTACTCGAATTTTTAACGTATCCATGATGACGAAAAAGATTGAAATGCGATGAAAATGTAACACTAATCATTAAACAAATGACTTCTTTTGAAAAAAGAATTCCAAGTTTTTAAAATAAAATTAATTTGAAATTAGAATTCTTAGCCAAACAAAAATTATTTTGATTTGAAATGGCCAGTACTGCAGAACGGCAATTTCATAGGTAAAGACCTAAAGTAACATTTAGCTCTGCTCTCTCATCTGGTTTTACGTGGGGCCAAAATTTTTGGGGCCTTAGAACATTGCATGACCCGTCCTATCCGCCATTTTCATTTGGCAAACGATGCACCAAACACCCTGTATAAGTAACCATCCTATTGCCAAGACTAAAACAGTACCTTAGCGAAACATGGTTGTACAGTCACGAGCAATAATATGTATACACTTAGCAACTTTTAAAAGTGATTTTCTCCTACTGTATTGATTGTAACTTTATGATATTACGAATATAGTATTTTGGAACCCCTATTATTATGAAAAAATTATCATCTCAAAGTTACAATTTTAATTCCACGAGAAAATCGTTATTGAATTTTGCTGAGTGTAAACATATTTTTGCTCGTGACTGTACTTGTAGTCTGCTTAACATAAAATTTATAATATAATATTTACAGCAACTGCACTGATTTACGTATTCTTTTTAATAGTTTTTAAGTGATTTTGTTCATAAAGAAATTTTGCTTTATTTTCTTTCTTTCTTTCGCTATTGATTTGGTGCAAATATATACAGGCTGTAAGGGTAAACAGTCTTGTCATTCAAACCATGGGTAGTTGACTTAAATATAAAAATAAATGACCGAACACAACAAAAAAAAAACTTCATTTTCATTAAAAGATTTTAAAAAGTTTCTATCCGACACCGTGCTCTCTAGCGAAACAGCTGACTGACTGAGGGAGGGGTCGCGTTCGCGGCCGGTCAGGTCACATCCCGTACCCCCGCCCGTGTTGAGACGCAAGTTCGTTTCCCTAGCGCATAGGTCAACGAAGTTGCGTTTATGTGGTAAAATGTAGATTTAAAAAAAAAAAAAAAAAAGTTGTCATTTTCTATTGATTTTACGTTCTATAAATGAAACCAAACCACTGGTTGCAAGGATAACGGTGTTTACCCTAACACCCTGTATACAGAGCGTCCCACGGATATGCCACATGGAGGCATGTAACAAGAGGGAAACTACCTTGAATATTGTAGATGGAATATTTTACTGAAAGAAGACATTATTTGAATTTAAAAAAACAATTTAAACTGCATTCATAGATATTTAAATAATTACATGGTTGAACCGGGAATCGAACCCGTTACATGAGAAAAATAATCACCTGTAGCTTTATCGTACCGATCGAAAGGCTTCATCATAAGGATTATTTTTTGCTAAATAACATAGTGTCACAAATAAAAGGAAGACCATGAATTTTTAATCTGTATACAGTAGCATAGGCACCTAGCTACTTGAAAGTAGAAATAAGTCAACGTCGCATCACTTTTTACTATTATTTCATGAGTAAAATAAAAAAGTAGACGCCGTTTAGTTTTTGTAGGTACGTCAAAAAATCGGTCAATATGAGCTTGAATGTTTGTGCCAAAATCCTACTTTGATACCAAAGCCTGTTTGCAAACACCACATTTAACATTAGTTAAAATGTTCACCGTCTGAAATGATTTAATGACCCCTAAAATGCTGATGTATTAGTTTCTTTGGAGAGACTAAATAATAATACCTATACGATTTCTATATTAAAATTACGTCCTAGTAACTTCTTTTCTAGCCACGAATACTTAATCATTAAGTTAATTTTTAATACTTTCTAAAAAGCCCAAATAGTATTTTCTATGCGGTTGTAGGTATACCTACGACGGGAGAATTCATAAAATACGTTCTTTTTAGTTTAATATACTATACAAGTATATGTATACATACCTAAGTAAGTAAATATACTAAGTAGGTATATATACTTACGTATGTGAACTTACACTGGAGGACTCATCTTCTGTTTCTGCGTACCTGTTGATGGAACCAACCAGGAAAGTAACGGATCCAGGGGGCTAAGGGCCTCAAGCCCCCAGAACCATCTGGATCCACCCCTTTTTTTATTTGTGTGAGGGTGGGAAATCATCAGACTTCCCCCGCTCTGGGCGGAGCGGGAGGGCGTGTCAGACACTTTTACTGACTAAAATCCACCCGTGTTCCTTCAGTTGCCTGTTGCCAACTGCCCCGGTATCCCTTTCGGACTTTCCCGCAACCCTGGCAGGCTTTTTGAGACGCGCGTGGAACACAACGCGCAGTCGACCCGGGCCTGGTCCTTATCGGATGGCGAGCTATATCTGGTGGATCCAGATCGTCGGTTGTTTTTTATTTTGTAAAAAGGATTTATTTTTAGTTATGTTATGCTATGAGGTATGTGCTAAGGTAGCCCACAAAATTCCAATTTTCTTACGTTTTTTGCAATTTGCAGGTCAGTGTCAGGTTGTATGTTGATTACATTATCATTTGCGACCGTAACGAATATGGCTTTACAGAATTATAATAACTAGAATCAGCAATACAACTCCTTAAGTTAGAATAGGCATCATGATTTAATGACATAGTCACAAAAATCTCAAAAATCATCAATACAACTCTATAAGTACATATTACCCTATATTCAATAGGGTAATATTATAATTCTATAAATGAATATTTGATACGGCCGCGAATCATATTTAGATCAACATACAACGATACTGAAATGCAAATTGGAAAAAAAATCAATCGATAAAGACAGGCTGGGATGAATTAAGTACACCTAAATCCTTTTTTTGTATAACGCCGGTAGCACACCCCTGCCGCGAAATAATATAATTCGCGGCAGAGGTGTGCTACCGGCGTAAGATCTACGATCTACTCATTCAAATTATTCTGACATAAATAACAGTTACATTATCTCCCTTAAATAATATTTGTCTGCATTGTACGATGTAATCACGGTAGCCATAATAGCACCAACTAAAATAATATTGCCCGGCGTTGCTTCACCGGATAAACATAAAAAAATGTCGCAATATCATACACGTAATTGATACCATTTTATGATAGCAATCACATACTATTATGTAAAATTAGAATTATATTGAAAATTCTTAAAAAATACTTTGACCTCGATTTTATTCAGATCATATATGTCAATGACGAGTGTACTCCATTATAGCGAACTTCGTTACAGCGAAGTACGTTACAACGAAAGTACGTTATTGCGATGTACGTTACACTTACAACGAAAGTACGTTATTGCGATGTACGTTACAATTACTTCAATGTAACGAACTTCGCTATAATGGGGTAAACCCGTCAATGACATTTGGCTGTTATTGTCAATTTTCATTTTATAAACTGTTATTAATGCTTGTTCCTTGGTTTCAATGAGAAGACATTTGTGAGGAAACTGAAATGCTGAAAAGAAAAAGGAAATTTGCTTACGTCGCTAGCATAAAATTAAAACTCGGTGCTTTAAACATTTTATTTTCTATTCAAAATCGCGTCAAATAAAAAAAAGTTTAAAAAAAAATCTTACAGCTACAGAATTATTTTAAATCGTAAATCAACCGAAAACTCTATTCCACCAGCTTGTATCACCATTTCTAGAAATTGGGGATTTGGTTGTAGGTGGCTCCGTTATCTTCTGGGTCGTAATCGGTTGGGAAGTAGACTGAATCGGTTGGTTTGTAGGTAGAATTGGTTGGTTTGTTGGCTGGATTGGAGTGTTGACGGGTTGGTTAACAATCGGTTGGATCGGCTGACTGCTAACAGGTTGGTTTACGATGGGCTGGATAGGAACTTGTTGTTGAATAGGAATCGACTGACCATAAGGTCCTGGAGTCAGATTTGGGATCTGCTGGGGTTTAACAGTCTCCTGACCTGAAATAAAAGCTTTCATTTTGAAATGTATACTTGTATCTAGACATATAACATAACATCACGCTACAGGCGTTATGTTATATCCCAGAAGGGTTAGGCAGAGGTGTACACACGGCTACACATCAAGCTATACATTTCCAGTTTATGCTGATCTCGCACAGTACAATGCGAGGTCATCTTATACTGGAAATGTATAGCTTGATGTGTAGCCGTGTGTACCTGTAGTCCACCTGGACATTATAAGTTAATACGAATTTAAGCCTGAGATAACTTATTGAGCTACAACATTCATATTGAAAAAAAAACGCTCACAAACTGTTTCCAATACTTAGTATTACTTTAGTGAACTCCAATAATTTGTTTTAACTTTTCTAAATGGAGACTAATAAAGAAAACCCCTTATAAACGTTGCTTGATTAATGTATAGTTAAGCAGATGTTAATCACTACGCCGGATATAGATTGCTGAAACGTTACATGAAATGTAACGCACGTTGCAACAAATTCGCCTAGTTGTTGTTACATTAAATTTCATGTTGCATTGCATTAGGACGACTTGTTAGTGTTACATTTAATTCAAGATTCACCATTTGTACCTGGCATTATTTAACTTTGAGCAACTTTAATAAGTTAAATATTATTAAATGTGCTCCAGGCCGAATCTCAGCGGAGACCAGCCTTCGGCGCGATAGATATTATAGTACACAAGTGTGTGCGCAGACACAGGTGCACTCTCTCTTCCGTCACTCTCATAGTCCGATGGGACGGCAATACGACACGACCGGAGAGTATCAGGGGCAGGGCCAACGGCTTAACTTAACGTGCTTTCCGAGGCACGAGGGTATCACACCGCTAACTTCCAAACTCCGGACTTTTCCTAGGAAATTCCTATTGGCCCACACTTTGCCTGACCCGGAATCGAACCCAGGACCCCACGCTCAGCAGTCGCGCTTGCGACCACGAGACCAATGGGGCAGTCAATAATAAAAACAAGTAAAATAATTAATATCTAATACAATACGGCCGATATGACTTGGCAGTTCCGAACTTCGTGCAGAGCGCTGCGCAATAACATTGCTTAGGAACAAAATGGTGACATGAGGCGGGTGTGAGTGAGAGAACATGCGCGAAAGTTCCTAGTGCCTATGTTCAGACCTGCCAAGTTTTATCGGCCGTATTGTAAGTAAAATAGTTAATATCCTAAAATTAAAAATAAAGATTTCACATAATTACCAGAGTTACCAAACTTATTATGGATATCGACAAACTCAGTTGGCTCTTCGATCTTTCCTTCAAAGAGCACCACTCCTTTTTCATTATCCCAAATGAAGAAAAGGAAGGGTCTATCAATTCTTAGGTTGACGAAGTTGTTGATCAGGGGAACAACCATGCCTGCAGTGGCTGCGGCGGCCAACGTGCCTTTCTCATCAACTTGCATGTACACTTTGTGGATGACGCTGTCCAGGTGACCTGAGGCTCTGTGGTCTACGAAGAGGCCTGAGAGGTTTGCGGCAGGGGAGAATAGAGTTGTGATGCGCATCTGAAAGGTTAAGAAATAATAAGATGAGATAAAATAAAATAATAATATTGTTTGTATGATGATATTGATTGTGTCACCGGTGACTGAAAAGTTGTGCGGAAATCGGTGGTCATTGTATGGGCACGTGCGTGATGCGAAGGAATGAGGAAAATGTTGTGAGGAAAGTTTTGGGTATGAATGTCGATGGCTATATGAGTAGGGGAAGACCAAAGAAACGATAGATGGACTGTGTGAAAGATGATATGGCTAGAAAAGGGATGACTACCGAGATGACGGCTAATAGAGAATTATGGCAGAAAGAGACATGTTGCGCCGACCCCAAATAAATTGGGAAGATGATGAAGAATGATGAAGAATGATGAGGTGAATGATGTGATGATATTGATTGATTGCATACAAATAAAAAGGCAAGCAACGTGTTCTTTACGAAACGTAACACATTTGACACGGTAAATTACAATGAAGGCCGTTTTTAATTCAATTCTTTGTGTAAATGGTGGAATATTTATAAACGCGGCTACAGAGAACGAGTTGTTTACATTTTTCTGTGAACAATTAGTAGAGCAGAGCACCGCAAGTGTCGTTGTCGGTGTCATTGGTATCCATCATCTAAAAGGCTAGGCAAATTGAGACACAACCTCTCTGTTGCACGTTTTTACAAGAAAGGCTGCTGAGGTTTGTTGTTCATGGGTTTTTGCAACAACGTTCAGTATATTTAAATCTTACTTTAGAGACAATACTTACATTTTTTAGCACCTCCACCATATCATCACTGTACTCAACAGTAAACTTGGGCATGGTAAGGATGACGTCAGACGGCTCCAGCAGCTTGGATATCTGCAGTAAGCCAATGTACGGCAGGTCACGGATGAGAGCCACTCCAGCGTCACGGTCTTGGGGCACTAGCAGGATCATTGAGTAACGGTTACCCTGGGAGGAAAAGAATTTGTTTTTATTTAATTAATAAAAGAAAAAATAATGCTTGAGTATTGACCAAAAGTAGATCGCATCATCATGAGGTAGATATCATTTGAATCCTTTTTTAGGGTTCAAATTATACAGGGTGTAAGGGTAAACACCGTTGTCATTCAAACCACGGGTAGTTGACTTAAGTATAAAAATAAATCACCAAGTAACAACAAAAAAAAAACGTTATTTTCATTAAAACATTTTAAAAAGTTTCTATCCAACACCGTGCTCGCTAGCGAAACAGCTGACTGACTGAGGGAGGGGTCGAGCTCGCGGCCGGTCAGGTCACGTCCCGCGCCCCCCCACCCGTATTGAGACGCAAGTTCGTTGCCCTAGCGCATAGGTGAAATACTTTAGTGATAAAATGTAATAAAAAAATGTTAGTTTACCATTGATTTTACGTACTATAAATAAAACCAAACCACTGGTTTCAAGGGTAACGGTGTTTACTCTAACATCCTGTATATTAGGGCCTGTCAGGAGACCCTTTTTCTCAGTAAACGATGACACGCTTGATTTGTATGTAACATGTTAACAATGCCACCTATAGCAGCGGTCGCCAAGGCGACTCCATGCATGGTACCAAGGACATATCTTTATTTTTACCTCGTATGGCAATTCCAAAGCGTGTGCTCTCAGGTTGTCCACATAAGCGTAATTGAGTTCTGCGTCCAACTCCATCATGGCCACGTTCCTACAAACACCGTCTTTGAAGAAACAGTCGGCATGCGTCAGCTTAGGTTCAAACTCGTGCAACCAGGTGCCCTTGAAGTACAGCGCGTTCGTTACTAGCAGCTCCGTTTGTGGATTGATGTACGCTGAAATGTTATAAACGAGGAGGATATTGAGAGAAAATATACAAAACTTCCTCAAAATTCACTGCGAGATTTTCTATTTTTGAGACATTCACATTTGCATTTGCATTATTTAACATAGGTATTTGTTCCTTCTTTATCTAGTATCATGGTCTGTTCGAGTCTCTAGTGGCTCAGCACTTCTTTCTTTCAGTTTTAGTAACCTACGTCTGAAGACGTTTCTTCAAAGTCAAAGTCAAATAATTTATTACAAATAGGCACATAAAAGGCACTTTTGAACGTCAAAAACAAAGAAATAGAACTGATAATAGTTGCTTCAACTAGATTTTATAGAGTTGCTCAGATAGACTCGAAATATTTGCTATCTGGTAGCCCTGATAAACTTTGAGTGCTTCAAAATCAAAATCAAAAGTCATTTATTCAAACTAGGCTGAGAATCAACACTTTTCGAACGTCAAAATCACATAAGACAGTCCCCCAAAAACGCCCACCCTTCACCACTTTCTAGTGCTTTAGCTGGGAAGAAGAAGTGGCGCAACAAACTCCCCAGCAGCACAGCTGTCTGTTCAGTTAGAAAAAAATGATTCTATACAAAAGTATGCAAAATCATTTACATTATGTAACACAAAACATAAATCTAATATTAGCCATATGTCAGCTAGCACACGCTATCACACAAGAAGCACTCAAGTCCAAGTATGGTGTGCTTATTTCACATAGGCAGATCGGGTTAAAACTATCTCAACTTAACGCAGAAATATCAACAAGAACTTAGGTTAAATGAGTGAAACCTACATTGATCAATAATATTCGGGATCAGCCCTTTAGTCTTGCTGCCCACCCAACCATTAATAATGTCAGCAGCAGTCCTTGGGTCATTGAAGTCCATGTTGTTTACTTCAGAGAAATAGAGGCGCTTCGCCATCATCTCGTATTCTTTCTTGAGCTGCAGCTTCTTCGATACAAACAAACCGTTTGCGTTTTGGACGGATACACTGGTTGTGTTTACCTGCAATTAATTTTGTATAAATGTGTCAGAAAATTATAAAATTGTTGCTGAATGATTATCTGGTCTACATTTTAAAATGATTGCCTGAAGTTAGCCTGAATAGAGCCTTACATTGAGCATGCTCCGTCTGTCCATTGTCATCGTAAACTTTACCTAAATGAAGAATGGCATGCAGTATTTGGCTAAGGCTAATTTATTTCATTAAACACCATTTTTTACATTTATCGACCGATCTACGAGATTTTTGGTACACCAGACTTTGCACAATACAAATATGGAAATACTCAGCAACTTTTTTATATATAGCACAGTCTCAACTGCAAAACATATAAAAGCGGCTCCCTGAAATTACGTCTTTGAAATTTTCTATAACTTCAAAGGCTTCATTAGTGTAGCTTGGGTATACATTTTTATTCAACTGACAATAATTTACCTGCAAACCCTTCATAAATGCGCTCAATAGTTGCCTATAGTCATCTTTATTGGGTGACAGTCTTAAAGCACTCTGGATTTCTGCAGCAGTGGCCCCTCGGGCACCTTCCAACAACATTGCTAGTGTTGACTTAATGCTGGCTGGAGAAACCATGACGTTGCCACTCTTCCCTTCGGCGCAATACCGAAGAAGATCGATGTCAAAGTAATTCAGACGTGAATTTGAAGTGCCGGAAAGACAGTCCAAACTTTGGAGTGAAGCGAAGATTAAAACTGAAATAAGGAAAATGATAAACTAAATAAAAGACACCTTCATTTGTCTGGGCTATAATAAACATGTCAGATTGTCTGCGAACCGTAATATTATCCCAATAATTTTGTATTTGTTGGGGTTCACAAAAGAAAATTACAAACCTACATATATATATTTATGTATCTTTAGACAAAACGAGTTCTTATCATTCTCAGGCAATAAAATCGACTTCAATAGATTTGCGTTCTTCGGATCAATAGCATTGCTACGTATTTGCTGATATGCTTGTATGTTCAGAGCATTTTATAGTTTGTTATCATGCTCAGCTAAGTCTACACAAATATTGATGCTTCTGCTGGTGCCATTATTTACATCATCATTGTATCCATCAATGTTCTACTTTGCTTTTGTTTCTTTGGTACATTTACAAATTAGAGCCAAAAAAAATCCGGAAATAAATATCCGGATTTATAAATCCGGATATGTGAAGGTGACATCGTCATCCTCCTCCTAAAGGGATGGGAGTATGCTGATGATATTTTAGGAATTGATATTTATGATATTGCTGGATTCGTTGTTATGACACATGTATTATAATGATATTGCCCAATTTATTTGGGTTTGGCGCAGAATGTCTTCTCCCATACATCTCTCAGTATTCATCCCCTTGCGTTCTATGTCATCTTTCACCAAATTTTTCACTCAATCTTCATCGATTCTTTTGTTTCCTCTACATAGCCGAATGGCTTGAGGTACCTACATTCTATTCAAACCATTTCTCACAAACCCATCATATAATTATTATCTTAAATCTGCACCAAAGACAAAACGAATAGACTAATGATACCGGTTTCATTTCAAAGGAAAATGATAAAGGTCGTTCCGAAGATATTAAATACCTATTTCCTATCTTTTATAATGAAATCATAGAATGCACATACATTATATCGTCGTCGTTAGCTTACTAGATACATACTACGGAATCTAATAGAAGAATAATTACAAGGAAAAGTCCCAAGGTTGAGGTATATTATTATACAGACATAGTTGATCAAAATTTCGATTAAAAAGTAGCATCGATTCAAATTGTCATTCGAGAACACCTAAGCAAGTTAAATCATGGATGTATTGACAAAAAAGCTACCTATCAAGTTCTCAAATAATAACATTGCAAAAAAGAACAAACTAAAGTTTTTTACTTCTAAAAAATTTAAATGACTTACCAGCAGCTATTGTGGAACGCATGTTTGAAGTTTTTTAGAACTATTTACATAATAAAATAACAAAACCGGTTCACGATACTGTTCGACGAACCGACGACCACAAGCAAGTCGTCAAACAAACGCACTGACTTGGATTCCTACACAAAACTTGCAAGATACTGTGTGACGTAGTCAAAGAGATGACTAATACATACGACCTTTTAATTTTAAACATAAAACAAGTTATAGCTGAGGGTATTTACGTTCATTTAACTTATTTTTATCCGGTTCAGGTTTTTTTGATTATTTTCAAAACAAGATACTATGTAAGTAGGTAAGTCTTTTTTGGTGCCTCCAAAAGGAATATGTTTTTAGAAACAGATATGATTTTTTTGCGTCTACTCGCAACTGGCGTGCTTGTATGACCAGATGTATAACGTAAACGAGGCAAAAAGGAGTATGTAAAGCCCCAAGTAGACGTTGGTCGATTCATTAACCGAGCGCACTCAGCAAATACACGCAAAAAGGCCCAGTGTACGCTGGCCGAGCGCGCTCGGACAGTATGTACACGCGTCTACACACCAAACTATTCATTTCCAGTATAAGCTGATCTTGCATTGTACGGAAATCCTATACAATGCGAGATCAGCATAAACTGGAAATGTATAGCTTCATGTGTAGCCGTGTGTACAGAAGCCTGGAGGAGACAATAGTTGACGGTGCTTAAGTCGTTTCGGCTTAAAGCAGAATCATATATAAAGACAGCTGATGCTGTATGTAGATTGCTATCTATTTAGCCTATCGTATGTCACAGCTCACATAGATTACATAGATTTTAGAGTCAGACGGCAGCATCATTCAACCTATCAACTCAGCCTATCACAGTCCATTGCAGTGCACCACGGACTACCCCCTTGTTAACTTATTGTCTCTCTGTCCATCCAGAGAGCCTAGACAAGTGACAATCGCTTCGAAAGCGTTTCGTATTTCTACAACGACTTTGATATAAGCTTTTCGATAGCTTATGTCAGTCTTTACATTTTTGCCTTTTCCATCATCGTTATCGCTGATAGAATTTCACTTTGTCTAGGGCCTCAGGTTGTCTAGCTAGTCGATATCGCTATTAGCTATAAGAACGCCATTCGGCCTTGTAAATGAATGTTAATAGTTATGCTTTGTTTTTTGTTGTAAAATAAAGTATATTCCATCTATCTATCCATTGCTGGATGTATGTTAAATAGTAGTCTGCGCTTGGAATTAATATACCTAAGTATGCCTTTTTTTTGTTCCGGCTGGAATATCCTCATAGATGTCCTCCGCCCTGGGGCGGGCGGCCCGATCTGGACTCTTACTGACTAGAAACCACCCCGGTGTTCCTTCTCACACTTGGACCGATCATGAGATCTTGTGCGTGTCCGAACTTGCACCACTACACCCGGTTCTCCGTCTTCCGCATCCAGCATAGTAAAATAAAACTCAATTTTATCACAATCATCCTATATTTGCGTTCTTTCCTTTAAATCCATCAAACGACATACAAATGGCATTATTCAAGTATTTCTTTGTCTCAGATTATTGTGAGCTGTTGGCAGAACAAATCATCATTTAATATAAGATACTCTTACATCTAATATTTTATGTTTATTAAATTTAAAAGTATTTTATTCATTCTTAAACCTCAAATTACTACTAGAGTGTCAATTATTGTCATATCTGTGACCATTCTGAAGGCATCTTTCTTTTCTCTTTTAATGTTGATCTTGTCTTTAAGAAGTTACAATTATTATAATAGATTTTGAGCATTACATTTATTATGAAAAAAGTCATTCATCAAACCCTAACTATCTTCAAAGTAACTGTCACATTGTTTTCTTCTTCATGAAATTATTGTAGTTTGAAGGCTCCATCAGCAAGAGATGGGTCAGCCACGCGACCGGTGAAGAGCAACTGTCTCGTGGCTTCATCCTGGATGAAGAACAGGAACGGCTTGTTGGCTACCACCTCAGCATTGGCTTCCGTGTCCTCGCCGAACTTGTTCACCAGGGCTATTTCTGTTAGGAGAAAGAAAAATTATAATGTTAATGATTTTACTCTATTTTTTGTAACTTCCTTAAAGTTCAAAATATGGGAAAGCTCTTGATTGGCGAAGCAAGGAGTGCTCTTCCCCTCTTCTGAAAAATGCAGCAGTACAAGTACTGCTTAACTACATATCCAGCATTCTCCTCTCAGCATGTTGATGACAATCTAAATCATGTTAACCCAGAACTTAGACCGACGAATTTAGCATCACCAGTTTAGAGTTCATTAGTTCCTGTAAAAGTGCAGTAATCTATGGATAATTCAACATCCTCCCATAAGAATCTTAGATGATCCTTCTATTCCTTATATTTACATAAAGTTCGGAATTCCCGCATAAAAATGATCTTTCCAAAATTGAGGTTGTTATCACCAAACCTGAAGAAATAATAACTAAACCTTCTACGTTTTTAAACGTTACGTACCAGTAGCGGAATATGCGACACTGCCAAGTTCGTTAACCTCGATGCCAGATCGTTGCAGCACCTTCGAAATCATAAGTCTCTGGTCTAACAGTTGACCACGAGCGATACCAGGAAAGGAGGCTGTAATTTCGAAAGCTGCTCTGACGCCCAGCTGTAAACATGAGAGGAATTTATTAAAGAGAGAAGATTATTGTGTCTTTCTTGTGAATTATTACCTATCAATTTGCCTAGCCTTTTCCTAACTATATTAGGGTCGGCTTTCAGTCTAAGTTTACATGGAGCGACTACCTATCTGACTTCCACAACCCACTTACTGGTTAACACGATACCCCTTGGTAAGACTGGTTGTCAGACTTTCGGGCTTCTGACGACCCGTAACGACTGTCAAAGATCCACGAATGATAGACGGTACCAATGGCTTAACGTTCTTTCCGAGACACGACGGAGTCTCGGTATGTAAAGACCCGTCCACGGACCAACCCCGGCGCCATGGATCGACCCGTGTGGCTGTAATTAATTAACCACGAGCTACTATAATTATTACTTATGTTTTTTTTTATGTTACCTACATTAAATAAAGCTTTGCGAAATGAAATCTGGTATTCTTAAATCTTTAGGTACTGTGGCGGTATCTACATCGCCACATGCGAACTACGCATCGAAGACCTGACGTCACATAAATCCTGCATCGCGCAATTAGAGTTTACCGTGCAGTGAACATATATACAAAAACCCAATATCAATCATTGGGCAGTTGCCCGCCAGACACAACACCCGTCTGGTAGGAGGATCCTCCCTTTTCTATGGGGGATGAGTGAACTTTACACCCTGTTCCTCATACCCCTAAATTGGTGACCCCGAATATGAACGTCAACGCAGCCTTCGTGCAACTACTCCAGCGTGACGTCATCATCATCACTCCCGCAAGCGTTCAGTGAGGCGAGTCACACAGCCAAGCCAACACCCGAGGCGTCAACGGGTATCCTGACCACCAGCATGCTGCGATCGCGCATTCCTGGTCATCACCCTCAGCCTCATCACCCCGACCCACTGGGGAATCACATCAATCACCTCAACCTCATCACCCTGAGCCACTGGGGAATCACCGCAAAACAGTTCCGACCCACCGCGAACAATGCGGCACCCGGTTCCGACTCACTGGAACCACAACTGGCACTGGCAAGCATCGCAAGATACAAGACTTAGCCCACTATCGACCTCCGGTCTCCGGAGGGGAGTGATGTGGCGGTATCTACATCGCCACATGCGAACTATGCATCGAAGACCTGACGTCACATAAATCCTGCATCGCGCAATTAGAGTTTACCGTGCAGTGAACATATATACAAAAACCCAATATCAATCATTGGGCAGTTGCCCGCCAGACACAACACCCGTCTGGTAGGAGGATCCTCCCTTTTCTATGGGGGATGAGTGAACTTTACACCCTGTTCCTCATACCCCTAAAGTACTATTCTTTTATTGGTTATAAGAATAAACGCTTTCGTTTAGCCGTTTAACGTTCTCCAGCTGCTTTTACGAAATGCAATGAAATTAGATTGTTTATTCTGTAAATAGGATATGGGAATCACTTTACACGTCATTTTTATATTAATTTTATTTTAAATAAGCTAGATGAAGTTGGCGTTTCCTATCTGACTACTCCGAGAAGAAAGGCCGAAACAAACTCAGAAGTCAGTCTCTTAAGTCCAGACACAAATCTGGTGGTCTCTTGAGGAAAGAACCAAACAGATTTGAATGGACCTGTCAAGTCAGTGCAAGCATTTGTCAGTAATTGAGGAGCTAAACTCAGAAATTACGAGATTATGAATCATGGACACATAAGGAAACATAAAAGAATCGGTAACTACAAGCAAAATAAGGGCTACCGACGTTAGGAAGACGAATTGGCTGTTCCTATTACTACTCTAATCCGATTCGAGTAGCGGGACAAGACGCAAGTCAGTACAATTGAACTACTGCGGTTTCGCTACTATGGTTTCGCGGCGGAGGTGTGCTAACGGGCGGTGTCAGTCGTTCGTCATCGATGTCATTTCTTCCTTAAGTCGTAATATTACTTAAGGAAAATGTTAAAGGACAGTCACAGAATATTAAGTATTATTCTCATGAACTGACTAACCGCAAACATTGACTGATTATATTTCCAAGAGATAAAAACTCGTTCTTTGCGATCCAAATTCATAAGATATATTCAACGCGGATCATAGTCATTCTTCTGCCCTTATCCCAATTTATTTGGGGTCGGCGCAACATGTCCCTTTCATCCATAATTCTCTATTAGCCGTCGTCTCGGTAGTCACCCCCTTTCTAGCCATATCATCTTTCACACAGTCCATCCATCGTTTCTTTGTCATCCATGTTTTCTTCCCCTACTCATATAGCCATCGACATTCATACCCAAAACTTTCCTCAAAACATTTTCCTCATTCCTTCGCATCACGTACCCATACCATGACATCCGATTTCCGCACAATTTTTCAGTCACCGGTGCCACTTTCAGACTTCCTCTTATGTACTCATTTCTTATTCTATCCATTCGTGTAACACCACACATCCCTCTTAACATTCTCATCTCAGCTGCATGCAATTGCCTTTCATTCATCCCTTTTGTGGCCCAACATTCTGATCCATACAAGACAGCAGGTCTAACCATTGTTTTATATATCTTCCGGGGAATGCGGGAGTATGCGTTATATTAAACGCAGATAATAACAATTAAAAACATATTTTTCAAATATTTGAATAGGTAAACTTATACTAGGAAGTACCTAATGTCGCATCCTGTTTCTCAAAAAACAATAAAATCGAAATTAACAAATTTTTCGAGAACCCGTTACTGGTAACGTGTTTCCAAAAAGCTTTTTGATTTGAAATGATCTCATTTAGCAAAACCAGTCATTTGAAAAACCTAAAACATTTCGCTAAAGAGGTAAAGAGATTATCGAGTTTGGTGTCTTTGGTGTAAATGAGCACTTTGTACTTCTATAGAATTTATAAACGTACTAAGAAATACATTATATACGGTGGGGACGACAATACGACAGTAAATTAAACGTCGTATAGGTATATCTAATGACGTTACCAGTCTGCATACAAAAATTCAACCAAATATAACCAAAATTTTACTCTATAATAGCCATTTAAAGATCAGAAAAACCCATAGTCGGGCCATCACTACCAGTATTTTTTTTTCAATATAAGAATTTATTTGATAATTTCAAAGCACTTCTATGCATTAGTACTGTCAGTGTTTTCATTTATTGTCGTCTCCACATAGTTAATTCAGAAAAAACATTAAAATTATGGCTATATAATCATGTCTTCCATTCAACGTTTTATTCCGTTCTTTAATTTTATAACTTCTGTTTCTATTGCTTTCAAGATCAAGCTTACCTCTCTCAAAACTCCATCCAGCTGTGAAGTGTAGTCGAACTTGAACCTGGGCAAAGTGACGTCCACCAGGTACTCTCGAAGGTTGTTCAGCTCCAATCGAAGGTCACTGAGGTCGTTCAGCACGCGAGGTAGACCCATGAGGGAGTTGGGCACTATTATGTACATCGCGTATTTGTTGCCCTACGAAAAAGAATTAAAATTGTATTGTGTGAAATTATCATTATTTTCAACAAGTTTTTCTACTCGTATTTTTTCCCAGTATCTTTTCCTTACTCTCAGGGCTGACTGCATGCATATTGTCACCGACATGTTGACATATGGCATCTCTACTTTTAATTATCATGATTTTATTTTCAGCTGTACAAAAACTTATCCCTCCTCTACTTCTTAGCGCGTCGATGGCAATTCATATAGAGTCAGCGAAGGAGTCAGCCCAGAATTTGGCTGTAAGAGTTTGGCACCTTCAGAAGTACTTCTCCCTTATTAGCGCAGTAAAATGTGGAAAATACAGATCTAGAAATTTCCAAATTTTCTTTAATTTACTAAACAAATGTCAATATCAACTCACCTTGTAAGGCATCCTCAAGATCTTAGCATCATACTTCGTTGACTCGGTGTAGTAAAACTTATCGTTAACATTCATGAAGGGAATGGTCTTCTGGGACTTGGCTGAGACGTAGAACTGACCAGTCTTGGTGGCGTTGGGTGGGAACTGGTGACGCCAGCTACCCTTGAAGTACAGGGTGTTGAGGATCAGAACCACCATGTTGGCGACGTCATCTAGGAGGAGAATATAAGAATTCAAATTGAATTTAGATACAAACGTAGTTAAATAAATACGAAGGTGATTTTTGTTAGGTAAGGCCTTTTCCAGCCGGAGAAGGCACAACATAAGGAAATGTGGAAAAGTATGGTGGAGACATTAGCCCAGTAGTGGGCCAACAAAAAAAAAAAAAAAAAGTAAAATAAATAAAACTATGTGTATTCTTACACACTCTTGTTTTGTTAATTGTTCACACAGTCGGTAACTAGGCAACCCCCAATTTAACAGGTACCTAAACATTTCGTTTTATTGTGCTACCTACACCCGGGTTTTGTGATAGTGATCAACATAAAAATAAACTAAAACACTTTCGAACTTGTTATTTGCTGACCGAAGCAAAAACAGTCAATGGGCGTTTTTTAATTTCTAACGCGACGATATTACCTTGGACGTCCACGTTATATATTTATGGTGGGTTATGGTGGATGGAAATTTAAAAGGTTCTTCATATATTTCCATAAATTTTACTTCCCTGTGTCATGGTGATACCGTGGACTACAATAATATCGTCACGTTTGAAGTTATAACAGCGCACAATGAAATAACATGCCATGATATTAAGCAACAGATTGAATCCAACAGGTTTTTACAAACCGGTGGTAAACCAGATGCTAATTGTGATTAATTTAGATAAAAAACTTTCATACAATACAATGTAAATAATACCATTGTATCATCACACACATCCGTTAGCTATACAAAATGAATATATGAATGTGTATTCAAACATTCTAAATGACACAAAGCCATTTCCACGTATTTTCCTAACTAGGGATAGAGCTTGTTACCACATTCATAAAGTAAAATAATATGCTATTATTCAATAACACTTTATTCACCAAATACACACCATACGTAACGAAATTGTGGCAATTTTTCATGCGACACATAGATTTGAATAACAGCATCCTGTACCCATATTGTATAAACACAAAGCACATCTGACTCAGGTTAACAGGGCATTCACCGAAACACACATAATAATTAAGTCACTGAATACAGTACCTAACAATATAGCCAAGAACGGTATGAAGTATTGCAATTCCAATCATTATTGTTCCTTATTATAATGTATCTAGTAATATTGCTAACTATATTGTAAGTTTAAAATGTTCTCAAGTAAGTGAAATCTTTGTAATGTCTTATTGAGAAATAAATTTCTTTAACCATAATATTGCATGGTTTCCTAATGCACGCCATATTACCAACACAGCACCATTGATAATCAAAACTGATTGCCATGACTTATTCCTATTCCTCTTTCTAAACATCAATTGCTATCTATGCATCTACAGCTTGTAAGGAATATCGACGCGCAAACTATTACCATGAATTTAGCTACTGATCATGTACACAGTGTCCATCCTTATTTCCATCTCATCATCTTCTTTCGCAACAATTTCTCTATTGGTTCATCCCTTCCCCCATCTTCATTTATTTTTCAAAATCTCTAAAATGTGATTTCCGATCTAATGTCGGGAATACCAACCTTCATCAACCAGGGACGGGATACGTCCCTCGGTGATATTAGCGACCCAAGTGTTGATCTCCTTCGAAGCGACCGCAGGGTTGTGGAAGTTGACGGTCTTCAGCTCAGTCTTGTAGAACTCTTGGGCAATGGCTGCAAACCTCTGGCGCGGTTGCGCATTGTCACCAATGTAGATCCTACTACCGAGGTTCAAGATGGATTGTGATTCTTTCTGGAAAAGAGCATGGTTTCAATCAGTATCTGGATTGAACATCTTGTCTTTATCTGTTGTGAGAGTAAAAGTGATTTCGAATGTCGTATTTGGAGATCGGTACCTAAGTTGGATAAGTTATATATGTAGAACTTCAGCTTTACACACCTAACATTTTCCTCGCTGTAGTGAGGTAAAAAGTTATGTGTTTCGCTCGGCGTAAAGTTATTCTGTGGCTCGTACCTTTGAAACTCTCACTACGCTCAGGATTCAATACAAGTACTCCCGCCAAAAAAACAACTTTGCCACCTTGCATGAACTATTATAGTCGTAGATTTACTTCGTAGTACAAGTAAGGAAATAATCGTTAGTTTGACTGGTCGTGCGATTAATAACTGTACGATACAAGATATGACGTCAGTGTAGGTGAAGGCTTTTGAGTAATTCGCAGAACTTTATGGACGATATTCTAAGCACCTGTTAGGTAGTTTTTACGATCCTACAATATACATATTTGTTCACAATAAAATCTTGCACATTGACAATATGTGCTGTCAGCTCAGCTTAATAGAATTATTCGTTTACGTAGTTCTGTGCCATCTTCTTTAATTCAATGAAAATAGAAGTCGATCTTTACAACATCTAAGTAGTGTCAATCTGCCTAGCCTTTTCCCAACTACATTGGGGTCGGCTTCCAGTCTAACCGGATGCAGCTGAATACCAGTATTTTACATGGAGCGACTGCCTATCTGACCTCCACAACCCATTAACTGGGTAATACGATACCCCTTGGTAAGACTGGTTGTCAGACTTCTGGGGGCTTCTGACGACCCGTAACAACTGTCAAAGATCCACGAATGACAGCCGGGACCAACGGCTTAACGTGGTTTCTGAGGCACGGAGGAGTCTCAATATGTAAAAATGGTCACCCATCCACGGACCAACCCCGGCAAGCATAGCTTAACCTGACGGATCGACCCGTGCGGCTGTTATTACTTAGCCACGAGCTCCTCAACACAACATCTAAGTAGTGTACGCTACCAAATTATGACGATCCGATTTCCCCATCAAATAACCTGAGAATGAGGTTTTCTAAGTAATTGCTTGAATTACAAGTTATTACTGACAACTTAATTGAATTCCGGGGTTTGTTTTTCTGGTATTTCTGACTCAATGTGTATTTTGAATGTACATGAAATTGATATTTGCAAATTTTCATTGACGTCAAAGCTACAAATGATCAGTAATTGATCTTTTTTTTTTAATTTTATTAGGTGCTTTAATATCGCAATGCGTATGACAGTCGTACCTTAAAATACACACTGCTACGGATTATATTTGAGCCTGACCTGAACAGACTCTGCATAAATTGCTTATGTAAAGTATCTAGATTGATAATCTGTCTAATGAGATGTGATTCAACTTTATTATAGTTTTAATATCTGCAATCCAAGAACCAACTGCTTCAAATGACTATATTTGAATTGGTTCAAAAGATGTCCAGCTTTGTACTAGTAGGTATATATTTTTTCTTTATTTTTTCTTCTTACTACATCAATAATTAATTATTGTTTCAAACTCTCCCTGAGTCGGCCGTTCGATAGGCGATAAACGAAATACTTTTTAAATTAGTAGGTACAAGAGAACTATTAACTTTATCTTGGAAAACTATTGAGCTGACTTGTTTAACCGATTACTATGATTTGTTTGATTATATCAAGGACTCACGTGTCGACGATTAAAAAAATATAAATTATAAAAACTAAAATCCAACTACGACAAAAACGCTAACTAAAAAGATATAAACAGACATCACATACAGATCCGGCGTCACACGTCCTGTTAAATCAAACGTGTAAAAAGTTAATAAGTTACAGTTGAGACCTAAACACTTATGTGAATTGCATACATGCAACAATATCAAGTTATCTGACCGAGAAATATAAGATGATTAAACTGATAATAATATTAATTATGATGATCCTTTTGACTAAGATTCAATACCTGTACCTACCCTAATAATATAATTAGAAGTAAGTAAGCTTATATATATTTATTTGTATAAGAAGAAAATGGCAAAGTCAAAGATATTTAGCACCAGAAACAAAATGGCTAGAGCTAGTGATAGATAGCAGATGACGTATATAGGAATTAATGAAATAAATCACTAATCGATTCTAACAAAAACCAATAACCAACGAAATACCTACATCGATATACAAGAGCAATGAACTCAATGTTGATGACATAAGACATACACCATTATAAAAAACGTGAGATGCGTAGTAAGCACTAATTTTAGTTTTTAAAGTCAGTTGACTTACCTGCAAAGATTCTATGATGTTGGAGAACTTCCTTCTGACAAGATTCCTGTCAAGATCGAAGCCCAGGACAGACGAGAGCTCGTTCTGGGTGACTCCTGTGGCCGCTTCCGTCAGGATGGCCAGTGCCAGCTTCAGTCCTAAGGGTGACAGCAGGAAGTTCTGATCTGAGGATGCTGCTACGCGCTGAAGGAATAAAATGGCTTATAATGTAACATAACAGACATTTTCTGGATGCTTTAAATCTGAAGTCAACCCGTAGGTACTGAGCCCACGTAATGGATTTCAGACCGCTCCCTGTCACAGAGAGAAGGTCTATATCTCAGCAGAGAGAATATTATAGACTTATTTGATTGATAAGAGCTGACGATGAGATCCCATTACGCTATACTCCAACATTATATTCTTTATCTAAACCCATGCTATAAATCATCTCTAAAAGTTTCTGAAACAGTTAGCTTATTGCCAACATTAAAACAACCAGTGTCATAGTAACCATAATATCATCCAAACGGGTGTTATAATGTTGTACTGAATTTCATAATGCAACTCATTTAAAAAAAGAACATTGTCATTCACGAGCGTTTCTCTAACAAAGTACCATAATTTAAAAACAAAACACATTCGAATTCGAAAAATTCGAATTCACGTCGTACCGTGCCATTTTTGTTCGATATTGGTATAGCAAAGAAACTTTTATAGAAGATTCATATCATTGGTGTAGATAAAATCATGTATTTTTCATTACAAAACTATGGGATTTACCCATATTGATCTTAATCTATACACTAGAAGGTTACTTGTAAAGTAATCAAATCCTAGGTATTGACAAATATGCTTTTCCATATTAAGGCTTACAAGCATCACTGGGTTTTCCCCAAGATGATTAAAATATTATAGACCGCAGAACTTTATGTTTAACATATAATTAAATAGATCTATGTTTTATGAATAGATTTTCCGACTATACACAACAACAAGTGATACCGCAACCGCAAAAAAACAAATTAATTAAAAAACAAAAAACCCGCCTGCAAAAACACAAGCATAATAATCTCTAGAATTTTTGGTATTACAGGCGGGGAACAAACCAATAACCTGAAATATGGTGACACTTTTGTTTGTTCCCCACTTTTGTTTGTGTGGGTTTTTTTTGTTTTTAAATAATTTGTTTTATTTCAAGCTTTTTAGTTTTATTATTTTATAAAATTGGAATTAACTCATTACTAGCTTTTATTTGATACCAATTACCAATATTGTAATTTATTTTAAAAAAACCTTCCCCTCCCTTTTTTTTTGTTTGCAGATGAAATATATAAAAAAAATTATAGCCTACGTCACTCCCACATTTAAGACGAACCTAACGACACCTCGTATGTTAAAATCCATGAAGCCGTTTAGGCTACAGAGCGTGCCAAAGAAATAGACAACATACATACATACATACTCTCGAAAAAAAAACATTACCCTCATTCTGGAGCAGTCGGGTAAACACACCGTGTTTTTGACGGTCTATCTCTACAGTATAGTTCCATTTAAACTGTTAGAAAATTAAAAGGATCCTACATCGGATCATCCTCACTATTTCACCCTGTTTTAAATTCTACAATTGCGTTTAAAATCGGGGTAATCTTTAGTACCCCAAAAATCTCACCTTAGTTAGCGTCCAGTCAAATTTATCATAATCAGCAGGCGCTGGGTTAAAGATGTCCGAGTCCCAGTAGTCCAAATCCACGAGCGTGTCATCCGGCGCAGGCGTCACCGCCGCGGCTTGGCTGATGGACTCGGCAGCCACCGCATCTCGTCGTGAGTAGTCTCCGAACACGTCATGTAGGATTTGAGAATCTATCGCTATGTCTGACGATGCACATAATGCGAGGAAGGCTGTGGACAAATGAGTATAGGTTATCGCCACGATATTGTTAAGATGAAGTTTGATCTACGTAGGATGAGAAATGTAATCTCTGGCTAGGCCCATAAAGCCATCCTGCAAGTCAATGCGTTTCTGAGGGATTGCCATACAGTGGTTATTTATCGTATATATTTTATGATTTATGTACACACAGTAAAATACAACTATAGAGATACGATATAATTATAATCTTGGGTATCAAGGTACTGCTTATTTCTTAAGAAATTTCTTCCAGCAGATATGCTTTTGAAGTTATAAAAAAATACACATAAATTTAATTTTCTACAATTGTCAAAGTTCTGGCAGATGTAACTCCAAGTTACCCCCCTCCCCTCTTCCCTTCGGTCCCTTGTGGGACTTTCAATTCATTTTGATTCGATCATATATTCCTAATAGGTATCTGCCAAGATTATGTCACATCGAGGTCAGATCATTCATAATATTTTACGCATCATGCGGGCCATACGGGCACAAACAATTATAATGTCATCAATGTCACTGACCTAAATGCATACAGCAAGACTATAATGTTCTGTCACATTCATATAAATAAATCAGCTGCTAAAATGCGGAGATTCCCATGGGAAAATTCACTAATTTACCGTAGCAAGTAACCTGATTGCTGTGCTAAATAAACAGCTACATGGAGCTACACACGTGCATAAGTTTTTACTATTAGTGCATGGCGAAATTTTTTGCTATTATATCCTACAACGCCCCACAAGTCTTACTGCACGACAAAAGCCTTCCTTTCTTCTTTTATTTGTCTACTGTCATATGAGTTCAGTGCTTTTAGGTATGAATCCGTACTGGATCCCACTTGCCGTGAAATATTCACAATACAGGGTGGAAGACATCGAAGCGCAATCTGTTAAAAAATATCGGCTTCCTACAAAAGTACAATATAGCGGTCAGAATGTATGCACAGCTAAATTTTTTTTAAATACCCTTTTAAAAACTTCAACTGAGGGGGGTCCAGAAACATGTCCTGAAGCCATGGTAACACAACAACGTTGATTAAAGTTCTTCTTTTATTCCAATTATTTGTCCCAACATTGATAAATTGGTGTTCTGTGGCGGTCTTATAGTTAACTTACAGCTCTTCACTTTCGCTCATCGCGTCGACTAGCTAACTGGCAACGATAAAGCGTTTTTTTTCCGGTTTGTGGTGTCCCCTTATTAAATTGTCTTCTCAAATGGTTATATTTCGCCAGAGACGGCTGGACCACCACACACATTCTGAATTATTCTGCAAGCGACATATTTTGCCAACCTCGCTCTAGTACTCTAGTTCTAAGCGAGTTTGTCTATTATTTCAGTCATCTTCATAGCTGCGGCTAGACGAAAACAATAAGTAGGTACGTAATCCACTATCATTTTCCTTCATCAGTGAATTATTCGTGTTCCTACGCCATTTTGGAAATCAGCTTGAGCAATTTGGAAATCATAAATCCAAAAATCACACGGTTAACATAGTGCGTTTTCATCTGGATCAAGCAACCAAATTGAAACGTAAACATTGAAGGGACTAAATTTGGTTGGATCGTAACGTTATAACCATTTTGTATGGTCATAACGATGTGTTGTTAAGTTTACAAACAGACCTACATCTGCGGTATCGTTCACACGCTATCCAGCTGACCTGCCGATAACCTGTCATAAGTCGTGCATTACAAGCTAATAATCTTTCACTTCAATATTTACACTTCTTTGTGAATGAACTAGATCAGTTTGAGTTCAAAATAAACAGTAGGTAGGTTGCTACCAGATTATTTAAAAGAGTGTCCATGGAGTTTCTTGCCCGTTCTTCTCCATAGGTACCTACTACGCTTTGGAATGGGCAACTAGCTTCATATTTCTGACTGACGGACTCCTTGACAATTCAAAAGTGCCTTTAAATGGTTTAATTGAAACAAATGCTTTGAGTTTGAGTTTGAATGATCTGCAACGATAAAAATTGTCGCAAAAGACACAATTCCACAACACATAACATACTAAAGCTACGTGGTCGAAGTGGCGACGACGTCTGTAGTACCTACTGATAATAATAATAATCATTTTAATTAATAACGGAAAAAAAACTAATTTGTAAGTAATCAACCGATAACCGTTCTGCACAAATTAGAAAGCTGATTGACAGAGGGGTGCAAACGCAAGATGGGTCCGGTTAGGTAGACAGACGATACGAAACGATTGAGTAAAAAATAAGACTAACGAAACGCCGATGGAGACAGAAAAGGCATTTCACCAGCTGCGCTTTTCGATCTCATCAATTTTTGTTTTTTCTTTCTTTATCTAAGGTGGGTATTACACTATCATATCTATGATCAATTGATCATAGATCTATGAGTATTATAATGAAATTGTAGAATAGACATATTATAGAGGGGGAAATCCCCAATAGAAGGATATTACTCTATCATTACCTATCTACGAAGCTCCCAAATTACATGTCTCTGTTTTACAATTTCATTATAATATATTTTATCATACACCTATGATTACAGGTATGATAGTGTAATACCCCCTAAGACTTGCTTTATTAACTGATGAAGACACGACTTCCCAGAATTTTATTCTATTCGTCCATACGATGAGATACATCACAGACAAAACCGTGAACAGCATTGCTATTCTGTAACCATCTCACCGTGAAAACTTAGGTGAAGTGAGGGGGAGTGAGCTGTCATTGTCATCGATACCTACTGATGCTAAGGCAGTGACAGTTCACTCCAAGTTCACTCCACTTAAGTTTTCACGGTGAGATTTTTACGGAATAGCACATTGTTTAACTTAATTGATTCGCCATTACCGTGCAATTAAGATGTGATTCATTTCTACGTCATGTTTTAAGGAAAATGTTGAAACTTCAAACAACACGTCAGAATCTAAATTATTGTAATACGAATTCCGGTCACGTCATATCTTGAATTTACAATACCCCAAAGTGGGATCCCAAAATGAAGTATAGTCTTGGTAAATTGGCGGTTATAATAACTGACGAAACTATAAGTCTTGTAAATTATGCTTATTTTTTATATCTTGGCTTGGACTGACGACCTGGGGAAGATTACGAGAATCAGCTGGATGCGGGAAGCACAGAATCGGTCTTTGTAGTGTTACTTGGGAGAGGCTTAAGTCCAGCAGTGGACACTGGATATTTAATTGAATGATGAAGATATTTTGGCAATTGCCTTTGTAAACCCACCTGTATGTGTGTGTTCTCTTGCCATGTCTTCTTTTCAGAATGGAAATATATTTTTCCCAATAATTTGACGTTATAAATCGTCATCTTGTCACTCGAGAGGCCACTATTAAAATGTTTACGAGGTGCTAATACCTAACGTCATTATAAATTACCTATAAAAATATTTAGAAGACAATTTACGCTGAAACCTGCCAAACCAGTAGGTGTAGAACTGGTTGAAATTAGTACTTGTGCTTGCAAAATAATGCAGGACTTTTCGTTTTTCCCAATAAGTAAGCTGAGAATTATTTGTGTCTTCAACTCTTCATCTGGCAACTTGGCAACACACCGAAGTCCATAAGATATCAGAAACGTAGTGTAGCATAATCAGCTGTATATCATGTATATTCAAATGTGAACGTATATATTTTTGAGCAACTTTGGAATAAGTAAATAAAATTTACTTCCGCTATCCCGTGCCCCGAATTTTTTTTTGTAACTTCAATATACTTTTTAATTCCGAAATCGCTCACAGATCGCCATTGAGCCATTTTGGAGGATCATTGAGCCATTTTGCTCAATGATCCTCCAAGGGTCACTGATCCCTGCAATTATTTTTCAACATCTGTTTTATCACTGCTGTGCGGGTCTTTCGCATAGTCTTCTACACGTTTTCTTTCTGTATTCTCTGCCTTTCTCTTATAATAGGAGTTCCAGATAACCCTTTTTCTCCAAGGTGTTATGACTGGTGCCATCTTAAGTCAAAGCTGGGTCAACCAATCCACAATCATAATATCTTTTACAATTCAATATTCAAAATCAGTTCCATATCCGGTTCAATTTTTTTTTTATTTGATCATCTGGGTCCTGTAGATTTTCAAACCCTATTTTCAGTTGGTTCTGACAATGTCAAGGGAATATTGTTCGCAATCAGTTTTTTATACTTACACAGTAGTTAGATTATGGAAATTCATAAAACTTGTTGATGTAATTAGGTAATAACAAACATTTAGTTCTGCCTGTCGCATCTGCACAGAACGCTCACTCCCATCAACTTGCAAAAAACAAAGCTGTTATATGTACTCGTTGTATGTAGGTACATAATACAATCAATAACGAATGACCTTTTACCATTTTAAAGGGTAAACAATCTTGTCAAACGTGTAAGCTGAGAGAACTGGAAAACGATTAGCATTATATTCAAATACATGCGAGTCTCCATTAGAAATAAAAATAAAGTAAACATGGTCAAACAAACTTACCAGCAAAAAACACAAAAATAATCGCAGTCATGGCGATATCACTTTAAATACGAGGAAAACACAATATAGAAAACAATAACCTAAGTTCAAGGTGCAAATAATACGGACTTCACGTTGAGACCATTTGACTTTTATGACTACAAATAGGTAAGCACTGACTGAAATTTATTCTATGTTCATTATCGAGATGCGAGTTCACCAGTGGAAGCGCAAACCGCGACTAAATGCTATCCGCACCGCTTGACGGGGAAGGTTTCATTATATTTCTGACATTGCAACCGGTTTATCAACGTGCGATGGCAAATATATAAGGTCCAACACTCGTATGTAATCAGCGATGTTTATTTTTAATCTGCCTTTTTATATTTACATCTCAGATACCTAAGTATCTTAACTTCCCTGGGTAAGCAAAAACTGGATTGGTTGCAGAACTTCTTAAGGCATCTGAAATTTTGGAATAATTCAGATCAGTGAACGGTTTTTGCTAAAAATTACCGGGATTTTGTAAAAGGTTCTATACATACTACCATGTTCTAACATCCTGGTGACTCACAATTTTTTTTTGTGCTAATAACTACATCGTCAAAGTTGTTTGTCGTCAGTTGGTCTAACGAATTAAATATAGGAAAAGCAGTTCTATCATGCTATTTCTAGGTTTTCGATGTTTGACTGGCATAGGTATGTACGTAGTGTCTGTAATTATATCTTTTACCTAGTTGGAATTCTTCATCCCATCATCCTAGAAGGTCGTCAAGATTGCGCAGTAAACGCTCAAGAATCTTCGCCAACTCTTCTTCTTGGCGTAGATACTATTGAGGCTTTGGAGCAGTTACCAGAACAGATGTGGCACAGCCGCTAATGAAACTATGAAACACTAAAACCTAGCAACATAAAGTCTCTCAACATAATGTAAGTATATTGGACAGAAACTCTGCTCCCAAATCATCGTATATTGTTTTGAAATTCAAAGGAGATTCCCAGATTTTTTTAAATCACGGCTACTTATGAATGGCTTACTGAATTTTATTTATAGGTACTTTCATGAAGACGTATTCACTTTTGCGCGACTTAGAGAAAATAAAACAAACGCTTCTTTTACAATTTTTCAACTGATTCCAAATTCTGTTGAGTTATCGAATTCAACCGGAATCATTTTCCTGCCAGCGTGCATAATGTAAAGTTCCATTTTGCAGCTATCTACCTATCGATGGCAAAAGAAAATTCAGTCAGTCATCAGATCCTCATCCTCAAGTGCACAGGGGACAGGACATGCGGCGCTACATATAGGGTTACCAAAGGCCATTGTAATTGGTAGTTTACATTGTTTGCAGGCGGTGGACTTGGGATTTTATTTAGTAAGAGTCAGAATGGGCCCTTTCACCCGCTCTAGGACTCACAATAAAAGTTTAGTGCTACGTTTATGATGATATGATGATCCTGAATGCCGTTCAGAACCAAAAACAAGAACTTTTGCTTGCTATAACAGGTTTACTTCGTCATACTAGAGGGCTTAGGATTATGAGCTAGGCATGGGTTCCGTTTTCACAAAAACTTCATCGAGCTATGGCTTATCCAAAGCGCAACAACGAGAACGAACTACGAATAATGTCGAATAAGTAATAACGAACAAAACGCAAACTTCACATCACGAGCGATATGACATCGACGGTTTTTATTCGCTTTGTCTCTGTCTTACCATTCAATGTTTTACTGGCGTAAAAGTGATGAAGCGAATATTACGTAACTTCGGTTAGTGATTGGTTATTTGGTTAATAATAGTGCGTGCGTAATATCTATATCCTAACGCGCTAGCAATAAGGTCTAGTTTATATTTATTTAGTTACAACAAATATTCCATAAGTTAGTAAAAGTGTGAGTTTGCGTTCCGTTCGTTTCAGTTACTTGTGCAAATCGTATTACTGATATCGATATCTGAAAACGGTTTTCGATATCGATATGAAAACTGAATATCGGTTACATATCCGTTAGCAACTAAATACGAAAACGCCCATGTCTCTGTCTAATTATAACGTTGACTTATGGGGGCTGAAGGACATAATATTGCATTATGTCCTTATCTGACAAGTAAAAGGTTAAGCTCCATTCCAATCGACGTTGATTTCGGGAAAACCCTACTTCTAATCGTGGTTGAGGATCGTGACCTGACGATACTTATACACGTGACTTTACTCATCATTATGAACAACTTTTAATAAGGGACGAAAACTGAAATCGTGAAAAAAAAATCTGCTGTGTCCTAAATTTATGTTCGCATAGGTCGTCAAAATGTAGGTAGGGAACACCTGTTTTTTTTCCGCGATTTCTGGGTTTATCCCATCGGTGAAAGTTGTTCATAATGATGAGTATAATGACCACTTAAGAGATTTCGTGTATGAAAAGATACTCTTACACTTAGACATACATATAGGACAGCTTTTGATTTTAGAATTTTGATTAATGCAGCCTGCGGAACTTTTGGTTATATTATAGAATTCTTTATAAAGATCCTAATGATTCTATAGCTGGCAGCTCCACTTGAACCACTTATGAAGTAGGAACCTAACAGATTAGAATATTCCACTACAAGAGGGTGGGTACCTATCTAGCCCGAATCCGCGTCGATATTCAGGGCACCCTGATACGCCTGGATGAGGTTTGAAGTGTTTTGTTTGCCTACTTCGCTCGTATACCTACAAACTCCTGTCCTCCGCAAGGTTAGTAAACACATAATATTCCAGTCTTACCCAAGAGGTATCGTGTTACCCAGTAACTGGGTTGTGGAGGTCAGATAGGCTGTTGCTCCATGTAAAATACTGATATTCAGCAGCATCCGGTTAGACTGGAAGCCTTACCGGATGCTGCCCTAACTGGGTCAGATAGGCAGTCGCTCCATGTAGGTAAAATACTGGTATTCATTTACATCCGGTTAGACTGGAAGCTGATCCCAACATAGTTAGGAAAAGGTTAGGCAGATTGGTTGATTAAAACTAGTACCCTCGCTCACTCGTAAGCTCGTCGTCGCTTCTATAAAAATTATCCATTGATTTATTGGAAGTCATTGCACTATTAGTAATTATAAATTAATACCTACGGCGCCAGCATTATAATTTCGATTTTCCCCTTGAATCTTTAAAGGTAATACCCACCTAGGGATCCGGGCTTTTTCCAATGTGGCGTTTCCTTGTACATTTCTGCTAAGCCTCCTATTTCCACGGTTCCACCAGTCATTCCCATAATATGTCTTTTCTCTAGCGCTATGTAGATATCTTGGTTTGACTGATCAAACAGATCTCACTTGGAATATCAGCCCCTAATCATCAAATGATTTCTCACCCGTGTTCCTTCAGTTGCCTGTTGCCAAGGTCCCGGTATCCCTTTCAAACTTTAGGGGGAAATTATGTGCATACCATACATTGTACCTATACCACAGAGCTTTCAAAGATGTACGTAGGTATATTTTTACCTATGATTTCGCGCCACAGGGTGAGATCCGATATACAAGGGAGTCACAGACGTGTCGACCGGTCTCTCATGCTTTTTTCGGAACACAGGACCGCTCCGCTGCCAGTGCAGTTTAGAGATAAGCTTCGTGTGCAGAAAGGTCTACATAATTCAAGTAACGGTAGGATACAGGTATTTACTATAGGAACTACCTACTAAAGATACAATGCATTGAAAGGAGATCACATGCTCCTTCGACTGGTTTATTAAAATGATAACGGTATAACTGTGCATGGCCTCGTATAAAAATGCAATATTTATAACTCACTCAAACAAAGTAGGTTTACTGTATACGGGTATTCGATTAACTGTAAACAATATTGCAGTTAGCCTACTGTAGTGTAAAGCCTCGTGCATCGCAACCCTTGTCGCGCCCGCGATAGCGCGCGTTTGATATCGACGTGGAAACTGTTAGGTACCATAAATTCTGTAGGTAGATAAATGATTCTGGACTCACCAGCGTTAAATTTTTTCCAAACAGCGTGTAGGTTTGTGTTTTTTTTATGTGAGGGTTTTACAATCATGAATATATTGCGCGTCCATGTCCTTTTTGAACCGTGTCGGTATTATACCTACCTAATAACTAGCAGATGTATTAAATAGGTGCTAAACGTGCATACCAGACTACAGAGATATGACTCCACTGTCCATACTAATATAATAAATACGAAAGTAACTCTGTCTGTATGTTACCTTTTCACGCCTAAACCACTGAACGGATTTCGATCAAATTTGGCCCTGATAGATGGCATCCCGGGGAAGGACATAGGCTACTTTTATCGACATACCACGCAGGCGTAGCCGCAGGCAGAAGCTAGAAGGTAATCATTTAAGGGCCATAGTTTCCTGACTGACCTTGCGCATGTGGGCGGAGCTTAAGTCCCTACTCTAGACACGCGCGGTGGCGCGCTACACTAAAATGTTGATCAAAGAATATGCAGGGGCGCAGACGTGCGCACGTAGGTCGCCATTTTTGCCTACGATTCTTGTGCCTCATTAATGGTAGATGCAAGGCATTTGTATAGATCGATACTTATGTTTGTGCGTATACGTATATTTTATGTTTTGAACAGGACATTATTTTTAGCATATATGTGGAAGAAAACTTTTTACAAATTTCTCTTTCTTTCTCTTTCTTCAATTGGGTTTTTCCATCTGAAATT